>JACSYO010001810.1:5500000-6897500 GCA_016806645.1 Ophiodon elongatus
TGTGCGTGTGTGTGTGCGTGGCATTTTATCTATTTGACACCATAATTATTCTAATGAAGACTAATTAAATCCTTCTCTCCTTCTCTTTCCATGTCTCTGCCTCTACGTCTCTTTTCCAGGAGGCAGTTTGGGCTTGTTATGGGGGTGACCGGAAGGAGAGAGTGACAGAGGAACAGTGATGCTACTGTTTACATAACGAGAGACTCACACATACACACACACACACACACACACACACACACACACGCACACACGCACACACACACACACACACACACACACACACACACACACACGCCCACACACACACGCACCCATGCTCAAATCGCCAGTCCAGGACATAGACACTTGCTTAAACACTTCCACACATATATACACAGACACACACAGACACGTATTCAAGAGACTCGCTGACTGAGTCACCACACACTGAGAGGCACAGATTAACTGACTCACACACAGGACCAAACACAGACAGACACACACACACACACACACACACACACACACACACACACACACACACACACACAAAAGGAAAAGGTTGTTTGCAAGAGTGAGGACTGTGTGTTGTGTGTGCTATGGGCCAAGCTGAGCAGCAGCTGTGTGTGAGTGTTGGATATCTCTAAAGGGTCAACACAGCTGTAAACCGCGCCCTCCGAAGGCCCTTCCTCTTCTCCTCCCATCCTTTATCGCCCAACTTCCCCGAAACACACGATCATGTCCAAGTTGAGGACCAGGAGAACTCCCTCTCCCACGTCTCCTCTACCGTCCTTTTACTCCCCATCGGGGATTCTATCCGTCCTCCTCTCCCTCTGCCTCTCCCTTTCCCTCTATCCGCCCTCCTCATCGGCGCAGCAGACTGTGCCTGTCATCTCCACGGTGCAAGGCCGTATCCGTGGCATACTGACCCCGTTGCCCTCCGACCTCCTGGGGCCCGTCATCCAGTACCTGGGAGTACCATACGCAAGGCCTCCAACAGGAGACCGGCGCTTTCAGCCTCCTGAGCCTCCTTTGCCCTGGCCAGGAATAAGAAATGTGACGCAGTTTGCTCCAGTGTGCCCACAGTCGCTGGATGAGAGGAGCATGCTGGGAGATATGATGCCGTCCTGGCTCACGGCTAACCTGGATATAGCTGCAACGTACCTCACTCACCAGAGCGAAGATTGTCTCTACCTCAATATCTACGTGCCCACTGAGGAAGGTGAGTGAACCCAAAAGTGTGCACAGACTCTCTGCAGGGTTAATATCAGAATAACATGTTTTAGTTCATTCACATGAAAGGTCAAAAGAGAGTGGCAACAAAGGGGCCCTGCATAACCTTAAAATGACCACAAGATGATTTTGAGGGTGACGTGTGATTATATATGGAAGTGTCCTGTAAGGTCACAGACAAATCCTTCTTAAATAAATGAGTAAGTTTTTTTTCTTTTGTTTAACCTGGAGCCCTTTCCCCTCCACCCCTCTTTGGTTGAACCGACACTTAATATGCAGACACCTGCGTCAATCGCCAAGGGGTTTACGCCTTTACTTGTGGAGGAAAGTGGGAAGGACACAGACTCACTCATGCATACATATTGGTTCATACACATGCATGTGACCCCGCACACACACACACACACACACACACACACACACACACACACACACACACACACACACACACACACACACACACACACACACACACACACACGATGGCAAGCGTGAACACTCTCACAGCCTCAATTTATATTCACCCACTGAGAAATGAAGGAAGGGAGATACGGGACTCTTCTTCTTTTTGTATGTATAAACCCACAGAGTGATTAAAGGCTGAGATACATACAAATGGACAGGTGGACACACACACACACACACACACACACACACACACACACACACACACACACACACACACACACACACACACACACACACACACACCCACACACACAGTCAATATGGACATTTATTCAAACAACAGACAGAATGGAGGCAGAAGGACGGTGGGTGGATTTGTGCTTACACTCGTGCACAAAAAGTGATTCTGTATAGCACTGGCATCAGGTGCATCAGTGATGTCACCTTGAACATTGGTTTGAACACAATGTCAGCCCATATGTTGCTGCAAATATCTATCTATCTATCTATCTATCTATCTATCTATAATCCTCTGTTTCTCTCTCTCTCCCCCAGACATCCATGAGGAAGGGGGTCAGCGGCCGGTGATGGTCTATGTCCACGGGGGCTCGTACACAGAAGGCACTGGCAACATGATGGATGGCAGTGTGCTGGCAAGCTACGGCAACGTCATTGTCATAACCCTGAACTATCGCCTAGGAGTACTTGGTAAAATGATATCTCTTCTATATCTAATATATCTTCCATATTTTTGCGATTTGCTGAACACCCCAGTCCTTAAAGGTAATATGACTGTATATTTGTTTAATATGGGTGTAGCTGCATTTCAAAATCCCCCCCCCCACCACCCCAGCCTGTTAGCATCACTGTTAAAGCTTACCTCTTGATTCTATATTCCAATCCTTTTTCATCCTATTGAGTTATTCTGCAATAGAGATAACTATATCTTGACAGAAGCATGCCTTTTGGGCACATGCAACCAGGAAGCAATCTGTAGTGAAAAAAAATCGACATTTAAAAATGGCTGTTTTTGTGCTTCAACACCACACTCCACCTTTGAGCAAGAACAAAAGCAGTAAGATTACTGCCAAGGTGCTCTGCCTAGTCTGATAATATCACTGCGGTATCATGCACCCACTCTATGGTAATTTATTTTCTGTTTTGGGTGATGAATGGAGAATAATTGGAAATGCAATGTACTTTCATCTTTTGCATTTGTGTAAATTGAGAATTTAGCAGTTGTTTTCTTTTATAAAATAGCTATATGGATAGACGTATCACCTGCTAGAAGACGAAGAAGCTAAGAGGAGGTGGTGTGGGAAGAAGACATGTCAATTACAGTCAATCATTAGATCTCAAACTCCAGTTAGGTATTGATTAATGTCCACATATGATGTTTTTACATAATACTAGAATCAGTGTTGCTATTTCAATTCAGTTTTATTTTTTATTTTGCTTTGGGTTGTCAGGTTTTTATCGGGAGACTTATTTATTAGTAAAGAGCTATTAATAATTATTGATGCAATGTAAATGTTGTTTCTTTTAACAACAAGGATTTATCCATAGTTTTTCCTCACTTTAAATTTTACATATTTCTTTACATTAACATTATATTCACTATCTGGATTGTGTAATCCTTCAGCGAACTATGAAATGAGACAAACATTAGTGGGTTGTTTTCACCCAGAGTGCCTTTTTGTTTTTTGAGTGAAAACATGTTCAGTATGGGTGTCCCAAGTGGAAATAAACCCCCTGAAGTCATTTTCCCCACTACTAGCATTGACTCAAATCTGATCCTTTATACCTCCATGACTCTCTGACTCATTGCTCTCTGAACAGTGAAAATCTGATTCCCTGTGGTTTTTCTAATTTTAGACAGCTATGCAAAGCACACAGGCTGAATAAATAGAATATCTTAGAATCCTGGTATTTAGGTTTTTTGCAGCCGTAATTATAAATATTACAAAGCCTGAGCATGGCCACAAGGGGGTTAAAAAGAGACTTTACTTTATTAAAGAGTAGTTTGTGTGAGCACAGCATAACTTCATATTGATTAAGTCAGATTCACAAGCTGCACATCATGTCCTGACTCTCATTAGGAGTTGCCCCTCTTTAATTAATTAATTTGAAGAGATTAATTAAAATGTACCAGGAGGTTAATAAAATTTGTGCATGCAGTATGTTTGAATTTAGCCTATTCAACAATATAAAAATGATTTCATCCACGTACCATTATGTCTTTTATCTACTTGATTCTGTTGATTTACATTACAGACAGTGACAAGATACATGTATTTGAATAAGGCTTTTGATAAATTGTACGTAGATTTATCAATCAAAATGTTCTTCCTACAAGAGAGCAACGGTAAAGGAAATATTTTTACAGTATTTGGCTGCACTTTCTTGTAATTATTTAGTGCACTTATTTAGTTTTCTACCTTTTTATGCAGTTTTAGCACATTTTATAGATCATGTAAACACACAATTCATGTCAATACTGTATGAGAGATATTTCTCTCCCAGAGGGAAAGAAAATTCTGGGTTGTCCTTTAATTAGTCAGAGCATGTTTATGAAAATGGAGTGCAGTAGAGTTGTTTACATGGTAAAAGGTTAAAACACTCAACAAAAAGTTATTGGTTTGAGTATATGAGATCCATTCTTTCTTTTCGGTATTTCAGAAGCTTTCAAGGCTTTTTTAGATATTGATTTTATGTGATGGCATAAATCTGCATCTGCTTTGTGGGTGAAATTGAATTGACCTTGGAGATAAAACAGTCGCTACAGCTGTAATTATCATATTGAGCAAAACAAAGCCAATCCAACATGCTTCTTTTTGTCTTCATCTCCATCCTCTGTGTTTGCACCACCTTCAATACGATCATCACCATCATCATCACCACCATCATCATCCATCGTCACGACTAGCAGTGTCTTCCTCTTCTTCTTCCTCATCATTGTCATCCTAAATTGGAAGCATGAGGTGAGCCCATATACTCAAAGTGAATCTTACTGTACTCTGCTGGAATTGGGGCATGTTTCCAATGAAATGATTGAAATTGATGAAATAAAAATATGAAAGTACATTTGGTATATATGAAGACATTCTGAAACAGTTTTTACAATGACATTTTTATAATGTACTTATTACGTCCGTTTTGCATGAGATACATTTCTGACAAATTTCACATAAGTGATGAAATGCATAATTTTAACGACGTCGTCTTTCTTGCTCATTATACTCTTACAGTATGTGTTCAGGGCCAGCTTGAGGTTCAGAGAATTAAGCTTCTGCAGCAATGAGATATACTGTAGTGGAGTGAGCCATTAGGATCCCTTTTGTTTACTTAACACCGTCAGCAGTAAAGGGAATAAGGGATAGATAGCTGCGTTGTAACTGCATGTGTGCGGAGGTTGATGTTGAGTTGTGTTTAAGTTGATTTTCCGTTACATGAATTTGGTTGTACCTTGTTAATTTCATCCAATTTGCAAGGGATTGTAGGGGAGGCCCATAATTTCACGTCTTCTTCTTCTTCAACTCTTCTATGATGATAAAAAATATATATATAAAAAAAAAAGCATTTTTAATCATGCATTAATCGATCTTAACAGTGGGAATGCCATGATGTGGGAATCACCTCCCTGTGTGTTTGTACATTGTAAGATGAATTTCCAAAAAGTCAGCAGGACAAATAGTTATTTATACATAGTTTGCTCAATTCTCAGTGTGTTTTTTTTTGTTTCATAAGTCGTTGGACTTAAGTATTATGTGTTCTACTGTGTGTAATAACAACATCTCCCTCTCTGTCTGCCTGTAGGATTTCTTAGTACAGGTGACCAAGCAGCAAAAGGGAACTACGGCTTGCTGGATCAGATCCAGGCTCTGCGTTGGGTGAAGGAGAACATCGCAAACTTCGGAGGAGACCCAAGCAGGGTCACTGTGTTTGGATCGGGGGCCGGGGCCTCGTGCGTCAGCCTGCTGACCTTGTCTCACTACTCTGAGGGTAAGGAAGAACCATGGTTAAAAACCCTGCTCACCTTGTGAGTTTTCATTTCATTTTAACTTGTACGGCACTGATGTGGAAATATGTATAGGCTGAGAGACAGTTGGGCAACTTTGATAGTTGGCAATCAGGTGGGTGCTCTGAAAGCTATGACACTCATGGTTATGAAACCTTTCATGGTCTCCAGTGGAGCGATACAGCTTTCATTTACTGGTAGAAATGCCTGAATAAGCCTTTGAATTTTCTGAATAATACAGCCTGCCTGTGACTCATATAGCTAAGAGCTGTATTATTTTAAACTGTTAACCCTTACCTACTTGAACCAGATGCTGTAACCACGACCGATCATCCTTTTGAATAATGCATGTCTGTGAGTTCAGTGTTTTATTGCTGTAGGAATAGTTATGCATCTGTTTATGTATGCAAATATGCAATCATATGGATGCATTCATGCATGCGTGTGTGTGTGTGTGTGTGTGTGTGTGTATGTGCATCCATAAATGTATACACATGTGTGTGCCTCAGTGTATATGCTTCGTACACCCATATTTGTATTTATGTGTGTTTGTGTGTTCATGTGTATCCCTAGACCTGTTCCACAGAGCCATCATCCAGAGCGGCAGCGCTTTAGCCAGTTGGGCTGTCAACTACCAGCCAAGTAAGTACGCCCGGCAGCTCGGTGAGAGGGTGGGATGCGGCATCGATGACAGCACCCAACTGGTCGCCTGCCTTCAGGGACGGAGTTACCGCGAACTTGTGGAGCAGAGCATAACGCCGGCCAAATATCACACGGCTTTTGCCCCAGTGATTGATGGTGACGTTATACCGGATGACCCCCAGATTCTGATGGAGCAGGGAGAGTTTCTGAACTACGATGTGATGCTGGGGGTTAATCAGGGAGAGGGCGTTAAGTTTGTGGAGGGCATTGTGGACTCAGAGGACGGTGTCACGGCTGAGGACTTTGACTTTGCAGTGTCAGACTTTGTGGATAGTTTGTATGGATACCCTGAAGGCCGAGATACGCTGAGAGAGAGCATAAGGTGAGTGAGTCTGTAAATGTCTGAATGTATTTAAGGAATAGTTTGAAGAAAGAAAAAGAAAAAGAAAAGAAAGAAAATGTTTGACATTTTGCCCAGAATTAGACGAGAAAATTATACCACTCTCATGTCTGTTTGTTAAATATGAAGCTATAGTCAAGAGATGGTTGTCTGACAAGACAGACAACAGCTAGCCTGGCTCTGTCCAAAGGTAACTAAATCTACCTACAGTTTACTGATTAAAGTGTTATAACTCATTACTTTGATTAGTACACAAACCACAGTGTAAAATTGACAATTTGTGGTATTTCATGGGGTTATGTTGCTGGACTATTTCTTGGCCAGAAGTAGTGACATCCTTGAATCTTGGTGTCAATTTTCTCATTTAACTCTTGGCAAGAAAGCCAATAAGTGTATTTGTCAAACTATTCCTTCAAATGGATGTTTAAAAGAATAGATGTATTCACTTTAATAACAATTAAATATTTGTTAATAGACTTGTTGATAGCTAACTTTAAATGTGTACACCAAAGGTTCATGTACACGGACTGGGCAGACCGTGACAATGCAGAAACCCGGCGGAAGACTCTGGTGGCGCTATTCACAGACCACCAATGGGTGGCGCCAGCTATCGCCACAGCTGACCTCCACGCTCAGTATGGATCCCCCACCTACTTCTACTCCTTTTACCACCACTGCCAGAGTGACGCCACGCCTCCCTGGGCTGACTCCGCCCATGGTGATGAGGTAACTTGATGTCAAAGTGTTGTATTGCCTTCCAGAGATAACATTAGTGACAGTTGTAGTAGTAGTGTAGTGAAAGTGGTGGCACAAAACAGGATATTAGACATCAAGGAGAGGAGTAAAGATAGGACATTTTGCTTTTTGGGTACTTCAGACCAAGGCAAAAATGAAGGTGACTAATGTCCCAAAGATTTTAGAAATATTAATGCGATGAATCAGGAGCTCTCGGTTTAGATTAACCGTGAAGTGCTGCTTCATATCGATTTGTTCAAAGTGCTTAATAAGTGGAATCAAGCAATCCTCTACAGCACAAAACACTTGACATTTTCATGGAATATGTTTTGCCGCTGTTCTGATTTAAAAATATGCTGTATATTTACCACTGTGATGATTATAGTTTATTACAGTAGTCTTTTCCTCTGTACTTAGTAACAAAGTAGAAAACGTTTGATTTCAATATGAGGTTAGAGTTTGTCAAGATTCAGTTATGGTTCGGGTTACAGTCAAGAGAATGAATGTAATCTGTTGGCTCCTGCCGTACGCTATCCTAAAATGTGTGTCTGTATGTCTGCATAGGTGCCCTACGTGTTCGGCGTGCCCATGGTGGGACCCACTGATCTGTTCAACTGTAACTTCTCCAAGAACGACGTGATGCTGAGTGCTGTTGTCATGACTTACTGGACCAACTTTGCCAAGACTGGGTGAGCTAATAAAATGTTCACTGATGTGAGACGTTGGCTTCAGTTAGAAAATCCCACTGAAAAGACTTTTTCCCCTTTTGCCTGACTATACTGTATAAAGACAATTAAGCGAACAAGAGCAAAACAAAGCACAGCTTCAGCATGACTCAGTTCTCTTTATTTCTGCCTTCTCAGACACAGAAAACCGTTTCTAATTTCGGCTATCAATATCTTATCCCCACCCACGTGTAGAAAATGTCTCATGATAACGAATGAAAGCCAGGCTAATTAATCACATTTTAAAACATGAAAGAAAATGCACAGTTGTCAGTAAGACATTATCCTCCATCTTGGACGCGCTGCAGAGACAAGGTTTTGGCAACGCAGACTGTTGTTGCTGTAACTGTGGACAGCTCACTCTCGATTTTACAGGAACAAATCTCCTCCAGGCTCGAAAAAAAAGGCAGCCAAGACTCAAGTCCGTGGTGTCATCAAGATAAACAGCATAGTGCCTCTCATACATTTTCTTTATGTGTAATTTGTTGGACTGATTGATAGTTAACATGGGCATGGAGTGTAGTTATCTGGCAAGGTTGACACAAAGAGAGGTCAATCAAAACCTCACAACATCGAGGCGATGATAACAGGTTTTGATTAGCATCAAGTAAATGTATTTCCCACAAATGATGCATGGGGGAAATGCATTGGTGCCAATTTGTAGGAATTTTTGCAGGAGACAGATCAGCCTAAATTCATTTCTCTATCATTTTTTTCCCATCAAGATAAGTAACATTTTAATTGCATATAAACAAAAGTGTTTCAGAAATACTAGGCTTCGTTTGAAACGGAAGTTAAAACTGAGCGAAGCTGAGATTTAATGATGCATTAGAGGAAAACACCTGAATTTTAGACCAACAAAAATAATGAGCTGACAGGCAACGGATATATTATTATAATGTCTTTTCTTTCAATTGGTCTCTGACGTCTGACGAGAAGACAGTACTTTAGATACCATCATGAAAGTAGCACTGCAGACTTCTCTGCAGGTTCTCTGTCATGTCAAAATCTCGACGTTGCCTTTGTTCTTTGGGCCTTGGCTGAGAAAGTAAAAAAAAAACCTGGTCCTTGAGGAAAGCCAAGGTCATGTCCTAAAAAAAGAATGACAGATTGGCCACTGTTTGATTAATCTTCTGTTCTGTTCTCAATTAAATTAAATGAAATTGAATTAAATTAAATTACATTTAAATTAATTTAATTAAAGTAAATTCAAGGGCTTTACGGGCATGAACATTTTAAAAAACAATTTTACAAAAGCATCTTACAAGAACTACAGCAACTACACATTGATCATATATTTATACAATACACAAAAACGGTAATAATGGCAATAACACCATATAGATACAATACAATACAATACATATCATCAAAAGCGTGTTGGGATGTGTGTTAATAATTAATATGTCAAAATACTTTGTCACATTTAGTTATGTTTTAATTATGTGTCCCTCAGTTTGTGACATGCAGTCATATTGTGCAGCGAAATCACATGTTTCTGTCATAATATAATGTGTTGTTTTTCACTGTGTCATCTAGTTCTGTGAAGTTTGAGATAAACAAATCAAATTTCTTAAAGTATTCCACTCTGATATTATTATATTAGTCACATTTTAAGAGGAAGAGCATCTCAGTCTCTCCTCTCCTCTCCTCTCCTCTCCTCTCCTCACCTCTCCTCTCCTCTCCTCTCCTCTCCTCTCCTCTCCTCTCCTCTCCTCTCCTCTCCTCTCCTCTCAGTCACGATCAAAACTGCTGCAATGATACAGAGAGCTTATTCAATACATTAAATCAAAATTAAAATGATCTGCCAGTGGCTAAAAAAGCTTCTAGATATCTAATTTATTCAATTGAAAGTGAAATGATCTGCCAGTAGCTAATAATACTACAGTTGTAGAAAGGATCCACATTAAAACTTTAAGAACCCCGACAGTCCACTCTGATAAGAGTACCTTTTATCTCTCCACTCTGACATGATATACAAGATAAAAGTAATTGTTGAGGATGGACCCTCTTTCTGCAGTGCTTGAAGTGAGTAATTACCAGTAATTAATCCAATCGAGGCTCACTCCACTGAGACTTCTTCAGATTTACAGAGACATCTGCAGTCTAGACCTTGATCTAAATCACCATCGAGCCTTGCCATCTTACAACATACAAAATTAGGACTGTGCTTGTACATATTTTGACTCTGGCATTTAAATAAAAGATGCAGGTGCATTAAGGCAATCACATTGCATCAAGTTAGCTGTCTCTAGCCTGAAGCCTGTGTTGTGATTGCCACCAGAGCAAGCTGCAGAGCAAAATCACGATGGAGGGTTGTTAAGATTTCAGTGCGCACTTCAATTATCAATGGGGAACTTTCTCTGAGGAAAGATTTCACCCGCTTGAGAGCACCGCAGATGGTGATGGAACGCTGCGACAGCTCAATTTAAAGGAGAGGATATGATGCTCCCTGATGTATATTTTGTAAGTCGCTGCGTATAAATCCTCAGCTTGCGTGTGCGTCTGTGTGCTGGGAGGTCTTTACGCTAGCTGCCTTTTTCTGCCTTTCATAAGGTGTTGATTGACAAGTGAGCACATAGTGTGTAACTGGCAATTCTGTGAAGATGTGCCGCTCTTTCATTTACGTCTTTTTTCGCTGCTGACACAAATAAGTCGTAAATTGACAAAATAAATGCCTGCCCGTATGTGTCAGAGAGGTGATTTTTCAGGATTTCTTCACTATGCAACACACACATCCCCCTTAAATCAGATATATGACAGTGTTTAGAGGGGCAACTATCCACACACAGCTGCAGGAGTTTACACTGTGCATTATGTAACTGAATTGTTTTGTAACAGACATATTAAGTGGACAAAAATCAATGATCTGCAACTGAATCACCTTTGAGCTGTTTACTGGAAAATGAAACTTTTTTGCTTTGTGCAAATATTTCTTGCCACAGTTTTGTGTTTTGTTACTTTGATATTGATTCAAAAAGATGAGTGCCGGCTCTGGTGAAATGATTGAACAGCATTAGAGAAAGTCATATCCCGAGAGGAGGGTAGCCAGCTGAGAAAAAGACTTTAGCAGCTCCGAGTCTCTGACATCTGCAAAACTGAAAAGCATGAAATATTGGTATTTGTGGTAGAACACAGAATCATTGCATTACAATCCTGTATTTTTAAAATACGACCCTTGAATATGTGGGTGGAAACTCTCTCTCTCTCTCTCTCTCTCTCTCTCTCTCTCTCTCTCTCTCTTTCTCTCTCTCTCTCTCTCTCTCTCTCTCTCTCTATATATATATATATATACATATATATATATTAAGTCACCTTCTCATTGAATGAGAAGGTGTGTCCAAACTTTTGACTGGTACTGTATATATATATAAAACAATATAACCCAAAAAGTACACAACCACCAACTCATCCAGATGATTAAATATGTTAATTAACTAATTATGTTTCACTCTTTCTAGTGACCCAAACCAGCCGGTTCCTCAAGATACTAAGTTCATCCACACTAAACCTAACCGTTTTGAAGAAGTGGCCTGGTCTAAATACACTCCTAAAGAGCAGCTGTATCTCCACATTGGCCTGAAGCCCCGTGTCAGAGACCACTACCGTGCCACCAAAATCTCCTTCTGGCTCCAGCTGGTCCCTCACTTGCATCATGTCAATGAGCTTCTCCAATCGGTGTCCTCCTTCACGCACAGTCCCTCTCCACAGGACGACACTCCTTATTCTTACACTAAGCGTCTAGCCAAAGGTTGGCCGCCTAGTAGTACACGTCATCCAGGTTCACAAGCAGGTACTCCACAGCCGCCAGAGTCCGCTTTAGGCCAAGGTGGAGAGGAAGACGGGGTCCGCGTCCCTCCTGAGGACTACTCAACTGAACTGTCAGTGACGATTGCGGTGGGAGCTTCACTGTTGTTTCTTAACATCCTCGCGTTCGCGGCACTGTTGTACAAGAAAGACAAGAGGCGTCTGGAGCATCGCCGGCCACGTCCTCTTCCTCCCCCGAGACGAGACATCACGCCTGCAGATGTCGCCGCCCACCTGCAAGGGGAGGGACTGATGTCATTACAGGTGAGTCGTGTGTTTTTGCATTCATTGTGCTTGTGTGTGCGTTTCCTTTTACCATAACTGAAGCCAATGTGTGGAGTGTCTGTGTGCTTCGGTAGCTACATTTATTTTGCCGTAAAAAACAATAAATGCTTGTAAATAATTGCACACATTATTATGATATATATTTGAAGTAACATCAAGCCATTTGAGGTTGTGACTGAATAAATTACTTTCTTGCCAGTGGAGAAGCTGCCAGTAGAGCACTTCTGCAAAACACAGCCTGTCATCTCCAGACATTATCTATGCAAGGATGTGTGTGTGTGTGTGTATGTGTCTGTGTTTTGATGCATGTGTGTGTGAGAGCGGTGTCCAATTGCCAGAATTGCTTCCAATTGCCTCCAATTCATCCACTGACTATTTGGCCTCTTTTGAGCTCAGTTAATGGCTTTGAAATCTCCCACAGTGAGTGCTGGACGTCAGATCTCTTATAAAGCAGGCAAATACTATTAATTGTCAATTGAACCACAGTAATGTAGCTTGACATTGCAGCTGCTTTTATAATTGTATTAGATTATTTGAAATATCTTTGTGGTGTTTTTAGCTTTTTGGGCACCACCAGTAGACCTGACGTGATGAGGAAAAATCTGATCTTTTTGTATTAGCATAGCTTATTGTTATGCATTATATGCTTGCTAAATCACCTGAAAATGATTCAAAATATGTCAGGAGTGGTTTAAAATGATGATGACCAATAGCAGTGACATAGTTTGACTGTTAGATGATCGATCTGAAACAAATCTGACTGGAATAAACCCTAAACTTGCTCACAAATTTTAACGGGTCATGGTGGTGTTTTTAAGAAATGATGGCTTACAGACGACTGTATGCTTGGAGATGTATTTGCTTGATTGACTGATCTCCAAGCCAATTACTATTTGCCAGTTACTGACCTTTACATTTTTACATGATGATTTTCAGACACAACCCTAATTAAAATAGTTTATATAGTATATATATATATATATATCAGGTGATTATTAGGCATTATTAGACAAATATTTTTGTTGTATTTCATATTGTGAATATATGATCATTTCACATTAGTTCTTGTAAATTGTATTAAAAGATGAGCCAGAAGTTGTTATTTTACACATGTTTTGTCTGATGAAATGCAGAACAATGGAACACATTTAATTTAATTTCATACCGGATTATGCATACATCTACCATACTATGATATATATCGACTTAAAAAAACATATTATTATATACAATATTATGATATTGATTTTTGCCTTATAACCTAACCATAATAACATGGGACTTGATTACAGCTGAAATTAAGAGTTGATTCATTGAAAATAAATCAGGAACTATTCTGATAATAATTTTTTGCCATAAAATTCTCTGGTTCCAGCTTCTCATTTGTGAGGATTTGCTGATTTTCTTTGTTTTATATAACTGTTAATTGAACATCTTTGGGATTTGAACTGTTGGTTGGTCAACACATGCAATTTGAACATGTCATCTTGAGCTTTGGGAAATAGTAAAAATTTTAGTGACAGCCATGATTGATTATTTGATTATTCAGTTTCTTTCCTTTTATGTTTCTTTGTGTCACCATTGCTTTATCTCCTGCCATTTCTTCACCATTCAACCTTTTAGGTGAAGCAGCTGGAGTGTGATGCTGCATCAGCAGACGAGAGGAACAACACTCATCACCATCACACTCTGGATACGCTGGACGCCCTGGACGGCTTGGACACCCAGGACATCTACAGCACGCTGGACACCGTGCGCCTCACCTGCCCGCCCGACTACACCCTGACCTTGCGCCGGTCACCTGACGACGTCCCCCTCATGACCTCTCTGACCCCAGGATCACTGCCTGTGACTCCTGGATCACACCCTGTTACCCCGGCGACGCCGATGACCCCCATGACGCCTGGATCAGTGGTGGGGATGAGGATGGGGCATCCGCACCAGGGATACACACACCATAGCCCATATAGTAATACACACTTGCCACACACACACATCTCCACGCACACACACTCCACCACACGTGTATAACCGCAACAAGATACTTGCACACACAAGGACATAATTAAAACACACACACACATACTAACACATGCACAAACACACACACAAACACACACACACACACACACACGCACACATACACACACACACACGCACACACACACACACACACACACACACACACACACACACACACACAAAACAAAAGACTTAAATACCTCTACTAATTACCCTGCAGGATTGTTTCAGATGGAGTGACAGAAAGACATTTTCAGTAACAGGATGAAAAGACAGACAGCTGTGTGTTGCATGTCGGGAACTAAAGACGAACTGGATCCCGGGAGATGCAGTTCTATGCATCATTTGCTCATAACCTTGAACGAGATGAGCCAAGGCATCCATCAACTGTCTCAAAACCTGCTTTGGATATTAAATCTTCTGCTTTTTCTACACCTAAGGAGGAAGAGGAGGATCGCTGTGGCAAAAGGGTCAGTTATGGATCAGTTTACATCTCCTACTGTACCTGTGCTGCACGGTGAAGCAGTGCTGAGACTGATCAGAGCACATGCAGATGCAGATGCAGATGTAGATGCAGAACTCAGCTGAGAAGTACCACACACAGACTGCTGATGTCAACTTGAACAACCTGTGAAATGTGAATGTAGCATTTTTTTTCCATTAAAAGATCAAAGGCCCTATCTGCCAAGGATCAAACTAAGCTGAGGAGAAAATAACAAATTTCAGAAAAAGATGGATGTAAAGAAAGACAGAAAGGATAAGGGGATTGAAAAAAAAAAAAACATTAGCTGAAGGAAAAGTTCGTCATAAGGTGGGAAAGAGATTAAGATTTTATTGAGAGGGATTTAACAGCTGTGAGAGTGAGAAAGACGAAGAGAGATAGAGTGATATGGTAAACACAGGAATGGAAAGTGTGCCAAGAGACAGAAATTAGCTTCAGAAGATGAAAGGGCCTCTGAAGTGTTGTCAGATTTACTGAAGAATCACTCTAACCAGCTACGTGTTAAACTCTTGTAAATAGAAGGGAACGATACAGATGATATATTATGATTTATAGCATTTACCTGCTGTTGCATTAAAACATGACTTATTTAACCACATAAATGCTTTCATTTCAGATATTACTATATTATTGTATAGGTGTCCTGAAGCAGGGCTGGTTGTCTTTCTATCTCACCTACTGTAGTATGTACACAGTACTTTTATTTAAAGGCTATATTTGCTATGCACAGTCATTTCAGTAATTCTTAACTGTGTAAACATCTCGATACTTGTTTAGTAGTTGAAGTATAGGCCATTTTCACACCATCTACTGTCTATTTGTTTCTCCATCTTATGATGAGCTAGTACTGTGTAGATAATGCAAGATTGGTTTGATTGAGCACCAGCCAAAAACCATGACCCGTTAATCCCTTCCCATTCTCCTTTCCCCCTTGCTCCTAACATTTCTCTTAAAGGCCTTTCCTTCAATTCCTAATAAACCCAATCTTAATTGATGTCTCTGCAGACAGACAGGTGGTGATGATTCAGGAGGTTCCAAGTGTCCCCAAAAAGTTGAGAATGCTTTTTCTTTTTCGTCTGATCGTTTTACATCTTACCAGGGCCCCCGGTAATTCTAGAAGAGCCCCTGCTTGAACTACCTAATGCTGACTGAAACCTTGTTAAACTAAGACTTTTTAAAGCATAATATTTCTCTACAGTGTCACCCATAATCTGTAGAACCCACATTTTAAAGTCTGGAGTTTGGTTTACTATCTGCCACCAAGTTGTCAATTATTCTGAGCCAAATTTGATTAATTAGCAGCAGCCTGGGAGGAGCTGAGGAGGGATGATCAGCGTGGCTTTGCTTGATAGTTTTTATTTGACATTGAAGACAAACACAATTCCAAACCTACCGCTTTTCTTCCTCCTTAATATATTCTAGAGCTATATTTTTTTCCAAATTGCCACATGCTTCAGAAGAAGTGGAATTAATTATTAAAAAGCCACCACCAACATCTTGTGGAAATAATGACTGATTTTATTTTAGAAAGAAGTTAGAGGTTTTCCTGCTGACTTCACAGCGAGTGCTTGAGGGCGGTGGTGGTTACCGCTTTGTGTCATCATAATGCGATTTGCGGCATTCAGAAAATCTATTTCAACCAATTCTTATTGACAATTCATGTGCCAGAGATGTAGAACTATCATGGCTGCCATTAAGAAATTACAAATGGTCAAACTCTGTCTTTGTGGTCGTTAATGTGAAGACAAAAACCTTATAAGTCAACTAAACAAGGAACCCCGAACTCCCAAACCTTGATCCTAACCAGTAACTTAACCAAAGCCCCTAACCTTGATATTGTAACTTCCCTATTTTATCCTCTTTTCCGGGTCTTTCCTTCCCCTAACCCCACCCACCCCCGTCCTGCCCCCCCTCCCAGCCTCATCTGTGCGACTACATGCAGCTTTGTTACAGTGTGGCCTATTTAACCTCCTCTCATCCTAAGTAACTTCTTCATGAGAGATTTTAGTTAATTGTCAACAGAATACATGAACAATGAAAGCCGAACAATTTGTGGATGACAAGCAAAGAACTTTTACAAAATGATATAAAAATAACATTTAATGTATGTTTGATTGACTGAATATTTTTTTCATATGGGTTTATTGACTCAGCGGATGGCTGGATTGTGTCAAGCATAAAACATTTTTGCTGCATTTTTGAAAAATAAAAATATCAGTATTTTACAATTTATGAGCATTTTAAATGTCTTGTATGTCTTAATTCAGAATATTAATGGTACTGTTTATAGGAATTTAGAGATGTGGGGGCTTTGCTAATTGCATCCTCTATTTTTAATATTTAATGTGATTCCTCACCACATAATTTGGCAAGTGATGCACAGTACACATGAAATTATCAGTGATATTGTTGTTCTTTTGTTTTAAATTGGTATTTGGGTTTTGGTTATCAACAAGTTACATTTCCAACAAAGTGGTAAAATTAACACTGATCCTCAAAAGATTTTTGGAGACACATTTATTTGCTTTCTTGCTCTCCACGCTGAATCTAAAGCTATACCCGGGACACGATGTGCCTAGATTAGCATTCAGAGTGAAAGGAGAGGGAAAGTAGCGAGCCTGGCTCTGTCTAAAGGTAACAAAATAATCCACCTACCAGCACAATTAAAGCTAACCAATTAATTGTTATTAATTAAATCTTGTTTATGCACAGACAAAAGAATGGCTGAAATATTTCTCGGCTGGGATTAGTGACTTGCTGGAGTCTCCACAGACTTCTTTTGTTCTTCTAACGGAGCCACGCTATCTTTTTCACACTGATTTCAGTCTTTATGCTAAGCTATGTTTACATGAGTGGTATCAATCTTCTCATCTAACTCTCAGCAAGAAAGTGAATACGTTTATTCCCTAAAATGTCAAACTATTCCATAAGATTTAAAAGCAATGTCAAAATAATTCTATATGGATTATCTTCAGCTTTGCTCTATAGAGCATATGTTGTGCAATTACTCAAGTCCTTACTGCAGCAAAATAGGGAGATTTTTCTGTAAATCATTGGGACCAGAAGCCCCTGCCAGCTGGCCAAGGAGACCCTGTGAGATGTGAAAGAACCAAATTAATGGCTGACTTCCAGACCAGATTGATGTCTCCTACAGTGTGTCCCCGCTCTAATCCCATTAACTAGATATAACTGCAGTTAATTAGATTTATGGCCGGCAACACATTAGAAAGCATGAGTTCAAGTCGTGACCAGGTGTTTTTTTGTTTGATGTCAGCGTGTACAGAAAGGGACCTGAGAAGCCAGAGTAAGCTGAACTGAAAAATCATTCTAACATTGACATTTTAATTTGACATTTCCAGAAACACGGCCTACATGGTGGACAACTTTTTACTAAATCAAAAGTCACTTGGGCAAAGAAACACCTTTTCCAACAGTTTAATTGAAGATATTATATTTTGTACCTTGGCTTTCTCTTGAATGGTGGCAACATGATTGAGGTTATTTCAGCAGGATATGTTTAACTTTAGAGGTGGTGAAGTCCATTTGCTAAGTGCAGCCCAGAAATGATGTGTGCACAAAGATGTGTCTAGATGGTGGAGATTGGAACATTTTTACAGACCCTGACTAATATTTAAAAACCGAATGAGAAGCATATGGAGATTATTTCAAGGTAATATTTGGTGGTGTTTGATAACTGATAAATCTCAAGCATTTAAATCTTGTCCACATCAAATGATATGCTGGAAACAAAAACCTGGTCAGTGAGTCCATGTCACTTAGTGGAGGTGAAATTAGCTTGAAGCAGAAACAGAGCAGAGATTTACGACACCTTCTGAGTGGGATGTTTTACCTCCTTGGTTTAACCAAGACTGAACTAGTTCAGGCACGGCTTGAACAGGAGTCTACAGTTCCATATTTTAGTGGCGTTGTGAGGCAATAGGCACAGTGATGTTTTGAGTTAAGTGCTCAGCATGATAACATGCTTACAATGCTGATGTTAAAATGCAAAATTTAACAATGTTTGCCGTGTTTGCCGTGTTTACCTGGTTTTGCAGGTACTTGGTCAGGGGGATCGTTGCCATTTCTAGAGCTGATGAGATAAAGGAGAGTAAATATAAAGAATGCATAGAAGGAGGAGAGGAGAGGAGGCGAACAGATAAGGGGAACTCATTAAGTAATGGAACACAGCCTGCCTGGTTGTTTACTGGCTGGCAGGCTCATTGTACTTAATCACTCCTGCCAAGACCCCCCCCCCCATTCCACCCTCACCTCACACAAACACACACACAGACACATATGCAAATGTATACTTCCACACCCACATGTACCACATTGCACTGATGCAGACACACTGTGCACATTTTCATGCATGCCTGCCTGCCAATGCATTTATCTGCAGACACACACACACACACACACACACACACACACACACACACAGACACACACACACACACACACACACACACACACACACACACACATACACACACACACTGCTCCATGCCTCATAGCATCTTGAGTCATTCACCGCTGCGTCATTTTCTCACGGTTACACTATCCTCGTCTTATCTCTTCACGGTTCCTTTCGTCTCCCTCTCGTCCTCCTCTCCTCAGTTTTTTGCTTCTCTCTCTTACTCCTGGCTCTCCTCATGTTGGTCTTCTCGCTATCACGACCCCCCCGCCCCCCCTCCTCCTCTTTCAACCCCCCCGTCTGGATGGGATCCCTCTTATCTAACAACCTTGAGATGATCTTCAAAGCATCATTGCAGCCGAGAATGTGAGGTCAGAGCGTCTCCAGTATCTCCTTTCCTCTTTCCTCATCTGCCTGCTCCTCTTGTTCCACTCCGCTCTGCACTTCACTACTCTTATTTGTTTTGGCTTTCCTTCTTCCATCTAATCTACCCTCGTCCTCGTCCTCGTCCCCGTCCTCCTCGTCCTCGTCCCCGTCCCCGTCCTCCTTGTCCTCGTCCCCGTCCCCGTCCCCGTCCTCCTCCTCCTCCTCCTCCTCCTCCTCCTCCACACTTTCTCTCTCTCTGCATCCCTTCACTTTTTTCCTTCTCACACTCTATTTCTCGCCTTTTTCCCTAACATCTATCTCTACCTCGTCAGGTCTCATCTCCTCTCATCTGATCTTCACTCCATCTCTGCTCCTCTCCTCTCAATTTTCCACAATTTGTCTTCCACATCCCCCCCTCCTCCTCCCAACACTCGCTCCCCCTCTTTTTGCCCAACTCATTTACTTCTCTCCTTGTTCTTTCATCCCTGTTTTCTTCACCCTCTCCTCATCTTAAAAGCTGTGAAAAGATGTGATACAAGGTTCCTTTGTTGTGTGTGCATACATGCCTGCTTCTGCACGTGTCTTGGTTTTTGAGTGTGGGTGTGTTATTGTGGGGATGTTACACGCCTAAAAATCTTTCAAGCAGCCAAGAGCCCCGCAGTGTTTTCTCTGTCTAATTAATTAAGCGTGGGATGCTTTAGTCTGTTTATTGGTTGTCTGTCTCACTTGCTTTTTGTCTGTTGACCATGTCTCTCTCTCTCTCGCTCTCTCTCTCTCTCTCTCTCTCTCTCTCTCTCTCTCTCACCTCTCTATTGCTATGTTTGTACGTCTGCTACATCTGTCTTTCTGTCTTGCCTGTCTAAGCCCCTTTTATCTTTCTGTCTGTCTGTGTGTCTGTCTGTCTGTCTCTCTCTGGTTGTTTGCTCCATCAGACTTCTCTCTGTGGCAGAATTGCTACATAATTCAGTCTGCTCTGATGCCCGCTGCTTTCCATAAAGGAGCGTAAACAACGGCAGTAACACACTTGGTCCAGCTGAGGTCAGCATTGTTACTGATAATTAACAACAGGAGAGGATGCCCTTTGGATTAAGTTTAGGGCAACATTTCACCCAAATGGGCTGTTTCTGTTTATTCTAGTTCATAGTAATTATGGGATCACAGGCGTGAACTATCTAAGTGAACTGTCTCTTTAAAGCTTGCTCACTCCGAGGAGAATCATACCGCACATTTCAGGCCAGTTGTGCACTTTAGTGAGCGATGTCTTCTTCTGTTTTCAGTATTTTTTGCAGAAAAGCACAATGAGTCAAATTGTTTCAAGAAGCAGTCACAGCTGCTGGTAAAATAGCACAGATAGATCAACTTTTAAACATAAACAATGCTTTTCAGCATGTAATGTACTGCACAGATGGTTAATGGTTAAAAAATGTTGTCTATGTTTCATGTTTCCAGACTCTGCTGAGAAATAAAATACTTCCACTGTCCATCTATCTTTTCTTAAAGAGGGGTGTCGGAGAGTGTGTATACCATTCCCAGGCTATCCTGCTGCTAGACAGGAGTGTGTGTGTGTGTGTGTGTGTGTGTGTGTGTGTACCATTCACATGGACATTCCCTGTCTGATCTGTGTGCACTGCCCTCAAGTAGAGACAGAGAGAGAGATAGACAGATGCAAATACAGTATGTGTGAGACTGTGTGTGTTACTGTTGGCCTGGGATATCATTCAGACAGGAAGGAAGTTTGGCTTTGACTTTCCTTACTGCAAAAACTCTCTTATCAAACACACACACATACACACACGCACACACACACACGCACCCACGCACGCACGCACGCACGCACGCACGCACGCACACTGTAGGCCCATTAGCAGGGTGTGAACTCTCTGTGATTCTGCGAAGATAAAATCTGATCAACACCCTGTAGCCTATTTGTTTGTTTTTTCTTAGCAAGCAGGAAACTAAAGTTATTTCTGTTTTCTTTTTGCTAGTTAAATTCAAGTCTTCATGCTGCTGCTTTACAGTAAGCCATGATGTCTCTCCAAAATAACCCTAGAAACCAACCTAATTGGTTTTGCAACGTGACCTCCCATGTGACACTGAAGGCCGTAGTTCTCTAAGTTTCAAGGATGCAGCACATCTCTGTATTCCCATTGGGTCTCATTTATACATTTTCACTGTGTTTGCTATATTAAAATGAGCTGAATTACTGGGTGTAGTAAATTAATGCAGAGAACACCTCATGGTTTTTGTCTGTGTTATTGCTCATTTTCTTTTATGCTGCCACATTTTGCTGCCTCAGCCATGGCATGTGACTATCACTATTCAAGCTTCCTCCATTTTTCCCTGAAGAGTTTTATCAGGTGCGTTCATCCTTGTCCTCTCCGCTACACTGGTGCTGTTTGTGTTGAGCTTGGCCAAGTTGGTCTGTCTTGTTTGCTTTAATTTTCAAAGTTCAATCTAGTAAAACAGCTTTGTGATAAAGGGATACACGAATATGCTTCACTTGACTTTACTTGACACGATGGAGGCTGATTACATGTTTATACAGTCATAACACATTTGTTCCTCCATAGCACAGTAGCCACACTGAACTGAGGCAACATTTTGTAAAATGTTGTCGGCTGGTTAGAGGATCACATCCTGCAGAGCACACACTAAAACCTGTAGGTTGTCTGTACAGCGAGTTGTTGTCTAGGTTTCTACTTCGAGCATTTTCTATGTGGTTGTTTACTAAATCAGAGCTTGAACCATCAAATCAGTGTTTGCCTTATGACCGTTACAGTTGCGTCAGAGCGCCTGTAGCTTTGCGCCCGTATGCTGACGTACTGCACTGTACAAACAAACAAATGCATGTCAACTCGTGCCAGTTCGTGTAGAATGCCACATCCAGCCGTGCCTCAGACAAATGAGATACTTCCAAAGTGTGACAGCCTAAACGAAAGTGAAATCCTCTATTCTTGATTAAGCTTTGATACCTATAGCAAATACTTCTAATAGCTCACACTGAGTGTATTTATCTATTTTCATAGTATTAGCATTACAATAATTTGAATATTTTCTTTAATGTGCCTTGCTTTCAGCAAAATCATGTTTTCACTACCTGTTTTTAACCTGGCTCTGAATGTTGCCAAACATTTCCTTCCTGTTGCAGTACTGTTACTTACTTCTCACGGGAGCTGTTTTTGTCACCCAACAGCATTCACTCATTATCCATCCACGATGTGGAGCTGCTCTGGCCTCAGTGATTCCACTGACAGGACTGTTTTAGACAAATGGCTCTGCTTATCCAGTCTGGTCATGTAGAGACAGATGAGACAAACAGAATCACTTAACCAGCCAGCCAGGTACTGTACTGTCTGAGTGCTGATTCACTCGACAGATGCACAGCCGCAGTCCACAGAGACTCATGTATTCCTAATTTTATCTAGACTTCTCCAGACCTGTGCACAGCCGTCTACATTGTTGTGTACGGTATGTGCATGTAGCTGTGCGCATGCGATTCTTCATTTTTTTGAGTGCACGTGTGCACGTGCACGCACGTGTGTCTTTCTCTGTTTGAGTGTGTATGTGTGTGTTATGTAACGTACAGCCAGGTGTTTCTCTGAGCTGTGATGTAACTCAGGTTAATAGGTTTACAGCTGGGAAGGATAGATAACAACCTGGATGTGTGTGTGTGTGTGCTAATTCCCCAAATATTCTACACACTCCAAATCTGTTCTAAAAATCTGATTATAATTTAATAGTATTCCCATTTAACCTTGTGATGGTGCAAAGTTTTCTCAGAAAAACTGACCAAATAGCCCTCAGCTTCCTGTACTAGAGACTTGAGTATACCTGACAGTGTTCACACCTTTAGCTGTCTGATCACAGGCCTGTATACAAAACGCCCCAGGAACCAAAGCAGTTCCTGCATCAAGTTCAGACATTTATTCATACAGCAAAACACCACAAAATGCTTCACAATAACAAAAACCCTACAAATTTAAAATGACTATAGCTCTGTTGTAGAGCAAGTGGAGATGGTCAAACAGCCTTTACTTTTTTTTGTGATAGAAAGGTTCCTAACTGAAATAATTGATCTGTTGCTGTCATGGTAAAAACATCTAAAATTCTCTCAGTGCTAATCAACCTCTCTAATCCCACAGTCATGCAGGCCCCAAAGTGTTGTTTTAAATTCTACTGGAGATCCCAACATTCCTGAATATAGAACTGGTGGTGGTGGAAGTGTGTGAGTGAAATGTTGCACAATAAATTAATTTACAGTGTTTTACATGATGTCTAGGATTTGAAAATGTCATACAGTGCAAACATCATGTGACTTCAATGAACAAGCTGATACAAATGAAAATAACCTGGATATTAAGGGGTTAAATGTGTACCATCGCTTCCTTTCTAATCTCCTCTTCCTAACTCAATACAAATTCCCTCTTAATGAGCTTGACGTCACAATGTTTTCATTGAGGTCAGGTTGGCCTGAAAATAAAAAAAAGTACATCATTTGTTTAGACTAATAAGATACAGCCAGTGATTCTTGATACAATTTTGTATTTTTGGCAGCTCCAAAAGGCAGCAAAGGTTTGAATATAGTAAACTCAATTATCCAGAAATTGTAAAACACCATGTCAGTATGCTGTTCACTTCTCAGACTTTAATATCTTCTTTCTTGGTGGCAGCAGGAAATGAGAATCTTTCCCCCCAAAAGCTTCAGCCTCTGTCGGTGAATATGGCTTTGTTGATCTGGTTAGGAGCAATTTTGTATTCTGCTCCTCAGTTTTGATGGTTATGCTGATATGACTTCCTACCAGTGCTCATGCTCTGCACCAGAATACTAATAATAAGAACAAACAGGGTGAATCTGCAGTTTCTCAATTAGAGAGAAGGTGACACTTGTCTCTAGTGTAGCTCTGCTCTGTGATTCCGGCTGAAGAGACAAGTGTGTTATTGTGTGGTGGAGTTGTTCTAAATCTCTGCAATATTTAAATCGTATTCATAGCACACCCGTGCTTATCTCTGACTTTGTGTGTGTGTGTGTGTGTGTGTGTGTGTGTGTTTGTGTGTGTTTCAGGGTGAAAAGACAAAGTCGACTAGCTTTTATTTTATTTACTATAAAGGCTGAGTGGATATATGTGTTTGGGTGAGGAGAGATAAAGATACAGAGTAAGCCATGCAGAACAAAAAGAAAAGAGACCAAAAATAGAAAATGGCAGATGACGACTGTGTTTGTTCCACTCAGTCTGCCATGGTTTTATCATAGATGTTTTGGAGTAACTGTATCTTTACAGATGTCAGGGGTCAAACCCTGTTGTCCTCTGCAGAGGTCAAACTCATATTCTTCTTTGATGTTAAGGTACCCTCGTTCTCCCTCCGCCCCGTCCTACTCCTCCTGTTACCTCTGCCGCAGCACACTAGGAGAGCGGCAGTCTTTCATCTCCCATCTTGCTGTCTTTTCTCACTCCCGGTGACTTTTTTCCTTTCTTCTCCATTCTTTCTGCCTTGCTTTATTGCCTCCGTGCTCCCTCTCCCTTTTCACTTCAACTCTCCTTACTCTTTAACCAGGCGGTTTCTCAGAAGCAATATTTTCACTTCAACTTTCCTCTCTCTTTAACCAGACGGTTTCTAAGAAGTAATATTTTCACTTCAACTCTCCTCTCTCTTTAACCAGACGGTTTCTAAGAAGTAATATTTTCAGCTTCGGCAGCGCCTCTGTCACAATCCAGGTTTGCTCAGAAGGAATGTTGGTCTGTCCCTCAGTCCCCCTGTCTTTATGTCTCTCAGTATTGAATGGAGGCAATAGCTACTATCGTACAACTTGGAGAGAACTCAGATCTCTGTCCGCTGGAATTTAATATTTGCTGTCTGCCCAACAAAAAATCCACTCCTCTGTCGCAGATTGTTTCCCCATTACACAGTAGAGGTCATTTCCCAATGGCCGATTGTTTAACACATTATGAAACTCAAATCCACTTCAAACAACTTCCTTACTCTCCCATCTTCTTTAATCTCTCTTCTTTCTCTCTCTCTTAAACAAACACACACACACACACACACACACACACACACACACACACACACACACACACACACACACACACGCGCGCGCACACACACACACACACACACACACACACACACACACACACACACACACACACACACACAAACATGGACCCAGGACGCCAAACCTGATGGATTAACACTTAAAGTTGGCCAAATACAGAGCAGGTGTGTCAAGGCCAGATGAGACAAGGCCATGGGCCTCAAACAGGTGTGTGTTTGCAAGAAAGAGTATAACTGGGTGCATGTGTAGGTGTGTTTGTGTGTGTGTGAGTCTCACAGGCAGTCTGGGGGCGTGTTTTACCTGAGGTTGTGCTTCAGTTTTAGCTCTGACATTAGTGACTCTCAAAGTGCCCCTCAAAGTACAAACCACTACCTCTGTTCCCATTAAATCCCTGACTGTGATTCTGTGCGTGCAGCTCATGCGACAGTATACGTGTGTGTGTGTGTTTGCATGACAGTTTGTCCAGCAGCATGTTTGACTCTTATCTTGATACTGGTGATACTTTCTATCTAAACTAATAAAAAGAGATTTTCCATAATCTCTCTTTTTTGGTCAAGTGTATGTGTGCCTGCAAAGGAATAGCCATGAGTCTGGGAATGTAGCTCTTCCTTCAGCCAAAGAACATCATGTTACTCCGGTATTCTACTTTTCAGACAGAGACAGTTGTCTCTTGTTGTATGTAACCCTGCATTCAGACTCACGGGTGGTTTGATATCCTCTGGCTGGAGAAACACTTAGACAAACAACACTCTCTGCAGGGAAGGTTTGTCTCTTACTGGAATCAATGGTCTGCTTAGAATAACCATCTTTCATCTAAGTTTCATCCTCACCATTGCAGGGTTTAAACCCAAGTTGCAATCTGCTCTGTCAGGAAAAAATGTAACCGCAATATTAAAGCTCAAAGAGATACAAATTGCTTTTGGAGACGTGCACACACACATTAAAATAGATAAAAATGATAACACTGTGGTTCATGGTATGCATCTCTGCAGACAGGCTCTCCTTCCTCCTCCATTAACTACACTCAGCACCACAGGAATAAATTACAAAAGGGATCAATAATTTTTAGTAATATCAAAGATTAAGCGATGTAGAATTATGCCTGAAAACTTTGCCGACATCAGTTTAAAGAAATAGAAATTAGATAAGATGCATCTATTTACCAGCTTTTATTTCCATTCTTATGGCAATTCTTCGACTTATGATTTATGGAATCCCTGTGAATGTAACCTTGGCCTGGTTTATTGTACATCAACCTTTCTTTCAGATTGCCTTCTCCACTATCCACTCCTTCAGAAACAGAGCAAACCTGTAACATCCTTTGTTGAAAGTGCAATTTGGGAATTAGAATTTACTCAATAATAACATGCAAGAGCGAGGGTCACATGTCCTTACAGGTTGTAACTATCTGTCAAGAGCAGCCAGATTGTTGAAGGCACTTTGGAAGCATGCAGGCAGTTCTAACTCACACATGCTCTTCCTTCTACTCGACTCTATAGAGACACAACTCATCGGTCATTCTCTGAAACAATGTCAACCGGCAGAAAAAACAACCGGCGCCATAATATGCAACCAAGGACTGAAACGAAATGTCAAAGTATTATTTTTGCCAAATGTCTACGAGGGGTGCAGTTGAGAACAAAAATGATGATGGGGCAAATTAGCATGCCAATGTTAGCTATGTGTTAGCAAGATACTGTAGTTAGCTAAGGCACTTGGAAACATGATATAGCAAAGCTTTCTAATTTACACATTCCACTATAACACACGTTGCACACTGTCAAAATGCTTAAGTGCAACTTACAGAAATATAGTTAGCCTAAAACTGACATTTTGACAAAATGCCTGCTGCACACGCAGGCAAACTGAGAGTCAGGATCCCCCAGTTTTCCCATTCTTGCTGCTGAAACCTCACTTTTGTCTTCTTACAGGCACCGTTTTTTGGTTCGGCAGCTTATAAAAACTTAGTTTTGGGTTCTTTACCCTGTTGGTAATCCATCCCACTAACAACAGCTGTTTTTTGTGTTTGTAACAAGGACAATGAGGCACCTTCAGGCAATACAAAGTCAATGGAAAGAGATGTTTGTTTTTACTCCAGTCTGGGGGCGGGTCTTAAATGCACTCTTTTTCGATTGGTAATTCTCTCTTCCAATCACAAGCACCCATTCCCCCAGTGACTTTGGTCCTGTTAGATTTTGCCATAATGGACCCTTTGCTTCAGAAAACACTGTGTGCACATGCATCACTTTTGATGTACTTCTCGAAACATTTTTATGAGAGTCATTTCATCATTTGTGATGCAACATACATTTTACCTTCTTCAATCTTTGTTCTTTGTAATGTTCCATCTGTTTTATTGGTTTTAGTGGTCATGCCATGACCTTGACACTTCCCAAGGTGTGATGAACCGCCTCTATGTCAGTATATGGCAACTTCAGGTCACGGTCCAGGTGTTAGGAGTGAAAGGTGATGCCAAACGAAAGGCTGACTGTGGAAGTGAACTCTTCTTACCTTTCTGTCTGACTCTTCATCTTGTCTGAATCCTTGACCTTCTCACAATCAATTTACTGTGCACCTGATTGATTCTGTGTTTTTGCAGTGTAGTGTGTGGCTGTGTGTGTCGTCATGCACCAGAGGTCATGTCTGTTGAAGTGGGCCTCCAGAGAAACTGAAGGGTCCACTGGTTCCGTTTTCAATCGAGAGTGAGATCATAATTCACCCATATTTTGTTGAGAGCGTTAGTGATAGTAAAAAATAAATCGTTCAGTTTACTCTTGCCTTGAATTCGGTGTGTCAAGGAAGTGTGCATGGGATCGAATTTTGGCTTAAACAGTAGTATACCCTCATGAGATACTTTTTCTTTAATTGTTTCCACACAAATTAGACTAAATGAAACCTTTAACCTATTTCACAAATTAAAAATCAACACGGAGGAGAAATGATTAAATCTGAATTTAGTTTGTGGACGCACCCGTGCATGTATATGTGTTGGAGTGGACCGCTGTTAATGTGAACTGGATACTTGGCTCTGTCTCTCCATGCAGCTCATCGGCACTCCAGGACAACATGGAGTCCAACATACACACTAATCTGTGCTGAGATTTTATTCGCCTACACATGGCACCGGGTGTGTCCGGTATTCTCTATTGCGAGACATAAACGATGAAATTGAATCTAATTTTTATTTTTTCATGTAAAATAAATATCCAAAAGGAACCCAATCAGCTTGTAACATTTAATCAATAGCGAACACAAACAGCTGTCAACGTTGGCAATAAATTACAGGAATATAAATTGGTGGGCCTCAACTATGATTAATCATTTTTCATGGTTCTTAATTCAAGAGATCAGGTTGAATAGAAAAAGAGAAGAAAACATTTTTCTCTGCACTGCACGTCTTTACTGTTTGTAGACAAAAGACAGAACCAAACCAAACCAAAACAAACCAAAACAAACCTGGTCAAGCCAGGCCACACCAGGAGAGAGCAAACAGACCAGATTACGCAGAACGATTGTGTGTGTGTGTGTGTTGATATGTGCATATTTTGTGTACAGAAAATGCAGAAAGATTAGTATACATAACAAGTCTCTTGGTACAGTAAGTGTTTGCATATGTATATTTGGAAGTGTTTGTCCTGTCTGCATACTTCCTAACGTGTGTGTGTGTGTGTGTGTGTGTGTGTGTGTGTGTGTGTGTGTGTGTGTGTGTGTGTGCATACAGTATAGTAGCTTTTTCAGTCTGTAAGTGTTTTCGTGTGTCAGTAATTATGATTCTGTAGGTGGTCACATAGAACCCAGAGGAGATGTTTACACTAAAACCTGTACAGCTCTGTCTGTGTGGGCATGTATTACTCATGTTGTGAGGACATAAATCGGTTGACACAGTCCCATTGTGGGCCATCCTTTTGCAGATAAAATCCCCATAGTGTAAATCATTACATTTTAGGGTAAAGACTTGGTTTAAGATTCAGGTAAGAGTCAGCATAAGGCTGGTAGCGGTTATGATTAATGTTAGGGTAAGAGTCCAGGAAATGAATGAAACTCAATGATATGTCCTCTAAAGGGATGGAAAACAGACTGTGTGTGTGTGTGTGTGATCGGGGGTGGGGTCAGGGGTCAAGGTTGCGCGTGTATGTGTGTTTCTTGATTATAATTTAATTTTTTTCTTGTTTTTATTAGTGCTTGAATATTAATTAGCTCTGTGTTTGTGTATGAGTTTACATAATGTGTGTTTGAGGGTGTTTGTGTTTCCAGGCCAGCGAAGAGTGTATTGGTACCTGGGGATCAGTGTTCAGTGTTATTGCTACCAGCAGCTACACTACTACATGAAACACTGGACCTATTCATACTGAACAAGGGCCATGTGTAAATGAGGTGTGATTTCACATTCTAACACACGCAGTATCCCTCAAACACTGATCCAGTAATGCAGACATTGGAAACACATCAGGTCTCAAAGATCCTATTTCAAAAAAGCACTTTATTTAAGCGGCTTTTGCATTAGGTTGATTTTGGGATTTGGGCTGTGGTCTGTTATGAAACTCATTTTGTCCCCACTTTACATTTGCCTATTTTATGCTCTCCTTTATTTTTTGTTTAGCTCTCTCTCACAGCAACTGACCTCATGTCCGTTTTAGGAGGAGCAGCACACATCTGATCCATCTTCAGCCGTCTAAACAGGCACAAAGTGGTTTCTTCCAATTCAAAAAGCCAAATGATTGTCAGATATGTGTCACATCTTTACTTTGAGTTGATCCAGGCGGAACAGAAGTGATGATGCCATCAGCTGATCCTTTCATGGTGGCAAATGAAAGATGGTCAGGCTCTGAGCAGGTTGAGCAACTGCTGTTACATAACTGCGACCAAAGTAGGGAGTTTTACACATCCTCTCCTTGGCGGTCGTCATAGCAACATGGATTTAGATCGAGAGAAGCATCCCGGGATCTCGATGTCAGTGTGCGTGTGAGCTTGTGTAAGCGTGTGTGTGTGTCAGTAGGATTGATGATTCCCTGGTTTTCTTTCAGGCAGAAAGCAGCTTAAACTCACTCACTACAGCTGGAAATCTTGTTATTCACTCTTGTTCACTTGTTGATGAATGTTTCATGTGTATTTAATGTTTATTTAAATAATAAGAAGCTGTCAATGTTTATTTATGTCTACCATTTGTCTTTCCTTTTCACAGTTCTCTCCTTCTCACTGTTTAGTATCCAAAAAGCTACATTAATCACATTTACAAGTGGTGTTCATTGTTCCTTTGAGGTTTATAATGTTTGTGAAACCAACTGTTTTGTGGTGTTACAAAAGTAACGCAAGATTTCATGAATGCTATAAAAACAATTTTTTTTAAAACAACTTTAGCAGCAATATTTTGACATAACCCTCCCTAAGTCTGCACTAGTAAAGTAATCACAGAGCTTTTGATGGTGTGCTCATGAATCTGCTGCTTGTTTGTCAGAGTGGACGTTCCTATCAGAGGCTTTAGTGGGATCTAAACATGCTCTCGCCACGGGGAGTTTTTTTCAAAGGTCATTCTTTGAGAACAGATTGGAGGGAAGTGTGCTCTTTATCGGAGGGGCAGGAGACTGTGACTCAGTGGACGCAGAGCTTTGATGATCTCATAAAACCGAAAGCAAAATCTGTTGAAGATTACTCAGCTGTATTAGGTTTAATTAATCTCTTTGGGTCACATGTGAGAGTTGGCACAAACACACTGCTAAGGCTAAGGGTTCAACATCCATTGGCCACCCATGGTGAATGAGTGCACGCTTACCATAAGTAAAACATTCATCTATTTTCTTGTACCATAGTCATCAGAGAGTCTCATCAGACGTACAGGCAATGGACAACAAGGTTTCAAGAGTATGTGGTGTTGCCACATACTCTATTTTAATAGGGCTGTAGGTAAGACCAGCTCAATTGAGTCCAAGTCAAGTTGAGTCTGAGTCAAGACCAAATCCAAAGGCGGTCAAGACCAAGTCAAGACCGAGTCCAGTGCAAATGGAGCCTGCTCAAGACCATAATTGGTATTAGTTTCTTCTCAAAGGTAATCTTCTGCTCTCCTGTGTAACCGTGCACACACAGCTTGGATAACATGTTATGCTGTGCAGTGGCTAGCACTGTCACCTCACAGCAAGGGGGCCCCGGGTTCGATCCCCGATCCTGGGTTCTCCAGCTTCCTCCCACAGTCCAAAGGCATGCAGCTTAGGTTAAGTGGAGGCTCTAAATTGCCCGTATGTGTGAATGTGAGCATGAATGGTTGTCTGTCTCTATATGTGCCCCGCGGTGAACTGGCGACCTGTCCAGGGTGAACCCTGCCTTCATCCAATGTCAGCTGGGATCGGCCCCTGTGACCCTAAATAGGATAAGCGGTTTGGATAATGGAATGGTCAATTTTGGTTCATTCCTTTACATCCTCAATCTTCAAAAATGTCAAACTATTCCTTCCATCCTCAGCAAATTAGTTTTGCTGTAGTTCTTTTAACACTGTAGCCTCTCTCTGTGTTTTATCACCAAGCTAGCCAGAATGTTCACCGTGCAATTTTTCAGGCCTCATTTTTTTAAACAGCTGCCTTCCTCAATTATCCTGTCAATTCTAAAGTCAAAGTTCATATTCGGCTTACGGATTTCATGTTGCACAGAGGTATCATCTTCTTTGTAGCTGCTCATGTCCTCTATGCTACGGTTACCAATGTTCTTTGTACGGAGTGAAGCCTTTTTCTTGTCACAGGGAGTTTTAAGGCATGCAAGAGAAGTATTTACCTCCCCCCTTCTTTGAAGGTCAAAGAATAATTAAAACAATGACTGGAAAAAATGTAATTGAGCGGCAGCCTCCTGTAAAACATGTCTACACTTGCCACATTTACCCAGATTGATGACACTTAGACCACTCAAAGAGAAGGAGAGGTAGAAATGTAGATCATTTCTGAATGGGAAGGGAGATAGAACCAGGTGACAGACTAAAGTGAAACCATCGAGCACAGTTTTCTCAAACAATAAGGGATTCAGTTTGTGTATTGAGGGATCAAAATAGACTTTGTTGTCAATATGCTTGTCAATAAGACTTTATTTAGTGTATGTTGACACTGCTACTATAGAAGCAATAAACATCAGTCACTTTCAGAGCCTTACCAGTTGCTCTGAAGTGGGATAGCTTAAACATGTTATGACGAAATGTGATTATTGTTGATATCATTTTAATTATTTGTACATATTCTGCTGTTTTTAATCAGTGATGAGTCATCAATCCAGAACATGGTTGTGATTCAAAGAGCTTTTTCTTACATCATCAGCACAAGTCTGATCCAGATCCTGTGTTCTTCCACCAAAACCTTCAGCTTCTCTCTGTCTATTTACATGTTTGCAGCCAAGCCTGAGCTACCAGCTATCCACCACATAAAGAGGAGGGGATCTGTGGGAAATCCTGGAGAATTTCCTGTTTGCGGCATTTCCTTTGCACTACCAACACATCAGCAGCCCTGGCGTCTGTCTTGTGAAGGCCTCTGTATACGTTCAGCGGATGTTTGATACAGTATGTGTGTGTTCGTGTCTTACATGTGCACACTCTCACTATCTATAGATGTGTATTTGGGTGCTTGTTGATACATGCACACTTGTATGCATTTTATGGAGGTTTCTGGGTTTTCTCTGCCTTTCATTTAGTGTTTGGCTGTTTCTCTCCTGTTGTAAAATCTCCGCAGTAACTGGATACACATGTTATTGCAACTTTCTATAGGGAAAAAGAGGGCAGGAGGGAGGGAAGCCCCCTGCTCCAGCACAGCCCTCACACAATCTGGACTAACTGAATTGCAGCCAAAGAAAAAGAAAAGTACACCAATTATTGGACATATACAAACAGGTAAACTCAATGGTATTGAAAAAATGATCAGTACCAAGTCTATATGAGCAGCACTTCCTATTACACTGCTGCCAAAGACATACAAACCAAGCTCTTTGCAAAAATAAAACTCAAATACAAGGAATTCAACACTCTCAAACAAAATTAGATATTCACTTCGACTTTATAATAGAAGCATCAAAATCAGACGCGACTAATTTCCTTTCTTCTGTGCCTCTCACCATTACCAGTACCACTGTATCCCGATGTTAAAAAATGACTCATCTTATATCGTATACGTCAGTCAGAGAAGCTTACGTCAAAAAATTAATGAAAAGCAAATTGCAGTGAGATTTTAAATCATCTGTTTGTAACAATTCATTCTCACTGGTATAATACTAATAATATTGTATGCATGTTGTGTATGCAGTACAGTAATCTGCAATTTTGATTTTACATTCTGAAATACTGAATGAAGACAGAAAAAAAGGAGCGACAAGATAAAACCTGGACGTGACATTTTTTCCCTTGCTAAATCTCCTTTCCCTTCGTTTTTAATCTCTTCATTTCTGTTAACCTTTATCTCCCCATTTTTTTTCTATATCTCCTCCCTTCCTTCTTGAGGAGCATTAAATTGTCCTTCAATGTTGTGAAAAAAGAAAGAGGGGTGGTATGATGAAAGAGAGATGTTCCATTCCTTTAGGATTATGCTGCTTTATCTTACAACAGATACATGTGCAATGCACACACACACACACACACACACACACACACACACACACACACACACACACACACACACACACACAGAGAGACAGAGTCAGCCAGTATGCATGTTGCCAGAAGTCATGAACAGAGCATCAGATGTGACGTGATCATTACTGGATAAGGATAATCCTGCTTGTGTAAGCGTGCATGCCCATAGGTCTGTAAGTATTTAAGTGTGTGTCTATGTGTGTGTGTGTGCTTAACCATGTGTAAATGTCCAAAACCCTGCGGAAGATAGCATTAATCCCTCCAAAGAATTACATCAACCTTACTTTTCATCCTTTTTTTCAAGCTCCTCATCCTTTCAACTATATTATGCTCTCTTTCTCCACTAAACCTCATTCGTGTCCTCCTTCCATTTCCTGGCCACTCTCTCAATTGCTTGCCAGCATTAGACAATCTCAGGACCGCTATGGGCTGTGGATGCAAAATCCCCTGTCACATTTGATGATTTCAAACAGCATATCTCCCTATACAGAATACCACAGAGCAACAGAAGACCTTCCAAAACGGTCCAAAGACACTCCTCTGAACTCTGATTATAACTATGTATTAATGGATCGAAGCTTTCTATCTTTCTTCTTCTCTCTCTCTGGTTGGTTGTCTGATTGTTGTCTGAAGCACCCTTCCATGCCAGTTATTATCTTTAGCCCAAAAGAGTATAACTGAACTCAAATTTAATTTGAGTTTCTCTACATCACCAATTCACTATTGGGCATGCCAGCTGTGCATGCTCAGTTGTCCCTTGGGAATTTTGCTAAAATAAATATCCAATAAAAAAAGGTTGCACTCACTTGAACAGGATTTAATGACATTTGTTTATTTTTTGTTAGGCCAAGTTTTGCCAAAATGTGCCTCAGCACCAACAAAAGTGGGTTGGTTTGGTTTTATATGGTATACATTAAAATGTCAGCACCTCACCAATCTCTATATTTACTTTGTGGGTCTGTTTGCTTCCTGTTTTGTTGAGTAGGTCACACAGAGACTGTGTGGCATGAATAATTGTAAGTGGATGTGTGTGTGTGGCACTGATCACTTCACACCACAAAGCTGAAACATTCCTCTCTTCACTACAGCTGGTCAAAGATTACAGAGCTTGCCCTCCACCAAAACACACAGAAACACAAACCCATTGTGCCCACTGATATTTGACACACACTTTTCTTTTAAATGCAGCTTGCGGAGTAAAGTCTTTATCATTTAGCTTGCAGGAAAGAGCTGAAGACAGAAAGGTAGAGACATACATCGGTGATGTTTGAATCCTGGGACTACAGGTGGGATGTTTAAACAGGGTCAATGAATGATTCATTTTCGCAAGGTTGAACTACAAAGGAATGATTCCCCGTCTCGACTTCTTCAGATATGCTCTTTGTTATATCATGACTGTGAGATATCTGACTAAAACACTGTCAGGTAGCGAATAAGATCACTTAGGAGAGGCTACTGTGCACGAGTCTGAGTAAGACCATGTCCACACATATATAGTTACATCTGGAAGTGCTGTTGAGTATTATGTTTTGAAAAGATCCACACAATGTTTCTCCAGATTGTTCTTTAAATGGTTTCCATCCATACCGACAATGATTGTAGAGAGCTCAAGTCACTGTAACTTACGTTAAGATAACAGAAGCAAATAGAAAGAAAACGAAGAGTAGCTCTGACCAACAACACTTAAACGCAGGGCAAGAAGCGAACCGTTATGTGGACGAGATGCAATATTTGTTTAAATATGGGGATAATTGAGGACATTTAGACAGAAAAGAGATAGAAATAGCTGCAGAAACAATGAAAAAAAGAGAAGAGAGAAGTTCAAACCAAGCCTATTTTCATCCGTCTGCATAGATGGCCAATCGTGACAGCATTGAAGCATGACATTGGTGTGATTATTGAATTGTTGCTTTGGTTAAATTTACAGAAATTCAACGCCAAAAGCAAAGTAAGAAACACATTCAAGTCCGTCAATCAGAAGATCGGTTGTATGATCCCCGGCTCCTCCGGTTGCTGTGGCATGTTGAATGGTTAACTAACCCTGAAGGACGTTGGCACCTTGGCCTGCCATCAGTGTATTAATAGGTGTGAATGGGTGAAAGACATGAAGTGTTAAAGCTTTTTGAGCGGTATGACGACAAGAAGGGAGCTATACAAGTACAAGTCCATTTACAATTCACCGTTTATGCAACATAAAGAAACATGCTGCAAATTCATAAACGCAACACCATTCAGAACAGTAGAAAAACCTTATACATTCATTGTCTTTATTTCCAGGCTATAGCATCTATTTTTGTCCACACTACAATTTGAGAGCAGTGTCTTCAAATGTATCCACTTTGGAGAGTTTTTCTACAAATATAGAGTAAACTTTTTTTTTCAATCACAACCAAACCCCCCATTGGTACAAGTGTGCTAAATAACTGCTGTAAGCCATACCAACAGCACATATATCCTCTTCTTTATTCATGAAGTTCTTCCAGGCAGCAAGCTTTCGACCATTGCCTTGTCATGTTTTGTTTGTATGCTTGTTCTCATTTCACAAAAGTGCCTTTTGTCCTGTTACTGTGTTGCGAGTATATTTAAGTGTGTTAATTAGGTAGCCTTCCTGTGTTGTTGGCCTGTTGATAAGCTGAGCTTTAGGTTAACAGCTTTTACTGTGTTTTTTTACCACGGTGTTTAGGTGTGTGCGTGTGTGTGTGTGTGTGTGTGTGTGTGCGTGTGTGTGTGTGTGTGTGTGTGTGTGCAATTGTATGTCTGGAGCCAAGGAAAGTTTCCCTGGGGCGTCAGACTCCTCATTAACCTTCTCTTCATCTTTCCATTCCTCTCTTTCCTCTTTCTGCCCAATCCAACATTCCTCAGTGCCTCATCCTCTCCAAATGCCAACATTCACATCAAAAGAATATTCTGTATGGTAATCTACTCATTCATTAAAGCTTTCGTCAGTTACTTAGAGATTTTTTGTGCTCAAGGCCATTTCTCCCATCTGAAGAGATCCACATGGATCATAGTACAAGAAAGAAAGAAAGAAAGAAAGAAAGATAGGTGGATGGATAGATAGATAGATAGATAGATAGATAGATGGATAGATAGATGGATATGGAAGGATGGAGGCAACATCACCCTGAGCTAATCTTCTCTTTCTCTTTTCATAGGGAAGTATTCAAATATCAAATACTGTATGGGTCATAACAGGTGAGGGATCTGATTTCTGTTAAGAATCCACTTTTGATGGCCTGCCATCTTTATATTGAAAAGCTAAATACCACAAACTCACTGTGTGGTAAAAATAATTCATATCTGTCTTTTTTTGTTGTGGAATTTATTATGTTGTTTGCATAATTGTTTTTTTTTTTTTTACAAAGGAGTCATCTTAAAAAAAGTGCAAAACAAGTGAAAATGTTTAAATAATTAATGTGTGACTTCTGTAGAAATAGAAATGTAAGTTCTGCCTGTGAGGAAAGTAGCATTAGCTTTTTGAAGTAGGGTTAAAAGTGTAAAAAACAACTTTCTGATGTGTTTTCACTCCATCAGTTCCCTTGTACAGAACGTCCCCTCAAGCAGTGGAGTGTTAGAAATATTGCCACTGTTGGGATGAGACTCTTTACTGCCTTTTATTGCTCTCTCTCTCTCTCTCTCTGTTCTTGTTTTTGTCACATACTTCGTTTATCTTTTCTTTCTTTCTCTCTCTCTCTCTCTCTTTCTCTCTCTCTTTCTGCTTCTCTCCCAGTCTCTCTCTTCCTGTCGCTGTCAGAAGGGAATGACGACCATCTGCAGGCCTCCTGCCCCCTGACATCTGGAGACGACTGAGACACAACAACAAGAACACACGCACACATAGTGAAATATGAATATGTGCATGCAGCAGAAAAGAGAAGAGATAAGGAATGAGGTATTGGGTGGCGTAGAAGGGACACAAGGATATAGACAGGTTTAATGGCAGTAACGTATCATGCTACTGTTGGACTGTCATCATTCAGAATACATAAGATTCTTCTCAGGACAGAGAATAACGTGAGCTATTACTGTGAGGCAGAAGGCGCTGTTTTAATGAGGACTTGTTAATCCTACTCACAATGATCTCTCTTGCAGAACTACCACGGTCAAAAAAGCTGATATGTTATTTGTTTTCAATAATTACACATAATACTTATATGAAATAATCTCCTTATTCATTTATTAATTGGTTTATTAAACAAGGCATAGCAGAGAGCAGAATAATTAATTGTGACTAAACTCTACAAAAGCATAATGACAAAAAAAGAGGTTTTGTAGCTTTTTACATTTAGATAACTGTCTTTCACAGTTTGGTTATGAAGCCAAATTGCACAAACATCTTATCTAAATCCTGTTCTCTGCTGCTGCAACAATTAATCTTCAACTTTAAAAGCTGACCATAATGATTTTGAGCAATGTATCTTTGCTGTAAAAAGTATCAAACCTCTGTTTCTTTGCTCAGGAATGAAGTTATGTTTAAAACCTTTGAAGCCACATATTCACACACGTGTCACTGAATCCATCCAGGAGATACAATGAGCTGCTGTGTTGGCAAATAACTCAGTAGCTGCAATGTGTGGTTGGCTTTGTGTAGCAAAGAAGTGTGCATTGTAACTATTCTTGTAGACATACCAGGGGTTATCTTATGGATTACCAGTGTTTTACATATACAGGTGCAAATGGTATATTTTGTATTTGAGGAACATGCAGGTCATTTTATGTAATCAGTGACAGTGAAATTACCAAACTCAACCAACTGACCCATTACCTTTGATGCTGATGTCTATCAAGCAGCATAGTGAGAAGGACACATTTTTTAACTAAAACACCTTTAAGTGTCAAGTGTCACACTGTCTCTACTCATGGTCCATGTGTGAAATTAAAGTTATTGTTTTAGAAATACCATAACTGCAAGAATCAAGAATTTCTACCTTATCATGCTGGAAACCGATACCAGAAGTCTACAAACTCCGGTTGGTCTTTATATTTAAAACTTAAACCTGTTAAACCAAACTGCATTTTGGCCACTTGAGAGGCAGCTTTGAATACGTCAATAGAATATAATCCCCTTTTAACGGTTGTTTATTTACATATTCTGCAGATATGGAGCAAACTTAGCATTCATTTGTAGATGTGTTTGTAGCTACTTAGTGACTGTAAGTCCAATATTCACGCTCCACTAACTTTGTTTGTCTGACGTTTGGTGCGAAGCGTCAGGTAGCTTACAGCTGGAAACAGCGGTGATAAGAGTTTTACGGGCCAGAATACCAAAGCAATGCGCTAAAAGAGAAAGCTAAAAGAGAAAGCTAAAAGAGAAAGCTAAAAGAGAAAGCTAAAAGAGAAAGCTAAAAGAGAAAGCTAAAATGCTGCATAGAGCTGAAGGGAACTAACTCAGTTGATAACTTTCTGTGGGTTCATCATTGCGAGTAACACTTTTCACATTGACATATGATCCATTGTGAGTACAATAATATTGGTTATAGCAGCTTTAATCCCCTACAATTGGGTCTAAACTAAGAAGAAGTGCATTGAGGACAAGGTCATAATGTGTAGACAAATCTGTATTTTTTTGTGTATTTAGAAACAGACCTATATATTTAAACAGTGGTCTTATCCAATGTGAAACTTGAGCCAGAATGATAGATACCCAACGTTTTTATCATCTGAAGTAATTAGAAATACAAAATGTAGTTTTGTATGAAGGATAGTATTTCCACCAGAGTGGTTTTAATCAGCTCCCTCCATCTCAGTCACATTAGAGCTAATTGAAAGGACAAGATCTTGTAATAGATGAAGGATCACATTTCTACCAGAACAAAATTAAGTTGACTTCTTCAGCTCCCCAATGGCAGAAACGTCCTAGCAGCATTTCAAACTGATTAATTGTTCACAAAACTTCAACGAGCTCTAGAAAACAAAGTCGAAATCCTGTGACGTGTCTCCTACAAACTTAGTTAAATTTAGATGATGACATGAAAAACATAATGTTTTGAGCCATCCTAGTACTGGGGCCCTCAGGATTGCAATGTTGTTAGTTCATAGTTTCACCACTTTGTTTCACCATTTTGATTCGATACCCCGAGGATGAATCCTACTGACTTTGGTGATCCCCTGACTTTTACGTTAGCACCATCATGAGGTCCACATTTGGGGTTTTGAGTGAAATGTCTCAGCAACTATTTAATGGATTGCCATAAAATCTGGTCCACAAATTCTTGCCCGCTTCTATGAATTGTAACAACTTTGGTGATCCCTTCATTTCTCATCTAGCTCTGTCATCTGGTCAACATTTCAATTGGTCCAGTACTTTTGTTTATGACCAAATACCTGCAAAACTAAAAACATTCCCAGCAGTGTCATTGTGGGCATATTGCCAATTTAGCATTAGCATTTAGCTCAAATCACTTCCTGCACAGACACAGCACCGCAATGCGGTTTGTTGTTCCATGCTCTGGCGTCATTGTTGTTGTGTGAAGTGTGGCAGCTATGGTAGAATTTGGAAACAATATGTGCACTACACGATGCAAAGGGTGAGCTGGAACATTTTCTAAAGATGAGGCAGAATAAAGACCAAACCACGGAGCAGAATACATGTTGTTACCCAGTGCGGCATCTCATTTGCCTCTTTACAAGTACAGGATAAATACTGTGAAGTAAGTGCAAAGCCAGCCGTGTATTATGCAATAAACCTCGTCAGGAGTCTAATATGTGCTACATCTGTGCGACATTAGAAATGAGTTTAATTAGTATTTTCAACACATTTCTGAGCAAGACTAGCCATTATATAAGACGGTCTAGATTATTGTGTTCAATGCAAAAGTCAGAGTTTTCCACTGAGATAATTACAGATTTTGTCTGTCTGACCAGCAGGGCAGTAAATGTGTCTGCTCCGGTGCTGATGTGCATATGAGTCCACTTCTAGGTCTATGTGTGAGAGAATATATAAAAAGATAAAAAACTGTGTCCCAGCAGGAAAAGTGTGTGTCTCCGGTCTCGCTGATGTGTATTTGTGTGTAAATCTGAACTTCTGTCATGACCAGTTATTTTCATGAAACCATTTCTGACACTGAATCCCCCCCCTCCTCCCCCCATAAACATTATAATATCCCTGATTAATCTTGTGTTCCATTGTTGAACTATTTATGGTGTTATATTACACAGTACAGTAGGACAGTTCTGAGACACTGTGCACATATCTAACCTAGCTCAGCTTTTCCAAACCCTTTCTGTGGGCTGGTCGGCTGGCTGCCACTTTTAGCACTCTTAGGTAAACCAGCTAAATTACTGTGGCAAGCTGTGAAATGCCATTTCTTTCCTATTTAGAGAGGTGTCAGCTCAGCCTTAAATTGTGTTTGTGTTTCAAGGCACAATCCGTTTATTGGACAAGCTGTGACCTATGACTTTTAAGGCATAGTTTAAAATGTATTAATTTTGACCTTTTCAAACCAAAACCAAACTTTAAACATTTGGATCACCTGTCACTGCGGCGACAACTCATTCTGTGTCCTCTATGCTGTGCAGGCTCAACATTTCTTGCACATTCTTACACATATAAGGCTACAATTTAGAGTCTGGGTGGAGGACTGATGGCCTAGGTTTAAACCCCATGTTAACATACAACCGCCCTGGTGCTGCATTTGAGAGATTGCAGTACAGAAAACATTCCCTTGGAGCATCAATAAAGTACCACATTTCTCCTTTTTCAGCAATTGAAAATTAGACTTTTTACTAATGGAGAAAATTAAACAAAAAAAGACAAGACAACACAATTCTGCACTATGTTTTATTTCAACCATATTAAGCCCAATTATGCCACGCCAGTGCTAATTACAGTCAAAGTGATATACAGTATCTGCGTTATTGTTTTTTTCTCAGATGTCTTGAATGTCAACTTTGTTGATAAATGGCTTCTTAGAATCTTGCTTTTACAGTTTAGCTCCAGGCTATGAGTACTTTGGGAAGACCAGAGGGACTCAAGGAAGCGGAGAAAACCTCTTAAAACCATCAAGTGTTAGAGCTAGTTAGCACGACAGCTTATTCACACCTCCATGTGAATGACTTTATGGACCTGAACGCTGAACTGCACCAGTTGGAGTAATTGACAGTCTAAATAGCTGCAGCTAAGATTAGGTCAACTCGAAGTATGAGATAATTAAAAAGAAACACTTTAGTCTGTGCTTGTTTAGACTAGGGGTTCCTCAACTGTTTCAAGGCAAACTGGGGACATTTGTTGTCTCACCCTATATGATCCAGATTTAATAAAATAGGGCTGCTGTTCTTATCTGTGAGGGGCCACAGCAGAAAAGGCAGAAACAGGCCCCTGAGGAATTTTGGGCCCAATGCAGTAGCTTATCTTCAAAATTACTGTAAATCACAGATAATCATTGTCCAAAATGCAACACTGTTTCAAGTTTGATAATTTCTATGTCAAAAACAAGATCATAGAGATACCTAGATTTGGATGTGAAGATTGATACTAATCTCATATCTGAGGGTGGTATCTCATATCTGAGAGTGGTATCAATCTTCTCATCTAACTCGCAGCAAGAAAGCAAATAAACATAATTCCCAAAATGTAAAACCTTTAGTGTATTTTACAGCAGGATGACCCCGATCTATCCAATGGTTTGGGAGGATTTACAAAAACTGACTGATTAATCCCAAAAGAGAAGAAAAAGGCAAAGACAATATATTTCACATTTGACAGATGGAGAAATCTTCGTCATATAAGAAATGAGCAACATAATTGGATGATGCTATTTGTATGTCATATGATATGACAATGGACATAAATCCAACGTTAACTAGTTTTGTTAAAAAAACAATCTGCTCTCTCTTCATAGAAACATGAAAATACAGCGTGAAATCAAATAGTCTTTCATAAGTAATTCATGGATCTAATTAGAGCAAGTTAGCACAGCATTGAGTCATTTATGCTGTTTGTGTCTGTCACTGAGTCTAATGAAATCATGTGTAACCCTACTAATAAGCTGTCGTCGCAGTAACAGTTATGGAGAACAAGCACAAATCAGAATCATCTTTATTGGATGAGAATGTGTACACATACTCCGGTTGGAGCAACAGAAAAACAGAGAAAGGGGCGAAAGAGAGGTGTGATGGAAAAAAAGAGAAAAGGAATGTCTCACCTGAGCTTTTGTTGTTGACATTTTCTATTGGTTAGTGTTTCATGCTGATTTAAGGCCTCTGTTATGGGGCACATATGTAAAGCCACACGGCAGCCCCCACCTCTCTTAACCATGCTCACTATTTAACTTCCTCAGTGCGTGTCAACCCCCTACCCCTCTGTCTCTGCTCTTCATCAGCTCTCTCCTTCCTTTACTCTAACCAGGCCTGGATCACCTTATTTTTTCAACTCTCTTGCCGCATCTATATTTCTAACCATGTCCATATCTCTCTCTTCCCCCCATTTTCTCTCGCCTCCTCTTGATTTGATCTATTCTTTCTATTCATCCTCAAGTCAGAGCCTCCATAAAGCTCCAAGGACATGAAGACATGACCAAAACCATAAAGTCTTAGATCTAATTTATAACATTTGAAGGCCATTCTTTGCTTATACGCAACAACAGTGCTGTGATTGATTTGTTTCAGCATGGGTGGTCCCATGGGAAATCGAACTCTTAACCCTTTTTATTTACACTTGCTTAAATGTATAACTGAATAGGACAATTGTAATAAAAACTTGAAAACAACTGGTTGCCAGCTCTTTCTTCTCAGATATTTCCTCATGTTTTCTGTTGTTTAAAAAATTCAAATCTTTTTAATACTTTTTCCTAAGGGTGGAGTGGTTTTTCAGCAGCAATTTACTGTTGCCTTCTGGTGATATTATAATGGCTACATCTGCAGATAATAGACCTCCAGTTCACTGATGGACCCCTCTTAACCTTCTCCCCTCCATTTTTCTTAAACTGCTCAGTCTCTCTCTCCTCTGCCCCTCGGGTCAAACGCTCAGGGGCTTTCTCTGCTGTCCATGTGTGAGATTTACTCAAACAAGCTCTGTGTGTCATTCAAGAAAACACAACAGGGATTTGTTGGCTATATCTGAGAATCTCCTGAGTGATCCCGCTCTCCTTTAAGCACTTAGATCCTGAATTTTATGTTTTGACATGAATAACAGCTGTTCACCAAAGTGATAATTCTTGCTGTTAGTCTTACAGATACTAAATCTCTGATATAGATAGAGAGTCATGCTGAAAAAAGCCACTTCTGTAGGATTACTTTTTGCACTCTTTAATCTTCTGGTAACATGCTCTCTGTAACTGCAAAGCCACCCTTCCAGTATGTGCACTTACAGCTGAGGATGGCTCACTGTGTTAGTAATGGGTAATAACACTCTTTTTGGTGTATAATGTATTAAAATTACTGGACGTGTAGCTGATTTAAATTACTCCAGAAATCAAATAACCTGTGAATGTTTGTGAATGTCCACTTCACATTCAGCTTATAGTAGAGTCAGCACTGCAAGCCAAAATGTTCATCTGAAGCCATTTGTTTGAGTATATATGTACTTTTTCTGGGATTCTTACCATTGAAATAGATTATCTTAATATTTCTATCTTAATATTATTTTTATTTGATGAAAGCATATCCAGAGCTCCATATAGTGTACAATAGATGGATGTTGGGCAATCCACATACTGCATGACTATACAGTACAATGAGGATCAAACCGGTTGTTTATTAATTACAAAATGACTTCAACATTTAAACCTTCAGGAATTATACTCAATGTAGGGCCAGTACCCTGTATACAACACACAGCTCATCACATATAGTACACATTTCTCCACAGTACCTCAAAATCTTATTCAAGCAGTTGTTGTTTTCCCCCAGAATTGTTTGCCACTGATTCCCCCATGTGACCCTCAGACCATTACCAGTGACCACAGATGTATCTCCTTGTATGGCTGCAGCACTGTATGAAGACTATACACTGCTTGCCACAACTGAGAAACCGTCACTCAAATGAAAACTGAATACTCTGGAGTGTAAATTCTGGCAGTTTATGCTGATATATTAAATATTATTTTAGTAACATAAAACAGGGTAGAAGTATGGCCAAAAGGGAGGTTCTGTTAGCTTAGCATAATTGCTACGATGAGGCTATGACCACATTGCCCTCCCCAGACATCTCAAATAACTTTGATTCCATCTGAGAGTAAAGCTAACACATTGTAAAAGAAAAAAAAGTCCTTGTGACCATCCAACAATCAGTCCAGTGGATCCCTGTCATGGCCCGCCAAGTTCCAGGCTCTCACTTGGCCAGGCAAGCCTTGACCTCATGGAGTGCTGGAACCTCAAATCAATAATAGACCACACGGTCCAGGACCTGGTGCCCCAGTGTAACCCTCAGCCTCTCAGAGAGCACTCCTTCAAAGTCAGACTTCAGGAAGGTTAGCTGTCATGAAAACCATGAATCTTAAAAGGCTTTGACAGAGTTCGCCAGGGTTGATTTATGCAATATAATTAACATTTGATTAAATTGAGCATAATTATTGCCTGGTAAAGAAAGATTGACAAAGATTGTCATTTCAGGGTAAATGGTAATAAAGTAAACATGCTGGCCTTCTGTTCAATATTTGAACGCCATGATCTTTCCCTAATCTGTCCAAGTGCTTTGAGTAACTAAATATGACAACAAAGATGCATTAGTTACCGTCGGATATAGAGTGCTGCAGGGATGGCCTATTTATGAATGCTAACCCTGAAAGTTAGCATTGCACTGGTTCCCTGGACAAAAAGATAATGACATTTTATTTTGGATTAGTGCAGAAAATATAAGCTCTGTAGCAAACAAAAGTTTATGATAGATGTTTTGTTCAGCAAGATAATCTTCACAAATAAACGCAATCGGCAGAACTAAAAAGCCAACGTTGTGCTATAAATGAACTACACCCATACACAATCAGGTGTAATTATACTTGTGTGTGTGTATTTGTAACATTTCTACATACTGAGCTAGTTGAATAGAAATAACTTTGTGTGCCATGCATCAAACTAATGCGTTCCTCACATTTGATATATCCATTTTGCATTTACACAAGCAGGAAACTGACCATTCAAGAATGCTGATTTCAATGAGAGTGCTTGGTCTGACGGGTCAGTGTTCTTGACTTTATCCAGCACTTTATGAGCCCACAACCTCAACCTGCTTGGAGCCATGAGGTCATGAACAAAGTAATTAAAGGTCTTGGTTTTTTCTAGGGATAGCTCTTGGCTTCATGCCCCTTCTGATCTCTCTATTCCTGTTTTCAGTTTTTGGAATGACCTTGACAATCATTTTTATTTTTTCTTACTATTTTCTTTTTGTTGCCAGGTGCACCATGTGAACTTATAGATGCATTAACTAAATTTGACATTTATTACTTAATTATCATTGGTTTTCATACAGTTAAATGTACCCGTAGATCGTGTAGCAGCTTTGTACAAACACCTCTGTACCTTGTACCTTCCCTTTTCTCCCTCCACTATTTTGATTCGCTCTGAGCTTTTCTGACACAATGAGTACAGATACAAAATGTACTGTAATTAGAGAAAAGAGCCAAAACTCTAAAGAAAGAAACACATTTTGCATTCAAGTTCAATAATGTGAATATCAGAGCTGGGAGAAGAACATAACTTAATAAAATGCAATGTTTTTTTTATCTAGGACTTCAGAGAAAGTTTATTCACACATCAAAGCCGGATCAAAAAGAATATATAATGCACATGATTTGAAATTATGTATTGGCAAGCTGGTCTCTTCGTGGCACCGAGTTGTTTACTTCCTGAATTCATGACTCAGCACTCCATTGGTTGACCTAAATAGCACCAAACCCCAGAGACAAAAAGATAGAGAGCAGTGATGACCAATGTACTTTTTAAAGTCTCAGTGGGAGAGGTTGGCTGGCAGGCATAGCAAGCCAGATTGTAACTGTACTTATTTTGTACTGTAAGGCAGTTAGCATTTCACTCATTGATTCATTGATTAATTGATACATTAATTAATACAATTATTAGCGTCTCTGTCCATAAGATAAGTCAACAACATGCAGTAATGCCTTTCATTACGTTTTCTTTCTCCCTTTCTTCTGTCTCCCTTCAATCATTAATTCAGTCGTTCACCTCCCCCAAAGTGCCATTGCTATTACATTATGTCTTGATTTCTTCATTTCCTTCCAGTCAGACAGACACTGATTCATTTATTATGTTCCAATACATTCCAATACAGTGATGACTATTATAACGAAGTGAGTTGGGATTGGGCCTAATGCTTTTCACAGCTATATCACAACTCCAGGGAATCAGTGCAGCATGAGAACTGTTATGCCCTCACACACCAACATCGCCTCCAGTGACATGGGTTATAGGTTGGAGGAGATTGGATTATAGGGAGCTGGGGGGATAAACAGTCATTCAAGATTAATTTTACAATCCATTATTCAGGCAGCTGATGTGAGAATTCAGTGGTGACCCTATTCTGACATCTGCTGCTGCTCTCTCGCTAGGCTGCCCCCATGTCAACAGACTTAAACTGTATATTAAACTTAATGTGGATGTTAAGAACTTCTATCTAAACAAACCATGTGGAAGGGGCCTCCAACACACACACACACACACACACACACACACACACACACACACACACACACACTCACACACACACACACAAACACACCCACACCCACACACACACACACGTATACAAAGGCAGCCATTAAAGGATGGTGGGTGGGGGGTTAACGTGCTTACAGGAGACAACAGCTGAAGAGCGTCAGTCTATTTTTGTTGTTCCTTCATTTAAGTCTCTCAGAAGGAGGTGTGATCATTATGAGGTGCCTGAGAATCTGAGATAACATGAAAGAGACAGTCACTTGTTTAGTTGCCCTCACCCACATTTCAGGAGAACTGTCTGGAGCTATATTGTGGGAATCTACTGAAACACAACATATAGTATTTGTGCAGTCTGGGCTCCATTGTCTCACTGTCCCTTAAACTGAATGGAGTCAAATGGGCATTCAACAGACATAGCTGGAGCCCTCAAAGACACAAAAACAGATCAGAATTGGCTCAAACCGTCTTGGTGTTGTTTCCATTTAGAAGGTTTGGGACGATTTATAAAGGACATTTTACAACAAAATATTCAATTCAATTAACTTTACGGAAAATGTATAACGGAACAGTTAAATGAATTAACACATGATAGGCTGTTCACAAACAAATCTGGGATTGTGTGAGTCTGGTGGAAGAAACTCAGCCTCAGTTTTTGTAGCTCCACTAAATGTAAGAAAACGTGTATTGAAGGACACTGATGAGGTGAATCTAGCTAGAAGCGACACCGTTTACCTAATTAGTGGTGAAAACAGATGGAGTGAGCAGAGAAGTTATAAAATGCGTTGTGCGGCAATGGGTGATGTCAAATGAGCTGCAGCTCGACGGGAAGATATCCACGTCTTTGGCCTACATGCAGCGTAAAAACATCTGAGACGCACAATTACTTGTTGCCTCTGTGTTTCCAGAAAGCCCCTCCTTGGACAAGCCCCTCAGCCGGAGCGTCACTCAAAGTTCACTTCAGTCCAGTCCCTTTTCCTAAGCTCAAATATACACTCACACACATCCGCTGTCATCCACACAAATGCGCGCACACGCAGCGCCAGACGCGTTTGCATTTAGCCAGCCTGCCGCTTCCAGCGCTACTTTTCTTTTCATGAGACGCACGAGGAGACCTGTTGGGTTTTACCTTAAGGATTTTCTTGTTGTGCGGAGTTGACAAAAGTGTGACTTCACTTTTTTTTCTCGCTCTCTCCTCTGTGACATCTTATGTGACAACTTTTTTTTGGGGGACTTTCTCACTTCAACAATCTCGGAGTTTAATGGTAAATTAACTGGTTCATTGCATATCAGATTTACGAAACGTGCAGTTGGATTAAAACCAGTATTTGATGGGCAAAATGAATAATTCTGGAAAGTAACTCCGAAGGATTTAAAGGTATGCTCTTATCAGTCTTGGTTATACATTACACTAATCTATTAAACTCGGATGCTTCTTGCTAGAGTGCCTAATTTACTTTAATTTCAGTTTCAAATTGAAAAACCCTCTCAAAGCTATTGCAGTTGGTTTGATGAGTTTGAATGGTTTAAGTGCATTTATTTGCTTGTGTGAGATTAGATAAGAGGGAGAGAGAGAGAGGGAGGGGGGGGGGGAGAGAGTGAGTGACAGAGAGAGAGAGAGAGAGAGAGAGAGAGAGAGAGAGAGAGAGAGAGAGAGAGAGAGAGAGAGAGAGAGAGAGAGAGAGAGAGAGATAGAGAAAGAGAGAGAGAGATGGATAGTTTCTGAGGGGTCTAATTTGATGTATTTCCTTTACTATTATTGAATCCTCCTGCACTTAAAAAAAAAAAAGGTATATGGTGAAATATTTCATTCCATTAACCTACTGGACACACACACCCACGTGATAGCCAAAAGGTCTATTTTGTTTCAGACAAATGCAATGTGTCAACGTGTCTCTAGGGTGGATCTATAGATAGAGTGTCATGTGTCGTAGGCTACAGATCCCCTTGTCTTTGGGCTGTTTGAATATACCTTGACTTGTGTGTGAGGGAGAGAGTAAGAAAGAGAGAAGGAGCGAGCGAGGCTCTCATCTGGATTTTGAGATGTCACTGCGGTGTACTTTGCTGCCCTCCATCAGCCTTGATCTTTTTTTCTCTTTGGCAGAGATAATCGCAGCAGTGCTTCTCCTCTTGTGGAGTGAAGATGTACTGGAGTGTGTGTGTGCCGCTGACTCTCCTGGTGCTGACACTTGCAGTGCCGAGGGGGCAGGCCTGTCCCAGGAGCTGCAACTGTTACCAGGCCAACGAAGTCCATTGTACATTTCGCTCCCTGTTCACCGTACCTTCTGGCTTGCCTATACACACACGCCGCATAAATTTAGGGTAAGGGAATGCATTTAAGCACACACACAAACGATTAATATGCTTACGATAAAGTGCTTTTATTTACGTCTCAGGTTGATGATTCCATTTTTGTGCCCCGTAGGTTCAACAGCATCAACAGGATCCATGACAGTTCTCTGGCTGGGCTAAAGAAGGTGGAGCTTCTGATGCTCCACAGCAATGACCTCCACCATCTCCCAGATGCAGCATTCAGAGATATGAAATCATTACAGGTAAACAGAAAGAAGAGCAGCACCAACATGTGTAAATATCATGGTATAATACTGAAAAGAGAGACATTTATTTTCAAAACCAAACTAGTGGAAGATGACAGCCAACATTTTGAGGCAGTGGAGATGATTTACAGAGGGCTCTTCTTGTAGTTGTACAGTTCTACTTTATGGAGCCAGACTCACCAGCAACCAGCATTGAAAGTGTGCCAAACCAAACTATTGATACTGGATTATAAACTATGTGACTGTTAATAGAGAAAATAAATCATTGCCTTCTCAAATATTTAATCTTTCACTCTTTAGAGATTATTTTTTTTGCAGTGCACAGTTGTGAAAATCAAATTTGGACTCAGTCTCCATAGAATGTACTTTATTCCCTCTCCAGCCACAGGCAGGGGTGTCACACGGAGGCTCCTGCACTATTTCAAAGGTGCTGCACTATTTCAAAGGTGCTTTGTTAAAGAAAGCTCAGCTCTTAAACTTTCTTTCTTTGTGTGTGGTACTTATAGTTAACAGTCATAGCTCCCTAACTAAGAGAGATGAGTATAATTAAACGGTTGACGGAACCAATTTAAGTTTTTAGCACCATGAATAATGCAGGGATTGTCAAGATATATAGCATTTGTCAAAATAGTACAATTAAGAGAGGTCCCTACATTGATGAATATGCCTAAATCTTGCAGTCATAGTGTTGATACAAATTGATTAATACAATTATAAATTTTACATTTCATCTGGGAAAACAGTATGCAAATTAATATAACAGTTTATATGATTTTGTTCACATTATCAAGCACATTTTTCTAATGTCTGGACAACTAATACATCATTTATGTGCAGTCATTCTTCTCACTGGTGACAGGAAACACACTGGACATTTTTGCAGCATCCTTAGGACAGAGTTCGCAGTCTGTGGGGAAGTGATATTACTCAACAAGCAATTGTTCCCTTCATCTCACAGGCAGATGCTGATATATTTGCCATTGTGTGATAATAGGATCCATATTTCCATATGCTGACATCTTCACATTTTAGACCTGTTAGCAGCTGGAACTCTGCCAAAATCTGCCTAAGTCGCCTCCCTGCAGAGCAGATTTATCATAAGCCTCACAGAAATACAATTCCACAACATGGTTTTCGTGGTGTGCCTTCTTAAAATATAGTGGGTTCTCCACACATGACAAGAATAGCAATGGATCCCCTTGAGAATTCTGCTGAGCATAAAGACTTAAATTCCATATTTGAAAAGTTGAAGACACCCAGTGCTCGAACATCAATTTTGAATCTATAAAAAAAATAAATGAAAATGTAATGAATCAAAAATCTCACAGCATTGATATATTTTCTGGTTATGTGCTGTGGGCTATTGCCTAAATTTTTACATGTGAGGTTATGTGCTGGTGGATTTGACTTCTCCATAGACTTGTACACAGACTGCATTCAGTCGTTTTTGCGTTCAAAGAGTTTTTCACCCATTCATCCTCATTCCAATTCCCCTCACATCATTTGTCATAAATTAAATTTACAAGCATGTGGTGTCCAGTGACACACTCACGCTCATCGCAAAGACTTGGTTTCTTCGTCAGCTTTGATGCCTCTTATTTGATTACTCCGCTAATCCTTCATTGCTTCCACTCACTCCATTTCCTCCCCCTCCCCCACAGATACTAAAGCTGAGTTATAACAAGTTGAGAGAGATCTCTTCATCTCTGACCTTCTCTGGCCTGACCTCACTGCTCCGTCTGTACTTGGATCACAACCTCATCCAGCACATCCACCCCCGGGCTCTGCTCCAGCTGACTAGCCTCAGGCTGCTGCGTCTGCAAGGGAACAGGCTGCATCAGCTGCACCCTCACACTCTGTGCACACTGTCCCTCCTGAATACATATTACTTCTCTACCCTCAGGTGAGCTTTAACACTTAAAGCACAGAAAGTAATAATCATTGATATAATATTTTCAAACACTCCTCAAGGAAAACGTATAGCCTGATGAAAGAGGTAACACTTCTATTGCTGGTTATTGGTATTTGGACAATTAACCTCTAACACTAAAGCTACAGCATTGTCTCTTTACCTCCTTTTTAGATCCACTTGTATAAATACTGCAGAGGAATAACGTAGGTCTGAACATGAAGATGATGATGGAAATGATAAGAAATGATAAATAAAATTCTTACCCCATAACCTGTCACGTCTCACTGCCCACTTTCTTTCAAATTCTTTCATCCATTCCTCTATGATTTCTATTAACACTCGGTGTTCCCCCTCCCCCTTGTCACCTCAATCTTTTCTTTGGTCTGTTTTCCCTTCCTCTAGACACCTAGACCTGTCCAACAACAGCCTAACCACTCTGCCCAGAGAGACCTTAGCGACAGCACCTCTGTTGGACACTCTTGCGCTGCAGGCTAATCCGTGGAGTTGTGACTGTAGGATGACCTGGTTTCTCACTTGGAGTCTGGCTCATCCAGGTGACTGTCACATCTGAAATATTATTTGTTTTCACTTGTGGTTTTGTCTCCTATGTGCACACACGTTTTATGGAGGTCATTGATTGTGCCTCTGAGCCATTTTAATTCAGTCAAAAAAGACGCAAAAAAGTGGTGGGTAATGCAACCTGTAAATTGCTTGAGTGATAGATTAGGAGATAAGGTAAGAAGGAGCATTGGGAATGGATTGAGAAACAGAAGACTCATTTGTTGATAATTCCAGTCAATAAGCTGTCTAAATACTGTAATATACCATGTCAGATCCAGGCAGATGATAGAATGAGATAAAGGAACTTTATAACACATCTGGTTTCATTATCTTGATACCTCTGACATCTCTACACCTGCTTTTTATCACACACTCTTCTCTGTTTTCCTTCATTTTCTGTATCTCTTCCAGTGGGTCCTGTGACTGTTATTGAGATTTAAAAGAGAGCTAGACCATGAAATGTGTCTCTTCGATATGCCAGACTTAACCTGCCATGACTAATCTATGATGACAGCATTGATGTGTGCAGACAAATTAAATATAGGCTAATGATTGCTATGTAATAATGAAGTGATGCATTTTTCTGATTTCTGAGTAGATGCAGTAACCATACCGAATTAGTAAAAGATATAGAGAGTAATAGATGCTTAAGATGAGGTGGCATGACTGATATATGACACCCCTAATGAGTGCAGATAGCTTAAATATGCACTAATATGTTTCTTTGGTTGCTATGCTATTATACACAATTGATATGCCAGAGATGGTAAGGATGTCATTCATGACATAATTGTCTCTGCCTCTCTCTTTCAATTAGGCTTAATGAAATGTTCCAGCGGCCCTGAGTGTCCAATCTGTGCCTCGCCCAATTCCCTTCAAGGTCAGGGCTTGCTTGACCAGACTGACCTATCGTGCACCTCGCCTATTATCCCCTCCCCAGGAAGAGACACACCTTTGGAGACAGAACTCAGTGAAATCCAATCAAGGGAATCCTTCCGAGAGCCTTTAGGCACTGCCTCTCTGAGTCTGTCTGATCAACAGGGGAACAGTGTCGATCTGGGATGCAACATCACTCACTCTTCTGAGTTCCAGGATATTGCTCCCCCTCCCGATCTCTCTCTTTCCTCGTCTTCTCCTCTCCCCTTGGCTCTGTCGCTCTCCCTGGAGTGCCCCGTGGAGAGACAGAGCTATGAAAATCTTTGGAGGATTCTTGCTTACTACAGTGAGACTGCGGTTCGCCTGGAGAGGGAGATCATGCTGAGTAAAGCCCCGGCGTTGTCCTACCGCTACAGGCAGGCAGCAGAGACAGATGGATATTATCACACTGGAGTCAAAGCTTCTGTTAAAGTCAGACCACAGTGGCTGCTACAGCCATCCATTAGCATTCAGCTAAACAGAGCGCAGTCTAACGGACACAAAGTTCAACTTATATACTCAACAAGAGTGGCTGCTCATCCGGACCCTGCTTCTCATCCCTCAACGTCCGCCCCTCCCTCTCACCGATGGGTGCTTATTTCAACTAATCATAACACCACGGCCCTGGCGGCAGTAGCAGGCAGTAAGGTGGAGCTACCATGCTCTCTTTTAAGTTCTGGTAACCCCAAAGTACAGTGGGTTCTCCCAGATGGATCCATGCTGATCTCCCCCTCCAGCAGCCTAGATGGTAGGCTCCAGGCTTCAACCTCGGGATTACTTATACACAAAGTACAGCTCTCAGATTCAGGGATTTACCACTGCATAGCCAGGGCAGGCAGGGATGTAGATGTTCTCCCCCTGCGCCTGGCAGTGGAGGAGTCCTCTGTACCGCCTTCAGGTGAGCAAGTGGGACCTCCTGTCACCGGAAACATTGGGGAACCCATCAGTCTGTCCTGCAAGGCATCTGGTTCACCAGCATCTCATATGAGTTGGGTGTTACCAGATGGAAACATAGTAAGTCGGGGATTTGCTGTATCAGGTGGGCTCACTATACAATCAAATGGAAGTCTGTCCCTATCTGACCCGACTCAGAGGGATGCTGGTTATTACCGCTGCATTGCTGTCAACCAGTACGGTAGTGACTCTCTGTCCATGCAGCTGGAGTTAAACTCACAACACTTCCCTTCACTTAGGACTTCATTTCCCACAGGGCCACAGTCAGCCGCTGGCAGGTCAACCAAGATACGAGCTCCATTACTAGTGGAAGAAGGATCAGGGGGTGAAAAGGAAGAAGAAGAGAGAACTCTTTTTGGCAATAGGAAGCACCCAAGACCTCTCCAACCTCCCCCAAACAGACGTTATCCCATCGGAAAACCCCAAAGACCTGGACCTAGGCGAGAAGGCCCCCTGAGAAGAGGAGGAGGGCCTGTATCATCCAATGACCAAAGAAGAAACCGCTTTGAGAACAGACATAGAGTTACCACAAACAAACAAAGGATAGACCCTCAGAAGTGGGCTGACCTCCTTGCTAAAATACGACAAAAGACTGTTCACACTAATAACAGCCAGCCCATCGAAGCAGGAAAGCCCAAAGCTGAACCACAGGGAGGAGGCAAAGGTGGAGACACAGGAAGAAATGAGGAACATCATGATACAGAAAGAGGTAGAGCTGAGGGAGCAGATGTGGAAGCAGAAACTGAAGGGTCATCTGTTGATGACACTGATCTACAGGAGGAAGGCTTACAGCACAATCATCCCGTTCAAACAGAAATACAAACACACACAGAGACAAATACAGACACTGAAACAGAGATAGAGATAAATAAAGGGACAGAGACGTCAACAGAAACACATACAGAGAGTGAGAATAAGACAGAGAGAGAGACAGAGAAAGCATCTCCACAGACAGAGACAGTGACAAACCCAGAGACAGAGAAAAAAACAGTTACATCTAAGCCAATTTCAGGAACAAATGAAATCGTCCCAGAACCAGGTGAAGGAGGTGAGCCAGAAGCAAACACCAACACATCTAGGACCAGGCCTCAAAGCCCCCGGCAGGGACTCTTCCCTAATTTGGTACCGAACTCTCGGCCTCAAAGGCCTTGGAATTCTCGCAGGAGAATCGGACAACAAAGACGAATCATCAGCAGGCCCAGAGGGCACCCTTTGACCACACCCCAACCTCTCCCTGAAACTAAGAACCCACAGTTACAAATTACAACACCTGACACTACCACAGATCAAATTAATATGTTGTTGCTGGTGTCCACAACCACATCTTCAGCTATTACGTTGACACAAAGTGACAATATTGGGACTGCTCCAAATGATGTGGCACTGCATCTTCTGTCTCCCCCTGTTTCTAACACTCATGGTATCTCCACTTCAAAATCTGCCTCCCCCTCATTGACTCCATCTTCTTCCGCTCAAACCTCATTATCCCCCTCTCACACAAAGATACATATAGACATGGTGACTCACTCAGCCAACATCCCAGACACGGCAGGGTCCACTCTCTTCAACACACCGACAACAGAACCCACTCACTCGGATACTGCAATCGCACAGACACATGCGCCACACACACACACCAGGACACATACACATGGCACACAGACACACACAAAAACACACACAGCCTTAGGCAAACATGTTGATAGACCCCCAATCAAACACAGTGAAGAGCTGTGGATGAATTTGTCGGGTGTACCATATGAATCCCACTCCTCCACCTCTCTCCTACCCACTTCTTCCTCCATTATTTCCTCTACAGTCCCCAGAGCAACAACTACTGCAAACATCCCAACAACCCCTTCTAGTACTCTCAAGAGCACTTATTCTACTAGTTCTGATGGAAGCACTACAAGTACATTTACTACTGCAGCTAATGATCACACATTTCCCACAACAACTACAAGTACTCCTAAGACAACAAATCCCATCATGCCTACTACAACTGCCATTATTATCCCAACACCCAGCACTACCAAAAGTACTACAGCTACTCCTACCTCTACTACTACTCCTACTCCTACCACAACTGCTTTTGTTACATCTACTACTCCCACTTCCACTACTACTTCTTCAATTAGATCTTCTACTACTTACTTTACTACTACTACCTCTACGAGTACTACAGTCTCATTCAAAGCTATTCCCACAACTAATAACCCCACTACCACTACTACTATCACTACTACTACTACTAAAACTACTTCTCCAACTAGTAGTACTAGATTTGCCATCTCAGCCAAAACTTATCCAACTACTGCAAAGGCAGCTATACCCAGTACATCACCTACTACTACTACAACAACAATAATGACATCAACAAGTAGCACAGCATCATCCAGAGAGAGGCCGAGCGTTGTCCAAGTTGATCCCAAAAGGAGGCCTGTTTCTGGGGTTCCAAACCAAAGTCGACCTTCTACTGAGGGAAAGAACCCTGCAACCAATTCTATTCCTGATTCACACAGCAGCAGGCCACACTGGCTCCCCTCACCTTCGCTCCCTGCCGCCCCTGTGGTGAGTTCAAATCAATTTATTTAACACTCAATTGCTATTTTGTGAATTATTTTACCCAAAATGGATTTTAAAACAAGCACATAGATTATAACAAGAGTAAGAGCCAAGTTAGGGCTACGATTTATTATTATTTGTTCATTTAATTGCTCATTTCTGTAATGTTCCCCCATTGTTCTGCTCCTTGCTTTTAGTCATTCATGCACTCAGTGCACTCTTAAATGTAGTTTGCAGTTGATATACCTTATATAAAGATATTTTCTTTGTTGTCAGCTAAGTGGAACTCAAATCAACATTTATTTTCTTAGTGAGTGCTGGTCCAGAAAAAATAATAACACACACGTACGCATGCGCTTGCACACACACACACACACACTACACCCGACTGTGCAAGCCCTTGGGCAAAACAGAAATGCACAATAGATCTGAATATAGTGTAATCTTTATCCACATGACCTGCTATTTAACCGAAGGGATGTTTATGACAATTCTTCAATTTCATGGGTTTTCCCGAGCTCTACCAGAGTCCCTGCCAGATCTAAAGAAGAGATGAAAAACACATGTTCCATAATCAGCAACATTATGTGTTTAGAGACCCTAATCCCAAGGGATTGGAGATAATCAATTGTTAAATCATTTCCAGAGCTCTTTTAACAAGCCTCAACAGACCAAACCACTGGGTCCACCCCAAATGATTCATAATCTGGGATTACAGTATTGTTTTATTGTATTTGTGAACCACCTGACCAATGCTTAAAAATCTTTACTGTTTAAAAAAAATTATAAAAGTAATCACAAACGTTTTCAAAAAGTTTTACTGAAGATTTTACATATTCATGTAACTCTCTCTTTTAAAATTCGATAACTTTTTGGAATAAGGCTTTTTTGTTCTTCATCCTTACCCCCGTGACTAAGTTTTGATTCATCTGTTGTTTTGGTTTGGTATTGTTCCTTGAAATTGTTTTATACAGTCAGCGCTTGGCCAAATGATCTGTTTATTACATTGTAGTAATAATGTAGATTCTCTATTTTTATTATTTTTAATTTGGTTTCCATTCCTGTTCAAATTAGATGAATACATTCTAGTATCCATTACTATGCCACTATAATCTCTTTATTAAATTGTTTTCATAGGCCCCAGTAGTGAGATCCAGACCAAGGATTGCAGACCCACACATCAGGACAGCATCGTTCCCAGCAGAGAGCACTGCCAGGCTGGCTTGTGAAGCTCAAGGAGAGCCAAAGCCCTCCATCACATGGACTAAGGTCGCCACAGGTACACACAGTGAACCATCATTTTGTTCAGCATACACACATATATACATATTTGAAACAAAACACCCATAAATTCATTAATGTATAAATCAGGGTTAAGTTTTTATCTTCACTTTATATCTATGTTAAATGTCCACATGGAGGCATATCAAATCTGGTTCAGGTACTGATGTAAAAACTCAACAAAGTTTTCCAGTTTACTCATTAAACCTGCTCTCTGAAACTTCAGGCTTTATGCCTATATTTTCAACTATGCTGGGAAATGTTTGATTATATATGTGATCATACAATTTATTTATACTGTGAAAAAGTACAGACTGTACCTTTAAAAACAGAATAAGCAAAGGTTTGTATTTACATCCTGAGGTCATAGATGTGAAAGGAAAATCAGCCTCAGCTTTAGTATGTACTATAACTAAATGAATATGAACACATTTTACACTGATGAAATAACCCATTAACACCCAGCATTACGCACTGGCTTGCACACAATAGGCTTTTCTCCTGCTTGCCATGTGGGAAAGACATATTGCAGGAAAGTAATGGAACATTTTGTGCACTGCATCACTGGGTTTATTACATGCTGTGCCACTCGGCATGTCCCTGATCCTCCTTTCCTCTGTCTCTTACTCATTGTCTAACTTTCTTCCCAATTTGTCTCCGTTTTCCGACTCTGTCTCCTCACTGCTGCTCTCTCTTGCTGTCTGTCTGTCTGACTGTCTGTCTGACTGTCGCTCTCTCTCACAGGAGCAGTGATGTCAATCCACTCCAGGGCTCAGCGTTTTGAGGTCTTGCCAAATGGCACCCTTGTTATCCAGAATGTTCAGCTGCAGGACAGGGGCACATATATCTGCAGTGCACACAGCTTTATTGGTCGCGACAGGTGAGGTTACTGATACCAGAATATTAATGCAACATATACCATTTAGTTATAATTACATGGGGGAAAAACATTTTCCGTACTAATTACACAGGCCTAAGGCAAACTGCAATTACTGAGTATTATAAATGTATTATGATTGCAAGCAGACCTGTCATAAGTCATATGCAAATCACTCTATAGGACATTGTTTGAAATGCCGATTCCCATTATGTGTGTTTAACTTGAATATTATGTTTTTCAAGGCCATGTGTCTAGGATTGATGTTCGAATTGTGTAGGCATGCCTTTGGGTGTTCCCTAAATGTGTCATCAGACATTCATGGTTTGTTTTAATTTAATGTGTATTTGAAATGTGTTCATGTGTTCATATTTTGAGTTTGTGTGTGCTTTACTCTTCCATGATAGATTGCTAACCACCCTGGAAGTATGGACACGCCCCCCTCGGATGCAGCTGGCCAGCTACAGAGAAGCTACCATTCATCAGGGTGGAGAGGTGCACTTGGAGTGCCAGGCGGAGGGCGTTCCCAGCCCCTTGATCTCTTGGGTTCTCCCTGATCGTTCTGTCTTGACCTCCACTGCTCCCTCCACCAGTCGCATCACTATGGACAAAAATGGAACCCTTCACATCTCAGTAACTTTACCTAGTGACAGAGGAGTGTATCGGTGCGTGGCCTCAAACTCAGCAGGTGCTGCCAGTGCCTCTGCTCGTGTACACGTGTCCTCATTGCCCCCGGTGATACAGCAACCCAGAGAGGAACACCTGCTCTTGTTTCCAGGGAGGCCTGTTTATGCTCACTGCTCTGCCCGAGGTGCCCCACCACCAACTCTGCGCTGGCGAATCCCAGATGGGACTCTAGTTCGCCCATCCCAGTTTCTCCATGGCAACCTTTTTGTCTTGCCCAATGGGACACTGCATATTCGAGGAGTTGGGCCAAAGGACTCAGGGAATTACGAGTGTACAGCAAGTAATACTGTTGGGGCCGATAAGAGAACAGTGAAGGTAGAAATTAAAGGGGGAGCAGAAGGAGAAAGGGGACACATCGGATCAAGAAGTGAAGGGGAAAAAGCAGTTTCTACTGAAAACAAATCTCCTTCAACTTCACTTCATAAAGACAGAACTTTGTCCATCCCTAGCCACCCATCAAATCGCTCATCTTCTTACCCTCACCAACCCAATTCTACTAACTCATCTCCTAAAATCACTAAAACAGTCACTGCCTCCCCCACATACTTGACCAATGCCAACAAAACAAAACTCTCCCCTCTCTCCCCACCCTCCACGGTGACTACGAATAACACCAAAGTGTCGCCCAGCATTGTAAACAACACAAGAATTACTTCCTCTTCCTCCTCTGACAAAAGCAGAGCCTCAGCTGCTTTGCATCCCTCCCCTGTCTCCCCTTTCAGTAAGGCCCATATTGTCTCCACATCACCCTCCATTACTACTGTCCAATATGGTTTTATTTTGCAGCTCCACTGCTCTGTAACTGGCAACCCATTACCCATTATTATTTGGAGGACCCCCAACAGGAAACTGGTGGACATGCACTTCAGGTATGGGGGGACGTGGGTTTGTGTGAGAAAAAAAGAGATCACTTAAATTGTGTTGGTTGTACGATTATATCTTTTAGTAATTCTGTTAGTATCATGTTTCAAGTGTTTACTTGTGATTTGTGTGTGTGTGTGTTTGTCCAAATTTGAATTACAGTTTTGACCGACGTCTGAAGGTGCACACTAATGGCACCCTGTCAGTCCAGAGAGTAACAGAGAAGGATGCCGGAGACTACCTCTGTATCGCGCGGAACAAGGTCTCAGATGATTATCGCCTCTTGCGTGTCTCTGTGGCTACCAAGCCTGCCAAGATCGAGCCTAAGCAGACACTCACTCAGATGGTGTCATTGGGCAAGCCACTGAAGGTGAGTTAAATAAAAAAAGTGGAATGATTTTCCATCTCTGCCTAACTCCCAATTATGATGTTTATTTAATAAACAAAAAAGCAATTTTTTACAGCAATCATACATCACACACCTCTTTTAGAAACTTGAACCAAATAATGCCTAAAACTTAGAAGCCAGTTGAACTTTTCGATCCTTATTTTTTGTGTAGACAGTGATGTGTGTTGGGTGTCTTCTATCGCTGGGCGTGGTGCCAAACATTTCTACAGCTTCAAGCTGTCTTTGGTTGTTTTTTTTTAATCAAAAAGTGCTTCATATTTTTTTGACTCAAAAAGAAAGGAACAACCTGTCAGGTTACATAGCCTGTTATGAATCATCAACAGTGGCCTTGAGGGGATACTTCTTCACACATTCATTATTTAACGGTTAATAAAAACTATGTCAAGCCGGGTGAAAAAGGACACCGTGTTATATTATACTTACCACAATGCCCTTAATTTTGTTTCCATTTAAACGTGAATGAGCTTCAAATGCTTTTTTTTATGCATTTAAATTTGTGTTGGTTAGCATTGTTTTCTACTGTGATTTGTATTTTTTAAGAGTCTAAATACAGCCTTAAAACAGTATGCATCACTCCTTCTTACAAAGAGAATATATTATATATCAAAAGCCAAGCTTCCATCAAAATAAAAACCACAAAAACTTCTCAATAATAGCAATAATTATCCCGTTCTTTGCAGGTGGACTGCCAGGCATCAGGACTGCCTGACCCAGCAATCCGTTGGAGCCTACCGGATGGAACCATGGTGAACAGCGTGTTGCAGGGGGAAGACAGAGGTGGGCGAGCACGGAGGTTAACTGTGTTTGAAAATGGGACATTACTGGTTCCAGCAGTCGGTATGGGAGAAGAGGGAGACTACACTTGTTATGCTGAAAATCAAGGAGGTCAAGACACCATGAAGGTAAGAAAAACAGTTTCTCCTGCTGAAGAATATTCATTTATTTTATTAATGAAGGTTTAAACTTCAAAATTGAATCAAAATGTTGGGATATTATTCTATAGTTCAATTTCGCTTTGATTTACTTATTCACAATAAACACAGCATAAATAAAAGTACACATTAATTCAGTAATAAATTCCTTTAAAGGTCAAAGTAAAGGTCATGATGACAACTCCACCAAACTTCACTGAAGATAGAAGCCACCACGTCATTAAAGTACATCAGGGGGCAACCGCCACAATTCGCTGCCAGGCCACTGGAGTTCCTGCCCCAACAGTGACATGGTTTTCCCCAACAGGCCGTGTCATCCCACGAAGTTTGGGATCTGGTTTTTATTCTGAGCGGGTCGTAGCCATTTCAGATGGAACTCTGGAGGTTCGTCTGGCTCAAAAGATCGACACGGGTAACTATACATGTCGAGCAAGCAACCCAGCCGGGGAGAGGAGCAAGGTGGTGGGCTTGGAGGTGGAGGCTCCTAACCATGGACTGAGTGGCCGGGTCGGAGGAAGAGGTTGGAGTAATAGCAATCAGCCTGGCAGTGGCCCTTACAGTAGATCAGGAGACAGCATTAATAATGCAGGGATAAACCAGTATGGACTTACCAATGCAGATACTAGCAAGCTTGGCAGCAATAACAGCAGCAACAATGGCCATAGTGATCATAATGGCAGAATAAGAAACATTGTTCCAAACACTGGCTCTAGCATAGTAACCAGCGGCTTTAATCCGTCCATTAGGAGTGATAGTCGAGTTGGAATGACCAGGCCAGTCAGTGAAATCCCAACACAACTTGGAAGCAGTGTTATCAGTGTTGGGGTGAGCGTGGCTAAGAATTTAGACATTAAACCAGATAACATTGGAAGAAATGGAAATGGACCCGGCATTATGAGTAATACTAACAGTGTGGGTAACAGCCCCAGCACAGTCAGAGGAGATAGTGCAGAAAGAAATCCTGGGACTTATAATAATGAAGTAATTGCAGGAAAGGCTGATGATGATGCTAACACCAGTAGAAACAATGGCAGGATAAGTGGTACTTCTAGAAATGTTGGCGTTTTTAGCAGCAGTGTGTCTAATAATGGAGCTGGTACTGGCACACTCAGAGGAAATGCGTTTAGTAGGAGTAGCAGCAGTAGTAGTACCAGTATAGCTGCTAGTAATACAGATACTAAAAATTCTACTAACACTTTTGTGGGTGTGGTGACGACAGTGAAGCAGCGAGTGGTGAAAGGCCAAACTGTTCTTTTGCCATGCCCCTCCCAAGGCTCCCCTCCCCCTCGTCTGGCCTGGCTTCTGCCTGGTAACGGTGTTTTGCCAGCTCCTTACTATGGCAGTCGACTCATTGTGCACCGAAACGGCTCCTTGGAGCTGCGAGGAGTGCGGGCGAGTGATGCAGGGACCTTGGCGTGTGTGGTTAGAGGTGAGAGAGAACAGACGCGGATACAGGTGGAGCTGGAGGTCTCAGAGCCACAGGACGAGGCCAGATCTCCACACAGGGGAGCGGCTGTGGAAAGGCCTGCGCAGGAAAGTCGTTTAATAGAGGCGCCTCGCTCAGGAGCCTCATTGCATTTAGCTCAATCCTTAAGCTCAAAGCCAGTGTTGCCTGAGATGCTTCATCCAAGAATCCCAGTTACTCAAGCGCCTCCACACAGAGCCCAGTCTTTACCTGCTGCACCTCGTCCAGTTGGCCCTCCACCCCGCTCAACTAGCCCTGTCTCAGAGCCAGCAATGAGCACCAGAACAGCTGCCTCGGTGAGCATCATTAATGGCGAGACCCTTCACCTGCCTTGCTCTGCTTCTCACACCCATGGACACACACAGGGCGCTCTCTCATGGACCATGCCCAGTGGCAAGGTTCTGTCTCTGGGTGAGACTGGTGACTCTGACAGATACTTAGTCCAAGAGGATGGAACCCTAATAGTGCAACAGGCCACTGTGTACGACCGTGGCACCTACACCTGCAGATCCACCAATGTCGACTCCTCCTCAGTTTCAGTCGTCACGGTTCCCGTCATCGTCATCGCCTACCCCCCACGCATCACATCAGGCCCCTCCCCTGTGACCTACACACGCCCCGGGGTTGCTGTGGAGCTGCCGTGCCAGACGATAGCAACACCCCGGGCAACAATCACTTGGGAAACACCAGACCTGATACAGCTGAGGGTGATGGCTCAAGCTCGTATCTATGGCAACCGCTACCTTAGTCCTAAGGGTTCCTTGGTGGTACAAAACCCGACAAGTAGGGATACAGGATTTTACAGATGCACCGCCAAAAATGTAATAGGTGTGGACACCCAGGCGACCTATCTGCATGTTATATAACAGGGTGAAGTAAACACCAACATACAGCACAAAGACAGAGACACCACCAGTCTTCTGTACTGGTGAATGAACTCGTCTGCTGTTAACACTGTATGTGTCCCACATGCCCAAAGGAACTGCAAGGCTCCGTGCAGGAGATACTGTTAAATCTCAGAAAAGACACTACTTATAAACTGGTATATGTCTCATGTACGTATTTTTAATGTATGACTTTGTTTTCAATACTGTATTGTTTTTATATCAAGAATGGCAAGATTCTCTGCAGACGCAGCGTCACGCATGTATGTCTGCATGAACAAATAATGTGCGTTTGAGGGGGGTTGTTTCATGTAACTGGAGGTACACTTTTACTTGTTGTGCTTTTTTTATTTAAACATTGGTATTGCTGAACCAAAGAAAAAACATGTTGGTGAAGCTTAAAAACAAACATGCTCTACTTTACCAGATTACTTTATTTCATTACTTTACACCTTCAGCCACTATCACTGAACTACAGGATATCATACAGTATTATACTGACTTTGAAACTGAACATTGTAGACACAAGATAGCATCACACAAAGAGGCTGTTTGCCCTTCACAAATGTCTTCAGGTCACATAACATAATTTAATCTTGGTATATATTTACCAAATATTCGATTTTTTAAAATGTTGCAAATTGGGACTTCATTCTCCAAAATACAACTTGGATTTAAAATTGCAGCTTGATATTTACCGTATTATCTATTGAAACAATGTTAGAGTTATTTTCTTTTTTATTTATAAACTACATTCTATAAAAAAGTTGGAGTTTGCTGTGGTGCAAAAACAGTAACATATATTGGCAGCCTTATTTGCATTATACTACCTACTCGTGACATTGAAAGTGTAACAGACATGAAGATGGAGGGATCTAGCATTAGAAAACAGCCAAACATCAGCTTCTTCAGGACGTTTTGAACCTAACTCTTCTCGTGACTTATTTGTGGGTTTCAAACTGACAAATATTGTTCCTCAAAAATCAAGTGTATCTCATATTCTCACAGCATTACTGTGGCAGAATGATATACACTACAAAGCATTCATGTTAACACAACAGTCAGTTCTTTGAAGAGTGATCTTTGTGATTATTTAGATATTAAAGATTTTATAAATGTATGTGTGGAGCCTACCCTAAGTGCGTGCACAAGGCCAGCAGCTCATAGTTAGCATGTTCCCTCTCCTCTTTGAAGTTTTAATTTTGTCCTTAAATTATTTGTCTTGTAAAGACTCTGTTGTAAGACGCCAGTGTTTTGTCACAAAGGGAGAAATTGTTAAATGTTATTACCTATTTTTGATGTCTCATTAGTTACGATGAACCCGTGCTGTATTTTGAACAGCTTCATTTTATAAATAAAAATGGATCAAACAACTGAAAGTGTCAACAGCTGAAGCAACAGTTTTGTTCAGAAATATGGTAAAACTGCAGAGTGTGTGCTTGTGTGAGTGTGGGTCGAGTCAGAGTGAGAAAAGAAAACACCTAGTCTGAGTTCAACAGCGAGGAAGGAAACTTTGCCTTGAGTTTATTATGAGAACAAAAACTCCTTATCCCCAGCTCAGCTGTCCAACCAGGAAACGGGGTCTTAACTGTAGATGAGACACATGTTGATGACATCATATTGCTCTCCCTGGGAAATGCAATAAAACTCCCAGCAGCCTGCAGAGCAACTCCAAGCACCACCCTGCGCTCACATCTGCCAAGTGCTGTTTATGGTGTATATTCTGATTCCACTAAATACTTATACTGACTGAGTTCTGAGTATGTAGTGCTGTGTGTTGTTGATTGACACTATTTGACTCATAGAAGCAGTTCACAGCTGGTAAAAGTGAAAATAGTCTTAAAGTTGTGGTTTACAGTATTCATAGTGTGACGTCTCTGCTGACAGCTCGTTCAGTAACAAATCCTTGGTCCGTTGGCATTTAACTGATTTTTATGTTGATTTGGATTGACAGTTCCACACTGATATTTAACTTGACTTCCATTGGTAAACACTTTGTATCATTTACTGTAACTGACATTATTTTCTTTCATACTAATGGCAAAAATAGTGCATTATCACAGTGCACTGCTCATACATTTCTAATAAGTATTAGCAAGCAAACTTGCAACACAGCCCAGAACTATCTTCAGCTCTTGAGGCCAAAAGCTGTCACTTGGTTAATTAAGCACTCCTCAAATGATTACCGAACAAACAAACAAAAGAATGCAGAGTTTATTGATGTAAAGTTGCTCACAGATTAAAGGCAGTGCTAATCAAAATGATTGAAAAGCACCACCCATTAATTTAGGCAGTTTAGTTTAGTTTGAGTTTATAGTGGGAAAAATAGTGCAGTAACATTAGAGTTCTGTGTTGTGCTCAATAGGCCAGTTGTTCTCTGCTAAGGCATTTAATGTTTTGAATTATTTCTTTTCCAGTGTTGGAGCATTTCCATCCATTGTGGCACACCGATTTTATGGTTCCATGTCGGTGATCCCTTGTGAGAAAATAAATCATTTCCAATCCTCTTTTGTATTGCAAACTTACAAGCATATAACTAACAAATAAAGAGCATCACGTGGGCTTTTTATTTGGCATCTATTTCACTTTTCCTTCTCTTGATATGAAGAGATTGCAGAATGAGAAATATGTCTAGATTGCATTGGATGCAATTATATAGCAATAACCTACAAACACTGTCTGTGAACATAAATAATGCCTTCTGTGCCACACAAATTAAATAGAATTACTGATGATGATCACAAGTCATCAAACCTTTCCATTTGCACCAATGATCTACAATACAGTAATAGTGCATCAGCCCAGTCATTGTCACGATCATCATATCATCATTTCTGGTGAATAATGTTATAATACATTGGCACATTGGAAAAAGCAAAATAATACATGAAAGGACTCCACCCACACAATTAAGCGACATTTTTAATACATTGTTGCCACTTTACCTGGAAACTCAACTCTGTAATTTGTAATAAGAAACACACATTGCTGCTACATCTGCTCAGTTTTTACATATTCACAATCAATGGTGTCATCACAGTTTCGTCATACCAGCTGAATCTGGCACATCAACGAGACACATGTCACGGTCCACCCAGCTTTCATGTTTGTATCAGAGTGAAAAGACAGACAACAGCTAGTCATCTGGTTTGGTGTATGCTGATTTTTCTATGTGTTTAAATAGAAAACAGCCGGTGCAACTCCTTTTATTTTAATGGATAAAACTATTTTACTGGAGGCCTTTTCTTGACAGGAAAGGAACTTGATTATACTTTACAGTGAACCACATGCATTCAGGTGGAAGATTTATTTCAAAATGTACTGTTCTAAAGTTATCATCAGTAACATAATCATTGTATTACTCAAGTTCAGTGACGTAATTTATACGGCGAGGTACTCCACCACCCACTGAGAGGCCTCAAACGGATTCATTACATTCACATCTTTAATGTTGCTTTAGAACAACAATACACTTTGGGGTGAAAACAACATTTTGCTTTGACGCCTCATTAGGTTCGCCCATCATGAATGTGCTTTTCAAATGTATTTTGTTTTATTTTGTTTTTCTAATGGAATTATTAATGATATGAAAATACATAAAGGGTCTGAAGTCTTTCATTGAACAGTAATAATCATTATATAACTGGAAATAATTGGAAAATTATTCCTGCATGGAAGAGCACTTTGGAAAAGCACCGCTTTGCACATGACAACTTCCCCCTATGGCTTCAGAATGGTTTATTTTTTACATCAATTACATTACATCAACTCTAGTACAGCAGCTTTAACTAATGTAATATTAAAAGGGTTCACACATATTTCCCTCTATAGAGACCTATTGTTAGTTATTTCCCTTGTGTAAATTAGAGGCTGTCTATCTATAATAACACATTCACATATAGGTTTGCCCTTATAGGTATGACTCATTTCCCCTTGCATTCATCAAGACAGGATGATTATTTTCCTGTGCTGCATATTGCTGAAGATCAACCAGTGTAGTAATGAGCACACGAAAAAAGATTGAGCTTGCGTGTATAAGGGAGGATGTATACTGTAGCAATTATTTGTATCTCAACTTCTATATTGTAACCAAAGCTTCAGTCAGCTGTTGTCATACAGATTTCATAGACATGACATAATGGGAACACAGATGGTGACAAGAGACAAGATGCAACATGAGCCACATGTGCACACTCATATTAAGTACACATGCTAACAAGCGTGTGCCTACGTACAGAGCTTACAGTAACAATTAAAGAAGAAAAACTAAAGTCAGACTCAACACTACCATCTCAGTCAGCAACATACACTCAAAACACATCTCATGTCACATACCTCACGCATTGATATCACCACTCACAAGGGGCTGTGTTTACACTGATGCTTAAACCATTAGCAGCTCATGTTAGCGTTAAAAAAAGACTTCATTCAAGATCGTTTTCTTTGGGAATGTGTTTTGTCAAAATAAAATCCTGAAGAAGACTGACCAGTCCAATTTATGCTGAGGAAAGATGGGCTGTGTCTTCATTGAATGTTTGACCTATTTTAACAGTTAATGATTTTAATGTTGAGTTTAAAAAAAGCTGGTGAATTGAATGTCTCCCATAAGCAAGAACAAAGGCCACTTATCCACAGACTTGCTCAGCTCAACACCATGTAGTTCACACAAAGGAAAAATAGCTTTTGTATACATTTCAAGTACTCACCAAAGAATGTTAAATGAGCTTATCTCTGCTTCTGATATGTGCTATCTTGATTCTGCTATTACAAAACAGGAACATTGTATCTGTATTGATTCAATGTTTCCTGGTTTTATTACTGGATATGCTTGAATTGTTTTGGTAAACGGTCCGGAAAATGTTAATATTTGAAACCATACTGAGGGATTTCAACCCAACGTCCCCTGAAAATGAATAGAAAAGTAAATGAAAAAAATATGAATAAAACAATTTTATGGTTAAATTGGAGTAGTTACAAATATTTACATCATGCCAAAACCATCAAACGCTTGTATAAAATACATACCAAATATACAAATTATCAGTGATGAAAGTAATATAGTAATTTCACTTAAGTACAATTTTGAGGCACTTTAATTACTTTACTACTTTACTTAAGTATTTCCATTTTGTGCTACTTTTACTTCTAGTCCACACATTTTGGGGGGAAATGTTGTGCTTTTTTTACTTCAGTACAATTATTTGACTGATTCAATTAATTTACAAATGAAAGTTTACATTAAAAAACAACATGTGATCAGCTTTTTAAAATTTGCAATATAATTGGCTAAAGGTAAACTGGTTGCTGGTCTACTTTGGTTCAACCAAAGATGGCTCTGAGTTGTTGATGGGACTTGTACCCCTCTAAACGTTTTATTAAATAACTGTGACTTCCAAAGAGATCAATTATCCAATATTTCACTAAATTTAAAGATTAGAGAAATATACAAAGTATTAATAGTGTTTTTTTCTCCTTTTCTCTGCCATTAATAGTCTCAAGACTCCTAAAATATATTTCATAACCTATTAGAGGGCTGGTAACCACTGAACTAATACTGTGACTTCACAGTATAAGGTGGTTAAAACTAGCATTTGAGCATTGCTTCATCAATATGAATAATCTAATAATGTAAAATATAGTACTTGTACATTTGATACTTTAAGTACATTTTGATTATGATATGTTTACTTAGTATTTAAAATGAATGACTTGTAATGGTTGTATTCATATCCATGTGTTGGTATTTTAACTTAAGTAAAATATTTGAATACTTCTCACGCCACTGCAAATAATCCAATCAAAACCAGAGCGAAGCTCAGTTCAGTCACTGAGTTCAACACGGTTCATGTCCGCATTAATCTGAATTCGACTCAGAGTCAGTGACCTCAGCTCCACTTTTTTACACCAGGGGAGACAAACGGTTACAGTATCCATCACAAAATACTGCTGAGAGCAGACTTTGGGTGTTTTGCGGCACATGCAGCAGGTCAGCTGTGTGTGTTTGTGTGTCCATCTACTAGTAGTGTGTTCACGTCTAGGATAATAAAAAAAATGTGTGTGTGTGTATGCGAGTGTCCGCCTGATAGGGCGTGTCGGTCAGCTGTTAATGATGCTGTCATGTCAGGGAGTCTCCTTTCTCAGGAGAAAAGACTGACTCATGGGCTAACTGGCTGGCCTACTTTTACTGGGACTGGAAACTGGATCACTGCAGGATACACACACACACACGCACATGCACACACACACCTGCAGGGCCCCAGTTACTGCATGTGCAATACGTTTGACTTGTAAACCTTCCTCAGATGCAGATAACAAAGTCACAGTTAAATCATGGATGACAGATGAAGAGTCTTTGGGGAGACTGTGGTTTGAAGAAAGCCTAAGCTGTAATGTTTGTCAGCAACCCCTATGAGAGGATATACTGAGTTAGCTTGATTTTATTCAGACTAGTGCAGTGCCTGTTCAAAAGGTGCCTGTTCAGAATGGGATGGTTGCTTGGCCTCTGGTATTGCTTCATGCAGCTTTCTCGAGAATCACCAAAACAACTTCACACTTGACACTGCGCATCTTTGGGTCCTTAGCGATGTACCCGTCAAGCGTGAAATTGATTGGATGGACTGTTGTTTAGAAAATGATTAATGAATATTATGTCACGTAGAGCTTCGGTCTCTCCTTTGTTTTTCTTTAGCATGCCGTTCGGCGGTCTAACATCCACCAACCTCTTTGTGGACTATGTTGCTCTTTATACTACATCGGTTGCTCTTACCATCAAATGACGCAAGTGGGTTTACATTTAGAGTTCATTGAAAGCGTGGTGAGCTGTTATCAGACACCGAGGGTAATAAACTCGCCACGGTTGTCGAGAAAACTGCAGGACAGACATACTGTACATACAAACAGACAGAGACTCCTTCCATGTTAGTTAGCTTATATACACAGCTACAAAAGAGTCTTTTCAGCTGTTATATCTTTGATCTCACTCCATGTTTTTGACCAAGATATCCCAAGGCAGCAGCAGCTTAGCTTCACTCAATCAACAAACTTGAAATGGGTTGCTTGAATTTATTCTTTTCATTAATTATTGCTTTATTGCTTTGCTTATGAGCCCCAATCCAGATTCCCAAAAGGCCAATGGATAAATACAAACCTGACAGAAAGAGCTCAGGGAGCTAGCGGATAGTGGTGCATTTGCTCAACAGAGGGTTGGAGACTGGTTTCAGCCCTCAAAGCTAATTCTGTAATATGAGCACTGGATTTATGTTTGGCCCCAAAGAGCAACTCAGATTTACCTGCATTATTTAATTGTCCTCAAAGTTTAAAACATGCTAAAATGTACAAAGTCTACATGCATAATATTTTTCTCCAAAGCTAGAGACGTACTCAGGGAAGTCCTAAAGCTGCACTATTCAATATTTATTTTAAAAAATGTATTATGATACATCATTAAATGATCTCTCAGCATGCAACATGAAATACAAATTACCCCTTTCTCCATTTGCAGATTTGTCCATTTGGTCCACATTATTTTTGGAGTATGCATGGCTACTGGGAGGGGAGATAATAGCTTCATATAATGGCTTCATTTGGCTATACAACCTGCAGTTAAAACCTGTGTGAAAAAAACTATCCATTACAATGTTTTATACTATATGTGGTCATATGTTTGCAGAATTTTAAACTGTGATATGACAAGCTATTTTGCATTATTATTGATTCATTTACCAAAATAGGCCAAAACAACATCTAGTTAGGAAAACACATTAAAAACAAAGACTTTGGAAAAACATTCAACACAGACAGCGCAGCTCAAGATGCATTTCTTTTGCAATTCATCATCTATTTTCCTGGTAAATGGTTATGAAGACAATCTGGTAACCAGGTGTGAAACAATAAGGGCAGTTAGTGTTAATGTTTTGCTCTGTGAGTCATGTCGAGGTGGATTTGGGAAATACCAGCCCTGTGAAAGACGTCAACAATGTTCCTCTGCAATTAACAACCGAGTAAGGCAGATATGAAGTTTTGGATTGATAGAGGGATGGGTGCCTGGGAATATGGCAGAAGGGAGTGTTTCTATTTGTCGTTGTAACTTAGTGATTTTGAAGAGAAACCCTTAAGCTTTCATTGTATTTAATATATTCAGTGTCACACTGGGAACCGGCCCCATTAAAACAAACTAATGCATTGTGTTGTGGTAGAAGCTTTAGAAACAAGCCTGCAATGCAATTCTGGGTTGATTAATTGCGACAGAACCACCGATTTGATAATTGAATTGTCATATTTTGAAAATGTTTCTAGCACGCCGAGACACACACACACACATACACGCACACACACACACACACACACACACACACACACACACACACACACACACACACACACACATGGATAACACTGGTTTAGTGCAACACTTTCATCCACATGTCCCCTGTAATTATAGACATAAATTGTAGAGCAGCTGTGAGACAACCACTCTTTTTTTGGGAAGACAAGCGGAACACGCACACACACACACACACACACACACACACACACACACACACACACACACACACACACACAAACACACCCAATGAACTTTGCACATAATATGCCCCTTCCCACCCCAAATAGAGACAACACCTGCTCATGCACACTGACACACACTCATCAGGTGGCATAGATAATGAGACTCTCTACTATGTAGCAGGTGAGCTTGCCTTAGGTGATCTGGGATGGAAAAGATTAGCGGAGGATAACAGGATCGAAAAGGAGGGAACGCACGAATAAACAAACAAGAAGATGATTAACAAAGCAATAAATAGGCAGATGCAAGTTTGTTATATGTGAAGTAAACACAGCTGATTTATGAGACTCTTAAGAGGGTGATACAATAATGTGGAACAATCTGAATGAAAAGATGGTGGCTATGGACAGATGGTTGTTGCAGAAATGCAAAGAAATTTTGATGAGATTATGAGCTTGTCTCAAAACAGACAGGAACGGTAACATATTCCATAAAGTAAGCAGATCAATCAATGTGTAAGTAAATGAAAAACAAACTAAGAGATATAAACAAAGGGGGAAGGCTTGAGAAGAAAAAAGACCGGTGGAGAAGCAGTTCCAACAGCAACGAAGTGGCAAACTAACTGCATTGATTTATGAGTGTTTGTTTGTTCATGAATCGCGTTGCTGACAAAGACAGTCAAACAATGCTCGCCTGAGCACTTGGTCCTCTGGAAATCATTAGAGTGCTGATGTCCCATCGAACGGAGGAAGATAAAAAAATTAAGAATGAGGACTACGAGGCATCAAGGACAGTAAAGAAAGCAGTAAGAAAAGGGCAGAGGCAGAAAATATAGTGCTGAGAACTGAAAGTAGGTGAAGACAAAGTGAAAGGATAGAGAGGTGGAGGAGCAGGAAGCAGATAGAGGGAGGAAGGAGGGGATGGAGAGACATCTGTTTTGTGTCAGAGACAGGTTACAGACTGATAGCGAGGCTTAGAGAGAGAATGAATGAGACAGAGTAGAGAGAGACAAGAGGGGAAAGGGGACAGACTGAAGAGGAAAAGGAGTGCAAGGAGTGTGACAAACATCACAGAGATAGAAGTGCCTAATTGGAAGAGACAGACATTATCATAAGCTGCAGAACTCTGAGGGCACGTCTCATACTCTCTCTTCTCCTCTTTCCTTCTCTCTCTCTCTCTCTCTCTGTCTGTCTCTGTGTCTGTGTGTGTGTGTGTGCTGTACGCGTAGGTGTTTGTCGATGTGTGTGTTTTTATGTGCAGAGGCTGGTGCTAGATATTGTTGTATCTCATTAGAGGATATTTCTGCACCCAATTTGTTATAGGTGCATATGTATTTGTGCGTGTGTGTTCCTGCGTGCATGTGTGCAAGTGTGTGTTTGTGTGTGTGTGTGTGTGTGTGTGTGTGTGTGTCTACTATGTGTGCTTGTGTGTGTGTGAGAGAGAGAGTGAGTGAGAGAGAGAGAGAGAGAGAGAGAGAGATGGAAAGAGCCAGAGATAAAAACAGACAGATAAGAGTAGGACTAAGAAAAGAATATCTACGAGGAGAAGAAACCATAATAAAAGATGAAAGAGAAAGCTCAATGTGGGAGCAATAAAAGACTCCATGACACACAGAGAGCTGGTTAGTATCAGGAAGCTAATAATACAAAGTCTCAGGGAGGCAGGAGGCCTGTACCAGAGACTGTGTTTGCAGTTTTACTATCCCATTTCCCTGCAGAAACCTCCTGTCTCTTTGCACTTTCTCTTCACGAGGAGAAACTCCAGAGTGCTGAAAAAAAACAAAAAAAACATTCAGAAATCATTAAGTCAAAGTAAATTTCAAGAGCCTTGACGGGATTTCTTTGTTTAAAAAAAAGCACACAAAGAAATGTTTTCGGCATGTTCCAGTCATACTTCAGGACAATTCTTCAGAAAGTTTTACCTTCTTTAAAGATGGTCATGCCTCTCTCTCTATATATATAACCTTGATGCCATAACATGTCAAACACTTACCCATAATCCCCTCAATAGATGAACTGTAAAAGATTTTCAGTACCATTTTTCTTTTTTTTTAACAAAAGTGTGTTACAGCTGTTAAAATTAGACTTCTTAAATCACAATAAGGGTCGAGGGACTCTGGCTTAAGCCCAGACACAGTAATTATGCTATTCTCCTCTGAGAGGGAAGAAAGGAGGTCTCGCTAATGTAATCTCAATTTTATCGTCTTTGGGGGCGCCGCGGGAGGCAATAAAAGGGAGAGAAACAGAAGGAGGGAATAAGAAAAAGAAGAGAAAGAGCATTGACTTGAGGAAATGGAAAGACAGGGACTGCCATTTTCAGACTCACAATAAAGACAGGATAATATCAATACACAGTTATGCTGATGTCTTCTTATTCCCTAGTTTCTGTGGCAGCCCACATTTATATTAAAGTTACTGAAGCGATTCTCCTCTCTGCACAATGACTTATATAGAGCATCAGATATACTAAATATATCCTCATCTCCCTGTGTCTGTTCATGCTTAAATGTTACAATACTTTAACATTATTAGCACTGAGCTGACAGTCTCTTCCTCTGTGACTTGCAGAAATGTAGTGACTCGTATGTATCTAATGACACATAGAATATAGTAAAGGCAGCTTGTAACTGTGTGGAGCTGAAGCCAGAGTGTGAGCGTCCATCTGCACAGTATATACAGGTATATATATATAATATATATATATATGTATTGTTGAAGAAGATAAAGTACAAGTAAGATCATCTTTGTCAAACATTTGAATTAGTCTGAAATAAATAAAGACGGTTGAAATGAAAAATACTGAAAGTGGCCTTTGTGTGTAACATTTTCTGGACTTGATTAAAAATGCAGATAAAGTGTTTGTGATTGTTTGTGTATGATCATGCATACAGCTGCATGTGAATATGTGTATAAGCGCAAAATGTTAAGAAAAGCAGGACACGCTTGTACCACACAATTGAATCTGTGATCTTTGTTTTGGTTGTCTGTATTTTCTGGGTGGGTTTATGTGTATATTATTATATGATATAAAGTCAAACTAAAACAATCTGCTGTTAGCCATATATATGGGAACATTTCCCAATTGTGTGCAGAGGAATTCATTTAATCTCAACACAAAAACACTCACGCCATCAAAACAGGACACATTCAAGCTCAGTTCATAGACTATAGACACTCTAAGCAAGCCCTGACTTCTTACTGACCGGGTCCCATGACCTTCTCTTCACAAAGACACACCGACGTCTCACAGGCGTCTGATGGAACAGATACACTTCTGTTTTGTTAAATTGAACTTTCGATTCTATTTCTATCATTCTATTTCAATAGATCGATAGATCTGTGAAAGAGCTACACAGACCGTGTTACAGCTCACGTTTCCCTCAAGTGACTGCAACTAGAAGCATATTCTTGTGCTTCAAGTCGTTGGTTTTATGCGCACAACTATGATTGTGTGTTGGGCTCTGAGCGCTGCCAAAACGTGGGTGACCTAAATGATGTATGATGTACCTGAATGCATCCTTTGTCGAGCCAGACACAAGACTGTGCTGTGAACGTGTCGCTTTCGTTTGTTTAGCAGGTATATTGTTCACCATCTTAGTTTAGTATGGTAGCATATGCTAATTAGCACTAAACACAGAGTACAGCTCAGGCTGATGGAAATATTATTATTTATTTGCAGGTATTTGGTCATAAAGCACAGTCCGGACACATTAAAATGTTGACTTGATGAGGGGCGAAAAGTCAAGGGATCTCCAAAGTTATATTAAATCATCCTACGGGCGACATGAATGTCTGAACCCAATTCCATGGCAATATATTCAGTAGTTTATGACAATTTACAACAAAGTGTGCACATGTGGCAGTGTGTGTGTGCTTCGAACAGAAGTGTGAGGATGTAGTCAGACATGCTTTATTATGTGTGTGAATGTCACTCTGGGATTGTGTGCAAAGGGAGATTGATCTTGACTCATCTGCCATAGACCCTGTGTGTGTGTGTGTGTGTGTGTGTGTGTATGTGTGCGCGCGCGCGCGCGTGTGTGTGTGTGTGTGTGTGTGTGTGTGTGTGTGTGTTGCAGGCAATGCTATCAGAGATTTAACAGAAGAGGTTTTTGAGTCAGTAAACCAGAGGGGTTCTGACTCAACTCAGGACTGGTGGGTGGTGTATGTTTATGCATGTGTGTACAATCAGTGTGATGTCGTGTGTGAAAGAGCCACATGTTTTTTGTGCAACGTGAATACGTGAAAGGGCAAAAGATGATAATGATGATTATGGTGTACAAGTGGATGTGTTAAATTATGTCAGAATGTCTCATCTTTCTCACTCCAGTAACACCATGTACTGTAAGCCCTAAGTCTGACCTTAGTTATATAAATAAAATCTTCAATTTAGATGATTTTATACAAATCTGATATGAACCATATGTACTCAGAGAGGTACAGCTTATGATTATGATTTACTGCCAAACTGTAATCATGAGCTAAACCTTTCCATGAATTCAAACTAAATAATTTACCCCAACCTAAACTACTAAATTTGTATAATGTTACAAATAGGATTGTCATGTCATGTCAAGATGCTTTTGCAGGTCATGAAACAAAAAGTCGTGCTTTCTGTAGAGTAACATAGCCTCTGTTGGAGCATCACACGCATATAGACCAGAGAGATTAAGGACAGATGAGCAAGGATGGAAGACAGAGAAAATCTATGGAACCAAGGGAAGAAGCGACTTATGAAAGGATCACTGAACAAACTAACAAATGAACAAACGAACGGCAGAGAGAAAGCAGCAAAGACAGAGTCAGAGAGAGTAAGAGGGATGGGAGAGGGGGTAAAGACAATGAGACCCAACAAGACAAAAGAGGGCGAGTAGAGGAAATATCCCCCAAAGGGCTTGGCTCATATTTAGGCAGACCGACGAACAGAAGAGTCAGCCTGACAACTCTACTTACCAAGCTGATTCAGATTCACCGGATGCTGCTGACTTCAGTATGGTGCGCAGATCAAGCATTCTCAATTATTTGAAGTTGGGAAAATTCAAAGCTCTATTCTCTTGCCTTAGGATCTACTGTGACACATAATTCACCCTTTAACCCTCAAACTGTGGCTCCCAACATCGACTCTCGCTTCACGTTTATTTTTTTGTAGAAATCTAGTTCTGGAAATAAGGCAGAGTAAACCCACAATATCCCAACAGTGTTGCTTGTTTTTTCGGGAAAAAATATTGTGATGCGTGTTTTGATGAATCTGATTGTAATAATGAGATGCTATTAAGGCCGAGTAACAGCAAAAGCATGATGGTTTTTTTTTTTCTGAGTTATGTCACACCTTTTAGTTGCAACACAGCTGCAACAAGCTCTGTTGTTCAGAATGTTCCCCCGGCTGTTTCTGCAATCTGTTGTTGTGACATTTCAATAATGGCAAAAAAGGCCTTCCCTCTTATCCAGTCTTGTGGCCCGTTGCATGCAATTCTTTTCAGTTGAAAAATGAAAAGTTGAATAAAATGTGATCCAACAATGCATTTTGCACTTTATGCTTATATTTTCGTGGAAGGCACTGAAGTGAGTGGGATTGTGTGCTCAGGTGATACAATTTTAATTGAGTGATGCTATATATATATATATATATACAAGATTTGTATTGCATCTATATGATGTTGAAAAGCTCTGATCTCGATATGAAAAGAAAAAGGTATTTCATCAAATGATTTGGAAAACTAAGTCCTCATCGTTATGAACAGTAACGGAGTTGCACCATGATTGGCTGAAACCAGATAGCTGTTAGAAATTAGGAACTCCTGATGAATGAGGACGTTTCAGGTCTGTCGGTTCAATTTCTGTTCATGTTTTTTTAGCTATGGCTTTGACCATAGCCAAACAAGTCCATCTATACTTATCGCACAACGTGTTGACTAGAGAGACACAAGTTAAGAGTTTCTGACAGTTTCTCTCAGACATACTGTTATCTGACATCATGTCAATAGGACCACATTGCAAAACAAATCACAGCATTATTTTCTCTGTGTTAAAACGCATCAGATTACTGTATTCTTAGATGATTTTGATTAGCGCTACATAACTTTGAATGGCAATCCCGCGTGGCCACACCCCAGTGATGCAATGAGGCAGGTGTTTTTAATCAGCTGGAAATGGCAAAAACACCTGTGTTGACATCACTGAAGTAACTTGCATGAGTGTCTCAGCCCACAGAAAGAAGTGCAGCAGCAGTGTTCTGCCCAATATGAATCGGTGATGAATTGCGTTTTAAATATGTGAAAAACAACTAGAGTAAATGTGTGTTGTTAAACGTACGTGAATAAATATTTATTTGTGCTCACAGCTTAGCTTCGGTAATGAATATACTAACAGAGGGAGATAACTATTTCACAATGGGGAAAAAATGATCAAAATGGTTTCCATGTGTCTTCACTGCATCGGAAAACACAGAGGTGGAGGTCTTTCAAGGATGAAGGGTCCAGATTTTTGGTAATGTAATACTTTTACATTTAACTGTGAAAACTTTGCACTTCTAGTGTTGAATGGTATGTTTGGGGTTGGTTGTTTTTTTCTCTATGCCAGAAGCATTTTCTTTGCACTGCATCAATTTTCATGTTGTCACTAACAGCTGAATGAATGAGCAGCCTGATGAAGTTTAGCTGGTTTGAAACTTACTTCTGTTGTTACTGCCGCTACTTTCCTAAGAACTTTACACGAGGCCATGGGGGATTATTCCCTCTTTATTTAGCTACACACCCTCTCTGTTGTTACTGAATTTGATACTCACTATAGCTCACCAACTGTGCAGTAATCCGCAACTGAAAATAGTACCCAACAAATGCCTTCTGTTTGAGAAACATTTGCTAAAAAATACAGTTTCCAGCTGCTTTTAGTTAACTTCTGCGCCTTTAAAATAAATAAATCATTTAAAGTTTATATATTCATGACCAGTTTAAAGATGTATTTGTTCAGTAGGAATCAATGGGCTTAGGTGTGAGAGAGTAGAGTTTTTGTTCCAAAATGTAACCAAACGGTCAGTTTTGGAAGTGACAACAATGCTGTCCTGTTGACAGGGGCATGAGATCAAAAACTGTTCATATGGGTAATTTTAGAAGGAAATAACATCTTTTTTTGTTTAGTTTGGAGGATCCCAAAACACACCACACACACACTATTGGAGACACATTCCAACATGCCATTATTGTTAAAGAAACAGTTATGCTTTCAGTCTAAATCCTCTGGGGAGAGAAAAATAAAGGGATGACCTACATATGTTTAATGATAGCAAAAGCATGACCTCACTCCCACCACTCCCTTCATCTCTCTATTCTCCTTTACTCTTTTTCTCTCATTAAAACAATTTTCCTACCAACAGAGTGAGTCAGCATTTTTGTCTCCCTCACTCATGTGTTTCCCACTCAGGACAGCAGAGAAGAAGTGCCCCCTCCAACACATCGTATCTGGTATGACCATAATTAAGTACAATATTGCTAAAGCATGTTGTGCAAAGTTTACAATGTAGATATAATAACTTTGAATGGAAAAATCAATACTATTAATAAAAAGATGAGATCTATATACAATGTCCCACAAGCGCCGCAGTGTTCTTACTTATTTTACTGCTTCTGTGTACGTTTTCACCCAAGTGAGTATTGTTTAATTTTGACCCTGGTATTTTAGGTTTTTTTCTGCTCACACATTTGTTTCTTATGTCTCCACATAAGCTGCATTGTAGCCAGCACTGTTGCTTTGTCTCAACATCCATTTTTATCTGGAGAGACCTGATCTTGGTCTTTTTCTTATTCACAGTCGGAGCCCAGATCTGACAGAATATTTGTAGATAACGTCTTCATTTCTTTCTTTCTCAACTCTGGAGCCCTCTCTAACTTTGCAACCATCTCTCTCCTTCTGTCTGTACCTCTCTCTTCTAACACACAGACAAAGCCTTTATTGTTCTCAGTCTTGTCTTTTAATCATTGAAAACCCCCTCATCTGGATAAAAAAACTGTATGTTTGCTGCAGTCAGGATCTCTCATGTTTCCTGCATCTTTCCAGAACGTCAAAGAATTGCCTCTATGCAGTGGCCTCCATTTTCTGATAATTTCAGCTCTCTCCCTGTTTTCCCCTCAACATCTCTTCTCTCTGACTGTTTTCCCCTCAATGTCTCTTCTCTCTGTGACTGTTTTCCCCTCAATGTCTCTTCTCTCTGTGACTGTTTTCCCCTCAATGTCTCTTCTCTCTGACTGTTTTCCCCTCAATGTCTCTTCTCTCTGTGACTGTTTTCCCCTCAATGTCTCTTCTCTCTGTGACTGTTTTCCCCTCAATGTCTCTTCTCTCTGACTGTTTTCCCCTCAATGTCTCTTCTCTCTGTGACTGTTTTCCCCTCAATGTCTCTTCTCTCTGTGACTGTTTTCCCCTCAATGTCTCTTCTCTCTGACTGTTTTCCCCTCAAGTCTCTCTCTCTGTGACTGTTTTCCCCTCAAGTCTCTCTCTCTGTGACTGTTTTCCCTGACTGTTTTCCCTCTCAGGCTCTCATCATTTCTGTCCCTTCTTCGCTTCATCATCCTTTTCTCTTTTCAGAGCCAGTGGCCTTCTCTCTATCCCAGGCTGTCTCTCTTCATCTCTCTCCTCCCTCCTCACATCAATATCCCTCAATCTCTCCTTCTCCCCGTAAACAGAGTGACCCTTCAGCCCACTGTCGCCTCTCCGCCTCCAGACTCTTCGCCATCTCTCTCACTCTCCCTCTCCTGTGGGTAAACATGACCCATGCTTCAATCATCCTCTTGTCATTTTGTCATTATGCCCCCTGAACCCTTCACCGTCTCTCTTCGTGTCCCTTCTCTCTCTCTCTCTCTCTCTCTCTCTCTCTCTCTCTCTCTCTCTCTCTCTCTCTCACATATCCCTCGGTTCATCTTGCTCTCTTCTTCTAATCTCTCCAGTGATGACAAATACTTCTATCAGTCTTCAGCCATCTCTCAGGAACACTGCCTCCCCTTCTTACTCCTTCAATCTTTCATGTCATCTCTCTTTCTCCTTCAAGATGAGATGTCCCTTTCCAAATACCTATCCCTTCTCTCTGTCCTTTTATTTTCCCTATACAGAATGACCCACATAGCTACGCTACATGTTCAACAGTAAATGGACATCCAAATATTACATCCTTTTTGAACATCTCAATTTACAACCATGGGCATAAATATGCTGCCATAACAGCCTCCAGTAATCTGGAATAGCTTTCTGTTTTTGGAACATGGCTGCAGAGATTTGTTGGGCACTGATTTTGTTCCCAAGTTCTTCGATAGGGCTCTGGGCAAGCCAGACAAGCCTCCACGCCAAAATAGAAAAACACACTTCTTTCTGTACATCACTGTGTGTGCAGCAACAATACTATTTCCTTTGTTGGAAGTAAAGGGCTTAGCTCAAACCAGTGGTGAAGAATTATTCAGATATTTAATTTAATTAAAAGTAACAATACCGCAGACTATAAATGCTCAAGCAGAACGCCCCATTTCAAAATACAATATTGCATTAAATTATTGGATAATAATTATTTATGCATCAATATATATATTCACCACTTTAATGCTGTAGCTGGTAAAGGTGGGGTTAATTTAAATTTCTTCATATACTGCAGGGAAGCCTGTGAATCATTCATTTGTTAATTTTATTTTGTATAAGTATTCAGACTGTGCAAAGTACTAACTAGCTCAAGTTATCAGAAAATGTATGCAATATTTGCATCTGAAATGTTGTGGAGTAGAAGTATACAGTAGCAGAAATGATGGAATACTCAAATAAAGCATAGCACCTCAAAATTGTAAATTAATACAATAATTGAGTAAATGTAATTTGTTACTTTCCACCACTGGCCCAAAGCAAGAAACGTAGTCCAGAACTATAGCACACAAAGGTATGTGGGGGGTATCATATGCTTTTAGCCGTATTGAATGATGCATCTTTGTATTGTTTTTATTTTAGTTGTGAGACTTCTGCCTCTTTTCCTCACCTTTACATGTTGCTTCACTATATGCTTCTCTCTCGTCACTGTTCCTTTTTTTTGTGCACATGATCACTCAAGTTTCTCTCTGCTTTTGGAGAGATAAACTTTCTTAGGCTATCCCTCCAAAAGCGTCGTCTTGTCGCTGCTGCCATTGTACTTTCTATCCTCCATCCCGAGAGTCAGAGCCTTAAGGTTTTGATCAGCGTCTTGCAATCATTTTCTCTCACTCAGCTATACTTCAGCCTGTTTCCTTTTTATTTCTTCCCCAATCATTACGGAGTGTTTTTCTCAGCTCCCCCACCTGATCATCTCTCTGTTATTATCCCTCTCATACAGTCGGAAACAGTATGACAAGAATCCCCCCTGCCCCCATTTCGCTCCTCCTGCTATGAGGGAATAAATATGCTTTTTGTTCAATTTGTCATCAACCGGTCTGCATCATGTTGGTTACACCTCAAGCCCTTCTCCTATTGCTGTGCTATGCGATTCTCCATTCTTTATTCCCACTATCATTCGTTCCATCACACATCACCCCTCCCTTCTTCACTGACCATCGCACCATGTTTCCATTATTCATTCCTGCTCTGCGTGCTATCCCTCTGCTCCTCACCAGCCTGGACCCTGTCATGATGAGTTATAGGGGGAATATCTGGTCTGTAGTTGTGAATGCTTTAAACTGGTTTCAGCTGTACTTGCATATTGTGGACACAAAAGGTCTAAATATTAAAAGAAATTGTCAGGAACTAGTTGCTTTTACCATTAGCGAAATGCTGTTTGTTGTTAGTTTTTCAATTTCCTGTTGTGTTGATATGTTTATCTGTCGGGGATGCGACTTCCCTTTCTTGAGGTTATATAAAAATATGTGTTTTTTTGCAGTAAAGAATTACTGTCCTAAATACAACCACTAATATGTTGTTAGATTAGATTACTTTGCAATTATTTTTCCTCCTGAAGCCAGTTTCAGTTCCACCTCGTTGTTTAATTTCTATAATTAATATTTATTCTATCTTCCTGGATGAGCTTGTGCGCCCTGACTGTTAACCGAGTTTCCTTAATAATAATATGTGTCACGCCTTTCCCAGTATTATTGTATGTATTTCCTGGTGAGAAATACACAAGGTGGTGTCGTGGGTCAGTCACTTTTTTTTCTCCCTTCTTTGCTCTGCCACATTTTTAGAGTTAAAACACGGAAAGCCACATGGATTTTGTTTTCATCCAATTCAAACAACAAAGACCAGTGATGATTTTGCATTTCATGTTCAAACTTTTGTACTTTAAAAGAAACAAAGAATGTCTCAGACAATAAAATGAAGGCCCTGAAAACTCTGGTGTCCTACTGAGAAGTTTTGTAACCACTCAGATGAGTGAACATGTGCAGGCCGTCCATATAGTTTTCTGGAAGCTTATCATACATGGGGACTAACATCCCTGAGAGATCATGCAGCCTGAGGTTCATGCGGAAATGTGTGTGTGCTCCTGCATGTACAGTATGTGGGTTGGGTTGAGGTGTCAGATGTTTGAATGGGTCTCACACGGCGCTCTGACACGTTTCACGAACTGGGAGTAGTTTAGCATTTTTCAGCAGTTGTTCCTTTTTTGGCCCTGAATCAAAGTGTGCCTCTGCATGAAAACACCTGAAAGCTGTTGCCCTCGAGGGCTAAACTGAAAAACAGATGAGTGTTGAAGCCAAATTCTGTCATTTTAAAAGGACAGGAAGAGAGATTAAGCACAGTCCCTGTTTGTGTGAGTGTAATAAGCTACAATTGTCCCATTAGCCCAGTTATTTAGTTATCTGTTCCTCATCAAACCCCACCTCACTAAACACTTCCTGTATGGAAAAAGGAAGTTAAAGCTTGCGGGGTCGCGGTATGTCAGTCTGTGAGTGTGAATGTGCACGAGTGTAATTGTGTGTCTGTGTAGTAATGACTGAAAGTGTTTTGTTTGTCACCATCAGGTACTTCTACATTAATGAGAAATGGACCTGTGCATGTTTAAATTTTGTGGTTTGATCATAGGAGTGTACATGTGTGAATGTGTGTGTGTGCATGTGCCAGTCCAAATGCTTTGTTCCCTATCTAAAGCTCTATCCCCTGTGAGGGGTTATTTAGACCATATGGCACACAACACGAAACATACTTACACCACAGACACAGTATCACACTTAACACACAAATGCATGAGAACACAACATGGACTGGCGCAGTACAACTCCCCCGCATGTCTCTGGAATCAGAGTAAGATCTACATTTAGATACAAAAGCAGAGTATAGACATGCAGAGATTGAGAAAGGCATAGAGTCAGTTAGAGTTAGTGTATTTGTGTGTCTCTGTGTGCGTGTGTGCGTTTGTCGCATAGTGAAAATGTTCCCCAGCAGAGACAACATTTCATCCCCTGGAGTCTATCTCACACTGTCACAATTTGCCCAGTGCTGCTGGAAACACGCACACATATAATCTCACAAATTAATACATACATGCACAACAATCTGCCTCTACAGCACTGATATTCACGATATTAATAAGCATACAGCTACACATGGAAATATATTCTCTTTTCTGCACTGTGTCCTTACACATAGAGATATATACTGCATGCACATACACACAAACACACACACACACACACACACAAATCCAATTCGCACTAATAGTAGCATAAACGCCTCCGTCCTGTTCTCTAAAAGCCTCATTCATTTAAAATTCTCTCTCTCTCTCTCTCTCTCTCTCTCTCTCTCCATATCACACATATTCTGTGCTTCCTAATGCAGTAGTGCTGTAATGGTACTTTGCCACAACAATCTATTGTGGTAAGTATATTACTCAAACAAAAGAACTGGGGTGCTTTACTCAGCTGTCTTGAGAGTATAATGCAGACCAAACTATCTCAAAATTAGCAAATAAGGTCGTCAGCACTCGCAAATAAGTGTTTAAGACTATTAATGATGGACAACAGCAGAAGGAAACGGACGCGTTACGGCTCTAGCCTTTCCTCATCATTTTTCCAATTATATTTACCAGAAGGAGAAACTGATTTTGATGGAGCAGTCTTGGTCTTGGACTGGTCGGTCAGGTTCAGTTAGAGAATTAGGTAGTGGATATGTTGAATATATTGTGTTGTGCAGAAATGTTGCATCTGTGAAATCTTTTCCTGCCTAATTCACAAACTTTTTAACATTGTGCTATGTATATTTTATTCAGTTCCCTGGTCATGGCCCTGGGCCTTCCAACCCACTGCAGACAATGTTAGCTTTAATTTTGAGGAAATGATAAAAGGCATAAGAGGGCAAAGAGTGCACTCTTTGTTGGGCATGGACTGTAGATTGTAATGGTATGTGATGGCTTTACCACAGAGGTCAGTTGTGGTTTTAAGAAAACCTCTGCCGAACAGTACTAACAGTAATATGGCCACTGACTGGCCACGGAGACTGCCCTCATTTTCATGTATAAAAATAGATTTTCTTTTTCTTTCCTTCCACAGCCAACACACAGCGACTACGTTTTGTAGGTCTCCAATTATCTCGTGTATCTGCTCAATGTGACACTACTGTGGATGAAAAAGCATATTAATGTACTCTAAAAGTGGACTGGTTGTTCGGTGAGTTAAAATAAGTATTCACCATTTTGCATTTTCATTTGCACAGTTAGATGAGATCTGTGCATTATCTATGGAGTAAGACCCATGAGACAATTAGTCTCGGTTAAACTGACACGGCAAAAAAACTAGTTTGATTCTCAGTAAAGCTCATTGTGCTGTATGTCTATTTGAATAATCCATACATATATTTCTGTTTTTAGGAGGAATTGCCAGCTATTTCTTGAAGAACAGTTTATCCATCTGCCTTGCACTTCTGTGCAGCATATGCTCAGTAAGCATGGCATATAGTCTCTACAGGTCCACTGGTACCAAACCTGGCAACCTCACTGTGACGATGAGTCTAGGAAGTCAATGCACCCGACTGTTGTTCGCCAAAAAATAAATATTTTTTGTTACTTTCATATTTATGTTTGAATCACACAAACAATATATAATGTGTGATAACTTCTGAGCTTATGAGGTGGTGTAATTGTTTTTTAACTTTGGACTGAACTAGGCCAGCTTTATGCTAAACTAGGCTATTTGCCTCCCAGCTCCAGTTTAACACTTAAAGGAGACATATAATCCTAATTTTCAGGTTCATACTTTTCTTACTAGATTATGTTTACATGCTTTGTTGTTCAAAAAACATATTTTTTCTCATACTGTCTGTCTGAATATAGGTGTGTTCCCCCTCTGTCTCAAACGCTCCGTGAGCCTGCATGTGACATAGGAAGGGGAGCAACATCTGAATGGCTTGTTGAATCATATGTTTTGCTAATTTAGAGAGCCCACAAAAAAACAGACTTGGTTGTCTTATTACACAGTTTGTGGGTTGGAAGGCACTACAGATATCCAAATGTATGTGCACAATGAGGGTGCACAATATGCCGTGTCAGCATCAACATTGCGATTTGCCATAGACACAATGCAGGACGTGCAATGTCGGCAAATTAACTTCCTAACACATCATGCTACAACCTTTTTGGCTGCTTGATTCGAAAAGAAAACTCACACGGTTCTCATTTTCCATGACTAATCAATTAAAGACCCACAGTTTCATAATGAACCATATATGACTGGATTGTCGTCTTATTTCAATTTGTGGGTTGGTAGGTACCACAGATACCCAAATGTATGTGCACAAGCACTGAAAAGGTGAGTTTACCATGATATGGCCCCATTAAAGCAATGACATGAGGGTGGTATCAATCTTCTCTTTTGACCTTTGAAGAAAGCAAATATTTCCCGAGAACCATCATTTTAGTGGTTCATCATTAGGCTGGAACATACTTGAGGTACAAAATACACAAAAGTGAAGCAGCAGTTCAGTAATCAGTGCACGAGAAGTGTGGGAGAATATGGCAAGAGGTTACATTCATAAGCAGTAGCCTACAAAATTTGACTGATAGAATGATTGAAGTGTGTGTATTTGACCTGTAATAGTCAGTATCAGGGTCAGTATCGTGTATGTTTTTTATCATTCAAACTTAAAGTATTACATACATCAAACATCGTCTTGGCTTCACATTGCCATTCATTTTAAATGGCAGTGAAAACTCAATGCTAAGATAGAAAACAGATTTCCCACAACAAAGATATTCTGCCACAGTGAACTGACAATGTTAATTTAAAAAACATTCTCTGCTCGATAATGACCTCTATTCTACGCATCAGTCAAACTAAGGCACACACCCACAACTAAATCAGAACAATGCAACAACAGTTCCTGAGCTATTACTGTTTGTGAAACCTGCATAATACAAGAGATACATTTCCAGTGTCTTTAAACTGCCATGCTATATTCATATCTTTTCAAGCTCTATGTGTGCTTATGTGTGTAAGAGGGTTGTAAAAATGCTTTATGGCGTCTCCCGAAACATTGACCTTTACAGAAAGTCACTGATCTGTTCAAAACAACATGATATACTGTGTGCATGTGTGTGCATTTAGGTCTGTGCACATGATTCTGTGTTGTTACGTGTGCACAATTGTGTGTGTGTGTGTGTGTGTGTGTCTGCGTGCGTGTGTGTGATGTACAGCCAGTAACATTATATCCCACCAGCCATCATTAACTTTGACGTACAGCCAAATGTCATTATGTATGGACGACTGCATGATTTACTGTTCGAGATATAATGGAGTGGCTACTGTAATGAACTTGCTGAGTGTTTGATTTACGGGTCTATGCTGGGGGGAAAGAAGTAAATACTGTAACTGTGATGGCAATGATTACATTGATGATGGTGATGATGAAATTGCCCTCCTCACTTGCAGATGTAGGTGAAATTTCTGGAGGGAGTGGAAGAGGAAGAAGGGAGGACAACAAGGAGGAGGAGATGAATAAAGCAGTTTGAGGAGATAGAGGAAGAGGAAACAGAGAGGAGGGAAGAAAGGAGAATTGCAGACGAGCAAACTTTTATGTTTTGACAGCAAGCCACTGCTGGAGGGAGATGACAACGAGCGCTGATGATGATGCTAATCGACGATGATGACACTGATGAAGGAAGAGTTCACACAGTCTTTTAAGTCTATTATTACTGAAGATTTGTGGAGCCACAGGGTGTCCTTTTGGTCAAAACTGGTGAACAACATCCCCCCTGCCTCAGTTTCTTTGAGCAACGCTGCTCTGCTGCTGACCTTGTGCTTTGACATTCGGATAAGTGAGTGTGAATGTGGTATTCCCTTTCTGAGATCAAAAAGGTATCTTATTGTCAGCAAAACAATTTGGGTGAAAAAGAAGGGAAGGAAGAAGAGAAGGGATACTTTTAAGGCGGTATTATTCTAATCACTAGAGTTAAAAGCAAACAAAAATGCACAAGGGAAAGGATTCCATTTTTAACCTCCAGCTAATCGCTACTGATGCAACATCGTACTTTTAAAGCAATAGCTAAATGCTATGTGCTTCACATGCTTATACATTTGTGTGACATTGGCATAATTGGCATATGCATTCTTGAGTAATGGACAAAAGCATTTTTTTTCCAGGTCTAATCAGTTTATCCTTGAGTTCAAGTAGACATTTGTGCCAAATTTGAAGAAATTCGCTCAAGGCGTTCCAGAAATGCTATGATAAAAAAATAAAATAGGCTTAGTTTTTTTTTTTTATCGTTTAAGAGGTAACTTTTAAAGGTGAAAAGTGCTACCACACCATGGTCAGTTCCTTTCTACAATTCTATCCGTGTGATGCGGAGGTTTGCGACCGTGCGCCGCAGTGGCTGTGCGCTATGGGTTCTGATGTCACATTGGTATTCACAGTTGTGACACTGGCCAGCTAAATATGTCAGAGCTGTTTTGGCACAAACTCTGGGGTTTAGTCTTTAATGTATTAAAGATTTTCATTTAAAAAAATGTCTCCAAAATCAATATGCATCATCAAAAGAGATAACAAAATGGCGATTTGAGCCTATAGCCCACTGATGAAAGTACTGGAATATTTATATATTTGCATTTTAAAAACAATTCAGTATTACAGTTTCTTTATTGTATACATAAAACATTTTTTTTAAAATATGTACACAACTCTGAAAACTTGAAGCACATCAACGAAAAGACTCTAAGTACAATTCCATTATTTTCACTCAAATAGAAATTTCTAAATCAACCAGGACTTAAATCTTAAGAATTGCCACTTAAAGATGTGTTATGTCCTCTTTGCATCCGCAGAAGGGAAAAGTCCCACAGCAGGGCTGAAGCCAGGGTCTCCACAAAATCCTGTCCAATGTCATCTGGCTTTGAACGCTTGGGGCATCTGTGTCGGGGTGTGAATGAGTATCATCAGACACCTGCTTGTTTGTGAGGGTATCTCCATGTCTCTCCACAGCTTTGGTGGTCTGCTCAAGGATTTCAGCATATAGCGGCTCAGTATCAGGGGTCAGGGGGCGGGACTCTGAGGGATCGTGGAAAAGGTCGTACAGCAGCGGTGGGTTGTGGCGCGTCACATGTTCTCCGTGACATTGACAGATCTTAGTGTCGTAGCAACCCCCGGCTCCCGGGGGAGAAAAGTTAGGAGTGAAGAAGTGCACCTTGAAGACAGATTCACCTGGATGGAAACACACACCAGATGTGAGCATTCACATGTTAACAGTATACACTGCCACATGTTCAAGCTAAACAAAAACCCACAAGCTATAAGAAGGCAATGTTTTCTTATTTTTCCAGTTGAAGTCATGAGTGAATATTCAGATTTCGCATTGCAAGATATAGATATAGAACTTTTTTTTTCTTTTACTTATTTGACCTTTTAGCCAATAAGAAGTACAAAAGACCTCGTCACTAACTGTAAAAATATATGTTTATGTTGATCGAAATCTTCTGGAAATGAAGGCAGTTGTTGCTTTCAACATATTTTGGTATCTCTTCTATCTCCAGATTTAGTATTCAATAAGAACTTGAGCTGATTAGCAAAACAGGAATTTGAACAGCTAAAATCAAAACAATATCCATTTCGAATCTAATCTGCTCTGATTGGCGTAAAAAAATGACCTCCTAATGTCTATTCCTAACCACTTTTCTTTGACCTCAATGGAAAACGTCATGGGGTCAAGGAAAGATGTGAAGGATAATTTATGAGGAGTTAGGAAAAGACAACCGTGGTGCTTAAAGAATCCGACTACACTTTCACTATGCTACGTAATTATTACACCAAGGCGGATGTCACCGACGTAAGTTTACCACGGTGAAACTACAACAAAGCAGGACTACAAAAAGCGCAACTAAGTCATGGCCCCATGAAATCTATTATTCTGCTGCATGAAAAGCTTCTTTTGTGAGAGGCTGCTTCACTCGTGGTGTGTGAAGAAGAGAAAACAGAGCTTCTTCCTTCCTGCTGCTGTCACACTTATCAACACTGCTTCAGTAGAATCTGACAATGCCCTCGTGCAATGTCAATTAAACTGTTCAATATCAATATTTCTTTTGTGCAATAATGTAGATTCAACTGTTCGGTATTATTTTGCTTTTTAACAATTTAATAATCTATCAAAGGCCTAGCTTGTCTAATTTTACTGATGTTTCTTGTTATTGAGAATGAGAATTTGTTTATTGACAGTTTGCTATATTTAACGTTACTGTTCATTTTATATTCTTTTTTCTTTACTTATTTGTTACATGTTTGAATTAAATAAATACATATAGAATTAAACGAAAGGGTTGTCACTATCTATTCATATTCATCATTATGAATCTCATTAGTTTATAACTGCATTAAAATTGTTAAACCTGTGCAAGATCAGCATATTGTTTGCTTTCATAGACGGCCAAATGGTGCGTCACTTTAAATGTGGCCGCCGCAAGGAATTGTGGGGCGGCATTGTCTTCTTTCCTTTGGTAAAGGATGGTCCAGTGTTTCCTATGCTAAATGAGCTAAGAAAGGAAGCATTGAAGCACTTTTCTGTTCGAGAATTCGAACAGCTCTTATAATGGCGGCCATTGAGATACTTCCGGGTCATTTAACTCAGTTAGAAACCTTCCTAAGCAAAAAGGACCTTTCGACCGCAGCCCCGGTGCATCTTTGGGTGGAGATACTCAGATGGGGGTGGTATATTCTAATGATCCTGCATGTGACACATGAAGGGAAGGCAAATCTGAATGACTTATTGAATCATGTTTTCTGATCCAGACAGCCCCCAAAACACTGACTGGGATGTATTATTTCAGTTTGTGGGTTTTCATATGTCCCCTTTTAGTTTCACTATAATGCTACACTCATTCGCTCATACACATTGTACTATATGCAGTTACATATCTAGTCTTAAGTTTTTACTTGAGTACGAACATTTGCTTTATTTTAGCTCCATTCTGTGGTATTCGTGAATGCTGTTTGATTTTAGTTTGACATTAACATAGGTGGCTTATTCTGCAGAGTGAAACAGCAGACTTTATAATAGTCTAAATGATCGACTGCATCTCTGTGTCTACATGTGTGAACTTACTTCCAGGTGGGTGCCAGCGTACTGCATTCAGGTAGATTCCACAGTAGTGGAACATGAACTCATGCTCTGATCGCTCTACCTTCCCCTCCAACAGTGGCATCAGGTTAAAGCCATCCGATTGTCTGGGAGAGAGGTACAATTAAGAGAAAGTGAGAAACACTAGTTCTTTAATAAACTTTCTATAAAAAAAAGTAGACAGCAAATTTGTCCTCTACAATGCTTGCAAAATTAGCAAAATTAGTGTCCAGCCGTGTTTGTTTAGAGATAATGAGGTGCTTTTGGATTCACACTGTAATCATCCAGCTATAAAACACCTCAGTTATTAGGCTAAAGTGTAGAGTAATTGTATGGCTCTTTATCTCCTCTTTTTGTAACTGTAAAAAATAGTTTGGTGTACTTTTCAACCTTCCCAAGAATAAAACAAATACGACTCATTGAATGAGAGTGCACACAATACAAATAAAGCGCTCATAACCTTTACCTGTCTGGTTGTGTGTCTTTGGCCAAATGTTTCAGTGTTGGATACAAGTCCATGAGGCTCGTGGGTTCGTCCACTACTCTTCCAGCTGCCAGTCTGCCAGGCCAGCGGAAAATACCAGGCACCCTGATCCCCCCCTCCCATCCTCCCATGGCTTTCCCACCTATAGGGGAGTAATTAGGATAAATGACACAACACAAATAGCTCAATTGTTGCAGTAAAAAAGACATGCACTTTGTATAATTGTCTTTAACACTGACTGTCAGAACAGCGTGAGTTGATGTCTACCTTTATAAATGCCGTTCCAGCCTCCTTTCTGGCCGATAATGGAATCAGCATCCTCGAGGTGTCCACCATGGTCTGATGTAAAGTACATCAGAGTATTGTTGGCAAGACCAAGGGAGTCCACTGTCTCTGTAAGTTTACCTAGAAAACATATTAATATAGCATTAGAGATTGGTGGAAAGAGATTTCAAACTCCACAATCAGATAGCGACTGCTCTATAGAACCCACAGAGGATGTTTGCACCTTCAATCAGGCCAGTTTACCACTCTCAAACCAGAGGCCAGTATGTAATGCTCAGCAATGCATGCCAACATATACTCACCGATCATCCAGTCCACTTCTTCTAAGTTATCACCGTAGCGACCATGGCGACTTTTGCCAGCGAAGGCGGGTGTTTTGAAGAGTGGCGTGTGGATGTGGGCCAATGAAAAGAAGAGGAGGAATGGATGATCAACATTCCTGAAGAGAAGATGATAGAAGTTTTTATGTCAAGTATGATGAAGGACAAGATGACACTCTTTAATTATTGTCAAGAAATCCCATAAACAGTGTTGCCTGTGTAGCCAATCCCTGATATACAGTAGCTTATTCCTTGGTGCACCTCCAGTGATGTCCAAAAACAAACAAACACATCATCTGACAAACTCATCAATGGGCCACATATCGACTTGTTTCGAGTCAATCACACATCCACTGTCCTGGTACAGTAAACACGCAGGGGTTTATAAAGATAAAGATAAAGATAAAGAGGTTTTTATTGTCATTGTAGTGATGCAACGAAATTCCGTTTGGTAGCCCTAAGTAATAAAATTCAAGTAATGAAATCTTATGCTCGTGATGCCATTTTCTGTTTTAGACGAACATATGTACCTCTTTATAAAGTTTTGTGCTTCTTTCAGTAACCTCTGGGGCAGTGTCTCCACCGTCATTGGCTGCTCGATCACTTCTTGGTTTCTCATGATGATGCAGTTCCATGTTTGCAGGCGTTTAAAGGGTATGTACCACACAGCGGCTGCTAGGATACTGAGAAAAACAAGCGCTACTAATAGCCACAGGCTGACTTCAAGGAGGCCACATACACGGACACACACCTGAAAACACATAACACACACCCAGTGCATTTAAGAAACCACTGTCATACTTTACACGGATGCTGTATGAAATTCAGACATTTCAACGACGGTAGATAAGGTATTTAAAACCCTAATAATTAAAAAGATTAAAAAAAAAAAAATCCATGAAAAGAAATATATAATAAATAAACTTTTAGATGAAATATAATTACATTATATACATATATAAATATGTTGAGTTTATAATATATTATTCAATCAAACCAAAACCTAAAAAAAGACAACTGTTGATGAATATATCTCGGATTATGTTTCAACAAATATTTGACAGTCTCATCTCCACAATTGCAGGAGCGACGGCAGGACGGCTGCACTCTGTTGCATTGGACATGTAATATTGTGTTACCATGACACTTTGTATTACTGTCTGGGACTGCAATTCCATGATTTTGCCACTAGATGACATCACAAACCATTACCAAAGAAGTTACTCCTTTTCAAAAGTGAAACAAACAGTACATTGTGTACTTTGTTCATACATACTGTACAGTATTTAAATGTAGGTCTCTATAAAATAGTTTTATAGACTTCCGTCTTCCTGCCTCTGAATTGATCTTTATCTTGTACTAGTTCAGTTTTCCTCTTATCAAACTTTTTTTTTGACCTGTGGCACAGCTGGTTGCCATTCATCCTACAGGGACCTACTATCCCCAAGTCCTCATCTAGTAGTGTAGAGTTTCAGTTTCTACACTACTTTGCTTTCCCTTAAAACAGGTTACTGGCTTCCGTGACTGTGAATTTCACAATTGCAGCTTTTCTTGTTTGCAATCTATTTTTCAACCCTGTGGCTCATACCTCCTTGATGACACATTAGTTATTTTGCTTTGGGGTGAATAGCACAACAAGTCTTTGTTTTCTAATTTCTTCCTCTTCATCTGGCAACCTAAATTGATCTCTCTGCTTTTCATTTTGATCATTTCTAGGGAGAGACAGCTTAACTGAACAACTGGGGAAAATCTTTTTATTAAAAAAAAATTAAAAATCACCCTTACCAGTGTGAAAAGTCCAAGTCCAAGCAACATGGTCAGATTTCCGAGTGTGTGCTGGAGGCCTGCCATGACATCACTCCCCTCTCCGGGCACACAGTCATTGAACAGAGTGAACGGCAGGCCGTAGAAGTAGCTGAAGCCATGCTGGTTCGGATGGTGGCAATGGTCTCCTCTCTGCTCACAGTTCAAACCCAGGTGCCACTTACCTGCAGAGACACACAGAGAGAGAAAGAGAGAGATAGATGGAGTACTGCACACTCAAAAACAAAGAGGAGAGACAGGAATGTGAATACACGGCAGCCTCTCATTTTTGCAAAATTGTTCAATTTCAACACCATACATACACCTGGGAATCCTTTTTTGACTCACACAAAACAGCAAAACTTGTGTTGAAGTGAGAAGGGATTCAAAGATTTTCTTATACTTTCTAACACACACACACACACACACACACACACACACACACACACACACACACACACACACACACACACACACACACACACACACACACACACACACACACACGTCTTTTAATTGGTTACTGAAATATCTATAAGTTTATATGTGAATTGGAACTCTTGAACCTCTAGACACAGCACAATTTTGCATATTTGATTAGGTAATTGCAATTTAATATCTGATACTGTTGGGCAGCTTTACAATAGTGTCAAGCACAGTACAGCTGACCCAGCTTCAAGCACCAAGATGAAGTACGAACATCTGACCTGCTGAAGAGTCCATAACTCTGTTGTCTGGAGGAAGGGCAGGAGCCATTTCACAATGAGGACCAAAGAATAAATGATCACATTAAGTTATCTTACCCACGAGGCCGGTGGTGTATCCTTCTTGCTGCAGCCTCTTAGCAAAGGTGGTCTCACTGGGTGGCAGCCCCCCTGAACCACCAAGGAACAGCAGTACCTGCACGCTGCCTGTGCTTCCCAGTCCTAAGTCAACAGACACGCATATGGGGAGAAAATAAAACTAATGAAAAATATGGAACATACTGTCAAACATTGCTGTACACATATCACTGAGATGCTCCTTTCTGCACTAACTTTGTTACCTGAGCGGAGGGCATAGCGCCCCGTCATGAAAGCAGCCCGGCTCGGGGTGCAGAGGGGAGCAGCTGCAATGTGCTGAGTCAACTTTACCCCTTCAGAAGCAAGTCTGTCTATGTTAGGAGTCCTACAGGGACAGAGCAGATGTAGCAGATGTAAATAGGTAAAGATAATAGACAGAACAGAGTCATATAGATCAATAATTAAATACACATTTAATTCCAGGAAGCACATCAGCGTGAAACTAGACATAAATAGATATAATGACATACCACAGACATGATGGAATAAGCAGGCTGTGATGATGATAAAATATAATGTTCACTAGAAAGGTGTACTCAGTAGATTGCAGATCTCTGCCAGGTGAGTCTGCAACGACCGCTGCTGTAGAAGTCCTTTTCACACTAGCCATTTGACATGTCATTGCAGGGTAAACACAGTTGTAAATAATAAGATTAATTATGGCTCTGATGTATTTAGGTGGGCCAGGGCCCTGGTATTGTGCATGCTGGCTCACTGGAATGAGACCATAATTTACTTGATCAATTACACCTGTGTTTGTACAAGGTTATACAAGCAATAGGCTCGAAGTCGTACAATACACTTCCCTATCGTGCCAGAACACAAAGGTAAACTCTCCAAGCTGTCTTTCCGCTTAGCAGTGCCAGCGAGGTATAGCAGAGTGAGCACTGGTGGTTTCGTTAGCTGTTAGCCAAACACACCTTCCATAACAATAACAGTGTACAAACTGTTTTGGCCCCAGTGTGTGTCTAGCCACAGAGTAGTGGCATGGGGGTTGTAGATGCTGTGCTCTCACTAGCAGCCCCTCCCTCCCGACCGAGAGCCAGTTTAGAGTATTCAGTGGGGAGCACGCAGGCCGTCAATAGCAGTATAAAACAGGCAATAAAACGTGTTTTGAGAAAGTGTGAGTCACCGCAACCACGAGAGGTCTTTGAGCATGAGCTCCCAAAATATTCTGGAGTTTGCTGCGGCAGAATGCGAGATTAGCCGTGGACAAACACAACAAGGTGCACACTGTCTGTCACAGACGCACAAACACTACTGAAACCCATAACCCGTCCCCAGGGTTACGCCTGGCACAGATAATAATGAATAGGTGAAGTCAGAAAGTAGAAAGAATGAAGCAGACAATGGGTGAGCAAAAGAGGAAGAGACAGAGGAATTACACATTTGTTAGAACTGACCTGATGGTGTCATTACCGTAGCATCCTACATCACCAATGCCCAGATCGTCCACCATCATCAGAACAAAGTTGGGCTTCCTGTCTACCTTCTCTCCTGTGACTTTTCTCCCTGCTGCCAGGAGCAGGGAGAGGAGAAGATGTGCCAACAGGGGGGACCTTAGGGTGAAGGATTAAAAGTGATTTTGGCAGTTGTATTTGACGACATGCCACTGAAACTATTAGCTGATAGACTGATGCTCAAAAACAACAAGTTTGAGAAAATCCTTTATCAGTGTTTAGGATTTAGTGGCATCTAGCAGTGAGGTTGCCGATTGCAACCAATTGAATAGTCCTCCACTCCCCTCCCTTTGGTGTTGGAGAAATACGAGGGCCTTCAGGTAACGTAAAAACATTAAAGGCAAGTCTCTAGGGCAAGTAGCTGCGTTCCAAAAGTGTCCTTTTTTTTACTTTAAGTACATACTGCAGCTGCCCTTACAAAGTATGGTTTGTTGTATGCATTCAGTTGGGACTTACTACTTCCTCCTAATATTATACCTTGAACTTTAACTCGCGAGCGCATTTATTTGCTGAGCAGAGGATTGTGGGTCGGAGCAGCCAGAAAAGCATGCAGGCTTGCATTGGCATACTGCATGTGACATACTATGTATTGGGGGGCACAATATATTTTTCTGGCATATTAAGTAGTATAGAAGTATAGGTATTGGAATGCACAGAGTGCTTGGTTTGTCTGCTCTGTGCTTCTGTAGGAACATATGAACGATTCTTTGTTGAAGCTGATTAGACCCTAATGAAAATATTATGAATATTATAATCAGTTTCAGGCAATAAATCCCCCTAAATCCAACACACTGGTCCTTTAAATCATTAATTCTAACGTCCAACATTCTCAGGCTTTAGCTTCTAAAATGTGAGCGTTTGCTCATTTCCTCTGTATCACTGTCGAATATATAAATATATTTTTTATTGTTGGTTAGACAAAACATTTCACTTTAAATCTGGCAACCTAGTTTTCACTATATTTTGACATTTAACATACAAAATACTAATTGAGAAAATACTAAATACAATAAATTGACAGCTGTGTGTGTCCTATCGCTTTATACTGCTCCTACAAGCCATAGCATTAAAGCTGACTGTCAGCCATGATGTCTTACATGTTTAAAGTATTTGCTCTAGCTTCACAGTTCCTCTTCACAAAGGTGTTTCTGTACTTCCAACGAGCCTCCCCTGAAACAGTCTGCAGCGCCCCTCGGAAGACCCGCCTCCCACATTTAAAACCTCTGAGTTAACGTGAAGTAGAAGTTGAACCGGTTCCCTTTCACACAACCCGGCTGTCTGTCACTATGGCACACTAGTTAAACGTCTCAAAACATATGGCGTCTAGCTAAACCCAATGCTGTGGTCAAGTCATCTTCCATTAACGTGACAACATGGACTTTTGCCTCTGGAGCGGGAGGGATCGACCCCCCGGAAACCCTGCGTTGTGTTGCGTTGCGTTGTGTTGCGTTGCGTTGCGTTGTGCTGGTTGCTGTGACGGCGGTGCATGCGATTAGTTTCACTGTAACTTAAAACACAAATAAACATTTTCAAGTTTAAAACTATATCAAAGGTGCCACGTGTGATAAGTCTGCGATGCTTTAAAATGGGGGAAAAAAAACCCATTCGCCGTTGGCTGGACGTGTCATTTAACTTCCGTTCCTAATTTGTAGCTCATTTAGCTGCCAGGTTAAGACATTGCACGTGCGTTTGTTTAAAATGGGCACCGGTAAACCTGTCGTGCATGAACTCACCTCATACCTGCACAGTGACTGTTTCATAAAGCTAAAAGAATGTGACACATCTCCCCCTCTGACTGTCTGACACTACCGTAATGACTGTCCTCACAGCGCACAACCACATTTGCATTAATGTTTGGAGTAAATGCGCACACGAAAAGTTCATTTAGAACAGTGATTCTCAACTGGTGGGTCGCGGACCCGTTTTCACGGGCCTTTGCCTGGGAAAAAAAACCCATTTGATTACATTTTTTTTTTTTTTTTTTTATATTGTGGTTTTATTTTCAAGGGGATTTTTTATGCAGCGGAGTGTCGTCTATTCACACTTTTTTGCCGGCTCTGGTTTCGACTTGTTTTGCTCGTGTCCTCCATGTTTTCAGCAGTATTGCTGCTAAGTTCCACTTTGTTTGAGCGGGCGTGTGCCAGGTTGGGTCAAACCATCCTGATATGGGGGAGACTCTGGGTTTTTATTTTTGTTGAGGGCGACTGGTTTAGACAACCCAACAGAACAGCAATAGGAGGTTGACGTGGATGCCACTTGGACCTGCTACAACATTAAACTGCTTCTTCCATAATACAGCAAAACAATGATTTGATACTTTGGAACCATTCTTAATAACTAAACCACTGCTACTTGTAATGAAGTATTACAGTACACTGGGGAATAGGTACTTTTACTGCAGTAGATTATCTAAATTTGTCTCTCACTACTGGTATTTTTATGTTTACACTAACACAGCCGAGTTTTGTTGTTTAAACTGTGAAAGATAATTTCGTCTGATTTGCTTGGAATCAAATCGACTCCATTACTGAGTGAATAATAAGTCGTCACAGCCGCTCGCGGGGCTGGGTTTAATTAGATGGTTTACAGTTGGTGTGGGTGTAATGGCTGCTGGATATGAAACGAATTATGTATGTTTACGTTTTGGCAAGAAAAACATACTCAGGTTCCCACATTTGACTTCTGAAGGCCTCTGGTGAGTCTCTGAGGTGAGGATCTGTCCCCACCAATCATTGACCAAACTCTAACCTGTATATATGAGTTACATTCTATAAGTGCCTGATATATCGAACATTTCACGTCACGTTGAGTGATGCCTGTTTTGTCATAAAAACAGAGTGACAGAGGCACACATAGCTTCATAAACTTTACATAAAGCTGTTTGATCAATGGGGAAAAAAAACTAACGATAACTTATGTATGTGTTGTATACATCTAAAGTGTAAAAATATTTCAATATCATTCTTTAAGATCAGTGATGCATAAAGCAGTTCTTTTGACCCACTGTCTCTCTCTCTCTCTCTCTCTCACACACACACACACACACACACACACACACACACACACACACACACAAAGATATCTGGCAAGAAGGTAAAACACAAACTCCCACGAAAACGGTTTAATTGACTTCTAAAACATTATTTACACAATTCCAGAAGAACAACACAAGTGCCAGATGAAAAAAAAATGAAGACAGTTCCCAAACAAAATTAAAACACAGCGTATTTAAATAAAAAGGAAGAGTCACTTGTCGAAATCAAAAATGAATTGTCTATTATGTTTAATAAATCAAGACGTATACAGGATAGGAAAGTGCTTCTCCCATAGAGATTGTTATTAAAATCACCTGCAAAACATCTTTGCTTGTTTTATCGTTTACTTTCTGATGACGACATTGTTCTTTGTTTTCCTCTCTGGAATGTTCAAGAGGCGGTATAAGGCAGGTATGGTCAGCGCCACATTGATGCCTTAGCATTTTTTGGGAAGTGCACTTCAGGACCCAATAAGTCTACGATTTCCTTGGTTTTACATTCTGGTTTGGATGTTATGCTCCAATAGTTTGTGTTTACAAGGAATGTGACAGCTCGGGACTAAATGTGGACTGGACCATAATGCTCAAAACACAAGCATTCCTTGTGCCATTTTAAGGGCTGTATTGTTGCTTCGGTCTTCTTTAAGGATTCTGAATGTGCACTGCAGCGGACTGCTTTTTGTTGATTCCTATTGCACTTATTGGAGTGCAGGAAGTACTGCATTAAAAGAAGGATGTTTTGTTTTGAAGGCATCAGTGGCTACATCTGAAAGCTTGTACTGTTATTTTGTGGGTATTTTGTGCATTATCACTCCATGCCATTGTCGCAGATGTAGTAAGAGATTTCCGACACACTATCCACTTAGTTCCAAAGTGGCAAGGTAAATTCTATCACAGATTACAGAATAAGAAGGCATTTCATACAGAGCTTTGACACAGTGTCCAGCCCACAGTTTGCACAGTAGGATTAATCGATATTTGACATCACAGACTATGAATAATTCTCAGTTTGAGGCAAGGCTGTTAGCAACAGTCTCTGTCCTGTATTGCAGCTATATGGTGCTTTACAATTAACACACTTTACATGAACTGCAGCACTATGCAACCTCTATAACCCTATTTAAAAATGTAAAGGGAGCAGAGCAAGTACAAAACTGCAAGGCAACAAAAAGACATTCAGAAGTTAATATTTTTTTTGTGCTACAGACACAAAGAAAAAGGAACTGTTGGCCTTTTCTTTTTTTTCTTTTTCTTTTTAAGCACGAGCGCTGCTTCTGAGGCATTTCACAATGATCAACCACTGCTAAATGTAAAATTCATATAAAAATCACAGGTGAATAGTGTCTGTAAGGTGGACATATGAATGATAAAAAACCACTGTGATAGCAACTGGCTTGCTCAAATAAAGAGACACACAGAGAGGGTACTTTTATGGCTGAAATGTGAGGCTGTTAAAAGAGTTTGTATGCAATATTGGTTAAAAAAAGTACTGTAAGTAAAACAGCTAACAGCCCACTATGAACGGATACAGTAGCTGTTAAAATATTGTAACAGTTTCACATACATAAACAGTCCACGGTGAGGCTTTTCAACCACCAAAATGATTATGAATTAATTAAGATTGTACATTCCTCAATTGTCTAGTATATTTTCGTACATTCAACTACTATTTTGCCTGTTTTCACTTGAATTGTCCCAGCTCTCTTCCCTGTGTGTCCGTAGATTGGTCAAGCCAGGCTGTGTCAGTGAAAGGCACTATAGAGGATAAATTACTGCATCACAACTAGACTGCCACATACTACATCAGAACAATGTCTAATACAATACCACATGACCTCTGTTGAATTTGTCCATGTCCATTTGAACATTCATCCATTGACAGAAACAGGGTTGGACGAGACTCCACTTCACTTTTAAATGTTCATATAACATTGTCAAATAAATGCATATGTGTTTTATTGTTTAATCAATTTGCAATGAATGAACTGAGTTTGTTTGATGAGAATTGTTTCTTTTCTTTTACTCTAATTTATTGAACTGACTGAGGAGAAGTGGTAGTCACCCAACAGGATTCAAAACTAATAAGCCCCTTCACCAACCAAAAAAATAGACACACACAAACACACACGCACACACACATACAGTGACATCGTCCAAGGAACACACATTGGACCATGTAGCATCCTCAGAATATATCCTATAATATTTCTCCTCGCCAGAATCCAGGAAATACATTGGTAGTTATTGAATCCCTCTCTGGTATCCATATATCCTGCATTTGTACTGCAGACTATTAAAACAAATAGTTTTTATTAAGTGGCTGTTGCCAGTGGACTTCCAAAATAATGTGTGGCTCAAACAATGACAAAATTAGCACAAAGAAAAGAAATCCACTTTTTAGAATTCAGTACAAAGTTAAACATTTACAACACCAATAACTGTCACTGGTTTATGTTCACACTGAATTACTAGAACTGGATAGTAGCAATACAAATTAAATAAAAAGAAATTGTTATTTAATTTAGCCATTTTATGGTTAGTTTGAGATTGAATCTCTTTAATGTCCACACAAGTATAAAGTTTGTCCGATCATTTGAATAAATTCCTATGATTCCTATGTAACAACCATAAAACCCTCAATGTTCACATAAATTTACTCCCACACACACACGCAAGGAGGAACACACGTATGCACACGCACACATACAGACACATGGGCTTACACGCACACACACACACACACACACACACACACACACACACACACACACACACACACACACACACACACACACACACACACACAGCCCTACTCCGGGGCCTCACAGTAATTTAGCTCTACAGAAGAAGGTAGAGCTTAACAGTGAGATTTGCCACTATGCTTGCCAGTAGTTGGTCCAGGAAGTCATGTGATCATTGCTGGTCTAGGAGGAGTTCAGCAGGTTACTAAGGACTGCAAAAAGGAAAAAGAAGGTAAAAATATTATAACATGTGTTTGATCTGTGAGTTTGTATCTTCTTTGTTTCGGTGTGTGTTTTTCTGTGTCTTACCCTGGGGATCCGACTGAGCCTCTGTTGCTACAGCTTTGCGTGCAGCTTCTGGATCCGCTTCTAATCACAGAGATTGTCAAAGTCAGATAGACGCATAAACACAGACAGACAAATTGAAGCAGACAAATCATCCCATGGCCATTTGGATTTCACAAGCATTTAGTTAAGTGACAACGAATTAAATGTGACGGTGGGGGATTTTTCTGAGGATGTTAATATTTCTCGGCTCTAATTGCTTATTATCACCACTGTGACAATTTTTTGGTGTCAGCTGTAAAAGCTAAAAACAAGTCCTTTCTGTGCAGTCAAGCCTGCCCATTTATTGTCAATGGAGCAGCTCCAACGCTGTACCTGCTAATTACATTGCTATTTACAATCCAAACTTTCTAACGCTGAGGAAGAATCATTCATATTCATGAACACTAAATATATATATATATATATGAAAAGGATTTTTATTCATATTCAAAACATGCAATGAATACTGGCTATTAATAGTCACATTATAATCATTATTCTTACTCGTATATATCTACCTATATTTGACTTTTGCCTTGCATTGCTTAAGCTGAATGGCCTATTGCTCATGTTGACTGTAAAGTAAACTTTGCTAACTCGGTAGTATTGGTATGCAGGATGTGTGTGAGTTCACTGTAGTTGTCAACACTCCAAGGGATAAAGCTGAGGCTACTATATCTCAAAGAAATACTGCTGACCTTTAGAACTTATGATATTCAGACCACATGTCACACACCCCACCCTTCTCGCCCTCGAGCCTGGCTAAAGCAAAGTGTTACTAAAGATGTTGGCAGCTTGATTAAAGGCTGAGCTTTTGCTATGTTCCAAGTCAACCATATGCAGTACTCTCCTGCACCAGATAGCAATAGAAAAACAAACCTTGTTGAATAAACTAGTCTAAAGGTGCTGTGATCAAGCAAACATCAAGCCTTGCGTACAGCAGTTAAGTATCCTGTTATTTGTTTTTTTCAGTTAGTTAATTAGTCGGCAAGATAATTACCTTGTCTATTTTTGAAGCACAGTTTCTTTTTCTTGTAGGTGAAGAATCCAACAACTGCTGCCACTGCAGACGCCGCAATTGCACTCAGGATCGCTGCTAAAGAGCCGGAGCTGGCCTCTGTACGTAGGAAACAAAGAAACAAACAAGATGACGGACACCGGTGCGTCAGCGCTGAATATATCAAGTCATTCGAGCATGTTTTGTGATACAAATGTGACTACACTGTGTTGAATATTTGTCAGTGTAACTGATACTTAAAGAGAATGTAAAGATCTGTGTCAACACTGGGTGCCATTTTGCAGTTGAAATGATGAATAACATGACATAATGTGTGTGTCTATGTGAGGCCACGTCATCCTGTCGCAGCATTTTCTGATACCATTTCACTCGCCTACCCAACCATTTAGACCCCTAAAATCATTCACTGTGACAGCGTCTGTCTGCACCTGCAACCCAGTTACTATGACAACACCGATCTGAATGGTTTTCTTGCTGTGTCATAGTCTGCCTGTTAAAGGCACACGAACATATGCACATCTACAATGCCATGATAACTATTGATGTTTTCCATTCATAAATACTAGTTAAAGTACATAAAAAATACACCACTACAAGTAAAAGTCCAGCCTTCAATTTTGTATTCAAGTCAAAAGAATTGAGTTCATTGTAGTACAATGCACTAGTATAATGTAACATTAATTGATACGAGTGCAAATATGACTAAATTACTCAGTTTGTACATAATGTAATTATTTGCTTGTGCAATTAACAATTTATTTAAGAGTAAACGTATTTAATTCAGCTATATACATAATATATACTAGGTATTTCCCCTTTCTGATATCATAAAGACTTGACAGACCTAATGGCAGGCGGCTACACTATGTTACACTACATGTACTTTGTATAGAGGTCAAGGTTTGGTGAAGGTGCATCGCCAGGCCATTTGAGGGTAAAATGACACACATATTTAATCTCTATATTAGCTGCTAAAGCCTTCTGAATTTACTATAAATGAGAAAGGTAGAAGTGACGATTACAAACTAGATCATAAATCAGTGCAACATTTGTTGTCTAAATTTAAAGCTGTAACTTTTAGTTTTTTTGCAATTCTGAACAAAAAATATGAGTAAAACATCTGACAGAAGGAATTGTTTACTGCAACGTCATCCATCATTGCATCTATTCTAAATACTAGCTCTTTATTCTCCCCGCAGTGGCGTCAGTCAAAACAAAGTCATGACGGCAGGGTATGCTGAAGTGGCAAAAGAGAGAAAGAAGGAGGGGAGAAAGGATGTTCAGGTGTGATGGGTGAGTCAGCAACTTAAGTTCACAAGAAATAATTAAAGAGTACAGCAAATCCAGTGATGAACAAAGTTAAAAGGGTAGAACAACAAGGGAGTGGAATGAGTCAGAGAAGTCGTGGGACTAGATAAAGATAAACTAAAGAAAAAGGAATGAGTCAGTGAAATTAGGTAGAATAAAACGGGAGAAGGCAGTGAGTCAAGAAGGAAGTAAAGGTGTGTAGACACAGACATGTGGGAACATGCATGTGCACAAATGCAAAACACACACCACGGACACTCCAGTTTGTCTGATGTAAAAAGACAGGATGCAGTATGGAAACACAGCTTTATGGGAACCATACGTGGTCAGCAGCCACAACCCCTATCGTATTACTGCATGCTACAAGCCTGAGGTCAGAGGTGACCTCAGGCTTGAACAAATGCAGCTATGACAATTACATTTGGAGAGAGGTGTTTTGAATGTCATAAAACTCATTCATCCATATTTGACTAGCCTTTCCTAAGCCTTAGTACAAATACCATCACACATTTCAGTCACTTGGTTAAATTTTTGCAAATTGCAGGTACAACCACCCCATTTGCCTCCTTTGCCTGGACGTGTCATTCATTCAATATACAAAGATACGTTCAATAAACAAAGTTTACCTTTTTTTTTTTTTTTTAAATGTCATGCAGCAGCTGCAGCAACAGCACACCTGCTCGGAGCTTTTTGCATTACACAAGACAATAGGGGAACGCTGCAGGTATGTTTGGGGTAGTGAATGGGTGGGTGGGTTAATGTATTCAAAACAAAAAAGAAAGCGATGGAAGAAAACTCACCTTGGGCTTCAGGTTTGTCTGCTGTTTGGAACAGAGAACACACAATACAGTCAGCAACATGACCTGACATGACCTGACATATTTAATGTGACACGAGCAACGGTTTATTGAAGCAGGAACAACCACACAACTGTCATACTGTATCTGTTTGAGAATCACAGAAGTTAGCTTCCGCAGAAGCACTTCCAACAGAAGTAGCGTGACTACACTTGAGGATTCAAGGTAAATTACTATTTCGGTAGACCAGTTTCAAACACTGTTTGAACCAAAACAATTGGGTAGAGACATTTTCCGCTGAGTCGGTTTATTCAGAGGCGTGCCAGTCGTATGATGTGTGTTTAACCAGTTTGCAGAACTACCTATATGTAAGCCCTACTGCTGCTGTGGCTATAAAGCTACGTATCTGTCTGGGATTTCTGCGATTTGGACAGAAGATGGCATGATTTAATTATTATTTTGTTATTATATATATTTTGACCATGAACAAAACAAGTCTTACCATCTCCACTGGCGCCAGCAATATGTGCTAAAAGGAGAAGGGAGGAGAGACAGGTGATTTAAGGATTTAAGGATAAAAAACTTTATCATTTCAAGTTCAAATATGTTAATGATGCATACAAAGCACATAAGGCAGAGAAGAAGAAGGAAGGAGCAGGATAATTATCTTTGTGGTAGTTTATACCTCGAAGGCATTAAGAGGTCTAGAATTTCTGTCCTAACCGGTCTGTAAACACACACGCACAAACACACACGAATGTACTTTCGGTTTACTCATTGAGATCAAATATCTGAAGGAGACACACGCCCTCTATGTCTTTCACTCTGATCTATGATTCCTTCCATATGCAAAAAATCTTGTTATCTCCTTCTGTGCTGCCTGTCTGTATACGCCTGGGACGTCATGGCTGCCCGATACCTGTTTCAACCTGAGAAATCCGCTAATAACAGAGCACTAAAGAAGAGCGCATTTCACAAGATTATAATGATTATACCGACATAGATGAATCCGCTTTCAGGTGGGGAATAAATGGTGAACACTGAGAGACAATCAGCGTGAAAGTGTTGCTGTCAAATTGCTCTGTGACTGGTGATTAACCTTTCTTGACCCAGGAGATAAAACACATTCGTTGTCTTGTCATGGGAACAGAGGGAACAGCATTCTCGCAGTATATAGATCTAAAATGTCTAAAAGCAATATGATGAGGTGCTGTGACAAAAACCGGAAAACTTAAGAGTTATAAAATGGTGAATGGTGAGATGAGTCTAGTTTAGCTCAAGACACAAATATCTATGGGTTCAATAAGCTGCTCTGCTCCAATGGGGTACATGAAGTACAACTATTATCCTCTCCAAAGAGGGATGACTAGTTATGTTGTCGAAATGTCCCTATTTATAAAAGTCAATAATTTCAGCATTTACAAAGAAATTACATACATTATCAAATGTCCCATCCACTTCCTGTTCACATGTTCTTGTAAACAGGAAGTTTAGGCGAACTAGTTTAAAGTATGAAACACCTCATTTGGAAAAAAGACATCCCAGAGACAATAATGACAACAGTGTGCATCTCTACATACTTTCTGGTTATTTGTTACAATAATAATAATATCAAAAGTATTGTTATAATAGTTACTCACGCCCAGAATCAAAGCGCCTCTGTCCTGGGCTTTCCACTGCATTCCCTTCTGGCAGAGCATCCACGTCTGACAGAGCATCTCCCAAGTCAAACCCTACATTTGAAAAAATAATTCGATATTATTGGAGACAGAAATGCAATATCAATCCCCGTAGGGAAATTCACCTTTCGCCGTCCCACCCATGCGGGATATCTTCCAGATGTTCACCAAAAACATCTCATCTCTGTAACACTCGATACTACACCGTTGCATGTTGAACTAATTAATGATAATATCTGCCACAATGTCCACTTCAGTCCCTAATGGCTCCTATAGTGATTACCCTCCAGAGGTGTCCTCGATAAGGACTCTGTAACACTATGTGCTCCAAGGGTGTGTCGGTGATCTTGTGAACTAGTGTTGACTCAGATTAACGGGTATTATCTGTCAGGAACAATACCATACCCTGGCTCTATATTCATTAGGGGAAAACCCAAGTGACTTATACCACATGTGGGACTAGGTGTACTCAACCGTTTTAGACTGAGCAGGGCGAGCAGGGTGAAGTATTTTAGATAGAACCTCAGGGGCATAAGGATCCAGTGACCTAAAAGAAGCCCTGCCATTAAACCATAGTGATTAAGAATTGTGCTCTCATTGTAAAGCACCATTTGTCACACATACATGTCAAGTAATGAAACCATATTTTCAGCCAAGTTTTACTGCTTTTAAACTTCTCTGGCCTTTCCATAAATGTCACCACCTTCTCCTTTCTACTCTGTCCCCCCTTGCGTCTCCCTTTATTTCTCTCCTTTTGTTTTTACACCTCACTTTGCCTTTGCCACTTCTCCACGGCCTTGTTCTCTCCTCTTTTCTCTCCTGTCCTGTCTCTATCCTCCTTACCATTTCTCAACTCTTTTGCTCTTGTCACCACCGTGCAAGAATGTTCCCCTGCCAGATGTCACATGGAAGATTCCTTCCATAGCAACCATTTCCTTAACACTATAAGGCACCCTCCTTTCTTAGTTGTGAGCATGACTAAGCGAGGAGATAATGGCCAGCCTAATATGAAATTACTATCTCTGAGTGACGAAGGAGGATGTTCTGCTATAAAGCAGTTATGGACAACTACCACTTGGGACAGGAAATGGTGAAATGAGCGGAGAGAGAATGGAAAAGAGAATACCATGATATTCAAAGATAAATAATATAGGGTGACACTTTAAGGGTTTCCTTACTCAAACCATAGCACCCCTAATTTAATTGTTTTGGCCAAAATCCCACCTCATAACCTTTTTAAGTGATTTATACCTTTTAGTAGAACAGCACATCTGTTTTCCATTAATTTGCAGGAAAATTATACACAATATCCTATAAAAAGCTAGACATGCTTTTATATGACTGATCACACAACATTACTATAACAACCATAATCTCACGGGTGTTCCTGGGGTCAAATGGTAACAGTGTGGAAAACTAATATGTTTTCACATATTGCAGTAGGTTCAGAGTTTGAAGGAAATATGACAGAAGTATTCAGTCATTTCAGCTCAAACACTCTTCAAACATGACTACTAATGCTGCTCAGTGATTTTCAACCTATTTTCCACTCATGTAATGTTTTTAAAATGCTGCTGCCATGTAGGACTTTTCAGTTCAGCTTCTTTGTGGATTCATTGTTACTGTGGTTACTGAAATAAATGGGTTTTAATTGTAATCCCCTGAGGTGCTCTTTGTGTGATGAAAAGAACGTTTGAGTCATAAGAAATTATTTGTGGTGTGCCTTAGTAATTTGTTTAGCTGTGAGACTTGGCTACAGAAAGGTTGAGGTTTATAATGTGGCTTTGGAAATGTTTCAAATGAAAGAGGAGAACGTCTTTTTTTTATTTTACCTACCTTCCCAGGGACTAAGGGTGGGAGGGTGTGGGGGACTATGCTCTAAAACCTGGTACATTACATCTCTCCTTGTTTTACATGAGGTTAATATTAATTTTGCATTTTCTCTGTCCAAATAAAGAAACATAACATGAAAATGAAATATATATATATCTTTTTTTTACCTGGGTTCACCTCAGGAACAACCTTCATCTTAACTGTTGACAAAGACAAAGAACAGAATCATGCAAATATCTAAGATCCACACAAAACCGCTAAAAATGCTGAGTATATATTATAAGGCATAATACACTTTAGCTTTGACTTCGAGTCCTCTACTGCCATGACACAACATGACGTGATAATTAGAGAGAATGTAGCAGAACAAAGGGGCAGAATACAGGAAGTTTCACAGTTTCCACATGTAAAGAACACACATACCAAAGAGGTGCGCTCATCTACAGATTTCTCTACAACTCGTTATTATATTTGTGTACTTTCAATACACACCAAAAAGTTACATATGGTCCACAATGCCTTAGCATGTACCAATTTATAAGTTCTTACCTACTTTCTTAGGGTGCTATTCTAATGAAGTTCTTGCTTTCATGAAATAAAGTATATCAGTGACACAGGGTTCCTTTTTTGTATTTTTTTTCATGTGATGAGAGTGCAAGGTATGTACTAAAACATCTATATTCTTACTTGTTGTGACAAGGACCTCCACTTCTGTTTCGACTTTTTCATCAACAACTGGTTTTGTTGGTTCTGCATCAGCAGCAGCAGGAACAGTTGGTTTTTCCTCATTATCTACAGCAGCTGGATCTGCTACTGATGTGGCCTCGGATTCACTCTATTATATATGAATACATACAATATTAAGATGTGGAAAGGTCACATTAACTTCTCATTAGCATAGCAGTTGCTGCATAATATCTGTCTTATACACAGCATGTCTGCAATTATTCATTAACTGGAATGTGGAAGTTTGTCAACTGTATATTTGTCAGAGTAGAGTCAAATTAGATGTTTAAGACTTTCTAACTCTGCTACTGACCTCTTCCAGAGCCACACTTGATGTAGTTTCCTCATCTCCAAGAGCAGTTGGTTCCTCAGCCTTTGGATCTATGACCTCAAGATCGGCTATGCAGGAGAGAGAAACAGAGGGGAGGATGTGTTTTTATCATCCAAGTGTTATGGCATGGACTGTGATGGCTTGATTTACTGCAACCTGTCTGGTTTCACAAGCAAAACCATACAGGTTTGAAAGGTACTGTGCACAAACTGTTTGTTTCAATTTCACTGTATTTGATTTTCAGCCAACATATAAGCATATTCGAACACCTGTTAATCACCTTGTTCTGTTGTCTCGGCCTCCACCTCCGCCTCTGCCCCTGCCTCCGCCTCTGTCCCCGCCTCTGTCCCCGCCTCTGTCTCCGCCTCTGCCCCCGCCCCTGCCTCTGCCCCCGCCCCTGCCTCTGCCTCCGCCTCTGTGTCAGCTGCAGGCGTAGCTACTGGTTCGGCCTCTTGAACCGCAGGAGTCCCTGGTTCACCTGCTTCGGCTTCATGCTCGGGCTCAGGCTCGGGCTCACTCGCTTTTGGTGGTATTTCCTATATTCAGCACAAGATATACATCTCTAGAAATTAGGTTCACATAATGATCCAGAAAAACGGGTCTGTAGTCAGTCACTTCAGCTTATTTGTTAGCGTTTCACCATCTCTTTCTTGTACTAAGCACAAGTGATTTGCAAACTTGAGCTTTGTTGAAATACAAAACACAAAAGTCAGTCTGAAAAGAGCAAAGACACAGAGCTTTCATTACATTTCATGCCAAAAACATAATGCTCCATAAAACTTTCAATATCCAGCCAAGAACTAACATGAGATGTTTTCCAGCTATTTGATATCAGCTTATCAAATAACTGCCTGAAGATTTAGAACTAGATTTTCTTGACTAGACTGAATTCAGCTCGCACGGTCACAGTTACCCTGAAACACTGATTAATTCTGATTAAAAGTTTGTAGTGAAGACGGGGACTAAGGACAAAAAAGTTTGCAATGTCATAGTAACCCAAACTTAAAAATAACATAATTCACCAAAACATTATTTGGACCTGCACTTATTTTACTTATTTTAGGTGTCACTTGGGGTTCAGTGTCTATCTCAAGGATTGAACCAATACCTTGCGACCCAGTCAACCTCCTGAGCCACAGCCGCAGACCAGTTGTTACAAAATTATAGTAACAAATGGTACCAAGATGGAACCAAAAGTGGTTGCTTTAAGATTCGTGATTTACCAGGAGACCTCGACTGAGATAAAAGACGAAGAAGAAGATTGGACTGATTGACAGATTGACTGATTTCGAAAAATGAATCAAGCAAAAACGAATAAAGAAAAAGTATTATCATTCTTCACCTCGGCTATAGGCTCAGTTTCCTTGTCAGCGGCGGATTCTTCATTGACCTCTGTCACTGTGTCTGCGTCATGGACCGGGGTCTCAGGAGGTGCGGTCTCAAGAGCTGGGGTCTCAGGAGCTGGGGTCTCAGGAGCTGCTTCCTCCTCTTTTGGTTCATCGACATAGAGATATGTGAAGAAAGAAAGTAAAAGAATAATGAAAGAAACAGCACACATCCAGTGAAGTCTCAACTACTGAGACATATCAATTTCAAACTGTGGGCAAAATAAAGGGCTGTTCTGGAACCCTGGCGCTTCAATGAACATGTAAACAACAGATAGAAGCCTGAGCAACTATAATTTTCTTTTTGAAAAGAAGAAAGGAGTCAGACATGGCAACCCAGAATCTGTCTCAATGTCTCAAAGGGAGTTTCTTCTTTATTTTAAAGCTTGCAACTTAAAAACACAACCTCCCTAAAATTGACAGTATTGACTATTATTTTGTGTACCTCCACTGCTTATAATCAAATAAGTGGAGATATTACAAGTCTAACCTAAAATAGAACAAATAGAACATTAGTGGCAGATTAGACTGGTAGTGATTAGTGTAACCATTGCTCATTAAAAAAAAAAAACGGCATGCCTTTAATCCATCTGTTCTCATTTATAACTGTTCAAATCATCTGTCTCATTGGTCGTTAAGATGTTGTGGATTCATCACATTCTCTGACACGACTATCACCACCGACGCATATACGGAGCCACACCCTGCTCTGATTGCTCCCTGATGTGGACGCTCCAGCCACAACTGGAGGACAGACGCGTTGACCACATCTCACTCACCTGCCTCAACAGACTACTCAACCTCAGCACGAGCATTGCAACTCTGTACTAATGAGAAAATTCAAAGCGCATGTCTTTGTCATTCTGTGTGTGAGATGAGCATGGCGTTTGTGTGTGTTTGAGTCAGCGCTGTGACATTCCCCAGTCGCATGTGAGAAGCTGAAACAGCGAAACTGCGGTCTTACTTAAGCATTCCTTGCTCTGCTGATTTCAGCAGCACCATGATGCTGGTTCATCAGGGTAGTACCTTCTTCCAAATACAGGTACCAAGCAATAAATAAAATGGAATAGAATAGAAATGGTGGTACGGGTGATTAAGAATGGATTGAAAAAGTGCAAAAGAAATGTACAGGAAGGAAAACACTATTGGGAAGCTAGAAATTTTAAATTGAAGACATATCAGAAAGTAATAAGAGACATCAAGTTTTTGCTGCTCAGCATTACCACTCTCTTCCATAATATGCTCGGAGAAAATAATTCTTCATCTTTTCTAACAGTTGCTCAATTGCCAAGTGAGTTTCCAATGAATGGTCACTGTGTTTGCCAAGTGAGATCGTATCAGAGTCAGAGAAGCCTTGAGGCAGAGCGGCATTAACACAGCTGAAGTATTTCCATCACACCGTAAATTCTCTGGAGGCGAGCAGTGCTGGTGACACCCTCGCTCCCTTCACACGCACACAAATCCATACACACAAGTAAGACCAAACAAAACAGAGCATGACTAAACACACCACATGCACTCATGCACAGACACATGAATGTGGGACATGCACAGATGCATGGTTACTGACAGCGATACAAACAAACACTCTTTGTTTCTCTCAATCCCTGTTTCTACGGTGAATGTCACTGTACGAGCCTGGCATCAAAGATAAACAATAATCAGTGCCCTTAACAGTTTATCAAGACTCAAACAGCATTCGGAGCTCAACAAAACAGGACTACATGTGTGAGCACATGTGCGAGCGTGGTGTGTGTGGGTGTTTCTGTTTCACTCTCTTTCCAACTTCCTTGGAAATCAGTGTCTCTGTCAAGGATGTACCTTGGCACGACATTCAACTTGTTGAACTAAGTTTAGATGCCGGATTGATGTGGCCCGCCAGTGTGAAGAAGGCTTACGTTAAAAATTGACAAAACTACAAACAGTGCAACAGTGCATGTTTACTTTCTGCTGACATTTTATTATTAATTTGTCAGACCAGGGCCTCTGTTGATTGTGAGTAAGTGTGTTTGTATTATGTTTTGTCTAATGGTAAGTGGGAAATGATTGGACACGTCTTTTCCTGTCATTGTGCCTACATGCACAATGTGTGTGTGTGTGAGGTGTGTGGCTCTCATGTAACATGTAGTGTGTTTGAGAGAGAGAGAGAGAGAGAGAGACTGACCATACTAACTCTCCCTCTCTTTCTGTTGCCATTCCGGAGAACATTCTGTTCCCATCTATCAGTTTGCCACTTCCTCCTTTAACTACCTTCACTACAAACATGCGCCCATACATTCCCACCCTCCCCCCCACCTGCCATCACACGCACACGCACACACATGCGTGCCTACGAACTCATTAAAACACCTTCTCCTCCCCTTTTTGTCCAAACATACAAAACAACCACATGTTCACACACACGTAAAGGCAACTTTACATTCACTCTCACTCTTTGCCTCAGCGCTGTCCTGTTTTGTGTTAGTGCAACAGTGAAACAACTTGTTGCACATCCAAACCTCACTCCCTTCCTTCTTTTTGTCTTCAAGACTTTCTCCCCCTTTCCTCTCTGTTGCTCCCTCCCAAACTCTTAACTAAACTCTTTGTCTCTCTGCCACTGCTTTCCCTAGAGGCTGATGAGTCATCTGTGTGTCTCTGACATTGCTGCACGCTATTGTATGATTGTGTGCAGCATGTGCAGTGTGAAAATGCAAAAAGGTCCCCAGAGGGAGACTCTTAAGTCAAACCAGTTTACACATGTGGGAAAACACATATATTGTCAGTTACATTGTGTTCTTTTCGGAAACTAGTCAAGAGGCTTGATAGATTGACACCCTGGCCGTTTTATCAAGTACTATTGTACATGTAATGCACTCCAACAACAGCTTTACCACATGTTCTATATGCAACATATAGTTAAACTTAACAGCCGGGCTAGCTGTTTCCCCCTGTTCCCAGTCTTTGTGCTAAGCGACATGCTTATAAGATAAGCATGACGTTCTCCCCTATTGAATACTGCACATATCAAGCGCAGCTTTAATCCATCACAGGAAAATGTTTCTGTGATTCGTTTTTTTTTTTTTTTTAACTTTGCTGAAACATTGAAAACACCCTTATAATTTAAACTCCTTTCCATTCCCCTGTTCTAGAAGTTCAGGCAAGCAGGACTTTGACATCACGTGGGATGCTCAACTAATATGGGCGGCATCTGCTTTGGCAAAAGCTGCTCCTGACAACGGGTAAAAACAGGGTTTATGGGAAATGTAGCACCAATTACGGCTAAAATGAAATACACGTACATAGTGAATAATAAAGCACTCTCAGCAAGTTACATCATGTTGGCGAGCTACTAACAGCCAATACAGTGTGACGGCACTTAAAGTGTTACACATTATGTTTCACACGCTTTATGGAAGTGGTAGGGCTGTATTGATGCCTTGATGCTAACGCCACTGTTTTTATATACAAAGGGTGGCACATGATGAAACCATTTACATTGGCACCCGATAACAGTTCCTCCTCGATAATAAAAGAAAGAAATTCTTTTAACTTCTGTTATATTCACCTTTTATTATTACAAAACAACAAAGAAGTAAATCTTCTCTTAAATCACTGCACTTTTGTAACGTGCAGTCTGAACAACATAAATTGGTGTGAGTCATGTCATTAATGACAAAGGGAGAGGAACTTCTTTTTCTCACTCTGTTGGTTCCTGTCGTGAGATCGTGTGAGACTGAGTGAGATCGCCTGTGCATGCTTGACTGAGTAATATTGTGTGTACATACTCCAACAACCAAGCCCCGTAACAGTACACCATAAACTGTGTGTGCATGTGCGTCAGGTGACACAACAGCACCTCCACAGTGCATTGTTCTGTCAGGTATGGCTCTATTGTGTGTTTGTGGGACAGAAAGTGCTGTGTTTACCCCAATCATGCACACCTTGAAACTGCCCCCATGGGAGCAGAGGGAGGGAGAGTGAGAGTGTGTGTGTGTGTGTGTGTGTGTGTGTGTGTGTGTGTGTGTGTGTGTGTCTTTCACTTATCCACCGAAAGAGTGTTTTATGTACTGGTAGTTGAAGGTGTAAACAAAGACAAGTCTGCACACACACACTGTTCACACACCTGGCACAAATCAGCCCGTTTTGCTTTCATCTGCCTCTAAGACACACATATGCTCTACAACTGACTCATACACACATTAATGAAGCAGTCCCATACTCCCACATGGTCTGTACATTAAAATATGACCCCACACCCTCCCACACCCACCCTCCCACATATACACACACACACACACACACACACACACACACACACACACACACACACACACACACACACACACACACACACACACACACACACACACAGATGCTGCCGGCCCTGGGGGAGAGGAAGGCGCTGAAACTAGATTTTTCGTTGGGTGTTGTCTACAGCTGGAGCTGGATCTAGTTACCGAGACACTCCCTATCCTATCCTTAACTTCTATAGCCTACACACCGTCCATGATGTGCACATATGGGACTGACCTAACAACCCATCTTTTACTGTAAAACTATGAACCACTTGCACGCAAGCGAGCAATCACTCCGATGGTCCTTTCCTGCGTCACTGTACAGGATCCCTTGGGTTAAAAAAATATGCGTGTAAGGTGTGAGGGTGGTTTCTCTCTGGTGGTTTGCCTGCTAATAAACAGTGAACCGGTTGAGTGAGATTACCCCAGATCACATCCAAGTGCACTAATGTTCAACTGAAATATTATTTGCATAATGATCTGACTATCTCCCTCACTCTTTCCTTCCTTGTATATCTCTCTGTTTTCCCTCTTATCGGCCAAAACATTTCCTTTTTATCTTCTTCCAACATCTCCCCTACTTTCCCTCCATCTTTCCCAGGGTCTTTGTTTTTCTCAATGCTTCCTTTCTCTCCCTGAGTTTTATTGCTTGTTTGAACAATCTGGAATCATTGCATGTGCCGCGGGGAAGGGCAGGGGCCCATGGGCAGCTGAAGAGGAAGAAAAGAGCAATTGATGAAGAATGAAAAGATAGAGAAGAAAAACAAAGATGAGAGACTTAAAAAAAGGAGGAAAGAGAGATACAGGAGAGAAAACAGGAGGGAAACACTTATATAAGGACACTAGGCCCACCACACCCCTGTGGGCCAAAACTCATGTCCAAAAAAGATGGCCACATTACCGACACACCTAATTCACTGATCATGTCTCGGCTGCAGAGGCATGAACAATCACGGAATTGGAAAAGGAGGCCAGAGCTGCTTTTATTCATTCGGTCCAAACGGATTAAAACAAGCAGATTTCAGCTCAAGGTGAATAGAATTGACATGCCGACAGGGAGGCAGACAGACTGGCAAAATACACTGGCAATTGCACTCGCGCGCTCTCTCTCCCTCTCTCTCTCTCTCTCACACACACACACACGCACACACACGGATGTGTAATGAGGCACACTGGCAGAAAGGAAAGAACGATAGGTGAGACAGACGGATATGAATTAGGGAGGAAAAGAGACAGTGGGATGAAGATGAACACACAGATAGAAATATATATATATATATATATATATATATATATATATATATAAATATATATGTATATAAATATATATTTAAATACATATATATATATATATACATCAATAGATAGATAGATAGATAGATAGATAGATAGATAGATGTGCATGGATACAAACAAAAGCCTACATATGAAGGCTGGGCTGAATTAATTGGAAAATAAATCAGTACCTTGTGCCTTGGCGCTTGTAGCCAGCAGGCTTCCTAATAGCAGAATCCACAGGTATGACATCATGGGAACACGGTGTTCTGGCTGCGATTGAACCGGGGCTCAGACCTCTCTCCTCTGCCTTCAAACAGGACAATTAGCCGGCTTGGACGTTTCAGGTGGACGTGGAGGGCGTGTGTGTCGGTGTGCCGGTGCGTTCTTGCGCGTCGGATCAAACCCGTGGAGTCTCCAAGGTGCTCAGATGCTCAGCTCAGTGCGCGCCGCCGCGGATCTGTCGTCCTTTCCTTTTGTCTGGATTGGAAGAGAGAAGGTCCAGTCTTTATTAAGGTGGGCGGGTCTCTTCTCTCAAATACGGGCAGGCGGACAGAAGGTCTGTCTACGGCGCTGTGAATGCATTACATCCCCACTCATCAGGTTTTTGTTTTTTTACCATGATCATTCCGATGCTATGACTGTTACCGACACTTTGGTGATCATATTCACATCAACCCCCGTTTTGTGCGAGGAAAAGCTCAATTATCCAATAACTCCTTATGACACATTATTTAATTGAAGTCGTCGTCCTTTTAGATACGAAGAGCAACGGTAGCTGTTCCCCTTCAGTGAGATAAAGCAATCTTTTGCTGCACGGTAATTTCAAATTGCCCTAAACCCAAAAGGTAATTGTGTCCCATTAATTTTAATAACGAGCAATCAATCAATCTTATCTGTCTATCTTATGTGTTAAGACACATTTTGAGAAAGGAGCTCCCCTCTCAGTATTTCTAGGCATTTCCATATATATATGGAAATGCCATATATTTATATATGGCATATATGTATATGATTTACATAGCAAATGTAAATGATTTACATTTGCTATGATTTAGGCAGTCTGTTACTTTCTTACAGCCTTATAGGTCTGTTTACTTGGATTTAGTAGAATAGCAGTTTTCTGAAGAGTACACTGAATTACTGGATTTGGAAAAGTAAGGCTTTGGTCTGTTTATAATGTTGAATTAATGTTAGGTTTCCATTTGAGAAAACCACACATGATCTCATGCAAACCAACCAGTAGGTGGATGTTCCTTTCCTCAGGCTCCTCTCTTTTTCATTACCACTTTAAGTCGCCTTTGTGCCAAATCAAATCGCTTTACTAATAATGATCGGCAGGTGGCGCTGTTTGTTCATTATGTCACAGTTCACTCCTTAAGGACTCTCTTTCTATGAGGCAATCATCTCCAATACACATTAAAAGGTTCCAGCTTTGTCTCGGTCTCCCAAGCTGCAGTGTGCAAATATTAAAAGGGCCTTCACACCACTATATATATATATATATACACATACACACACATGCTTAGGGGTTTTCCTATATGTATGTCATTATTATGACATCTGAGCAGTTTTTCCATATAGTACATAATAAATGGGGATGGGAGGAGTACATCTATTAAAGCCGTTAATACCAGAGAAGTTGTCGTAAATACCTAACCTATGATGGTTTTTTTCACTCCAAATGCATGAAAATAAAAGACCTTAGAGCAGGCCATATGTAAAAAGGGACTTTATTTATTTATTTTTTTAAATAGCACATTAAATCAAAAATGTTTTTGTTGAAAAACTTATGAATCATCCCCCACTACATCATATTCACAGTTGATGCATTTATTCAATAGGGAAGAAGTAGCGTGACACACTTCCTGTTTCAGGAAACTAAACAAAAGAGAATAACTTCCTGTGTGATCTCATAATTCATGCATGATGGGACTTGGCAGACATCCATCATATTAAAAGCACACAGACACACCCATCTGATTCACACACCATCGCTACAGGTGTCTTGGAAAAAAAGACAAGTCTCGCATAGAGGCAAGTCTGTTACTTTGACACTGATGAATTACAGTAGTCTGACCTTTAAAGTGGGCTCATTAAAATACAGCTTCTTTTATCTTTGAGACACAAAGACAAACAAAGGCCATGTGACCAAGCTCCCTACATGAACATTCAGCAAGAATCCTGCCTCAGTAATCTGTAAACAAAGTGTGAAACCAGCAGTGCCACATGTCGTCCTCATTTGTTGTAAAAAAAAAAAATGCAACAAAAATAGTTAAAAAAGCAAAATATGTTTATTAGTGTCTTATCACAATGATTACATAAACATGAAAACAATCTTTCATTGAACACGTTTATTATAAAAACATACATAAAGCTTTAATTTGGGATTATTTCAGTCAACCGATTGTTTATTCTGAAAAGGCAGGGTTAGCCGACGGAAAGCATCTCTGCACAACTTTTACATGTCCATTCTGCACCAATCTTCCCTCCTCAGGTGGATATCATATTAAGGAAGCAAAAGTAGAGCATGTATTGTGTATCATAAGCATTGAGCCAGATTTTGAGGATCCAACACATCTGTAGTTAAAGATTACCACTATTTGGTCAGTCTTTTTTCATAAACATTGACCTGAGGCATGCTTGGAACTCATGTCTATTATTTAGTGCAATAACTTATCAGACAAAGAGGTGAGGCAGAAAGGGTCAAACTACATTTTTTGTCCCTCCCCTGTTTCACAAGACCAATGTTCATATTAAGGCTATAAAGCTTGAAAGCAAAGAAGAAGCTCAACTACTGATCTTTAAGTGTGTTGCCTTTAACAACATTCACGGTTGCACTTGGCAGATTAGGTAGTTTGTGGTGGTGCCATGTTTAGGTCCTTGAAAAAAAAAATAAGAAAGTCTCCATTAAGGAGTTCAAGAAAAAGAGGCTCTACTGTAACCAAAACGCTGTGAGGCCTTCGTGACTTTACTCTTACTCATGGCTCTTTGCTTTTGGCACAAAACCCCAAAAAATCTTTTATCAAAAGTACCCGAAGCATGTCGACCCCTCTCCTGTGCCCCCCCCCCACCTGTGATCTGTACTATACAGACTAGAACTTGGTCATAAGCACTTTGGTCGGCTATCGATTAATAACAGCATAAAGACGGACTTCAGCATGAAGTGTACGAAACATATTTCAGGAAAAAGAAGAAAAAGAAGTGGTCCATGTTCCCTTGCCGTACAATATGAGTTCTTGTTTCTGATAAATCTCCACCTGACATTTTTATTTACTGGACTTTCAAAAGGTTACACTTCTTACTTGAGGCTGAGAAGAAGTAGTGGTAGAAGCATTCTTCTGGAAATAATTCCTGGCAACAGTTCTCAGACGGATTCCCTAACGCCTGTCCTTTTATTTCATTGCACAGTTCTGCTACATTTGGGAAGTGAAGTATCACTGAAATACACGGCAAGGCCATTCCCAATGTGCAACGATCATGCATTATTAGTGCAGGATTTTCCTCTGTGACACGCTGTGAGTTGTGCAACAAAAGGAGGAAAAAGTATTGAACATTTGTGTCATCCGCAGTACGACAGTAACATCAGCAAAATGCCATGTGAATGGTGCTGTTAAAGACACTTGGATTTAAAAAGGCATGGATCCACTAAATATCTCTGACGCCTTTTCTAAATAAATGTGCGCGTGTGTGTGCGTGCGTGTGTGTGCGTGTGCGTGTGTGTGTGTGTGTGTGAGCGAGAGAAAGAGAGAGGCAGAATCATTGAGCGAGGCAAACAAAGTGAGGACAGTATTTTTGGCTCTCGTGGTCAATCTCCGTAAGACTGCAGTTTAACGATTGGCTGATGGTCCCACTCGGAATGATCTGATTGCTACTGTTTTGGTGCAGGTGAGTGATTGGCTGGAAAGTGGCTCACATTTTGTTGAAACACTCCTTGGCGTTGGACCACACCTGGATTCCCTGAGACAGTTACGGAGTGACAAAGAACAAGAGCGCTTTTGAGAGGACGACAGAAGAACGGATTGGGATCACAACACGCCTGGCATTTTGATGTCGGCAAGTAAACGAGGAAAAACACATTGTGGAAAAGAGCCCCTTACCTTCTTACACATGCTGATCTGCATGATGGCATAGCTAATTAGTGCTTCGCGTAAATCTCTGTCCTTCTGTTCCTTGAAGCGTCTGATGTCTTCCCAGGCTGTTCGCACAAACTCTCTGAAGACACAATCACAAAGACACATGCTAATGTGTCAGTCATGTGAGGGGAAATATAAGAAATATAAGAAGGACGACAAACAATGTGGTGGTTTTTGTTTTGATGTCTTTTTTTAAAAATCATACATAATACCTGATTTTGACTCTCGTCTACTTGACCTAAGACTCTGACTTAAAACGGAAGTAACTCCATCCACCAGTTTGTGCTTAAAAAAAAGTAATAGTGTTAAATACTTTCTTCCACAAATTTATATTACTTCATTATATATTGTATTTATGTTTATATTTGTATCCTCATTCTCATTTTGCTTTTAGTTGTGTGATTTTTTTTATATGTACATACTTAATGTGCATTGTTGAAGGGAGCCTGAGATACAAGAATGCCAAAGACTTCCTCGTAATTTTACATATTATAATGAAGAACTTGGCACTAGGTTGAAAGCCCCATATTAAAAACAGGCGCATGCATGTGAAGAAAAGTGTCAGGGGAACAAACATCGAAGATAAATAATGGAATACATTAAAAAAAGACAGACAAATATGAAAACGGTGCTTACTGGCACTCTGTGTTCTTTTCCTTGAGCGTTTCCTCTCCCTCGCGGATGCTTTGCTCCAGGGCGGCCAACCGGCTCTCCCTCTGCTCCTGGCTCTCTTGGCCGAACAGTTTACTGGTCATCCCCTTCAGAGAAAAGACACGTACCGTCTGCACACGCAGAGACACAAACAAATGAGTTGATTCACTGATGTTTTCATCAAAACAGATCACAATAAAAAAATAAAACAAATTCTACAAATTCTGTTCATTTATATCACTTGTCATGAGAATGTGTAAGAGAAAGTGAGAGATAATAAGTGTGTGTGTGTGTGTGTCTTACCCCAGTAGCCAGCTCTTCTTTCTGTTGCTTCTTATTGACGAGGTCCTGAGCTACCATCTCCAATTCATACTGGATCAGCTCATGTTTTCTACACACCGACCTGAATTCACAAAACACACACTCAGAAATTGACACATTTTTTTAAAGAGTCGATAAAAACGTGAACCCAAAAATGTGTAGTCCTGTTATATTGATGCATCCTGATACTAATATTACAACAAACAGATATGATGCTTCCACTGCGACAAATGATAAAGGCACAAGAGATCTCCATCCAATTAAGGAGCCCTAACATCGGTTCTTGTTGATAACAACAGGTCTGCATTATATGCTGGGCTGAAAGATTGTTTACATGTGCTATAAAGCATTGTCACTGGCGCTGTTGCATGTTTCTTTGTTTTGAATAGAAAGATATAGAACAATGGCAACATGATGCTGAATCACAAAAAGGAAAGCTTAAACCAAACACAACAATAAGAACAAATTGGAGAGTGGGAAATACAGATAGCAAACCAATCTGTAATAAACTGTGCCGACTTGCAATCTCTTCTGATGGTCTGTTAAAACCAATAAGAGCATTTGCTAAATTAACTGATATTACCTTTCAGCTTCTTGTTTGGCCTTGTATAGATATGTCTCTCTCTTTCAAACATACACTTACCTGACTGCCTCAGCGTAGAAAAGGTATTCTTTCAGTTGGTCTGCATAGTGCTCTTCTTCCTCCAGAATGTCATCTATTGATGCAGCAAACCTGAGCACGGGTCACATTCAAAAGTGAACCAACGCAAAAAAAAATAAAGCATCATGTTTGAGAATGTGTTTAATAAGTTTAATGACTGAATGAATGTGTTTAATGAGTTTAATGACTGTTCTATTACCGCTTTAGTAAAACACATTGAAGTGTAAGCTACAGTTTGAGTGTGTGAGAGGGTACAGTCGTTAAAAGTGCAACTTCAATCCACTTACGTGTCCATGTGGTGGCCCGCACTCTGCAGTCCATCTCCCATCTCCTTTTCAATCGCACTCCACTCACTGGAGACACAACAATTTAGGTGTAATTCTGCAACTCTCAGTTCAGTCCGCACAGCCTGAAGACTGTTTCTTACAAATGCTTTGTGCGCTACCTTTTTGGTCATGGACGTTTACGGCATTATTGTTATTTTATTTACAAAATGAATCTTGAAGCTTCAAAATGATTTAGCTAAGCATGTTAAACATACAATTTTAGGTCAAAATAACAACAAAAAAAACAAAGGAAGTGATGAAGTCAAAACACATTTCTATGAACAAAGAAATAACCCTGCGACCCCTTTTAATACTGAAGTCATCAGGATGTATACTACATGTACAGGAAGTATACATCCGTTTCCTTAAGCTAAATAAAATTCAAAGCCCTTACAGACACAGGGGAAAAATATTTAGAAATTCAACATCAAATATTATGAGGCTTCCATGTTTCTATCAGCAAAAGTTTAGATCAGAGGTATCTGGATACAGTACATGCACTACGTGTCATTCAATGAGACATTATTAATGTAGAAATGCAGTAACAACAGAACAAGTGTTTCTCACCTGAAGACTCTGCCGTAGTTACCATGGACCTTGTAAACTCCATACAGTCTGTCAGCTACTTTCTAGAATAAAATAAACAAACCAATCATTATTACGTGGTTAAAAAAATAAAGAACACTGGTAGTGTAGTTATCACAGAACAGGAGCTCACACAAGCCGAATGTGTACTACTTGCCCAAAACAAAATGACAAGAGTCAAAAAGAGAACGTAAAAAAATCTACCAAGCTAAAGACATGTTTCTAACACAATAGAATACAAACAAAAAGCATAAACCACTGGCCAAACCTCAGCACAGTTAAATATAGGTGTGTGCGTGTGTGTGTGCGCTTTGCACAGGCCAAAACTCACCACTCGCACCCTCAGTAACTGAGAGACGACAGAGTTCAGTTCATCACTGTACTGTTTCAGTGCTGTGAATCGCCTGGAGAACACATGGATCACAACTCAAACAGTGTTCAACTCAATCCAAGCATTTCTGTTGCTCTATTGTGTGAGCAGTTTCTAATGAGAAACTCTAATTATCTTACTTCTTACTACCTGTTTTGCCACTGGGATCACTCATTTTGAATTAAGTCTACTCATTACAGCTTATGAAGAAAACTATTTCACGATGATTCAGTAATCTGACAAAAGTCCCTGCTTTGTATACATCCTGGTAAAATGTTTCAGAGGCAAACCAATGACAATTTGACTTATTATCTGTCTGTTTTTCACCTACTTGTCAGGATTCTTGACTCTGAACATGGCACTCAGAGACTTTAGTCTGGAGTCAACCTGGTGGGGAATAGAAAGATACGCAGGTTAACAGGGTTTTATTTTGCATATGGCATACAAGATAATTCAATTAGAGCTGCTTTAAATATGATCCAGTTTGCCTATAACAAAACAAGTTACTGGAACACGGATATCCGAGTAAAATATGAAGGAGACAAAGTACAACCAACTGTATACCTTGTCTTGGAAACCTGTCTCCAAAACTGCCTCCCTCCAGCCTTTCTCCTGAGGAACAAAAGATTGACAGTTGACTGATACATGATAGACAGGATTATCAACCACGCTGTGTAAAAATGGGGCCTCTAAGCAGACAATTAAACTACAACAAAACACCACAAGGGGCTGCGCTATACTGAACATGTTGCTACAGGCTACAAGGAAAAGGTGAAATACAAATGCGAAAGTTCAGTTAAAAGGTGTGGCGAGGCGGACGCAAGGCTATCATTCAGATCACTGTGTGGGTACATCAGGAAGTGTCATTTCATAGGGGTCTTTTAAAAAAAAAAAAACACATGTTTAGCCTCCATTCTTCCCACTGCTGTGTTATATCCCTTCTTATGGGAATTGCCCTCTCATATTTCTTTGTATCCTCTCACCAGTGCAGCTTCATGCATTGTTTGTTTGGCCACTCAATTTGACTGCGAGTATGCAAGAGTGAGCATGTCTGCATATGTGTGGCAGAAGTATTCAATGGGACATCATGTGGAGTATAACGAGTGAGGCTTAAGTGTTTACCTCCGTCAGAAAGAGGAAGAAGATTTTGTCATTGGAAAGGACAGGATGTGATGCAACACGAAGCAGGAAGTTTTCCAGACCGACTCTCCGTCGCTCAACAAAGTCGGGGTCGAGGTTGTCAGCCGTAAGTTTGTGCCACACAAACTCTGCCTACAAGGAGGCACAAAAAAAGTGTGAATACCACCCCAAAAGATAAGGGCGCATCTACTGCCAGGAAGAAGCTGAGAGCAAATGAAAGAAAGACCAACTACATATGACGTTTTATCACAAAAAGTCCTTAGTTATACTCAGCAAATGAATTACTTGTAATTCATACATTTTTTGTGTTACTCACCCTTTTCTCTGGTAGTGGAGGGATGATGATGAAGGGGTAGGTGATCAGGAGGTATGTTCTGAGCAACTCAAACTCACTGTAGCGTCTCCACAAAGTGTCCGGTGTGGCGGGAGTACCCCCCTCTGGAACCGTTTCAGCTGGCCTGTAGTCAGAGGGATGGGAATAAACACGGTTGTTATCAGATGTCAACCTAGAAATGGGAGGATATTTGAGCTACTGTTCTTGTTCAAAGCTATTAGAAACACAGAATGAGCAACATATCACACCCAGCTTTGACTTTGCTAGTGATGTTTTCTGCGTAGCGACAGGGAAAAGAAATCTGGTCAGAGGCATTGTGATTACCTTTTAAAACATTATAACTACTTAGCTTGAATTAAGAGAAGTCTCTAAATGCCAAGTAATGAAGACAAAGTATTTTAGAAGAGTAGGGGGTCTGACAAGGTAGTGAAGTAAGCAAGCAATTCTGCTCCTTGATCTTAATTTGTCTAACCAGCACAAAAGACTAATGTCCCTTTAAATAATCAAACGACAGCCAGAGTAACGTTAAAATCCAATCAAATTATAAGACACCCAGAGATTCATAGCCCTGTCTGAGGATATCAAACGTCATCCCTTGGAGGAAGTGTTTAACTTAAATTACTCTCAGGACACTAAGAAATAGCATTGTTCAAGATCAAACAAATGTCCTGTGTGCTTTTACTGTTGATGAAGTGTCGGAGTAAGTGGTCCCACTGCACTCGTTTTGTTGTCACCATTAAGCTGTTGGCATATGCTGTAGCACTAATGGCTCCGGTTTATGACCTACCGTGTTTCTATGAGGTAGACTGTATAGGTTTCCTGCATGTTAACCGTGTTCTTCCCTGTCCTCTTCTCTGCCTCCGTCACATTGAGCTCCATTTTTCTCAACAAAGTTGCCCCTCTTTCCACCATCTATACAGACCAAGAACAAATAATGCGTGAGCAAGACAAAAAAAGACAACGGAAGTAAAACACAACATGTCTGTAACACAAACATATGAGGGAGCATCAGAACAAAATGAAATGTCAGGTGACCAGACAGGTTCGTGCAGGGCAAGTGTGCTTCTCAGGGACTACCAAAAAAAAAAAAAAAAAAAAAAAAGACAAACGTCCACTCTGGTGGACCAAAGGTTTCATTGCATTCAGTTCTGAGCAGACTGACAAGTATGCAAACAGATTTGCATACTTGCCATGTTAGAAAACTTAGTGCAACGTTGTCACGCTTCTTTCCAAAAGGGTATGACAGTCGTGTGCAGGTCACAGGACAAGACAAGGCGATACTACCACCATTAAGTACTAGAACTCGTCCTTTATGCATCAGTACATTACTCTCTCTCTCTCACTAGAAACCACGGTGAATAAGACTGGACCTGCATGAGGGAACTAGGTCTCTGGATAATGTAAAGTCAACTCGAGGCTTAGCGTTCAGACTTGCTAGCAAGCAAACAAGCCAGCTACCAGCAGGAGTAAAGTTTACAAAGTAGCGTTCGCAAACGCAACTTAACTTTACTTTGTAGCTTCGCGGACAGCTCGCAAGTTCGCTACATTTGTCTTTGAAGCCGGTTAAGAAACAGCAGCTTTGTGAGGAGGTGAATGGAAAAGAAGTCTCAGTTGCTTCACGTCACTAAACGTGAACTCGACCTCACGAAGCTAACATAACGTTCGGCCTGTCTGTCTGGGGAAGTGTTGACTAGTGAAAACGGGCTTTTAAGCCAAAAAAAAAAAAAGGGAAAAAAAAGAAAAAGTTTGTCATAGAGAATTTCAAAAAGTACGACCGTGTTTATGAGGTTGTTCTCGGATTCTGTTGAGGTGATGTCGGTGTTACCGATCACAGCTACTTCTTGGTTACTTCCACAGTCTGCCATCGTCGTCTGGCTGCTGTTGTCAGCTGAGCTGGCAGCGTAGTGTTTCCTCTGCTTTACGCATGCGCGTTTCAGACTGTGGCCGGTGATCACTATACTTTTTTTGACACAACTAAATTAATGGTATTACATTACCAATGTCCATGAGATCATACATGGCTCAACAAATACCAAATTAATAATAGTAATAAAACAAAATGGGATCATAATACTACTAGAATACATATGTGTTGCTATCCACAAAAACAATATAATATCATAACCATCTCTGGCAACAGTCTTACATGTAAAATTCAACAATGCAGTTAGATGTAACAACAATACATTAAATTGTATTGGAATTGGCCCAACACTGCAAGTGACCATAAAGAGTGGTTCAGTTTCAATTCAGAACAACACAAATGCAATTCCTATGTGTTAATTAATGTGCAGGTATTGGCCTAAACATGCTTGGGATTAGCTACCATGATTGTTGTTCAAAATGCTGCACATTTGAAGCAGATTAATTGAAGGTTTCTGAAGTTTCCATCCAACTGTGCTGAATTGGTGAACCCAATACCCTCCTTTGGCATTTTTGCTGTTGTGTGTCTTCCTTTAATGCCTTGCTTTGGAAAGGCTGACATCTACTGGTGGGATTATGATTTTGATTTCTTTTCTTTCCATTTTGCTCATAGAGGCTGTGATTTTGCTCATATTGTTTGATTTCTTATTTTTTGGCCACTTTGGAGAAGTAATGACTATTTATAAAATGCCCCATACCAATTGATTCAGTTTTCAGAATATGTTTAAGTTAACTGCTTTCCTCACTGAAGGATTATCGAGTAGTTACAATGGGAACTATTCATGCTTGTGTGTAGAAAGCTACCCATCCTAAGCATTGATCTTAGATTGAGGCTTAAACATGCTGTCTGACTATGAGGGTTTTGTCATATCAAAAAGTATTGGATATTTGTTCATTCAAGAAATAACACAAATTCAATGTTTTCTGACTTTTCTTTCATTCCTTTAATGTTTGAAAATTGTGAAAAAGGTGTCATAAGTGATGCAACTTTAGTGATATAATTTGGTCCCTCTCTCTTATTGGTAGATGGTTGTGGGCCCAGATGTGAATAAGAGGGATGCGGTACGCCTCAGGCTAGTAAACAGCACAGGAACACGGCCTTTTAGTTCCTCTGGTCACGCTGTTGTGCAGCGTTTAATGTTTAAAAAGAAGGGTGGAGCAGCAAGGAAGCATTTTATATAAATGCCACTGGGCATGGAGTGGGGTGTTGGGGTGTTGTGGGAAGTGGATGAAAAATAGATGCATAGAGGGAGAAGCAAATAAATGCATACCAGAAGAAAAACAGGTATGAAGGTGGGATTATTTAACAAAAATATTTCCTTTAAAGTGATCAATGACACAGATGCAGCAGGTATGGGCGGATGGATGGAGTGATGGTCGGATGCGGTTTCAGGCTGCAGCGTGTCAGGAAACATAAAGCTCTTTTCTGTGACCAGCCGTAGTCACAGCAACAGCATAGTTACCATTCTTTCCTGCCACTGACCTCAAACCAGCCACCACCACTTCCTGTCCGCACACACGGGAACGTAGACACACACACATATACATACATACATACACACACACACACACACACACACACACACACACACACACACACACACACACACACACACACACACACACACGCTTATAGCCCTCTTTGGTTGACTATAATCAATCATTTGACAACTTTTTAGAACTCTCTGATCCTGTTCTTGAATACTAAACTACAAAAAGCTACGTACAGCGTGTGTGTGTGTGCGTATATGTGTGTGTGTGTGTGCATGTATGTTTCTTCCTGTCTTGTCTATATTTGGAAGGTCTGTCCTAAAGCTGCTGAGTGACTATAATTCAGATGGGTATGTATGTATTATACACTGAGTCATGATATTCATGTCAAACTGTCTGGATACAAACAAGAATAACAATTGTTTTTGCTAATACTGATCAACCGGATATTCTACATATATTCTACAAATGGCAATTTGAAAAAATAGCAAATAAATTGCTATTACAAATGATTTTCAAACATATCACTGTGCTTTGTTTTTTTCATGTATGTTGATGAGAAGAATCTCTCAGTTCACTGATTTATTTGAATATTATCTCTTGCTCAAATGAAGAATTTCTTTGCTTTGTACATTTAATGGTTAGAATAAATTATTCGTCCGTCTGTTGAAGTTTGACAACTGTTGAACTGCAGAGGGCAGCAAAAATCCAAGAACAGCCTGTGGTGCACCAGTATGACAATCTGAAACAGTATGCACAGCATTACACGATGAAGTTGGGCATACTGCAATATGAGTTTGAATAAGTACAATAGCTCTCTTTCACAGCAGACATTTTTACTTGTCGTAACACAGAGTTAACAATGGATCCGCTCTGTTGTCCCGGTAAGCCATGACAGTGTGACGCTAAGCCAGCATTTACAATACCAGGGCACTGAAAGTGAAGCAGCTAAATGTAATTCAGCCAAACTTAATTATATTATTTACACCTGTACCTACTGTGACATTTCAAAATGTCTTCCATTAAGAAGGCCTATTTGTTATAACATATTATTATGTGTCATGTCATGTTTCAGGGGCCAATATCAAAACTACACAACCTTATTCATGACTTATCCTCCTCCTGCAAGTTATCTGTGTTGTTTTTGTTTTCAGTTTTTTTTTAGATCTGAATGTTCTATAGCATTTGAAATGTATTAATCATTGCTTTACACATTCATGTATGTCTTTTTTATGGCTTATCGGAAGTTTTAGAAAGTTGCACTTTACTTGCGTGTTTAAGTGTGTGCGGGTGTGCATGCTGTATACAAGGCTGGTCACGAAGGTCATAAAGAGGAAGTCCTTGTGGTCAGTAGAAAGGAACACATGTTTTGCTTGATGTCATAGTCTGCATCCTTCAATTTCCTCTCCTTCATCCATCTATTCTTGCCTTTGACCGTGGTGGAAAACTCATGCAGTGTGTCCAGTGGGCCTTAGTTTGTGTGGGTGAGCCTGTATAGTATATCCACATGTATAGTGAAGCCTCGTTGGTACAGAAAGATGTTGTTTATAATAATCTTTACCGAGGCTTGCTTCTGCACATGGGATTGCCTTCAAATTAAGAAATCTTTTTTTTCAAATTATGTTGTTCAATTAATCTCTATTTTAACAGTTTTTTTTTATGATTTTATTATGTAAGTGACCCTTAATAATTTAGGCTTAAACAAAGTTGCCAACACCCAGATCAATAAAAAAAATAATATAGCTTTGCACATTTGTGATATGTAAATTGTAAATATGTCAAGTCAACAGCTCATAGTTACCCATTTAAACTGAGACATCAGATCATCTTTTTACAGAATTGACTTCTGTTTTAATATATAGAGATACTTGTGCCAAATCAACCTACAAAACTCATACAAATTTAAAAGATTTCCTCCTGTTTTCGATCCCATCCATCACCAGAGTGTTGACAAATTAAGATGTGCAAGTCTCAGTGAACGCTTCTCTGCATGACTGACGCTACTTTCCAACGAGCTTATACGTGCACACTTGTATGTGTACGCGTTTATTGTATATGGGCACTTAGTCTCACACACACACATGCAAACACACATGCAGAGTGTGAGCAATGCAGTATAATAAGCAGCGTGGCAGAGATGTGGTCAGCTTTGCCCCATGTGCAATCGTTGAGAAGCCACATGAAGGCTTCTGGGTATTAAAGGACAAGCCTTGGTTGGCTGGGAGGGAATCTGTCATGCAACAAGAAAACTGTGTTTTTCACCCTTTTCTCCCTCTTTCATTTCTTCTCGATCCCGTTTTTTTTTCTTTACCCCTCTTCCCAAGTTCTGTCTTTCACCAAATTCTATGTCTCTGCCCACTTTTTTTCTCCTTCTTCATTTCTTTCATTCTGTGGCATATTAGACTCAGTTGTAATACTCTCCAGCTTAAAATGCTTAGACCACTGGAATGTCCCGTCAAAGAGGTGGGCGGGCCCGGGGGGCGGGACAGACCAACATGACCAATTAAGGAGGAGATTGAGGTAAGACGGACAGCTTCTAAATGGTGTAATAACAACCTACTAAAATGTAATTACAATGCAATAGCAATAGACACTTCTAATGACAGGATGTATATGCCAATGTGATTTCCTAACTATGGCCTTGGCATAATGGGCGACTGTTAACATGGCGTGGAGATTATAGAGAGGTGTCTGAATGCAGGAATACAACCACAAGGACTTGTAACAGTGGAACGGTCACTCTGAAGTCCTGCCAAGTATTGATCACAAAAGCTAGGTTAGCGAGTTTGAGAGGGAGCCTAAAAGTGAAAGTTAGTGTGAGCTTGAGTGAGTGATTTAATTGAGAAGTTCATCCACTGAGCCAACTATCCAGTTGTCCATTCACCTGTCCATCCATTTTATCTTTCTATTTTTCTATCAAGACACTCTATCTACTATTAATTCAGGTTTTTGCTTTGGTTTGACCTATTCATCTATTGTTCCAATGTCAATCCTCACAAAGCGCTCATCCACTGTCCATCTGTCTTTTAGTCTGTCCATATGTGATGCGTCCATCCATCCATCCATCCATCCATCCACATCCATCCATCCATCCATCCATCCATCCATCCATCCATCCATCCATCCATCCATCTCTAACAAGAGGAGTGGATGGTGGCGTCCATTATTACAGAGCATCCCAGAATAGAGTCTCGTTTTATTACAAGTCCCTCTGGTCGCCGTGGCTACCCAAATTACAGGCAAGGCTTCTCACACATAAAAAAGGTTGCGCTGCCGAAAACCAGCCACCTCAATAAAGGATGGATTAGAAAATCCTTTGCTTTTTTCCTTTCCTTTCCTTTTTGAAAGGTTTTCTGCACAATTTTTTTTCCCTCTGGTGTTTTGTTTTATGTTGGGGTGCAGCGGTCTTCTTCAGTGGTTTTGCTCCCCGACCCTGCGGCGGGAAAATACGCTCACTTGTGGGTTTCTGGGAAGGCAGCGGTGGACAAAACATCTGCTGGGAGCAAGATGTATGCAAGTGTGTGTGTGTGTGTGTGTGTGTGTGTGTGTGTGTGTGTGTGTGTGTGTGTGTGTGTGTGTGTGTGTGTGCGCGTGTGTGTGTGTGTGTTTGTGTGAGTATGTGCATATGGGGACACTGCCCTATCCATGTTTAAGTTTAAAGATCTGTTTGAGTGATAGCAAAAAAGTAGGAGTTAGTGTGAAAAATATCCAATACAAGTGTTGTTTATAGTTTTGAAACACAATTTTAAACATGTGATGAAAGTTTGGTTGTTTGATAGGCTATATAGATAAAAGTGTGAAAACATATGATTGCAGACTTTTAAAAAACATCTTTTAATTGAATTCAACTCTGAGTTTTCATCTACATTTAGTTTAAAAACAGGACTTCCCTGAAACCGTTAGCATATCTACCCAACATTACAAAATAGTTTGATAGGTGTAAAATTAGGTGTAACGTAAGGTCTTTCAGATGTTTATTGTTAAAAGGTGTGCTCATGCGGCAAGCTGGCTTTGTTAATGTTGCATCAACAAATATTATAGCTAGCTTATGTGGCTAATATTAGCTACATCACGCTTACCTGTCCAACAAATACTCTACATAAATATATTTCATCCACCTCTTAAATACAGCACTCAGTTTAGGCACATGGGTATTTCAGGGAGCCTGGGAATATGGAAAATTACAAATACACAGAGATATGACAACTTTATCTGTTTAGAAAGCTTTCACATCTCAAAGGCGTGTAATCCAGTAAAATAGGACTGTTATTTGCAGGAGCACTTCATTTGATTTTGGTTAAGTGTGATTATCCTATTATTATCCTATTATACATTGAAGCAAACGATGTAACTGTGATTTAAGCCTAATTCATCACACATTCATTTTACTTGCCCTTCAAGACATATTTGAATCATTGATATGATATTACTGAGTTTCTCTAAAACAGGAACAAAGAACTCCTTGTCTCTGTTTTTCTGCCCTGGGCATACTACTTGTAAATTTGTAGATGTTTTAAAGGGACTAAAGCATAAAAAAAGGAACTTCAGACTCACCTGTCTACTGACAGAGTCAAGAATCCCAAGTGCCATGTGGACAAGTTATTTGGTTACCTTTTCCTGTTCATTATCTTTAAGTGCATACCTCTGTGTGAAAAAGTCATCAGAAATTTAAAATGAATCATTTGAGGTTCAGCTTGTCAAAGCAAATCTACACCTTTATGTCAGATCAAACGGTTTCCAGAAGTTTCCAGATGTATTTTTTTCCCTTACAACTTCCCTTCCCTGCAAGCGACCTTATATTAGGCTTATTCATTTCTATGTTCCCAGAGTAGTGTAAATATTTACAAAGACAAACAATAAAACAGCTTTAACGAATACAAAGTTTTCCATTTAGCTTTTGTTCTGTTTGACTTAATTGTTAGTCTAATTCTATCTGGAGATCTGTTTCATCCACTATCAAGTGGGGTTTGTCATAGCCGAAGACTATTTCCACTGTAGTGATTCAGAAGCAGTGTTTCTTTGATTGAAAATGTTACCAGCTGATGGTTGACCAAAGAAAATCTGATGACGAACTAAACCCCGAACAACTGAGAAATTGGGGAGTTATGTGTACAGTAATAGTTCTGTGTATTGTACAGGAACACCCCACTAGGTGTAATATACAATAATGCAGTCATCTCTATGGTAATGCGTTGTGGTCATATCTTGGGAGAGACAGATTACAGAGATTCGAAGTAAGAAATTAAAGCTGGGGACTAGAACTGTTTGATGTATAGAGGAAAGATGAGGGGTTGGGGAGATCTATCACCAAGAAAAAAAGGATGTTTATAGCAGTTTCTTTCACATCCTTTAAAACCAAAAGGAGAAATATAGCCTGGGATGCAGTCTCATTAAACAATATGAGGGCTCTTTATCATGTGGCAACCCATCGGAAGTAGGGCTGCGACCCATCTTGGGTTCCGTCCCATCGTTTAAGAAGCCAAGGTTTTACGGGAAGTGTGAATGTGGTTTGTGATGAAAGGATGGGATGAGATGTGTGTGTGTATGTGTATGTCTGTTTGTGTGTGTGTCTGCAGTACACGCTATTATTATGTTGCTGCGGTTGTAATGATGTAAGATGCTCGCAAGGGCGTAAACAAGAGCAGCACGCTATCTACAAACAACATATGAAAACATCATGTTTCTGCGGGGCTCAAATAGATGATGACAATATGTAGATTTCAGACCCTATTTGTACCAGAAAAGAAAATTGAAGATGTCTTCAATTTACTTTCAGGATTTTAGGTATTTAGGGGAGTTACTTGTTGTATTAAACCAAGTGCAATTCGTTTTTTGTCAGATACCTCTGAGAAACACACAATGTTGATATGCTGTAGACATTTAACTGAACACTTCAGGATTCAGAAACCATTCGTCGTACGATAAATACGATTTTTGACCCGTTTCCAAGTTCCAAACAAACATGGCAGCCGGTTGGTTACCTGGATAGGAAACAGAGTTAATAATCGCTTTTATTGTGCAGTGGATGGAATAGCTCTCCATCTTTGAGAATTCTGGAAATTCCTTCCAAACAGCTGTGAGCGTTTGTAATTAGACAACCAACTGGATGCTTAGATTGACCGGTTATTATCTTTCTTTGAAACGGAGGGTTACTACTGTGACTTCAATGTAATGCTAAAACTTGAGAGACACAAACTGGGGTTAAGCACAACCTGGCATCTATCAGGCCCAATACAGACACATTTAATCTCACATCTTCAGGGAATACATGATATACAGTTAAAGGTCCCTTAGTTTTTGGTTTAGTTTTTATTTCACAAAATTACAAAATTACAATTTTTTTTCAATTACCCTGCATTCTTCTTCTTCACTTTGATTGGAACATTGCTCTGTTAATGGCACATTACTTCAGCCAACTGTTGATGTTTGGAAAACAGAGGGGCAGTATAGAGCTGCGAGGGAGACGTTGTGGTGGTCTGTCAGTAGGTTGGTTCACAACTTTGATCCAGACTGGAATATCTCTATAACTATTGGATGGATTGCCATGACATTTTATAGAAGCATTCATGGTCTCCAGGGGCTGAAGCCTACTGATTCTGATCATCCTCTGACTTTTTATCTAACACCACCATGAGGTTCACATTGTCATGTCTTAGTGGATCTTGTGAACTCTGTCAAGATTGGAAGGTTTGGCACACCGTTTGAACAGACATTCATGGTTCACAAACAATGTATCCCAATGACTTTGGAGATCTTGACTTTTCCGGTATAGAATGAGTTTGACATTTGTGGTTTTTGATTGAAAGGTCTCGACTACTACAGGATGAATTGCCATGCAATGCGCTACAGACATACATTTTGTCCTCAGGATGAATTGTAATAACTTTGGTGATCCTCTGATTTTTCATCTACCATCTATCATCAGGTAAAAAGTTGAGTTTGTCCAATAGTTTGGTTTATGACCAAATACTAGACTGCCAGCTCGATATCCTGATGCAGCTTGCTCAGATGATGAAGACTGGGAGATGTAGTTGAAAGCTCAGAACAAAGCTAGTATAAGTTGACCTTTGAGTTTGCAGATTGCACATGCTGTTCCCGATGTCAAGAATGAGCTTTCATGCACAAGCTATGTCATTTATCATTATATATTTTCAAGTATGCTAGAAAACAGAGCCAAAACAAAAACAACACAAACATTTGTCTCTTAATACCTACATACCTCAATTTATTTTGTGTGAAATAAAAAAAAGATTATTCACAACTAAATATTTGTAATCCTCTCTGGCAGATTAATCTATCACATACAGTAAATGTTCCATTCCATTATTCAAACCTCTTATCCTATTTAGGGTCGCGGGGGGCGATGGAGATGATCCCAGCTGACATTGGGCGAAGGCAGGGTACACCTGAACAGGTTGCCAGTTTATCACAGGGCGGATATAGAGACACATTCACGGTCAATTTAGAGCCAAATAACCTTTGGACTGTGGGAGGAAGCTGGAGAACCTGGAGGGAACCCACACTACCACGGGGAGAACGTGCAAACTTCACACAGAAGGATCGCCCAGGATCGGGGATTGAACCCCGGCCCCCTGTGGGGTGACAGTGCTACAGCCCTACAGCCCTACAGTAAAAGTATTTATGTCAAATTTAATAAACTCCATTCAACTAAAAATCCCCAAATGTTCCCTTTCTGTTATAAATGAAACACCGACACTCTTTCCCCTTCTCTGTTATTGCCTTATCCACCCCAACCCTCCTTCCCCCTTCTGCCTTGTCAATCAGTAGAAGGAGGAAAAAGTCATTAAATCTCTCTGTTGGCCATATATGTAATTACAGTCTGCCTGTATGTTGCTAAATACGCCCCGGCGCTAGTCTGGTCTCCCTGGTCATGTTTTTTCCTCCCACCGGTTGTGTTTAAAGCCATTATAATTGGCGAGGCAGCGTGTCAGGATTAGAAGCTGCTGATTTGAAACCCCGACCCCTTTCCCCTCGCCTGTCTTCCCCCCTCTTCAGACAACCACAACCTTAAACCCTAAACTCCTTCTTTCTCATCATTCTTGCATCACGTGTTGGGATTGAAGAGGGAATATCATTCAATTCTAATAAATTCAGAATTATAGTCCTATATGTATAGATAGTTGACGACAGAGTAAAGGTGTTACTAGGAGATCACTCTCCATAAGCTTAACTGTTTCTTATTATAACATTTTACTGTTTTCCTTCAATTTTACAGTCTACGCTATATTTACTTTTTGTGACTAATCATCACCAAATTCTCATCATTTGTCATTTAAATTACTTCCCTGTATAATTGATCAAATACACCCCCACTGTGGTATTACCTAACTAGCCTCCAACTTTCCATGCTTTTTCTATAACTGCTAGCAGAAATTACATGTATCTGGACATCCATAGACCCATGCATCCTTCCACATGTAGCGTTACATTATATTTGAAGCCTAACGTGAATCATTGTTAGCCTTGTTAAGGGGTTTTCACAAGTGTTAATTAAGTTAGTGTATATTTGACTGGTGCCTGCATGACGCCTGTGGTCAGTTGTCTACCTCTCTCATCTCACACTACAGTCCTCTTATTCAGAGCACCACTTTCCAAGTAGACAGATTTCGCTAAATGTTTTTTATTTTTTTCGTCTTTTAGAGATACCAAACTAATCCTTTAAGATGGTCAATATTTACACTCTGAACAGTACAGTGAAATTATTTGATTTAAAAAACCTTGTATGTGTTTGGATGTAGCATAAACCTGCTGTGTTTTTTACAGGGCTACAGGGCTACCCCTGTCTCACTGGCAGTAGTAAAACCCTTGTGGGTTGAGACAAATGAAGGTTGTTTGGGCCATCAAAGCATTTAAAGTTGAAATGATGGAGCTGATGGTCAGTGATGTCAGCAAAGATGTTGACTTTGACTGAGTCAGAGCAGTTTCTGGTCAGTAGAGCCCCTAATTTCTCGGTCTGTCCGTCTCTGTCTCCCTGTTTCTGTCTCTGTTTTAACCTCTCTCACTCTCACATCATCTCACTCTGTTCTCTCTCACACATCTAAAAACTGCTGCCCTCTCATCCAGGTCAGTGTGTTGACCTGAGCTAGTGCATTCACAAATCTTAAGTGAATCTTAAACATGCATTACATCAAACTATGCACTAAATTATATATATTATATGTATATCATTGCGTGATTTGTGCCTACTGCAGCCCTCAGTAACAAGGGCAGCTTTCTGTTCTGCGTTGTTCTTTTTCTTTCATCTCTCATAAGTTTGAAAATAAACAAATAGGTAAATGAGCAATTACTTCTTCCTCTCAGTCAAGTTGTATTCATGACTGATTCACAACTTTGGAAAGTAAGTAGTAATGACTTCATTCAAAACATGACAAAATGAATATAAATTGTTATTTTTGCAAGCTACATCCGATGTATGTTTCTTTTTTAATTGAGACTGGGGAAACGTTAAAAGTTCATGTTACTGACCATGCACTCTGGCTTTTGAGTTCACTGCAGCAGCTATGCTAATTCCTTTCTCCCTTTTTGGCCACTGGCGTGTTTGGCTGCGCCCATTATACTGCTGTAACTGTACTTTGTCTGATCAGACAAAAATTACAGTAGGGTTTCCAAAGGTTCTGAGAACCATGCTATATTTATGCTGCAATAAACTCAGTTTTGTTTTCTATATAAAGTAACATTGAAACACAAGTAAATCTATCATGTTTAGGTGGCACCACGATAAAAATCTCATATGATAAAAATGTGTTAATTAATTCCAAGGAGGATATTTTGTTATTGACAATGCAATCTTAATGCTGTGCTGCTTGATGAAAATGGAGTGCAGCTGTTGCTATGGAATGGAGGCTGGTTGAGGTATAATTATGGTAAGGTAAAATGAGGCTGTTGATGGGGAATGAAGTCAAATGAAGACGTTGCTGGCCGGGGTGTTATTTTCAGTGAGGCCTCTGTATGTGTGCGACACAGACTTGTTTTTGAACAGGGGGAGAATGTAGTACTCATAGTGTATACACTCTACACCGACATGAACACACACATTTCACACATTTATTTATGAATGCACTTGCACACTGAGATAGAAGATGATGAGTGACCTTGGTAAAATATTTAAAGTTCTTGAGGTGTCCTTGCTAAAGCCCATGGGAATAGGGAAATCTGAGAATAACACTGTCTTCTGTATTCTACAGATACACATAAATAAATGAGGGAAATCCACCACAAGTTTTCAGTACCTTTACACACTCACACAAACACTCACACACTTGCAAATACACAAACAGGTCATGTATGTTCCACTGCTTTACCGCTGGCTCACTGAGTAAACATGCAGCATATGCACAGTTAACAAGTCAACATATCCAGCTAACCCCAATAATCTCCCCTCAGTAATTTCATTCATAAATCAGATAGAGCTTCCTCTGAAACACAGATGAAATCTTGGTCAAAGTGGCACCTTTAGTGACATCCTAAAGTGCCCTGGATTTGCATAGCAACAACAAGTTGTGATGAAAGATTGTATGTTACAGCTTCCTTATGTTCAGTCTGCTTGGATCAGGCAAATTTCACACTCAAGTTGTATCCTTCTTGTGTCAGTTGTTGTTGAAGTTTAAGGTGAAATGAGGTATGAAGGGAGTTATTGATATGGAAATCGAAAGTGATATGGATATAGTAAAGCACAAGAGACTTTTCAAGTTTAGCTTAAGTAAGAACCCCATTCATTTTTGATATACTATCTGAAAAGAAAGAGTGTTAACCCTTTTACACAATCATTGTTCTATCCCGAAGTGGATTCAGGCTTTTGGAGCTGTGGGACTTAATGTAATGACTTCTGATTTGTTAACAACTTCTGAGACATAGCAGGTGACACATAACCAGAAATTCAGGAAAAATATTGGTACTTTTTGCAACTCTGTGCCTACAGACACAGTTTAGTCAATGCTAAAAAGTACTTAGATTTCATAACCAGAGTTACAACTTCGAAAAACTTTAATTATGTATAAAACCTGGAAGGGATTTTTGCAAACATTAAGTGTATAGTTAGGAAAAGAATCACCTGTACAGCACATAGTACACAAACAAGCATCTATGTGGTTACTGTATGTGAACAGCAAAAAAAAATGAGAGTTTAACAAATGCCCTCTGCCCTGTCAACAACAGCTCAGTGGGTCTTCATTAACTTATTCTTCAGCTCCAAGTTAAGAGGTCTTGCTGATGCCTCTGTGGCCTTTTCACCCTCATTGCCATGTTCTAGATGGCACGTAGTCTCCTGCTACTGTTTTGAATGGACTTTATAAAAACCATTGTAACCGTAAGAACAATAGTGAAGTATCTAAAAGGGCTTCTGAATGGGAATGTCTTTATTCAATAAACAGTTGAACAATAAAACACCATGTAATTTCCCTTGTTTCTGTTCTCCACAGAATAAATATTTCTCTGTCTTTGCATAAGTGAGTCTTTGGGTGAGTTGTGGTGGTGCCAATAAAATTATATTTATTTATTTTCCCTTTTTCCACTGTTTTGTGGTAATACGGCAACAATATGGATTGTTATCAGCTATTTGAAAAAAAGAAGTTATATCTTTAACTGAAATCTATCACTAATTCTTACTTTCCCATTTGCTTGTGCCACCCCATTTGTTTCTCATCTTTCTCTCAGTGCATCAACTGGATTTCTTCTTCCTTCATCTGCTATATGTCTCTGTTAAATGCCTGTCTCTCAATCTTTACACTTGTTCTCTGTTACTCTGCATTACCCCCCTCACCCCCCTCCACCCTGCCCAAAGGCCAACGCCCCCCACCCCCACCCCAGACAGCTGTCTCACCGCAGCACAGAGCTACGATGTGACACCGTGCTATAAATACGAGTACACATAGACACTCACAAACACATACACACACACTATAAATACCATCTCTGTGCAAAACACACTGCAGCAGTATAAATATTTAAGTATAAATGTGTAATGAATTTATTGATATGTTGCCCATGCCAGCAGGCACTGTTTTGAGCCGCAGAGTGGTGAACCAGTGTGGTGGGATTGAAGTGGTGCTGAGGGATTGTGGGAACGCATGTTCCGAGTTAGGCAGCTGACCAATCGGTGGGCTGGAAGCTAGAAGCCGCATCACAGAAAGAGCTACTGATCAGTACCAGTCTTCATAGCCATCCATCTCTCTCTTTTGCTCTCTTACTTTATTCACTTTTTTGCTTTCTTTATCTCCTTTCTTTCTTGCTCTCTTTTCTGCTGGTATCAACGCTGATTCTTCCACGAGTCCTTTTTTTCTCCATCATTCTCTTTATTCTGCCATCACCATTCTGTCTTTTTTGATCTTCTGCATGTCTTTGTCACTTATTTTTTCTTTCATTGACAGCCTCTCTGTCTTTACCGCTCAGCCTTTTTTCTTAATACTTCCTGATGTTGAAATGTTGTATTCGCTAGCTGCACACAAGCTCTGCAAGCATGTGTCTGATTTATGAATGAGGATTTGAAATATTGTTCTACACACAATTTTTAACACAGCTCCACCCAGACTTGTATAAATGAACGGGTGACTCAATACATTCTGTATTGAGTGACATATTCTTATGTTGCTTAATTAATACTGAACACTTTTTCTACACTTGCAAACAAAAGTTCTGGCCAAATCTTACACATTGCACCTTTAACCAGATTAACTCAAATAACAAAGAAGGGTCTTGTGATTCAATGGTTGCTGAAAAGAGTTGCTGATTGGCAATAATGGAAACTGTTCAGTTATTATGTAACATTAATCTCTACATTACAAAGGATGAGCATACAGAATTTTTTTTATATTGTACAGATGTGGATGTATTACCTTGAGTGTATCCTGTATAAAGACTGAGGTACAAAACAGTAACACAGCCCGCTCTCCCACTAGACACTGTAGCTATTGTGGTCTTAGGTTTATTGGGAGTAGCCAGTATCACTTCCTTTCCATAACAATCTCAATTAACTCTGCTGTTTGTTCAATAAAATTGTTCCAATGTCCCAATTTTATTCCTCAGTATTAGCTGTTCCACTCTGGTAACTATTTGCCTCATGGGAACGTGAGTCGGATGTAGATTCCTTCTATAAATACCTTCTGTGCAACAAGTGCTGTGGAAAGATTTTGTTTTAGTTCTATTGCTAAATTAGCAAAATAATCGTAGTTCTTAATAGGCTGGATTTAGATTAGACTAGTCCTATTTCACTATTTATGCATGAACATTTATATTGCTAAGTAAATCCCTTTGAGTTTTGCAATATCTTTTTAAGTTACAGACAGGGCATTAAGTTGCAAACAGAACAAAACTTTAATTTTACTTCAAAGGAAACCACAGCAGATGTGTTTTCTCCCCAGAATAACATGTTGATTGCAGTAGATGTTAAAATATTCGATCTGGAGGCTTTGTGGGGTTGTTATCCATTGGATGGTCTTTGACCATGTCATTTGGATCAGCAAACATACATTTACAGATACGTTTCACTGGTGAATCTTAGAGTGTATAGATTGAGGATGGTTCTCCTGACCATCATCACTCTGATTCTGGGTTCTTGATCCAGGTGGTGTTGGTTAGCATCAGCAGCTTGGATGTCTCAGGCCTCTTATGGGTGCTCCTACAAGGTGACATAGAAAGTCTGAAATGTCTGAATGTCTGAAACATGCAGCCCTGGCCCCCTCATCTTCTCCCTCTACACAAAAACACCTCTGTTCTGCCATACACTTGCATGGCTTCTCCTGTGAGTGCTATGCTGATGACATACAGCTATTCCTATCATTTAATCATCACATTCAGTTGGACGCATGCATTACTGCTTGCTTTGTAAACATTTTAAGACTGGGTATGTGTTTCTTCAAGGGAAAGGAATACTGAGATCTCCATTACCATACTAGGGCCAGGTCCCCAGGATACGTGAATATGTCTAGGAGGACCCTCTAGTGCTCATCTTGAATAAGGTTTGTTTGTACATGCCCCATAGTGATGGGATAAACTCCCAACTGCAGTCAGGACAGCAGACTTACTGCCTCATTTCTTCTTCTACTGTAGCACTGGACACAGACTTGGCTCTTGGTCCTATGGAGGCTGAATGCAATTGTTGTAAGCGTTTTTGGACAAAAGCATCTACCAAATCAATTTAATGTAATGTAAAGAAAACATATGAATGGAGCTTAAATATTTTGCTTAGACTTCATAAAGAATAAAGGAGTAGGGGAGACACAGTCATTTCCTGATTACTTACGGCTCTCTTTAGACATTTATATGTGCCTTTATGCTCTATCATTTCCCAGCCTCCTAACTTTGTATTCTCCCGCTTTCTTCACACCTTTCTGTTGTGTTTACATTCTGTCTCTCGATTCAACCAAATCTTCCTGTCATCCCACTTACCCTCTCCTGACCTCCTCCTTGCTCATCTGTGGACTTTCTCCCTTCCTCATCTCTCATCAACTCTTCCTCTCTATGTCCCTCCCTGCGTTCTTACAAAGCCACGTCCCTCTGTCCTTCCTCCAGCTACACTTATCAGAGGTCACTGTTGTTTTTCTGATTTCTGGTAGCATTTCTGTATAGCATGTCTGCTTGTTGTTTGTCTCTCTCCATTTTTCTCCAGCTTTCATTCCTCCTTCTCTCTCTCTCTCTCTTTCTTTCTCACTTGCCCTCCTCCCTTTCTGCTTTCTCTCCCTCTTTTTGCCCAAAGTTCTGCAGCCCAGCTGGCATGGTTTTCTAGTGGTGTAGTAAAATATAAATATAATAAGGACGTTTTTGAGCTGGTGAATCCATTCTGAGCAGAGAAACATCACCACAGAGTCCACAGATGTGGCACACGCTCAAGAGAGAGAGAGAGAGCGAGAGAGAGAGAAAGAGAGAGAGAGAGGGATGGAGAGAGGGAGGAGAAGAGATCCCTCATTTGACATGGAGAGAGTACAGCAGGAGCACTGACAGCATTATTGTTGGCACTACCCAGCTACTAGACTTGTTATTAGGACACTTCATACATTGTTGACTCAAGTCTTCGTCAACAATCTTCAAGCAAGTCTTCAATCTTTTAATCATGAGTCTCAATAAGCCCTCAAGTCTTATTTCAAGAATATTATTTTCAAGGAACTTTTGAAAAACTATCCACGTGTAATTAATAAATATGCCAGAAGTGCAGTTATGAGGACATTCAATGACTTTCTGAGGTAGAAATTAGATTTCTCAGTTATATTGGTGTCCGTACTTAATCATGGTTAGCAAAAGTAATGTCTCGTCTCTTCTTTTTTCTTTTCAAATCAAACAGTGAAACAGTGATAAAAACGACTACATTTTTCTGTTGTATTCCATTATTTTCTATTATATGAATGACATAAATAGTCTAAGAAGCAGTGTGCTTCTGCACAATTAAGTGTTTATGTGTGTGTGTGTGTGTGTGTGTGTGTGTGTGTGTGTGTGTGTGTGTGTGTGTGTGTGTGTGTGGTTTTATAAGACTGTTTACTTGTAATAATGCAATTTTAAATATTGCACATGCTACTCTGAACTGTATTTGTGTGTGTTTGACAACCTACGGCTGTGGCTACCTGCATGCTTGTGTATTCTTACGTGTAAGTGCATGTGTGTGTGCTTCCGTCTCTCCGTCCATATGTGTTCAGTGTCAGAGCATAGCGTACTTCAGTCCCTGGGCAGTTCTTTGTTTGCTTTAGCCATGCGGTGGCTAGCCTAGCCCGCTAACTCCAAGACACATTTAGCCTGTGCTCCACTTTTATATCCCCCTGCTTTTATTTTCCTTCTGTCTGCTTTCTGACCAAAAACGTTGCAGTGAACTGGCCTTAAGTAAGACCAGTATCAGTGCCACTCTCAACCATTGATAGACCGTTTTGGTCATTGTGGTTCTCACTGGCTGCCCTGTTAGCTCCGGCTTAGCTCCTAAACTGCTCGCACTGTCCAAGTGACTCTCCCTGCCAAAAATGTATGTCAAAATGTGTGAAGGCTACAGTTAAGCACATCACATCCAGGAAGTTGTATCTCCTTGTCTTGGAATATTAAGACTTACAAGATTCCAGACAGAACCATTCTGATGCTTAGACGCCTATCAAAACCTAGTGTTAGGTGTTTATTGTGGTCTGGGGTTGGACGCTGGAGAGTGTGGAGGGACAGAAGGAGGAGGAGAAGGAGGAAGAGGGATGGTGGTTTCAGCCACCAGCTCTTGTTACCTTGAGCATAATGTCCTTTAACCCCCATTACAGCGTATCACCACAAGCCACAAACACGCTAGCTTCCACTGACTGCAAAACAACCAGAACTCCCTTGTTTACCAGCTAATGTGCCATGTATTCACTCTTACGCATTCAACCCTTCTCCCATATTTCTCTTTCTTTTTTCAACTACTCAATTCACATCTTGCACCCTCATTTCCCAATATGTTCTCATCAACCCCTTTATACAATTTTCTCACCCTCTCTCATTATCTCTATGCCTGTCTGTATCATCCTTTTTCCCATGCTCTCCATTTCTTTCTCTTCATCTCCTTCTTAGCACTTCCTTTCATCTGTGTCTTCCTCCTTTTGCCCCAATCTGAGCCTTTGTTGGTTAGGGCCCTTGGTATGCGTGGGTAACCCCGATGCCCATGTAAAAGCCCTTAGCTGTGGACTCATAAAGCCCAAGTGCCAGTAGATGAAAGCAGAGAAAGATTCTGGGGCTGGCACTCATCTCCCTCTGTCCTGCCACCGTGGCCTCTTATTTCACAGAGAAAATTAATAACTTTAACAAACATCAATGAGCGAAGCCCTGATGCTCGGTTGGCTTGGTGTATGTGTGTGTATCTGTTAGCATGTGAGTGTGTACTGCACACACATGCCTGGATTTGTGTGTTTTCGTGTGTTTGTGAGCCTCTGTATGTGTGTGTGTGTGTGTGTGCGTGCGTGCGTGCGTGCGTGCGTGCGTGTGTGTGTGTGTGTGTGTGTGTGTGTGTTTGTGTGTGTGTTGGAGCTCATACCTTACAGTATGTGAACTATTTCAGTAATGCAGAAAGAGGCAAAGAGAAATAGTGTAAGAACATGAAAGGTTGCTAAACACTAACAGATAAAGAAGATTTTTGTGGGGTGTCAGGCTCCACACTGGTTTGGTCTAATCAGATTGTTGTCTGCTTGAAAGGCCATGGTGTCCTTTCTTGAAGCAAAGAGGAACTGAAAGATGGATGGATGAAGGGAGGGATGGATGGATGGATGGGAGAATGTGACCACTTCTGAAGCATTGTCGACAGCCACGCTGAATAGGCAGCGGGCCTGCCTGGAGCCACGCCCGTATTTATGATCTTCAAAGGAAGGATGACACACGCGCACTCACGCACAGCCACAAAATGTTGATAGTTACAGGAAAACACGTGCTTGTGCAAAATGGATATACACACACATTTGCATATAGATTTGTGCTCACGCATGCACACAGATAAACTTTTGTACACATGTGAAAGTTGCAGCACTGACATACTCATGCACACAATGCCTAACATATACAACATCCACGTGCCAAGGCACAAGTCTGCTCATTGGTGGCAGTTTGGGGTTCAGTGTCTTGCTCAAGAACATTTATTATAAACAGTCAGAAGTAGCCAGAGGTCGAACCACTAACTCTTCACAGAATAGTTTGATATTTAACAAAAATATGCTTAATCTCTTTCTGCAGAGTTAGATCAGAAGATCAATGTCCCTCTCATGTAATTATGAAGCTACCGCAATTAGCTTGTTAGCTTAGCATAAAGACTAGAAACAAAGGGAAACAGCGAGCCTGGCTCTGTCTGAAGGTAACAAAATCCACCTACAAGTGTAAAAGGGGGTCATGTGCTGGACTTTTTCTTGCCTATGAGCAGTGACTTGCTGAAGTTAGAGCCGTAACTGCTAACCAACGAACACTCCAAGAGGTTACTTCTCTCACCAAGCAATAGTCCGGCACGTAGCCCCCTGAAAAACAACAACTTGTCCTTTATACAAATTAGTGTTTGGACATATTAAATGCAATGCATTAATGCAACTAATATATTAGTTGCATTAATTAGTAACCTTCAGTTAGTGCTGGTAGGTAGATTTTGTTCTTCCAGTCTTAGTGCTATATGCTAACGAGCTGGTAGCTGTAGCCCGAGACATACTGGACAGATACGATAGAGGTATTGATCTTCTAATCTAACTCTCGACAAGAAAGCAAATAAGCATATTTTCTAAAAAGTCCAAATTTAATAAATGACGTGCTCTACTACCACCAGCTGATCTGAAAAGCAACATTTTAGCTGTAAGAGTTCACAAAAGGTGGTCGATGATCAAGTCCTCCACACTTACAATAATAGATTGGGACTTCTGTGACTCTTTTCTATGAATTTACAAGTATGCTCCATATCTCCTGTCACTAAAAAAGAAAAAAAAAAAAAAAAGAAATGGAAGGGGAGAAATTCCCCTTCTACTATGAGGGGATAATTCATTATCAGAGCATTTCCATCTCACAAAGCTGGAAACATTCAGTTTAACACTGACACCTCTATATGACAAATGTTGATTTCTTTAAACTGGCTGGTGCTGTATGCTCCATACCAGGAAAGTTCTAATGAATTTACACAGGTCTCAGTTGATGTTCTATTTCAGCTAAAAGGTAAACACAGCTATAGATGGCTGTTTACTGTGTGTGAATCCCTCTCTTTGCTTTTCTCTGTTCCATCAAGAGACATGAAAAGCGGTGGTGCAGCAGAAATACTTTATGGTGTTTACACTCACAAATAATAAAACATAAATTGTGGAAACCCCTCAGTCTTACAGTTCATTTCATTCAAAGGAGCCTGCCCTGAGAAACAGGGGTGAGACCACTGATTTTCTGCTGGCAAATATTTGAAGAGCTAATTTGGAGGGGTTGGGTTTGCTGGTGTGTTTGCATGTGCGCGCGTGTGTCAGCCACACACACACACACACACACACACACACACACACACACACACACACACACACACACACACACAGCCAGCAGCCAGGGAGCCAGACCAAAAGTTATAAAATCAAATATGTAATTTGTCTATTTAAGGAAACTGGCAGGACGTTATTAATCTTGTTGATTAATTAGGACAATTGTCTAGACTAATTGGCAGCCAGTCAATCATAGATGAAGCCAGTCAGTCAGTGTGACTGTCAGTCAGTCAGTTTGCTGCCATGTAATGCTTCAGCTAGTCCACCTGCCAAACATCCAATCTTGTGTGTCACATAAATTACCCCATTAATAGTCAGTCAACCAAACACTGGCCAGCCAGTTAACCAATGATGCTTGATCTTATATTTGAATGCAGCTGGAGAAAACCCCCATTAGTGGCTGCATAATCCAGGAAATTGATTGATTTAATTGATTGCGATCGCCTGTTGTTTACAGTTTAGAAAAAAAGACCTTTCAAGGGCACAGACAGACAAAGACAACAACTGGAAATGAAGTGGCAGCAACAAAGGGGCAAAGCTTATGTTTGCTGCTCGCCTGTCTCCCGGCAGAGTGTGGACAGGACTCTCCAGTGCGCCCTGTGCCCAGGAGGGGCGGGGTGGGTGGCAGAGTAGGGACAGAGGGAGAGAGGGAGAGGAGAGAGGAGGGCAGGACTGGCAGGGTGCGGTCTGAAGTGGCAACAGATCGTTTTGGATCACTCAAATCCCTTCAACTCAACTGGAAAGCTGCAGCTTGTTGCACGCCGGCCGCATATGGAGAGACGACGCTTTCAATCCAGAGAGGGCACCAACCAAACAGCGGGCGAAAGTGGCTGATGTTGTGACAGTTTCCCTGAGCAAAAGAAAGAGAGGGAGAGAAACCACAACACTGCAACTTGGATATCAGTAACCGCTCTCCCTCTCTCTTTAACTCTCTCACCCACCAAATCGACTTTGAACCTGTTTGTTTAAATACACGGACTTTACAGCCTGCACACTTACTGTTGATTCTGTAAGGCGGAGGGAGCGAAGTTTCTCAATTTGGGTCAATTTTTTTGGAGCTGCTAAAAACTTTTTGGTGTCCTCATGGTGCCTGGAGCTGCCACGGTGAGCTTCTTTTATCCGAGTTTTTCGGATGTGATATTGCGACTGTCACGGACGATGGAGTCGGGAACTGAGCCGGAGAGGTACTGAAGACACCTCTATCCCCCCGGGAGAGTCCTCCCTCCCCCCGGGGCGATGCGGATCTCCTTCCTCCTTCTCACCGCCTCTCTGTGTGCCATGGTCCTCCTCCTCGCACCTGCCTCGGAGGGCTGCGGACCGGGGAGGGGGTACGGCAAGAGGCGGCTCCCGAAGAAGCTCATCCCGCTCGCTTACAAACAATTTAGCCCCAACGTCGCCGAGAAGACCCTGGGAGCCAGCGGGAGACCCGAGGGCAAAATTACGCGCAACTCCGAGCGTTTTAAAGAACTGACACCGAATTACAACACAGATATCATCTTCAAAGATGAGGAGGACACGGGCGCCGACAGGCTCATGACCCAGGTAAGGAGAGGAGAGGAATGGGAGGGCATGGAGATAAAAACATCTTACACAGATGCGCAAATATGGACCATTGTTCTTTGTGCCACTTTTTAATACCTGGTATTGGCTGTGGCAATACGACTGATTTTACAATATCTTATTTGATTCATTCAGAGTCTGCAGCAGACCCGTGTAGTTGAATGAACTGAATGACTTCAGACTAGATTAGCTGCCCTGTTGCATCCAATTGTCTCCTGTTTGCTGCCAGTTAAATGTTTAAACCAAAATGATTGATTTCATTGACTCGACCCTTCGTTTCACCTCTGGATTTTGCTACTGGACATTCTTAGCTCCAGGTTTGTCTTGAAGAACTGCCTTTACTTCCAAACTAAGCCTTATTTAGTTTAATAGTCTGAATCATTGTTACTATGTACAGTTTTCAGGCCCATAACCACTCATTTTAGCTTTGAAACAAAGTCTATGCAGGAAACATTTACCAACCAATACAGTCCACTTGGTCTCATGTCACAGTTGTAATGTTTATTTGTCCCACGAAGGCACCTTTCACCCATATGTAATTGTAAAAACTAGAGCAGTGACTACTTTACACACTGCATGCCAAATCTCTGCTCTTTATGGAAATTCTGTGAAATGCAAAACAAATATCATAATCTAGCTGTAGTTGATTAACTGATTAATTCATCAGTTTATACAGTGATGGCTATTCATTTTGACCGCATTGGCAATTCACTGCTTCAAATCAGATTCATTACATTTGAGAAATTGGATCTCCAGATCTGCTGAGAGGCATCTTGACGTCAAGCACACCTGGATAGTTGTGTGTATACTTTGACCTGACAAAATTCCCCTGACACAATTGTAGGAGAGTTATTGTTCACATTTCTTTGTATGTTTTTGAGTGTCTGTTAGTGAAGAGGTATGCCCTCATCTCTTCTGATGGGCATGCCGTTTATTCACTCCCTTGCTCTCCTTCTCTGGGCTACGCTGTTCCTCTTTCTCTCATTGTTCCACCTTCCCTGTCCCCGCCTTAATAAGATGACGCCGATGTCTCTGACTATCTGCTCCACCAGACACACACCCACAAACACACTGTCCACATTGTATATTATTCTTGTTTTCTCTGAACTTGGGTATCTTTTGGTTGACAACATGGCTGTAAACAGGCCTCATACTCATCACACCCAACTCTTCCCACAAAATCTCTGTTTTCTTCTCTTAATTTGGTCTTTCTCCCCATCCAGCATTATTTGAACAACTTAATTTTGTATTTGTACTGTTTGTTTCTAATTACCGCCTTCCTTTCTCCTCCCTGTACCTCTCTCGTAGCGTTGTAAAGACAAGTTAAACTCTCTGGCCATCTCAGTGATGAACATGTGGCCGGGTGTCAAGCTGAGAGTGACCGAGGGCTGGGATGAGGATGGCCATCATTCAGAGGACTCACTGCACTATGAAGGACGTTCTGTCGACATCACCACCTCAGACAGGTAGGCATGCAATAGAGCACATCATGTGGTGTAAATAGGTCTTAAAGTCAGCTTATAGTCAGTAAAGACAGTCCACAAGTCACTCAGTCAGTCAATTTATCAGTAATGCAATGAGTCAACCAATTGGTCATATTCCTCCTGCAATTACAATATTTTAAGTCTATTACATTATACAAATAAATCTATGGATGGATGTCAGTGGAATAATGTATGTCTTCTGTGCATGTTTGGAAAAGTACGCAGTCAAGCTCTGATTGAATCACATGTGGAGTTAACTATATATTTATATAATTTTTTTTCATAGGGACAGAAATAAGTACGCCATGTTGGCCCGGCTGGCCGTAGAAGCTGGATTTGACTGGGTCTACTATGAGTCCAAAGCCCACATTCACTGTAGCGTCAAGTCAGGTAAGTTATGGCTATGAGCTACAGTGTGTGTGTGAGTGCATTATCTGCATGTGTGTTTGTATGTTTTTTTGCGGCTAGCTGTCATTACCACTAATGAGGTTGATGCCTTTGTTGATGATTCACTAATGGTTTACCTTGATAGTGCCGCTATCATCAGTCTATGTGTGTGTTTGTGTGTATGGCCTATTGGGAGCCAATCAAAGCAGGGAGGTGCACCTGTGCTCTTTGCTGAATTCAGTCTCCCTTCTTGATCACATCGTAAATCATTCTTTGTGATCATAGAATATTTAGCCGTATGATGTGCAGATTGAGCCATTGTAAGTGGTGGTGCAGTGTATTAGCTAATATTTAATTTGCAATGAATAACATATACTGTATTTTATATATAAAGTCACATCTGGCTCTCCTTTCTGCATTCCAATGATAAAGCGTTTAATTTTTTCCATTTTTATTGCAAATCAGATACAGTCCTTACACAAACAGTACTTGACCACATTCCACCTCAAGCCATTCTAACTTTTGAGATATTTTAGAAACCCATTTACCCATGTCTGGTACCACCAGTTATTTGATGCCAAACTACATTCTAGCAGTCCATTGAGGTTAGTAAGCTGTGAGATGATTAACTCTCCCTTTGTTTTGCTGTTGCTTTTCCTTCAGTAAGTTTCTCTCAGATCTCTTATCTAAGTCTTATCACCTCCCGGTCACAGCCCTCCTTCTGCAGCCCTCTGGCTTACAGACACGCACACCTTGAACAAATATTTGGCTGCCTTAAGACTGCTCTAAGACAACCCTCCTCCACACACACACACACACACACACACACACACACACACACACACACACACACACACACACACACAGAGAGACCAGACACACATACATTTATAGTGATGCATTTCTTATTTGAAACAGATTTTTCTTCAGTCTTAGCAAATATTCTATTCTATTCTTGCTTCCAATTTTTCCCACTGCAGTTCCACATGCTCTTTTCCAAAATAGCAGAGTTCATTGTCAAGAATCAAGCTCATTACATTGTGCCAATACTCTTTCCTTGTGTGGAACCATTGAGACTGGGCATGTGACTCAGTTTAAAACACAAACTCTGCTGTAATCCAAATAATATCTAGACCCAGGTCTGAGTCTGTGTACTTTGCCGTTTCTCTGACCCCCGGCCGTGCTCTGACTGTGGTGATACAATCAGCTGGTTATCCATTAGCTCTTGCTGACTACCTCTTCTTGCCACCTCGTCTCACTGCGTCTTAAAGGGCCACCTTATTCAGAAATACTCCAACAAGCTCAAACGCAGGCCCACATCCTGTGGCATCTTGGACAGCCTAAATGGCCGACAATATTCTGACAAAGCTGAGGCAGACATGCGTTTCGAATAATGTTGTATTGCTTATGTCATACTGATGTCACCATGCCAAATTGAGTTTGACACATTAAGTAGAGAAGCAATCCAGGCATTCATGCCTTATCAAAGTGAGGAGGAAAACTTTACAGTAACAACATTGTATGAAAAGAACAGGAAGAGATCTGCCCTTTTTTTCCTTTGACCCCACCAAGTATTTTACGAACTTCAGAAAAAACAGTACTCATTATATATGGATTTCTAGTCCCATTCACAGGTCTTTGTATTGCAGAATGTTTAGAGGGCCACACAAACCTGTTGAGTTTTTCAAAGAAATCACTAATTAACTAATTAGTTTAGAAAATCAAATTGTCATCTGTGGATGGGGTTAGAAATCCTAATCTGCTGGTAAAAACTTTTTTTTTTTTCTGTTTATGTGAATGAGTTCTAAGAATAAGGAGAGAGGCAGACAGAAAAGACAAAGTTTGAACATGAGTCACATTATATACATAAGTTAACAATCTCCCGCTGATCCACAGAGATAAAGATGTCCTTGAGTCAGTGTCAAAGTCTTGCCTGTTTTATAGATTACTCAGTGACCTAGAACAATCTGCAGATGCAGCCACTGTTGAAGTCGAAGCGCTGCTGCGCTGTTGCTCTACTCCTGAGAGAAATTAAAACTGCATTCCTCTCTCTTTCTGTCTAGACTCCTCGTCTTTGCATCACCACCTAAAAAAATAATGCAATACAAACTAATTAAAACTAAGTTAAATAAAATAAAATAATCATATTTCTCTTCCTTTCATCTCTCCAGAACATTCTGTGGCAGCCAAAACCGGTGGCTGTTTCCCTGGCGATGCTCAGGTTATCCTCAAGGGCGGGGCTACTAAACAAATGCGTGACCTTCACCCTGGCGACCATGTCTTGGCCTCCTCAACGACAGATGGTCATGGCCCCCTTATCTTCAGCCCGGTCTCATCTTTTCTGGACTACCAGCCCAACGTCACAAAGATCTTCTACAACATTGGCACCAACACAGGACTTAATATTACTCTCACAGCCGCTCACCTGATCTTTGTCACAGACTGCAGTGGTGGGCCGAGTGAGCCAAAGTGGAAAGAGACAGCTGAAGATTCGCTTTTGGGCTCCAAAAGCTGGGAAGCAGGTCTGAGGACAGTTTTTGCCAGTGAGGTCCGGCCAGGACAGTGTTTGCTTACATCACAAGGGAAAGTGGGGTCACAGGCATCACTTTCAGTTGTGACCTTTGTAGAAGAACAGGGGAGCACTGGGTTGTATGCCCCACTAACTCAGCATGGGTCCATAGTGGTGAACGGTGTGCTGGCATCCTGCTATGCTGCTGTGGACAATCACCATTTGGCCCACTGGGTCCTGGCCCCACTGAGGTTCTTCTACAGCCTTATGGGACCTTCAGAACCGCAGACCGACGGCCTGCACTGGTACCCTTGGCTTCTACACAGGCTGGGGCAAACGCTGTTGGGCGCTGAACACTTCCACCCCTGGGGGAATGAGCAAGGACATAGATAGGAGCCACAGAGACATGTTTCACACTGATAACTTCATTCGCTTACCTGTATTCAGGAGCACCTAAGCACAGATTGAGGGACCACCAAAGACGATTGATTTTATAGTGAAAATTTGTTTTCACCCTACTTGCCTGTATTTTCTGTACTTCATTAAAGTCCTTTTTGCAGCACATGGGACAAAGAGAAGAGACTGGGAAGATTAGTCAGGCGATTTAAATTTCATTAATTCCAGAAGATTTAGAGGACTGGAAAGTTAATCAAAGACAGTTCTGATAGAATATAATATAAAAAATACAGACATAAGTATCTCCCATGTTCAATTTAAGAGGTGAATGTCTATGTCAATATTTTTTATGTTCCACTCAGAGCACCTCAGAGATCAAAAACAGGGAATGTGATTCGAAACAATAGCTTTCATAAAAACAGTGAAGATAATCAAGTTTCATCATTCCTTTGTTCTGTATTCACTGTAATGTGTGAACATTTGTGCAGCTTGACATCACTCTAGGGCTTACTGATATAGTTGGAGAAAATATAAACATTTGAGGACACCTTTTGTGACACATTTTAGGAGCATCAGGTTTCAGAGAAAAGGTTATGGTGAACAAATGAAGGAAACACTTTTTGAGAGAATAGCATGGAGAAAACTAGTGACTGAACAAGGTGTGATTTAAATCTCTATGTACATAAGTATTTATACAGTTACGGAATGTTAAAAAAGGAAAGAAATACAACACATTAACTTTACTGTCAGAGTCATCACTGCAGTAAATCCATTGATGCTTTACTCTTTTAATAGAGCCTGTTTTTTTTTTAGAATGAATTTACTGAATAATATTTAACTGGACAATGAGGGATGAAGTTCTGTGTATTAAATGAATGCAATGTTGCAATATGCTAGTGTTGCAATATAGCTTCACATCTGGGGCTTTGTTGGATAACTATTGAATGACAGGGAATGATGATGGACACTGTGTGTATACTAAAGTACTGATATAAGATAGGTGCATGGGGTTATAATGGCCACGCTGTCAATGTGGTTTTACAAGTAAATCACATGCTTTCAGTGATCCTGACTGTCTCAAGCTGTTATGTGGTTCATATATACATCTTCATGTTTTTTATCAGTTATTTTATTTAAAAAAGGTGTTTGTTTTGTAACATGTTTTTCATTGTTTCAGGTTTTCAATTTTCAGGTCAGTAGTATCTAGTTAAGGTATACACAACACTCAGGCTGTATTCAACTACTGTATTAAGCAACAGCTATGCATCATATTAAATAACTCTCTTTAATCTTGAATAGTAAGTTACTTGATAGCTCTCCTTTGTATGGTCTTTTTTTGTATTCCATCTTTCACCCAAGACATAAGACTTAGACTGGCAGGGGTACAGACTTTTCTTTTTAACACTATAGGAAGCAGATATGATGGGTGGCTGAATGAATTTGGATAAACGTGTTGTTCATATTGCCCAAAGTGTTCTTCCAGTTGTCACTTATTAAGTATGAAGACTCAAACTTTGCTATCTAGGAACTCCAAGGCATTATTCCATATGCCTTCTAAAATATGTGTCACATATGTATATTAAGCTATTGTTGGAGAGACTATTTAAAGATCTATTTTTAGAAAATAATATAAACTATTATTATTTTTCGGCAACTCTGAGCATACAATTTGTATTTGAAACATAAAGTTGTTGTTTTTAAACCCCAACTGCTCTGTGTTTTATTTGGTTGCAACAAATTTAGACAAGATCATTACCAATCACTGATATATTTTTACTCTATGTAGTAAAGTCCCTTTTTAGTTACACCATGCTTGTTCTGATAGAGAGGCCTTGGCTTTCTTTACTCAGAAACACAATTGAGGGCGAGCAGCTGCGTTTCCAACACGCACTAATAATTATCTGTTACATGTTGATACATAAACAGCCATACAAGTGAGTGATCACTGTACATGGTGATGCATCACAACAGCTGGAACAATGTGAATGGAAAATTAATAGCTGTGGTCAGAGGGTGGGCTGCTGGTTGGTTTCAGTACCACGGACAGCAGCACACAGCAACAGCTCCTCCTTACGATGCCCAAATGCCTTTTTTCCCCGGAATGGTGTTAGTCCTTGAACACAGCACACCCTGATGGATGGTTCAGTATTTGCATCAAGAGATAAAAATCTGCAGAACAGAATTCAGCACATAGAAAAATACACTTAATCAATAAGCAAAAGGAGATTCTACAGAATCTTTAATATTATTGGTCGGTTAGGTACAGGAAAAACCTTTTTGTTGTATCCCATAGCTCATTACAGGAGACATCATCATTCATATAGACAAACACCCAAAAAAACAGACCCAGGTGAAACTCTCACCAAGTTACACATGTTTAAAAATAAGAATATGACAGTGATTGATTTAATAGAATATACAGGTGATGTTTTCACATGTGAAGTTTTTTATATTCAAATGAAAAAATCATGCACTTCTCAAGTGGTTGAAATACTGAAAACCATTAAAAAATGTGTCCACCTGAGTCTGGTGGTGTGATGCTTTTCTCTATGTGTCCTGTCTCCATGTAATCATGTTTCGGCCTGTTTGGACCACGATACCCTGGCAACATTTTGAGGCAAGGCTGATGGAAAACCAGCAATCATAAGCAGGACTCATTTGAGAGGGAATGATGAAAAAACACATTTTATACATAACTGCCCACCACACCTCTTTCTAAGATCAACAAATAAATAACAATAAATAAATAAAAAATAGTTTCAGCTGCCTCAAAAGTGACCCAAGTATCATTGTCTTAAATTAAGGGTGTTCACACAACAACACATGGGAAGTCAGCATGCTCACAGTAACTCACATACAGATATGAATGTCTTTATAGAATATGTATCTGTCATCACAGCTTGGCAAAATTACACTTATACACAACAAATGCACAATAACACCTGGAACCATAATACCAGCCAGTGGAAAAAGACCCAAATATGTTTGAATTGTCTTTATCCAGTCAGAAAAAACTTCCTGTAAAACGAACGACCTCATCCCCTGGTAGGTGGTGGTGATATCGTCCAATAACAGTTGCCTATAGATAAATAATTTATGTTTTCAAACAACCCGTAAACACGCACACATACAATCGCACACAAACATATTCTCACACTCTTATTACATGTTAATAACATCATGATAAATGTCAATCTTCTGAGTCAGTGACTGAATGAATGTGAGATAGTTTGAATTACCTACAGTAAGCGGCTATGTTAAGAGCAGTGAACCTGACAGAAGTACAAAACACTCCATAACATCCTACAGTAAGTTGGCAATTATGTTGACATAGTTACATTAGGCTATATGTAGTCATTGCTTGGCAGCATACAAAAATAAAAGAAGTTGCTCTGGTGCATATTCTGAATCATCTGCATTTGAGTTAAGTCGTCTCTCTGCAAATGGAAGGAATTGTTTTCGGCACATTTTTCAAAAACGAATGAGGCTGGCTCAGTTATTATATATTTGATTAGCATTACGGTGTAACCATATCTGCCTAACTATTATACTACCAGTAGCAGCGTCTCATTGTTGTAGTTTGGTGGCTAGCTTTTTAGCGAGCCTGGCTAATGCATATTTTGAATCCCTTGTGAAAAAAAAAAAGAATTCAATGAAAATAATTGTTTACATGCCCACTCCACACAACTTCACACAAATTAAAACAACAAGGAATAAAAAACCTGACTGTCAAGAAGAAAACAGTCTAGTGTTTTTCTACTCTATAGGACTCTGTGATCAGTATTTCTGTTTTGATTTTTAAAGCATTTATATATTGAATTCCTGCTGTCTTTAACTTGGTTGGTGTCAGATGACCAGTTAAATGCATATGCATTTATTTGGATTTTTAACCAGAGGTTAATGCTATTATACCACCATTGTACCTAAACCAATACAACAACTAGAGGCCCACGTTTCAATGTTTCACAAGTAGGTAATAACAGTAGAAATCAAAGATGGTCTGGATGAGTCCAACAGGCATAGTGTCAGCAGCAGAACCAGGACTAATTAGAGTGATTGTGGATCGGTGACTAGCAAATACTGGCACCAAATCAGCAACGCTTGAGCTTTACTGACTCACTCCAGCCAGCCACCCAGCCACCAAATAAGCAAATGGGCACAGGTGAGGAGACCTGCATGCCCTAGAAAAACAACGACACTTGATGGCTACACGTGTGGCTAAAACAAACTATTGACAAAAATAGAGATTTATTTCAAAAACTCACTTGAACATGAGAAGATGGCGACCTGCCTCAGCAACACTAGTGAGTAGGTAAATTCAAGACCAGTTGTTGATGAGATTGCTAATTTTGTTTTGTTTATTTAAATTCCTCACTGTTTGTGTGCTGTTTGGCTGTTTAGGTGCTGATTCTGCACCTCTTGTGTTCAAAGGTCGTCTCTCAGTTTGACTGGGGGGGAAGTTTCCAGCTAGGAGTTGGTTCTACTTTTTCAGTGTGTTAGTCTACTGGGTGAATGTTTCTAAACATACTGATGACTCTACACTTTCCCGTCAGCCTGCCTTTACTAAATACACCCCATCCTTTATAAAAATGATTTTAGGGCTCAGGCCTATACTGTATGTGTGAAAAGGATACTTTGTCTTAATGATTTACTTTTTCAGTCTCTCAGTCACAAATGAACAAAAGCACGGCTCAAAACCGATTTTCTCTGTAATGGTGGTGAAATATGCCTTCGCAAGTTAATGCGGAGACATGACTAAGAATAAAACATTATAATGCAATTGCAAATGTAGCCATTGCATAGGCAACTGTTCCTGCATCTATCCTGTATGATCAAGATTCTCTTATCATATAGGATCGATGCAGAAAACAGTATGGAGAAGCAGGGCAACAAAGAGTGGGACCTGTGAAATGGCTACATCTGTAATTGTAAATGTTGACAGAAATGCCAAGATCCACTTTTAGCACAGTGTAGCAGACCTTAGAAATGCATGATTTCAGCCAGGGCTTTGACAGCTCTGGTTCTATGGCCAAAGTCCTAGTAAAGATACAGTATCAGGGCAAGAGAGGGAAGGAAGGATTGAGGCAAGAGGAAGAGAGACATGAAGAAGGGGGCTGGAATGACGTCCTGTCCACCTCTTTCACAGCCTCTGGGTGAAGTTTTCTGGGAATACTCCTTTAGCGGCATTTTCTTTATTCTGCAGCCAGTCATCCTGCTTCATTCCCATCAGCCAGCCGTCATCCTAAAAACACAGACATGCAAATAAACATACTGTCACTGTCACACCACAGTACATAACTCTCTCTCTCTGTGTGTGTGTGTGTGTGTGTGTGTGTGTGTGTGTGTGTGTGTGTGTGTGTGTGTGTGTGTGTGTGTGTAGGTGTGTGCGTATGAGTGTGTGAATCTTTGCCTGAATGCATTCACATGTGTGTCTGTGTGAGTGTGCAAGTCCGCCAGTGAACAAGTGAGTGAGTGAAAGAAGACGACAACGTGTGTCAGTGGGGATAAAAAGGAAGTATCAGATTGTGTGTACCTGTTCGTCAGGGTTGTCAAACTTGATTACCAGCACCACATCACCAGTCTTCATCTCCAGTTCGTCTGTGTCGTTGGCAGCATAATCATGCATCACCTGGAGCTATATCACATAAATACTAACATGAATGATCTCCATATATATATATATATATATATATATATACAGTAAAATATATATTTGGGTTAAGAAGTAGACGCTCAGCACCATTGAGATTTTCTTTGCATTCTGTATCCTGTTTTACCTTGAACAAGAAGCCAGGTGGCATTTCTTCGGGCTCTGATGCTACCTCTGTTGATTCTGTTGCTACTTCAGGCGTCTGAAAACACAGAAGCTCCTTTTAATGACATGAGGTGCGGATGTTTTTTTTTATCTTTAAAGACACTTTAGCCCTGAAAGTATTATTTTCTAAGAAAAGTAGTTCACAATAATCTGACAGCATCATTTTCTATCAAAGACAGTGAGTATTTCATTTCCAAAGAAAAGGAATACTTGGTTTTAGAAAATGTAGTGAAAAAGTGAAAAGTGTACAACCACCAGTTTAAGTGGAAGCACTATGAAATAATTTACATTTTCAAATTTTAAATTGAATTTTATCTTACAATATTTACAGCATGTTAAGAATATGTTTTATTATCATTATTTTTTTACACATTATAGACAAAAGATTATGTGATAAAAAATAGATTTTTTTTACAAAAATAGGGAGAAACATGATGCCATATAGTCACCTAAAACATAATCATGAAATATGTTGAGGTGGTGTAAGCTCTTGATATAATAAATACAGTATGTATACTCTTACAATATATAATATTTCAATAGTATATTTACTGTAAATACAATATTATATCATTATATTGATAAGTTATTATCAATTATTGCATGTCATAGTAGTTCATCTTGTAGGTACCTCCTCTGTTGATGCTTCTTCCTCTGGTGCTGCAGCAGCTGCTGCAGACTCACCCTGGGAGCAGAGAGACATAGAAGAATAACAGAGAGAGGTCAAAGAATGAGACAGATGAAATATTGAAATCAGGAGGGGGAAAGAATGAAAGAAAGAAGAGCAGACAAACGAGACAAAGACAGACAAGAAGACAAGCGCACAATGCCTGGATAGCAAAGTCATGGCTAATTCAAACACGTATGTTGAATAGATAGTAAGCATGGCCACTAATGCACATTTCCCATATAGGTATGGCTTTTGCACAGCATACTATGTGCATGGATTTCTGTTTAGCAGTGACTGGGATTAGTTGTGTGTATTGAGAAGCAGATGTCTAAACACTTTCCCTCAGCAATTCATTTCCAACTTGCCCCACAGTTGATGCATTCATGCTGCTGGTCCAAATGCATTCTAAATCTTTCCATCTCAAGATTTATCCATTTCTCCAGCTTTCATTCACAATTTATCTCCCTATCATCTGTTTCTTTCCAGTACCTCATGCTCAAATCTCCTCCTCAAAAATCGATGCATCCACCATTTTCGTCCAGATGCATCTCTCCATTTTTGTTTCTCTCCTCGGTTACCTGACCCTCTTTATCATCCAACGTAGCAGCAGCTGGTGTGGCGTCTTCCTCAGCGACTTTAGCTGGAGCCTCAGCTGCAGGTGTTTCATCCTCAGGGGCAGGTACCTCAGGGGCCGGCACCTCAGGGGAAGGCACCTCAGGGGCCGACACCTCAGGGGCAGGCACCTCAGGGGCAGGCACCTCTGTGACCGGCTGGCCACCATCATCGCCCCAGTCTTCTGACTGAGCTTCAGCCTCGGGATCGTAATGAACCTGCTGACCCTCATCATCCCCCCCTACCTCCTGAGCCGGAGCCACGGGGTCAGAGCGAACCGGTAGGGTTCCGTCATCCCCCCAGCCCTCTGTGGCAGCTGCTATGGGGTCATAGCGGATAGGCTGTGAACCATCATCACCCCAGGCGTCTGTGGCAGCAGACACAGGGTCATAGTTCTGCTTGGTGTCCTCTTCCTGGGCACCATTGTCCTCATGCTGAGGGGCAAGGGTCATGTTTCAAGGAGTCAGAGGTAAAAAGAGATATTTTACCTTTTGGGTATTATAAGGGATTCATAAATCAAATGGTTGAGGGCATTTTAAGGGACACAAAGGCAAGGTATAAGATTTTTTAAGGCCTGATTCAAGGGCTCAGCATTACAATGGACAAAGGGGCATTTAGGGATATGTCCAACATATGAACAAAACAGTGGGCTATGGAATCCCTCGTCCACAAAACAATATTTTTGATGGACGAGGGATTAGGAAATTGATGGAGATATTGCACTAGTAGTGTGCATAAGGGTTGTATTATGAGAATGGCAGGTAAGGTATTCAACAAGTAAGTGAGTTCAAACATCAAGAACCATACAGGTGATTTTGTATGCTTTAGCCCTTTAACTAAAACATGTGTTTGCTATATCTTATGCTAATCATATTATATCATGAAACATTTTTGATTTGGGATTGCAACGACAGGAATAAAAACAGTCGCTCCCCCTCTCAGATGAAGATTGAATTGTTATAACTTTGGTGATCATCTGACCTTTCCTCTAGCGCCATCATCAGGTCAAATCTTTATTTTGGTTTATGACTGAATACCTACAAAATGACATACCCGTCAACCTCAACTGTAGTTTGTGTAGTGCTTATTAGCAAATGTTAGCATGCTAACATTCTAAACCAGGACAGTGAACATGTTAAGCATTCAACCTGCTAGTCATCAGTAAGCATTGTCAGTGTGAGCATATTGGCATAGTGTTAGCATTTCACCTAAAGCACCACTGCAGCTATTTGAAAATGGTTGCTTATTTTCTTTTTCAAATGCCTGATTAGTAAAAGGGCTAAAACCTGCCAAACCACATAAAGGGATTTGAACATGGGTGAGGGTTTGGGGAGATTGTATAAATCACTATATATATTAAATGTATTTGTAGTATTTAAGGGAATATGGAAGAGTTTCGCAAAATATGCGTAGAAATGGGCCATGAAAGATGCCATAGAATTCGGTTGGGATGGGAGGAGTTCAGCAGCAAGTCATCATCATCACCATCATCACCATCATCATCATAAGACCCAAGAAGATTGATGAACCTTTACAGGTAAGGTTCAGATCAAACTAAAAGACACATGAAGATAAGGAAGCGTGGCAGCAGAAGTCGGAAACGCAAAACTCAGCCTTTTCCCATCAGAAAATAGATGTTGGATCTTCTGCGTGTAGTTTGCAAGCATAGCTTTTATTCCCATGGCTATGTTCAGATGGAGAAAGAGGAAGGGAGCTTTGTAAGAGTAGAAGTGTCGTTCCTTTCTGAGCGATCACTGTTTTGCCTCAAGCTCTAATACAGCAGAACTGTATGATTGTTGAGACACATCTCTCTTACAGTGATAGGGATGAACAAAAAGGTTATTTAATGGTCAGAATGCCAAGTTGCAAGCAAGGCTTTTGTGAAGTTGCCCACTTGCTCTCATTAGTTCACCAGTTTCATTTCCATGAAACAATCCACTGAAAACATGAGCAACTTCACTCAACTTTCATAACAAAACTGTTCCCTGTGTGTCACATGGAGCTAACATGTGAAGGTTACATGTACTGTTAGTGCAACATGTGAACATACAGGGATAGGAGGAAAACAGAAAGAAAGGTGGTTGATTCAGTTACAAATAATTTCACAAAAATGGGATTTTTAATCTCCATTTATGATTAAATTCATGCTATAAAAAAAGTATGTAAAGTTTGTTATCTTTTATGGATGTCAGTGGTATCTTACAATCAACCCTATGGGTTTTGGGTCTACTGAAACCTACACTGTATATTATATCAATATGCTGTGCATACCGCATCTGTAGTGTAGAACAGAGAGATGCCTCTTAAGAGAGGATTGCATATCATACACCATTTATATTTATTCAATATAACCTTGTAAAATGTCAATTTGAAACTGAATTGATCCACGCTTATTCTCAAATTCTATTTGTGCTGTACAACAATCTCTTCAGTGTTTAGTGTTATCACATCAAGCACTGCAGACACAAAGACAACGCACAAACAGATTTGGGACAGACAAATGAAAGAGATCCATTTAGGAAAAAGCTTGTTAATATGCAGCAATGGCCATTATAGAAGTCCTTACCCAGCATGTCCTGGGTGGGGCTTGTATAATGGCTACTTTAGTAGTAAAAGTAAGCAACGACAAATTAATTGATGGTTACTATGAACATGAATGAGAATAGTCTGATGAGGATGATGATCATAATGATAATTTAATATTTTTACACATTACATAACGTGTTACACAGAGGATATGCTTACCCATGAGTCCCAGTTTGCAGGCTGTGGAAATAAGAGGAAATAAAAATGAGGAGACAGAACTAAATCCTTTACAAAGCTCTTTGTTATGCTCATTGCATTCAATAATAACTTTCCAGTGCAGGTCCCATGCTCTAAACCTATAAGCCCATAGCAGTAAATCTCCAGCAGAAGAAGAGTACAGGCAACAAGTCTGAAGTACTAAATTATGTATGTCTGAAGAGGAGACCACTCTCACATGTTTTTTGCATAGAGTGAGTGGAATGTAGGAGAAAGGTGCACAGCAAAACACAACTATGTATTCTAATGATTAATTTAATATTGCAATCAGTTTCAAATGATTTCAGTATTTTCATTCAGAATCCACACAATCCCCCTAAACAATGTAAAATGTCACTTGCACCAGAGTATCTTGACACAAATGATGAAGCAAAAATTCTATCAATGAGACAAGTGGCAACTGTTGGCAGTGCATCTGTACTAAATAATACATCCCAGAGCCTCTGATAACATGATATTGAATATGTGACAAGACTGCAGTGAATTAACAACATTTTAGTGGATACTAAAGAAGGTTACGATATTGTAACCTTAGTTCTATCAGCACAGGTGAAGCCCTCTACTGGACTCCAACAGTAAGTTATGCAGCATGCGCTGCTGTCTGCCATCCAACACCCTCTTTGGTAAGCAGGATAGGAGTGACAGGGGCCTTTGGTAGAGGGCTCTGCCTATGCTTTTAGAAATAGGGTTACAAAATCGTAACCTCTGTTCTCACTCAAACTGACTCCGCCTTCTACTGGACTCTATGGGTACAGTGGGTGGAGCCCGATGAATGCACGTCCTGCTGTGACATAACATCTCCCCAACCACATGGACTGTGTTTCACTTTTTTTTTCTCTCCAAATCTTTGTCTCCAAACTTTGTTTGCTAACTTTGTCTGCTTTTTTTGCTGGCCAGGTAGCGTATAGTAAACGGAGCTTCAAATATTTCTTTATTTTGTGCTAAAAACTGAATATTGCAGTAAATGTTCATGTCAATAAAACAAGCCAATTAGATGACATAGGTAACAAAAATGCTACATATTGAACGGCAGAGTGGGTTTATTATCTGCAGGTTTGACCCTGTATCTCACATTTCACATGTAGTCATTACACTGATAGTTTAGAAGAAAGAAAACAGACATTTTGTACATTTAGAATTTTAAGAATTTCTGTTATGGATTCTGAGACTGTAAACAATTACATTACTGTAAGAATTTACACTATTACTGACAGTTTTTATGTAATTATCAAGCTCTATGACCATGAACACCTGAAAATGTCAGTTTATGACCTGAACTTAATTAAGGAGTTTTGAAGAGTAGAGTTTTGTGGTTTAAATATCACTAATCTTTGAACTTGAAGCGTGATAAAAATATGTTGTTGTATGTTTTCTGTTTGTGTGGTAATGCTGGATATTGTCTGATAACTGGTAATGACTCATTCACTACAGACTAAAATATCACAACCACAACATATCTAAACTATGTCATCTTTTGTCTATATTTTCTGTTAAGTTGAGGTTACCCAACATGCTCAGATAAAGTAAGTACAACCCTAAGTCATACGAGTATCTTAAACTACGTTCTGCTGCACAGTTCTGAAGAGAAAGAAGTAGAAGCAGAGCAGGGCTTTAGTCTTCACTCCATGCCATGAGTGATCTGTGGATAGCGCTGAAGCAGGAAGTAGTAGTCACTAAAAGCAGGTTTCTGCAGATCATCATGCCATCATCCACCTCTTGTTTAGGTAAATTGGAAAGAAGCAGAGCAGGTAACACCTCAAACTATGCCAAGCTTATCAAGCGATTTCATTTTGTATCCAGATGCTTATATTTAGTCAAACCACTGCACTGGCAACTGGAAATGTTGTTGTTGTTGTTGTTCCCCAGTTTTACAAATTGATGGCATGGTTCTCTTGAATTAAATATCATGAAAATCTTTTAAAGCTTTTCTGGATAAAATATGAAATATCTTGAGAAGCTTGTCATTTCTTGCAGTAGAAGGTCTCTATATGTTCATGCCATGAATCATCCACCTGTGTGACCGTGGAGGCTTTGGTTGCTGCACTGAAGCAGTCCAGGTCCATGTCCAACAGGCTGCTCACTGCAGGACTGTCAAACTGATAACAACAGGAATAGGAGGGCTCATTGGCTAACTGGGCACAATAGAGGGGCAAGGAATAGAATAGAATAGAATAGAATAGAATAGAATAGAATATGATATGATAAAATAGAATAGAATAGAATAGGATAAAATAGAATAGAATAGAATAGGATGAAATAGAATAGAATAGGATAAAATATAATAGAATAAAATAGAATAGAATAGAATAGAATAGAATAAGATACAATAAAATATAATATAATATGATCAAATAGAATAGAATAAAATAGAATAGAATAGAAGAAGTAGGAAGAGGGGAAGGCCAGACGAAGGAATACTTAAAGGCTATGACCAGTGCAGGAGAGTGGAAAGTTAAAGAGCTGTGGCTGTTTGTGGACAGCAGCAGTTCACTAACCTCTGTAGGGGAGGTGACGTTGATATCAGGAGTAGCTGCAGCATCAAACAGGCTGATGATGTTCTCAGTTTTCATCTCCTTACATGGGGTCACCTTGGGTGGAGGAGGCATTGCAGGCCTTAGCTAGAACAGAGAAAGAAGCATGGTGACAAAGTTGCACCTCAAGCCAAGTGAATATGCATTCAAGGCTAGAATTAAATATAATAATTATGCCTTCAGTCTGCATTTAAAAAAACTGAATACAAATATGTTTATTTCAAAGTTAATAGATGACAAACTCAAACTCAGAAAACAAATTAGCAGACATTCTGACATGTCATTGCAGGATGAGCACATATGTAACTGATTACATGATGGCTAGCCAGCATTATTTTCGTTATTCACACCTGTGTGGAGTGATAATGCAGACGAAACTCTGAACACAGAGACAGCCTGAGAGTGTGTTTACCTTGGATGGAGATTTGGGGATTGGTGGTGGTCCTCCTGGCCTGAGAGTGTGGTTAGATACTTCTTTTACACTCACACTGAGTGAATGAGAGAGAGAGACAGATGGAGGGCAAAACAGAGATACAGATAGATTACAGAGACAGTACCAAGGATGGCAAACAATGTGAGAGAAAGGTCAAAGGTTAAAAAGTGCAGCTAAAAACTAACACAACTTGAGAAGTTACGAGGCATGCTCTACAAGAGTCCAAGAGCTGTCATGCAAGACAAGTAAGCCTTCCTTCCCTCCATCACTCTTCTTTTCGTCCCTCCATCCCATGCAAGCAGGCTTTGTCTGTGCCTCCAGTAAATCCTCACAAGCGAGCAGTGATAGAGGCATTCACTTTAATAGAAAAGATTTTCTAAAGCTGACCAAAGCAGCCCCAAATCTGTAGATATTTTGAAGGTTGGAAAACCTAAAATGTATTGCTGGACCAGGGAATGTTGTACATTGGTGGTGTAAGTGGAAGAAAGAGGTCATTCTTTGAAAACTCAAGCACTACATCACCAAGATTGAAAGTGGAGGGGGGCCAATAGCTTGAGGCTTATAGTGTGTCAGCAGTTTTTATTATACTGTAATTATAAATTTGTTCAGGAATATGCACCACTAAAGCAAAGGTAGAAAACTGTATTACACACAGAAGGGGAAAAGTAGGGGGTTAACAGGGGCTCATTTATGTCCTGTGGCCTCCCAGTGAATCCATGTACATTATCCCACTCATTACCTCACGCTTTGGGTTGTATTGTGATGTAACAGTCTTGCCAGGTGGAGCGTTACACATGCAGGTTTGCTCAACTCTTAAATATATCTGCAGTTCTGGGAGCAAAGCTCTCTTATCAGTGTGTCTGTGAATTCACTTGCACAACCAAGCACTAGTTCTTCCTTTAATCTTCCAAGCCTGCAGACTGACTGACAGACAGACAGCTGGACAGACAGGTCAGTTGGACAGACAGACAAGAGTTGTGTCACCATGGTTACCACGGTTGCTGCCGGTTACCTCCTATTTGTTCCTGACGATGACGCGCCGCAGGTACCTGTTTTTCTGAAAGGGGGGGTTCAGGGTTTGCTCCAGGTTAATGCATGCCATCGTGTTTGTCTGTTCCTGAAGCTCAAGATGTTTTGATAAGTAGTGTGTTAATCGAGGAGTTTCATATTTTTGTGTTTTTATTTCCTCTTGGCTTGCAGCAAACTCATAAGAAAAGAAACTTTAAAATTACCTCCACATTTAATTTACTGCTATTTCAACTTCTGATGCAGCACGCTACATTCATCAAGCACAATGAATTAGGTGCTCTTTAGTGGTTCAGACATTTGCAAAAGGTGCCATGGATATACAACATGAAACGTATTTTCTTTGCTGATTGAAATGACTAACCACAGTGATTGATCTATGAAGCATTTTAAAATGATTCCCAGGATTTCAAAGCTGTTTTTCAGGTAGACCAGGTTTTTTTTTTTTTTTTTTAGATCAAGGTTACTGGATTTTGGCCTAAGTGGAATATTAACAACATACCCAAGTTCTTCTGAGTAGTGTGTAGCATTGGTGTTCATCTATATATTTACCTTTTAACATATTTGATGTTAAAATAATATGTACTGAAACTAACCTGCTTGCTTGCTGCAGGTCTGCACTCTCCAATTTCTCCAAGACGTCATACAAATCCTGATCCAACTGCAGAGAGGGAAAGAAGGGGTGTTGGATATTATACCTAAAACGAATTGCATTGCATCACCATCATCATCCTCCTACATTGTTCTGGCACAATAGATGCGCATTCTATGACAAAAATCATTACATTGTGTTTGGTGTTGCTCTGTAATAGCATCAAAGTGCTGCTGAGTGTGTCCGTCTTCTATGGTTCATTTGCATCATCATGTCCAAATTCAGATTGACAGTATTTAAAACTCTCAAGCTAAGGCAGTAATACAGAAGATAATCTCTCTGCAGTCCATTAAAACCCAATGTCCTACTGTTGAATTACTCGGAAAAATGAAAAATAAATGAACTACAACTGACATTGGATCAGGTTTAAAAAATAGTGCTGAATGGCAACATTTTCAGTTGAGGTTAAAACCGGCATTATCGACATTTTCCATCAACTGTTACCTGAGACCCTGTGTCGATTTGTTTTATCTGCTCTTTATCTCAATTCAGCATTAATGGAGGTCTACACACGAGACTCACCCGGCCAATTTCCTTGTGAAACTTCTCCTCAAAACCAGCCAAACTCTGGAAGGTGCTGACATAAAACCCAACACGACTAGAAGGGGCAGAGAAGAGAAAGAGAGACAGTATTGACTGCATTACTGGCATGACTTAACATAACATCCTGTGACGGCACGCTATGTAGCGCGGATGTTAGTGAAACGTAATTACAGCGTCAATCCACCAACAGGAAATAATTTCCACAGACAGTCACAAACACACACACACACACACACACACACACCTGTTCCAGAGTGAAGGTAATTCCTCTTGCAAGTCAATATTAATCTCCTCGAACACCTTCTGGGCTCTCTCCAACTCGTCCTCAGCCTAAAACACACACACACACACACACACACACACACACACACACACACACACACACACAAGGTATTGGGGCATGTCTGTGAGTCGTGCTGTCATAGGCAGAAAAAGAGAGCGATGAAATGCAACAATCCTTGTTCCATCTCATGTGTTTTTGACCACTGGGGCTACCAGGATACTCCTTATCATCGTTCCATAGTCAACAGACCTTGCAGTATAAAGTGCAGAAAGATAATTGTGTACCTGGTTTCTGGACAGACTACTCTGGGCAACATTGTGTGCGGACAATATACCCTGAGCCCAGCCTGGAGTGGCCCTCTCCAACAAAGAGGAGGGCTGGAGGAGAGAGGGAGAATACAACAAATAAAATACATTATTTATGGAAATGACAGCATCATCAAAGTGCCAATGCTTTTGTATAAAAAATATTTTGAATTAGTTTTACCTTGGTAATTTTAATGCCCCCGTCCTTTTTCTTGGTCTTGTGTGTGGTGGCATAGTTGTGCCTGGCACTGTCGTAATCGACCAGCTTCCTGTCCCTCTTAGCTATACGTGCCTGGACGAAAAGAGGACAACGAGTTTTGTAATATTGAGCTACACTCAGCTTTCATCTTCTCAACATAAACTTCCTTTTTGGTCGTATGATTATTCAAACTTCAGTAAGATCACGATAAGATATGGAGGAAAGCCCCGCTGCCACTGCATGGACACTAAATGATAATAATTTTTAGTCATGGTTGTAACGGGTTTCTATAACCACACAGCTTACCTTGATATCAGGGAACTGGCCCAGGTAAGTATCCATGGAGATGAGAGCATTATCTACCAACTTTTGGTGGTAGTCAGTCCACAGCTCATCACAGTCCTACAGCATGGATGAACATAACAATACCACACATAGTCACAATTACAGATTTAATATTACAAATTGCTTGTGATGCTTGTTTCATTGGAACCTATGCTGCTTCCCAGACACATTTCTCCACCACTTTTGAGTTAATTCCTGTAGCTACACAGATATGTCTTGGCTCACAATCTTGAATCTAAATTAAGAATAAACTGAAACCCTTTTAACTGATTGCCATATTTATTTATTTTTGCAGCAAGCTTGTAGTAGTTTTATAACATAAGAACCATTAAACCAAAATTATCTTCAAGAGTTATATACTTATTGCAGTCGGAGGAAATTCCAAAGAGCTAATCAACATCTCTCACAAGAGATGTTAATATATAATTTGAAGAATTCTGCCAAGAGGAGTCAGCTTTGAAAAGCTGTGAAAAATAGCTGCTGTGATGCATAAGCTAATCAGGAGCCAAGCGCACACACACACACACACACACACACGCACACGCACACACACACACACACACACACACACACACACACACACACACACACACACACACACACACACTCAGCTAATCAACTAATATACGAACTATAAAATGAAGTGGTTCTGACCTCTATATGGAAACCAGTTTGTCCAAAAACTCCCACACATGCAGGCAATCTCTGCATTTAAAACTCATTCATGAAAAGGGTTTCTGACCTCCACAATGGAATCCACTTCGTTCTTGCCGTACCACTCCGGTTCATACATGTCAGCCAAACATGACTGCACATTCTTGGAGGACTCGTGCATGGCTGAGGACAAACACATATTCTACATTAGTGGAACATCGATAGATACTTGCAGGTTATGGTGTGTATTTCCACATCCACAACTAGGTGTTTACATGTACAACTTTGTACGTGCAAGTATGAATCTGTTAAGGCTTGTGTGTGTCACCTTTCACTGCCTCCAGGTATGCCCGAAGGTCCCTTTGCAGTTTGCTGCCTTCAGTCTGGGGGGTGAAACACAAAACATGGGGCTTAGAACCCATAACGAACCAGTGGGAGGAGAAACGTTCACAGCCAGTACATATTTTACTCTCAGCAAATGCAAACCTGTCAGAGGTCAGAGGGAAACAGTTTGTATATCCAGAGGGTACAGATATGACCAAAAGAAGTCTGGCAAGCTATGTTTTTTTTTTTTTAAGTATGCAATAATCAGTCATTATTATTATTGATTTCTGTGCAAATTAGAAACACGGCTCTGCCACACAACATAGTGTCATTCATTGGACTGTACTCACATATTGTTTGTTGAAGTTGATCACTTCCTCCTCAAAAGCAACATCTTTGGTCTCATCGGCTTTGCCAAGCTTTTGAAGAACCTATCAGTTAAACGCATCACAACATTACTGACGATACCAAAGGTTAGGTTAGCAATGGATTTTGTTCAGTTATATGACAGAGGATGGGACATGTTCCCTAAAATACACATTACTGGTTTTATTGTCTTGATCTCTTGCTTTCTTCTAAGTTTTAGATCAAATATGATGTATCTGCATTCATGGGTCAAATGAATAGGTTGCAAAATAAATATATGACAGCGTGTATAGGCATTGTTAAAAAGAGCAATCGGAACGCACATTAAACAAATCCTGTTTAATCTCATGATAACTAAAAATAATAACACAGATTAATCACATTGGCAGTATAAAATGCATGTATACATTATTTCTATATAAAGTCATATAGGCTGACATGTTGTAAGTACAGTGACATTCACACATTTAAAGCAAACTAGATTTACAGGAGCACCATTATCTGTTTTCTCTCTGCCTGTCTCTCTTTAACTCTACTGTTTATGATGCATTATGATAGACAAATAGCGCCCCCTGCCATTAATTCCGAGCACAACGTGCAGGTGCATAAACGCAGACACGGCCTAGACCTATATCTATTGCAGTATGGGTAATAAATATCATCATAGTGCTGGAAAAATGTAAGAGAGTTTTCAGCGGTTACCATTTATGTGACAAACACTCATTGCAATTTGCATATTGTAATTTAGAATGCCAGAAACACATCAGTCGTCGGCTAAATGATGAGTAGGCTTAGATATGTGCAATATGCACGTGCCCGCTGAATGACATTGACTTCAGCTACGATGTGTTTGAAGTGGACATCCCCATGCTCAAATAGGCCGTCAGCATCCCTGCACTTATTTTCTGTGATGTCGTGATGCGACACTTTGCCTCGGTGGAGGATGGACGTGTCACTGCTGCTTCGGGGCTTGCAGGCCTGGATGGTGATTCCCCACACCGTTCCCCATTAACCCGTTGGCGAGCAACTCTTACCTTTTCTTGGGCTCTCGTTAGTTTTTTCTGAACGTTGCTGGCCACTTTCCCTGCGGTCAGCCCCTTCCCCAAATTCAACTCAGCCATCTTGTAGCGTAGATCTGTCTTTGGATGCGGTAAGGAAGGAAATAAGAGCAATAACGATCGGATGGACCGCTACGGCGACCGTTGAGGCAAATGCATCAATGTCCAGTGGATAAATAATGGCGATAAATGTAATTATGTGACGTTATGAATGTGACGTTATGAATGTATCTTTAGGAGGATGTGTATGCAGAAAGCTAACCTGTATTCTCAAATGTTGAGCAGCCGAGTGCGCGTCCGTGACAGAGGAGGATGCTGTCAGAGAGGCTCTTAAAGGCACAGATGCTGCTGCGCGTCCACACAGGAACCTGTACAGTATATGCGACATCGAGTGGTAAAGCTGTACGTACATTATCAACACAGTGTGCTGTTTTACAATGCTGCACTTACTACCCTAAAAAATGGTCTTTGCTGATCTTTGTCATTTACATTTTTTTTTTTATTAAAATTAGCTTGAGACCTTATGATTATGAAGTCCTAAAATGATCAATGTCTCAAATGCATTAAATAAACAAGCAACCGAGCAGTCACACGTAGGCCTGCCTCAAAGCATACGTGTATTAACGCTTCAAAGACCCATCTGTCTCGGTCTGATATTATATCGTTACGTAACACGTGAAGTGACATGAAAACCATTCAGAGTAGATCACTGAAGTGCAGCTCAGCAGTCAAGTTGCTCAAGGAATAAACGATTTCTAGACACTATGGAGGCATTACGTTATAAAATATGAAATTTCTTCCTATTTTTTTCTGCAATGCACCTTGGTTTGGAAATTATATATCAGAAATATCCCAAATGAGCATTATGTGAAACTGAACTATTAAAACGAGCGATTAATTGTACGATCTGTATATGATGGAATGGGCCACTTGTCAAGCACTAGCTCTGATACCCTGATAGCGTGTCTCCTCCGGGATGGTCAACAGCTCTCAGGATACAGTGAACCACAGCTGCCACTGGACTACAGGTTTTATCTGGTGCTAAGAAAAGGGTCGCCACGAGGAGCTTTCCAGGAGATGGCGCCATTGATATATCATATATCCATAAACAAACATTATGTACAGAGCTCTGAGTAAATTCTTTCTCCTTTTTAAATCCGTCTGTTTTTGCTCAGCGGCCATAAAAGTCTGACAGAGTGCTGCGTGTAGAGGGGAATCTGCCAACGTCACAGATCAGGCTGCTCCAAATGATTATCAGTGAATTCGTTGTGAGCAGGTTTAAACTACAAGTTGGCTGCATTTGATACACTCTCCTTCTCCTGGTGAACAACGACCCATACAATATTTTTTATAATACACTTGCGTTCATATTTATGATGGAAATAATACAGCCCCATTGATACAGGTGGCTGGTGCTGGCTGAGAGCTCTCCAAGGTCCTGAACTAACACTGGTGCTGAGGGAAGCAGCAGGCAGCAGAACAAAACGCTCTCTAAAGACCCCCCCACATTACACTGGATGTAACTATATGTCTGTTGCATAATCTAGGACAAGAGACGAGAGCGCGGTTACCACACGTCCATGTGAGAGGTTGTGTGATTACACAGTTTTGTCACAAAACTGCCAAAAGAACAACAAGGACACTCCTTTCGATACAGAATGTTGTTTCATAAAACACCACTTTCTTTTAAAAAAAAAATCACTTGTCACATTTGCATTGGATTGTGGCGACAGTAAAGCCGTCTGTTTCCCTTGTAAATTACATACTGCCCCCCTTCCCCCCCCTCCCTCTTTCTTCTTCCTCCCATTTCCCCACTTTCCCCCTCCTCCTCCTCCTCCTCCTCCTCCCTTCTTCCCTTTCCCTCATCTCTTCCTCGCCGTCTCTTTATCCCCGACAATAACAACATTTGGCCACGAGTCACCAAGCCCATTCGTTCACGTATCCACATGAATAGCTCCCCCCACACCCCAAACCCCCTCCCACCCTCTGCTGCGGGAATGGTTTAACCCGTTACCCACAGTGAGCGAGACAGAGAGCACAAAGGAAGCACATACACTGGTCGAGTCAGGAGGGATTTCATAGGAAGCATGATGTAAACACGGAATAAAAACCGCAAGGCAGCGTTTTCCTTTTCCTCTTCGCACCGGTCCATTATCGGCGTTCAATATTACATGAGGTACCCGTGTAGCGACCGTGCGTCTGTCTGGACAGCGAAAGGCAGTAAGTGAGAAATTGTAGCCAAGAGGAGTTGAGCATTGTTTAATTTTCGCTTCAGGCTTTTTTTCTGGAGTTGCTCGGTGTCTTTTTGTTTGTTTGTTTGTTGTTGTTGTTTTGAACCGAGCCCGGTGATCCACTCAGATCAGGATGTCGGCTTTTTCAAGCAGACAACTGGAGATTCTCATCTTATTTTTTTAAAATATTTTTTTTTTGTTGCACATCCCCTTTTTCTCTGGACTCGGGGATGACAAAAGAAAACGCACGCGAATATGTTGCATTTTTGAGGTGAGTTCTCTTTGTTCACGTCAACATTCACAGTTGCACGCATTGAGTCCTAGAAGTACAACGACCAAAGTGTCACGTTTTGTTCTGTTATCTCCGCCCAGCACCTCAAAGGAACCACGTTTCAGACTGTTGAAACGGCCCCCGAGAGCTTATTACGTTGCCCACATCCCTTATGCCCATCACTGTAATTGCCTTTGAAAATTAGACACAGGGAGGTCTATCTCCTCTCCCATTGTTGTCCCTCTATTGTTTTCAAACCGTTGCTTCACGGAACATTTGGTGCTCTTACAGAAAGGCGCGAGCACTTCCAGACCCCTCCACGGCCGCATATCAGTGACAGCCAGATGAATCCTTCATGATGTGTGGCAATTAATAATTGAAAAGACTAAACTCTGAATTTTGATACCCGTGTGCATAATTGGTTTGGACAGCGTGTAAACAGTGGGAGCCGAATTGATTTTCACTCGCAGAAAGTCACGTGCACATCCCATCCAAATCTATCTATCTATCTATCTATCTATCTATCTATCTATCTATCTATCTATCTATCTATCTATCTATCTATCTATACCTACTGTCAATAGAAGTTTATCCAAAAAACAAACCTGAGACAGAGGGACAACATTGTGTCTCTCCTCTCTTCTTCGGGGTACAGTAACAGCACATGAAACATCTTCATAATTAGTAGTTTGCTTTAGCAAATAATAAGTAATTATAAGCAACGAGCCCGCTGAGCTTACTGTGCAGGCATTTTCTTATATTCCCTTTGTTAAACATGCAAATGTTGTCTTTTACCCGGCACTGCTCTGAAAATGGCACAGCTTGAACTTGTGCGTTCTCTCTCACACACTTCTGCTGTGCAAGATAGCGTTGTTCATAAATGGATTAAAACTAAACCATTTGACAGAAAAAAAGAGAGTGCAGTGGTCTGCTCCATATTTTAATATATTGGTGCTAATAATGTGTGTGTATGTGTTTGGTACTGTATGTGAGGGCATTTGTGAAGAGCTGTCCATGTGGTGCAAGGAGGAGACACACAAACCAACACAAGAAAATACTGTACACACATACCTACTTTTATTGTTTTATTTAACAGGAAAGGGGGAGAGATAAAAGAGATGCAAAGAACACATCATATAGAGTATGCTTATCCTTTTATTTGGCTGGTACGAGTATTTGATCTCCTTTAGAATTACAGAGGATAAGGGTAATTTTGGCCTTTGGCATTAGTCTATTAGAAAAAGCAAAATCACATCATTGAGCTGGATATCTCTTGAGATATAATGATTCATTTGAAGGTTGTGCAGCATTTGAATTGAGGATGCCGAGAAAAAGTCGCCATGGGAAAAGGCATGAATAAGATGGAGTGTATAATAGTGTTAAGGAACCACTGTGCAGCCAGTTACTGACGGTGCTTTTGTTTGACTGAGTGATGCACTGGCGAGTTCGCTGGTTTCAACCCACAGAGTTTCTCACTTTGTAGAGCTATTCAATCTTTGAATGGGGCTCTCTTTCCGTTTGTGGTTCATTTCCTGGGCTGAACTTTGAATAGCCCAAATGAACACGTGCATCATATTTATTTACCACCATTTACCAGATAAAACATGGCCAAGCGTGCATTTTCAGGAACACATTTGCATTCAACTCCGTGTGCACCAAGCTGGTATACTCCTGGCAACAGCGCTGCTCCACTGGAGCAACTGAGGGTCACGAAACAGGGCACTGTTACAGGAGGCATTGAGCTAAATGAAAGTGTTTAACATTTACTTTCATTTCCAATCATGTCCAAAAAGGTCCAGTCATCAAATTTCCAGCCAGAACCCAATTATTCTAATAGGCCCAAGGTATGAACACTACAGTTATTCTGGTTGACAGGTGTTATTCCTGGTTGCTCGATGTTTGATTAATGACAGCTCTTGATATCGGATTTAAATGTCAGTGGGGAGTAATGATTGGTTTGGTCTGTGTTTTAAATAAGATGAAGGGATTCTGGAGACAGAGAGGGGATATAAATGTGACAACATTTTGGGATTCAGTCCCCCACCTTTTAAAGGCCCATTGAAAATAGTTTTAATGAGGCCCCCCATATGTTGCCTTGCAGATAGTAGACTTCGGCAAAAGTGACAGGCTCGGAGTTGATTAGAAGTCTGACCAGAATTCACAAAGTCTGTCTCTCTGCTGATATTTATTCTGTGACAAATCTTTTGAGGGATTGGGTTCCCAAGGATTCAGACTCTTACTTTTTAACTTCATTTTCAACAAAACATCATTCCAGTGTGGAGAGGAAAGCCTTTAGCTTCACAAATATTGTTTCAAGTAATTGTGAAAAATGGCCTTGCCGCCCAGTATTTTGATCGTAATTAATATAGATCTAAGATAGAAACACTGGTTGGTTACCAGAGATGCTACCATTCATACATGGATTTCCTATGTTGCTACATACTGTGCCCCGCTTTGATGACCGGTTATGTAAGTACAGTGAACATAAGCCCAAAAGACTCTGACTCAAGACGAGCACAAAATGTCTACAGGGGCTTTTCCGTCTGACGGAGCTCGTCTGCAACAGGCCTCACTGTGTTTGTTGTATATTAAAGAGAAAGATGGATGGGAGGTTAAAGAGGGCAGACAAAGAAAGAGTGAGGAAGGACTGTGAATACTAATGGGACTTACTAGAGCAATATATATTAATAGTAAAGTGAAAAGAAAGAAGGTAGGAGGTAAAAAGGTCGAAAGGGCAGAGTTATGACTAATAATGAAAAGTGGGGACTGAGATGAATCCAAACAAAAACAAAGAATTACCATACAATGAGGAAAATGGACCTCAAGAAGAATTGGCAGGGTGGAGAAAGAGATGGGGGGAGGAGGACAGGAAGGGGAGAGGAGTTAGAAGGGAAATGATGTGGGAGAGAGAAAGGGTTAGGTTGATCCTAATCCCATTAATACACTACAGTGCTGTCTTTCCCACTGGCACACACACACACACACACACACACACACACACTAGTTACTCACACTGGTCAGATATATTGTTCTTTGTTGTGCAGCTCACCAAAATACTGTCTGGACATCCATTTAATGATTTGAGCCCTACATATGCTGACCGTGCGCTTATCAGGACGGGGTCAGTGTAATGAGGACAGCGTCAGGTTGGGAGCCTCTAGTTTCAACCAGATCTGACTCACAGCGCGTACGAGCCCTTTGGCAGTGTGGCGCGTGTGTTTGTTTGGTTGTCATGTTGGTTTGTAGCTAAAAGAGTCTCTCCATACCGTCCAGACACATCCGCTGCATCTGCCAACGTTTACGCTGTAGACGCATACAAAATCTCAAAGGTGTGTGTATGTTTGTGTGTGTGTGTGTGTGGGCTTGTGTGTGCAAATACAGAAATGTGTATGTGTTGTGTGTAGAGTATGTATGAACCTTATGTGATGACTGAAAAGACTAAAGGAATAAAACAGTTACGAGTATGAGTGTGTATTACTGAATGCAGTGATTCAGGACTCTACAGAGAGATACAGCTGTGAGCCGCATGGCTAATAGAAAGAGTGAAAGATAGAAGGCAATAATTTATACAGAGAAACTGTGTATTTGTGTGTGTGTGTGTGTGTGTGTGTGTGTGTGTGTGTTTGTTTGTGTGTTCCTATATGTGCCACAGACTCTTATCCTTTTTTCACACCATCACAGAGAAAATTTACAAAATGTGTTTGCTACTAGTGGAAAGGTATATTTGCTCAAGTCCTCTTGCGCTTAAGTTTATTTCTAACGTATATTTAGTTTACTTGAATATTACATTTTTTCACTTAATACTTCTCCCCAACATTTTAGAGGCTAATGTTTAAGAGCTATGGTTACTTGCTACTTTGCAGATTGTGATTTTAAAAAAACCTATACACATACATATTTTTATCTACAATTTGAATACATTTTGAGTATTTGTACATTGTTGAATTTATACTTTTACATAAGTAAAAAAAATACTTCTTTCACCTCAGGTGTTTGCGGTATTACTCTCACATTGTTGGTCAGCAGTAGCAGGTCCCTAGAGTATGTGCACACAAGGCAGTCATATTTTTAGAAGAAAAAAGTAAGAAAAAAATGTTATGAAACGGCATAATCAAGCAGCATGAAGATGATTATGTAGCAAATGGAGGGATACTAGTTTTAAAAGACCGGGCAAATCTGTTTAAATGATGTTAGGAACATTATGTATTCTGTGCATCAAATAGATTTCGTAGTAAATAGATACCTGTAAAAAGACATTGTTCTGAAAGTTGTTCATTTCAAGCATTTCCTGTGTTATTTCGTTGTGCACTCATACAGTTCTGAACAGCCATCATTGGCTCACGGGGGACATTTGGAAAAGGACAAATGGATCCATGTGGGAGTGAAGACAATTTTAACGCTGCGGCTTCAAGTACTGTACGTCTAGTGCTCAGCAAGAGAGAAAAAAAAGCGTAGTAGTTGAAAGCAACAGTAAGATAAATGATGCTGGAAAGAGAGATGGTGCAGGACAGAGAATGAGCTGTAATCTGATTAAAGCCTCTTTACTCCTCTGTCACCTCACCTTCAGGCCACAAGCAATGACCAAGGCTTAGAAGGGGATCAATGCTGAGGCCACCAACATGTGGGCGGAAACACACACACACACACACACACACACACACACACACACACACTCAGATCACTTCCCTTTAAGCGCTCCAAGGCTTCCCACAGTACACACGCAACATCTGAAGATACACCTGAGATCACTGCCAGCAAAGCAGTTTATGTTCATACTTTTTTTTGTCGCACTTTATGTGTAGTTTGCTAAACAGATGGATAGATGGATGAATAGACGCACGAAAAGGGATTGGGTGAGAGAACGATCAGCTAGAGATGAGGACATTATGTCTTGAATACTATCTGGTCATACTTTTCTCTCTCTGAGTCTCGTTATTGTGCTTTTGTACGTGCGTTTGTGGTTAGGCAGGTGCACGAGGGGTCTAAAGGTCACTCCGACATCTCAATAGGTTTGTAGATCAAAAGGGAGAGAGGGAGAGCGTAAGGAGAAAATGAACAGCTCCCATACAAATCACTTTCCTGCCTTTAAACCTAATGACCCGGGCAACCAAATGACCTCGGCCGAGAATGTTTCTCTGCGAGTGTCCTCTAGTTAAGTTTCATTTTACGGTTACAAAAAAGGGCAAATTAAATGCACGTATGCATGATGGATTGGGCGGAGGACTCAAAAAACCTCTCTGGATACAGATAGAAAAAATGATGAACTCGAGACTGTTAGCAGTGAAAGGGATTTAAACTGTTGAAATTGTGACCAAATTTGTTTTTGTTAATAGCTTCCCCTTTTAGCATTAAAGCACTGACATTATTCCACTCAATTTGGCACTTAAATGGGCTTGAAAGGCACTTGATAACACAAGTGTGGAAAATAATGCTATTAATATTTCTTGCATGGATTTATCTACCAATGTCAGTGCTTTATTTATTAAAGGACCTGCATCTTGTTAATGATGTGACATTATAGAAGTGATGTCTTTACTGCTGCTCACATTTTATCCGTGTATTTATTTATTAACCAAGCACCACAGACTGTTAGATGTGATCAAGACATGACTGAAACATCAAAAGAAGGAAATGCACAGAGAGGAAATTGATCTGGAAACACAGCGTAGAAAGGCTACCAAGAGAGGCACGGGCCATCTCCACTGAGGCTTCCCAAGCCTGTAAAACTAAATTAGAGTCAGATAAGGATGCTGCTTTTACACAGTTGGTTCAGCTAAGCAGTTCAGTTAATCAAAGATGCAACAGTGGAGGCACTTCCAATAAAATAAGGCTATCTGCTCCTTTTTGGTTACTATGCCAACTGACCAGGAAGCTAGTTCAGTGTAACTGCACAGTTTGGCCTGCAAAGAAATATGCCTGCAACACATTTGTTAATGAATGAATTCATCATTTACTCTGTGAGGCGTCTGAAAATAATACGTTATCTCTATTAATACCTATTATCACAGGAATGAACATCCTCCTGTGTGTAACAAAGGCAGACATGTACTGTTCTTTTATTTAGGCGCTGCACTTATTACTGAAATAAAGGCTATTTGTCCTCTTGGCTATCATGATAGAACTGAGATCATGTTATGTTACATCTCAATGGTCTATGGAATAACTGTAATTGCACAGTGAATTAATCCCACAGTGTCTTTATTCTTCACCAGATGCACATGTGAACAGATGCTAGATAGGACTGTTTTGTTATATTTCTTTCATGTCAGATCTGTCTGGAATCTTAAGCAGATTGAAACTCTCTAAGTCTCTTTCTGCTTTCCCGGCAACACCCTCCTCTCACAGTACACACACACACACACACACACACACACACACACACACACACACACATACACACACACACACACACACACACACACACACACACACACACACTCACACTGTAGTCGTCTCCCCAGTGACAGATGGGCTGGATGGAAACACAGTCATCCTGTTGGTAACCATGACATCAGCAACACTGTTACTCACTGTCACATGCACATGAATGCTCTCCCTCTCTTTTTCTCTAAATTGGTTGGGCTTTCCAAACAGATCGGTATTAGCCAGCAAGTGGGAAAAAGTAGCCAGATAGGGGGTCCAGGGGCATGCCCCCCTTTGCATTTTATAATGAGTTTGCCTTCCTCATTGTTAACATGTAGTGAATTATTGTAAAGTAGAATATGGCTTCTTACGAATTTTAGCCCACACAGTCTGTAAATAGCTATTAATATTTAAAACCACAGCAACGTGTTTTAAATGTATAAATTCACACTGTCACTCTCTTTTCTTCTCTATTGATATACTCCACACCTATGGGCAGTAAGCAGGTATGCTTCAAGAATGAACAATCACTTAATTACCAACAAAGCAAGAGAAAATGACTCAATGACAGGATAACCGAAAATATAAACCATGAATGTGTTTTCACGTGTATGATGTGAAAAAAAACATGTATTCATGATCATATGTATTCATATTTATATGTATTCATATTTCTATTTTTAAAACATGATCTGGGGCATCTGACATTAGTTTGCAATAATTGAATGCAATGAAAATATTGAAAAACAATGGAAAAAAAGCAATTACAGTTTGAGGCTGACACAAAGCATACATTTTCCTCATGACAGATTCCTGTTACTTTGACAACATTGCCTGTTTAGTGTGCACAGCAAATCACAACTTGTTGATCAAAACTATTTTATTAGAATAAAAAATTATACAATAAAGTAGCCATCTTTAATGAGTAGTTGGCTGTTTGTTTGTTTGTTTGTTGAAGGTAAAGGAAAAGTCAGGGGAACACCCAAGTCTTTAGGACTCATCCTCTGGGGACCATGAATGTCGATACAAAATTGGATCAAACAAACACCTGACAAACAGACATTGCCACCTTTAAAGACAATCTTCGAATAAAAATAGTTATGTGACCATGTGTTCCCTGTAAAACATTAAAATGTGGACGCAATTTATAGGAGAAAAGGTTGCTCTCTCTTTATAATCCTGGGATCATGTCTGTAGTTTCTCATGAACCTTGCCAGTGGAAAGGCATGATATCTTAGTAATAATGTTATTGATATTAGCAAGGCTTACCTCTACAACATTTAACCTTACACTAACCCAGGCTAAATCTCCATTCTGATTTAGCCTACTGAAATATAACCCAGTGAACTCTAGTCCCCATTCTCTAGGTAGAATATGATACAAAAATAACAATGACATTAGTTAAAGCCATGATCTAATATTTGGTCCAATCTATTGATCTAAGTACACTTAGGTACATTTAAAAATCAATATCACAACTTCATACCAGACTTAGGAAAGACGATTGTCCATTTATACCCTCATACAGTACAAAGGAGATAGATAGATGGATAGCTGGATAGATAGATTTCTGCTGCCACCCCAATACAAGAGTTGAATGGGTTTTTGTTTGCGCTGCGTATAGCATCGAATAACTAGATTAAAGAAATTCAATAACATCACTTTTCTGAAACACACTGTTTCTATTACTCTTGACAATTCACAGAACACACTGTCAGTTTTCTGGGGTTCTTCAGTAGTTCCACTGAAAACTGTTCAGAAGGAGGTCTGTTTATTATCCAGAGTAATGACACCAATGTTTCTTGAAAGGCATGCTGCTGTTGAAAATTCAGTTCACAGCTGTCGTGTTGGGATTGAGGCAGAAATCTCTGAGACAAATATCTCAAACCCTAGATGAATGGAACTTATCCGTAAACTGAAACGGGGCTTTCTCATAGTGGAGCTTTGCAGGAATCACAGTCAGATTTTAAACTTTTACAAAGCAACAAGTTAAAGAAACCCAAAAGATCCTACCCTATTGTTTTTTAATGCTGATAAATAATGTGATGAACAGTTTCAATACGATTTATTTTCGCTCAAAACATTATACAATCCTAACTATGGACTCAACCACACCGTAGCCACCAGGGCTTTAACTTTCCAACATCACTGTTGTGTTTTCTTGGCACAGGAACTAGACTTCAACTGAGGTCTGTTTTCTTTTTATTTGAGGATAACACTCTGCTTCTGCAAACGTTGAAAAGGCAGGAAGCTGACCTCAAGTTTCCAGGAGGAAAAAATATATACTTTATCTTGATTTTTATTATAAAATCAAACTCACTGTCTTTGAGGAAACATTCCTTTTAACTTTGTTGTTCCCTGCAAACACTCTTCTGAAAAGAGGATGAGATTCCTAAACTTCAGAGATTTTGTAGTTATTTGAACTTTTTGTGTGTATGTGTGTGTATCGAGTCTTCCTGTTTTTTTTCTGTTTTGTGAAACACATCCTTGTCCAAAGACTACTGCTGATTTTGCCATTTTTTCTCTTCTTCACACCTTCATTCACTTGTGTGTCCCTCTTTCTCGCTCTGTCCAACCCTTCGAATCCCCACCCTGGAGAGTAGTGTGTCCTCGTTCTGGTGATGCTCTGTCGCCACCACCCAGTGTGGGTCCTCTGAAATATTCATGCTGACACACATACACACACACACACACACACACACACACCTAGAGACACACACTGGCACAACCACTTTCAAACCCGTCATCTTATTTTTCGTCTTGTCAGTTTGCCCATATCAGTGGAAGATTAGAAAATATAATTTATCTCACAGCAGGTTAAGGGAGGAAAAGCTTTACACAAATTCAAACAAACACACACACACACACACACACACATATGCGCACACACACACACACACACACACACATACACACACTAAACAGTAAAGGCAGAGACAACTTCAATCCGCTTCACAATCCTCTGAATTTCTGCAGAACACAGTTTGATATTTCCATCATATTTTTTTTCAGTTTGCGATTGAAATGATGGGTTGGGTTGAAGTACAGAAGCAGGTATGACAGTCATTCAGGGAGTGCAGCAGTTTTCAAGTCAACTGTTTTTTATCAGTTCATAGATCTGTCAAAGGCAGCACACTCGTAGGGGTGAAGGGGAAGTCACACTGCACTGTGAATGGCAACACGCGTTGGATGCCAGAGATACAAGCTGGCATACAGCAGAAACAATCGTAAAACCCTTATTACAGTGCCAGCAGTGTTCGGATTTGATCTGTGACCTCAGACTGTCTACTCATCTGACGAGAAGAGGAGCTGAAGCAAAACTCCAGCAGAGAGCACTTCAACACACACAAAGGTTATTACACTGTCAGTGGTTTTGATATGTAACCTAACATTATTGGCCTGTCGGGCTGATGGAGGCATGCAAGCAAGGATCTGGCTGAGCAGATCATCATGTGAACATTGATTTGCGTCAGAGGTGCTGTGAGTTGATTCAGTGGTCCCCATTTGTCAGCAGGGAGGACAAGCGAGCCTGTGAAACAGCATTTATGTTGGTCTCACTGCAGAGTTTACATGCTGGAAAATGAAACCCTGTGCAGAGCAAACCCGTGTCGCTACACGGTGATTATTCCGATCACACAGAGAATCCAACAGTAATACAGAGCTGTACTCCTGTGTTCATACAAATACATGGTGTGGTGTCTTACCCCTCACATTTATTTTGACTGCTTTTGAGTTAGTATGCATCAATCAAACATGCAAAAATCCCACATGCAGAATAAAAAATGAAGAGGTGAAGTGCAAATGGTAACAATTCAGTGTTAAAGTGTAGACATTCTAATCTACGTTTGGCTGTAATTGTGTTATAAACCTAAACATCTATAGGTTTCTGTAGACTTTATATGTTTGATCCATCAAAACTCCAAGGTTTTGGGAAACTGGTTACCGTTGAAAATTTAACATCAAGGATGGGACTGTTTTTTGCCATAATGCACTCAGTTCAGTGGATACCCTAAAATGTTGTTGGATTATAAAGAGGCACTAGCTAAATAGGGTCAGAGGTCAGGACCATCTGCTGCCAAGAGCCTCAAAGAAACCATCACGGATTGGCTCTTAACATGCACATTCCCATGGAGACGAGCCCCACTTCCCATTTGCAGGGTCCTTGTACCGCTGCTGGTTGTTATAGCAACAGACAGGACGTGACATTGTTGCATAATATGCTGTTTTTTTCTTTCTTTCTTGTTCTGACCTTTTTGGTGGGCTATTTTCTAATCATGTCATCTTCTCTGTGAGTGTAGCAGTTAGCAGATGCAGTGTCAGGTCAGAATGGAAATTGACAAAATCCCCACGCATTAAAATCACATTCAGCTTGAAGAGTCATGGCGGACCAACTGAGGATGATTACTATAGTTTATCTGATAAAGCGCAAAATATACTACAGCAGTCTTGGAAATAAACATTGGTGCAGTGCTTGGGAAATACAAGATATACTGACTTTCTGTGATTGTTTTTCTTTTGTTAGTGAAAATACTGTACTCCTCATACTGTATTATTCTGATCACCGATCTGTAGTTTATTAAATTACTTTTACCCTTTGTTCTCCTTGTGACTATGGGTATATCAGCAATATCAACCGAAGCATATAGCTTTCTTGTTAGCAACCATTGTGTAACAAAGCACATTTCCACTTCCCCCAACAATCTATGTGACTTTGTGTTACGAAGAAATTTGTAAATGTTTCTTTGCATATGTTGTTTTGAATGCCAGGGACATACAAAAAAATAATTATAGTAAAAAATACTTAATAAAGACTAAACTTCCAAGTCACTGCAGAGCTAACAGTTGCAAATATTATACTGCATGAGAAGTGCCGAAACATCCTTTGTGATGTCTCGATTTAAAATGTATTGTTTAGGACAAAAAAGAAAGAGAAGGAAGGCAGCTTTAAGGACCAAAACATTAGAGCATATTTTCACTTTGTCGTTATTATTTTTGGCAGTGCAGCACTTGTCTGCATTCTAAGTTTGATCTTTCTCCGGAGGTGGGCTGCCTGTGGTGAAACGAAGCTGCAGTCTTCACAATCTGTTTCACCCTCAGAATCTGTCTTTCCAAAACAGGCAATAATGAACTGGAATTCTTCCAATTACTTTTCAGGTTTTTGACCCACTCTGGGTGGAGTGCAAACTAGTGCAGGCTTTTAGTTGGAAATTGCAGATCTGGATTCAGGTGCATTTCTAGGATTGTTTCGATTAGAAGATTTGTACAAAAAGGAACTTTTTTTAAATTTTCCTTTGAAGCTTTGCACTTAACAGAATGAAAAAAAGAAATCAAGCATATGTATCCCGTGAGTGTCTATTGTTTTATGTAGTTTAATCTTCATCCAGAGGTAGATGTAGCATTTGTAAACATTTCCTACTTTACATAATTTGAAGTTTAGGGAATTGTGCAGCCTTTGCAGAGGTAGAGCTTTCTTAATGCTCCCTCGTTTCTAATATATGCTGTAAATTTTCCCTCAACTTGATTCACTTCAGCCATTTAGCTAAAGTTATACCACATTACCATTCAAGGTGACTGTGGATCAGTGATAGAGTGGGTTGTCCTTCAATTAGAGGACCGGCGGTTTGATTCCAGGCTCCGCCAGTCCATGTCGATATGTCCTTGGCCAGGCTGATGCGTGCTCCCGTAGGCTGTGCCTGCGGTGTATGAATGGTTTGCTAGTCCTGATGGGTAGGTGTCAACTTACATGGTAGCCTCTGCCGTCAGTGTATGAATGGGTGTTAATGACATGTTGTGTTTTGCGTAGTGCTTTGAGTTGTCGGAAGACTAAAAAAACGCTGTACAAGTACAAGTCCATTTACCACTTACCACTTCTGCAGCAACTTATAATAATAATCTGTTGTCAGGTAATCACAAGTTTGCACAGCAGCAGGATGATGTGATGCGTAGGATCGCTCAATGAATTAGCCAGCCAGAGTTTTCCTGTCAATAAGTGCCTACTCAGTTGAAGTTTTCTGTTGTAGGAGTGCTTCTCTGCACTTGAGAGTGTGGGAAATTAACTTCAGAAATCAATACAGCACCACATAATATCCTCACAGTTGTACGTTACGTGGCCGTAAAATGCATTTTATGTAACTAACATGGTTGCCATTGAAGCCCGCTGCATTCAAACACCCTGTATTCATGCTAATCGGCTTTTGTTTAGGTCTGAGTCATGCGCTCCCGACTTCTCCCACTGTGAGCATCGCTTACACTGTGTCATTAAAATGTTTGATACTAGTTTACAGTTCATCTTAATCTATGCTAATGCTTTTAATTCTGTATAAGTAGTGACAGGGAGGCCCAGAGGCATAGACACAGGTGGGTGTTGCTGACATAGAAAGGGATCTGATGAAAGGTACTGTGCCTCGGGCTTAAAAGCAATTATAGCAGCTGACATTTAGATGTCTTAATGACAACTGGAAATGTTGAGCTATTATTTATTGAGACAGTGTGGACTTTTTTCCAGTATACTGAAGACTTTCATATAACTTGGCTCATCCCTCTCCGTATTTACATTATTGTTATGCAATTAGTTATTTCAGAAGAATGCTGCTCGACCTTGACTGAGTGTACAATTGGTGACATTCTCTCTTATGTGAGTGCAAAGATAAAAATAAAATCATGCAGTGCTGATTGTGTTCTTGTTGTAACCAATAAAGCTACAAGTTAAATTCAAAACTTACATTTTTTATTTGTGCAAAAACTAGGTAATTAATTTCAAAAGCTAATCCAAAATTGAAAATTTTGGGATTTTGATTTATTTTTGAATCCCACTTCTGTATCGTTTTTCTTTTCTCCAAAGCACACCACGTCATGCTGGGAAAATGAGGTTCGACTGTTCAGTGCTCCAGAGGAGTTGTTTTGCTAAACATCACCATGGCTGCTGAAGTGTTTGTGTGAGTGTGAGTGTGTGTGTGTGTGTGTGTGCGCGCGCGCGCGCGCTTCACAGTGCAGCAGCACCTACAGTCAATAAGGATTACCCCCTCTGTGCAATCTGGCTGGTGAGTATGTGTGCAAAGTTAGAATTTTGTGTGTGTGTGCAAGAATAAACACAGGAGAGAGAGACAGAAACACACAGAGAGAGAGAGTATATGTCATCTGTGCTCTGACATGGCAATTACAGTTACCTGAGGGACAAATGTAATGGATCCAGATTAAAGGAACACAACATCTAAAGTCTGGGGCTTTACCACACGGCAAATGAAAACCATGAAATAAAATGAAAAGATGCACCTATTTAAGGGTGTCCAGCGCTGATCGAGTCTATGCGATTAGGTCTTAATTTGTGTCTCAGCTGGAAATGAAACAATTGGGATTTGGTGCCTTATTGACTGGGGCTGTGTGGGTGTGTGGTTAACGAACACACAATGTACCTGTGTGGGGGTATATTCTACTGTATGTGTTTTTATGTGCAAATTATAAAGTCTATGTATTCTGCTAGTAGAGTGTGACACAGTGATTGACTGAGTTTGCACTTGGCTATCTTCACACAATACAATATATGTGAAACAGCTGACTTTGATCACTTGATTCATTATTTAATTAGCTGATGGCACAGAAACTACCAAAAGAAAGTACCAGAGTGGAAGCCCAGGGCACATTTTCATCCAACAAAAGTCGTCGACAAATGCCTCTAAGTAAAAAGGGTGGATTGGAATTTCCAAGCAGCGCATCTGCAGCTCACACCAAACTCCTAATTGATCTGCTTGTGTCTTTTGGTGACCCAAAGGACACAAGGAGATCAATTAAGAATCGAGTTATCAATACTGAGCTGTATTGTGCTGTATTGTGTAACAGTACAACATCTCATTAAATGAGAAGTTGTACTGTAAGTTACACTCTGGGTACAGAAAATATATCATGACACCAGTAATTGCTCATCAACGTCAGCGAAAGCTGCCCTATGGCTTCATTTAGAAATTAAAGTAAAAAGTAATCAATGGAGTCTTACAGTTGGAAATCACACTGAATAACTGGTGCAATATAGCCATGCTTATACATTAATATTGTATGTTTAATAAATACAATGTATGCTTTTACTGAATAATAGTTTTCCTTCCAGACTTTGTTTTGTTCTTCATTAGATGTAATGTGTTTTTGGTGCAGCTGCTTTAATCTCGCAAGTGTTGCCTTTTCCATCCCAAATGGAGAAAATGATTGCACTCATAGACCTTTGTTTCAAGAGTTTTAGTTCCTGACATCCTATAGTCCTAAAAGCCAAAATAGGCTCTTTGGTTGCTCATGTTTTCTTTTCTTGTTTTTGCACCTAAACATACATTCCAGTAGTATCTCCTTTACATTGTTATTGCTATATTGAAGTTTGTTCTTGGAAAATTGTCCACCAAAAAAATCATTGCTGCCTCGCTCATGTTTTAAGACCTTAACCATCATGTTTTAGTTGTTTGCTTGATAACGTTGCACTCTACCTGGTGGTTTAGTCTATTTATAAAAAATCCGGCATATGTTGCACTAAATGCTCAAGGACTATCCACTATATCAAACATTTGCAGCATGAACAATCAATACATGCATTTCTATTACTGATGAGTGTTTCATAACAATAGATTCATGGTCAATACTGCAGCACTACTTTGTACCATATGAAGTTATAACAGAGCAGTCTTTCAGTTTGACGGTACAACAGCAGTGAGTGAGTATTTGCGGATGTATTATTTCAAGTGGGCGATTAGAGTAGCAGTTAGGTGTTGTTTTTTGTTTTTTTATCCTTTGGAAAAGCTTAAGCTTTGTGACTTATGTGTCTTAAACTTCCCACGACATGCAAATTAATGTTAACGCTTTCTGTTGATCTTTCCATGGCAACCATTGTGTGTGCTGCAGATCTTCTGCTTACGATCGAAAACTTTCAAATTCCTGGCAACTATTTGTTGCAACCTCTTCCCTGTATATGCAAGTGAATGGTATTGGCTGAATTGCTATTTTTTAGCATGCAGTCATTTCATCTGCAGCAGTCGCTGTTGGAGTGGCTGTGATATACTGGGGGTGTTTCTTTTTCTCAAATTTGTAATGCATGCTTACTGCTCTGTCAGCACTTACAGCTGAGTACTTGAAATGAGCAATCAATAATCACTCTATCCTCTCTCTTTCTCTCTTCTTACTCCTGCCCTCTCTCTCCATCACTTTCTTTCTGTGCCCTACTTTTGCAGGTAAACACGTCTCAATGGGTGAGACCCACTGATCCAGTCATCCCTTGACATCCCCACCACTCCTAACCCCTGTCTTCCTCTGTTGCCCTACACCTAACCCCCCTTCACATCAGTCACCATGACTTCTACCAATCAACTGCTGGGTTTGGCTGAGGTGAGCCTGAAGTGTGACCAGGAGATTGAGAGGAGATATGAGATTGTTCCCTCAGTGGTCTGCTCCATGTGCTGCCTCTTTGGAATCATCTACTGCTTCTTCGGTAAGTGAGGATGTAATCAAAGCTTCACTCATAAGGTTTGGTGCTGGTACTAAAAAGCATGGTAAAAATACAGCTTGCCATAAGAGCTAATTACCATCAGTTAAGAGTACTGCTGCTGCTCTATTATTGGCATGAGAGGTCTTTTCATCCTAGTGCCATTTTGTATTCCTACAGAAACTAATGTGTCCTGTTCAGTCATCAAAGAATTAACATTAGGTCAACATTTTTGGGAAATTTACTTATAAGATGTCTGTACTTTATATGCAAAGCTACTATCAGCAGCCAGTAGCTTAACTTAGCACAAAGACTGGAAACAGGGGGAAAGAGCTAGCCTGGCTCTGTGCAAAGTATACAAAATTGTCCCAACTAGCACATCTAAAACTAATTAGTTAACGCATTGTATAATTATTGTCTAATCTATACAAGCGTAAAGAAGATATGTCCAAATTACTGCAGCCAGCCAAGAAATATCCTAGTGCAGTTATCCCCCATAGTCCCCTGTAAAATCACAATGAGTTGTTTTTACTCTCTGGTTTTTGTAAGTATTAAACAAACAAGATACAACATGTCAATTAGTGAGCTTTAGAGGTACTAGAAGGCAGATTGTGTTACCTTATGGCAGAGCCAGGCTAGCTGTTTTCCTCTGTGTTTCGGCTTTATACTTAACTAAATAAACTAAATCTTCTGGCTGTTATTTCATAGTCACCGAAACAATTTGGGCATCTTAATTCTCAACAAGAAAGCAATAAGCATATTGCCCAGCATGTCAAACTATTCCTTTAACATTAACTGAACAGAATAATGTCCAAATGTGTACAAATGTATATCATCCATCAAAAGTCACCTGTGCAGTGGGATTTTGCAAACAAACAGAGACTAATCTTTTACAAAAGAGCAAAACTGGAGAATTTGTAAATCTAAAAGATAATATATGGACGTCTGCATGTAGCATTAATGACCGACATGAAGGAAACACTTAAGAGTGACATGCAGCTAATATAACTTCCTGTATGTGTAAGTGCCAGCAAATAATTGGAAAGTATAACATGTCGCCTAAGAGCCCTGAAATCGCATTTCCAGTTCATTCCGCTCTGCTAGTCTATGATATTATTGATTTAAGAGCAGTACACAGAGGTTTACTTGTTTCTGGCTATGTGAATCAATATTGAAATCTCATTTCTACAGACTAAGCTATTGTAGCGTTGCTATATTTTTGAATGTTTTCTTAGAATTCCATTAAATCTCTAAATATCTGTTCCTCTTCACCCTAAGCACCTCCTTCTCCCCATTTCAAGGCATGTTCCCATGTCTTTCAACTAAATGTTACAGCTGCACTGCAGAAAAAAAAGAAGCACAGAGTTTATCAGAATACCAGGCCTAGCTGGTTTTTAGTTTTTTTTCTCTGTGCATTCAAACACCAGAACTACTTTATGCATCGGTCCATTTGTATGTTTAGATGTAAAAGTCCTTACTTGAGGCTGAATTTTGTGTCCAGTGAGTGACTGTGTTGGATTGCACCACAAGAATTAAGGGCTCATCCCAATGAGTTTGGATGTAAAGTCATTACAGGAAAGTGTAATCAATAAATAATTAGAGAGAGAGAGAGAGAGAGAGAGAGAGAGAGAGAGAGAGATGATGTAATGCAGTTGTTTTAAAAAAAGAAATCACATAAACATGCTCAAATAATAACATTGCATTCAAAATATTTTATGCACTTTTATTCAAAGATACAATATATTTCCTTGGGTTGGCTTACAGGCCTGTTTAATCATTTACTTGCAGCTATTGTCTAGTTAAAGATATTTTAATCTTGTTGTGGCGGTTTTGCAAGGACTGTAGATCAGATTCATGCAAATAGTTTTTTCATGGTATTTTGCCTTTACAGGTCAGTAGATGGTAAAGAGACACTTGAACTCTCCTCCAGAGACTAGACCACCAGGAGGAGCTACAAATGCTACAAATGCGGCACTTTAAATGTACTTTATCAGCTTCATTAGCATGCAAACATTGGAATCATTGCATTTAGAAAGCTAAATGTTGTGATGTTTTAGTTTTCTGTACTACTCAATTAACACCAACTCTGAAAGTTTCTAGTTGACAAAAACTTAAATTCAGAGAATCACATTGATTACACAATTTGTTTCATACATGCTTCCATAAAATTAACAGCAAGGTGTCGTGTTACAGGATGGAACTGCATCATTGTACTTCAAATACTGCTCCTCAGTCCTACACCATCTGTTGTCTATTTGTTTCTCTGTTTGTTTGACAGCATACTCAAAAAAAGAGAAGATAAAGAGTAGCATTTTCACCCTCAGTGACAGCTCTTGCTCTAAACAAAAACACCGTTCTGCAAACAAGACACAATGCATATTGTTGGTGTTGTTCAGAAACTCCACACTTGCATATGAAAGGACATTTCTGCAGTCTGAAATTGAATCTCCCTGCTGGTAGAACTGTAGAAGTTCCAACGTTTTGAGAAGAAAAGGTTAGCTGTCATTTATTTGATCCAAAAAACAACAACAAAGTTGGACAATTAACGATGAATGATGTTTTAGAGACAAGATGGATGAGGTAAAAAAAAGAAAAGAGAAAAGAGAGGAGGAAGGGAGACATCCAAGAGTTGGATAAGCCAGAGTGAACAGATAGGATGGAAGGTTTGATGGCTGGAAGAAATGTAAGGGAAGCAACAAGGAATAAAAGAGGAAGTAGGAAGGTTGGAACAGTGGGGGAGATAAGACTGAGAAAAAGTAGAGGGAAGAATGGGTCAGAGCACAGTGACCAGAACATCAAGAGCAGTCAAAAAGAGGCATGCTATTTCAAAATGTATTAATTGCTTGATGGAGACTGATATTGAAGAACAATTTGTAACGGCCGCTGACCAAATGAATGTTCAGGTGGTATGCTTTAGAAATGCTACGGTTACTCCATGTCAGACTATTCATTCAGACATGGTGTTACAGAAGACAAATACACAGGATTAAGCAGAAGGGAGTAAAGAAAGCTAGAAGAAGTGCATCACATAAATGAGGTATAGTCACGAGGGAGGAGCATGGACAGTGGGTTGGCTGAGAGGAAGAGTATTGTTTGGCTCAGCTGTGATTGCCTGATTACACATAGATAACAATCTGATGTTGGTTCCCATCGAGACAGACAGAGAAAGAAGGAACGGGAGAGCAAATAGAAAGGGAGATGAAAATATTAATAAACACAGAAGCGAGGGCCAAGGAGATTGTAACTCTTGATAATTTGAGCTTTTAATGCTTTGCTGTCTTTTTTCGTTAGAATAAAACACATTAAAATGGTGATAAACTGGTGAGAGATAAAAAAAAAAAAAAAAGAGACAGCCAAGGACAAGAGGGAGCATTTGATGGGAAAAGAGAAAAAAAATAATAGGAGAGCAGCTGTTCTATTCAGCAGGCCTGTTGACTAATGAATGTGGATGACCTTTTGTAATACGATGATTATCATATTTTAAGGCAGTTTCATAAAGGTTTCTAGAGACAGTTTATCTGCTCATAGTGAAGAAATGCTTCCCTCACCCACCACAGGCAGGTTGCTGTTTGTTTTGCTTTTCATTATGCATCATCCCTATGTTCTCTGTTTACATATAATAACAGCCTTTATCTTGAAGAACTTTCAAAAGCAATCTACATTTGGTCAGCTACATTGAGAAATCTTTTGACTTTAAGCATGACAAAAAATAGAATAAAATATTGAATCAGGGATCAAATAAATGTGGCTCTTCATAAAGGGGATGAAATTAATTACCGGTGAATGTATAATTTATTAATCCTTTATATATCAGTCATAAACCATTTGTAAAAACAATTTATTGGTTGCTACCATCGTAATTTGGACCAGGGAGGAAGTGAACAGGTCAGACTTTTGATAGGTGGGGATCTGCCAGATGAAATACAGAGCTAGACTGAAAGAGGAAAAAACGTTATTGGAGAATGAACTTATAAAGGCTTTATAAAGTACCTCATTATATAATGGTCCCCAAATACATATTCTCGCTATCACCATATATTGGCTTTGTTTTGTGTGTTTAAAGAGAAACCAAATGACACAGTGAGGCATAGCATGTACCAGCGTTTGTATGCTTGAGATAACCTTACAGTGGTCTGTTTCCCAACTCTCCTCCAGGCTATCGATGCTTTAAGGCCGTATTGTTCCTCACAGGCCTATTGTTTGGCTCTGTGGTCATCTTCATGTTGTGCTACAAGGAGAGGGTGATGGACACTCAGCTGAGCGTAGAGGCATCGGTGGGCATCGGCCTGGGGATCGGGACCCTGTGTGGCCTGGTGACCATGTTGGTCCGCAGCGTGGGACTGTTTATGGTGGGCCTGCTGCTGGGCCTGCTGGTAGGAGTGGCTTCACTGGTGGTGAGGAGACACATTTGATTGTGCACTTTTTAGATTTATATTGATTTGTGTCCAGAATGTCAAGGAAAATAACATATACAATAGGTACTGAATTCTCTTCCAAGTCCACCCAAAGATTTTGAATAACATAACAGTACCTTAAAATAAGTGATGAAAGCGTTGTTCTATTATCACACAAAAACGTTTTTGGGCCCAATCACATCAGAGAGTGGCAAATGTATCCGGGAGATCCTGTAGAACCATGTTGAAATGACATTGAAATGACATTGAAATGATTCCCACAGCAGTAATGGCAGCGTCTTGATACAAGCTAGCTAGATTTCTATTTAGCTTGTCATTTAGGGTGCTGGCAAAAAAGTTCTCCAACTACAAATCAGCAGAGCAGCACTTGAAACACATATTATTATATAATAACGGACTGCAAACCACACCACTAGGCAGGCCTTCAGGTCTTCTATTTTTGAAGAAGATGGTGACTATAATCCATGATGCCAAAATAAATGTCAAAGTTCTTCATAACTTCGATCAAACTCATGTTTTTCCGCAATTAACAAAACCATTCAAATTAAATTGTTGTGGTCACATTTCTGCTGTCGTAAATATGACCATGCCCTATATCTGGTGATTAAAACAATAAAAACTGAGATGACAAAAAATGCCAACTGCCAGAGTAAAATTAACCCTCCCCTCTCTCACCTAGACCATGGAGGAGTTCTACCACCCCAGAACAGTGTGGGTTCCTCTGGGTATTCTCTTGGGTTCTGGGACGCTATTTGCCGTCCTCACTCTTCAATGGCAGCGCTGTTTCGTCACCCTCTCCACCGCCACCTTCGGCTCCGCCATCATCACCGTCACTGTGGACTACTTTATAGAGCTGTTCGCCTTGGTGCACTACGTCTACGAGAGACTCAGGGTAGGCTCATCTGTGTGTTTCTGTGTAAACTCTTTGTGGCAGGGAGAAATAAATGCTATTCATTTATTCAAAGTCACCTTGAGGCATGTTTTTTTTTCTGTGTGTGAGTAATCTGTATGTTTGTGGGTGGTCATGTGTGCGTGCGTTTGATATGTGTGTGGACGAAGGAAAGACATGGATAAGCATGGATAATAAATCTTCAATTAAGAGTATATGTAATTGTATGATGTCATAGTGGTATATAGGAATACAGTCAGCATCGTACAAATGCAATTGAAAATCCATTTGTAGATAACATACCCAAATGGAAATGTCTGTTTTTGAGCTAAACCACTGACAACACTAATGCAAAAATCCTGGAAATCCAATATTGGCATAATACAGTTCATACTGCAAAACCGCCTGCAAAGGCTGTTCCCTCATTTGATCCAAAATCACCCACAGGTGATCTGTTGGGGTTGTGATCTGCCAACAAAAATGGCCACAGCATATTATTTGAATCTTTTACATATTTGTCACGTAGTTTAGTGCCCTGTTGTGCCCTGTAATGAAGCATCTGAATGTATTCCGTTTCTCCAGTCATTTATTTAGGTCCTTAATTCAATTTGTCACGGTCTGTATTTGATTTGTAACACTGCCCTAATCTAATTCTAAACCATTTCTCAAATTTTCAAAATACTTATCAAACCTCTTTTAATTCACTCAACAGAGAAAAGATGCTTTCTCATTTGTTTGTCAAGTTTTATTTGACTAAACCCAAAGACTTCTGCATGAAGACACATGGAGGCTGTGGTTTATGTTTCTCTTTTAAGACAAACTTTTGATGTTTAACATTCCTATTGATATTTTGCTGCGTCATACTTTTTAGGGCAGGAATTCTGAGAACGTTAAAGAGGTGTTGAGAAACAGACAAAATTGCCAGAATTTTGCACAAATGAATGGTTTTATTAAAATGAAATTATTCATCTAAAATTGTAAATGTAATGTTTGCAGGTGGCGCCAAAGAGGCCAGTGTGCTGGTTTACCTGGGTCATCTTGGGGGTGTGGCCTGTCCTGGCCCTCCTCGGAGTGCTGATCCAATGGAAAGTCACTGCCGAGGGATTTTCCCACACAGAGGGTGAGTGATGCTGCTTCACACACAACCAGGTTAACCAGGTTCAATAGCTAACCTAGGACACTGGTATTGGTGCACAGTGGAGCACAGTGTTTTAGAATTTTTTTTTTGCCATATTTGTTGATTTTGCTTCTTGGCAGCAAGAGATACTAGTTTTGATTTGATGAAAATGTGACGGAAATCATGTCACATGATGTCAGTATGTTGATCACTTGAAGAATAGGAAAAAAAAAAGAATATGAAAACAATTTCAAGAATTGTTGAAGATTTATTAATCTAAGACATTCATTTTTTTAAACTGTCTGGGGGTCATGGCTAGGTGTACAAAACATGAATACAAATACAATAATTTAGCTAAACCACAGCGACACTGACTTTATAAAAAAACTGGACAGAATATGATTTTTTCAACGGTCCATAGCTTCTTTTGCATTGATAATTGGACATAAAAATATGTAGTTATCACAGTATTGACAACAGGGCTCAGGACTGAAATGCAGACACTTGTAGAGCAGTTTGAATCAAAGAAGCAGGAGCAGAGACATGTTACAGGTACATGCAGGGGGAAAGAGGGCTACTAAGTGAATGTAGGGGTCAGGTGGTATAGAAAATCAACTAGGGACAAATCCTGGACAAAGGGAATAGCAGGTTTGGAAAATTCCATGAAAATTCAGCAACCTGGGGGAAAATGAGAATGTCTAAGGCTGAAGATACGTGTCGTTACGACATGCTAGAAAACTGTAGCCAAGACTTTGATCTTTTCCGTAGAGGATTTGAATAAAAACGTAATAAAAGCAAATGTATTCATGAAAATGCAGAAACACGCAATTTTGAATTACTGCTGTTAAAGTTACAGTCTGACACAGCTCCTACTCCAAACTGGAACACACGATGGATTAAACTGCTGATCCAAGAGGGGTGGTGCTCACCTCCCTGTGTCCACTCTAGCTTTATGGCAAAGCAGGCCACAGACACAAGCTTCAGGCAAGGCTGAGGAAAAAGCAACCTAACCTTCCATCTATTATTACGTTTTAGGGCAATGTGGTTGAGGCTGTATCTTCATATAAATAACTAGGATTCTTAATTGACGGATCTCTCTCTCTCTTTTAAGATTGAGATTCAGCAACTTGTGAAGAATTCAAAGCTGAGGCTGGGTTTTTATTTCAGAAAAAAAGCCTTGCTTTTCTTTTGATGCAAAAAGGAGACTAGTTGCTGCTACTTTTATGTATATGATTGATGTTTTATATATGTATGCATCTTGTCAATGCCTTCACCCTTTAGATACTTTATACCATGGATCCTTGAGGTTCATTACAGATCTTAAGGCCCTCACTCACCATGTCCTGCATTGTCTATCCGAATCACTCGTGTCCTTATTAATAAGGCAATTCTTAATCTGCAAGGTACTGTCTCTGCTCTGTGAAATATCTGCAAGGCTTACTCTTGCTATCTGTACCCAACGTCATTCTTGAAATGGGAAAAGGGGCTTTTAGGTATGCTGCTCCTGCGGCTTGGAATTTGTTGCAGATTGATTTTGGTCGAGGGGAGCTTGTGTCTCTAAGTGTTTTCAAAAATAGTTTGGAGGAGATGGAGGGTTGTAGATGCTTTAACTGAGCTTGCCTCTGTGTGATCCAGGATGTGATGAACTGAGTCTTTTTGGTGTACTCATGCTGTGATTTGAAATTTTATTTTCTGTAGCTGTTATTAGAGACATGTTGTTTGGCTGAAACAGCTTAATGTGCTGCTACCAGTCTTGGCCATGACACTCTTGTTCAGGAGATTTTTATTTTCCTGGTTAAATACATTTTAAATAGGAAATAGAAATAAAAAAGCAGGACAAATGCTGCTATGTCTGAGTATTAGGAACTGTGTACTTGAAGTTTACGCATGGGATGTTTAATTAAAAATTAATTCAATTCAGTTTTAAAACATTTTAGTTATATCTATATATTTTATTTCAACTTTAATCTTAGTTGCTCAATAAGCATGCCAAGTACCGAGAATGATGACGAGGCTTGTTTCAGTATCAATCTCACAAAGGCCACTACAAACTGGTGGCATTTTATCTTGACGGACAAATCTATCCTAATTTTATTAGATCGACAGTTTTATCGGCAGCTTAAGAAATTACAGCCATTGTGAGGACAGCGAACACTGTGTGTGTTTGTGTGAGGCAGAGTCTGAATACACCAACATTAGTGTGGTCAGCAGAACGTGCCATTGACAGAGACAGCCTTAATCTGTTCTAAAAGCAACCACAACACAGATGGCAAGATCACACTCACACACACACACACACACACACACACACACATACACACACACACACACACACACACACACACACACAGCGTGAATGCAGCACTCAATACACAGAGCTCATACACATGAACAGCCTCAGACAGAGGCAGAAATATACTGGGGCAAAGTCTCTCGCTCACTCTCGCACTAACTACACACACATAAACTCTGACACTTGATCTTTGCTGGTGTGTGAGATGCAGAGTTAAACAGTGTCTCAGAAAAAGTCACACATGGGTTCAAATAATGGGATTAAACAGCAGGCTGCCTTGGCTTCCAGTCAGAGGGTGTGGGCAAAGAGATAGAGGAAGCTTTCTAGTACTATTTTGAAAAATGTGCAGTATGTATGGGGGAAAGAGTCCTAAAAAGGAGAAGCCACATGAGTTAAACAGTAAAGGCTAAAAACTGGCAACAAAAATAAAAACATTTCTGGATTTATGCATGTGCATCCTTATTGCCATATACAGTATATGGCCTGTGTTTGTGAAGAATAATTAGGGAGAGGCTCTAGCAAGAGAACTATGAATGTTACTGTAGTTACTTCTACTTTGTGATAAGAGCCAGGTCAGTAAGGGTCACCATTGTGTCACTTAGAAACCCCTTTAAATTTAAATGTATCCTTAAATGTAACTTTAAAAACAAAACAAAAACGTATTTGCACTTGTCAGAGTCGTCTGTCCTTAATGATAGAAAGCACTGTATTGAAATACAAAGAAGGATGGGGGAAAGGCGAGGGGGGACATTGGGAGCAGGTGTACTGGGGGAAGGGCAGGGCAGGGTAATAAACTGGGGCACAACGCGTAACCAGGGCACCCAAGTGGATCAGTAAGGAAAATCATCTGTCTGTCAGCTGGTTGAGTAGGGCAGGCATGAACGAATGAGCTCGCACATGCTCGCACATTTTTCTTTTTTTGTTTGCATGTGTAGACAACGATGGAACACGCACGCATGCACAAATACTTAATACTTGATTGACATAATTCCTTCCCAATCGCCAAACTTGAACCATCATAACCAAATTGTTAATATGAATGCTGAGCCAAACCTGAACTAAACTCCCAAACAGCCTTTTTAAAGAAGTGGGGACTGGCCAAAATGTCTTCCCTCGCAAGGTCTGAAGCTCATATTAGTCCTCACAAAGATAGATGTACAAAAGCACACACACACACACACACACACACACACACACACAGTAGCATGTCGCCAGAGGGGCCTGGAGTGGGGTGAGCTGAGGAAAAGAAAAGGGGGTATCATTAAGCAGTTTCCCTGGCAGATGGTGCCTAGTTAGCTGTCCGCCCGCACAAAGAAACAACAATAGACCTTATAACACTTCCACATCAACCCACACATGCTTTAACTGTGACGCATACTGTTCATCTTTTCTTCATTAGGTTCAGCCTTGTTGTTGTACATGCGGCAACTTTTTGACCTGAACATGAAATATTTCCCCGGCACTACCGCATATTTAATCGCTGAATAAAACAAAACCTTACAAAACACGCATAACTAAAAATAATCAGATGGGTAATCAATGGACAGCGAGATAGACTGGATTTTGGGCATCCTTTGCAGGGATGAGTGTGAAAATACCACGAACACACTCACCCACTCACAATATGTCAGTACATGCTGCAAGGGAAAATATCTGTCTGCCAGAGGACTAAATATAATGAAGGAAATGGACATTGGTGGTTTTTTTTCTTCCTTTTTCTTTTTGCAGCCTACACTTAATAATAATAATTTTATTATTCAAAAACATGTGATTAAAGGTTGCTCTTGTTTTTGGTCAGTCTGATTCATTTTAATGCTTCCTTTCCTCTTGATTTAATCGGTTACTTTTGTTTTGTTTCACTATGAAAGCTATATTGTTCTGTCTTCATCATCTTCTCTCTCCCTCATGATTATCTGTCGGTCCCTCTCCCCACACATTATCACATCTCTGGTCTCTTTGTCTCCAGTGGTTTTGAGTCGACAGCAACGGAGGGTTCAGCTCATGCGGATCCGACAGCGGGAAGAGAGGCTGAAAAAGGAGAAGGAGAACAAAAAGAAGAAAAAACGAGAGACCCAAAAGACCACCCACAAACAGAAAGCCCACACCCATCACCACCACCACCACCACCAGCAGTACCACCACCCTGCGGCGTCCCACCCTCATCACCAAGCCCAGAGCTCCCAGCCACCTAAAGTCCCTCCTCCTCCTCAGACTGAACCCGGGTACCAGCGCAAGGCTAACCCTAAAAGGCGCTTTGATGGAGATGTGCTGTCACCGGTGAGATGAAGGGGCTCTTTATTCTTAAGATGAAATGAGAAAAGTTAGCTTATAGCTGTGTCGGTTAAAATGTCATGCTTTCAAGATATTTCAAGAAATAATAAAATAAGCTTTCTGTTAATATTTTTCAATGTTTCTATTTTATGTGCAAATAACTTGAAACAAACAAATATACAGAAACATTTGTCTTTTCACTGAAACGCACACGTTGTGTGTAAAACACCTTTTGAAATAATTGGTGTATGTAAAGATACCAGAGATCCTTTTTCCATCTCTTTTCCTTTTTTAAATCAATTTCCTTAGACATAATCTATATTTTACTTATTCCATATTGCACCTTTAAAGGCATAGTTTGACTTATTTGCTTTCTTTGCCAAGAAATTTGATGCCACTCTCATGTCAGTACGTTCAATATGGAACTAGAGCCAGCTGCCAATTAGCTTGGCTCTGGACATACAACGGTAACAAAATATGCCTACCTTCAAATTGAATAGACAGATACGAGAATGGTATTGATCTTTGTATCTGACTCTGGGAAAGAAAGTGAATACAGTGTACAGAAGTATACTCTTTCACGACTGCTGTTTGTGCACTTTACTGTCATTATATATCACAGCATGGTCACTGTATATTTCTACCCCAACCGTGTATCATCTGTCTGTCCACAGAGCTACATCAAGAGTTTCAGGGACAGACAAACAGACAGACGAGCCTACTCCCACAGTCGAATGATGAGCCGCTCCCGCATGGCTGAACTCGACTACGACTGCGGCTCTCGAGTGCCCCTCACAGCTCCCAGTGGACCCCCAGTCCGCATCTGAGACAGGGAAACTAAACATGCGTAAACCTAACCACACACACATTTACACAAGGCTACTTCAAACCTATTTGTCACTGTTAGGGATAGAAAACCTAACCCTGTGTGCCAACCTTATCAACTGCCTAATAACCCAACAGGAACGCAATATGTCCCAATAAGGTGGTGATTCCCACACTGGTTTACTTCTCTCAGACTTGTTACAAGTTGTATTTTTTTGGACCAGTTTGGTCTTGTTCTGTTCTTTATGACTGTCAAGACACAAGAGCAGCACCTCTTCTTTTGGATGGAGCAAGAACTGATTGCTTCATCAAATCTCAAACATAGTCGTCACATACTGTATTGGACTTTAAACCTGTGTCTTTGTACTGTTCTGGAGATAATGGACCCGTCTAGTTGATTGAAATATCTCCGTTGAACATTTTATTTAAAAAATCTTCTGGTTGATTCAAGCCATACGAAGTCATTTCCAGTGGTATTGCAGTGGGAGAAACAATCAAAACGCTACTTTCTCCAAAGGAGGGCTGCACCATTTCAGATAAAAAAAAGCATCACATGGCTTTCATGGAGTCAAGGTAGCACAACCTTCAATAAACCTTCCACAGCATCTTTAGTTCCTGGGAAATTAAGGAGGAAACGATTTGCTTCAAGGATTCCATTAAGAGCGCTCAGAGGAATATGACAGGAAAACAACCGAAACCCAGCTAACACTGACACAGAAAGCCAGCTCTTCTTCATCATTTTCCCCACTGAAAGGCCACTGTGTGAAGAGAGGTGTACATGAAGTCAGCCTGTTAACTTCACTGAAAGCCTGTGAATCCAGACATGGAAGCAAACGTCTTCTGCTGCTTAAAACTGCAGAACAGAAACTGCTTTTAGTTGTGCATGGGATCAAAGAGTTAACACCGAAGACAATTTTTATGTTATTTCACCCTGGAACACTTCCATGTGTCATTGCCTACATGTATGCCATTTTCCCAGTGGAATGTGCTTGCATCTTATTACTCTCCTTGATTCCTTGATGGCCAGCTGTTTTCACCACAAACCTGACCAGTAGACGCATATGTACCTCCCCTCTTTTTTTTGGAAAGCTACTGTATGTAATTATCCTTTTTGAAGTGTTTCTGAACGCTCACACGTCCCTTTTCCTCTTCTTATCTAAGAGAAAGTCGACCTTTGTTGAATTTGTCAGCTGTCTCATAAACACTAAAGCACAAAGACAAGAAACTGCTATTTGATACTGGTCATCCAGGAATTAGACAGTTGAAATTCAGTTTTGGAGTTTGGAGGGGACATGGCAGTGAAAATGTTAAATATAGTGTTTGTGTGTGTGTGAGTGGACACAGAAGCCCTGTGGTAAGTGATGGATTGCACCACATGTTGGCCAAGGAGAGGGGGATTCAGTGTAGTGTACGCTGTATTGTTTTATCCTCTTTTTTTGCCAGTATACCGGTCCTGTTTAAGATGTGAATCTTATTGTTTGGATGAAGTGTTATATGATGAAAAGGAGGAGGAGGAAGATAATGTAAATGATGAAACATAATGAAAAGATGAAATCATTTGCAAATAGCGCCCTCTCACGTTTACTGCTGGACCTTTTTTTTCTAGACTTATTGTTTTTGTGTGCATATGTTTGTGTGTTACATGCATTTGCGTGTGAATGTCTTTTGAATTCAAACGTGCTCCGAGCATTAATGTTGTCGTGCCGAACATCCAGAAAGGTGAGGGAGTTAGATTTGTACAAGCAGTATTTTCAGTACAAAGGAACTATTTTTTGTTTTATTTGAACCTCTTTGAAATTGAGGTACCGTAGTTCCTCACAATAAACACCAAAATGTTACATTTTGGGAGATTTTACTTCATGAGGTTTTGGTGAACAAAAATATTCCACAGTACTGTTCTTACATACTATATATCTAAATATGGGCTTGGCACCAGGACCAATCATTCTCACCTTAACCCATTACTGCATGAGAATCCTTGTGTAACTGTTTCCAATGTGTCAGTGTTTCAGTGTGCCACTGTTGTCATGTGAAAACTTCAGATTTACATTCAGACTTTTTTGGTCCCAGGGTGCACAAAACACAATCCACAATGACTGACGAAAGGACCAACCATAGCCTACTCTGCCACAGGATCAACTCTTCTCGTCTCTTCTTTTTCCCTCCTCTTGACATGCATTATGTTAAGTCACCTTCTATTCTGCCGTATCATTGTTATGGCAATAATGTTTTGCAGTAGTGGCTGTACAAGTGTTATTTGGGGTTTTGCTTACACTTCACTGTAGTCATCAATGTCTTTAACATTTTAGAAAGACAAACATTTACAAAATGCTAATTTAAAACATTAGACCTATTTGTCAGTTGGGCCTGAAATTAATTATTAGAAACAAATTGTCAGATATTTATATTAGTTTTTTTTTTTCTTCTATTTTTTTTCAGTTTTCTGTGCCCATTGCTACTGAATATATGTTGGGGAAACACTTGTTGTAGATATTGAACTGTAAATAATTTTCAAATGTGCAACTGTTTTCTTTAATTTTCATGTTTACACCATGTCACTTATCCAGCAGATTGGACCTGTTTTATATTGTGTGTCTACTGTGTGTCCTATTGGTTTGATTTGGCTGGGTGGTGGATGCACTTGTATTGTTCTCATCCTGTCGTTTCAACGTGTGATGTTGAAGAGCTGCAAACAAACTGAGCCTCAACTGATTATCAGCAACCATCAGTAATTCAATAATTGCTCCACATTGTGAGAAGAGATGACAATTCATCTTCATACCACCCTGTTTAAATGTGTTTAAATCACCTTATTATTATTATTATTATTATTATTATTATTATTATTATTATTGATAGCATGAATTTATATGGACCTACAATATGATAAACATTGTGATTCTACAATCTGATGGATTTGTTTGTCTTTACTGTATATAAAAAATCATGCGCACCAGTACCACGAACACGTTCCTGTCTGTCTAACTTGCACTATCCTAACCTAGTTAACTTATTTAGTGGTGTTGAGGGGGGCTACAATGGGCAGGTGCGCTGTACTATGGAGCATTGTCTGACACTACACCCAACACTTAGAAAATAGAATCTGTACAGTTACATGTACAGGCGGGTGTGGCGTTGTCGCATCTAGTGTGGCATATTAGTGCAGAGCTGAGTGGAGCTACTCAGAGGCATGCACACATGCATATTAATTTCACGTAACAGTAAGCTAACGAGCTAACATTTTCTACGCCTGAATTCCTCAACATATACGTTCACCAGCTGATAGCGTAAAAGGTCACAGAAGTGAGCTGACTTCATTTGAAGGAAATAGAAGAGGAATATGCTGCCCTTTTTTTGTTGGCCTATAATGATTGGGAAGCTTATGGCAGTTGCAAAGAAACCGTGACAGACAGAAGGTTTCGATCAAAAAGGCTCGAAAGCATTGAAATGACTGCCTCTCACGTTCTTTCCATCTGTGTCTTTGTTCAGCCTCGTCTCTTTTTCTTTATGTCTGAATAACCTTTTCATTACATTTGTACCCTCTCTCTCTTGTTTTCTCTCTGTACCACTCTCCTGGTCTCGCTCTCATTCTTGCATTCTCGTTTATTGTCTGCCCTTGCTGTATTTTTTATTTCGTTCTCCTCCTCTACCCCCACTTTTTCCTTTTTTTTTTTTTTTTTATCTTTGCGGACATTTTCAGTCCAGTAACTTCAGACACAAACTGCATTGACTATATAATTCTTGAGGCTGTGCTAATCTGCTTCCTGCAAGAAACAAAGCACAGCCGAGGCCAGCTCATTAACAAGCCATTGTTCACTTTTCCTTGCGCCGAGATCAGTCCTGTTGCTGATAATTTCAACAGGAGAGCATCTGCTATTTTTTTTATAAAAGTGAATTAAATGTTAACAGAAGACGGTTACGCTTGGCTGGGAAAGCTAGTATAATTTAAGACAGCTAAAACAGCTCACATCAGATGATGAATGCAGTGGGTAGAAGTAGTCCATAAAGGAACCAATGCAAAGGCATGTGCGCTATCTGAGGAATACTAATGAGTAGATTTAAAATGGAGACTATCTTACACAATACATGTGCTATGTATACTGACACAAAAAACAACAACAGTTTTCTTTTATCACAACATCTTTAGAAACTGTCTGACTCAAGTAACAAACGGTGATAACAAATGTCTTTATTTGAGTTTCTGGCCACAGGGAAGCAGCGTAACATGGTCACCCATACTCATACAATCAAACACACAGCACATGCTTTTGAGTTCAAACTTCAAACACGACTGAGTTCCTTTTCCATCGGATGTTTGTGTTTCAGACACAACATCTCACTTTCCTTAAATCAGTTACAGAAATAAACACCTTTCTTAATCAAGTTATACACTTGTACATTTGCACAGAAATACTTGGAATATGTGCAGTGAAAACTTTACAATATTACTTTCGACCATGGTGTTTCAGGCCCATTGATCTTCTTGCACCTTGAAAACCTCCCTGTGGATACTGGGCCTACGCTATGCCTTGTTGTTGATTTGAAACTCTATTCTTCCCATTGCAATATTTTTGCAGACAAGATATAACAAACTCAGGTGTTTTTGAGAGAAGGAAAGTAACATGGATATAGTATAAATCTTGGAATGACCATATTTTAAAACCAGGCCAACGACAGTAATTGAGCATACTGCGTCTGTCCTGTTAAAGATGTCTACTGGTTGGATTCACTCATATAATTTTGTGTTTACATTTAAATCAGCTTAAATGTTCGGTGTTCTGTCTCTAAAGATAGGCTCAGCTTATAAATCATGGTAGGAAAATATCCATTTTTGTACTATTTTGAATTAATTGTTTATATATAGTGTTTCTAACGTTGCCCCGTCCGGTTTACATGATGTCTTGCTGATGCTGTGTGGACTCGCTGACAACCTGAAGAGGAGGAAGATAAAAAAAAAAGAAGATTAATTATCTACGTTAAGGACTGTAGAGTGTTGCAGATAATACGTGAGAGTATTTTCCATTAACAGTGAAGCAGGTTTTTATTTTCGTTTGGAGTGAAGTGCTGTGCACGGGGATGGGCACTGAAAGTGAAGCAGGTGAGGAGTGTTGAGGTTCACTTATGTGTCTATAAAGGTTTGGCACAAACTATAAGATTTCAGGGATATTACAGAGAGTTAGAGACTAGAAATGTTTTTGCAGCTTGATTTCAATGCATAGATTGCTTTATACTCTCTGTAGGATCCATTCTGTAATTGCTGTCATAGCCACATGCCAACTTCAGCCTATTTCAGGCACAGATCCAAAATCTGGTAGTTCTCTTCAGCCAACGGTGAACAGATGATAGTGGGATATTGGAACCAGACTTACAGACTGGGCACTAGTGCCCTGGCTCATAGAATACTTCATCTGGATAAAAATATAACAAATTAAAATGATTCAGTTGGAAAATTATAAATGTCATCTCTTAATAGCTAAAAAATATAGGTGCAAAAATGGTATCACTTTATATTGGGCTATGAGTGTGTATATATGTATATAGTATATATGTTTTTGCGTGCTCAAACCTCTCCATCGCGGGTCTCTATGGTCTTGATGAGAACGGTCTTCTTGGAGTGAACCTCTGAGCCGCGCTGATGCTGGGACTCAGGACTGGTCTCTGAAACAATGCATTCATACAGCTCTTTTACTACTTCATAATCTCACACAATAAGCTTTGCTACACTTACACAAAGTGCATTCAGTCAGAAGACCTTCGCTCAGTATTGTTCTAATTAATTGGCTCTGAACAACATGATGACATGCCTTGCACATGAAGGGGACAGCCATGAAACAGGCAGTGGAGCTCGTATGACTGCCACTTGAAAGATGAATTGCACATTTGGGCTATTGATACATCAAGCGAATGGGCTTGTGTGATTATTGATGTGTGGCTTGTTGATGATTGCCCCTGTGCATAAAAAGCCATGAAGGTTTTTGACATGTCATATATCGCCACACTGTGGTTAGAATGTGTCACTGCAGGTACGCAGCTATTAATGCCCTCAAAATAGCACCTGCCATATACAGTCACAAGCTATAATTAGTCTTTTCTTTTATCCCTCATTGACTCATCTGGAATGTAAAATGGATTTTATGGGTATCTATGTGTGAAGGGAATAATGTGTACTCTTGCTCCTACCTCTGAATCCAATAGAGGAATAAGCAGACTGGGAAGGCCCGGTGGTAGTGATCCTGAAGGAGAAACACATCATTCAATATCACAAGCCGGCAATAAGAGGGAAATACTAAAACACAAATGACACACCTCAATGAAAAAAAAAGTTAGATGGGAAGAGATAAGTCAAAACTTCAGCTGTCTAGCTTCAGCCATATCTGAATGTGAACAGCACACACACACACACACACACACCTGCTCTCCTCTCCCTCCAGCAGCTTGCGGTAGGTGGCGATTTCAATATCAAGGGCCATCTTCACATTGAGGAGGTCCTGGTACTCTCTCAGGTGACGAGCCATATCATCCTTTAAATCAATACATAATAATGTTGATTGTCTGCTTAAACAAACTTCACACCGAGCACATCCTCAACAGTAAATGGACCAAAACTGTTGCTGTAAAGCTGTAAAATCACAAACATAGGCAGAGTGAAAACATCCTGAATTCTGCAACAGTTTGATGGTACTTTCTATAATCTGCTGGATTAATGGACTGCAAAGTCCGTGTAAATCACAAAGCTAATTACCTTCATCTTAGCAATGTCTTCCTCCAGCCGTGTGATACTATCCTGGTAACCAGAGGCCTCGCGGGCCGTGCGGTCCTCCATGTCTCTCATCTGGCGCAGCAGAGACTCGTTCTACAAAGGAACAGAGGCAGGAAGTTAAAAGTGGAACAAAGTGGTCTAACACAGAATGAAAGCTAGATATGTTTATTAAGAACCCTGAGAGGGGACTGCAGGCAATACTCACAGTGCCCTTGAGTGAGTCAATCTCACAGGTGAAGGACTGTATCTGGTGCCTGTACTCCATGCTCTCCTGCTTGGACTGACGCAGCGCATCATTGTTCTTAGTCACAGCCTGGTTCAGATCAGTCACCTGAGGAGAGAGGGGATGAGGTTTTAACAACACAGCAGCTGAACCAGACTATCCGTGTGTGTGTGTGTGTGTGTGTGTGTGTGTGTGTGTGTGTGTGTGTGTGTGTGTGTGTGTGTGTGTGTGTGTGTGTGTGCCCTACCTTAGACTTGTACCAGTCTTCAGCCTCTGCGATGTTCTTGGCGGCGATGCCCTCATACTGCACACGGATGTCTCTCAGAGCAGAAGTCAGGTCAGGTTTGGACATGTCCATCTGGACCTGCACCTGTGTGTCCTGCATCTGGCTCTGCAGCTCACGGATCTCCTGCAAGGTGACAAGAGGATAAAAAAATAAGAAAGGAATTATGACTATATTTTTTTGTGGGTAACAGATTAAGTCACAGAAAGCAAAGCTCTAATTTAAACTTTGTCTGCATTAATCACCAATGTCAAACAAATCCAATTTGACACCCTATATCAATGACATTTACATATTAATATAAAGATAATTTTCCCAATTAGCCCAGTAGCCCAGTAGGGCATTATTAAAACAATATTAGAAATCAAGAATAGTACTGGTTAACATTGTGAGACTAGTAAGCTTTGGTCCCACTCAGCTGTCTTCTGGTCAAACCAAAAGATATAAAAAGCTTTGCATCTGTTCACATGCACACATTCTTTCTCCCTCTCTATCTCGCTCACACAGACAACAGCTGCCATGCTCTTCTACCAATCGGTAGCTCAGCATTTCTGAGAGGTCAAAGCTGAGGCAGAGATAACAAAATGACAGGAAGGGAACTCAACTGTGCTGGTGTATGTCTGGGTGTGTAGCTCGGTATGTCGTTTGATGTCTGCGGGTCAATGTGCACAAATGTGTCCTTTGCACTTTTTGCATTTGCTTTGCTTTAGACCTATGTATATGCCCAAATAGTTACATTTTGTAATGGGAGAGTGTGAGACTGTGTCAACGTGCATAAGAAATATATATCAGTGGGTGTGTTTCAGTGTAATCTCTTTGAAGAGCTGCATGCCTACAGAGGCTCAGATATATCTAATGTTACAATATACCTCACATAGAGTTGTTATATGATACAGCTAACGCCATCCGACTGACATACATAATACATAGACATACTGCAGGTGTGGTGGCCTGCAGAGTTTATAGACAGATCAACAGACCTCTTCGTGAATCTTCTTGAGGAAGGCAATCTCCTCTTGCAGGCTCTCAATACGTCTCTCCAGGTCCAGCCTGGCCAGAGTGGCATTGTCAACATCCTGGATACAACACAGAAACAGAACCATTTTAATCATAACAAACAGATGAGGTCAAAATGTGTAGGGGAAAAAAAAAACTGATAAGAATAAAGTGGTTGATGGAAGAGTGAAGAAAGTTGTGTAAGCATGGAGTGTTTCAATTTTTACTTTGGGAATAAAATGAGATATGTTGAGATGTACTCAGATAGAAAGCTGTGATTTTATGGAAATAGAGAACGTACGGCTCTGAAGGCAGAAAGGTTGTTCTCAGCATCTTCCTTCTGGTGGATCTCCTCCTGCAGTCTGGAGAGAAGAAGGGCAGGGAAGGTTGAAACACAAATGACTACAAACAAAACAACTGTGGTGGAGAGCATGGCTTCTTCCCCAGGGACCAATTATAGACAACTAAACTAGTTACACCTCTCTTTTCTCCAGCCTTTTGCCCTCTGTTCTTTTCGGCATATAATATTAGAACTGACTAGACAATGACATATTTATTTGTGTTCATATCCACATACACACACACCAAACCAAGTCTTCACCTAGAAATGTAAATTATCTAGATTATGGGGATGTGCATTTTTTCCACAAAAGGAAGACGAGACATCATAATGTGACCTCACAATAGAAGTAATACATGCGCGAGCACACACACACAGACACACACAGACACACACAAACACACACATTTGCTTTTTGAGTCCTAAAGCTGTGATGCAGCTGCTGTCACACTGTCAGAGTCAGAAGGGTAACAGTGAGAAAGGAACAGAGAGGTGTGCCCTCGGTGGTGCTGTCTCTAAAATTAGCATTTCACTTTGCCCCCTGAACAACTGGAAAATGTAGGAATGCATGCATGTAATGTATGCATTTGCAAACTGCAGAGGTGCCTCTAAAGGTGTCTAACGTCACTGATATTCCATAGGTGAGTTAAATGTTAATTAAATGCAGTATCTTGTTTTTGTTTCTGTTGTCTGCGTGTAAATATATATGCATGTGTGTATGTGTGTGTGTGTCCGGGCGTTAAGTGCGTTAAATGTAGTATCTTGTTTTTGTTCCCGTTTTCTGTGTGTATATACATATATATATGGCGGTTTGTAGGCACGTGTGTGTGCGTGTGTGCGTGTGTGCGTGCGTAAGTGCGCTCATTGTAACTGTTGACAGGCAGGGGGTGTCTGTCTGTCTTTTGATCTCAGTGAGAGCAGCAGGTGCTTTGGCAAGCTTCACTCAATACTGCAGGCAATAATTTAAAAATGGCTGATGGAAAGAAAGTGAAAAGTGTATGTTCTATATACACTTCAATTTAAGTGATGTTGCTTGCTATTGCAGTGACAGGAATACAAAATCCAAAGAGCTGACCCAGTAGCTACAAATAGACCACTCAGAGATACACCCACATCCCAGCTTTCTCTCGCTCGCTCTCTCTCTCTCTCTCTTTTTTTTCTCTCTCTCTCTCTCTCTTTGTCTCTCTCACTCTTTATCTTAGTTTTACTTTCACCATTCACAAACATAACTGGCTGTGTGTGTTCATCTGCCATTTTTGTCTTTCTACTTCTCTTTCTGTTTGGCTAAAACTTTATCTGCCTGTCTGTTTATTAAGTCTCTCTCTCTCTCTCTCTCTCTCTCTCTGGAAATGTCTTTAATGCCACATGCTGGGATCTTGTCCCTTCTCCTGCTTTCCATTCCTTCCCATTTTCTCTTCTATATAAACATCCAGCCATGAGTCATGAGTTTTTCTAATGTCGACAAGCAGTTGCCAACCTGTGTGTTGAGACCCCCCAAGGGGTTACAAGAAAAAAATTGAAGGGTCATTACATGATAAATGTGAAATAATTTACAATATTTCTGTTACACCTATTTTATGAAAGGTGGACATCACTATTTGGTTAAACTGCTCATCACTGTCCAAAAAAGTTGGGAAGCCCTGATAAAGACATTTTTACTACCCAATAATAGAAGTGCAATGTGACCGGGAGTTAAAATCGGCCTCTTCCTCACTCAGCTTTCTGGAACATACCGTTAAAACAATAAGCCGCATCAGCAACATGCATTCTTCCTTCTGCCCTTTTTCCTCATTCATTGACAACGATGCGTCCATTGCTACACGTCATTCGATCTGCTCATTCAGCCATCCTCTAACCTACCTGAGCTTCATTTTCTGCAGGTCATCAGCCAGGTTGTCTCTGTCAACCTCCACGCGGGCGTGCTGGTTGGAGATGGCCTCTATTTGCCTCCTCAGCTCCCTCATTTCCTCCTCATACATCTCAGCCACGCGCCCGTGTCCCTCGCGGCCCTTCATCTGCTCAATCTCCACCATGAGCGCTGCATTCTGCTGCTCCAGGAAACGCACCTTCTCAATGTAGCTGGCGAAGCGGTCATTAAGGTGCTGAAGCTCGGCCTTCTCATTGGTCCTTGTGTTGAGGAAGTCCTGGTTCATGGCATCGGCCAGGTTGAAGTCGAGTTTCTCGCCAGCATAGGTGCGCATGGCTGAAGAGGAGCCCAACCCTGCTCCCCCAACACCAGAGGACACCCGGTATGAAGAATAGGAGGGACTAGCGTTGTTCTTAACTTCATAGACTCTGGAAGATCTGTGGCTTGCAGAGGAGCGGCCACCACCTCCAGATGAGAAGACGGAGGACATTGGGGTTGACCCGATGCCAGAGCCGAAGGTGCGACGGTACGAGGAGGCCGTCTGGGCCGAAGAGGAATAAGACTTGCTCATGGCTGGTTGACTGTTTGGTTATCTTGTGGTCTTGATGGAGGTGCTGAGACCCAACTGTCCCTGAGCGACTGGGAGAGAAGCGAAGTGAAGAAATACCAGACACTGAGTGCAGCTATTTGTAGATTTACCACAGCCACTCCCACCCAAACCCAACCCCTCCTGTCCGTCCTCCCTTGGTCTCGATTCACCCTGTCTTTAATCTCACAACCTCCAACTCCACCCCTCCGCTCTACCTAAACCCAATCTTCCTTCAATTGATCACATTGCTAGTATTTCAAATCCAGGCTCCAACCTGAGGAAAGATCACAGTCGACCCATTGCACGGTGGTGTAGTGGATAACACTGTCACCTTAATCGGGGCCTGGGTTCGATTCCCGATCCCGGGCGTTCCCTCCTAATTTCTCCCCCATGCGCCCTCAATTCAGCTGTCCAAGGGTTCTTGTTTCAGCTGCCGGAAAGGGCAGTGGGTGTCTGTATGTGCGTACTTGGATAGAGCATGATTGCGTGAGTAAGTAAGAGAGTGATTCAGTCTCTGCAGTTGTTCTGGGCTTGTTTCATGAACACTATCTGTATACCACATGCAGAGGGAAAATAATCCACCAGGGAACTACAGTCTATATGTCAATGAACTGAAATAGATCACATCCCATTTTAAGACCATTTTAAATAGCTTCACATGTTTGAAATAGCAGGCATACTTGTTGTAATTCGGAATATGCAAGTTATATGGTGTTAAAGAAACTGTATCATAAAAGCACACTCCTCTTTCTGTTGAGATATACAGCCTAAATTGTATCAACCCATAACATGTTCTTGACCGACACTTTTCAAAACCTTAAACTGTATTAATTTAATCCCTGAAGTCACATAATATTATATAGCAGTTGATCCTAATGCCTCAAAATAGGATTTATCTTGTATCATTTTTTAGTTACTGTACTACCCTGCCAGTAGCTATAGAGCTACAATAGAGTTATAGCTCTATGTTTCCCCTTGGTTCCCCTTGGTTACATAAGGAGCAGTAGGGTTTGACTGATAGAGGTGCTGCTGGGAAGGTCACTCACACTCCATTTTGTCATAAGTGCTCTCCACTGGACTGACACACCCTATATGTGGGTGAACAAATATGTGCAGATCAGCAAAGCACTATTGGTTAAATGCAGCATTTCATTTTTTCTATAACCGTATACATAGACAAATCCGGGGAAGTAGCGGAAGTAAACAAGTCACTATTACCGTGGTGACGTCTCCCTAGTTTAGCTTATCGTAACTTACTTATTTTGCTAAATGTTTGACTTAATTCACCAGTTAGATGCCCTGTGGGGCTGGGCAGCTAGCATACAGTGAGTGAAAATGGCTGCCGAAAACAGGGTCGAGCTGCTCACACTCAACATTGATATGTGTGAGCCGTGACAGACTATCAAAAACATTGGTTAGATTAAGGTTAGGCTAAAGGTTTGGGTTTAAAAAGGAGCGGGGTTAAGGTAACCCTCCAGTAAGTGCATGATATCAATTTATATTATTAAATGTGCAGCATAGCACTACATATTGTGTATGTGAGTATTTGAATAAATGCTGTTGGTCTATAAAAGACAGTCATTGCTCATGTCAGAAACCAAAAGACTGCTCTGTAATAGGACCTACTGTGTGTGAATGTGTTGGTGGTAATGATGATGATAATGATAAGGCCGATGATGATGACTCTAGTTCTAACCGATGCAACTAAACTAACAAGAGAGTAGGGGAGATGTCAAACAAGTGCAGTTTGACAATTCTGGGATGAAGTTTAATTAAGCAACATACATTACATCGCCTGTTTGGTTTGACCATTGGTTTGTTGAGGCTTTAAAAGTGTTCCTACTTCTTCTGTCTTCTCTAGTCTCACAATATCTAAATAAAAAAGATGAATGCATGAATCACTTTTTACAGGTCAGGGTGAAGAAGATTGGTTTAAGTTTGGAGATGGTTCTAATTTGAAGGAAACAGGACAGGACAACTTTTGTGATTTGTGGTTCGAAACTTAAATCTGATTCAAATAGTACTCCTAAGTTTCTGGCAGTGAACTTTATGTTAACAAACAGGAGGCCAAGGGCACTTTCAATGGGACAGATTTTGGGGGGTGTTTGGGTGACTAAATAATATGATTTCTGATTTTGAGTTATTGAGTTTAAGAAAATGTTGTGCCATCCAACAATTGATATCATTAAGACAGTAATCAGTCTCTAATCTCTAATCAAGCCCAACTGTATCAATAACCTCGTAAAGAAATGTAGTTGGTATAAAGTCAAAACTGCACGTGGTTGATTTCATATGTGTTATGATTTCAGCTAAAAAGGACAGCAATACAGGTAAAACACGGTCTTGGGGGGTAATTTGTTGCCTAATGTACTTCTCTCTATTTGGAAAAAGGTTTAAAAACTGCTCACACATCTTGATCTTTATTATCTTAAATACAATTCTTGGATTCGAGTGGTTTGCTAAAATTAAATTTGAGAAGAAGGAAGTTCTTGCTTCTTTAACTGTCGTTTGATAAGTCCTCATTGCATCTTTCCAAATCTCATAAAATACAAGTAAACCTGTTTTTTCCCCCCATTTTTGTTCCTTTCTCCTACAGTCTCTCTTTAAATCTTGGGTGGATTTGTTTAGCCAGGGCTGGGGTGTTCTATTTGACTTTTTGTCTTTTGAAGGGGGCAACAGAGTCCAGGACAGTCTAACATATGTGATTAAAAAGGTAGACCAGCTCCTCTAAGTTAAAATGAGGATTAAAGGTAGTTAAAAAAGTTTAAAAAAGCAATGGTATAAAGCTCATAAAACTTGCCAGCAGACAGAGAGTTAAAAACCCGGAGGTGGACAGGTGAAGTGTGAGTAACTGGTAGAGGATGGAACACAACAACATTGAATGAAACCATTTTGTGTTTAGACACACAGATATTGTCAGTCTCAAAGTCGTCAGGGCAGAGACCACTGTAAATAACCAGGTCGAGGGTGTGACCCTTTGAGAGTGTGGGGTTCTGTGTAGCCTGAGTGAGGTTCCACACTCCTCCTCCGTTGCCTGACAGCTGGGGTTGATGTAGATGTTTACATTTTTGGAGACAGCCAAAGCAACTATATGCAAAGTTAATGAAATGACACAGGCTGGCATGGACTGATGCTAGTTCTCTTTAAGCGGTGCAAATTGTGCGAGCAGGACATGCTTTGCAGTAATGTGGCAAATTATTTTTGTTAATTCTGAAGAACTGATGAATGAGACAACAGAAGTGTATGAGTGTCAAATATGTGCATGTGTTATGTGTGGGCGTGGTGGTGGGTGTGGGGTGTGGCAGGGTTGTGTGTGGTCGTGCGTGTATTTGTGTTTCACAGAGCAGTGTGTCTATCAGCTGCTGCTGGTGTCAGCTCTATTTTCAGCATTTGAACTCGGTTGTTGAGCCGCTTTACATAGGATCATGGGACTGACACCGTCAACAAAATAACAATAATGATGCTGCTTTTACTGACATGTCTTAGGATACTGCCGACGACCAAACTCTGATTTCAAGTATGAAATTTTAGAAATGGTGTCCAAACCAAGTATTATAGAAGGAATTTTAGAATCTAATATATGGAGTATAATATGGAGTTCTAATGCTCACATTACGCGACTCTCCCTAAACATTGTTTGATGCGCAACTAAGTATGTGTCTCATTATCAGAAGGACTTTCTGTATAGTTTTGGGAATCCAGGACTCACCAAGTCCCTTCCCAGAACTATGACTTTGCTCGTTCCAACGCCAAAGGCCCATGTGGTCCGGGTAAGATCCCTGAATAGACAGGGGCTCAGATTTGGAGCGTGATGCAGACGCAAAATAAACCTATAAATGATTTCACTTACAAAGGTTTCAGATATGAGTCTGAGAGTCATTAGTTTAAATAGTTACCAGCAATGATGTTGGGGGTTTTCACTTCCGCAGGTGATGTGAAATTACCTGATATGAGCATGATGTGACTTGACTGTATTGTATTTTGATATGATTGGAGCAGTCATCCTGGAGTTTCCCAGTTTAAGCGCACATCATCAGCACAATACAGAAAATGTGCTACTTACAAGTTGCCTAACAACCACAGACACAGGAGCAATACCTGACCTGTAGCCAAGTAGACACTCTTAAATTAGCATCCAGATCCCGGCATGATGGGAAAGTAGTTATCACACAGACAGACATACCATGCATCATGTCTGAGAATATCAACAGGACATGGCATCCAAACCCTACAGTGCCATGCCATTATTCTTTTTGGGGAATAATGCAATATTATAATAAAATAATATTTGTAGTAATTTCCCCAACATTGCATTAGGAAAAAGCCAATTAACCCAATGATGTGGCACACCACCTCTCTATCTGATTGCTTTGTCCGGATTCTTTAAAATATGATAAAAAGAATAAGTCATAGATCATTTTCCAAAAATGAATTTGATTCTGCCTTCTCCTTATCACAGTGAGATATTATCACAGAATTACATTTAAAGAGACATAATTGTGCCAGTTCAATCTATCATGTCATCTTTTACTTTACTCATTCTCCATGTTTGGAATGCTAGGACAGTCAGGAGCCAAGCAGTGTGGATGACATGACGGTAAAATGTGGGAGGATCTTTTTTTAACCACCGGACACGGGAAACTAAGACATATAGGCGATCTGTGTTTTAATTACACAGACAACATTACAAAGACACCTCTACATTGATTTGTGTTCGGGTGAATAAACAATTAGTAACACAGTCACACACTGACTAGATCTGAAACCTGCAGAATGTGATAAGAGTGGCAGTATAGTAGAGATAAATGGTGGGTCCTATGATGACTCATGTGTTTTAATGTGATTTAAATAGTGCTTACAGGTGAAGGGTGTTCAGCTGGTTTCATGCTTCATAGACACTGTCTGCAGGTTGCCCAGCAACCAACCAAACAAGTATACACACATGCCAATGTGTTGAGCTGTCGCACTAAAGTGGCACAAGGATGAACGGATGAGAGTAACGGAGAGAAAGACATAGGCAGTGCTTGTGTGTGTGTGTGTGTGTGTGCGTGTGTGTGTGTGTGTGCGTGCGTGTGTGTGTTTGCACGTTTGTGATTGTAACGTGGAAACCAAAATATCTATATAGACATACTGGGAAACATGTTCCAGATCTATTTGAGGTTTATCTTGGGAGAGATATGATATTAAAAGCCAAGAGACGAGACAATGAGCCAACAATTTTACGTCAAATCAAATAACGTGTTTTATGACTCATGCTTGATAGAAAGGCTACTTCCTCTTTTATCACAGTCAAGCTGCTCCAGTCTTCTGTCAGTAAAATGAGCACTGTTTCACGAGAGGACAATGTACAACTTAACATTCAGTACAAGTAAACTCTTGGAAGCTTAAGCGATGTTGATCCCGTGACATTATCAGACATTCATCGGATGATGCCTATGATATAACGAGGACAGCATAACTGTGTGAATATCAAGGCCAAAGCCAAGGATCTGGTCTTTCATTGGGCAGTCTATACATCAGAAAGTTTGCTTAAATTAAAAAAAGTAAATGTTTTCACTGCTGCTGGGAAAGCACCAGAGCTGACACGGATTTAGTTTTTCTTTCAAATTGTCTTTTAATTTTTTTTACAAGTTCAGAGCAGCTTCCTACTTTCTATCATAATTAGTTGTATTTTTTAGTCCTATTATTCTCCAGGATAGGGGGGGGCTGCTGTAATGTGTAGACTTCTTCACCTGTTACATGACACAGCTCTGCCCATGACAGCAGTGTTGAAAGCACACAATCAATGCAGAAGGAAAACTAATGGGCAAGGCTTTGCTTTATAATAATATTTCACACACCTAACATTTTTAGCATGGAAATACAATTTGCTAAAATCATTATTATAATTTGTTGTTACTGATGATCAAATAAGGGTTTGCAGGACAGCAGATTGCTGAACATGGACAAGAGAGCATGGGTGAATGGAGGTATAGGCTTAACATCTAGGTACAGGCCTGTGAATAGCTTAGGGCAGGGCAATTTTGATGATTTATTAGCATATTCCAATTGTCTCAGTTTCATACAATGTAATGATGTTAAAACTCTATCACACAAGGCACTTAACATAAAAGTAGACATTTTCATTCGTATTTTCTGAATATATATATACAGTAGAGAGCTACAGCATGGAGTTTAGTTTGATTTCTTGAAAGACACAAGAGGGAGCAAGAGGACAACTGGACAACATGAACTGCCGTGACCCCACTTCCTCAGTGGAAGTAGGGCTCTCTAGTCTGTGGACTATCTGCCATATTGAACGCTGTTCCAATCAGAAGGGATCAATTAGGCTCAATAATAAAGCATTGAACCTCCAGTTAGGATGTCCATTATGTGCGAAATTAAGACTGAGGGGAACTCTGCATGTGTAAGCACTTTAGCCGTGGTCCTTTAAGATTGCTCTTGTTGCCATCCTTCCAATGTTATGGAAGGAAAGTTCAAGCTCATTTAACAAATGCTTTTTTAAATTGTGTAGCACGTTTTCTTTCCATCACCAAATAAACACCAGTGTTCATATCAGATGGAGAACTACATCTGAGACAAATCCTAAAGATTTCATGACAGCTTAAATCAGTTTAAATCAAAATGCATATATTATACCAACATAAACCATATCAACATAAGCTTAAGATATGAGACTTGCATGTATGTCGGCCAACATGTGCCCCCCGTTTTGTGTGCATGCACGTCTATGCCTAATGAGCGCATGACGTCTTGTTTTAGGTGGGAGATACAACTTTCACTCATTAGGCCGTGATGACGTAGCTGCAGGTCGATCCCTTGCATCTCAGAGAGACAGAGAGCTACCTGCTTCTTCTTCTTCAGGTTGTCGCCGACGTTATTTCCGCAGTCGTGCAGCGGTGTGTCGATACTACGTCGCTCGTCCACGTCCTCCTCCCCATCCTCACGCCCCGCCTCGCCACAGTGGAATTAGTTTTTTTTTTTTCAGCCATTCACTTATGTTTCTCTGTCACATGCGCTCTCCGGGTGCAATGTGAGCTGTCGACACCGGCTGCGACTTTTTTGAAAATGATGGGGATTTAAGAGAGGGACCGAAGGAACGGGACTCGTCGCATCTTTCTCTCTGCATCTCCTCCGCTGCTGGGAGGCTTCAGAGGATCATGCAACACCTTAAGCCATGGCGAGCTCTGCTCCTTTTAACCGCGCTGTGCCAACCGGGAATCTCAGACAAATACGGTAAGATGATCGTGGTGGTGATGCTGATGACGGCAAGGTCCTCATCGGAAATTCACGGTCGTATTCCTGTAATATTCCCCAAAGTACATGATGTGTCTAAGTGGCTAATGACTTCAGGGTGATCTCACCCGACCGTGGGATACTTTATCCTCTGTGGCATCACTATCATGCCCCTGTAATATTCCAACTGAGACTGAATGTAGGGATGTCTAAAAGTGTCAGTCTTCCAAAACGACCTGTAAATGATTTGCCACGGAGAGATGGGGTGTGTGGGTAAATGTAGAGGCTGATAATGAGATTAGGCTGAGGCGGAGGAGAGATGGAGAATGATGGGGAGGAAGAGAAAGCCTGAGTCTAGTGAGTGTTATATATATTTTTCTTGGGACCCTTTTAGAGAATCATGATTCATGTCATGCCACCATTCCTCCTCGTGCTGTTATTAGTTGACTGATTAACTGTTATTATTTTCATTTGTAGTCCTTTCTATTGAGAAGGGAGTAGGAAAGCCACCAAATTCAAGTGTTGGGGAAAAATAGATTATGTCAAGAATAGCATAGAAGACGAGATAAAAAGGTATGTACCACAAAAAGTAATATGGTACTTTACACTCAAGACATAAAACTGCTTTTAATCAGAGATATACTGTAGGTTGCATATTCTATTGACTAAAAAAGAAAGAAAGAAAACAAAGTTAATTGTTTTCTACATTTAATTTTTTTTTACTGATGCCTGAACCGTGTCAACCTCACATTTCACTCTCAGCATTAGAAAGGGCAGTGGCAGTAGCAGGTTAATATTAACGACAATGGCCGCTGTAGTAATTTCCGCTTATTGATTATTGCAATTATTTCATTATTTTTCGTTTTGTAGATTGATGCATTAGATTGGCATAATTTGTTATTGATGCAACAAGTGAATTGTTACAATTATTATACAGTACTTTACCCAAAGATAGGTTTTATTCGTTTTTTTTATTGTTTATTTTGCAGACACAAATGAAAAAATAAATGTGTCTGTCTGACACATGTAGGTGGAGATTTGTGAAGTATGGAGTGAATTCAATGAGTAATTCAGATCAAAATTGAGAAAGGCCAATGTTATTCTCTCCCTCAAGTCTTCTCCGACAAAAACAAGTGAGCATGATTTTGTACGAACAGAAAGGTTGCCACTAACATTATTCCCCTTCACCTCGTACTGTATATATACAGCAATGTGAATTATTTTAGGCATATTTTATGCGCTTATTACGTCAATTTTATTATTTGAGCACAATCACACACATGTGATGCATTAAACACCTTAGGAACAATTGATTACAGGTTATTTTAGACATTTAAAGCAGCTCACTTTGATAGCAAGGGAACCATAATATACTTGCAATTCATCAAACCAATTATTAAAAACAGCAAACCTGAACATTAAACTACCAGTTTTACTGTGCCATTTGCCATTAAAATTCTGAAAAATGGAGAAAACTGCTTTACTAAAACAGCATGAAAAGAAACACCTAACAATGGGAAGCCATTCTGCAAGTGCCTGAGATTTCAGCACCATGGAGAGAAACCACTGTTGCTTCCCTTTGTCCATTCATCCATTAACGCCTCTTTGCTTCCATCTCTGTTCTTTCACACATGCATCCATCCATCTGTTCACTCGATTAGCCATCCATCCATATGTCCAATTGTCTATTGTAAGACACGCAGTATGATGTTTATGTCAGAGCTGACGTCTCTGCAGCCAGGCGTTTTTAAGAGCAGATGACCTGTTGCTAGGTCAGGTTTCCCCTAAAATTGCATTTTAGATTCATTGGAACCTTTGTGCTAATTTGCCATAACTAGTGTGAACTTTTTACCATGATAAATGAATACAATTGTTCTTATTAAAAAAGAAAATGTGATGTTGCTGCCTTGGGATAATGCTGGTAATGTTAACATCTTCATCCAAGTTGCATTGTGTATGAATACATTGCATTGTTGAGTGCACAGGAACATAAAATGAGATCCAGATATGGAAACACATTTTAAATTCTAGAAACTATAAACAAACAGTTAAAGTATTTTTGCCATTTGTGTGTTTGTTTAAGCTCCATGTTGCTTTATTGGCCCAACACTATACCAGATGTCCCTTCCTGGACAACCAGTCAATATTTGATGGCTAAGATTGGCATTTACGCATAATGTCTTGTCAACATTGTGGTGATGTGTGTGTCTGCAAGCCCCTGTGTGCGACAATTACTCAGATACCTCATTATTTCAGCTCTACATAACGGTTCACTTAAGCCTCCACAGATTGTAGAGCCCCTGTCTCTGGGATAATGGGCATGTTGTTTTGCAAAACAGTACCAGACTCTCTATTGTTGTTTTTATGAAGTCATCAAATTTGTGTGCAAGATTGAGAGTAAGCTTTCATCAAAATAATTCCACATTAAGGGAAATTAGGAATTCCAGGAAACTGCTCCATTTGTCATTGAAGAATAGCCTCAGCTTTCAAAGTGAAAAAGAAAGCATCAAAGACATACATGATACTCACTTGCAGTGTGTGTGCACAGTGTGTGTGTGTGTGTGTGTGTGTGTGTTTTTCTTCAAAGAAAGTAGAGGTGAGTCACTGAAAACGCTGTAGGTTCTGCGTCACTTCATTTAAAGGTTGAGGAAATACTTCTCAATCTTCTCAATCTTTTCTATCCATTTAATTCACAACCATTCTACCAAACAGCTGCCCACCTACCATCTTTTGCATTTTAATTTGGGTAATAATTATATGTCATTTCCTCGCATACCTTAAACACAGATTTCAGACCATTTATTTTGGTCTTGTACATGCAAACAGCAATAAAAAAAAACGATTTTTCCTCTGGCAAGAGACATGATGTGTGTTGTGAAAGAGAAAGATAGACGAAACAAGCCATGCATGTTCTTCTGTGTTCCTATCTGTCGTCAGCCACCTGCTCCTTCCCACACTGCCATGAGGTCTTATCCTAAAATAAGTGGAACCGCTAAAAATGAAATTCAAAGAAATGATCAAAAATACTAGTGACATCACTGTTTAATTACAAACCAGTTGACAAAGCAGCACAACAATGTAGCTCAAAAATAATCTTGTCCTGCTAACGGTCGTATCAGTATTTCAAGTATTTCAAGTATTTCAGGCTTATCAAAGGTATCTGTAGAAACACTGACAGGATGTCCAACCTTTAAAGCATACTGATGATGTCTTTGCAGGAGCAAAATAGTCAACTGAAAATAAGGTGATTTTGTATTTCAAGGTTTTCTGAAGTTGCAGGTTTTATGCGAATAATGTCCTTGTGTTATGATGTACTTGTGCAATTATATAAAAATCATATAAATGTCAAGTGTAGGTGGGATTTGAATATGAAATGTGTGTGTGTATTAGTAACCACATTTGAAGATGATTATAATGAGTAAGCCAGGGTTGAGCTCACTTTGTTTTGTTTTCTAAATGTTAGGTAGAGCTGATTTTGACTCTGAGTACCTGTTAGCCCTCTCTGTCTTTCTACCTCAGGTTGCCTGTTTGAGAGAAAACTGTGCACAAGGGATCAGTTCTGCTCAGATGGTGAGTAAAACACACACACACACACACACACACAATTGTATAAACACACACACACACACACACACACACACACACACACACACACACACACACACAATCAAACATAATCTCTCTCTTGAACGGCTACTTTCTTAATCATTTTTGTACCCCTTCAGCATATTTAATTATTAACCCTGCAGCTGGACACACACACACACACACACACACACACACACACACACAGAAACACTGTACGTGACTGGAAGCGCGCAAACAAGTCAAGGATTTTTCCTCTCAGCTCCATGTGTCTGTCTCTCACCGTCACCGTCACCTGCCCTTCTCCCTTTCCTCATCTTTATCTAAGCCCCTCCCTGGCTCTACTGTCTCCATGGCAACACTGACATCATCGTGAGGTCGACACCCCCACAGTTGTTGTGGCAATACAGCAATGAGTCACTGACGCACACTTACGCACTTCTCTGTGGAAATTGCACTTACGCACACGAACAGCCATTGGACGGAATACAAAATGGATCAGCGAGACGCAGGGCTGTATTCATGCTCATCTGTGGGTCTGAGAGGAAAATAACGACTGAAAGGTTTTTAGTCTGAAAGGTTGAAATGAGCCTTTTGTCTCTCTGTGTGCCTCTCTGATTCTGTCTCTCTTCAAGAGCCCACAATTGAAAATTAGCTGCAATCAATCTGTCTGTTAGACACAAACAAAATACTAATTGACCTATTTTTGTAGCTTGTGGGAGGAAAATATTTAAGTCCAGAGACAGTGTAACCATCACAGTGTCAATATACAATACAAGTCTCCCTGTGACTAACACATAAGGAGTATGCAGCTACTGTGTTGAGTTTAGATGGAGGGGTTCAAGATCTGTTTGACAGCATGAGACAACTAGGAGCAACAGTACCATCAATAGAAAAAATCTTTATGATTTTATGATATTGGATGACATGTTTGACGTCTTTTCAAATGCAAATACAGAAGTAATTACATTATAGATGTTTATCAGACTGCTTCAGTATTCCAACTTTTTTGATGCAGGCTTGTTTGCTGACGAGTATCAATATCAATTGTGTCTCTCTGCGTTGAGTGAGACTGATCTGGTACACGAAGCCGCTAGCGTCTGCTCAAAAGGAAGGAGTGTGCCTTCTAGCAGAGCTTAAATAATGATAACACATAATCAGCTAATGTGAATCTTTGAATTAAACTAAACAAAAAACTTTGAATTGGTAAAGTAATGTTCAATTTCCACTCAACACTATTGACACAGGTGCCATCTTATTTTGTAGCGTTCTCTGTGGTTTTGAAAAGGCAGTGGTGCATCCACACAATCGGCCTCTGAGGAATAATTTGTCTAAAAAGGTTCATTAGAGTGAAAGTCCTTTTCTTTCTGCTTGCCTGCTGCCTGCCACTCATAATGGGAAAAATGGATTGTGTCTTGGTGAGCTATATGGAATTCACAGCATGTTGTTGTTGCTCTCAGCAGTTGTTTATTTGTGTCTCTGACAGGATGTGTGGCTGGCCCCTATAGATGTGTCTGTATGCCAAGCAAATAAGACACATTTTAAGTTATTACTGTTTCTAAACGAATTTGAAATAGAAGTAGTGGAGTGTGCAGTGTTTTCCTCTTTTTTCATTTCTCTCAAAGATATTCAGAGATGGAGGTGTTTGTTATTATAGGTGCCGCATTGGGTCATTTGTACATGGTCCAAGGTCACGATGATGTTGTTGCAAGCATCTCCCCTGTACGTCTGTTGAGTCTGTTAGAGTTTGAGGCCAGTGTTAAACAGCATGAGGTCATACATTGTCACCGGAGTGGCGGTGTGCACAGGTGTAGCACCCTGACCTTGTCAAACATCAGCTCCTTGAGGTGTTGACTGGGTGGATACCAGGTTGATGTACAACACACATCTGGGCAGGCCATAGGGAAGGTTTGATGGGTCTTTTGTAATTTTATTTTTAATTGTAAATGAGCTCATCAGATGGTTGGTGCCGTTAATGTATCAATGGAAATCACACAACATAAAGATCAATAAATCAATAAACCATCTAAAATTACCTATTTAGTCCCTAGTTTGGTTGGCATGGCTTTACTGTGAATACACCCACTCTCCTTTATAGGGCTTACACAACGTTCACCTATTAAATAATGCTTGTCATCACAATGAATTTGATTCATTTTAATAATTATTTGGAGCATTTTGTTTAAATCATGTCATTTGGTACAAACATCGCATTACTTTGATGTGACATATATCCACTGTCCAACACTCGATACTACAGTATGTTCCCCATGCACAAAAGTGATATCTACTGAAATAACCCCAGCTCCAGAAATAGTCCCAATCCAATCAAGCCATGCAGTTTGCTGTCTTCTCTCCATTCATCCTCCATTCCTCCTCCTCACATTCCCCTTCTCTCTGTCATCAGTCAGTTCACCACCGGGGATAAGAGCTACTGCATGTCTACCCTTCCAGTGAATTTCCTTGCCAGAATACAATATCCTGTGTGATATCACATCATCAACATCAAGCATTTGTGATTTGATTACAGGTTTCACTGACTGGGTTGGAAAATAGTGGGGGAAGGATGCACAACATGAGTTCAATATTCTGTATCTATAATCAACTTGGAAATACTAACACGAAAACAAAGCTGTTAAAAACATCATCTACTCACTCTTCAATACACCGAGTGGCAAAAAATAAGCTGTTCTGTTTCCTATACAATTTTGTGGCTATAAAAACACATTAATCCTCACTAATCTGTTCAGAGTAACAATTTAGGCCTACTGCCTCACCGTGGCAGGTTGGCTTGAGGGAGATTTAGCCAGTGTAGTGTGGTGACTCATCAGTGCGCCACATAATACGTAGTCTGCTCTGCTTTGTCTTTATTCCCATCACATCGCAGTCTGACTCTTTTCCTTCAGAAATATCTTCATTTGCGCTCACATAGAGTTAAACAGCCGCCCCGATAGTATATCGATAATGGTAGCTCTACATAAAGTAAGACATTTCAGATTCTCAGTATCGAACTCAGTTGTTTAACCTCCTGAATTTTTTCTATGTGATGCTAAAGCAGGACAGCGACTACAATAGCAATTTTCCAGTATGAACCGCTTCATGTCCTGTTTCCAGCTACTTTTCACTGTGGTTTATGTCCAAAAATTATAATAATATATTTCGAAAGGATGCATCATCTAAGTCATAGACCTCATCCTGGTACATTAGCATGGCTGAAGAGTGGATGCATGAAATTGTTGTGTGTTGAACATGAACATTTCTTTATGTACTGCAAAGGATCAAAATGTTAATTCATTTAGGAACATGATATGAGAACAGTTTGCAGAAAATATCACTGAGCAAAGGCTATCATTTTCTTTTCTGTTGCCATGAGGCTACCTGCAGGTTAGCAACTATTTTTCTAAAGCACACTCACTGACAGTGGCAGAACCTCGTCAAAAGCAGTGACAAGCACTGTAAGTGTGTGGGCTGTACTTCAAAACTATGACTCACTGTTGTGGGCTAGTGTGGTGTGGGCTATATAAGAATTACGAGTATTATTACAAAATACTGCACTGTACCTCAAGGCCAGCTTCAATTAAATATTTGTGGGGAAAATATGTACAGTTAAAGCTAAAAGTCTTAGAAAATACAAACGTCAATAACTGTAGGGCTTTGTTACATTTGCTATCAGTGACTGTATTTTCTATAATCCTTTGTCACAGCAGCCATTTTGATTTGTCAGAATAGGAAAAGCACAGGTGTTACTCATAACTTGTTATACATGTTCTACTCAAGTCCCCCAGATTATGGCCTCAAAATCACTTAAAAAAAATTCTCAAAAGATTATATTGGCAAAATAAGAGTTCAAATGTTTATGCGTGTGTGTGTGTGCGTGTGTGTGTGTGTGCGTGTGCGTGTGCGTGTGCGTGTGTGTGTGTGTGTGTGTCTGTTCATTCCAGATGGGCTGTTTGGTCAGTGTCGTACCTCTAAGCAGGACCTGGTCCGGTACCAGGTGTCAGTTCCTGTTCTGAAAAGGATGCAGGAAGTCCTCAAACAGCTTATGCTACAAGGTGAGATGATACATGAAAATCATCACCAGCATTTCTTGACAAAGCTATAACTGATTTTTTTATTGTAATTTTAGTCATTTTTAGATGACAACTACATTCTATATTCTATCTGCGTTATTAAACCTAGACCATTATACCTACCACAGCCGTGCTTTGAGCTAAATGCTAACATCAGCATGCTAACATGTTCAAAATGGCAATGCTTAGTTTAGCGTTTTAGCATGCTAGTATTGAACACAAAGTAGTACAGTACAATATACAGGCAGAAATCCATTTATTATACAAGCACTTCAAAATAAATCCCATAAGAAACAGTATTGATTTCCGCAAACCTCTCTCTCCTTTACACACACATTGGTCTTGCTCTCTAAACTTATTTAATTGCTCTACTTGCGTGTGTGTGTGTGTGTGTGTGTGAACACAGGTCTTTCCTGGCAAGATGACATCACCCAGTATATTTTATCAAAGGAGCTGAAGAGAGTTCCCCATACCACTCACCCTTCTAAGCCAAACTCCTCTTCCTCCTCCTCCTCTCATTCGTCTCAGTAAGTACCCTCCAGTGATATAAGGTGAGGAGTGTACATTTTACACAAAACAAATGAGTCAGAGCCAATCATTTATTTCACCCTGGTGGAGTCACCATTTATTTACTTCTGGACCTGTCCTTTCATCCCTACCTCCTCCCAAGCCCTGTGTATGTTTCTTAATCATCTCTTTGTTTCTCTCTGTGTCGCCAGGTCCAAACAGAACAGCCTCCACCATCATAGTTCGAAGTCGGGGTCCGCACCTCCTGGTGGCAACTATGTGGACTACATGATTGTCGAACCTCCTCAGACCCCACTCCGCATGCAGACAGCCTCGATGGACCCATACACATACCACCAGGTACACATACACACATTATTAGCATCCAAAAGCAGGAGTATGTGCGTGTGGGTCAACCTACAAAACTAGTCCCAGGCATAAGTTTGATTACGAAACACAACAATTCACGCATGAAATCCCAACTCATAGATGCTGAAAATATTTCATCACAATCTAGAGTAAAACGCAATCTTAGAACGTTGCAATAGTGGTAAATACATTGGAAACCTGTATTAAGGATTATTACAGTATTGTCAAAGAAAAGGAAAATACATATAGATCTTAGACATCCCACACATGCACACACTAAATCTGTGTACCTCTCCTGATTCCAGCATAGATATCAAGATGACGTAGAGAGGTCACTCATTGGAGCGGGAGCTGGTTATGCCCGCCCTTCTTTAAGGGCCCAGACCAATCAAAGAGAGCAAGAACGTGACAGGCAGCTGATACAGGAAGCCTTGTCTCTATACCTAGCGTCTGCTCAGCCTTCTTATCGCCACCGAGGGGCCGCTTCCATGACTCGTGCAGGTAAACAGCATGTTCTGTTTTCCAACAGAAGACACAAGAAAAAAAGCTGTTCAGGAAAGATGAAAACATTAAAGTTTGTCTGGCCAAAAAACCCACTGTGAAAGCTTTTTGGAAGCTATTTCATTAAACAGTTATAAACATAACCATGCAATTCTCTTTACCATCATCAACTATGATGATATGAGCAGGTCTGCCTTATTATGAGGACCTGGAACTGGCGATACCAGTGGACTATGTGGAAGACTACACCCTAGAGGAGAGACTTGGTACTGCTGGCAGACAACAAACGCAGCAGAATAAAAAAGTTCCTCAGCAGATCAGCACTCAGTCTGGAAACAATGGTGAGGAAAAGGAACTTCATGTTGCTTCAGCAGATTTAAGCAATGGGAGTTATTACACAGTGTGCACATACAAAACTGTCATCCAATTTTTTAATTGGAAAGTGGAAAGATAATGCTAACTTTGCTGTCCCGTGTTAGATGGCCTTCTCCAGAGGATGTCGGGAGTCTTGAAGAGGTACGGAGTTGACCCCAGAGAGCTCAGTCAAGAGCAGCTCTACAAGCTGGCCCTCATTCTGCAGCTGATGCAAGCCCAAGACAAAACAGGTAGTCTTTCAGTAATTTCAAATCAACAACTAAATAGAAACACCATCTCCTTTTATACATAAAATTGGAATTTCAAGCTTCAATATAGAGCTTCAAAATCTATATCTGTATATATGAAGGATTCAAGGTTAAAACCCAGTTAAAATGACTATTAAAGTATTACCTTCGGTTTTCATGCTAGAACCAATCTGTGACAAAGCAAGTGTGGCTTTTCTAAGATGGTGGAGATAATTCGTAATAAAACCTGTTAAATTTCTTTGATAGCTAACCCTTGAGTAAATGGGGAAAACAGATTATGCAGATATTGAATTGTGATTTATTGTAGTATTTGATTAAAAACATCAGTTTATCTGTCTGAACACAGATCCAATTGAGAAAGACCTCATCACCCTCAAGGAGGTATGTCAGCATTCGTTGCCAGCAGTGTTCACAAGAAGCAATCATACAGCTTTTTTTTCACTGATGGGTCTTCTATTATTCCCCCTTAGATGCAGCTATTAAAAACAGACAGTGTGTCCCATAAGCCAGAGAAGCCCGCCCCTGTTCCTGGTCCCCCTGATGCCCCTCCTCCACCCATCTCCGCCTCAGTCCCAGCTACACCTCAAGCCAAGAGCGCCAGCCTCCTCCCTTCTGCCTCCCAGCCTCCGCAGGCCGCCCCTGCTGAAGGTGGACAAGGCTTGAAGGAGCAGGGGCCACCACTGGTTGAGGGTACAGGAGCCAAGGAGGAGTATGGGTACATAGTCACCAACCAGAGGTCAGCACTCGATCAAATTCAACTTTCTGTTTATTACAAATAAACTGCTAAAACAAGAAGCACATTATCTTCCTGTGGAGCCAATCGTTACTCTCAGGAAAGACCTACTTCCCTCTGAGTTTGTAGAATAAATGTCCTCATGCCAAAGGCTGTCACGACGTGGCAATATGTGAAATCACTAATCATATTAATTGCCAATTGTTTGATACAATAAACATGAGGTGTTTTCAAGGAGGATAATTATGTTTTTCCTTTGTAGTCCCTTGAGTTTGTATGATGGAGTGAAGCTGTTGGAGCTACTGGCTGATAAGATACACCTGACGACCAGCAGCTTCATCAACATCAGGTAACACCACCGTAACGTGTGTGGCAGTGTGTTAGAAACAATGAGAATAGTTTTCACAGTTCTGAAGCATCCAACATGTGTGTCCCTGTGGTCTTGTGTTGCCAGTGTGGTGGGCCCAGCGCTGACGTTCCGTATCCGCCAGAACGATCACAACATGACGGCTGCAGAGGTGGCTGCTAAAGCTGGTGAGGCGCAAAAACACACAGACACACGCACACCTCCCTCAACGTGAAGTGAAAAGTCGTTCTCACAGTTTTTTTTTCTCAAATATCATTTGTTTGTTTGTTGTTTTGTTTCCCCACCCTAACAGTAACTGAAAAGAAGTTCCTGGAGTCTGAGACAGGCTTGAAGATTGTGCAGACTGGTGTGGGAGAGGTACTTGATACACTCATACACACAAACTCACTTAGTCTCTGAGGAAAATGTATTTGTAACCCCTCTATCCCCCCCTATCAGTTGTCAAGGCAACAGGGATATAATCACTCATCTGTATTGCCTTCCATTTACCATTTATTCACTTAAGGACCCTATCTTGACCAATGATCAGACTTTCTATTGTGAAATCAGACTCCCGGCAGACTACCATCTCCTAACTGAATTTGTTTTTCTTTACTTTATTTGTGGCTGTCTTTTCTAGTTACAGAGTGACTTGATCTTGTATCTTAACCCAGGGATGTTGAGTGATTTGAGTCAGGCCATATTACTGGTACTATGAAATGATTGCGTGAGAAATGGTTCAGATACACAGCTGGGTGTGTGTGTTGAGGAAGACCTGCAGTGCCAATCATAACACATGATGCACCGAACGAAGGACTGACTCATGGTGTGTTTGCAAACGTGCAGGATGTATATGGTATTGCTCCGTGGGATTAGCATCAAATAAGGAAAATGAGCTCAACGTTTTGCAAGAAATATTACTTTTATGGGCACAAGCGCTGCACTGTACTTTGACGCAGCACAGACAGAGGCAGTACATCCATCTCAGTTAGAGCGCTTCTTTTCCATCCACCACTAAACTTGCTGCGCTGCAAAATTGTGTGTGGGTGTTTGTCTGTGTGCGTAAACCCCTGAGTGTGTGCCACCTAGAGTGCAAGTGGCCAGAACAAATGAGCGAGTCTGCACCTCATAACAACTAAACCAGCATTTCACTTGTTGCCATGGTGCTTCATCTCTCCCACCCCAACCCCTTACTGTGGCTCCCAGATCCCAGGTGCTATGGCAACAGTCACAGGTTTCATTAACCTCATTAGTTGCACACTAACACACACTGGAAGCCTTATTCCAGGCCTCTGAATCATCGCCTGCATTTCAAACTTTATGTGTAATATATTGATAATTTAGACTGAATATCAGGAGAACACACACACAGACACACACACTCACACAAACGGACACAAACGCACACACCGATTGAACCCAGCGCTGCAGATAACATTGTAATTGTAATTGCCAATACATTAATGAAACATGTGTGTCGATTCATTCAAAAATTACATTATTTTTTCAATTAATTCAGTTTAAATGAAAGCATGATTTGAATACTGATTTACACCTACAATTTTACATTAATGTCTTAATTAATTAATTAATTCTGCTGTATTGGGTAGCAGAGTGAAAACTGTATTGAAAGATAGAAAAGAAGATGAAGAAGGGGTGGAATGACACACTGCTGTCTTTTTAACAGGTTCCTGATTCATATTATCATGACTTCTCAGACCTCTGTCCTTAAAACTCAACATTAACCTCTCACTGAGCCCACCTTGCTGTCATGTATAGTTACATCGAAACAAATGTGTTGTTAGAATGAGATGAGTGACCTTTGGATTCCAGTGGTGAGTCCCAGACGTATCTTAGCTTGGGTTGACTACTCTCAAAAGGCAAGATGTGCATGTCAACAAATAGCACTATGGTGAGATAATAATATGTTTTTCTTTGTGCTACTTCCCCTCTGCCCATGTCTTACTTAATCTTTATGATGTATTTTTCCTAGAGGACAGATGCACGGGGTCTCCCCCAGGTAACCAAGGTTTCCCAGGGCTCCAGTGGCACAGTCATCACCCTTGTTTCCATGGCAGTCGTAGGAGGTGTGTTGGTATTGGCCATGGCCGTAGCCTGTCTCAGGCACTACGCTCAGCAAGTGGCCAATGGCAAGCTTGGACTGGGGCCAGAGGGAGGAGCAGAAACACACTTTGACTACCAGGTAAGGCAGCATGGGGAGATTCAGGACTGAGTAAAGGCCATTTTATATAATTTCTGTCTGTTTGTTTGTTTTCAACTTGGTGTCAACGTCTCCATGGTATAATGGATTGAAAAAGTGTAAGAAACCACATTATGTACACTCAATTTACATTTGTTAATCAGAGCATGTAGGTAATAATGAAGAAATGTCTCTTAGATCAGGCAGATGAATGACTATCGGTAATACACATTATACATAGAGTGTTAATGACATGCAATCAGCACAACATGCCGATATTAATGTTGAAACAATTAGTTGATTAATCCAATCACCAAAAAGTAGTCATCGATACTAAGCAGTTAGTGGTTAGAGTTAAAGGAAAGACAATACATTTTATTACATTCATCATAGTTATTCATTTCTAGTTATTTTTAACGTTCCGTACTTTCCACTCAGGAGTTATGTCGGCAGCACATGGCGTCCAAAACCTCCTTGTGCCGCCAGGAATGTGTGGCCGGGGCGAGCGGCAGCATGGTGGGATCTGCCATCGGCCCAGGTGCTGGCGGTCGGAGGGGTACGGACACGTCCCGTGTCAGCAGCGTTTCCTCCCAGTTCAGCGACGGCCCCCAGCACAGCCCGTCCTCCACCCACAGCTCCACCCCGTCCTGGAGCGAAGAGCCAGCCCAGTCCAACATGGACATCTCCACTGGTCACATGATACTGGTGAGTTATTGAGTGGCGAGACCAGACTTCCTGCTGTGAAAATCATCCCGTTTCTCATTTAGCAGATATTAACTGCCTACACTTTATGTGCACGTCATCTCTCTGTCAGGCCTATATGGAGGATCATCTGCGTAATAAGGACCGCCTCCAGAGGGAGTGGGAGGCTTTGTGCTCCTACCAGGCTGAACCCAGTTCCGTAGCTGTGGCGCAAGTCCCGAGCAACATGGACAAAAATAGACATGCTGAATCTCTCCCCTGTTAGTTCATCAGTGTGTCACTGTAATCATTTCTTTCACTCTCTGTGATGGTGTCATGTTTATATCAATCATATTTCCGAGTCATTCATGCAGTGACTCGTCCTTGACGGCTGTTTTCTTTTACAGATGATCACTCTCGGGTGAAGCTGAAGACTGAAGTAAATCACAATAAACAAGACTACATCAACGCCAGCATCATTGTAAGAATTCTTCAAAACAAACCTTTTTCAGGATGTGATGATTTTTATCATTTTCGGTTTGTTGGTTGGTGATTTATACCCTCATACAATATTAGGATTTAAATAAACAGTTCTGATTATCATCATGTCTGATGCACTATAAATACATTTGAAATATTGGAACTTATTTGAACTGTGTATATACTTTATACTGTATTGCTGATATATTTTCATTGTTGATGAGTTCAGCAACAAATGTATTCTTTGTTACCGGAGAAAGAAAATCTGTGATTATTATTTCTATCTGGATGTGTCTTACAGTTACATTCTGTTTTTCAATCTGCAAAGCCAAAACCTGTCTCTCTATCAGAATATAAACACCTGATCCAAGTCTAATTTGTAAAATTGAATTCATGTCCATGAGGTCAAAGAAAAGCCTCTGTCTCATGCATTTATAACCACGTCACTGTATACAATTATTATACAATTACAGTTACAATTATTATTGTAACTCATATCTGTTTGAGAATCCTCAATAATAATAATAAAATAAACTAGGAAACTCAGCTCTCTTTCTTCTCATTTTTAACTCCGCAGGTTGATCATGACCCTCGCCAGCCAGCTTACATCGCCACACAGGGACCACTGGCTCACACTGTCGCTGATTTCTGGCAGGTCAGTGCAATCTTTGTTCTGTTCTTTTTCTGTCTCACTCCCAAGTTAGAGGATTTACTTTCTGTTTAGTGACAAATTAAAATGATGCAGGCCATTGGACCATTCAGTCCATCTGCAGGAAATCTGCCTTGTTACTCCCATTTTTATTTAAATGTGACAATCAGATGTGTGTTATACCTGTGTGTGTGTGTGTGTGTGTGTGTGTGTGTGTGTGTGTGTGTGTGTGTGTGTGTGTGTGTGTGTGTTCTCTCCAACCCACAGATGGTGTGGGAGAACGGCTGCACAGTGATAGTGATGATGACAGCTCTGGTGGAAGATGGAGAGAAACAGTGCGAGCGATACTGGCCTGATGAGGGTTCATCACTCTACCACATCTATGAGGTTCATTTCCTGTCAGAACTCACGACATTTCATTTCACATTTAGCAGTTTCTTTTTATAATGGTCTTATAGTAACAAATGTTCAGAGTAACAGGTATGGCTTCTCTGCATTCGACCTGTGGTTTTAGTAGTTTTGTTTAAAACAAATATGTACACAAGAAGGGCAGGGTTATGTTAAGAAATATATATTTAAGATTAATCCTAGATTGATATCAGAGTTTAGAGAATAAAGTCAGATCTCTGAAATTAAATACTCAATTCTAGTTGCAGAATTCTGATTTAAATCCGAATTTTGAGGGAAAAAAAATGTATTTTGTACATCTAACATAAAATGTTCTTTTTAAAAACATTAAACAAAAATGGCCATTCTCCCCTCTTTAATGGCTTGTGTCCCCCAAATTGAGGTTACGCACCAATTTGTTTCCTCACATCCGTAATCACAATAATAAGGCCCTTTTTCTCGTTTAAAAAAGAAATAAAAGCAAGAGAGAATTTTTGAAGAGCTTGTGTATTCAAATTTTGCATCCATCTTCGTTTACCCTCTTGTTCATATCTCTTTTGTGTCCGCCATCCCTCCCGCCCTTTCTTTCCCTCTCTGTCTCTTTGTGTTTATCAGGTGAACCTGGTGTCGGAGCACATCTGGTGTAAAGACTTCCTGGTGCGCAGCTTCTACCTGAAGAACGTCCAGACGCAGGAGACCAGAACCTTGACGCAGTTTCACCTGCTGAGCTGGCCGGCTGACGGCATCCCCACCTCCACGCGACCGCTGCTGGACTTCCGCAGGTAAGCGCCTATACAATTACACATACATGCGCACACAGACTAAGCCAACATGTGCCCTTGATTTCAACAGGATGGAGAAAACAGGTGGTCAGGATGCGGTGTGTGTAATGCCGTGGTGACTCACTGGTACCCTAACACATCAGTGGGTTCAAATCCTCCTGATCGCCCTCAGCACGTCCATCTTTTTGTCCCTCTGCATGGCGTGTTCTACATTCCATACCCTATTCATCACCGTAGCTCTCTCTCTCTCCCTCTCTCCCAGTGTGCAGGTTGATAGGTTTGTATTTTAACATCTCCCAGTGTCATTTTTGTGGTTTGCAGCTAGTACTCTGGCTCCAGTTGCATAGTCACAAAAATGAGCATTGGCAGGTGTGACTGGCTACTGCAAGAGGGACAGTGAATCTGTGGCTTCCTCTTCACCTATTCTTTCCTGTTTCATCATCTCACGTCGTCCAACACCTCATGCACCTTCTACTTGTTCCTGTCCCGACATCCTTTACCTCATTCCTGATCTTACGGTTTCAGCATTTATTAATGTCTTGATTACTGAATGAAGTAATGTATGTGTATGCATTGAATATTTGGACACGGGTAGTTGCGATTACAAAGTTTACAGTAACTAATTTTATAATAAAGCATTTTTTCTGTTCTCCTTTCTTTCTCTGCTGTCCCTTGTTCCTGGTTTTCAGGAAGGTGAATAAATGCTACAGGGGTCGGTCCTGCCCAATCATCGTTCACTGCGGGTAAAAAAAAATATATATATCAAATGATTGCTGTGAAACAATATGTGTTTGGAAAGCAGATTGAGGTAAAACACCATTTCCTTTATACCTGTCACTCTCACAGTGATGGCACTAGCCGGACTGGCACGTACATCCTCATTGACATGGTGCTGAACCGCATGGCCAAGGGTGAGACCATCTCACACACACACACACACACACACACACACACACACACACACACACACACAGACTTATATAGGGTATAATTCAGTACTTAAATATTTTGAAAAGACAACAAGGTCAACATTTGGAGAGAGTGAATTTATGCCGAGGTTTGCTCATAGCAGCTACACTGATGTGTTACCTTTTGTGGACAGCAGAAGGGGCTATAGTCACAATGAAGTAAAACAATTCTGCTCATGTGACATTTTAATTATTATTCCTCATTAAGGTATTGAGCTATTTTTCATGGATGTTGTTCTATAAAGTAGGGCCTAATAGAGCAAGTTAGCTGTGTTCTGTTTCAACATGCACGACCAAATCCTATATCTATAATCTTCACACTGAAGGTACATTTTAGTGTGTCACGCTAACATCAATTGGATAGCATCGCAATTTTTGAAATCCTGTTCCTTTTTATTGTTTTCAAGAAGGTTTAGAGAGAAGGTTCTTATCTTCTGGAGCACCAAAGCCTCAACAACGTGGTAGTGATGATTTTACTGTTCCTGTTGTTAGGAGTGAAGGAGATTGACATCGCAGCCTCACTGGAGCACATCAGAGACCAGAGACCTGGCTTAGTCCGCACCAAGGTACCATACATCCGCGTGTGTGTTTGCACTATTTCAGCACTTTTAAAGTGGACGTCCATCCATCATAATCCAGCTGTCTCCCTCTGTGCGATCTCTAACCATCCCTCTCACACCTTCCACTCTTCCGTTCCCATCTTGTTATTTCTGTTCCCCACCTCTCGTCCTGATCAGGACCAGTTTGAGTTTGCGCTGACGGCGGTAGCCGAGGAGGTGAACGCCATCTTGAAAGCCTTGCCCCAGTGAGCTGAGGACGCAGTGGGGACATCCACAGGCACACAGAGAGAATTACTCCTGAGGACACACTCGTACCATCCAGCCATGGATGTCTGGCCATCACTGTAAATAAGAATTTGCTCGACCACACTTGGAGCAGTCACTGCTCTTGTTTTCAGCATGCAGTATTTTACCATCTACTCATTCTCTGGGTTTATAAAACTTTTTGGAACTTAATTAAATTATTTTTGGCAGGGTGTGAATATGGACACAAGATCAAATCGTTTTACCAATATGGGACATATTGATCTTTTCTCTCTGAAGTTTCTACCTAATTAGACAACAATGAGGCCACAAGATGTGAACTACAAAGAGTGATGTACTGTGCCCTTTCAGGATAGAATGCACTTCTGTAGATGGTTGTAATGATGACGTGTAACACTGTTTACCTATCGACTTCCATTTGATTCCAGCTTTGCTTCATTTTCCCCGTTTACTGGACATGATTAACCTCGAATCAATCAACATCAACCGATGACTTACCGCCAACACTGAGGTTTTCGTTCGGCTGTTTTTGTTGAACATTCCAATATTCTCGGTATATTGTTAAAATCATGTTAAATCCTTTCACAAACTTGTCAAATTTGTAAGACCTCCATCTGGCCGATACACAATAAGGTTTCAAATCATTTTAACTCTCTGAGTGTGTTGTAACTGTACGCTATCGTCTAGTGTGTGTTGATTTCCTGCAGGTTTTTATTTACCAGGCTTGTCTTGTCTGCCATGACAACATGATGGTTTGCTTTAAGCACTGGTCCTTTTGTAACGGATGCTGTACGTTGACCACCAAGTACACCTTGCCTTCTGTCGCTCTTTCTGCACAGCTTTGTACCTCTGTTTGGGTTCTTTCATCGGCTTACTAAGTGTACAACCCTGTGATTAATGTAAATAATTCCTCCTGATGATTGTGTTTATTTCATGTAGCAGACAGATAATATCAAAAAATATCTATAAAAATGTATTTTTGACTTGACCTGAATAAATTTGTGACGTGATGCAGCAAAAAAAACAACTAAAAACAAGCCTCAAGCTCATTTTCTAAACTCCTGTTTTTTAGTGGGGTGTGTTTTCTGTTTAATAAATCAAGATTTAGGTACATGAGACAGGTTATTCTGTCTCATGTATTTTTAGCTATTTACATGCATTATTAAAAATGCATCAATAGTGCAATCAATAGTTGGAATTCCAGAGTTTTACAGACAGCGATCCCCGCAGCACAAGGGTATAAAAACAAGTGTATTACAATATGTCAAGTAGATCTTTCTTTAACCTCAAATTACATCTTCAAATTGATCTTCAATCCTGTGATACTAACCCTGACAATTCTTGTTACAAAGATAAACTACCACGGACTGATACAAGGTAGTCAGCAGGAAATGCTTTATTTTCTCTGCTTGTGCCTAGAAACATGTTTCTATTTGCTTCCACCAGTTTCCAGTTGCAGGCATAATTCAAATAGAATTAAGCTGAAACAGTGTTAGTTAATGCAGAGATATCTAGAACTACTCCCTTGGGTTTCAAAATACAATCTTTCCAGTCTTTTCGCTCCACAATGAGCTATGTACACACACTCACACATATACATCGAAAAACACACATATGTATCTTTTGTGTCACGTCATTAAGTGTCAATCAGCAGGTAGTAGCCGTTGCGGGCAGAGAGCGATAAGTGCATCATGAGGAATTGACCTTTGACCTGTAGGAATAGATGTACAATGACATGTTACACTTTATCAGTAATGCAGATACTGTAGGCATCATCTGATATAAACATGACTCCTTAGAAAGATCATCATCTACACGGGGGCTTTTGGGGCAACTTTCAGGGTGCTTCAGGTTCACTCTGGTTCTTTACCTCACGGCAGGGCTAGGGCACAGCACAGCATGAGCCAATCAGGTTAGCTTGTGAAGGCCTCGAAGTCTGAGTCTGAAACAGGAAGCAGGGAGTGTAAGACAAACACAAATATCCTACTGAAGTCCAAATAATCAGGTAAAGTGTGTCTGTCACATTAAGAATGTACGTCTTTGATGTCACGATGAGATCTGTTTCCAGCAAATAAGAGCTCATGACATAAGAAAGGTGATATTAGCAAATCGGTAATTTATGAACAAAATGAAAATGTAAGCGGAAGAGATGAGCAGAAAATAAAGTGAAATAATATGCTGTGGCTATTTTAAATTTGTGATAAGTGGTGAAGGATAGCTCTACATGGACATTTACATTGGCAGTTTTTTTTATTCCAGGTTTAGGTGACGAATTTACCGTTAAAGAGAAAATTGAGATTTTGAGTTATTAATTAACAATGTCTTCTTTCTCACAAACTTAGTTTGCACTGAAAAAATAGGCCATGAGAGCAGAGAGATGAGAAACAAACTTCAACATCAACATACAGCTTGTGAGGGAGCGTAAAGGGTCAGTATGGTAAGTAAATAAGGACACATTGGTTTGAACAACAAACCAAGTGAAATCAAATGTAAACATACTGATCCAGTTCTGTTGGTCCTTATTTTAAACTTTATTATATGCGCTCATTTCATTCCTTCTCAAATGGCTGTTTTAGATATCCAAGAAAGACCTGGTCCAGGAAGAATCGTTCAGATTGAATGAAGGGGAAAACACGTCTGCGGTTCATTTCATGTATCGTTGTTAGTTTAGTAGTAATGGTAGAACTAGCATAGCATGAAATCAGTGACAATTACTGATAAATGCAGAACTATTACTGCCATATTCTGAAATCAAAAATCAAAAATCCAAATTATCCTCTTCAGCTCAATCTTTATTTGTTACTTCCCTTTTAACAATCTGAAAATAAAAATGAAAAAAAAAAAAACACATGGCAGTTTATGTAGTACAAAAAAACAGGAGTATATATATATATAGATATATAGATATATATCTATATATCTATATATAGATATATATCTATATATCTATATATAGATATATAGATATATCTATATATATATTGTCAAGAGGAACCATCTGCCGATTTCTCATTCTCCCTCCATACGCAATAATTGTTTGAAGAGGAGAAATGATAAACAACTCAGAGACAACAGCAATTATTCAAATCTTGTAAAAATGCTAATGTCTTATCACAGCTGTGCTTGACTTTTTTGCCAATGATTATACTTATCTTTTAAAGTGAAAGCAGATTATTAATATTTATTTGAACTATTAATACAATCTCATTTCAGCAGGGTTAAGTGTTTTGCTTCAGGTTGCAACTAATCAACAGATGTTGATAGAAGGGTAACGCAGCTGCAGTACTTCCCCTAGCCTGACAGCTCAAACCAGTCAAAGGTAAATCAGACCGAGCATTGATTTGGAGATGAAGCTCCATATTTATAAAACTTGACACAGCCATCACAATGCGGTTGAATTCAACCACTCACACTCTCAGTCCGCCTGACAACACTCCCAATCGCTAATGTATAGCTTTGACATTCGCTCTGCTCGAAACACATTCGTTGTTTTTCTAACTTGGCACATCTTCAGTGGTACTCCAAGCAAATGAAACACAGAGTAAAGTAGTTCAAACACGCAAAGGCACCAAAAGGATCAAGATATGAAAATAATGATGTAATGATTAATTGTAACTGTGGTTTACAATCAGTCCTAATTCTGTACACATTGTAAACTGTGCTTCAACTTCATAAAGTGATGCCCCCCCCCCTCCCCCCCAAACCTACAATCTGACCAAATATGGTCATGATATTTTCGTAAGGGTATAAAGGCCAAGATATGTACATGAATGATGCATTCGATCCTGACTATTGCAACTTTGCAACAGTGTTAGAAGCTGTGCTACCGGTTTCAACAATTCTGACTGTGATGCCGGACTGTATTTTCAAAGTGTATTTGCACAATGTGTGTCAGTGCTTCAACTACTTTTTGCTTTTATATATTCAGACAAGCTTTTTTTTTGTTTTTAACGGAAGTTCTTTCGCCGGATTTTGATTTTGATCTTTTGTTTTAGACTGGGCTTGTGCAACACTGTGCCCTTACTGGGATTTAAATCACTACCAACTTGGCCACATCTAAATTCTTCTGACTCCCACTCTTTTCAGTCTGCATAAATATTTGGCAAATTCACATATATTCAGAAACAATCCTCTCTGTTGCTTTGCAATTGATTTGCTCTTATAGCTCTATTTTGGCAAATTATATGGAAATGTTACCGTTGGCACTGTGTCAAAGTTGTTCGTACTGCATTAACGCTTTGGGATCAGTTGAGGCACTGCCTCAAATCAAGAGTCTGGCAATTACATAACATTATAGTCTGGCTGTAGGTAATTATAAAAAAATAAGGCATTGCAAATGCACACACACACACACACACACACGCGCAAACGCATTAGCACATAATACACCCACACTTCTTTTTCTTTTTCACCCTGCCATCATTATTTTTGATGGCAGGTTCAAACTCCTCTTCACTGCTCTGGCTTAGTGGCGTAGTGTTGGCAGTTGTGGATGACTCGGGAGAGAAGTCTGGTTCCCTGGTTGCCTTGCCCTCCTTCACCCACCCAGCTTCAGGCCCTGAGCCCATTTTAAACTGCCCCTCTTCATCTCTCTCCCGTGCAAGCACCTTTTCAGTATTAGCAGCATTACAATGTGTCGTCTTAACAACCCCGCCTCCTTGATGGCCACCAGTTTTGTCACTCATGGCTCTGCCCACACCCCCAGCACCTGATATGAAGTTGGTAGCAGTTGTTCTCTGCTGGGTTTCCATTTCTGACAGGCTGCATGCCAAAGCCACCTGCAGGTCTTCATCTTCTTCGTTGTCCTCGCTGCTGCCCGTACGCCCGTAGTTGTAGAAGGGAGCGGCGCTAAGAGACCGGTGTGTCGGTCCAGAGTGGGGGCTGGGGTGGGACCTGTCAGAATCGGCAGGTGATCTGTTTTGGATTTGTGGCTTCTGAGGTGTGTGACGGGTCTGACCCTCTCGTCGGCTCAGCTCCAGAGCGAGGGCCATTTCATCCACAACACCTGGGAACAACGCACAAAACAACACGGGTTTGTGTGGCAAATGGACTTGTACTTGTGTAGCACTTTTCTTGTCTTCCGACCACTCAAAGCGCTTTCATACTTCCTGTCATTCACACCCTGATGGCAGGGGCTGCCATGCAAGGTGCCACCTGCCCATCAGCACTAACTAACATTCATACGCTCAAAATAGTTTGAAGAAAGTGAAGGGATATAAAATGATACATACGACTTAAGTATATTTTCCCACACCATTCAATGTGTATAGTCTTACCATTAATTAGGACACTCTTTAACACCCCATCCTCCTCAATCTCTGTTCTCTCCTGCCCATTCTCCTTTACCCTGTAAGCAAGGCAAATACATGGAAAAATGGTATCTACAATTTTTTCATCAGTGTGTGTGTGTGTGTGTCTACAGTCATACATTATGTCTTTCAAGTTTCATTCAAATAAAATTAAAAACACAATGTGAAGGACAAATAATAGTTTGACACACTTGTTTTCGATCTTCCGATTTGCAGTTATATAACATTTGCATGCAAAATGTCATCACACCCCAGGCAAGATAAAACTGAGATACAAACCATTGTTAATCCTAGTTTCAACCTAGTTTAAGTGATCCATGTTACATTGACATATTTTTGAAAGTGTGGGTAAATTAAACTATACAATTATGACAAATTTCAGATCATTTTATAAAATATTTCACTTTTATGCCTGACTGCATCCTGTTGGCATAAAACAAATGAAATATTTGATAAAAAATGTATTTCCCAGGTTTGGTAAGTTTTCTAAGGATGGCCTGACGTACTTCTTGGTGGTGGTGCGTTTTCCATTTATGACACGAGTGGAGGTAGAAACTGATTTGAAGTTGCCCATCCCTCCGCCCATGCTGTCCATCCCTTCCAGACCACCCAAGGAAGAGGAGAAGGAGGTAAAATCAACTGAAGAAGGACAGATGATCAGGAAAGGAAAGCAGAAGAGAAGAGAGAATGATATATTTTGATGTACTTTACAAAATATCAGTTAGTGCAAAGACAAAACCTATCCTGGGAGTCCTGTCCAGTGAGATACCCTGTAGTGTAGCTTGGAACACAAGTATCACTGCTTTGAACATGGGGTTCAAACTACATTTTACAAAAACATGTTAAACGTTACTAACTAACTATGTTTCAAGTGTGGATTTTAACAGATGGCAGTGTTTTCCATGATAAAGGGAGTTAGGAAGTCTGGTAGCCTTCTCTCTCATCTCTTGAACAAAAAGAAAGTTTACATGTTGACAAATACAAAAACTCAGTGCCCTCATATTTCAGTGGACTATTCTCCATCAGCCTTATAGCTGTGGGATTGTGTAAATTGCCAAAACTGAACCATATTGAAATATGATGCAGTTGTTCAGTGCCACTGTTTTTGAAGTTGTGGTCACAATATGATACGCCATGTTCAATTTGACAACTACAGTACAGGATGCTGTATTTCGCCATGCAAATTTCTGCTTGTAACTGTTCACCTCGTGCTGAAGGAAAAGAAAAGAACCGACTGGGGCCGAGGCGAGAGGACGAGCCTCCAAAGGATGGGAAGTCGTCTGGATGAGAGAAAGAGAAAGACACTTCTGATTACTTATGTACGAACTAACTAAGAAGTTAGACTTAAGTAAAGCAATGGTATCTTATGTTTTGGGGGTGTATGGTGTTATTATTGCAAGTGAAGGAATACAAAAAGGGAGATTTTCCCCAAGTAGGATAATCAGACTCCCAAAGTTAAAAATTCCAGAGGGGATCCATAAAACAACTGTCAAATTTAAACTGACAATTACATCAGAAATAGTATTAATTTCCCCCTATACATCCCCCTAATGTAAATAGTAGAATGTTTAATTTTCAAACAAAATATTCATAAAAAAATCAAGTCCTAATGAATATTGTGTACGACTTACCAAAAAAGTTAGCAAAAGGATCCTGGCTGCCAAAAAACTCTCTGAAAACCTCGTCAGGGTTGCGGAATGTGAAGGTGAATCCTGGGAAATCTGATGAAAAGTCTGAGCTGGAGGAACCTGGAAAATGAAGGTGTCAGGGTCAGGTGGGTGAAGAGCAACCAAAAGAGAGAAAGAGTAGAAAGGTAATGAATGCAATCATATCATATCATATCTCAATACCTCATTGGAGCCGAGTTTTATTTACCTGTGTGTCGCACTCTGTCATTTCCATATCTGTCATATGCATCACGCTTACTCGCTGTAGCAGAGGAACAGAGTGCAATTTAATGATGGAATAAAAAACAACAGACACCACATGTCTCTTTTTTCTCATGCAACACAAATTAAACAAAGAAATGTACGACATTGGAAAACTGATTTATGGGTTCTGTGAATGAAGTTCTGACACCCTGAAGAGTCTGACATCTTAACACAGAGATTCGGATTCATAATTCACAGCATCAATACAAATCAAGTCCCAACAGCCACTTGGCACACACACACACACACACACACACACACACACACACACACACACACACACACACACACACACACACACACACACACACACACACACACACAACTTACTGTCAGATAGGACTTCATAGGCCTCCGACAGTTCTTTGAACTTTCTCTCTGCTTCCTCTTTGTTGTCAGGATTTTTGTCTGGATGCCATTTCAGTGCCAGTTTCCTGTACCTGAAAATCACAGTGATGATATATAGATGGATAAAGATATGTACTAGTACTATGGTCTCTTCTCCAACAACAAGCAATGCACTATGGAGAGCCTTGAAGAAATAAGACACCAGGGAGACCATTCTATGTTTTTGAGAAGTCTGTATTTATCATACCAGTGGTTTTCAAACCTCTATTTATGGGTATAGTTACAATGTATAATAAGATACTGTATTTTTGGTATTTTGTCATTTTATCCCTGGTGTTCTGGATGGGAATGTTTTTGTGGTCAGAAGTTCATAAAATCCAGACACATAAAACTAAGAAACTGCTAATTTTGAGGTGAAGAAGACTTATATAACCTGGCGATGTTGAGTAAGAAAGTAAACTCTAAATATATTTTCATAAGCTGTGTTTTATATTCAAGTGATATATACCTGTATTGTTTATACATGATTTAAAGTGAGCCCTAACACTGGCGAGAGAGACTCCCTGGATACTCACGCCTTCTTGATGTCATCCTGAGAGGCTGTTTTGGACACTCCCAGGACGTTATAGTAATCCACCATGTTGCCTCCTGTCACTCCTCACCGCACTGCCCCCTGACAGAAAAATAGTTTGTTTTTTTTAAATACAGAATATACTCAACTCTGATTGGACACGCACATCCTGCATTTACCAAATTCCTGTCTGATAATAAAACATTTGTAAATCCTCGGTATCTAAGGTATTTCCTAAAATGCCCAAAAAGGAAAAGAAACAGCACTGTGCTGATTATTTATTTATTTACTTTAAAAGGCAAGTGGTCATATACAACAGGGGTTGTATAAGCAACGGCTAAAGAAGGCAATGTGTAATGTAAACCTAGCTGTTTATCATTCTGTTGACAAATACAGAATATAGAAACGTGTAATTCCCTTTTTTGGTATTAGATCATCCACACAAGTGTTTTTTTCACTTATTCTGCCTGTTCTTGGGACTGTGTGGCCGTCTGCAGGCTTAAGTTGGTCGACATCTCCTTCACTATCTTGTTAGTTTTGCTACATCTGTCAGGACACCTTTTACTATTCACAAATGTTGCTTGACGGCGTCATGTAATTCCCAGCATTCTCTTCCCAGTTTTGTCCAATCTGCCAGAGTAATTCAAAACACCTGTGTGCTGGTTGTTAATTAGCGTCTACGTGACCATGACATCTGTTTCTTTTGGTTTCACGGTCAATGAAATTCACCTCAACCGATCGTTTTCCTGATGAAAAACAAAATTTCCAACTAAAATTAATCTCAAATACATTTTTCCGAAGACGTTCAGCCAACATGTGATGGGCATTGACAAGATTGCTTTTTTTAAAGCTGCTGGAATGAGTCATCATGCGTGACATCACGCAGTGAGTAGCTAATGATGAGTTGACTGACATATCTAGTAAGACTAGAATCAATACTGTGATTAGTCTCACATTCATGGCCATGATTAGTGCATCGGTAAGGGATAATAATAGTCTTACTGTTTAATGTTCATTCATGAAAAGACCAGTGTCTTCTCTAAGATACATGCATGAAAAGACTCATACAGACTCCAATAGAGGCTAAATGACCTATAGATGGATGCTCACACATTATTCACTCATGTCATGTTAAGGTTAAAATGTTAACCTTAACATTTAAGGTCAAATGTAAAATTAAATTTTCAAAATAAAATGTTCACTTTCGATTCACTTGGAAGTGTGCCCTAACAAATGATGAGATCTCAGTACAGTCAGTAGTTCCATTATAGCCACAGTTAGTCACCATGCCAATCTCATTAGTGGACTTCAGCGGTTTTAGGGCTGAAGGGGACTTCCAGACTGAGATAAAATAACTAAACTTAACTTTCTGTGCCCCCTCGGGAAACAGCCATGCGCTCACCCAAGTATAATTACTATGTTATTTCTAGCGTCATGCCATCTGACAACTGGTGCTGACATGACAGTGGGCCTACACAAACTTACATACACGGGCAGATGCACTCGAAGGCGCAGGTGCAGTCTATACTCAAGTGAATATATGTCGAATTAACATGAAAGGGTATCATTAACATGATTTGTTGTTGTTGTTTTTTCCCCCGGTTGACACAACAGTTCCTATTATGGTACAGTTGGGCGTCCACAGCCGAATAAAACTGTACAAAGGGGGGAACAACTACACCGTGTATTGACAGTGGGTACAGCCGCATTCACAACCAGCCATTAGCCGAAGCCATATGGACCTACCGTCTCGGTGTTTCGGGATATTAGTGAGCAGTCTAGCGGTCTGTCCGCCGCTGTGGAGCGACAATGAATGAGTTATGAGAGCGGCGTCTCTGGTATGCGCTCGCCCCCTCTCTCTTCTCTTCGTGACAGCCGCGCGCACAGCCTCCCCTCCGCCGGGCTCCTTCTCTCCACCGCCCCGACAACAAATACTATTCACCAAGACCACCGTGTGTCTCTGCGGTGCACCGCTACGCCTCTGCGGTCTACTCTACGGTCCCCCCACCGAGGGGAGAAAAAAAAACACAAACAAAAAAAACAAAAACAGGCGGACTGTCAGCCCTGCTGGCCTCGTGCGCTGTTCTAAGCTGCACGCGCTACGTCACTATCAGCTGAGAGAGGAAAAATAGAGCGTCTGGAACATGCGAGAGTTTGGAAACGTCGGCGGACCCGCCCTGCCTCGAGCGCTGCCTGTTGCTCCGCGCTACTGTGGCTCAGCCAATGACACCAGCAACTTCTGGTGGTCTAGTCACGGACACACACACACACACACAAACACACACACACACACACACACACACACGCACGCAAACACACGCACGCACACACACACTATCGCTCACCTTTCGACCACACATGTCAACCAAATGATCACGTACCGGTTTTTATAAATAATTTCCTGTCATTGTGTAACCAATGCAGTGGGGAAATGTTTGGCCCACTGTTAAGGTAAATATGTTGAGGTACTTGTACTTTACTCGAGTATGTCCCCGTTAAACATTTACTGCACTATCTGCATTTATCTGACAGCAATAGTTTGGACATTTAGATTTAATATAGGCCTACTTTATAAAATATGATTGATTGAGTATCATTGAGTATGATAGTTATTGTCTAATAATAAAATATTCAGGCCTATAATAAATACATAAATAAAGTATTTAATAAATACTGCTGCATAACAATACTATTATTATTTTACTGAAAATAGTTCTGTTCTTAAGATCTTGAATAATTATAATCCCTTCATAAACTCATTGTTGAGTGAGAGCACAGTACTTACATTCAGTAGAACAGAGACGTGTAAAGAAGTGGGCTTTAGGCGTGTGACTCATCGGGATCACAAGAGCTCATAGACTGGTCAGCCAGGTTTAAATGACCAAACATCAGGAGAACGAAAACACGAACCCACACAACTTTACTAGCTGGTCACTTTACTCCCATCTCGTGGCCGAGAGAAGCAACTGCAGGTACAAGGCCATTGTGTACTTTGTGGATTATCATCATGGCACAAAAAGGCAGGAAAAAGACCGAGCAGCCAGAATTTCCTTCGTAAATGAATAGGAGCTGCACCTAAATACACATTCTGAAATTCAGCATTACACTGCTGGAAAAATAATTTATATTAATAGCCAATCTAACAAAATTAATAATCTGTAAGAGCTGTAACAGTTAAATACATAATTCAACAGTCTGGGATCACTTTAGATGACGCAGTATAAAGTGCTTATTAGTCTCTAGGCTAACAAGGTATTAGATGATTATTGTTGTAGTAATCTTCAACAAAATATTTGCTTAATAGACTGCCAATGCTAGATGAGTTCATGAATGATCACAATCATTTAAAAGGTTCATGAGAAAATTTTATTGATAATACTGATATTGATCACTGACCACAGGTTATCAGAGTGTTGTTGGGAATGTGTTGCATTTATGATAACTTTTGTAATATGTGAGAGTAAAGCCCAGATGATGTTTGGCCCTTCAATACTCCTCTCCCTCTTCATCTTCCTCTCCCATGCTGTCAGTGCCAACCTCTTCATAATCCTTCTCCAGGGCAGCCATGTCTTCTCTGGCCTCTGAGAACTCTCCCTCCTCCATGCCCTCCCCAACATACCAGTGGACAAAGGCTCTCTTGGCGTACATGAGGTCAAACTTGTGGTCGAGACGGGCCCAGGCCTCAGCGATGGCTGTGGTGTTGCTCAGCATGCACACAGCCCTCTGCACCTTGGCCAGGTCTCCTCCAGGAACCACCGTTGGAGGCTGATAGTTGATGCCCACCTTGAAGCCTGTGGGGCACCAGTCCACAAACTGGATGGTGCGTTTGGTCTTGATGGCAGCAATGGCGGAGTTGACATCTTTGGGCACCACATCACCACGATAAAGCAGACAGCAGGCCATGTATTTACCATGACGAGGATCACACTTCACCATCTGGTTGGCTGGCTCAAAGCAAGCATTGGTAATGTCAGCAACAGACAGCTGCTCATGGTAGGCTTTCTCTGCAGAGATGACTGGAGCATAGGTGGCCAGAGGGAAGTGGATACGAGGGTAAGGCACCAAATTGGTCTGGAACTCTGTCAGGTCAACATTCAGGGCTCCATCAAAGCGAAGTGAGGCTGTGATCGAAGACACAATCTGGCCAATGAGCCGGTTCAGGTTGGTGTATGATGGCCTATCGATATCGAGGTTCCTGCGGCAGATGTCGTAGATGGCCTCGTTGTCCACCATGAAGGCACAGTCGGAGTGCTCCAGGGTGGTGTGGGTGGTGAGGATGGAGTTGTAAGGTTCCACCACTGCGGTGGACACCTGGGGGGCCGGGTAGACGGCGAATTCAAGTTTTGATTTCTTTCCGTAATCAACAGAGAGTCTCTCCATCAGCAGGGAGGTGAAACCGGAACCGGTGCCTCCACCAAAGGAGTGAAAGATGAGGAATCCCTGCAGGCCAGTGCACTGATCAGCCTGAAAGGAGATTTTCCTTTAATTATTTAGAATTCCACTTCACTTGCACAAAATAAGTATGAAGTCACATGAAAAATCACCATTCTGAATTTTTCTTTCAAAACTTTTCTACAGTTTTGATATCTTGAAAACAGCTAGGGAAATGTTCTTTTTTGATCATTAAATCTAGTTTAGTGAAAAGACAAGCCTGCCAAATGCTACTCCTGACTAGCAGACAAACTACACTCTCACCAGTTTACGAGTCCTGTCCAGAACCAGATCTATAATCTCTTTGCCGATGGTGTAGTGTCCACGTGCGTAGTTGTTGGCAGCATCTTCCTTTCCTGTAATCAGCTGCTCAGGGTGGAACAGCTGGCGGTAGATTCCTGTACGCACCTCATCTATGAAAGGAACAATTGAAAACAAGAATAAGAGCTAATGTTCATGAGGTATGCATGTTATAAACATTATATTTCCTCAAGAATGTAAGCTGCAATGCTTTGCTTTTAATTTGAAGTATAGATTGTCAAGAGTATACATACTTATATACATACATCTTATCTTTTATACATTAGGAGTTGTAAAGTCAAGTGTTTTTGTAAGTTCATGTTTATTTGGACACTAGTTAACATCACTGACCGATGACAGTAGGTTCCAGGTCGACAAAGATGGCCCTGGGAACATGCTTTCCTGCCCCTGTCTCACTGAAGAAGGTATTGAAGGAGTCGTCTCCTCCTCCAATGGTCTTGTCACTGGGCATCTGTCCGTTAGGCTGGATCCCATGTTCCAGACAGTACAGCTCCCAGCAGGCATTGCCCATCTGGGTTCCGGCTTGGCCGACGTGCATGGAAATACACTCACGCTGAATAAAAGAAGGGAGAAACTTTGCTTAAAGGAAACTAATACATTATGATATGTTCAATTTACTATCCAAATGCAAGTTTTACCGCATTGCTTTAAGTGTGTTCTGATTTAACACTAACTGCTTACAAATGCCTCGGGACTTTTACAGTGTATGTCGGGTCAGCTCACAAGAACACTCAAGTGGTTTCATGGTTCACATTTGTGATAAAAAAAGGCGAAAGAAACAAAGACAATCCATTACACTTTATTATTGCTCTATAGAGCAGATGTTATTTATTTGAAGTTCATGTCGAGTGACAATCTTTGGTATGATGTATGCACTCAGTTCGGCGCTCAGTTGACAAAGAAATGTTGACTCTTGAAAACTGGTTTTGGAATGTTGAAGCTTTCAGCTGCTTAACGTGCCGATGAGCGAGCCAGAGTTTCAAAGAAAGCAGCTGTTAGACTGTCCAGAGTCAGCACTTTTTGTTGCTACAGAAGAAACAGCAAACGTGTGCAGGAAATGTAGCTACAGATGACATTTGCACTTTTAAAAACCCTGAAAACACATTTCATGTAGTTTCCTAGAGAAAATAGAACATATAAACTAAGGCACTATGTGGCAGACAGGAAGGCCATTTCCCAAGAAGATGGGAAAAACCTTCCCCCACCTTCTCCATCCTGTATCTCCTCCCTCTCCTCACCCCCTCCCCTTTTGAGTCTCTCTCCTCCCCCATCCTGTCCAGCTGCATAGTGGTGTGTAACAGTCAGGGATGGCTCCCTCTCTCTCTCTCTCTCTCTCTCTCCACATCTTTCTCCAACCAAAAACTCCTAACAGCTGCAAAATGGCTGCCAACTTACTTATGCTGCCAAGGCCAGACCACTCCTCTTTTCTCTGTTCTTTCTATCCATCCCCCCACTGCCACGATTACCCCGATCACTCCTTCTTAGTCAAGATTACTTTAATTCTTCAACAAATACATATGACTCCACCATTTTGATTTCCTTTAGTTGCATATGTTTCCTGCTTTATGACCAGCTGAAGTTCATCATGGAAGAAATGACAAAGCAGTCCAACTTATGTAGTGTCTGTCATCTGACCTAGATAGACCAAGAGTGCAGAGATGACTTATGGAGTTTTGTAGTCATAAGTTACTATCCCACGGCATGCCGCTTCCTGAATTCTCTCCAGACATGCCATAAAAAGTTTCATTACGTAAATCCCACTCAAAACTACTGTCACTTAATAAGATAAAGCTGCTGTTGTATCAGTAACCTTAAACTCCCTCAAAGAGGCCTTATAAGAATTAAAGAGGCCTGGCTGTTTAATCCATCCAATGTTGCGAAACACAGACAAAGGGAGGCTGACGGGAAGAGAGATTGTAAATTTCAAGGCTACGTCATCAGCCAAGCTGTTACTCACCATTTTGTCTGTTCGTCCTTCGACTGACGTTGAGGATTCAGATACAAGGCAGAAGTGTGGAGGAGAGGGAGAGTCAGGGTTTATATAGGCAAGGATGTGGAGGGGGCAGGCAGGAAACCACAGCAAGCAGCTGCATAGCTCATTGGCGGGAGGGAGCAGCAGTTTTTTAAAAAAAAGAGGGAAGTCCCTAATACGGTCTGTCATGTTATCCGCCCTTTCTTTTATCTGCTCTGTCTGCCAGTTTGAGATTAGACGCTTATGTGTGCAAAAACAACCCTTACATTTTCTTCATGATCACTTTACTCCTATTTTATCATGTTGTGTGCATGAGAGTTTAACGCCTAAATGAGTTGTTATGTTGGGAATTTACCAGTAGCATGCAAAATGTTCACCCTCGAATATTTCTCAGCATATAATATACAGTATATGCATTTAACAAGGACTGTGGGCTTGTGATTTGTTTACTTAAGGCATTTGTCTGCACCCATATAAACACATATACCCTTTTTCTGTATTTGATCGTTGAATTAATAATCAAACAAAATTGATCTGGAAAAAGGTAAGAGCAAAGGAAGGTCTTTATTCTTAATAATGAAGTGTAAAAGACCAAGGCTTTAATGGTAGGAAAAATAAATGGTGAGCAGTAAAAGCCCTTACAATAAATGTGAGATGACACAAATGACATGACAATATGCAGTGTTTCAGTTTAATCCGTTAATTCAGAATACATCACTTTGGATTCTTAGCATACCACTGAAATGTAAAAGGATAAGAACAAGGGACGTTGTCTGCTTATCCTTGGTCCAACTTTTCAGAGCCCTCTTAGGATCACAGAGCTGTGATTCATACATTACTGGGATCCTATTGTTGCTGCAGGCCACTGTCTGAGTATGAGCTACACAAACAACACCAGTCAGTGACTTGGTCAGTTATTTTCTCTCCCTTTTGCTCTCACACAGTCACAGCTGAATGGTATATAGAAACTGACATAGGACCCTTTCATAACTTACATTCCACATTGGATAGGATAGTGGGGGGAGGGGCACAAAAGAGAGGGTTTGGTCGAAGTTTCTCGGATTTGTTATGGCAGAAAGATCACAATTTTTTTTTTTGCTTTGAAAGCAAATGTGATGATTTTACACAGCACCATGACTTATGATGCCATGCAATGTAATCCTCATGTTTTCAGGATTTATGATTTGTTTTGTGAATATGTGTCACAGTATGCAGAGTATACTACTGAGTTCCTCAAGGTGCAACGTAGTTTAAGAGATACTTAAGAGGTTTAGATCATTTTTTTATTATTCTGTTTGGAAGAGAATCATAATAATAATAATAATAATAATAATAATAATAATAATAATGATAGGGTTCATTAAATCATTTTTATTTTCTTAACCAAATTGTTGATTTATTCATATATTTAACCTGCATTTTGCCTTACTACAAAAAACTAAATGCTCCCTTTTAAAACCAGGATGAAATTTTCTTTGCCTTAAATGGAGGCCTAAGACATGTTACTATTCCTCTCCCTCATCTTCCTCTCCCATGCTGTCAGTGCCAACCTCTTCATAATCCTTCTCCAGGGCAGCCATGTCTTCTCTGGCCTCTGAGAACTCTCCCTCCTCCATGCCCTCCCCAACATACCAGTGGACAAAGGCTCTCTTGGCGTACATGAGGTCAAACTTGTGGTCGAGACGGGCCCAGGCCTCAGCGATGGCTGTGGTGTTGCTCAGCATGCACACAGCCCTCTGCACCTTGGCCAGGTCTCCTCCAGGAACCACCGTTGGAGGCTGATAGTTGATGCCCACCTTGAAGCCTGTGGGGCACCAGTCCACAAACTGGATGGTGCGTTTGGTCTTGATGGCAGCAATGGCGGAGTTGACATCTTTGGGCATCACATCACCACGATAAAGCAAACAGCAGGCCATGTATTTACCATGACGAGGATCACACTTCACCATCTGGTTGGCTGGCTCAAAGCAAGCATTGGTAATGTCAGCAACAGACAGCTGCTCATGGTAGGCTTTCTCTGCAGAGATGACTGGAGCATAGGTGGCCAGAGGGAAGTGGATACGAGGGTAAGGCACCAAATTGGTCTGGAACTCCGTCAGGTCAACATTCAGGGCTCCATCAAAGCGAAGTGAGGCTGTGATCGAAGACACAATCTGGCCAATGAGCCGGTTCAGGTTGGTGTATGATGGCCTATCGATATCGAGGTTCCTGCGGCAGATGTCGTAGATGGCCTCGTTGTCCACCATGAAGGCACAGTCGGAGTGCTCCAGGGTGGTGTGGGTGGTGAGGATGGAGTTGTAAGGTTCCACTACGGCTGTGGAAACCTGGGGGGCCGGGTAGATGGCAAACTCAAGCTTCGACTTTTTACCATAATCAACAGAGAGTCTCTCCATCAGCAAGGAGGTGAAACCGGAGCCAGTGCCTCCACCAAAGGAGTGGAAGATGAGGAATCCCTGCAGGCCAGTGCACTGATCAGCCTGTAATAGTAAGAATGTAAAAAGCAATTGGCAAAACATTTTAGTCAACAAAAAACATGTTGAATGTACTAGAAACTTGCAGCCTCAGCACTCTCAGCTTTTCTCACCAGTTTACGAGTCCTGTCCAGAACCATATCTATAATCTCTTTGCCGATGGTGTAGTGTCCACGGGCGTAGTTGTTGGCAGCATCTTCCTTTCCTGTAATCAGCTGCTCAGGGTGGAACAACTGGCGGTAGATTCCTGTACGCACCTCATCTGGAGATAGACAAACGGTAGACAAACAGATTATCGTTTTTTAAATAATAAAATTACATTAATACATGAAAACATTGAAACGATGAAATACATCATCAGCTTCATAACAGGCACTGACCGATGACAGTAGGTTCCAGGTCGACAAAGATGGCTCTGGGAACATGCTTTCCTGCCCCTGTCTCACTGAAGAAGGTGTTGAAGGAGTTGTCTCCTCCTCTAGTGGTCTTGTCACTGGGCATCTGTCCGTTAGGCTGGATCCCATGTTCCAGACAGTACAGCTCCCAACATGCATTGCCAATCTGAGCTCCAGCTTGGCCCACATGAATAGAGATACATTCACGCTGCACAGAGGAAACAAACACTGTTCAATTACTAGACACATCTACTTTCGACATATCTGCTTCACGTGCTTTTATTTAACTGCTAAAATCCAGTCACATTTTACTCTACTTTCAATCATGGGCTGATGCAGATAAAAAAATATATTTTTTATATCTCACACACAATTATTGATCAAATACAGTCCATATATTCTTAATAAATACAGCAGTATGTAATTACAGTAAGTTTCATGTTGAAAAACCACAACTTACCATAGTTTATGTCTCTTCTCCAAAGTCCAGGTATGGGTAAGAACATGTAGAGCTGGAGACAGCTGTGCTACTCTGCTGTTTTATACCTGCAGTTTAAGGTGAACAGTGATTTGATCTGCGCTGTAATCAGAGAACCTACTGATGGGACCAGGATAAGCTCATCTGCTTGACAGACATACACACAATGCAAAAGGAGGTCACCACCCTATTCATTGTGTGAGTCTGTACTGGTGTGTATGTGCACCTCATATTTCAGAAAGCAGAAGCACAACCCCAGATGAGGGGAAGGTAACCTGATGTAGTTTCACCTGGCAGTTTCTAATATATCACTTTATGATGCAGCTTATGATAGAAAAGTAACACTCCTGTTGCTTTGAGGTTGCTTTTTATTATAACATTTATGATAGGTAAAAGAGTCTGAGAAAGAATCACATTGCTCAAGTGTGTCACTGTCAAATAGTGTACCATATGTAATTTCAAAAAGATAGCAAAATGTTAGAAAATTAGACTGACCTTTTAGCAGTTTACCATTATTGTTATTTTTCTTTCAATATTTGGGGGGATACTCACACACAATGCCCGCTCAAAATATAAGTTGCGACTTGATTTTTGTTTCAAATGTATTTTTATGAAAACTGGAGAGACAAAATCTCCAAACACGTAACGCCTGTTCTGAATCAATCTGTACAGTCTAACCTGTATATTAAAATGAAATCCCTTGTTTGTCAACCCTACCAGTTTACCACACTCTTTTCCTAAGTTAAAATGAACTCTCAGTCTTTATTAAACAATACATATGAGACCTGCTCCTCCTTCTCTATTCTGCAACCTCTTGGGAGTGTAGAGCAACTACACTACGTAAGGGGAGTAACAGTCTGCCGGATTGGTTTCACTATATGCAACAGAAACATAAACCACAGAAACAGTGCATGGATAAAAGCAAAAAAAGGGCACAAAATCATTATCATATCATATCATAATCATCAGGTTATTTAAGTCCACACTGGTACCTGGGTATCACACACATTCGCACCCGAAAGGCTGTTTAGTTCATATATCCACATTTCTACTCAACATGAGTAACAGTTAGCATTACAGTAACTGCCGGTTTCAGTTGGCAGGAATTACCCAATTTGTTTTATCTAAAACAAGTCAAACCACTTTAAAGACCAAAGGGCATCCGCTGTAATATAGGCATGTTGATTCATTATAATCCACTGTTTTGAGATACAACACTGTTGAAATCTATGGTTCTTTGTTCACACGCAACATGTTGGACTTCCTCTTGTCACAATATGCATGAGTTATTGTCTCAAAAAAAAAAAGCAATGAATGTCAGTCAAAAGTCTGTTGGTTGTGAACATATGTGTGGCAGCCAAGAGTGAGCTAAGAGACACCAAGAGAAATGCACCACCGTTTTTTCAAGTCAGTCAGTTTCTCTCCCGAGGCTGCGAGACTGATCTGTGACAAATGGGAATACTGATGTTGACACCACATTCTTTTAACACTGAGCTCAAAAAGCTCGATGGTGTAAATGGAAATGTCAAATTAAAACGCTTTGGTTCCACATTGGTGCTTAACACATGAACCTGCAGCGTGTTCTATTTACCTTGGAGGGAAGACGAGGTTGTTGGTAATTATTATATAATGTTTTTTCTACACTGTGCAACACAAACTATAGCAATCATGAACACTTTTCTACCAAACCTTTTGGTCTGGTTCATGCTCTGTGAGCTGAAGTATTGTTAAATATCACAAGGGAAGACTCAGGTGTTCCCTGAGTCATAAAGCCATGTCCCACTTCCATTGTTTGGGAGTATAACACTCAAATAACGCCCCATAATTAAGTCCTTTCACTAAAGGTCATAAAAATGGTCACAAGACTTCTACTCTCAGCTGGCACTACTTTTGTTACACTGTTTACTCGCTGAGTGACTCATGGTGAAGCAACTACGACCTCTAGCTTTCAAATGGGTACAGTGACAGCACGTCCAGTAAAATGGCAGTAAGAGGGGGGTTGATGTTATGGATCGGTTTGCATGGTGTTCCACCCACCAGATAACTGACCTTAGGCGTGGCCCTTATATAGCCTACACATATACATACAAGTGCCAAGAAGTTTGAATTGATAGAATGAGAGTTGTGAAATTACAACAAGAATAAAAAAGAAAACATGATTAATAAATGTTTTGGCAAACAAATGGATGCATGTACTGGTATGATTGATTAATGCAAAGAGAATAAATGTGGATTCTGCTTTTTCCCACACACATTTTTGATTTATTATTGACAGTGTGTAGATGACTTTAAATAGCATTTAGACAACCATCATGTTAGGAAACTAAGACATACTGCTGCAAGGGAACTAAACAATCGGTGAGGCAATGCAATTAATCCCTTGAATGAGTAATTAAGCAATTTGATGTTGGTGTTTGATCAGGTAGGAGCTTTCTCAGCGGAGCAGTGTGTCTGGACATTTTCAAATAATTCACATTTAATTTTTTTCAAATGGGAATTATCATCTTAAAATGTAGTATTTTACTCTGACACTATTTCCTAGTGAACTTCCCCAGTGATTGTGTTTGGAATGCTCATTTTATCAGGGGCCCTCGTGGCCTCATTATATTAATGATTTCCATAAGAACACACTCTTGCAGTACACAACGTGGCCATCGCGCTCATAGTGCGCGTGCTCGTCAAAGAGACAGGTGGGAGTGGTTTGCAGTAGAATACAGCGTTGCAGCGCTTCGCCCACCTGGCATTACTCACTCACTCGAACCACATTGACGGCCGCCGTGAGAAGCCATACATACATACATACAATAACAATAATAATAATAAAAAAAAAAGCCAGCTGCACGTTGCTTTTCTGTCAAAGGGCACTCTACTAAGAAGCTACAATGGTAAGTCTAATTTCCAGTGTTTGGTTTGAGAGAAACTTCTACTCCAAAAGTTCAGTTTGTTTATCTTCTCAAACTTGAGTGGCGCGGTCTTCAGCAGCAGTTTCATTTAGCCACCAGTGCGACATTGAAATCTTCAGCATTGAAATATGGAAATTGAAAATTTGCCAGATTGAAGGTGAGATGTAGGAACTCAGAATTGCTCCCTGTGTGCCCTCTTGTCGCAGGACTGGTGTCAAAAATAGACTCCGTGGCTGTCAGTAAAGCTGAGCTGGCTGTTGGCCTGCATGAGCAGCTGGTCATGATCGGTCTACATTTCCAGCACCTCAGGGGACACGAACACATTACACATAGATCTATATATAGAGTGCTTTTTATTTTTTATTTTATTTCATCAATTGCTCAGTGTTTTACAGGTTGGGTGAAAGAGATTCTCCTTTTTTAAAGTAGCATATATAATCTTTATAATGCATTGTTCCAGGCTGGGTGCGTGATCATATACACGTACGCGTCACTGAGGAATGTAGGTGTGTCTCGTAATGCCTCCATCAACAAGCCAGTTCAGATGGCAGGAAATAATCCTTTCCCTCCAAATTCGAAAGCAGCCTATGGTTAAGTTGTAACTGTGTTCTGGGTTTCTTTAACTTACACAACAATTTGAAAGAGGCTTCCACAGACACTATCAAACAGTGACAAGTGAAACATAAGGCTGCAGTCTCTGTGATTGAGATGCTACTTTAGATTGATTTGTAAACACTTTTTGACACTTTTTGACATGCACCGTGGTTGTCTTATGTCTGACTCAGGAATTGATCTGGCATGCACAGGCAACCTTTTGTGTTCTGTTTGCACAGTGTAGTATAAACACGTCTTGTTGGCATTGTCAGTACTGATTATAAAATGTAAACAGTGTCGCGTACTGAATACACTACCCGCCCTGATCAAATATTCCTGATCCATAAAATGTAGTTCCTATTAATGTTTAATTTTTTCTTTTTTTAAATATCAATTCAAATCTTTGAACTACACTTAAGAGCTACACGCTGCATGGTATGGAGCTATAGTTATTTAACCTGATCAGTGAATCTAAATCACAATGTAGCATAAAATAAGGGTTTACATTGAAACACGCATGGTTCCCAGGTGAATTCAGACGCCTGTCCCACCCATTGTGCAAGGTGTTTTTCTTTTATGATTGGCACTATCCATGCTTGGAGTACAAAAGTTAATTTCAGAATGGCGCGTCAGAACACGTCAGCAAGTGTCATGACGGGCAGCGGTCGTTATTGCGTTCAATTGTGGTTCTAGTCTTGTATTGTCTGACCTAGCTGCCTCTGGCACAATGGCCAATTTCTTTCCAGTTCAATAACAGCAGAGACCTGAGGGGTGACAGATGTAGAATATTTAGTCAATGTGGGCTTATCGGGATGGTCCACTTCGATTGAGTAAGACCAGGGCATCGCCACAGGAAAGCCCGATGGGTTATCTGTTTTTATCAGAATCAATCATTTTCTGTGGATATTCTTGATGAACACTGTTTGGAAACAGCTTACAGTTTAAAGATTTGATCCAAGGCAGGAGGGGAAAATGACCACATCTGAGCATGAATGGATTCCCAGTTTTTTTACTTTGAGAACGCACACACACACAGCGAGCTGCCGACCGGTGTGGGTTTCAGTACAAGTCTATGAAAATGAAAACAGGTTGCAACACTCTTCTCCAGAACATCATGCTTTAATCACAGTTTTTGACTCCTATTCAAGGGGAGATTTTGGCCTTGGAGTGGCAACAGAAGAAAGGTCATAGGATCATCACAGCAGTATAAGATATCCACAATAAATAGATGAATAGTTTCATGCCAATTCATCTGTTGGATCCAAAGTTGACACCCTGATCTGTGGATGGCAGATTTCTGGCTGATGATGGTGCTGCACAAATGGTTAGGGTCTCCAAAATCACTGGGGATCATCTCCAAAGTGCCATCTTTTCCAAATATAATCTCAACCGGCCTGTATGTGTCAGGAAATTTAGCATTCAAACAACATGTAAAGACACAAAATGGAAAGAAGCACAAAAACTGAATTAATATGTCTGATTTTGCTCTTGAGGCATGGTGTCATATGTATCATAATAAACTAAATGCATGGCAGTTTGGATCTGGACAAGATTCCATTAAATCATCATCCATCCTCACCTTGTCTTTATGGTACATTATGTCTATTCTTTTGTTATAGAGGCAGAATGTGCTGTGGCAATGGGGTATTAAGGGATCTCTGTTCCCATGTCTGCTGACCTAAAAAAGCTTTCCCCAAATTTCTCTTTTTCTACCCTGTTGATTTTTTTGTTTTTCTCTCGTGCTCTCTGTATCCATGTAGTGTAATTATTTTATTCATTAGTTTTAGACATCAACAAAACTGGAATCTCAAGTCCGTGTGGGCTAAGACATGCCCTTGTTTATGTCGTATACAGACACACCCCGACCGGTTCTAGGGACACGAGAAGCTCAAGACTACTTTTGTCTTCAATTAGTTACTGTTACTTATTTATGTGTGCTAATGGAAAATGACTATCCCGGCATTCAATTAACATAATTTTGACAGAAAACATATGTAGCCTTTACAGTTATTATTTTAAACTTTAAAATAAAAGAATTTGTTTTCACATTGCAGCAAACGTTGAGCAGATCATGTGTAAAAGTCAACCTGGCAGTGACCAGTATTTTGGGGACTGCCAGTCCGTGTTTACCTAAATAGTAAGCCTTTGCTGCTAGGTATCAGGTTAGTATGAGAAACCTAAAATAGCTGCTGCACAGAGCTCTTCTAACCTGGAAACCCTGATCCAGGGTCACCTTTGCTTTGCATAGCTTCTGGTGATGAAGTATTGAGTAAAAAATCCTTGTTGATCAACACAGATTTAGTTAGATTTCACAGACTTTAAAATTAGTCCCCTGGCCCTCACCCTCATCATTGAGAAGGGGAAAGTTGGGGAAAGGATGGAAATAGTAGCTTGACTTGAAGCAAGGTGGGGATATAGAGTATGTCAAAGGTTGTCACTGTTGTATGGAGTGGAATAAGGTAATAGGAAGGTTTCACGGGGCCTACATGCATCTTTTTGAATGCACAGATTTGCTTGATTTTCTCTGTTTCATATTGTTAATTTCAGCAGCAATTCCTAGGCCTCAGCATCAGTAACTTTGGATGGACCTCTTTAAATACTTCTAACAACAACATATCACCCACCAAGGGTGGGTGATATGGATACAATTTCCTAAATGTAATTTTACCATGTGAGTTTGGGAAATTGCTTGATAACTCTTGGAGGAATATACTAACCAGACTGAAATGCCTTTTTTCTGGCTAATCCAGCAAAATAAGTACCTGATAAATCAATGTATTCCATCACATTGTTCCAGTATTACCATAAAGCACTTGGTCTCATTGACTTGCAACATTGCTTGTAAGTTTTTGATAGCTACTATTGTATAAATGGTATGGTAAAATCCAAAAGTTCCAAGTAAATCTGTTGTTTCCAGCAACATTCAAGTGCACAGAAAATGAATTGACTTTGGAGAAAGAAAAGTTAGAAGGAAATTAGTTTAGATTCATTTTTCATTCATACAGCTTCGTAGCATGAAGGTTACCGGCAGTTGTTCTCTGAACTCGACCCCATTTCAGCTCGTGAGTCTTGCTCACAGTCACATGACACCCAGTGACAGCTGCAGCAAATCTGTTCTGCTCATTACTTCAACTTCAACTTCAACTTTCATTCCAGTATACATCTCTTTGCTTCTACCTAGTGGCTAACTTTCTAATTGACTCTTTTGGATTGCTGCAACCGCAGTGTTATTGTGTACAATTTAATTATGGTACTATTTGCCATTCATAACACTCTCCAAAGCAAATATCAACATTCTTCACACCGTTTAAAGCTCTTTGCTCAATGGAAAAGGAAAAAACAGTTGCAAAGAGTATGCGATCCTTATCCTTCCCTTATCTGCCCTCTGTATTTCCCCTCTCTCCTTTTCTCTTCCACCTTTTTTCAACTTCTCCTCTTTGTTCTCGTCCAGCGTGAATGCATCTCTGTGCACGTAGGGCAGGCTGGAGTCCAGATGGGGAACACCTGTTGGGAGCTTTACTGTCTGGAACACGGCATCCAGCCGGACGGCCAGATGCCCGACAACAAGCCCGTGGGAGGCCACGACGACTCCTTCACTACCTTCTTCAGTGAGACTGGGGCTGGGAAGTACGTCCCCAGGGCAATCTTTGTTGACCTGGAACCAACTGTCATTGGTCAGTATTGGTATGACGTTATATGTTGTGTTTTTAGATATCAGGAATGTGAATCTGAAACAATTATCCCATAATAGCACTGTCTATATGAGAGAAATTGGTTTTCTCAACTTTTTGTCTTTGAATTTCCCAGATGAGGTGCGCACAGGAATGTACCGTCAACTCTTTCACCCGGAACAGTTGATCTCAGGCAAGGAAGATGCAGCCAACAACTACGCCCGTGGACACTACACCATCGGCAAAGAGATCATTGACTCTGTCCTGGACAAAATCCGTAAACTGGTAAGAAACTTCAGCGGTAGTTTTCAGGTTTTATTTTTCATTCACACTGGCTTTGCCCTCTAACAGGGCTCCATACAGTTGTCAGCTCATATTCACTGAAAACAGTCAGATCATAACACCTGCACACAGACTTGCACTCAGACCTCACTATGCACTATTTTTCTTCAGCCATGTTATAAAATGGAAGGTCATACTGCAACGAGGCAAGGTCCTGAAGAAAAGTGGGCACAGAACGGGTCTGAGCACCCCTTTCACATTTATTCTCAATCGCTTTGACACATTTTTGTAAATGGTCTTAACAATCTCTAAGCTGTAAGTGCAACTGTTTCATGGGACATCGCCACGCAACTCCATTGCGTGTCTGCAAAACTTAGTACCTACCTAACTAGATATTGTGTAAGTAAACTGGCCAAGGCCACCAAAATGAAAAGTTGTTTTGTTGTCATGCTCTGTGTTTGCAATACAGCAGTGTGACAATTGAAAAATATAGATTTTTCTTTTATTTATGATCATTTACATCAGTGTAAAGCAATGTTTTGCTTCATATTCCCGTCTTTTCCAGTCTTTATAATTGTTTCTCTCTATCTGTAGGCTGATCAGTGCACAGGTCTTCAAGGTTTCCTGGTCTTCCACTCCTTTGGTGGAGGCACTGGCTCAGGTTTCACCTCCCTGCTGATGGAGAGACTCTCTGTTGACTTTGGCAAAAAGTCGAAGCTTGAGTTTGCCATCTACCCGGCCCCCCAGGTTTCCACAGCCGTAGTGGAACCTTACAACTCCATCCTCACCACCCACACCACCCTGGAGCACTCCGACTGTGCCTTCATGGTGGACAACGAGGCCATCTACGACATCTGCCGCAGGAACCTTGATATCGATAGGCCATCATACACCAACCTGAACCGGCTCATAAGCCAGATTGTGTCCTCAATCACAGCCTCACTTCGCTTTGATGGAGCCCTGAATGTTGACCTGACGGAGTTCCAGACCAATTTGGTGCCTTACCCTCGTATCCACTTCCCTTTGGCCACCTATGCTCCAGTCATCTCTGCAGAGAAAGCCTACCATGAGCAGCTGTCTGTTGCTGACATTACCAATGCTTGCTTTGAGCCAGCCAACCAGATGGTGAAGTGTGATCCTCGTCATGGTAAATACATGGCCTGCTGTCTGCTTTATCGTGGTGATGTGATGCCCAAAGATGTCAACTCCGCCATTGCTGCCATCAAGACCAAACGCACCATCCAGTTTGTGGACTGGTGCCCCACAGGCTTCAAGGTGGGCATCAACTATCAGCCTCCAACGGTGGTTCCTGGAGGAGACCTGGCCAAGGTGCAGAGGGCTGTGTGCATGCTGAGCAACACCACAGCCATCGCTGAGGCCTGGGCCCGTCTCGACCACAAGTTTGACCTCATGTACGCCAAGAGAGCCTTTGTCCACTGGTATGTTGGGGAGGGCATGGAGGAGGGAGAGTTCTCAGAGGCCAGAGAAGACATGGCTGCCCTGGAGAAGGATTATGAAGAGGTTGGGATTGACTCCTTTGAAGAGGATGAGGAAGGAGAGGAATATTAGACAGGTTTAGCTGGCATTATTTTTCAGGGACAAAACTAGTCTATTTGTTACATAGACAATATTTAAGAAATAGAAAAAAATTAGCAAATTTGTTTTCAAATTTAGAAAGTATTCTAAATGTTTTTTTTATTAGAAATTGACCTACCTGTAAGGTTCCTTCGTTGTACTATCAAATTTACTTTTGAGAGCTTTTATGTCAATTTATACCTGTTTATTAATTTGTTTTATTAAAAAGACAGAACATTGTTCATTAACCTGGTCTTTATTATTTTGAAACCTCTGTGGTTGCACAATAAATACTTCCCCAAATATATTGTCTGTTTATTTATTTTTTTACTTTCCAAAAGGAGTCCTTCCCTTTCTGTTAGTCATGAAGCATTTTAAGAATATTTGAATGAGGAAAATTATCATCTTATTTGTTTCATAATTCATAACTACAAAATCCATTAAATATTTTGTGTACCACATAGGCTACAGTGTCGACCAACAGTTGGGTCATTGCTTAAGCTGTTTGTAGTGGAATGTCTGTAGTTTTACAGTTTCAGGAGTTCAGTGCAATCCAGTTAATGAAACCACTTCTACTGAGAAGGAACTGATGTAGTTTGAAAACGTCTTCGATGAGCTGACCTTACACCACATCAACTTGGTAAGATTCAAACTTGTCATTTCTTTCTCTCAAACGACTCTTACTGAGATCTCTACTATGTATGTTGGCATAATAGTTTTTACCCAATATCTTTATGTGACCTCTTCATCGGGATTGGACAACTGAGCAAAGCATTGACTTTAAACACATTTTAAGATCACATTTGCATACTTATCAAAATGTATTATCTGGTGCAGCGATGGAGTCTCTGCCCCTCGCACAGTGCATGCTGGATAACTTTACAGAAACCTTAGAACAGCTCGGTTTTCAACCAACCCAACACTCCATGTCCAGACTTTTGATACGTCATGTATAGGTCTTTGATACAGGCCTTATATCTAGATATCAAGATACTGTTCTGTATATCCAGTGTGGAGCATACACTCTATGGAGTGGAGGCGTTTCTTAGTGGAGGAGGTATTACTCAGGTTGTTTATTGATGCGGGCCAACTTGCAATGGTAACACGCTGGGGAATATGCACTGCAGGCAAAATAAGTCATGACTTCTCGGTTGCTTTACGGACCCTGAATCCCGAAGACCACGAGGTAACATCTGGCAAAGTATATTTCAGCTAATGTTACGTTACACGCCTATGTTGCCCAAAGTGATAAATATGCACATTTGTATTGTGTTCCTTGCGAGTATGTTACATCACAAAGGAAATAAATAACTCTCCTTAAACTGCGTTTTAACTGTGGACTAACTCTTAGTATACCAATGGGTTAACCTTAAAATATTAGAAAATAATTAATTAAACATATACATACGTAGAAATATATTGTTCCCATTAGTCTAACTTCAAAGTGTGGCCCCTCTCTGCCACCACAGAGGTAAAAGTATACAAGGAAGAAGACATAGATGCTCATTTCATTCACTTCTCACAAGTGCAATTAAACATTATGTTGCAACACCACACCAAGTATATTTTTAGGAACATAGAGTACAAAAGTGTACTGAATAATAACTGAAATTATCTTTCCAGATTAATTGCTTTACCAAAGTGTAAAATTAAGGTTGCGCCTGCATTTCACTTCTCAATAGACTCGATGCAATACTAGTGTCATATATAGACTCAATAGATTAATCAACTAATAAGCAAAACTACTTTATTTATGTGTTGTAACTACTAACCAGTCAAAAGAAAGAGCTCATTGCTGTGGCTGATTGTCTGTATTAAATGATCCACAATGAAAATACAGACTCTACACTAGCAAGTAAAGTAAGGCAAAAATATCAACAAATACAAATACTTGTCCTTTTGTAAGAATTACATTTATTTCAACATCAGGGACCAAATCATATGTGGTGCCCCACAACCTTGGAAGTGAAAGGGAAGAAGATGCAGTTCCCCCTCCATGAGACTGGCATGCCACTAAACTTCACCAACAGCACAGGTCCACATTATGTCTGCTAAAAGGTAAGACGCTCTAATGCATTAAAATAGAACAGCTGTAGCATTTAAAATTGGTCTGATCTGATTTTTATTGATCTGATCATTTTTTTTTTTTTTATTAACATTTAATGTAATTTGTTATATTCAGACTGAAGGCCAGTCCAGGGAGGCCGTGGGCTCATTCCAGCCTGTTGGCAGACGTTATAGATGAGGCCAGAAGATAACTAAGAGTGACATATGACCAGGACAACAGCTAGTGATGTGTTCTTAGCGACAGCTAGAGAGCAGACTTGTACCTCAACAGGCAGATAGACCGAATCTGAATTAAGTTTCCTTTTGAAATTCAGGTCACATGGCATCATTGTAGACGTTTCGGAGAAAGCTTGGACTATTTTGTGTCCAGTGGTCCCATGTGACTACGGTTAGCCAGCATGCACATAGCAGGACCCTAAAAACCAATCATTCATCTTATTACTTTCATCTGTGCTCGTTCTACTGTGACATGTCATAAAACTGTCTGTGAAAAAAAGCCTGTTAAGATTGTAATAACCTTGTTCACCTCATGTTTTAGTTTTCATTCATTCATTTCATTTAGTCTCTTGATGGTTTCTCAGGATAATAAACTCCCATGAATCTAGACAGGTTGTTTGTCATTGATTAAAAATAATTTGGCTCTCGCTTTCCTTTTGGGGTGCGTGTCCCTTCTGGTTGCTCGGCAACTGTACAGACGCTTCTCACCCTCCCGGAAGTGCGTGGCTGTGAAGGAAATATGGCGCACAGAGCGGTGCATATACCAGTTGTGTGCATTGCTTCAATCTACTCGTTCACCGCGTTTTGTTTGTCGATTTTCGTCGCTCTTGTAGCATTTGAAACGGTGCACGCAGACAATGCGTTCAGTGCGAGCCGCACGGCGACTGTACCCGTCGCCGCCGCTAGGGATCTACGGTGAGTTCCCCCCCCGACACGTCAGGTCGCTGTTAGCTAGCGGAATGACTGCATGCTAACGGTGGGATGGTCGTGTTCATGTGTGCGCTGCAGCTGTAGATTACACGCGTAACCCTGTTAAGGCTGTACGTCTTTACGTCTCAATCCCGTTTGCCAGGCTCGACCGCTTGTGTTGATAAGCCCCGCAGCCCCGATGAGGGGGAAAGGTGTGACGTTACCGGACTCCATTCAAAAAGACCTCGGTTGAATGCATTATTGCGCATTAGAACCACACACTTTTAGTAGTACTATCTCTTAACACAATTCGCAAGACACTATCGTGTCGTAGTACATTTCGGCGTATAAATGGTTAATTAAGCAGCACCAGATTCTCTTTTTGGGGTCACGTCATCATGATAGTCATCAATAAACCGTGGTGTGTTGATGTACATGTAGGGCGGGTTGCATTGCTTGCAGTGGTCTCCCCATAAGAACGGACTACGAACGATGGTGCTTTCAATGTCTTAAAACGTGTGTTAATTTCCACTACTGCCATTTATAAACATACCTTGTCAACTGATACCAATGCCAATATCAACATTGTCTGTCAATTGCATGATAATCATGCATACAAGCTATTCAAATTGGACCCCCTAGAGGTCGCGTACCCATTGTTGAAGATCTCTGTTCTAGAGTAAAGATAATTTGAAAGGTATCAGCTATGACAAATATAGCCCTGCTTTTGTTATTCAGCTTATCGTATCATGATACATTTTAAATTGGATCAAGGTTGCTTTTTGACTGAATGTGGTAGGTTTCATAGCCTTTACGCTCGTGTTCGCTGACCAGAGAGCTTGATGCTGCTTTGTCCATCCATCCAAAAACTTTTCAAAACATCTCCTGTCCTCTTTTGTTATCTCAGGTACCTTTTGTATGACGTGAACCCCCCGGAGGGTTTCAATCTGCGGAGAGATGTCTATATCCGCATGGCCTCCCTGGTGAAGACTTTGAGGAAGGAGGGGGATGACTGGGTATTGGTGCTGCCCCCATGGGGTCGTCTCTACCACTGGCAGAGCTCCAACGTCCACCAGATTCGCATCCCGTGGGGGGAGTTCTTCAGCCTCACTAGCCTGCAAGCCAATGTGCCTGTCATTGAGTATGAGGAATTCATCGCTGGTGAGCGTTTAATCTTGGTGACCCAGACGAGAGTTACATTTCGTCACCTTCCTAAAAATAATGACATACGTCATTTTTTTCAGGTTTTTCAGAAAACACTAAATAAAACAACAAAAGTCACACTTTTGACATAGCCCATTATACTACAGGGGTAGAATTGCATGATCTGTTTAACTGAAGATGTCGGCGATTTTGCCAGAGGTGGCCACCATCATGAGGAGATGATTTAGGCAACAAAATCATTTTTGTCAAGAAATGACATGGGCCATTATTTTAGAACGGTGACGATTTGAAACATCATTGTTTTTATATATTTTCTAAATAATTTAATATTTTTTAAGCTTCTTATACTATAATTTATAATGTTTTAATAAATACTAATTGTTCTTTTTTTTTGTTTTTTTTTTACAATGCACAGCCACCACTTTTTAATCAGCTGTTAAAACAGAGTGCTGAGCTTTTTTTTTCCTCTCTTGGATCTAGAAAATGGAGGCCCGTTTATAGATCAGGTTCTGGTACTGCAAAACTATGCTGAGGGATGGACTGATGGGAAATGGGAGGAAAAAGTTGATGAGCGGCCGTGCATCGACAAGTTGATGTACTCCAAAGATAAACAGGGTTACTACAGGTAAAGCAACAAAATGCAACCGAAGCCAACAATTTAAAGCACAAAGTATGAAAAGTATAAATAATGTCTAACACAATTTCTTCTAATTTGCTGTAGCAATGCAATATAATGTGTAACATTTTTATAGCACAGTGACAAATGGGGGTGCAGAGTTCATGTGGTAGCTGCATGTAGAAATTAATTGAGTTTGACACCAGAGACTGTGTTTTTAATCTTGTTTTGATGTGTTGTAATCCCTTGTTCTACAATCTTAAACCATCCTAGTTTTGATGACACTGATGTTTTCTGAATCTTTTTTCTGTCTTGCCCTCCTTTGGAAGAGGATTTTTTTATTGTTTATTTGTTCCTACACAAAAGAGATTTGTTAAGAAAATAATTTTTAATTGGAATAACTTAGTAGACCCTCCTCAGACAGTGATGGATCATATTCACAGTATGTTCGTATTATTGATATCCATCTCTGCATTCTTTCTCGCACATCTCTCCCCTCCATCCATCACCAACTGTCTACATTGTTTCTTGTTGTGTTTCCAAGGGGCTGGTTTTGGGGCTACGAGGAGACGAGAGCTCGAAACGTAACGTGTATATCAGCCCAAGGCCATGCCTCCATCATGGCTCCAGTTCTTCAGAAAAATATCACAGTGACGTGAGTCTACAGAGCAACATGCTGATATAAAATGCACATAATATACACATAGATGCAAAGTGTATAGACATTTGTCGAGCACCAATGTCCGGTAGAAAATTATAATTATTTTTGTTCTGTGATTGAATTCAGTTCTATTGAGCTTTTATTATTATAGCATTATAGCATGAGAATAAGTACCTCATTTTACATCAACATATGATTGGTTTCTGGCTTTATCGAGCACTACTATTTCAGGAAAGCTACTGAAGTTAAATTGAATCTGGAGCTATTAATCATTACTAATGCCACTGTGCACATTAAACGACAGGTGTAGCTAATTGACTAGGTGAGTTAACAAACTACCAAGATCACAATATAACATCAAATTGATCATGTGTTCAAACTTATCAGTCGCTTGCTGAAACAGCCAAAGTATTAAGCATACGTCCTCAAAAAGACAGCAGAGCCTTCTATTCTCCATCCATCCATCCATTATCCTCCGCTTATCCGGGGTCGGGTCGCGGGGGCAGCAGGCCTAGCAGGCCGACCCAGGCTTCCCTCTCACCCGCAACACGTTCCAGCTCGTTCTGGGGGATCCCGAGGCGTTCCCAGGCCAGCTGGGAGATATAATCCCTCCAGCGTGTCCTGGGTCTTCCCCGGGGCCTCCTGCCAGTTGGGCGTGCCTGGAAAACCTCTAACGGGAGGCGTCCAGGAGGCATCCTGATTAGATGGCCGAACCACCTCAGCTGACTCCTTTCGATACGAAGGAGTAGCGCCTCAACTCCAAGTTCCCTCCTGATGTTCGAGCTCCTTACCCTATCTCTAAGGCTGAGCCCGGCCACCCTACGGAGAAAGCTCATTTCGGCCGCTTGTATCCGAGACCTCGTTCTTTCGGTCACGACCCAGAGTTCGTGACCATAGGTGAGGGTCGGAACGTAGACCGCCCAGTAAATTGAGAGCTTTGCCTTCCGGCTCAGCTCCCTCTTCACCAAGACGGTCCGGTGCAGCGCCTGTTTTACTGCTGCAGCCGCGCCGATCCGCCGGTCGATCTCCCGCTCCATCTTACCCTCACTCGTGAACAAGACCCCGAGATACTTGAACTCCTTCGCTTGCGGCAGGCACTGCGTCCCCACCCGGAGGGAGCAATCCACCGGTTTCCGGCAGAGCACCATGGCCTCGGATTTGGATGTGCTTACCCTCATCCCAGCCGCGTCACACTCGGCTGCAAATCGCCCCAGTGAATGCTGGAGGTCATGGTCCGAAGAGGCTAACAGGACCACATCATCTGCGAACAGCAGAGAGGTGATCTCGAGACCCCCGAACCCGACGTTCTCCTCCCCCCGGCTACGCCTAGATATCCTGTCCATGAAAGTCACGAACAGGACCGGTGATAAAGGGCAGCCCTGGCGGAGGCCAGCACCCACCGGGAACGCGTCTGACTTATTGCCGAGAATACGAACACAGCTCCTACTGCAGTCGTACAGAGATCGGATGGCCCGTTGTAACGGGTCCGGCACACCATACTCCCGCAGCACCCCCCACAAAAAACCCCGAGGGACCCGGTCGAAGGCTTTCTCCAAGTCCACAAAACACATGTAGACTGGTTGGGCAAACTCCCAGAGCCCCTCCAGTAGTCTTGCGAGGGTAAAGAGCTGGTCCACTGTTCCACGACCGGGACGGAATCCGCACTGCTCCTCTTGAATCCGAGGTTCGACAATCGGTCGGAGCCTCCTTTCCAGCACCCTGGCCTTCTATTCTTCTCTTTGTAAAAAGCTGAACATGATCTGACATCATTGTTATCTTGTTATATATATATATATATATATATATATATATATATATATATATATATATATATATATTGGTATTGCTTACAGCTTGGATAAGCTTGTTTTGTGCTGCACTATTTTCAGATCAGTTATGCTTGACCGATCAGAGACACTTCTCCATGATCACTATGCTGGAAAGGATTACTGGGACGTAAGTCAATTAATGGGCTAATATCATACCTGTTGTTGTAGTAATGTTGGTGTAGGTATTAGATGGCATATTTCTGAATATATTTTTTCCATAACCTGATGGTGGGAGCCTCTGCAACTGTCTGTGTTTGATGTAGACCCGCCGCAGCATGGTTTTTGCCAAGCACCTGAGGATTATAGGAGATGACTTCAGAGAAAAGTACCTGAACTCTACAGATGACAGAGACCATACCATGTACAGTGAGGATTGGACTCGCATGAAAGTGAGTCAGTATATCTGAGTGTGGCATGATTATGTGATTGTACAGGTGGAATCGAGGCTGTTGAAATATACAGTAAATGATCCAGTATTCACCATGTCAGAATCGTTTATTTGCCAAGTACGGTGCACATATTGTAAGGCGCTTTGGATAAAAGCGTCAGCTAAATGAAAATGAAATGTAACATACAATGAATGTGAGTGCGTCATTGAAGACCTGGCTCTTACGTATTTGAGAATTGTTAGAATTCTTTTAGCCAATCATGTCACCAAATCAGATAAGTCAATCACACCCTTTACTTCACAATGTTTATCTGTGTGTGCTGTTTGAGTCTGAATCTCTTGACTTTAATAGATTGACATTGTGATCACCTAATTCAGAAATTTGAAATTTCAGCCTTTTGATGATCACATTTTAATTAGTAATTACACAGGGGTGTATTGTGTCTTTATTTTCTCCTCAGGCCAAACTAGGATCAGCTAAAGGTGGTCCATATCTGGGGGTCCACCTACGCAGGAAAGACTTCATCTGGGGTCACAGAGAGGACGTACCAAGCCTTAAGGGGGCAGTGAAAAAAATGCGCAGCTTGATGAAGAAGCATAAACTCGACAATGTGTTTGTTGCGACAGATGCAGATGAGGAAGGTAATGACATACCGACACATTCAGAGACATTTTACAATTTTATGTACATTTGAATGATTTAAGGACTATTTTCTTTTTATTAAAAAGGCCAATATACTGTATTTTGTGATGATGACGTTTTCTGGTCTAAAACCATTTAAAACATTGACACAATAACAAAATAATTATTTGTATTATAATAATAATAATAATAATAATACTATAATAAGAACCTTTTGACCTAGTAGTAGAAATAAAACCAGTAAGTAGCAGTAGCATATAAAATCAAATCATAGTCCTAGTCATGCTTTTATAATCCTGTTTAATCTATGTTATTTTGTAGAATTAAGGGAGCTGAAAGAGCTGTTGCCAGACATGGTGCGGTTTGAGCCGTCCAGAGAGGACCTGGAGCTCTTTAAAGACGGAGGGGTGGCCATCATTGACCAGTGGATATGCGCCCATGCAAGGTAAATTAGTTGTCATGGTTTTCCCCACGTATTCATGACATGATGATTAACATAACAGTTTATTATAATACACATGCCAGTTTATTAATCAGCTAACTGGTATCAGAAAATAATTCAACCTTCAGAATTTTTTTCTGAAAAAAGTTAGTCATACTATTGGCCGTTCCCTTAACTCCAGACTCATCCAGTACAATCATCGGATCAAATACATTTGTCCAGTACTTTGTTTATGACCAAATACCTGCAAAACTAATGGCACTCAGCTGTACTTTGTGTTTGATGCTAATTAGCACATGTTAGCATTGCCATTATGAGTATGCTAGCATGCTGACGTTAGCATTTAGCTCAAAACACTGCTGTGCCTAAGTTCAGCCTCACAGAGCTACTGATGCGGCTGTAGACGGTTGCTTTATCATTTTGGAGTATTGTGTGTAGGTTAAAAAAAAAAAAACTTCAATAAAAATAGGGCTCAATACAAAGTAGTTTTTCTGAAGGTATGGCATAATCATTTAAATGTGCAGATTTGATAATTTGCATCATTCAGACTTGTCTGTGTTAATGCAAAATTTTATTTCAGTAAAAAAATATATTTATTGAGCACCAGGTATTGCATTTTACCCAATAGCCTATTTCGAAATGAAAAATGTAAACACCAAATAACTTGCGGCCTCGTCATTATTACACCTATCCATGGAAGAAATGCTGCTCAGTGACATTCAGTGAAAACATTCTGTGTCATCGTGTGTCATGCTAAAGCTATTTTCAAAGGTACATATCTGTTGCATCACTCCTTTGTGTAGTGTGGACCGCTCCCCAGAGGAAGTGAAGGGTTATGAAAGCAGCCCTCAGTCTGGCTCCTCCCCCAATCAGTGCCAGCATATAAAATGCACTTGTTGTCATGGCCTCACTCCTTTTTGGCCCCTGTCCTGGGCCTGTGGTGGCTCCTGTGCCTCCTGTTTTGCTGCCTCCATTTTGCCTGTTTTGTCTGCTTGGGTTGCCTCTATTTTGCCCGTTTTGTTTCTGTTCTGCATGTTTTGGCTGTTATTTGTTTAGATTATTTTCATTGATTCTTTTAATAAACTTTTGGTTCATTTTTAACGAAACACGTCTCTGTCTGTCCAAATATCGGTAACGAATCTGTGTGCCTAAACCATATCTTAGGCTTGTTAAAGCTTATATTTCCTGGGGTGTAATTCCCCAGGTGGCGTTGCTGGTTCCCTTTCATTTCCCCCTTAAGACCCCGCCACACTTGCTTTTGTTTTTAAATGTTCAAACATTTATTTTTCAGATTCTTCATAGGAACATCCGTGTCCACCTTCTCTTTTCGGATCCATGAAGAGAGGGAGATCTTGGGTTTTGACCCCAAAGCTACATACAATCGTTTCTGTGGGGACACTGAAAAAGAATGTGAACAGCCCACACACTGGAAAATCGTTTTTTGATGTGACCAATCACTTTCCTGACACACGCAAGTGCCGAAAGCAGTGTTACAAGTGACATATATTTGTATGGAATATACAACATATTTTAACTGTTTTATGGTGTATTTTTTACTTTTTATGGTTTCAGAGTTGTGCAATCAGGTCTGTGGTGACCACTGTGACTGAACCTTATGCTCAAAAGGCTAAGACTGGGCTGCCAAACATGTGTTACTGTAATTTTCCACAAGTAAATCTGCAAATATTTGTTTGGTTGTATGTTGAACGTGGATCTTTCATGACAGCCTGGTATTTTACAAAATGTCTTCTATTTATTACCAGCATCACTGGTGAGGAAAAAGTGTCTTATAATGACTGCAGCAAAAAACAAAATGTTGTATGGCAGTATTCTCATGTTAACATTTTGTGAGATTCACAGATGTTGAGCATCTGAACTTTAAAAGTGCTAAATTTGAAATTCAGAGCGCTATATAGCAGCAAACAACAACTTGTTATGTGAAGATATAGTGGCGTAATGGCGTTCTGAGCCGATGAAGTCAGTTCATTACGAGATTATCTGTGCTTTGTTTAGTTCGGACTCACGCGCCACCGATCTGCACTGCTCTCTCATACAGTGGTTACCACCGATAACACCGCCCGCACCCACGGCGTCGACACAGATGCGTAACCCCCACCATCCGGTTACCCCCCACCCCTCTCAGGTCAACACTGTTGTCTCTAATTCAATTTATTTTGTATGTATGCCCAAAATCACAAATCACAAATTTGCCTCAGAGGGCTTTACAATCTGTACACATACGACATCCTCTGTCCCGGGACCTCTCATCGGTTCAGGAAAAACTCCCCCCAAAAAAAACTTTTAACGGGGAGAAAAAGGGAAGAAACCTTCAGGAGAGCAACAGAGGAGGATCCCTCTCCCAGGATGGACAGAAGTACAATAGATGTCACGTGTACAGAATGAACAATATAACAGAGTTACAACACATTCAATGCACATGACAGAAATTATTCATGTAATGAGAGCACAGTAGAAAAACCAAGTTGTATATAAAAAAACAAATCTCTGTCAGCACCGTTGTTGTTGTGTGAACAATTGTTGCTGTTAGCACCGTTACCTTGTAGCCACTGGCTCAGTTGTCTCCATGTTGATGGATGTACAGAGGCAATCCCCTCAATCACAGATTTTCTCAGAATTTGGAATTTAGCACTTTAACCTTTTTCTTTTTTACATACAACTCGGTTTTTCAAAGATAACACCACATATGCAGGAGCATTCGGAGATCATGACCACATTATGAAGACAATGCATTTTTATTTAAGGGTACCCTGTGGAGTTTTCTTTCTAAAAGGTAAAGCTGTTTCCTGTGTTTCTTACCAAAAGTCTATCGGTGTAACTGTTGTGGTACTTTTAACCCTTCATTATTTTTAATTCATGGTTGCTAGCAGTCTTCTTCTTCTTCACTGTCTTTTTTAAGCACATTACTTAGTTTTTTACTTAGCGTAAGTGTATTGCGTCACCTCACTCTAGTGCACTTGCACATGGGCCCTTGTGCCTTTGCACAAGATACAAACAACAACGGGATCTGTTCACTAAAACACTAATCAAGAATGCCACTAGTGGTAAAAATGTTTTAGAAAACTCCACAGGATACCCTTTAAAATAAAGAAGCGGAAAGAAGCTTTAAATTCCCAGCTCACAATGTGTTAAAAATAGGTCCATTATGCCTGTGCTTCCATGTCAGTGTTTGTGTGAAATATCGCTCCTCCCTTTATTTAATATTTTTATGCAGTGCCAGTGTTAACAATAGTTTAATTTGATTACATTACAATATTACTGATGTTGGAAAAGTAGGAAATATGACAGACATCATGAATAACAATATCATGATGAACTTTAATGGTGCTCAATTCTTTCAGCCTCTTCTTTTTTTATGAGGCATTGACCGTAATAGTGTTGTTGCTAATGATACTACCATTGAAAGGATTTGAGATGCCACGAAGGAGCCACAGTGTCTCACCGAAACTAGCCAGCCAAGAAGCTGTTCTGTTACAACACACTCTTATGTTTTTTTCCATTCCTGAGGATGCCCGCATTTTGATAAAAATCTGTCTGGCAAGGGGCATTGTCTCAGGACTTGCTTTGTACAGTAGTTGTGTAGTTTTGATGTTGAATAAAAGGTTTTAGCAGAAGACATGACAGAAACCACATTTTTGAAAATGAAAAATTAAGTTCCATTTCTGTTCTATATTTTTGTATCTCTATATCTCTTTATCTTAAACAGATTAAGTCATTATCTGAGGTTTAGAATTGATGTGGAAACTTTATTGCAAAACAGGTTATATCTAGTCATGTTTGTTCAATTTACTTACTCAGAATTCCTGTACCACCTACGAGAATGTTTAAAAAATAATCATTATTAGATAATTTAAATACATTTTGACTATCTATATCCATGTCATTCAAATATTTCCTCAAATGTATAATTCCCAGTAATGGGACTGTTGCTGATCATGTGTATGTATAGACTACTCACTAAACAGTATCTTAAGACATCAAGCACAAAATAAAAGTGTGCTTAAGGCAGTTTACATATATGGACCTTTTATATAATTTGACCCCAGATTCCACATTAAGATGTAATCATTGAGAAGAGCAGCAGAGATTTCTGATCTCACTCGTTATGTCTTTGTACGCTAAATTTGTGTAATGGTGAGCGTAATAAGGTCATCCTTTTACATTATTTATGTCCTCCTCTAGTCCTGGGAAAACTACAATTTAATTGTAAAAACCTCAAAATCTTTTCAGATCCCTTTTCACAGCCATGTTGGAATTCTATTCCCAACTGTAGATCAGCTTCTGCAGTCTTACTTGCTTCCCCTGTGGCAGTGTTTCGCACTAACTAATGCTTACCAGCAGCTCCCACACTTTTTTTTCACACATGTTGTTATCAAGATGGAAAACTAGCCGAACTTGATAATGGAGTTCTCATTGATGCTTAAGAATACAACAGTGTCATATGTCATATGCTCTTGTTTGGTCCAACCCTGAAGTGTCCATTGTTTTGCCCGAATATCTGATAATGGAAATAATCTACTGAACCCGATTGGCAGAGGTTACATCATAAAAGGAGTTGACAGACTGGTGTCTCTTAGTGAGGCTGTAAATGGAATATGTTGTGTCATTCAGCATTGTCTGTATCATCAGTGGTATTATTTATGAAGGCCTGCACTCACACAGAATATGTATGGAAGAGTGAGGGGGAACATTACTTCAGCTTCAGCCACATCACACTAGTGTTGCATGAAGAGTTGTTGTTTTTGTTTTTGAGACCCTTCCCAGCATCATCTTACAAACCTTGTGTAATTGACTGTGTAACGTGATGCTTGGTGTTGCCCTGTCCCCTTTTAATATAATGCCCTCCTTTGTAGAACAAACATGTATTTGTCCATTCCTGTTTTATAACCTTTTTAACATGATTGGTAATCTTAAACACTATATGAAAAACCTGACAATGAGTCTTTTATTTAGTATAATCCTAATAGAAACTTGTATCATATCAATGTCAGTATTAGGTCGATAGAATAGGACAATGTTACCATAACGGGTTCACTGTCTATTACAGTGCCCCATTAGAATGAATACCCTAAACATTTTACTTGATCATAATATTGTGTACATCCCATTAATGCCAGCAGTTGCATGTGTCGAAGTCTGCGTCCCCCGTCGGAGCGTCGCCCTCCCGACGCCGGCGCACGCAGACCGGCAGGTGTTCCCAGAAGTGCAGCGCCCCTCCTTTGTTTTGAGCGGACAGGTCGACGCCGGAGGACACGCCCTCCGTGGCTGATTTAACTTGGCTCGCGCAGGTTGCGACTCCCATAAGCGCGAGACAACGGAGCAGAGCGCTGAAAGCTGTTATTAATTTGTCCCTTGAAGTTACTGCACTGGCCTTCTGATTTTTATTCGCGAGCGGGAATTGACTCTGTAAACTCCCCGAACCGGTTGACGTTAATGGAAAGTGCCGCCGCCCAGTCATGCCCTTTCTAAGCCTGCGAGCAGCTACAGTCAGAGAACAAATCATTTGACCAATTAAGAGGACAGACGCAACAAGGTAGGGTTACATGGTTTGTTGGTATCTTTTATTGTTTCATTGGGAATTAAGTAATCTTTAGTCGTTCAGTGTAACTTTATGTGGTTTCGTGATGAACGTTAATTGCCCTATATACAAAGGCTACAGTTGCTGGAGCTTTCTCAGTAAATGTTCGACTTCATTCCTTTGAGCACTTAAAGGACTTCGTGTCCACGATGGCTTAAAAAAAAGAACTTAAAATCTGAACTACATATAGTTATACATTATATAATGGAACCATGCTGATACACAGCGGGTATACATGTTTATGGACAGATGGACGAATCCTTCTCATGTATTTTTTTCTTCATTTTAGCCTCCTCTACTGATGGCCTTCTTCAGGCAGCTGAAACTTCTTCTCTGGAAGAATTGGCTTTCAGCCATCAGACAGCCAGTGAGTGACATTAAAGTGCAATGGGAACTGTAATTTTATTTTACATATAGCATAAAGCACAGAATAAATAAATGACATAAATAACAGGACCTGTACTGACAGGATCCTCCATATTTCAGAAATATTGAACCATGGGACACTCAAAATGTACATATTAGATACTCTTTATAAACTGATAGTTACCGTTTAATGATTATTTTGTGTTCTAGCTATGGTCCGTGGCTCTGATCATCTGGCCTCTGATCATCTTCATCATCATTGCTGTGGCCCGCAAACACTTCCCTCCACTAGTAAAAGATACATGTAAGTGTAAAACTGCACAGAATAACGTGCTTTGTTATAGGTGTTTTGTTCGTGACAAGATTTCAATAGTCTTTCTATTATGCAACCAATTACAAATTGATGATGCTTTACAAACTAAATAAACCGCAAGCAAACAGAATGAAGCTCTCAACAACTACTGTCAATAAGTCACAGCCTGTCCTGATCAGCCTCTAAGCTGCCCTAGCACTACAATGTATGACAGTAAAGATGTCTTGGCTGCCTTTGAAAACATTTGAATCAGGTCATTAAATGAGGATGATATCTTAAACTTTCTTTTCATAAAAAAAAAACAAAAATGTGGCAAACCAAACTGAAAGATCCAATTGGCTAACATCTGCATTCACACATTGTGACCGGACCTGTACTGTAGGGTTTCTTGTTTGGCATCTTAAAGGATTGCAGCTAGACATGGTGTTTGTATGCCTTTTATTTTTTAAATGCAGTTGACTGAGAGGACATTATTTATCTGCAATAAATGCGAGTAAAGGGGCTTAAGGAGGGAACGTTAAATACATAGGTCTGCCTTTGTGTCGCCATCTACAAGAACAGATGAGAGTTGAGTGTTGTTTTGTAGAAGAAGGGGCAGAGAATGAAACCAGTTGGTTTGGAAAAAGCCATCATGAGCCTTTCACTTACCAGTAAACCTGATTCTTAAGCAAATATGCTGCACACATTTACTAATGGGTATTTATTAACAGCATTGGCATCATATAATGCACCTGTCAAGTGTGATAAAGTGTTTCTTTTTTTGCATTATATACAACATCAGTAAAATTAACAATGGAATGAGGAATACCTTACTTAATTCTGGTATTAATTGTAACAAGTAACCCCTTCCACTTTAGTTTTTTCAGTTTTGTCTTTGATAGATAATATTCTGTGGAATGACCAGCAGTAGCTTTGAATCAAGTAGTATAGTGTTGCGAATTACAAACACTATTTAGTGCTATTAACTCATTCCTTGTGATTATTACAGAAATGTACAATAACTATTTTCCATTTAATGGTCCTTGTTGTATTTAGAGGAATGTGCTAAAGTGAAAGTTGAAGACTAATAATTAACATATTATATATATATATATATATATTCAGACATCAAGTTTTTGGGGAATTTCTTAACAGTAGTAATGCTCTTAAGTGCTGATTTATAACATTTGCACCCTCCTAGGTTTTAGTTTTCATTGGGATTTAATGAAGTAAAAAATCTTTCATATTATTAGATTAGCCCCTCTTGCAGTTCCGTTTTTGAATGTATGGATACAAAGTTGTTCCCTTTGTTGAATGTATGTGAACCTTCAGGTCTGATGTAATTAAATTCTTAAAAGTGAGTTTATATGTTTTAGGCTTTATATTGTCTTCTACAAATGCTGTTACTTAGCTTAGTCAAACTTTGTTTGCTAAGCTATTGTTCTCTTTCAGAGAAATGTGGTGTGTCAAGTTGGTTTCTGAGCTATCACTTAATAATTACCAGAGTCAGTCTAGTGGCTTGACTATAACTCAATCCTCATATCTCTTTTTTCTTTGGTCTGAATTTAAGCAATAGCCAAATTGTTTTCTGACAAAAGATGATGGAAATTAGCTCAGGATCCTGATAGTCTTGTGGTCCCTACAAGACAACTTGTCCAACAGAAATTAATAACAAATTGGGCCAATTCATACAAACATTTGAGCCAAAGAAGTAAAACCATCTACAAATAATTGAAACTTTTCAGTGTATTCTGGTGCATGAGTTTCCCTTTTAACCTTTTGGTAACATTGTTGTTAAACAGTTTAAGTAGTGTTTATGATATTTGCCCACTCCCTATATATAGGTAATGATATGACCTTGACTTGAATATAATATTTAGGCTTGTAATTTAACTCACTTCAAATAGTTCCAATGAAACAATTTTGTTTGCCAAATGGACATAATTAAGAACATGGTCTTCTGGGATTGTGAAACGATTCATAATGGAGGTGGTTTTTTCAAGCATCCTCACTTCAACAACAACTTTAATATTGTCTCATCCAGGTTTTGTGGGACCCCGGAACCTACCCAGCGCAGGTTTCTTCCCTTTCCTGCAGACCCTCATGTGCAACACAGACAGCCACTGTCAAAACAAATCAAGCCGTGTGGACCCAGCTGCTTTAAAGTCAGCTAGGACATCCCAACGGGATGCGAGGTATCTATCTATCTATCTATCTATCTATCTATCTATCTATCTATCTATCTATCTATCTATCTATCTATCTATCTAGCTATCTCTGCTTCATTATACGTCAACATCTTTAACATAGTGAATGTCTCTAGTGGCTCTATTGGTGTCCTATGATAAAATGTGTGCAGAGGACTATTGAGTCACAAAGGAGGGACACACCTCACCTTAGCAGAATCACATGAGATAATTAGTGAGTGTGGTCATGGAAATGTACCAACAACAGACATTCTCCTGTGGTGGAAGGGAAGTCAAAAAGCTTAATATTTCTTTTATCTTCTATAAAATAGTAGATGACTGATTATTATTATTATTTATTTTTTAACTGTATTTTCATTTAAAACACACCTGTAGACAATTGGAGTTGCACAAAATTAAGTAAACTACAGGCACCTATATTTATGGAAACCTGTCTATCTTGTTGTATTTCAGGTGTTAACTATCAGTGAAAATGGCTAAGAATAGTTTTCTCTACTTTAGTTTCTTAAGCTGTTGTGCTGTCACTGAAATGTGAATTCCAGACGCTTAAAACATGGTATCAGGTAGAAAACCTGTTTCTTTAACCCTCGACCTGCTTATGAAGTAGATCAAGGAATACGCAAAGCTCCACCCCACCTACCCTCTATGGAAAAATATTTGAAGAGTGAATTTTGTTTGAAATCACATATTACATTTGCTTGAGCATTTTTATATTGCTTTATATTGTCATCTGATCCCATTGACTCTGTATTACAGGTCAAGCCTACTGTTTCCTGGGGCAGATCATTTGAACTTCTCTCTCACCAAGGACTCCATAAATGATTCTGCAGCACTGATTAAGATCTTGAACTCGCTTTTGGGTATGCTATTCTCATTCACAGACCTTTATTTCTGTGTACAATGCCCAAATCCCATTTTCATGTTTTCCAGTTCAGTGTCACACCGCCAATTCTGAGTAAAGTTGTGCACTTTATTTTATGTTTGTGTCAAGGAGCCCCATTTACGTTAAGGCACAGACAACCATTTTATGATGTTTTGTAGCTGAGCTCTAATTAGGAAGATGGAATAGCCATCTTCTGTCCAGAAGAATGCAAACATTTCTAGTAGATCGGCCTAAACATTATGAAATCTCTTATTTAACGTCATTACAGAAATAGTTTGATATTTTGGGAAATACGCTTAGTCGTTTAATTGCTTATAGTTAGCTGAGAAGATCGATATGTATCGAAGTGAAACAAAGTGAAGCTAACGGTCTCCTGTTAGCTTAATATTTAATGGACAGATAGTGGAGGGGTTATAAGCTTCTCTTCAAATTCTGGGTGGAAGCAAATGAAGATATTTTCCAAAATTTTAAACTATTACTTTGAGAACCACACTTTTCAGACACTGGTCCCCAAACATTGTACTTTGTTTACTCTAGCCCCTTCTCATGTTTGCATTATAAAGTGATATTAGGCATTACTGTAACTGCTACAGTCAGACAGTTTTTCAACAGTGTGTTCTTGTATTAAAGGTCCATCTAACCAAGGAAGCTCTAATAATGCCTCTCTCATGAACGACATGAATACCACTCTTCTGGGAAATCAGGTTGGTTTTGTAATGGCAATAACAAAACTGCTGAGAATAAGGAACAGCCTTTTTATTTAGTGAAGTGCCATAGAATTGAACCTTTGTTTGGTCTCTTCTGAATTGGTCATTGTTAAGAGCAGAGGTTCCCTTATTCTCTGAAAAAAGAGAAGCTTATAGGAAAGCCAAGAAGGCTTATTTAAAATTCAAATTTCACTTATTTTGTTTCCTCTTTTATAAGTGACACTGTGGAAAGAATATTTAAAATGTTCAACTTTCTCTGCGGTAGGACATTATGCTTTAGCAGAATTGGAAGGTTTTATAGACGCAGTAGCCAATAAAGAAAGTAGTACAATTATAATTCAATTTAATCCCTAATATTCAAGCCACTCATCAAAGCCTTCTAAAATGACAACACCAGCGGCAATATGGGATAAAAACAATGAATAGCAGTATTTTAAACTAAAGCTTGCATTACATAAGTTATTAGACTGATTTCCAAAGTGAATATTGACTTTACTTACCGTTACTATGGTATATGGTAGATTGATACAATTATACAGCTTTCCCTTTTTGAATGAATACCATCATTTAATGCATAACTGTAATCTAGGAGACCTTGAACAAAATGCTGGAGTCAGTAAACCTGTTGAAGAGAGCCATCTGCAAAATGACGCTGCCCATGGTTAACACATCACCCTCCAACCCCCTCTCCGATCCTGTGGTCACTTTCTGCAAGTCCAACAACACTGTGTTGGAGTTCTCGCTCCAAAAACTCAACCAGGTGTGTGTTTCCTTTCGCTTGCATACATGTATCCGCTTGTTTTTATCAGGACAGTGGGATGATGCTAAGTTAAAACTCTTTTATTTATGTTTTATGTAAACAAAATTAAACAAAACCGCTGCAGTCACGTTTCTTTTGTTGACTCTGAAATCACCTCCGGTTGTCAGATACTGACGGATCTGATGCTGAAAAAACCAGACGAGATGATGACGGCGGCTGGGGCTGCGATGTTGGTCTTCGATCAGCTGCAAAATCAGACCTCGCTGTGGGAAAACCTTCTAGCTATTCCCCGGCTCTTCTCTTCCGGTTCTGACGACCAAGTGCTGGCCGGCGTGGAGGCCCTACTCTCTAACATACAGGGGTGATGTACTTTCTTTGATGGAGAAATTCAAAAATGAATGAAGGGAAGCTCTGTAAAGGTGTTTATTTATTTAGTGAGTTTAGAAAAAGAAAAAAAACATGAAGGGAATAGTAGAAGTATGCTGTGTTATACTAAATATTTGATAAAGGCCCCGGCACGTTGTCTATCAGTGTTATGGTAGAGTCCACCATTAGAATCGCTCATTTAAACAGTTTGTAAATCCTGCATTCAACTTTAGTGTTTGCTTCATATTCTATTGGTTAACAATTTCTGAAATTAATTCTTGATCTTCCTAATGAATAGTTTCAAGTGATTACGTGAAGTGAATCGCCAAATTTATACGTGTGAAACCCAAACGCTACTGACTGTTTTGGCATAAATAGATTCCAGGTTATAAATACTGGACTGAGGTACAATAAAATTGAACTCCAGTGACTTCAAATAAAAGTACTCTATTGGTATTGGCTTTTAAACACTCGGGCCATCCCTGTTTGCAACCCACAATATCTGAGATTTAAGGATTTAGAACAGAGTTCTAAATTAGAACAGAGTTCTAAATCACAGTGTGTGTTTGTCTAATCATTAGTTTGTCAAGTGTTTGCAGCAGATTCTGTCTTGTTTTGGGCACTAAAGGTTTTTCATCCCTTGTTCTCTGTAGTTCTTTGGATGTCATCCAGAGCATTGTCCCTGAAGCCGGTGCCTCACTTTCCGCGGTGCATCCACTCCTTGCTGGAGGCATCAACCTGATCCACTATGTTCAAAACTGGCCTGGCAAAGGTGACTTTCCATCAGCTGTACTAAACATACCATATATCAGCCACAAAGATTTGACACATTTTAGGGTGTTTTTTTAATTTAATGGCTATTTTGATTATTAGATTTATACTTTTCATAAATATGCAGATAAATTCACCATTGATAAGGCTACTTAATATAACTTTATGTTACAGTATCATTTCTTAAAATGCTGGATCACAATAATGGCAGGAAGTCCTGTTGCTGGAAGCCACCATGCACATTCACAGTCAAGTTTTGTGCTGATCTGCCATTAGAGTGTAACCTGACCACATGATTTGATTCTGCTTAGATGTGTCCATTCCCCTTGGAGAGGTTGTCACGTTGCAGAATGACTCACTAAGTGAAATGGTAAAGCGTGTTCTACAAGAGGTCAAAATACCACTGGACAAGGTACGTGTTGACTATCATCAAGAAATAGACATAACACGGCATGCCTTTCTTAACTCTATGAAAATAAAAGGTGGTAACCAAACGATTAAACCAATCTTAATTAGATGCCTTGCCTTAATTCGATTTGTGTAATTTCACATCACATATTGTAAATTTCAAGGCTAAAATAAAAGCACAGCAGCTCTATCTTCTTGGTTGCCAAACTGCTCTCAACCCACACTACCAGCATGTAAGTCTATTGTGCCACATTTGTCTTCACATTTGCCATTTGAGAAAGGAATGTAAAGTTGAACTGACAATTATGATATCAAAGAATAGTTCAACATTTTGGGAATTGCTCTCATTCACTTTCTCACTAAGAGTTGGATGAGAAGAGCAATGCCACTTTCATGCCTGTATGCCTAAAATTAAACTACAGCCACCAGCTTGTTAGCTTAGCATAAAGTCTAGAAACAGATGGAAACTGCTAGCCTAGCACTGATTTTAAAGGTAACGAAACCCACCCACCTGGATTTTGTAGTCACCTTTGGACAGAGCCAGGCTGAATTAGCTGTTTACCAATGTTTCTAGCCTTAATGCTAAGCTAAGCTTACACTCTTTTTACAGTAGCTTCATATTTAAAGGACCCATATGAGACCCAGAAGTGTTTTTTCAAAAACTATTAATTTGATACAACACTGGTTTTACCACTGTGTGACTATTTGTGATAACAATTATTCCATAAATGAATCACTACTTTATTAACAGTTTATTTATATTTACTGTAATTTTCTTTCCTTCTCCAGGCTATTGGCCTAACATTCGACAGAGACATAGTGCGTTTGCACTTGTGTGGCAACAGCAGTAAGCCATTGTGGTTAACAGCAGCGTGCAGTACAGGGACAGTGGACATGCTCCTGGGCTGGATCAACCCTGATAAGGTGGCAAAGCAGGTAGGTTGGAATCATGTGACTGTTATCATCATCATCATCAAGCGTGAGAATCACAAATATCAGAAATGACTCACCTTCTTGATGCGTGTGGGTGGCATTTTTCTACTTAGTCTCACTCATACTTTCTCTCATGTATCTTGTCTGTGTTCTTCTGTCCTTGCTCCTAATTTGCATTCTCCCGTGCCACCTTCACTTCTAATTAGATTCATAAAGTGACAAAATAATTTGTCTATAGGCACAAGAAAGATGCTGGCCATAGCAACAAGCAACTGCGACTCCCAGGTCGCACCTGGGGAAAAGAAACCTCAAAGACTTCCAATTAGCACTGCCACTGTGGTAGACGTGTTTTGATGAGATAATTCCTAATCAGAAGCTGTTAGCTAACACTGTCGTCACTCTGTGTACTCGCTCAAACAGCCAACCGGACATCAATCGGCAATCTAATGCTGGCGTAACAGAATCCGATCAGATTTATTACTAAGCAGGTTTTTACATACGAGGAATTTTCCTTTTATTTCGGTGAGAGAAAATAAAAGAAAGCAAGAAACATAAATAGAACAATTCCAATCAAAACATGAATGTGTAGAGATTATTGTTTAGAGGCAGACAGAAAGAGACAGGAGTTCTTGAAAATGTTGCATTTTGCTAAAATGATTTTGATTTTGTAATGTTATTCAGCATATCTTCTCCTCCCATTTGTAATCTATATTATTTCCAGGCTCTCCTGGTATGGAGTAAGAATGTTGCTCCACATGATGTGTCCTTCGCCAAAGGGCTGCTGCACAGTCTGATGGAAGGTGTATCCCCAGGAGGACAAGGAGGCTCCGACATCAAGAGGACCCGGCGTAGCATAGATACACAACCACAAAACATTGACGAGGAGCTGTAAGTACAGTATCGTACATTGCCCATCAGCAATAAAGCAAATCCATTAGAGGCTACCTTTTTTAATGCTGCAAAAACTATAAATTATATTTGGTTGAAGCAACTGAATGGGCTTTCTGAATGTCATACAAATATTCAGGCAAGTAGAAGGAGTTGAAATATTTATCAGTCGGCAGGTTTTTATTTTTGTTCAGAAACAGCAAAGTTAGTCTTTCTTCTGGGAAATCGCTTTTTTTAGTCAAAATTCTCCTTGCTCACATCAGGCTAAATATCAGAGAAGTATACGCAAAGTCTATCGTCCACTTTGATCTGAACAGTTTGTACGATATTTTGAGTCTGGCCTTGTGCTTTTGCAGGTTTTTAGGGGTTGGTCAAGTGGTGTTGGAGATTATAAAAATTGTGCCAGAGCTGGATTTGGTTGTCCAGAGCATCCTCAGAACTGGCTTGCAATCCATGGAGTTAGCGACACTGGCCCTTGATACTGTTGAAGGTAAGACTACAACACATCCTGCTCACATTGAAACCTCAGTGAAAAATATTGCATTTTCAAAACTATTAAAAAGAGCCTTGTTATTCCTAAATAGAAAATAAAATAAAATACATTTTGACAGAAAACCTTTCGGTGTACAATGCAAGAGCAGAGAGACAAAATCTAGAAGTTAAAACATTCACAGGACCTATTTTGTTCAGTGCGCTATGACTTTAATTTTTGTCACATCCTGCCACAGTCACTATTGTTTCTCTCCCTGGAGTTTGTGTACCATATGACCCAGTGGTGAATTTAACAAGTTCACACCCTTTCTCAGGGGACTGATGAAAGATCTTGAACCAAAGTAGGACAAGAGGAATTATCATGTGGAAATGGATATGCACACACAAAGGAAAATTCTAACATTAAAAAAGCAACCCCCTGGGATGTAATGTTCAACAGAAATTGTGTGATAAGTGGGTGACTTAACAGTGTCCAGGGGTGGATTTCTTTTTTGAAAATGTACTTTTGTTTTATGGTTTTATCACAGAATATAACTGTAGTCAATGGATCTAGCTTTGTCTTTGTTATATCTATTCATGTTCTATACTCTCCCTGGTTTGCAGAAATGATGGTCAGTGTCCTGAAAGATGCTGATCGACTCCAAATGACTTATGTAACTTTTCTGACAAACCAGTCTGAGGCAAGCATTTGGATTGATCATGTCCTGGACAATGTGATGGAAATTATCGAAATGATTCCGAAGGTATGCTTGTAGAATTCCAACTCACCATGAGCCTTTTCATATTAATATCTTAAGAAACAACTATGTTATCTTCAAACCTTTTGTAGTTTCATGCGTCATAGTTTCATAACAGCTTATGTCATTGCTTAGATGTGGGTTGGCACAATAGGACAAGCAATCAGACGGGTTTAAAGACCGTTTGAAGCAGTTTACAAACTATACTTACCATAGTTGTGCGTGCTATTGACATTTACCATAGTTTCACTTCCGAATCATTTATGTAATGGATTAAACTGGGCTTGAGTTAAAATCTGCCTGACTGCTACTGAACAGAGGCTGTTAAGTTTCAGTTTAATTTGAACTGAACTCACTTGTTATTTTATCAAGGACATGTTGAGCAACCAAGCATTGTTGAAAGCTTTATTGTGAAACTATGTGCATGAATCCCTTGATGACAATGAACACCTGTCTGCCATCATTTATTTCACTAATGATCCGCTGACAGAATTTGTGCCTTGTAATACCTTGACTTGTGACGATTGACTTTATGTGTTTTCATTTTAGGAAACATGACATGTTTGAGATTTTTGATAATAGTATGGAAAACAATTAAGTTAACAAATACTCATCAGTTGGTGCATTTTGCGTCTGTTTTACTAGATTTTGTCACCTGAGCCTTTAAAATGTGAGGCTCTCTTGGGTCCCTTTGAGTGGCTGTTAAACACAGAAAGCATAAAGATCGAGTTGTGGAGATCAGTGATCTGTCAGAACAGCTCCGCTCTACAGCAGGCACTACTAATGGACTGGCTGCCATTGGTTCATAAGGTAAGAGTTAACTAAGCTGAATTTGAATTGATTTTTGGGGTATTTTGTGTTGGAGCAAATGTCTTTGTTTTAGGGTTGGATCTGTAATGTTGAAATATACACAATCTATCAGTCAATATGAAAGTCTGTAACAACAGGATCCCTACATGAACACTCATTAATATCTAATGTTATAGAGAAATACTAATATTTTGTTTCCACAGGCACAAGACGTATACAGCGACCTGACAGCCCGAAGAGACTACAACGTGACTCTCCCCATGATTCTCTCTCAGTGGCACACGTTGTGCAATAACAGTGTGCAGTTTGGCGTGCTTTCGGACAAACTGGCCACAAAGCTAATTGGAGAATACTGGATGAACTGCATGCCAGAAAACAGCACTCATGATGTTACTTGGACTCTTCAACAAAGGTTTTTAGAAAGCGCTGATAATTGTGATTGATTAATTGACCTGCAGGCCTTCATTCCTGAGCACTACCATGCTCTCCATAACTGCTTTTGATTTGAACAGATAATTGAAAATATGATTTAGAAAATGGTTACTTGTACTTAACAGTTGTACAATACAAAACTCACATATTGTCTTTAACTTAAAAGATTTAAGGCCCAGGCTCACCAACATTCTGTTCCAGTGAAGACTTTGGGAAAATGACCCATTTCAGTCAATTTAGCGGTTTGAAGTTATGTGCACAATGTCTCATTTCATGCTGTCGGTTATCATTTCACTGTCTCAACAGTGTTGTGCTTTGCTTTGCTTGTAGAGTTTCCTTGTTCATGGTGAATTTGGGTGAAAAGCTTGAGAAGACTCAAATGTGGCCCGAGGTAAAGAACTATTTCCACATGGTTTACTGGATTTTGAACTACATGCCCGATGTCACAACTCCACCAGCAAACTGTGAGTACCATTTATGTTTTTCCTTAACTATCAAATGCATAAATCAAGGCAATCCAGGGTACAAATGAGGCCTAAAAGAGTTTTTAATCATCAGATTCAGAATTTTATATTATCAGAATGTAATTCAATTAATAAGGAGCAAGATATAAAGACCAATACACATATTTGCCCATGTGCCATGGTGCATTTAATTAGCATGCAATAGGGTTTTCCTTTGTTGTCTTGTTCTTTACAAGAGCTTGTCAGCATTGTCATCACCCACACAAAAGGGGCTTTCTATTATTATTTATTTTCAAGAAACCTGTTTCTATTATTTAGTATTTCTCTTTGTAAACAAAAAAAATCAATTGATAGTATAAATTGTGAATTTATGTCTCCAGTAAACCATGACCAACAAAAATAAATAGCAAATTGGATTTTTTTCAGTGCTTTTTTTTCTTTATGTGGTCCTGTGCACATTAAGTAAGAGAGGATGTCGCTGGGCCGCTACAATAAAGCTCAATGAAACATGCAGGACAAATTTGTATATGTATTCATTTAGTGGCAAAACAAATTTACCCAAAACTAAATTAGAATTTATTTAACATAGTAGAAAAAACACCAATTCAAGTATGTATGTATGTTTTTCTGACACTTTAGGTTCTATTAACGTCTTCAACTCAGCCATTGACTGTGATACTGGTTTGAAATGGCCACAGTTTGTTCAAGCAATGACTCAGACTCTGATGTCACCAAACCAAGACGTCCTGGTGAAGTAAGTGCTTATACTTGTTAGTTTGAATGAATGATGTCTTTTTGAACACTGACACAATGCATGTATTGCATATGCTCTGGAATTACATTACATTACTTTCATTTGTTGATAGGATATTGGCTAATTTATTTAGGATGATATGAAAATATGTAATAAGAAGACGATCTATACCACTCACATTTCTGTAAAACTATAGTCGGCAGCGGGTTAGCTTAGCTTAGCTTAGCATCTGCTAAATAGCAACCTTAAAGCTATGTATAGGACTATTTATTGGTTGCCCGGCAACCTCGCAGTGAAGACTAAACTCCTGGAAGTCACTAAACTTGGCCAAGAAATAGTTATGTATATAATCCCCAATAAATCCACTAACTGGCATATTTACACTTCTGCTTTTCAACTGAATAAACAAACCAAATATAATGTGTTCATTTGTGAGTTTAAAAGGGAGCTATTTCCCCATATTTCCTTCCCAGGCTTTGTGCTAAACTTTGTATCCGTATTCTCAACTAACAAACCAAAATTACCAAGTATATGTCAAACCATACCTTTCATTTAATGATTACCATGAACTGATTTGTAATATGATTAAATGGGCAGCCTCTTTGCACAAAGACAGAATTCAACATAACACAATAAGTAGTATTATTTATTGTTACTGTTTTACTAACGTTACTCATCGCAATTTCTAAAGTTCTGACATTTTGCCACTCATCTCTTTTCTCTATAGTTGTCTCAAGGGAACTGTGAATCTGTTGCAGCATGTGTACGGTGACCTCTATAAACATTTGGCCGGATCATATTTGAAAGTAATCAAAGGTGGCGATGCGCTCTCTGCCTATCTGATAAACCTGATGGAAAACCTGGATGGCTTTGTCAACAAGATCTCCATGCTGCCTGACCAAAACATCACTAACCCTGAGGTCATGCTTCCCCTCATCGGTAACCTGTTACAGTCCACAGGTCTGAAACCACTGCTGCCTCTGCTCTTCAGTGATGGTCCCCTGAATGTCTCTGCAGTGCTCGATGTTGCCTCAAAGCTTGGCAGGCTCAACCAGAACATTTTTACCTTCAATGAGACGGACCCAACGCTACCCGAACTTGAACGCTTGATAATGCAGTTTTTCTCCTTGGAAGGTAACCTCACCATGTCTCTCTCCCACATCATGGGACACACTCTGCTTACCTATTCAGACTACTTCCAACCTGACAAAGTGGCCCAACTCAGAGAAGCCATCCAGCCTTTCACCAACCAAACCTCAGCAGGCCTTGTAGAAGCCATCCTCAGGGCCATGGAGCTACTGAAGGAAGTGATAGATTCTCCAAACAGTGACCCAACTAACATAATTCTTGGGTACCTACGCCAGCTTCAAGAATGTGTGATGTCTCTGTTTGGACTGCGAAAAATCCAACATGTTCTGTTACCAAATGGGCAGTTTAGCCCAGGCCAAGTCACTGACCTCAACCTGATTTCCAATGACCTTTTCAATCTTTTAAGCCCAGAAGGCCTTCAGAACCTGTCTCAGGCTGGACCAGATGCTGCTCAGAACATTATTGCACAACGATTTGTTACATTCCTACCACCTGAGTTCCAACAGGAGGCTGCTCGCTTTCTCCAGGATTTCAGAGCGCTGCAGAATCAGATGACGGAATGTGCAGCAGGCAAAGACTGTTTGGCTGGGATCTCAGAAGTCTTTGCATTCCTGGATCAGATATTAGACATGATGCTCTCAGCCAATGTTGATGTAACCATGAAATTAGCTGCGACTAACTCTGTTCTGGAAGGACGGGAATATGAGGAAATTACATCCTTGTTCTTCTCACTCCTCCTGTCCTCTAATGATTCTGCATCTGTAAAAACATTCAAGCAGATTCTTCATTTCATTAGATTGATCACGGCTACACCAACGATTACTGTGTCTGATGTCCAGAAGGCTCTGCGACAGTCAAACCTCACCCTTGAGGAGCTGAACGGCATTGCTGCACTAGCTGGAGCTGCCAACATAAACGACATGTTGGTAAATGTAATGGAGATTATCAATGTCCGCCAGTGTTACGAACAACAGCGTAACCCGATGATGACAGGACAGTGTGTCATGGGATTGATAAACGGTTTCAGCAGTTTCCTGACACACCTACCTGCTCTCCGTAATGAGACATCCGTCCTCTCCCTCATCCCGTTAATTGTCAATAACACTATCAGTGATGTCGTCCAAGTTAACTTCAGCTCCAATCCTTACATGGCTCTCACACACACCCTGAACAGCACCCTGGCCAATATCAAGATGAACCTCCAGCTGAACCAGATGTACACTCCAGAGATCATGAATGAAATCACAGTGGTAGAGGGTCTCATACAACTGGTTGCCAACACTGGACCATTTAACGATTTGAACAACACCTCACTGATGAACCCCTTTTATGCTCAGAAAGTATATCTAAATATTGTGGAATGGTACTTGAAAAGGCTGGAAAATATCACCAGCACAAGCGCCGTCTCAGAGCTCCTCTCTCCCTTTTACTACCTCACACAAATGCAAGTGACATTACAGCTGGCAGAGGTGGATTTCTCTTTGTTTTTAAGCGAGCAGGTTGAGTTCCTGATCAACAACCTCGAGTACCCATTAGATGGTGCAGGGGTGGTTAAAATTGGCCTGACAACAGTTGAACTTCTCCGGCGTCAATTTGAAATTATAATGGGCAACCCAGAAGCTCAAAATAATTTTTCAGGTGCTAACCAACAAAACACAACCATTTTTCATGTCGCTGAGCTCCAAGTTAAGCTATACCTCGACCTAATAGAGAAGTGGATGAAACAACCAAATGTCCAGTCGATCCTCAGTAGTATGCTCCAATGGGGAAACCCCGTCATAAATGTCTCCACTCCTGTGACAGACCTCCAGCACCTGCTGGGGACGATGGCTGCTGTTCTCGGTGATGATCAACAGGCCTACCTCTCCGTCATAGGCAATATCACCAAGTCCCTGAGCAAAGCCCTAATGGTGGCAGAGCAACCAGGTGGCCTACAGAGTGACCACTTCTTAGCTGCCATCTTGGAAGCCGTCCAAAGTGCTATGCAGATCCCGACCACAGCCACAGGCCCCCTGCCGCTCTCTGTACAGCAGAACATCCTAGAAATTGTGCGGGACTCACTTAAGCTCATTGTCCAACCAGACATAAGTTTTGCCTCATCACGTAACATCTCCCTCCTCATCCTCAAGAGGGCTGAGAGCATCATCCAACAAACAGTGCCAGACATGTTCGCTGAATACTTGCTTGCTGGACTCAAAGTAGCTACCACGTATTTTGAGAGCATCTCCAGGGCCAGTGGACCAGACAATTGGAATCAGTTGTGAGTAATTCTGCTATTTACTTAAAACTTCTTTGGACCAAATGAAAAAGGCATGAAAATTAGCACCCATCAACACGTGTGGATACAAATTAGCTGTTGCAGAGAAACAAACAATACTTACTTCATGCATTTAATGAAAATAGGTGGCATGTAGTGGGGACCCAAATATCACCTGACTGCAGTTACCCGCAGCGCTGATTGTTCACAAGTTTGCCATGTTAATTTCACATAGTGATAATATGTCAATGTTGTGTTTACAGCCAGTTTCCAATGCCCCCAAGCAGTTTATTGTAGGTTCAAGTATGCATTTCTTATAGGGGAAAAGACTTGAACAGGAGATTTTAGACAGCCTTTTTCATTTGTGTGAAAGAGGTCAAGTTGCTGTCCTTGGTATTCAAGGTGCTTTGGGTTCTATTGTCCTAGTTAAAGGTGGTGTCATCTCACGGTCTGCTAGCTGTACATTCTGATCATGCTGAAAAGAATCTGGTATTCATACACAGTCCTGGCTCTTTAAAAAGAAAACAAACAATACCACACAACACTAATCCAGCAAGGATAGGGGAAAGGCCATGGATGTATTATGAGTAAGGCAGTGGGAGGGAGAGGGGCGGTACATCTGGTACATGCTAAAGTTCTAAAGGAGCATTGACGGGTAGACAGGACGAGTGTATTTCTTTGGATATTGAGTTCAAATATCAAATCGTTTTCTGAAATCACAGACTCTTAATTGTAAAATTAATTTTATTCAAGTTGCATGTCAGGAAAATAGCCCCTCAGTGAATAAAAGGGATTTAACAACCACAGGTCCAGATAGATGCATGAAACCAAACAGAACGATGGAGTGCATGCAGTCCTCTAATCCTTTGATCAAATTGGATTTGACATGATGACCTTTTGATGAGTCAAATGAAATATTGATATGTTTCTTAAGGATTCTGGAGGAGATGAAAACAGTCCAGAGCCTCCTACCGCCAAACAGCACAGCCCAGGCCTACGTCTCCGTCCCCATTCACATCACTCACTTTGTCTTGGAGTCTGGCCAAGGCAAGTCAGCTTTTCCGTGTCCCTGTAGGTGTTGAATCCCGATGAACTCTGATGGAGTGGCGGTCGCATTGTGCACTTCATTATTCAAGCGTTGATGCCAGGCAGATCAAGCACTGTAGATTAAAGAAGCACAATGTTTTTGTCGTCTGTAAGAACAAGACGCTTCGCTCCAAGTTTCACACGGGAGATTATTTTTGTATGTTTGACATTGAAATTGAGGTCCACTTTGTGAACAATATTTCTTGTAATTTTAGGCAACATGAGTCTTTGGGAATCTTTTGAGAGTGCATCAGTAGAAGATTTGCCCTTCATTTTTGGCAAGGTAAGGCTCAAAACACTGTCACATGCAAGTTCATTATGCTCGTTTGTTTTTTCTCCTTTCAAGTGTGAATTCATTTTGGGGAAAATGAAACATTTTTCAAGGTCTGCGAGTTAAACATTACATAAACTTAAAAATGTAATGCTGATAATAAATGTCAATGCCTTCTGTGTTGCTACTGAAACTATTAGCCAACATCCAGTTCTAAACCATACACGTCTACAAGCAAGTATGAGGGTTTTGAAACACATCATTTATGGACAGTCAAACAAAACAAAAACATGATCTTATCATTTATCGGTTTGGAGTCCTGAAGTCAGTGTTCCCATTATATGTAATACATCAAATGGCATATGAAATACAACTCCTGTAGTTGAGGTTAGGCATTGAATGACATCAAATATGTGTGTGAACAATATATTCACCCTTTTCCCCCCTAATTTCCTGCTTGTTTTCAGATGAGCAAACTCTTAAGCATGCTTTGGCCACTTGTTATGGGAGGTTCAGATTCAACTGCTCCATCTCTGGGGGGCTTTGCATATCTTGCTCCAGTCCTGGAGCAAGTGATGACTGGGAAGGCAGACCAAGACACGTGGCAAAAGTAAGTTTAATTACCACTTCTAATGTAAAACAAACCAAACAAGGAATTACTTGACGATTGTTAGGCAGCAAGTTGATATTATATTGCATGACTTTTGTGAGAAATTGTATCTTTTTTTTATTTCATAATAGAAACAGCTGTTTAGTTGTTTCTGTGATTGCCCTAAACCAAATTCCATGTGTGTTGTCACAGACTTGAAGAAATACTACATGCCCTACTGTCAACCCTCAGAGGAACAGAGCAATGGGACTGTGTCCCATCTGCTATCCTACTGTTTGAGAAAGTCATAGGAAGTTTGGTAAACACCATGCAAGCACAGAACGGTGAGGAGAATACTGAACAGCAAAGCTTTTGTCTTACATCTTTTGTAGCCAGGACAAGGATAGACTGGTTTACCAGAAACATCACTGTTATACAGTAAGAATGAACAAGACTCATTGACTGAAGGGAGAATTGTTTCCTATGTTCAGTACAAGTAAAATATTAAACAGATGTCACCTTCAAACTTGTTTTAGTTATGCCTGTCAAAGCAAACCTTTCCCACTCTGACACACCTGGAACATACCTGGAAAAAGTGTCTCCAGTACCATTTCATAAAAATAACCAATTTTGTTATCTATACAGAACTTTTTAATTTTGCCATTCATGTTGGTCAAACCCTCTGTCTTTTCTTCCTCCCAGCGATGATTCTAAGCTTCCAGATGCCTGTGGTGACTTTGATCAGCGAAATTGCACTGTCTGTGAACTCCAGTCATTTTAACTTGTCTGAGGTCTCGGAAAGAATGCAGCTTGCAATTGAACGCACGGTGCAAGCAGCTGAGCAGGTTAGACTGCTACTGTTCTCCCTGGCATAGCCTTTTCACATGCTGTGTCTCTGTGTTTTTGTTTCTTCACCATCATTTGATGGCACTTTTTTTGTGGCCAGGTTTGCGTGTGAGACAGAGTGAGGTGAAAAGTGAGCTCCTGTACCAGTGCGTGACTCTTCATGCATTATTGCAATCAACAATACCTTAGTTCTAAACTGAGAGTCGGACCTAATCTATAGATTGATTCCAAACACTTGACTGATGTTATCGTTCTACCTGCCTTCATCCATTTGCACGTTTATTTACCTTTTCTAAAAGGCTTTTGACAGACAATGTTGTCATTTCAGGACACCGATAACATGTGGATGTGACTTTGCTGGTTTGCACTTTGAATGACATTATCAGGACGCGGCTGTCAACTCAATGTTAGCTGGGATTTGTTACTTAAATAATTTTTAACTTAATCTAAAGGTTAACATGATACCTTACTTAGTGGTAAGAAGTCAGTGAGTGCTTTAGACACTGACAAAATACTTTCTGATGTAAAAAAACAACAGACAATCAAAAACAGACTTAGGTCCTTGTCATATTTTTGTCACATATGCTTTGTCAAACTAGAGCCTAAGCCATTCATTGGCGAGCAGATATTTTCTTATTTATAATGCAGTGTGATAAAATGGAATACCACATCTAAACAGTGCTCCAAAAATGACTTATGTTATATCATCACCTCTTACACAGTGCAACACTAAATATAACTTATATAGGATTTACTGCAGGGCTGTTTTATCGGATCACATTCCATTGTGCATTTGTACCTAGTAAACAGGTAACACTCATTCATTTCCTTGTCGATAATTAGATGAGAAGGCTGATACCACTAACTAACTGCCAGCTGGCGCTAGCTTATTTACAGCAAAGAAACCGACCGTATCATCTCTCAGCAAGAAAGCAAAAACACGTATTTGTCAAATGTCAAACTGTTTCTTTAAATTGATCATAAATGTTCATTCAAGTTACTTCAGTCTGCTGCTCAACATGTACAATTATATTTACAGTAACTGTCATGTTCTAGGTTAATAGTATTATCCGGCTACAGTACATCTTTTTCTCATGAATCTATATCACTATTAGTCAAAAAAAGCAACATCAGATGGACTCTAATCCATTCCATAATGAAAGATGGTGTAGTGTAGTAGAACACTATTAAAGTGTTAATTCTTGTCACGTATGTATCTCCGTATAAATCTTGCTACAATCTATGAGATTTCTGACATGGTAGAAACTCTGACTAGCTGATCCATTGTTTGTACAGACTCATTGTGTATGCATATACAGCGTGTGTGTGTGTGTGTGGGTACTTGGTACGTCAGACTGTGAGAAGCTGTGATACCTGTGTGAGGCTTCTGCCCTTTTCTTTGCTTCTCAGTAAACTGCATGGACGGAGATTATAATGTTTCCCATGGGCCTCTACCTTTTGTCTCACCAACATTTTGATCTTTATCCATCTCTGTATTGCAAACTGAACTGGTTTTCTCTGAACAATACATATGAAACATAATACATTGACAATCTCCCTTTAGGCTAATGACACATTGGAGTGCAGTGAAGTTCTCAAGGCATGGGAGCCAGTGAGAGAGGCAGCAGGGTTAAGCCACGGCACAATGGCTATGTGGTGTAACATCAGCCTGCAGCCTGTTTTTGAGGCTTGTGCTGCAGCCCAGACTGTCTACACACACATGAACATGAGTGTAAGTAGATGCATGGCAAATTAAAAGGGGAACGTGCAAACAAACAAATTTAATAGAGGAATATTATAATATGCATTTGTCTCACAAATCAAACTGAAATATTAAAATGTGTGCCGAAAATGTGACATTGATTCAAGTACAATTAACAGTTTCACCACTTGGTGGCAGTGCTGATACACAGAGTAAGCCACCACATTGCTAACAGTCCATCTCTGCTATATGTTTTCTGTGCAGCACATGGGTGTGGGTCCAATGACTCTGAATGCCACATCTGCCCGGATTGTCAGGACCGTACAGTCTCTCTACCAAGTCAATATTAACAGCACACTTGTGACAGAGCAGCTCATTGCAGCTTTCTCCAGCCAGCTCTCTAAGCTTGCAAGCCAGCCTCTGAGCCCTGAGGCACAGCTTCACTGGTACAAGCAGCTCCAAGACATGCAGTTGCAAAACAGGTGACTATTTACAGCCACAATAAGATTGTCATTGCTAACAAGATGTGCCCTTCACTCTGGCTATTATTTACAATGCTTAACTTGAAAATCCATCAGAAAAAAACATAGAAAAGATTATTTGTAGTGAGTCTGGCATCCGAGATCCATTAAGTGATTATGGATGAGACCTCACATTAAATTAACCCTGTAGACTCTCAAAACAATTTGTTGCATCAGTTCATTAGAATAAAAGAGCAACTGCTTATTTTTATGTTCAGAAATCCCACCATAATTCTGATTAACAATATTTTATCTGACTATATCCATTATATTCTGTCAAGAGTTAGTTGCATCCCTACACAGAATCATAGACATAGACTCACTTATACATAGATTAACTCACCTCGCCATTTGTTGTTAGGCCAATTTGATTGATTCCTAATTGCACAAGGAATTGGAGTGATCACATTTGCATTCAAGTTGATTAATTTAATAGGATTCTGCCTGAAAACAGTCAGGCCTGCACAGATAGCAGCTTAACCATGATTCAGCTAGCTGAGACTTCCTTTTAAAATTGATTTTCCATTATGCTTGCTGCAATAATGAGCCAGGCATGGCGATAAGGATCACATTTTGCATATCACAGGGAAACCATCAAGTCTGACTCCATGAGTTATAGATCATTGATCACAGTGGAAAGACTCCACAGTCTATTATCAAGGATGAAATAAGAAAACCATGTGAATAAGTATAAAGCAAGATGATGAAGAAATATTATTTCCGGTCGAAGCTGAGGAATTCAAATTCAATGGGTTCACTGTATTCAGGAAATGAATCAAAAACAGTTAATTAGCCATAGAAGTGCTTTAGGTCTTACAATCATCAAATTTTTTTCCTATTCATATTGACATGTTTTACACATGACACTAAATCTACAGAATGAACTTGACATTCATTAAATGTCTCCTCTCGCCTTCAGTTTGTCTTCCTTCAAAATGCTCTCAAATGAGCTGGTGAATGTGGCCCCTTTCATCCAGCCTTACATTGAAGCTATAGAAAAATCACTGAGCCATATCCTGGACAACTACCATTTCATTCAAGACAACTGCTCATCCCAGGACCTCTTCGAAGAGGCAACAATGATCTTACTCTCCTCTGCAAACATCACGACGGACGACATGTTCCCAATGATGTGGGGAATGTTTTCCGGACTCAATGAATCATCTCTTACCGACGTGATAAGGAAAGCGGTAAAACTGGTGATTGACACGAAGATATTTGGGAATGTGCCTATGGTTTACCAAACCTTGGAGCAATTTCTGGCGTCCAACGACTCAAGCGTGATTGTGCAGAAGGTGGCCATGTTGTCTGCATGGTTGGGCTCCACTGAAGCATCTGGACTGGATCTGCTGACTCAGGCTCTGTCCAAAGTGTCCGACATCCTCAGGCCTCTCTTGTCTCTTCTGACCCAGATGAGTGTGGACATGCCAGCAAACATGGAGCTGTTTGAAGACCTAGCTGGAAACATAATTGCAATGCTGAGGCAGTTGGTAAGCACTAGTGGTCTTCTGACCCCCATGGACTACCGTCCAAGTATGTTTCAGCAGGAAATGACAGCCGGTATGACAACAGCGAGGATCCGACACAGACGCGAGGCCCCATTGATGCTGGCAAGGGACCCCATGGAGGACTTCATAGACCTTTTCTACATTGACTACCCTGCAATGTTCAAAGCCATCTCCGTCCCTGCTACCGCAACAGAAATTATGGACACAGTCCACGTGCTCTTTGCCAACTCTGATCTAAGCGTTGTGGTGAAGGGAGCTACAAGCGGCATGCCGTGGGGCTTAAATGCCACTCGGGAGGAGACCATTGATGCTTCTCTTGGACTGCTCTCCTTCTTCACTCTCCCTGGGGTGTTTCAGATGTAAGTCTTATATGCACCTTACCAAATATTACTTTAGGAATAAGAAAAAAAAAGAAAATACATTTTGCCTTGTTTTGATGTGTAAATTCAGTATCTCGCTTCAAGTATGAATTTGCCCTAGCATCTAAAAACAACTGCTTTTTCACCATTATGTTGCTCTATTGGCCCCTGTCTCATAAACCGTCTTTGTTTAATCTTCCCCAGGTCATCAATGGATCTACTGACAAATGCCACCAATATGCTTCCCGGTGGCTTTCCATTCTCCTCAGTGCTTAAAAATATCACCAGAGCACTTGCCCGTGAATCTCAAGGTAACTTAACGGTTCAGATCTACTGTCTCTCTGACTCAGTCTGGACAGTAAGAGGCTTCTTTGACCAAGGGCAGATTTATAAATGTATAAACAATGAGAAATGTTTACTCATTAGTTAAATGGAGAATCCCCAAATGAATGACACTTTATCCTTTTTAGTTTCTCAAATTAACTTTACCTACTGACTCCACAGTGAATTCTCTCCCACTCATGCCTAAGTGCTGCTGTAATGCAGAGCTCACACTGGCGCTGCAGCTTGTGTTTACATACCTGCTGGGACAGAATGTATGTATAAGCACAGTCTGCCAGCCTGTGCCATTAATAAGTCACACAGGATGGAAGAGTGCCACCCCCTTTCTCTGACCTTCATGGCTATTAGGGGACCATTGGAAGACCATAAACTTTTTGTTAATGCTGTAGTTATTGTATACATGATTATAGTGCGGCATAATTCATTCTGGAGATATGAGGAATAAGACTTCACATCAGCTTAGCTTGAGCTCCCAAAGAGCCCAAGGCCATATGGCCCTTCTCCAGCAGAAAGCCACTCAGCACCTTTTTAAATCTCATTAGCAAAGTAGAATTCAATCACTTATCCTGTCCGCCCGCGCTAAACGTCTCCCCTCGCACTCACACAAGTGGACATCTATGACCTCCTTTTAATTGGCGTCTGTGCTTGTGTGATAATGTTTTTAGTGCATAGAATTACTTTGTTAGCAGCTGAAGCCGCTTCACTTCTCTGCAACCCCAGTCCTATTCTACACACACACACAAACACACACACACACACACACACAGAGAGAGTGAACTGTTGTAATTGCAAAGGCCTCTAGGTGTTGAGCACCATGAGATTAAACATCACCATTGTCTAATTTTGGCCTAATTAAATATTCTGTCATCACATCTTGCTGCCTGAGGTGGTGGCTTTCTTTGGGCTTGTCAGATGTGTTTTAATGCACGACAGCAGCTAGGACTGCCCGCCCTTCTGGCCCCATCAGTCCCGCACAGGGCTTTACTTTAAGTACATCATTTGCTGCTTGCTGGCTGATGACGCTGCCCCGTAATGGTGCGAGTCGTAATGAAACCCAGTGGGATGTCATGTTATTCCGTCACCTTACAGACCCTATTGCCTTCTTTTCTCTTTCCTTTCCCATCTTGCTGTCTAACTCTAATAACCTCTCTTTTACCCTCATTTTCCCTCTCTGGTTCACTCTCTGCCGCCCTTCAAAGAGAACCTGATGCTCATGCAAGAGACCATCCAAACAGCCACTGAGCTCTTTCAGATCAACATGATGGAGCCGCAATTCACGGAGCAGCTTGGCAACCTGGAATCCAAGGTCTCTGCACATATGCAACATTCATCCAAATAGGAAAAATAGTCATTCTGAATGTCTGAAAATGACTTTGCCATCTTACTTAGATGTACATGTACTTAGAATTGCTGTCATTTTGACATTCTAACATATTGACTTTAAATCCACTCATACAATATGTACTGTGCATGCCTATGATAGACGTGGTGTCATCAGTGTGGTCATGTTACGTTGCAGAGGTGTGGACTCGAGTCACAAATGGGAGGACTTGAGATTCGACTTGACAAAATCAATAAAATACTTGCAGCTTCACTTGGACACCAATGACCCGTGACTTCACTTGGACTTGAGCCTTTTGACTTGAAAATACGTATCTTTCCCCAAGCCAAAAGTATGTCATGTAAAAAGTTTGTGCACGAAGGCGATCAACTGCCTGTTACTGGAGGTAACTCCAAAAGTGTCAGAGATGTTGGGTTTATTTACTTTTTGAGAACTCCTTTATTGATTTGTTTGGGTAGAGGATTTATTTGTGGTGGAATAACATTAACGCTATTAATTCCCAACAGGTAAACACTTAATACCCCAGATCCACTTTGTTTGAACCAATCAGACAACATCCAATCAAGTTGCAGGAGAAAACCATGAGGAACTAACGTTATGTTACCAGCACGAGTTAGCGTCAGTTACTCTCTTCACCATTACACTTGGTGAAGAGCACATTACGACTTGTTTAGGACTCTAAAGGTTTGGGACTTGACTGTCTTGATTTGAGTCTTGACTTGGGACTTTAGTGCAAAGACTTGAGACTTTCTTGTGACTTGCAAAACAATGACTTGGGCCTACCTCTGCTTTGTTGTAGTTATGACACTGTTGTTTGAAAGTGCTCAAATTGGACGAAAATATCGCCAACATAATATGGATATGAATAGACAACAAAACAAAAACACCACTTATTAGATTTTTATTACAGAAACTTACTTGGTGCTTACGTGATTGATTTATTGTAGGTGTGCACCTTGGAGAAAACGGAGACTGTGCGTCTGCTGATGTGGGCCCTCTCCATTGAGCCCGGTCAGCTGTGTCAAACTTTTCTACCCAGCCTGCAGATCTTGGTTGAGAATTTGATGATGAACACGACCTTTCTCACCGACGCTATCTTCCAGGCCGTCATCGGAGACCCTAACGCCTACAATATCCAGTCAAACTGGTACAGCATTGTCTTCCTACTTAAACGTTTTTCTTTCAAGGGTTTTCACAGCAATTAGCAGCAATTTGTACAGAGAACGCTGCTCTCTCCATTGTCTAGGTTTGTTATGTCTTTTATCTCTTTTGTATGATTTGGTAAATCGTATTTCGGGCTATTACGCCTTACAGAACTCACAATTTAGGATTTGAGAGTATTGAAGTCTGCGAAAAAATCTGACAGGTACTCTTGCTGTCTTTTTTTTCCACCTCAGCCCATTTAACCTGCAGGTGGCCTGGCAGCTTTTTATTTTATTGATATAAAGGCAATGTTTATATTGTGAATATTTATCGTATTCCTTGATTTAAGTGCATTTATCTGTTTGTGTTTACAGGTCTTCTGTTTTGAGTCAAGGGTTGGGCTTTAACACCAGCAGCCTGAGGTCTTTCAACATTAACACCACCTCCCAAGGTGAAACTTTTCTCTATATCATAACATTTGCTGTATTTAACAACATAATATTATACATTCCTGCACCTCTACCACACTGTTTTATAGTAGACCTGCCAGATATTTTCCTAATTTCTGCCTTTTCCGGCACATTTTTGTTATTTTCTATGTAATTTCTTGGATAGCTAACTATGAATAAGGAAAGGGACAGACACATTGAAAAGAAACATTGTTTATGAAATGTACAATGGATATATGGATACAAAATGTATCCATATATCAATTTTGGAAGGAAAAAAGTAGTTAAGTAAGTTTAGAACTGTTAAAAATTCAGATTTAGGGTAGTGGTTACTTTTGTACTGAAAAGGATGATTCCTAGTGTGCTATCTGTAGAAAAAAGAAGACCACAAAACTTGTTTCCATAGCAACAGACTAATTTCAGCTCACCTGCCGCTCACTCGTTTTTGACGCACCGCTTTGCTTTTTGTTTGCTTGTTGCTTACGACAGCGGCCAATTTCTCCTCTGTCACTTTGTCCATGATTGTTGCTCTATTGAACCTTAAACCAGTGTCTCCTTCATTGTGACTGGCTGGCTGAGAAAACAGTTAATGTTATTCAGCACTGTCCTTTCTGCCAAAACAGCAGACAGGTGCAGCTCTTTTCAAAGAGTGTTTCTTTTGTATGAACAGTTATTGGCAATTGGCAATAAAATATAAAAAAAATCTGAATACACCGTTAGGCAGCTGTTCCACCTATTCTATAGCAGGAAATGCAATCGGGATACAGTATTAGACAACTACTTGAAGAAATAAATGAAGAATACAACTGAAAGCAAAAGCAATTATGTTTTTGTAGAATTTCCACCATTATAGAAGTGAAACTAGATGTACAGGTTGTATATAAAAACAACCACTCCACTGTAATGTCATAATAAAAATACACTGGTCAACTTGCTCTTATATCACTATTTCCCAGGAGCGGTGACGGTCGGTGAGTTGCTGAGGAATAAAACAGCCTTCGTTTTGGATGTTCAGCAACACATGGATTTTGACCCAGCTGCTCTCCACCTCCTGATGGAAACTAGGCTACCAAACGCCAATTTAGAGGTGAGCCAGGGACATCCATACATAAATTGTTGCCTTTACGGTACAATGGATACAGAATTGCAGGCCTAATCAAAATCAATAAGTGGCTGGCCAATGTACTTGGGCCATTGTCCAGAGCAGACATGACTGAGTGGAATAAATTGCTGTCCTCTTAAAGTCTATGCTAGTTAGTACACTGCAGATTATGTTGCAAAAAGTGTGCAAAAAATATCTTTAAAGAGTTTATCAGCTGCTGGTAACACATTATTGTCTGCACACTACACAGGTAAAGTAACAACACTAGATGTGGTTGTACAGTAGCTGACATGTATTTCATACACATCCCTTTAATTGGACCAAACTTATTTCTCTGATTGCCAACTTGAAAAACAGTCTGGAAGACACTTGGCTTTTCACTCTTTTACTATTCCAAATCCATTGTCACCATTGTCTTAGCATCTATGTGTTATTGCCCACCTTACCAAGCATTCAGAGCAGCAGGATTGATTTGCTACATGCTACATTGTGTTTTCTCTAAATAGAAGAGAAATCAAACCCACCAGGTTGTCACACTAGCACAGGGATTTGGAAGCCAATTTACCATATAAAGCCTCAGGTGGACAGTTTGAAAGTAGGAATCTGGTATCAGTTGATGCAAATTAACTATTACCGCATGGTTAATGTTTAAGCCTGTCTGTTGTTCTTTGCACAACATACTTTGTCATGGGTTTCTGTTCCCAATATTAACTGTTTCCATACTCTCGTAATGCTTTTCAAACAGATCCTGTCCTGGTTGGTCAACTTGCGTTATTGCAACTCCACAGCCTTGAAAATGAAAAATACAGATGTGGTCATCTCAAAGACATTCTGTTCCTTATCTGTGGAACAATGGTACAGCTTCTCACTGCTGATGGCTCGCCATCTCAACACGAAGAAACTCATCTACAGAGTAAGACTGATTTCAGATTGAGTCTTTTGTCAAAAGAAAAAAAGAAAACATGTTACACTTTCTTCAAAACTGAATGCTTTTTTTCTCTATCTGTAAAAATACCAGAAAATGTGCAGAAGTGGTGAATGCACATTCTTCTGTAATGGATGAATGGCTAAAGTAATCGTTTCTGTTATAAACATGTTTGATGCCAAAGTGTCTTTGTTTGAGGAACATGTTAGAAAGAGAGAAATGCTTTTGTCTGAGAAAATATTCAATAGACAAAGCTTCCTCACACATTTACAAAAAAGGTATTTCATAACTGATGTTTTTCCTTTTGATCTAAGAAAACTGTCCATCCCAAAAACTAATCTAATTACCTCAATACAGTAATTTAAAAAAAAATTAAGAGCAGGCATCTGGAATTGGCCTCTTATGTTTCAAGTGCAGCATGTACTTAGTTTAATCATAAAAAGTAAATTTGAGTCATAAAAAACTAAATCTATTGCACTTCTAAAGACTAGAGATGAAATAAAAAAGAGCTGTCACAGTGAGGAAATTAACACTATAGAAACATCACAGCTAGAATAAGAATTATTGTCCTCCGATCCCTAACCATCAAATTACAGAGAGGGTGTCACCAAGGTTGCTCACTTAGCCCCACCCTTTTTGTATTATATATAGAACCTCTAGCTCAGCCAATAAGGGAGGATCCAGAGATTAATGGGACTTTGATTGGGGATTTGGAAGATAAAATGACATTTTGCTTACTCCAAGAAACCTAGAGAGAAGTGTACCCAAATTGATGTTCTTCCTGAAACCGCTTGGCTCATACTCTGGATATAAATTGAACAAACAAAAGTCCATAATACTTTCTTATAACTTAACATAGAACTCTGATTTGCACAGCAGATTTGACTTAAAATGGGACTCCCCTGCTATTCAATATCTTGTAGTTTGGATCACAAATATCTTCATCAGAATACAGAAATCTAATTATGGTCCTGTTACTAAGACAATGAAAGCAGACCTTGTTAGATGGAATGTATTGCCACTAGACATGTCAAACCGAATTCAATATCTATCTATCTATCTATCTATCTATCTATCTATCTATCTATCACAGTCACTTCCTGTTGCAGATCCCTTTCAAGATTTCAATGAATGATGCATGATGATTAATATAGGTCTCTGTAATTATCTAAAGACAGGGCGGCCTCTCAAGTCCATGCATTGAGGACTATTTTACTGTTACCCAGCTAAAACCACTGATATGTTAGTTTAATCTGGACTACCAAATGTGTTTTCTTTCCACTAGACTTTAAAGAAGACATGTTGTGTAAGCAGAGTAGTCCAAGATCTCAAAATTGATCAGTGCTTCAAAAAACAACGTTTATTTCTGTAGTGTCTTGCCCTTAATTTACAGCAAAACAACAAACATCTTGTATCACATATGGATTACAAAACTTATAAAACGTATTCTACTGTCCAGAATGGGAGAGGTATGTTTTACGATAAATACAATAAAATGAAATTGAAACACTGTGTTCTCGACGAATGTTGGCAGTGTGGTAAAACAATAGCAGACCCCTTTCATATATTTTGGGGCTGTTTTTTAACCCATACATATTGGCAGGGAATTATTAAAGAAATATGGAACAGTTTTGGAATAGAAAGACAACTGCATTGCAATTGTCAATGAAAAACACTCTATTGAGAAATTGACCTTTTCCCTAAGACTACAGTCCGATAAAATTCTGGGAAAAAATTGACAACATGCTCTAAGGGATGTAACCTACTGTCAAGCTAGTTAAAAAACCTGCTCTGTATCAATGTGTGGCCTATACCAACCCATGTTCTATTCTTTTTTTCTTTAACCTGAAAACACCAATAAAAACAACAACTGTAGACACATGTTTGAATGCTGGTTACTGTCTTCCAGATGGTTTTGTCTGAAGAACTGCAGAGCCTGGTTGGAGTTATGCTCCAGATGGCTGAGGTTATAACCAACACGATGAGCACAATTCTTCCTGCCGTGGATCAGCTTCAAACATTCATGCTCTCCATCCAAGACCTCAACCTGGACTCCAACACCGAATTTAATGAAGTATATAGTCTTTGCTATTGTATAGCGCATTACCCCATGTATTCATGTGTTTGTTTGTCTATGTGTGATTACCAAACTTCGCTGAAATTAAGGAATGTGGTTTCAGTGCTCAGAAATATCCCTGTGGCCATACTGCATACACAAAACTGGTGCAGGCAACATCACATTTTCTTGCTGCTGCTTGCTTTAAATGTTGTTTGAGGGCCTTCAGTTTTGTATTCCCATTTGCTTGACACATATTCAATTTTGAATTCATGAAAATCACATGGTAATAAAAGTTTCAATCTCTGTTTTTCCCCAGCTGATGAGAGGACAGAGGTCCGACATCTCTAGCAAAGCTACGTTTGTCACCCTCTCTCGAGCGTTGTGCAACAAAGGTATCCTGGCTCTGCTTGGAATCTCAAAACTCCCCGTCATGTCTGAGTCAAACTCCTCCTTCCCCGACCAGATCCAGAGGGAGCAGATGATTGAGAGGTTCAAGATTCCACCAAATGCCAGTATGTTTCGAAGGAGGGACGATTTGGGTCTTTTGCAAACTGAATTTTATCGTCAATGCAGTCACCATTTTTAACTGTATATTTGGTCTTGTTGTTTAGTCTTTTTTATAGTATTCCTTTGCTATCAAAGTCATTCACGGTTATTGTTATCTTATTACAAGATATACACAATCAAAATGAGTAAGATGTACTGTTGGCATATCACAGAGAAGAAAAGGGACATTTTCCTAGTGTTCTAAGCCTAAATCACAAACTTGGTAATAACAGAGTAGTATCATTCAAACTTAACAATTTGCCTTATACAGGTGGACACTTCTCATGCTCACAGACAGTAAAAATTCAAAACTCAGAAGTGACAGAAATTCTAGCTAATTCTAGCCAGCTGCTTTAAGGAAATCGGGAGTCACCAATAATGACAAAACATTTTCACCAACTTTGCTCTTAAGACTTTAGAAAGATGTTAAGTTCGCTCACTTTTTACTTTATTCTATTTTTCTTATCATCATGAAATCCCAATAAAAGACCACAACTAAAAGATTAATACATCCTACCATCCAGTATAGTTGAAACTACATATTTGAGACTATTTGTAAATATTGTACAGTAGTCTTCAGGTTGTCTGGGCTTTGGGATAATTCTACAGACCCTGTAGGGAAGTTGGAAAGCATTGAAGCTAGGGTCGGTGGTGATGTTTTAGAAATCTGTTGTGTTATATTTGTTGAAATTCTCATTACATTCCGACTAATCAATAAATCAAATGCTCTGACCAAAAAATATATAAATAAATCCGGTATTTGTGGCTTTCACAGGACCGTTATAAGGCTGTCCAATCATGAGATATGTTGGACGGGCTACCTGCCAGTCTACTGTTTTTCCAATGTTGCCAAAGCCAGCTTTAGTGGACTCATTTATATATCATTGGTCTTTTGATGGGATGAGAAATTATCAAATTACACCAACCTTATCCTTCAACCTAAAAAATGATCCTCAAACTGTCTAACTGCCAGTTAAAACATTTCTTCCTTGTGAATACTGTTTGTCTAATGGTTCTGCTCTCGTCTTTCCCTGTGTAGCTCCTTTCTGTATGAACATGTACCTGGATATGGTCAATACCACTGGAGGAGCCATCGCCTGGGCCTTCCTTAAACCAATGCTGATGGGACAAATTCTGTATACCCCTGACACACCTGTCACCAGGGCCATAATGGAGAAGGTATAACGTACATACTCAAACATTTCACTGCCATCTTCCCTGGGGCTTAGTACCTCCATGACATTTTATGAACTTTGTTCTAAATCCTCCAAAAGCCCTTATCTGACTTTGTCATGCTTTTACCACTTCTATTTCTACCGCCTCTAAGCGATAGTTACCTCTGTAGTCTTCATGTACCCCGACTGGCATGTAGTAAACAATAAATACTGTGTTGCAGGGAGTATACACATATTTGTATGCGCCACCATCTTCCTCTGTGATTCTATTTTGAGCAAGCCACACACACACACACACACACACACACACACACACACACACACACACACACACACACACACACACAAGGTTATGAAACCTTGCTGATACCCAGCCATTTCACATGTTCTTGACCTTGTCCTCTCCTTGTCCAGGCCAATGCCACCTTGCAGGAGTTTGCGAATCTTAGGAAGTACTCCGAGGACTGGATTGAGTCCTCCAACTACATCATAAAGTCTGCTGAAATACTCACCCACACTTTGCCAATGCTGCAGGTACAAAAACTCTGTCTCCTGTATATCTAATTATTCTCCCTGGCTCGCTGTCGGCTCGCTGAAATTCTGGAGATAAACTTTGCAGTGGTCTGCGACGAGTTTGAGCAGCAGAATATTGATGTTGTGCATCGTCTCTCCCCTCCTGTCAGAATTCCCTCGGCAATTCCTTTGTTGAGAATTTCATTGAGATAGAGACAGACATCAATCTTGGCAGAATGAAGGAGACGCTCAACAATTTCTGTGAGTGAGCATTTGAAAGTCTTTCTTTTGTAAGCTGCAGATACCAGGCTTACCTTTTCATTCCTACCGCACTTATTGCTTGTAAAATATCCACACTATTAGAAAATAGGACGGCTCCATAGGTTTAAATGATGCATTGCACTCATTTCAACATGCATTTCTTAAGGCGTCGCTCCTTGATGTGATCATGTCAGTCCTTTTTTCCACAAGCTCTGACTTTGACTTACAGATATTTAATTCGATAACATGGTATTGTCAGGCCATATTACTTTCTCACTTAATATATAACAGGGCATGCCATAAAACAGACACCGCAAATGTCCTTATTTTCATTTGAATTTACAACGATCAAATCTGAAACTGCACCAGGGTTTCTTTAACCCTGTCAATAAATTTCTAAATATCTTTTTTTCCAAAGCTAACATGACCGTCATGCTGGAGAAAAACAAACACATAATGAACCAGGTCACCACTTTGTCAAGCCTGATGGTGAACATCTCCTCCTGCATCAAGTTTGACCGTTACCGTGGTTACGACTCTGCCAACGAGCTTAACACTGTAGCTCAGGACCTTGCCAAGAATCGTGATCTCTATGCAAGTGAGTAAATATTGGGTACAATGGACAAGCTTTATTTGGAAAGAGCAGACTCATTCAGTCCTCAGGGTTCATTAGGACAATGTATCCACAACTTGCAATTATTTCTGATATTGATTAATCTTCCCCCTTACACTGTCCTTTTTCTGTGTTAGAGTTTGTGGGTATGATAGCACCAAGGTTTATAAGCCAAGTCCACCTTATCAAACAGTGTTTCCTCTAAAGGGGTCTTCTCTGTAGATAATGAGTTGAGGTGAGGGCGCTTACAGGAGATCTGACTCTGCAACAGTTTATCTAGGACAAGGAATATAAGAGCTTGTCTGGTCTTTGAACTGCAATCTGTCTTTAAGGTGTCATCTTCAAGCTTCCCAAAGACGAGGACTCATCCAGGAAGCGTCAGGCCAGGTCTTCCTCCGCCACATCCTCCCTGCCTCCCAAAGTCAGCTACACTATCCGCATGCACATGGACAACGTCATGCGTACTGACAGAGTCCGGGAACCTTTTTTTTATAAGGACAACCACATCTCGGCCACGCAGACGCTGCGCTACAACCGAGGCTTTGTCTACCTGCAAGAGAACATCGATCGGGCCATCATTGAGACCCAGACTGGACAGAGAGTTACAGAGCCAGCTGTCCAGCTGCAGCCCTTCCCCTATCCCTGCCACTCTCGGGATGAGTGAGTCTCCTAAATACATGGATGCACACTCATACATGCAAACAAGCACACACGCATACAGTATGAACATACAGTATGAGCATGCTCCTGTATGGACGCATGCATACATAGAAACGTGAAAGAATCCTCAGTGTCTCTGAGGGGAAGTACAGGCATTGATGTGGAATAATGCATGCTCTCTCATTATTCATTTGCCACTTGGGACTGACAGTAAGTAGTCATTCACAGGAATCTTTCACATTATAATTGGCTCCGCACCATGTGCATGAATATTCACTTTTATTGTGCATTCATCTTTGAAGACCATAGACGCATACACTCAAACATCCTTCAGGCTATTCAGGAACACCTCTCATCTCTGTAGTATATATCTAATTAAAAAAAGGCTTTTTTGCATCCATACACTACATTGTTTCCAACAAATCACACTTGACCTCAACTGCTGGTATCTCCTCTAAGGAGCACCAGCGAGCCACTGTCTCTGGCTGGCTACCTTCTGACCAACTATAAGATATGTTGAACCTTCCCTTTCTGTTGTTCTGATTTATTACTCAGCAAAACAATTTCTGACATGAGCTGTGAAATATAGCTGTGTAGTATGAAAAACAGCTCGCACTGAATTCCTATGTATCAGGCTCCAGATATGATTAAGTAAAATAAAATAAAATTAAATGGAGAGGCATTTATTTTGCGTAAATGATAAGAGGATCAGAACGCGGCTGTCAAAAATCTCCCAACCCCCGTTCGATATTGTTCTTCCACTCTTCATCTCTGTCTCTCTGTCAAGCCAGTGACTGAATGATGGGCCTTTTCATCTGCTGTTGTTGACAGTGATTGGACGTTAGGTTTTCTAGAAATTTGACTGACAGTTCGCACCTCTGTATTCCCCAGGTACCTAGAGGCCATCTCTTTTGTCTTCCCTCTCGTGCTGATGATAGCCTGGGTGCTGTTTGTGGCAGATTTTGTGAAGAAACTGGTACATGAGAGAGAGCTGAGGCTGCATGAGGTAATGTATTTTTCACTTGAAAAAAAGACTAAACCTGCCACTGACTTCTGGGTTTCTTAAGATGCCTTGTAGTGATACTGACTATTTCTTTTTGTGTTTCTTTATTAAATGTACATTCACATTTATTGCCCTTAACAAGTATTTTTTAGGAGCAGTTGCCAGTGTGATAAGCAGAGCCTTTCTCTCTGAGTTTTGAACACCGCATCAAATGTTAACTCTTCCTCCCCTAGACCCGCAAGGTTTATTTGCTGTAAACTTTTATAAGCACCATTGGCAAGCACAAAAACTGTATTGTTTACTGGCCTACTGTGTTTTCCCACCCATTGCTATTCTTGCTTTTCCCACAGTACATGAAAATGATGGGAGTCAACCCGCTCAGCCACTTCTTCGCTTGGTTCCTGGAGTGCACCGCTTACTTGGTGTTGACCATCTTCTTCCTCACGCTGGTGCTGAAGTACGGCAGAATTCTGCCCAACAGTGACGGCTTCCTCCTTTTCTTGTACCTTTGCGATTATGCTTTGAGCATCCTGTCCTTCAGTTACCTTGTCAGCTCCTTCTTTGACAAGACCTACATCGCCGGCCTTAGTGCAAGCCTCCTTTACGTCCTCTCCTTCTTCCCCTTCATTGTGGTCGTGGCCATTGAGACAAAACTCACCTTTTCCCAGAAGTCCGCCCTGGTGAGAAACCACCTCTGTGTGTGTATGTGTGTGTGTGTGTGTGTGTGTGTGTGTGTGTGTGTGTGTGTGCGTGTGTGTGTTTGTGTGAGAGTGTGTGTGTGTGTGTGAGAGAGAAACAATAGTGTTATTTTTTCTAGAAGATAATAAGAATTGAAGGGAGAGATAAGAAATTACACTGTAATTTTATTCCAAAAATGGTATTTACTCTATCCAATAAAACAATTTTACTGACATTATGATTCAAAATATATTACTGCAGCCTCAAAAAGGCAGTTAATTTATGAAATAGTCTGAGTAAACGGTGGCTTTAGCCTCCAGTTGTTTTCCATTGCAAGGTTTTATTTTTCATTTTGGCATGCGTAGCATTGTAGTGCAGGGCAAACTGACAATTTACAAATATTTCTGTTTGCAGAGCACAGTTTACCTGCCTTCTTATGCTGATATAAGTTGTGCACATTAACGTAAACATACTTTGGTGCTTGCTGTCTGATATGATCACTAATTGGAGGTTAGACATTTTTGCATTGAACAAAACTTTTCATGTTTCGATGAGAAAGGTATATCACTTCATACGACACAAGGTTGTCAAGACCATAGAGGTTTTATGGAAAGCCATTGTCAAAAAACAGAAGATATATTCTCTCACAACTATAATTTGTCTCCCATTTTCCTACAGGGTTTGTTTTCCCCTACCTGTTTTAGTTATGCCAGTCAATATGTCTCTCGGTACGAGTCCCAAGGAGAAGGTATGTGTATGTGGACATCTGCATGCATCAAACATGATCTGTTTGACAATATAAGCTACTTTAGTCAGTGGGAAGACAATTAAATCTTCTGTTGACCTCTTCAGGCATTCAATGGAGCAACTCCTACACCTCACCCATAGCTGGAGACACATCTTCGTTTGGTTGGCTGTGCTGGCTGCTGCTCATCGACTCCATCCTCTACTTCATCATTGGGGCTTACATCCGCATGGTCTTCCCAGGTAAACTGTACAATCATACAAGTCTTTAGAACTTCAAGCAGAATAATCTTCAAGTCAAGGAGTCCGGATACTTGGAATAGTTCAAAACTTTTTCAAACCATTGGTATTCACTTCTCCATCCAGTTAATTCTAGTGAAAGGTTGATCCGAGACTTTTTTAATGCTAATTTGCTGGACAAATGAACAATAGGTCTCATTAATCTAGCTAGAAGGGTTACATCTGATTTTATGGTTGGTCTGTATTCATTTTAGAACATCAGACACAGTTTGTTCAGATTAGCTTTACTTTGTTGGATTATACTTTTGCCAATGTGGATTATACTTTTGCCAATGTACCTATTCGTCTTTGTTATGTCAGCTGTACTTGAAGCGTAATGGAAGTATTAGCACATTACATAATAATATTAGCATAAGCGTGATAATATTAGCTCTCTAGCTATATTAGTAAATTATCGGGAGTAGAGGGATCAGTCACTGTGGAAATGTTTTTAATTGAAGGATTTTATAAAAAATGTTTTACTTGTTTCTAAGCAGTGTTTCATGTATTTATTAGAAGTCTTGGGTTCTTATTTTACCCTTCAGGAAAGTACGGCCTCCCAGCCTCATGGTACTTCCCCTTCAAGGCCTCCTTCTGGGCAGACCTGTGCTGTTGGGTTAAGCCAAACAGTAAGGTGGGCAGAGGACTCCTTTTCACCAACATCATGCAGGAAAACCAACCCGTCTTCTCCGACGACAAGGGAAAAGGTACAGAGGGGAAAAAAATGACATTGTACTATCTCTCGGCAGATAACAATAAGCAATGCTGTCTCCTCCGGTGTTGTGTTCTGAAGCAAGAACATGATGTCTTTCCTTTGTCATTTTTTGGCTAACCCCAACACCTCACTACATTTATATGTCACCCTCACTCTTCATTTAATTCCTGTCCCCTGTGAGTTTGATTTACAGGTTGCCTCTGTCTCCATGTTTCTCTCAGGCCACAGCACTCTTTCCTCTAAGGCTGGGGAGGATTTCTCAGAGCTCCCAGTGGGCGTTGCCCTCCATGGTCTCAGCAAGATCTATGGCGACCGAGTAGCAATTCAAAACCTTAATGTTTCCTTCTACGAGGGCCATGTCACCTCACTGCTTGGTCACAATGGAGCTGGCAAGACAACCACCATGTATGTGTGGCACAATTTCTCTCTATTTCCACAGTATCAGCTTGTCGTAAGATGAATTAAAATGCATATAACAGTTCATATACTAAATGAGGAGTCTTTTAAATTAGATTTTGTGCATCCCTTTAGTCAACAGACCCTTTAAATGGGTCTTCTGCTGACAGGGGGATTGTTTTATCCAAATCTGGCAAAGCTAATGTACCCCTATAGAGATCGGCTTTACAGGTTCATTTACTGGAGCACTTAAATTTATATTTTCAATTTGCCAAATTTTTCTGACGCTCTTATCCAGAGCAGCACACGATGAATGTGAGTAAGATTAAAATATGTAAAAAAAAAAAAACTAAACCAAGAAAGGATTCCATGGCCTTCGATATTCTTGGGACCAACAAATCATTATTTCACAGGAGTGCTTGGGAGAAACTGCAAAAAAGAGCAAATGAAAGGGCTTATATATTATATACTCTTTGAAATAACCAAAAAACTGAATTAACTCACATTGTAAATGATCATGCTTTGTGCTTAGGTCTCTCCTGACGGGCCTTTTCGCACCATCTTCGGGCACCATTGAGGTGTACGGCAGAGACATGCAGACCAACATCGATGAGGTTCGCAGAGAACTGGGGGTTTGCATGCAATATGACGTCCTCTTTGACCACATGACCACCAAGGAGCACCTGCTGCTCTACGGCCAGATCAAGGCCCCCCACTGGTCAAGCAGGGAACTGTATGAACAAGTCCGCAAGTGAGTGACCGATCATCCATTACAGCGAGCATGCTCAATATCATAATGCACTGTCTTAAAGATGATGTCGGGGGTTCTGCATAATGTAGCAGTGGTTTCTTTTTATAACATGTTTTGATAAAAGACATCATGAAATAGACCTCTATTGCTCTGCTAATGTCATGCTCGCCAATCAAAAGGTTATAAGGGCATAGGTCATGAGAGGTTAACAGTGAATAGTAGCCAGTCCTTAACAACAGTGACTGGTTACACAAGGGACATTTTTAAGTAATATTCAGATATATTTACTTCCTGTAATGTACAGGTATATCTAGGCAATAATGCAAGAATTCAATTTGTGTTGCCAAAATAATTGTTACACTTTCTATCCTTGAAATTAGCCCCCACTTTAGCATCTCAGGAGCTGTGAAATGTATCTGACACTTCTACTGCCATTGAATGCAGGTTGAGAATGTTTTTGTTGTCTGAACGTGTTAAAATAAAATATAAAAAGATTCTTATGGAAAATGTGAGCTTGAAATGGAGAAGAAATATGAAATATTATGTCTTTTTGTTCCTTGGTGTCCTCTTTGTTCCGAAGCTTACAGGAACAATCATTGTAAAAAAGAAAATATCAGTGGCATAAAGCAATGGGTTGAAACCCCAGTTGCATCGTGAGACTATTTCTGGAGGGGTTTTGCATGACTACAGGAGCAGTAATAAGCCTCAACTTAGAGGCAGGAAACTGAACCTCTCCCCTGGTTCCTGTAGTTCAGAAACCCCCGCTCAGTAACTGATGGAAGTATAAATCAGAAACTGGGTTGTAATGAACATAAAAAGTATGTAACATGAGCTCCATGTTGAATGCTTTTCATTGACTCCCCTACCAGGATCCTAGAGGAGACAGACATGTACGCTCACAGACACAAGCGGGTGGGCACCCTGTCAGGCGGCATGAAGCGCAAGCTGTCAATCTCCATTGCCTTCATAGGTGGCTCTCGCTTAGTGGTTCTGGATGAACCCACCACTGGAGTTGATCCCTGCTCCAGGCGCAACATCTGGGACATTGTTATCCAGCACAAGAAAGGTGAGTCTCTCAGACATATGCACACATTCAACACTAATTAATTAATTATTATAACCACCTGTTCTAGTGCTGTTATCACTAGTAATAATAATGATGATAATGATTAGAGGAACAGGAAGAAATGGCAGAAATAGAAGAAAAAATAACACAACAAAACAAGCAAAGTATTTTCTCCTTTTGTCACGTGGAGTCCCCCAAGGCTCAATACTTGGCCCAATTTTGTTCAGTTTGTATCTGTCTGCCTGTATGTATGTATGTATGTATGTATGTATGTATGTACTGTATGTATGTATGTACTGTATGTGTGTCTGTATCAGCAAACCCTTGGCAATATTTACCGTTACTTTATTTTTGTCTTGAAAATCATAACAATCTGGATTCCCTCCAGTGCTGCCTTGCTGCCATCAAAGACTAAACAGCCTCTAACCACTAGCTTAAAATATTCAGCCAGAAATCTAGAAGCCCAGAAATATTCATATAAACCAGAAGTGTTGTCTGTCAGACCAACGCTCCCCAAAATCATTGTTGAACAACTTATTTATGCCTTATTCACGCTTTAATTTCCTCTCGCATTGACTACTGCAATTCATTATGTACTACTTCCTCAATCATGCTGCAATTACTCATCTACAGTTGGTGCATAATGCAGCAGCAAGGCTTCTGACAAACACTCAGAGAGCATATCTCATCAGCCATGGCTGAATTACATTGATTCCCATTTGTTTTGGAATTAATTTTCCTTATTACTTTTAAGCCCCCATGTTTTTCTCTGCTATATATTTATGATCTTGTAACTCCTTATTCTGCACCAAGACCCCAAACCAAATGTTGTGAAAAGTTCCACAGCCCAGGCTTCGGAAAAAGGGGAGTTCATGCTTTTCAGGTCAAAACAGCTCAGACTGTCACAATTTAAAAAGCTTTTAAAAACCTGTCTTTATTGGCATGGGTTTATAGCTCAATGGGTTTATAACTCCAATGGTTTTGTGTTGTTTTTTTATGTTTTGTCTTCTTGTTGTTGTATACATACACCCGTGAAAAATAAAGTGGCTTAGAAAAAGTAAAAGAAAATAGGTATTTAACAGTATGTAACATTAGAAGCTATTCAGTGTAAGGGGTTTTCATGAATAATGACTGTTGTATTTAACAATAATACATGCATAATTAATCACATTACATCATGTTCCTCCTATCAGACATAGACAACTATCAAGAAGACAATCTTCTTTATTATTGTCTAATCAGTGTACAAAAATATTCAAATTCACATTCTGTAGTGCACACACTCACATGGCACAGGCACTCCAAACTCTCTAGCTCTAGCATTTTCCACTGAAGACGCCTCCCACTCCGTATTTCCTAAGAGGGACAGGAGTAGAAGAGCAGAAACCGGGAGCAGACCCTGGAGGGCTTTTTCTTTTTCACGCTTCTGACTTTAAATTTAGCATATAATTAATCAAAAGAAATCCAGTATTTTTTTCTTTAGGCTGTCTTAGAGTTGCAGCAGTAATGGCAGGAAGACTGCTAAATGTCATATAATTGTAGCTGTGGAAAAATATCCTGCATAATTGGCCATGTCTCAGATGTTAGTGAGATTTTGGTGCCAGGGGAATCTATTTCAAAATAAACTTTCTTCATTGCTTGCTGTTTGTGCGCCTTTTTCTCTGATGATTTCTATGTGCACGACACAGCTTGTGTGTGACTTTGTCTTTGTGATGTCTGGTTTTTGGTTGTTTATTTGGATGTGTGTTGTTGCATATGTGTGTATGTCTGCAGCTACACTTAAAAGGCCACTGTGAACTCACTAGGATAGGAAAATAAGGAAAATAACTTTGCCATTATACATCTAAATATGGCTTCTGTGTTGTTTTTCCACCCTTCTCAAAACTTGAAACTCCTACGGAGTTCAACATATTTCCTTGGCTGGTAAAGATAATCTCAGTGTGTCAAATCACTGGATTTTTATGTATTACGTTTCTTTATATTCACACAATGTCATTTAGCTTCCATTTTAGTTGTAGTTATGGATTCGGATATGGTATAATGATCCTTCCACAAATAATGCAGATTGTTTTCTGTGTGTGTCCTGCAGATCGCACCGTCATCATGTCCACCCACCACTTGGATGAGGCTGAAGTACTGAGCGACCGCATCGCCTTCCTGGAAGAAGGCGGTTTAAAATGCTGCGGATCCCCCTTCCACCTGAAAGACAAGCTGTGTCAGGGCTACAAACTCACTCTCACCAAGAAGGTATTCATCCTGGTCAAATAATCCATGTTTCCCTGGTGCTGTAAGTGAAGGTTGAGTGATTGTAGGCCACAACCTTTTTCTTAGAAGTGAGAGAGTAAAATATATCTTATGCATTTTACTCGGACTTTCTCTTAACAATGACGATGCACAGCCAGCATAAAAAGTAACATTCCCCAATACATTACAATGGAGGAGCTGACCTGTTCATGTGTAAATATATTCCTGGTTTTATTTCTGCCACATTAGATACTAGAGTTTCGCACACAATACATATTGCAATAGTGTGATTTATACCACATATATTGGAAAACAGCAAAATAGGCTAAATTGAACACCAATAATTATCTGCTGCCCTTCTTCTAACTGGGTCATACTTTTTTCAGCATACTATATCTTACACTGCTTTCCAAATGTAGCTATTTCAATTTTTGACACCTTACCAAATTGATAAGAATCCTTCCATCCCATTTAGTATTGTATATTTAGTGTTTTATAATGTGGTCAAAACAAAAATTCCCTTCTCTATTTGGGCTGTTTCTTTTTCTGTTTTAGGCTGTGTCAAACGCCTTCTCTATGTAGCAAAATTCAGAAATGGATGATGTTAGCAGGGGTAGAGCATACACGTCCCCAAAAAAAAAGGAACTAATAAAACATATACATTTGAAGCCACTGGCAGCAGATTTCTAGTTGTGCAAAGTAAAGTTGTGTAATCTTGATGATAATAATAATAATCTGTTCCTGCTTTCCTATCCACAGATGCATAATTTAGAATCGGAGCGGATTGACAATGCTGAACTGAAGGTCTTCATCCAAGCTCATGTACCAGAAGCTCGACTGAAGGAGGCCCTGGGGGGCGACCTGGTCTACTCACTGCCTCCCTTTACTTCATCCAATGCCTCCTCATACCGCTCCCTCCTGACTGCGCTGGACTCCAACCTGGACGCCCTACAGTTGGGGGGCTATGGCATCTCTGACACCACCCTAGAGGAGGTAAGCTCATACACAACCACACGCAAAACAGTTTACGCTGCAGACAAAGTGGAAAAAAAGTGATTTCCTGTGTAAAAATGGGGTAGTGCTCATAACCATGATCATATTGACACACAAGCAGAATCACAAGCCGTACAATTATGCTGATAGGCTTTTTCACATACACCGATGCTCATGTTTTGTTTTTGTCTGTGTAGGTGTTTCTCCAGTTGACTCATGGAAGCACAGAAACTGGGACCCCCCTGTCTATCTCAGAGACAATTTCTGACACTGATTCCATTGACAGCTTCCCTTCAGACCCCAGTGGAAGCATCTCCAGCTTTGGTGACAATATCAGTGAGTAAAAGGATGCATGATGGAAAACTTTGTAAAACTTCTATTTTAGATTTTCATAGTTAAGCTAAAATATTTGAAGTATACTTACTCAGCTGACCTACAGTAGTTCAATATCTTCTACATTTTGATGGATTGCACTGACATCTTTTGTGATCCAATCTACCCATTAACCTTTAGCTCAGTGTGCTCTGGAAAGAAAAAGCAGACAGAACAGAATTGATTAAATCCCGTCACAATTTCATCTCCCATGTGTTCCAGAGCTTACCAGTTCATCCATGGTGCGTGGCATGGCCCTGGCATGGCAGCAGATGGCAGCCATTCTGATCAAGAGATTCCACCACAGCCGCAGAGACTGGAAGGGCCTGATCTCCCAGATCCTGCTCCCTGTTCTGTTCATGGTGTTTGCTATGAGTCTGAGCTCCATAAAGAGCGACCTGCATCACTATCCTGAGCTGGAGCTCAGCCCTGCGCTTTACAACTACGCACCGAGCTACTCTTTCTTCAGGTCAGTCGCCATGGCAAAGACAATACAAGGGAGCACTGGGAGGGAACAAATAGTCACTCCTGTGTCCCAGTGTCTTTTCCTTGCTAATTTTTACATCATTTGTTTGAGCAATATCAGGAAACTACTCCAAACGTAACAAATCATCACAGTTGTGTGTATCTCAAGTGATATTTGTGTTACACTGTTATTGACTTGGTTTATGGTGAAGCTTGGAGGAGGTTGTATTGCGGGCCATGTTCTGGTGTTTACAAAAATCATACTGCTCAGCTTGAAGGATGCGCTATAGTAAAAGATAACATTTTGAACCAAAGAGCTGCTAACTGCAACACTCCTGCAACTTTGATGCAACTTCTCGCTTGATTGTTCCGTTGGGTTCCTTCCTCATTTGCGGGGAACGACGTGTCTCACTTGTAATTAAATTAATTTGAAGCTGCAGTTTGTTGAAGGGCAGACAGACCTTAAGGAGAGGGGGAGAGAGAGAGAGGGAGAGAACGCGAGGGAAAGAGATGATTGTGATGAAGACGGATGAGATGTGAGATTAAAGGGAGCGAGATTAAGAGCATCAGGAGGTTGCAAGATGTCTTCATTCTTGAGAAGCGCTATTGTTTGATCAAGGGATATGTAGCAAGGGAGAAAATGCTGAGGTGCCAATCCATATCAAAGGCTGTATGGACGCTCTTCCAAGTCTTCTTCAGCTTGATATACAAAAGGGACTCAAAAATTGTATTCATTTTAAAAGAGATTGACGATAGTTTTGTGCTTCGGAAAGGTTATAGGTAGTCGTCTCATATTTATGAACTTTCTCAGAGCACTGGGTTTTCAGACTTTGCTGAATGAACAATACAAATGCAATGATCTGAATGTTTATTAATGAAGGGAAGGATAAAAAAAAAAAAAAACTCTACTTAAATGTAAATTAGCAAATCAAATGTCCTCACTCTCATTTTATCTGCACAGTTCCCCACAGTAATACTATTGGAATTACCGACTGTCTCCATGGTGACTTTATTGACAACATTGTGAGTTAGTAAATTGCTCTTATACTAGCTTCTCTTCAAAGAAAACCTTGATGAATGCCAACCTTGAAACACCAGTCACCCAGATTGATTTGAGTAAATCAATAAAGTCCAACCTCTTTGCCATGTTGAAGCCTTATGAAACAACCTTTTTTTTTTAGTAACTTTATTTTATTATTGTTGTAATTATGGTGTAATTCACTAAAATGTATGTGTAACCTCTGGATTAAGGCTGACTGTTTGATTTCTGACTCCATAGTAACCAAAATCCCAACTCCACCAAGCTGAAGGACACCATGATGTCATTCCCTGGGATCGATAACTCCTGCCTTGACAAGTCCGATAACCCGTACGTAATCACACATCAAATGCCAGCTGTTTTTTTCATGAAAATACTAAATGTGTCAGTGATAATCTGGGTTTCGTGCTCAGTTTCCCAATGCATTCTACCCTTTTCCACATGTTTGATATTTTCATATTTCACTCATTGTCATTCTTCTCATGCCTCATCTTTCACCTTGTTTCATTTTACCTTTCTTCCTCCGTCTAATTCCTGCCGCTCTTTCTCATGTCCTTTCGCTCTATTTTCCTGCCGCTCAGCTCAACGTATGTGGCTTAAAGCCTGCAGCAGGACTCTGCTTTGTATTCCATAAACACCGTGTGTTTATAGGGGAGATTTCCCCCTTACAGGCACTTAAATCAATGTTGGCACTCATGAACCAGACCTCGGAGGCATTTTAAAATGGAGAGAGAGCGAGAGGGCGAGAGAGAGAATTAGAGCATTTTTTTGTTCATGATGTCTATAATCACAACATGACAATGAGTGCTACATATACAGAAAATGTAAGATATGGTCCAGACACTATGGCCATAGCTTTTGACCAATGTATATCAAAAGTAACAGGTCTGCAAAGACACGACTATTGTTACAGTCTCTTTTTGATCTGCACAAAGTGTCCCTGAAAGCATTTGGCAGAAAACAAAACGTGGGAGAGTTGGACACCAACCCACACAAGTCAATTTCACACAATACGATATTACAGCACATATTAAACAGCTTTTGAAACAGTTTTCAACTGATATCAGAGAAAATGATTAGGTCCTGATCTCACAAAAAAATCATGCAAGCTCACAGCTGCTGTATGAATTGTTGCAGATTTTGACACCATATGCACTTAAGTTTTTACTACTGATGCAAGCTATCATATCATCTCAGTTTCAGGATGAGTCTAGGTATAATCTTGTGGCATTATCATGTACTGCGGACGCCCATCATTCCACTGAGCCACCATTTCACTTTGTGATTCTTTTCCTTTTAAGGGCCTGCACAAGAAGCACAAACAACTGGAGTTCCAGAGGGAACAGCTCCAAAGCATTTAGTGTCTGTAAATGCACCCGTCAGGAACAGGTGAGACTGGGTCACTGGTGTGTGTGTGTGTGTGTGTGTGTGTGTGTGTGTGTGTGTGTGTGTTTCTATAAATGAATTTGTCTTCTGTGAAAAAGGGTGAGTGTAATGCATTTGCCTCTTCACTACACTGCAGATTTGTGATGGAGACAGCTTCGAGCCACCCCATAAGAAGATCCCTTCATCTCATATTGTGTATAACCTGAGTGGCATCAATGTGGAGAACTACCTAGTGGCCACAGCAAATGACTTCATCAGGAACAGGTGAATGCAACCTGTGTTTACATTTGGTTAATGTTGCCACATTGAGTGTTAATCAACTGTCTCATTGCATCAACCTTATGAGGCGATGTTTCAAGAGAATCCAAGTAGTTAGCTTACATATTATTTCCCATTCATGAATTGCATTTCATAATATTACATCAGTTTGATAAGTTAATTTTGTTTGAGATAGTTGGCAAATAATGTATGGGGCTCAATATGTTTTCATTCAGAGTAGACGATTGACGAAATGATAAAATATGTGTCCAGTTAAAGACTTTCTTTTTCCCTTCATTAAATAATATATGACAGCCAACTGGGAAGCTTTGGATAGTTAAAACTGGTAATGTTACTCTTGCGAGGACAGTTTATTGTTTTGAAAACATGGATTTGCAGAAATCTAATTAGCTGTTGACTGCAAAAAATCCATCTTTAGGCATTTATTACCATGCCAATCATATTAACTGTACTTTGATTTTTACCATCATCTACAGGTAGATATTTGATTAAAATGATAACAAGCAAGCAACAAACTCTGTCTTTCTTAGCAGCATTCAGAGCTCTTTGTTTGGATGGATATGTGATTTTTATGGTATGTTTCAGGTATGGTGGCTTTGCTTTTGGCATGCCTCTCCCTCCTGACTTACAGATGGACCTAACAGCGGTGCCCAAAAACCGTACTCTGTCTAAGGTAACTTTGTCTCCCTCTTCTCAGCTGCCTGTCTTGTTATCACTTTAATTGCTGCACTGATGAGTTGAAAGTGAAAACATAACATCATATCTCAAAGTTGTTTGACTATATTAAGTATTTTTACAGTCTTGGTTTCAAACCATTGAAAACTGTAGTGATGTAGTAGTCTTACATGTCCCGTCTGTAGCAGTGCGAGTGATTCTGTGCCTGACTTTGTTTGTGCTTGCACGGGTTTAGGTCTGGTTCAACCCGGAGGGCCACCACACAATGCCAGCATACTTAAACAGCCTCAGCAACCTCATCCTACGCTCCAATCTTCCAGCAGACAAGGATCCACGTGAATATGGTAAGCTGAAATAGAAATTGTTAAAAGCAAAATTGGTCAACTGAGCTTTCAGTTTAATTGATCAAGGATTCTATATATACAAATGCACTGACAGCAAAGATCACTGCTATCTTTTCTTTCTTTTTTACATGTTAATATACATTTGCTGCTGTTAATATTTTTTAATATTTGAGTTATTTTAGAAAGGGTCTCTAGATATTATTTTTGGCGCGATTGTCCTTTATTCACACAACACTCCCAGGTTATTGCAAAAGATAAGCTGAGGCAAAGGTCTGAAATAAGACATGGCTGGGATTGTGCAAAAGGGATGCACACATCAGCATTGCGAAATTGTATCTCTCCGGCAATGTGCTACTGATTGTGCATGTTGTATACTAAATATAAAGAGAGCTGTAAACAGTGTGTTCACTCACGGTTCATTTCACTGGATTAAAGCCAGGGGGTGCTGTGTGTCCTCAGACTCGCATCAGTATGCATGGTGAATACTGATGAGTGCCGCTTACTGGGGAACGAGAATGGCCCACGTTTTCAGTACTGTTTTAGCTCTATCACCCTGACCATCTGCCTGCGGGCAGGCGTACGCAAACAAAAAACACACACGCACACACACACGCGCACACACACGTAGAAGTGCTCGTAAAAACATACAGTGCATGCACAGAAGTACATGCACACACGCATTTCTTCCACACAGGAAAATAAAAGTGCTCGAGGGTAGAGTTAATGTTACCTGCGGACTCACAGCGGTGTCAGGGGTGCAGATCCAAGAAGATTGCTTTTCAAGGTGATGGTTTATCAGTCAAATGTGAAGCCCTAAACCTCACATGGTGTACTGCAGTACCAACTAGGTTGGGATCCTTTAGAGGTCGGCATCAAACCGTTTTTTTCATGCCACCCTCACAGGACTCTTGTGTAACTGCTAACTGCCAGATGTGCCATCACACTCCTGCCGCTGTCCACACTAGAGATTCTGATCACTCCCACCTGCAACAATGTTCTGTATTGAATGTCTGCATCCCCCATAGAAAATATACAGTTACTCAACTGTTGATTAATCCACCTTTGGACAACATGAACTGGAAATAAAAAAACGTATTTAATGCATTTGAAAATAAAGGGACGAAAATGCAGAAATGTACAGGTTCCATCTTCTCAAATGTAAATATTTGGTGGCCTCTGATAGCATGTTTAATATATTTGGGTTTTGGATTATTGGTCAGGCGAAATTAAGAATTTGTATATGAAATTTGGGGCTCTGAAACATTTTTAGATCAAACAATTTTTTGATTGATGAAGAAATCAATCAAGAAATCTGCAGATGAATTGATGATCAAAATGATTGCTTGTTGCACCGTCGTCGTTTCCCATTGTAAAATACTTTAGAGTAATAGTTAGTGATTGCGGTTTGGATTAGCTGGCAGAACCCATCAATTCTGTGGAACCCTGGGCCCCCAACCTGCCCCAGCGCTGCTGTGCTTTGGGTTAACTCACACTCTCCTATCTCAGGGAATGTACGCAGAGAGACATGTAGGGGAGCAGTTCATGTCTGTGAGCATCGAGAAGACCCTGAAAAAATGATAAAGAAAATTCAATTTTCTTTGTGTGCACTGGCAAATGAAATCATCTTGCACTATATTTTTCAATTGACTGTGTCCCTGACTAAGAGAGTATCTTTGCTCATTTGGTTCCTGTGCTGAAAAATAGCCTGCATGTTGTTTCTATTTCTAACTCAATACTTTGTTTTTTTCTATTACAGCCATTTCAGTTTCCAGTCACCCCTATTTCGGCCGGGTGGATGATGAAGATTCAATGTAAGGACTGCACTTCAGATTCTTCCTTCTACAGAGCTGGCTTGCAGTATTCAACAATATCACAATGACTGCACTTGCAAAATAGAATCTAATTAGCATTCTAATTGGTGAAAATATCCCCAAATTAGTCAAGTCATGAGGAATAGTTTTGGCTGTTTGAATAAGCCCAAGTTAAATTATTGAATCATCCTACTTTTCAATTCAGGACATCAAAGTCAGGGTGGACTCAGGGCACAGAGGTACATGACAGCGGTATTTACCCATATTTGATTTTTTAAATGGATTTCCCTGAGCTTGCACTATTGATCAGAGTCCCAATATAATGAGTGTTTACCCTGAAGGTGGCACAGAGGTGGATTGATTCTACCCCACTTCCCAAAATGAGTTTATTTAAAATACTCCACATTGTGCTTTAGAGACCCAGACTGCAGAATCAGTGCTTCTGTGTTTGCTTGCGTGTATGTATGCAAACATGTATGCTCCAGATGATCAAATAAATCATTACAAGAGTGTATTGAGCTGATGTCGTGGCCTCATGAAGGTCGGTTCTCTCTAACCATTTCACTAGCTATTTCCTTGTGTTTACTGCCCTGCAGTTTCTCCACATACTCAACTTTTATTTACATATTTACATAGCTGTTTGCCTGCTTAGGTACTGCAGCAGCTGAAAATGCACAATTACACCTACGTGAAATTCTGCTTCCTCACTGATGCATTGATTTGGCTTGAGTCATAGATACAACAGGCTTATTCCTCAAAATGTCTTGATTCTCTCAAAGTGGATGCTTTGCCCATGGAAAAGATACTAAAGTTATGTTGGCCGGACTGCTAACAAACTTGCTCCGTAGCTGCTGCTGCTGCTGCTCGCTCTCCTCTGTAGTTAGTGCTGCCCTCAAACGCCCACCACATGGCCCTGCTGTTCTCTCTCCTTCCGGCTCGGTCACAGCCTAAGCCTTATGCAGCTTATTTTGTTTGGTCGGTGGAGTTGTGCCAAAGGCGAGAAGTAAAGGTACTACAGCAGCATGTAGGGTAGGAAAGAGAGCATGGGAGATGAACAGGTAGCGGCATCAAGAAAGTTTGAATGATTGTCTGTGGTCTTGTCTGGACAAAAGGCTCTGCCTCCAAGCAGCACCACTGGCTTACAGACTTCGCAGCAATAGCAGTGTGAAGTTGTTCTCTCCACAGAGCCATCTGTTTCTTTTACAGTTCATATCTTGTGAGAGGCGAGGCAAAAAAGCATCTCTTCTAACAAAGCGGTTTGTTATTAATGGAATTCCATTCATTGTGAGCCACTTCAGTAGTTCAAATGAGTCAGGCCCATGCAGGAACAATATGATAGTTTGTAGGAGGCCATTGTTTTCGTAAAGGAATTACACCAGGTTTCCTCATCCAAAATGACTCGGCACAACAGAGTGTATATTTTGCATTTCTTTGTGCGCGTCCTTGTATCTAAACCTGTAGCTGCTGTAGCACTGCAGCCTTAAAGTAGAATTACAACCAAATTTCACATGCAGGAAGATAATGAGCTTCATAAAGTTGATGTAGTTAAATAATAATTCAGTAATTACGGTCATGGCTGACGATTAATGAGCCAGTTTTGTCACTTACGTCTGAATGATTCTATTTTTTTCCTCACAGTATCCAGGGAATGCTCCAGATCCTGGTGGCCATGTGTGTGCTGACGGGTTATTCAATCGCGACAGCCAGCTTCGCCATCTATGAAGTCAGCGAGCACCACAGTGGCTCCAAGCGGCTCCAGCACATCTCTGGCATCAGCGAGCCCTTATACTGGGCTGTGAACTTCTTATATGACATGGTAACATCCGCTAATCACCTAACAGGAGATCCAAATGGACATCTCACTAACCTGTTAAATGTAGCGTAAACCGTGCGTCTCAAAATCATGCTCATTAAAAGCAAAAGCAAACATGTGTATGATATATCTCTTCTCCATGTTCAATTTGAGATTGCAATAGCATATGCAAAACATTTAAAAGATATACTTAATGTATTCATGAATTAATTGATCAAAATGTACTATAATTATGAATACATTCATTTATTTATTATTGATTTGAAAAGAATTCTGTTGAATGACGTGCCTTCGTGTTGCTGCATTGTGTCCTGTCTTTTTCCACAGATCTTGTATTTGATCCCTGTGACCTTGACGGTTGTCGTGATTGAAGCCTTCCAGGTTCCAGCATTCACAGATCGGCAAAATTTGGGTGCTGTCACCCTGCTTCTGGTACTCTTTGGGTGAGTGATTTGGCCCCACAGAATCTGTGAATGTAATGACGTATTCACAGGGACTTTAAGGGGTTAATTTACAAAGCCTACTGAAAAAGGGCCGTCAGATTTCTTTCATGACATTGTTGACCAAAAGCGACTTGACAATGAATCTAGCCATGAGGCCAAAATACTTTGAAATATTCAGAGGCAAAACCATCAATGATGTTAAAAAACACAATACAGAGCATATCTTTACGATTTTATGTATATTTGTTTACAATTACACAAGAGACCAACGACAAGGGAGGGGAGACTTTAAGGACTGGAAGAGCAAACAAAGAAGAGCTTGTTTCAACCTGTATGCTTTTGTTTCTTGTTTTTTATCAATGGTGCAATGTTCCACGATCTCAGCATTTCTTAAAAATACATCGTCTGCTCTGATCCAATTGATTGCATCAAAAAAACATGATGCAGTAGGACAATGATCCTCACCATACACCCACAACCCCCAAGGAGTTTTTTTTATGGTCAAAGTAATTTGATCAATTAAAGGTTTCTAAATGTTCAAAAGCATGTCCTCACATACACACGGTTTTCTAGCCTCCACTGCATGTTACTTTGTGATTTACAGCACTGAGCATTAGGAGGCTTCTGCTCTGCGAACACAAACACTGCTCAATTTATAAGAATGTCTTGCAAAGACAGATGGTGGTAGGACTGAAAGGCTGAGAGAAAAATCACCACCAACATGTTTCGCCTACTCAAGCCAAAGACGGTAGAAAGAGAGATGACGGGAGGAGGATCAGGCAGCAACAGTTCTAGTGGCAATAACAACATGACTTAGTGTGAGCTCACGATACCGAGGTTTTAAATCTGACAATGAGATTTAGATTTTTGGAAAGGGGCCAAACCAATGACACACCATGTGTCCCCCATAGCTGGATTACTGCGATTGTTGACACGAGTCCCTAAATGTTGCTGAAACTTAGTTGCCTATGTTTCCTGTTACCGTCGTAGGCCTCGTCCTGAGCCTTTGATAAATGAGAATCAGGGTGCTGACTTGGCCTCCTAACATCTGACAGATGTCTCCCTCCCAAGCAATGAATAATCACAGCCTGTCAGGCGGCGCCCACCTGGTCCAGTCTGCAGCTTTCTTGCTTCTGTTCCTTGTCATGGCTTGGCTCCCGCAGTCTGCCTACCAAGCAACTTTTTTTGGGCAAGGCACGCAGATGCTTTGTCTCTGTCTGGCTCTATCTGTTTGTTTCTCTGTCTCTCTTTTCCCACCCTACTTCTTTTCTTTTTCTTCTTCATCTTTATCCCTTCCTCTCTTTCCCTTCGCTTTCCCAGACACCCCAATCAAACGAACTGGCAGATTATTTTTTGAGAGAAAAGAGAGAACAAAAAAAAAAAAAGAACAGGATGTCCTGCCACCAGAGGAATAAAGGGAGAAGTAATTTATCTTCCTCTCTTTTGGCGTCATGACTTAATGTTTACCCTCTTCATGGTGCAGTATTTTTCCTCCTTCCCTTTTCAGTATTCTTAGGTGCCTATTTTCATCAGGCTCACAGCTGCCCTGTTTAGTGTGTGAAAGGCCTGAACCACTTCAGTTAAAAAAGATGCAAGGTCATGTCATTTTATACAGTACATCTGTGAGGAGGGCTGGTTGAATTTTCCATTTCCACCTTGAGTGTTTGTCTCTGTGGGTTTTCTGTATTTGGAAGCAATGTCTGTGTGTGAAGTTATTTTTGCTTGATACTGTGTTTAAAGTATCCTGTCATTGTCAATTCCACAGGTGGTCTACATTCCCCTGGATGTATTTGTTAGCAGGTGTCTTCAAGGACGCAGAGATGGCCTTCATCACCTATGTGTGCATCAACCTCTTCATCAGTATCAACACCATCATGTCTACCTCCATCCTATACTTCTTGGGTCAAATTTCAATGCAGAACTCTGAGGTCAGTGTAAACTACCTGAGTCAAGATGCCTTTTGTTAACAACTGAATATCGGCAGTAGTTAAATGCCCACTTAAATGTGTGACAGTTCAGTCCTTGTAGCAGTAGTGATATGGAGTAGCAGAGGAGTGACAAGGGCAAACATACCTCTATACAGGGAAGATTACGATTCAGGATGAGCTCTCAGCACTGCAGATGCGGTTTTATATCCTCTCTTCTTACCCTGCCTTTACCCTTCTCAATGTCTTTTGTTCTGTTCTTCCATGCTGCAGTTCATCCAGGAGACCCTCAAGAGGCTGAGCCATGCCTTCCTAATCTTCCCCCAGTTCAACTTTGGCAATGGGCTATTGGAACTGGCCAGGAAGAACATAGAGGTCCAGCTGCTTAGTGGCTACGGCATTGACTCCTATCAGAACCCATTCTCCACAGATGCCCTGGGCTGGATGCTCATCTCCTCTTTCATCCAAGGCTTGGTGTTCTTCACTCTGCGCCTCCTGCTCAACAGGTCTCTCATACGTAAAGTCAGGTGAGAAAAACAGGAGCTACATATCCAACCTTGTAATTGTAAATATTCTGAATATAGAGAATATGCAGATTAGTGGTTGAATATGCATAGAAATCCTTTAAAAATATTCAAGAACAAAATAAAAAAGTTCAAATTAAAAGCATTTATTTTTTATTCAAAAATAAAAGTCCATAATATTGGGCCCCAAAGATAACAGAAGCCTGAACCACTTTAAGTGAAATTGTATGACAATTCTTTCACCGGTCACAGATTCAATCTGTGTCTCCGCCAGTTACTCACATCAACTTCACACCTTGTAGTTATAATTAAAAAAAACACTTTTGCAGGAATCTAATATGGGGCAGAAAGACGGTGCCACAGGTGGCTTGTGAGGGTGAGGATGAGGATGTGGCGACTGAGCGCCTACGGGTGTCCAGTGGAGCGGCCAGCACAGATATACTGCAGGTCAACGAGCTGACCAAGGTCTATCAAACCCTCAAGAAGAAGGTCCATGCTGTCAAGAAGCTCTCCGTGGGCATCCCTGTTGGAGAAGTAAGTCTAAGCCTTTACACATAGTAGGAATATAAATTACTAATGCAAATCAATGTAAGTCAGTGGGATAATGAACGGGGCTCCCGTAATTCATGACTATCATCAACCTCTTGTGATAATAGAATTACTGTAATTATCCAAATAACCACAAAATTGGTGGTCACGGTCCTTTTCACAGCAGCCATTTTGACATCTCATTGCAGGGTAAACAGTGTAACTAAAAACATCAAGTTTGGCCCTGTTCTGTTTCGGTGGGCCAGGAAAGCGCGCTAAATAGAATGGGACCATAATTAACTGTTTACCCTGCAATGACATGTCAAAATGGCTGCTGTGAAAAGGGCCTATTGCTTAAGAGTTGTAGATAGATTCTGGTCACTTTGTGCAAGGGAATGGCAAAGGCTTAACTTGCATTACAGCTTCCTGTCGGTGTTTTGAAACTCAACACTGTTCACAGTTGAGTTTTAATACCAAGAAACACATTTGAGGATTTGATGCATTATTGGATACTTTTAAAAAAGTAGGTGTATTTACTTGTTAACTAACATGGATATATGCTCGTTCGGCCTAACATCACAGCATAGCCCAAGTTAAATTCACAGCACTTTCACATTCATCATTGCCAGGTAGATTTGTTTGTAGGAAATACAACAGCCAGTAATAGATATATATTGTTTGAGACAAAGTTGTCCAATATTACTTACAATTGTATCCCTCTGTGTGATGGCTAGCTGGATACTCACCAAGTGCTTTTATGTTTTTTCTTTCTGTAGATTTCAATATTGGCTATTACAATCTGTGAAAAAGCCCATCGTAGCATTACAGCATTGTAAAGTGGAGAAATGCTTCAGGATTACTAAGCAATGAGTGTTTGTTTACAGTGCTTTGGTCTGCTGGGAGAGAACGGAGCAGGAAAAACTACCACCTTCAAGATGCTGACTGGAGATATTAGCCCCACTGATGGCACAGCACAGATCAAGGCCTGGGATGGGTAAGCTGATCATTAATTTATTTCTACATCATCTCATACATACAATGCAAACTTGCAATAAACTTTAGAATAGCATGACAACTTTTACCTTTTGAGTAAGAATATCAACTTGTTTTTGCTATCCCTTTCCTTCAAAGAGTTTACCGATCTTATTCAGTCATAAATACATCTTACCTGCACCCCAAACACATAAAGGTTATGTTACAGTAAAAAAAGAATATATATAAACTTTTATATCAAACAAAATGTAAACTGATTTTATTTATATATATTTTATATTTCACTGGCTGCAGGCCATATTTGCCCTCTTGCTTTTCCTTCTGTTTAAACGTATTGCACTGCAAACAACATTCCTAAATACACCAGGTTAATATTTGTTCACTTAAAATATAATCCTTCAAATTGAAGATGATTTATATGAATCGTCGTAGACAACACGACAGAAGCTATCACAGCTCAAAGCTTTGATTTAGTTTTCTACAGGTGCACAAGCTGCATTGTCTAATGAAGCTGTGCTGGATCACATTTGCATGAAGCAAATATCCACAAATGGGGGATGTTATTGCCTCCCATCAGCCACAACGTGATAGTAAATGGCTTGGGTTATAGCAGGTAGACGCTTTATATAATACCCATATGTCAGGCTCTCCTATACAGGTATAAACTGTACACCTGTCTGCCTCCCTATAACAGCTCTGTTGTTAAGCTGTTTGGTGGGTATTCCTATCACGCCGCAGGGCCGATGGAACACCCTACACGTCCATCTGCCCGACACCATGTGGTGGCTGCCGTTTAAGAGAATGTGTCTTTCTTTGTCTTCTTTTCCCTAGGCGGTTGGTGGACATTATGGAGTGCCGTAACAAGGGAATTAACATCGGCTACTGTCCCCAGGTGGATGCGCTGGACGATCTGCTCACTGGAAAAGAGCACTTGTACTTCTACGCTCGCATTCGAGGCATTTCAAAGAGGGAGATAGACGGGGTAAGGAAGCGCTGCAGACTCTGTGTTGCTTTTCAAAGCTGCAGGTAGTGACAACACCAACCACAAAATTTCAGGGGATCTGATATAAATTCAAAGGTGCACTCCCACTGGAGGACCAGTAACTGTTGATGCTTCTATGCATACCCAGTCAGAGGGTGTTAAGTGTTGAGTGATGTGTGCTGTAAGCTGTACTATCTGGGGCAAAATGGGAAAGCTCGTGCAATCCAAACTTCAGAATTAAACTGATGCTGTATGCTTCACTGCAGACAAATTTATATTCAAACGATACTTTGTTGATGAGAGGATCTCATTTGACATGTCACTTTAGCCCCATTCTTCTCATTTATCTTTCTGAGAACTAATCAATCTTGCCTCTGTGGTGATTACTGAGTGTGCCAGTCTTTCACTGCTGCCGCTGACATGAGAGGAATCCGCAGAACAACCAATCACAGATGTGTGATTTCTGATGTGCCGTCTTGATTATTTATTTTTCCCCAAAAAAGAAACGGAAAAGAAACGGGTCTATATATGTTCAAAGGACGTGTGGACATGACAAATCTAAATTGTACGCAGAAAATACATCTCTCAATGTCTTCCCCTCCCTCTACACCATTTTACATTTTTGGATACAGAATTACAAAACATTGATTCTCTCTGACAATCTCAGTGATGTTACAAACAGAGTCATGCACACACATTAGCAACGACGCCGGTCGACACACAGACAGACACAGTGAAGCACATAAATGGATCCGTCTTGCTCTAATCTGCATCGCTGCTGTTGTTACAGCGCCTCTTCTCTGGTCAGGATGGTGACAACAATGGTTATAATGGTCACAGCATCGGTGTCGGGCTAATTCACAAAGATGAGGTTATATATAGAGTTCCTCTTATGTTGTCTCCCACTGAGAGTCCCCTAGCTGTGGATAATGAGACAAGCCTTAATGGGGTCATTTTCGCATTGACATGGTTTTGTCAGGCTTAATGAGCTGTTACATCAAAGGTGATAGAAAGCGGCTTTTATGAGAGAACATAAAAAAACAACATAACTGTATTGCGATGTGACGCAGTCAGTTATATGCTATGTTGCTAGTGCTAAAAATTCAATGTAGCGAATGATACTGTGTATTTGTCTAAAGTATGTATTGTCCTACAGTGTGTTCTAATGACCTGGATCAGTGAACTCGGAATGATATAGGAAAATCAACACTAAAGGCAAATCCTCTTGCAGAGAAAAAGCAGATAATCTTAAGTGAACAGTGCTATCTACTGTGTTGGTTTGCTTCATTGGTCTGGTTCCCCAACTTGCTAGCTGATGGGGAAAAAGGCTAAAGCTTACTGATGGTAAATCACCTCAAGCTATTTGAAAATGAATTGGTATTTACAGCACTAGGCAAGCATAGGCATTTTAAGGGACTGAAATAGTTATGACCCATTAAGGGTTTTGTTAATTCCTGCTTCCAATGTGGTTTGACACACAGGAGGAATTGATATGCAACACAGATTATGCTGTGTCAATTCCTGTTCTCTAAAGCTGCCACTCCAAGACAGCTTGAAGCTTAGATAGAATAAAGTCACCAAGTTAAGTCATCATTGTTGTACATACACACAAAATTAAATATGCATGAGAGTGGAATAGATAGATGGTGTTGTGAAGATCTGCCGCAGCCACAGTTGGAGGATTGACTCCCTCTTCATGTGCATGACACTACAGAGCAGCATACTGGTCTATGGAATTGTCTCATATTCCTGAATGGTCATGCAGAGCAGTCATGAAGTTGCAGCATATGACTACTGGACCATTACATACCTCCTACATTGATTAGCCGTTTGCAGTACAGGCACGGGTTGAAAGGATTCCATTGCCTACCATACAAACGTATTTGGAAGAAGACAAAGCGTATTACCAAAGCGTATTACCATAATCTACTATTGTTTTGTATCACATCAAACTGTAAACCTTTCTCATATTGTGTGTGTTATGTTCATCTGCTGTGTAATGTCCTGCATGTTTACTTTAAAGGTGGTAAACTACCTGCTGAAGAGGCTGGAGCTGAGCTACCATAGAAACATCATTACTGATAGTTACAGTTGCGGCACCCGCAGGAAGCTCTCTACTGCACTGGCTCTCATTGGACATCCGCAAATCCTACTCCTGGTGAGGACACACCTGTTCAGGCCCCTGTAGCCGCCCATTTAATTGCCTAACTCGCCACCCGACAGCAAATATTATACTATATACTACTGTTCCTCCTGAAGGCTCTTTGAAGTAAAGTAGATATTGATCCCCTAGACTTGACAGATCTCATATAGTTAATTAGCTTGTTTCCTCAGGCTCACCCAAGGATAGTCTTCCCTGTTAACTTTCAACTTTGCTTCTACCTTGTGTCTCTATTAAATCCTCCCTACTCTTCCTCTTTCCTTGTTTGTGTCCTCAACTTGGTCCATTTGTTTTGTTTTCTCCTTCCCAATCCTCTTTTGAAATGTCTCTCTGCCTCTTGTGGTTCTTGTTGTCTTGATCTTTATTTCTTCCCTTACCGTCACCTTTTTTTGCTTTGTTAATAACACATGGCCTCCCATTTCCCTGCCTATTTTGCAAATATGCATTTGTGTTTACACTTTCTTGTTCAACCTGCCCTTGTTTTTCCCTTATCCTACTGTATGTACTGCACACTGCTTGCAAAACACTGCCTTCCTAAATTGACTCAATTCCCTTGATCTCGCAATCTTGATTTTAACCTTCCACTCTTTCTTTCACACATCCTACTATTCTCGTCTCATTCCTCCTCTCTCCACAGGATGAGCCAAGCTCTGGCATGGACCCTCGCACCAAGCGTCACCTGTGGAAAATTATCTCTGAAGAAGTGAAAGGAAAATGTGCCGTGGTCCTCACTTCTCACAGGTTAGTATCATGTACATACACCTGCTAAAGTGTATTTTGAATTAGGATTGTTTAGGATCAGTGCTTATAAGTGCTGTTGTAAATGTATGCTTTTTTGTTTGTTTTTCTGTGTTAATAGGCATGGCTAATTACTTTATGCTCAAAGGGTCCTAGTGTGACCTTTTATTTGTCTTTCTTTGTCTCCGTCTCTCAGCATGGAGGAGTGTGAGGCACTGTGCAGCCGTCTTGCAATCATGGTGAAAGGTCAGTTCCGTTGCCTGGGCTCCCTGCAGCACATTAAGAACAGGTTAGTGACCTCTGCTCAGGCATGACTGCCCGTCCCACCCTGCACCCACAACCTCCTATTCTTTCCCCTCTGTGGTCCTTTGTGCTCAATTTTACTTGTAGCATTGCACTCCCCACACTCAGACATGTAATAACACAGTGCTTTGTTTGTAAATCTCCTTTGTGCAGGTTCGGCAGCGGGTTCACTGTGAAGATGTACTTGGCCGAGGCCTCCTGTGACGCAAATGCAATCACTGACTTCATGCGAGACAGATTCCACAGCACATACCTCAAGGTGAACTTTGCCAGCAATCCAAAGTAGCTAAGAGTACTTGGTAGATAAGTCATTTTTGCTAAAGAGTTCAGGGAGCACGTAAGGAGCATTCATTTATTTTTGGGAGTTTGCTCAAATTGGTAGGAGCAGCTGTTCACTCAGTTCTGCGGAATTTTGGTTCCACAAAGAGCATATTTCAGAATATTTAACCCTCTACTTGTGCATTCTGTCTCAATACACAGAACCAGCACTCCACCATGGTGGAATATCACGTACCAAGTGCTCCAGGAGGGGTGGCTGACATCTTTGACCAGCTGGAGTCAAACAAGAATGCTCTGCAGATCAAACACTTCTCTGTGAGCCAGACCACACTGGATGAGGTGAGAAAAAGAGACAGGACATAAACAGGGAGAGAGGGGGAACTAGTGTGAGGCTTTGTAGAGGTAGGTGGATGGCAGCGAGGGACAAAAAAAAGGGGACAGGAGATGAGAGACGAAGAGAGATGGTGGGAGGGGAAGCAGGGACAGAAGAAAGCTGAGTGGGAGTGAAAGACTGAGTTGAAAAAGTTTAAAAGAGGCAGAGGGAAACTGACAGAGGGTATGCCTGAGGGAAAATGAATGGAATATGAGTTCGGGAGAGAATCCATGAGCTTTATATGCAGCCAGTGCTGATATTCTTCAACTACTCTGCCCTTTTGGGGCTCTGGGATTGGAAGATACCATTGGAAGAATAAAAAGAAGGGGGATCGGGGAGGACAACTAGCCAGCAGATTAACCAGAAATATGTAGTTCAGAGAAAAATAATTGTCTTTTGTATTAGCATGGCACTTAAATTATTACTGAACCTTTACAGGTCTTTATCAACTTTGCCATGGGAAATTTCACCATGGATTCCATATCACTGAACAGCGAAGACGGATCTGATGACCTGGACTCCATCAAGGCAGTAGAAACATAGAGCTGACTGACATCTTTTATTTGCCATTTCGTGTCAATGTCCACTGTGAAATGGAACACAATATCTGTTTATATAAAATCTGCCTTTACTATATATGTTTAAAATAATACTTTGTGTTCTAAATAATACTGAAATACTGATTGTTTCTTGAAAGTGTTTTAACTGATATGAAGGATAACTTACGTTTGTATCATTACCAAGTTGAACTATTAATGGAAAGCAGAAGGGCACATTTCCAAACATGCATGGATGAAGAAAGGTGATAAATTGAAGTTATCTATCGAACACACCTGTTTAACTTTTATTCTACGGACTTTATTACTATGAAGGATACTATGAATCATGTGGGCTGTTAATGTATCTGTGATTGGGGCACTGTTCACGATTAGATTATTATACCGTAACAAATGAAAACAAAAACACTGTATTCTCTATTCAGGATGACTTTCATTTGAACTTAATGTTGCCAAAACAAATTTGACATCATCTTAAAGCACTCACACTAAATATATTACATCTCCAAAGATAATGCTCATGTAAATGTGCCGACTGGATTAAATTTGGCAAAAGAACATCCTCAATATGCATCTTTCCCCTACTCAAGGACACTTTAGTTAAGCACATACCTAACTTTTAAAATGAATGTACTGAATATTTAAGATATATGTTTTGTACCAATTACAAATTGACCTGTATTCATGTATCAAGCCTATTTTTATTATTCTAATAAATATATATTTCAAATGCAACTGCTGTGTTTTGTCTATTGTACATGCTTGTATTATGTTTGAGCATCAGATAACATTCCACATCTTGATTTTGCTAACAGTAGACCTAAACCACTATCATTCCAGCTGATTTATTATGATAATTTTATTGACATTACAAATCAGTCATTAAATCGGTGTCCTGATGAGAACATAGACTAATCACACAAACATGTAAAGCAGGAAAGCCAAAGGGATACAGATATGATTAAAAAAAAGGGAAAATAATAGGCTAAACATGTGAATTTATTTTTGAAGAGTAATACTACATAAGCATAAGCAACACAGATTACTCGGGCATAACTTTTCCTGCAGGCCTTGCATAGAGGCCACCGTATGGCATTAAAACTGACACTGCAAACATACCTTTGTTTCGTATTGAACCTATTTTATATACACCTGAACGCATCATCAATAATAATATGACACGAATTTGGGGTAATGCAATAAATGATCACATATATATATATATATATATATATATATATATATATATATTGGGCAATTTATGAAATATAAGTATATTAACAGTGACAAGTTTTACCCAAATCTGTATAATGCAGAATTATAATTTAGTATCTAGTTACAAGAATGCACAATCATTCAAATAATTTTAATTAACAAGAAAGAATTGCTACAGCTGAAGGTTTAACATTTTTAAACATCATGACCGGGGGGTGTGCCGAAACTACGTCATCACCATAGTTGAGACGACGTACTTCCGTAATTCTCTGGCGGGAGACGCAAGCAGCCCGGAAGTGAGCTCGGCTTGTTTTGTAAACTTGATTTAGAACCAAAGATACAACAGAAGAGTCAGAAGACTCACGTTTCTTCTAATCATGGACAACGACGCCCTCGTGCAGACACAGGACTGGAAGAACACCAAGGAGGCGGTTAGGAACTTCAGAGAGCTGCTGCTTTGCTCCAAATGGTAAATAAACCTGAACGTCAACGTTTCTGCAGAAGTGAGCCGAACGTGTTGCGTAACGTGAACCGTAACATAAACGTTACAACCAGCACCACTTAACTTAACATTACGTTAGGTTACGTTTTGCATGCTTGAGGACGATGCCTCGAGCATGCAAAGTTAGGTAACGTCACCTCACAAACGTTAAAGTTGTCGAAAAAACGCACCTGATCGCAATAAAGGTAATTAAACGGGATTTTACTGTCTATATAACATTATTATAACACACTAACGTTAGTTCCTCTATTCCTTTGAGGTTCAGTGTTGTAGGAACAGTTATTAATATATATTAGTTAACAGTATCGTTAACGTTGTACGGTCACTTTCCGTGTAAACGTGATGTTAAGCCGATTTGATGTTTAACTTAAATTTTGGATCGGGACCTTTTGAAATCACAGTTTAAGAATTGATAGGTGCCATATGCATGTTTGATTGGTTACGCCACTCGAATGCTGCCTCTTGATCGCTGGCGTCAACTTTCCAAAAGATAACATGGATCTCTTCTTGACATTGAAGGTGGTGTGAGCAGAGGGAGAGGCTGTTGCACAGGCTGGGTGCTAGGCTGCTCCATTACCTCCAGCCTGATGCCAAGAGGGTGACTAGTCTGTGAGAAGTGTAGGAGGGGTCCTTCAGATGTACACTCTGTACACAGTTTATAAATAGGGCCTGATATTCAAACGATGCTCTCTTCTGTCTCCGCCATCTGATGCAATTACCAGATCAGACCGTAGTGCAGCAGCTCAGGATGATCCTGATGGGTGGAGAGGTTCACGCCTCGATATCTGCAGCAAATGGATAATCTACTGGGCTGTTTGTTTCTACAGCAGAGCAATTGATGTACGATGGGAAGTGGCTACTGAAGTTTTGGTTGTTTTTGAAATATCTCAACAGCTATAAATTATTATGACATTTGGTACAGACATTCGTGACATTGTTCTGACCTTTTTAATCTCGCACCATCACAGTTTCACAGTACAGCCTCACAGAGCAAGTAGTCGCTTTAGCCTCATAATCCTGTTTATTTCAATAGCCCAAAGTAAGTGCCTCAGATGGCTTTTCCACAACTCCCATTGTACTAAAAACAAAGCCCCAAAAAAATGCCAATCCACTTATAAATTGTAAATGAGAGTTATGAATGGAAAGTCAAGCATGCTCCACTGACGTGCTGGAAGGTTGCCTATGTACGGCTACTTTACTTGTGGGTGTGGAGGGGGAACAACAGTGGGCTGAGCAGACAGTCTGAGGGGAGCGACACCAGTGCTCAGTGTAGCGGAGCTGGTTTTGCCTACTCTGTCTACTGACCACTTTTAAGTGTTTTGTCTTTTTTTTCCAGCACAAATTTGATGACGGAACCTGTGTGTCTAGGAATGTGTGAGCATATGCTATGCAGGTAATGTAACCTCAGCTAAATGTATTTTACTCTGACACTTTCATTGATCAAATCACAGGTAACAATGCTACCTGTGGCTGCATTGTATTTAGGTGTGCAACTGCCATGATTGTGCATGTTGCTTCACTAGAACACTTGTATTGCCATAATACTTTTTTTCAATAACAGTATGTTTTTAAGTACTACTACAAGTTTAAATGTCCACAGTGAGAAAAGTATTTTGCTTTCCAATCTCAGACTTGAAGAGTAGTTTAGTTCCATTGGATTTTATTCCCTTCATAAAAAAAATGAAAGAGTAATTACATAATTTTAATTACATGTGATTAGCAGATTCATATTCTGTTGACCAATCAACCAGGAATGATGCTCACCAATGTGAATGACGACTTTAACAGCACTATTACAGGCATTTAATACAAATTACTTACTAAATGTCCATGTCAAGTGTCTTTGTGTACTCAGAAAAGCGCTATATAAAATTAAAGTATTATTATTATTATTATTATGACAGTGTCATGTTTCTTGGCAATGCATGGTTTACAGTGTTGAAAGTCTTGAAGGCAATTAATGTCCCTATGGGCATAAACTATAGCCTCAATTTATTCCTTCTCTTCATGACTGAATGGCCTTAAAAGGTAAATCAATAAGCTCATTGTGTTTCTTTTTACTGAACTGTGAAGGGAACTCCTAATCCAAGGTATGGTTTACTACTCAGGTCCTGTGCCGGCCCCCAGGCAGGGGATGGCTGTGTGGTGTGTCAGAGTCCTGCGTGGGTGAAGGACATCCAAATCAACAGGCAGCTCAGCAGCATCATACAGCTCTTCTGTGGTTTTGAGTTCCTGCTTAATCCCATAGAACAACCAGGTAGATGGTAGCTATTATATAGCAGCTTGAAAGTAGAATTCACAAGTTATTTTCTCAAATCCATGTCTCTTATGCATTAGCTTTCTCCCCACGCTCGTCTGCTTACACCCCCTTCTATCAATTGTTGACTGAAACATTTAACATTTTCCTCTGCCAATCTAATCTCTGAATGACGTTATTAGTGGCTTGTTCCTGTGCTTTATTATCTTTATCGCCCATCCAGCATCCTGGTAATGACAGTAATTATGCAATTCAATTAACTGTGGTAGTGTTTAGTTTTGCAAGTAGATCTCAGCTTTGACAAAGAACTACAGGGTAAAATGTGAGCACATCTGCAGGCTGTCTAGATTGAACCAAAATAGCTAAAGGTTTAAGAAGTTGATTGGGCACTTCTCTACTTCTTTCAAATGTCTGTATTATTAGCTAGGAGTGCATAATTTTCAGGGTTGGTGTTATTCACTTTTCATCTCAACAGATGCAAGTTGATTACAAATACAAAGAACCTTTTTTGACAGCAAAAAAATATACAGTACATGCAAGTGGGGAACTTTTTGTTTTGTTGAAACTTTTTATTTTATTGCAGATTCCTCTCTAGCCAATAATCAAACACAACCTCATAGCCCTCTCTTTAAACAAAAGAAGAACTTCAAGATCTGGTTCAGCCCACGCAGCCGCAAGGTACGCTGCGTGGTGGAGAAACCTTCAGAGGTCCTTGTACCGGAGAGCACGTCTTCTCGAGAAACAGCTGCAGCACAGCAAGACACCGTTACTGCTCAATGCCAGGACCTGTCAGTTTTCAATTTCATCTCGTCCTCCCCAGAGTCTGGCTCATCTTGTTCTCAAAGATGCACAAATGAAAACAGAAAGATGGGGTCAACTAAGAAAAAAGTTGCAATCAGGAAAGTGTCAGCGCAAGGAGCCACTAGGACCACACGGAAACAGACCACGCTAAATATGAAGAAGCACAAACTGGAGGCTATAAACCAGCAATGGGGGATTACCAAGGAGGCAGATGCTCTAAAAGTAAAGGAGCAGCTCTGTGCTGAAGGGTCAAGGAGGTCCAGTAAAAGAGTTTCCTTCCTAAGCCCTGCTGTCACGTCTGACGAGCCTCAGCCTAAAGTACCGCAGGGGAGTACTAATGAACTCAGCCCTGGCAGAAGCACTATGAGGAAGAGTCTCTTAGAAGGCAGCGTCACTGTACTGAACGACCAAACCCAGCTTGGTCAGAGAATATCGCTCAGTGTTGGCCAGCATGACAAACTGTCTGAAACTGACAGTCCTGAAAAACAGGACAATGTGTCTCCCCCAAAGCATTCATCAAAAAGATCCAGAGTGGAGGAGAAGGCTGCCACGTTGGAGACCACACCAAAAAGGCCCAGGGCTTCCCCGGGCAGGCGGAGAAAATCACAGATGTCTCCAACTGTCCTTAACCCTCTTTCTTCAGCTAGCCCCAGGTGTGATAAGAGCATCAAAAACGCAAGAGAAGAGCAAGGAGACAGCCCCTCTGTCCGAGCCACTGTTGGTAGAAAATCTCCATGCACTCCGGTTGCATCTGTTGGACGACCCACCTCAGGGAGCCCTGCGGTTACCAAGAGGAACCACAAGGGAGAGACCCTGCTGCATCTAGCTGCTATAAAGGTCAAGCGGTTTCTGAATAATTCACCTTATTTTCTTCCCTCTATTTTCTGTTGCATTTTACAAATGAAAACCGTAAAACATTTCTGAAGTAAAGTGACAGCATTCAAAGCTACAATACTAAGTCTTCAGATGATCAGACATTCATGTTTTGGTCTGTTGAGAATAGACCGTCTTGCAGTAATCCTTGTAAACACAGCAGTAATCCCCCCTCTGGATGCAAGACAAGGTAATCAATGGCCCACTGTGGAGTGTGATTGATAAACAGCAGAGCTTTGGTGCACTGGGATCAGCTGCTGTGTTTGAAGAGTTGCATTTCGAGGTCTACGATTCTGAACTCCGGTTTGTTGTTCTCCCCGGGTCCTGCAGGGAGATGTAGAGGATGTCAAGAAACTGCTGGACCAGGGGGCTGACCCTAACCTGAAGGATAACGCTGGGTGGACACCTCTGGTAAGACTAACTCACCAAGTGATGCATCTAAAATCTGTATTTGTGGTGTTGAAAAACTCAGTGGCAAAATGTTTCATCAACAAAGCAGCTATTGTTGTATGAATATATTTTTTCTACACTGGTGGGTTTGTTATTCTTTCCTTTTTGATGAAAGAGATTTGAGGCGTGTTTTGTCAATAACATAAGCTATTCTCATTTTTAACACAGTTTACTTTGTGATTTGTTAGATTCTGATGACAAAAATGTTTTCCACACAGATTCTTGTCCATTGTAGCTTTTCTTCTCTGGCCAACATTTACATCGTGCCATTTACTATTTATTGTATTGTCTTCTTTTACACTGTGCCCTATGTCGTTATTATGAGTATGCCATGCAAGCTCTTAGTTGTCCTGTCTAAATAGCTTTATTAAATTCTCTTCATCCCAACACCTGTTTCTGCTGTGTGATGCTGTTTCTTGTTGCTTTAAGCTTATCTTGAAATGCAAGCAACGGCAATGTAATGATCTGTACTGTTGGGGAACATAGCCACAAAGACTTTATGTTAACATTTGGTTAGCTCGTAAAATATAAGTAGGTCAAGCCAGAAATGAAGGCGTCCAGAATGTGTAATTCATTGTAAGTACCGCCATTTTTATGCATGCTGGCTTCCCCAAAAGATGTAGGCACATATACAGGCTCTTTGAACAAATTACCCCAAAGTTGCCTGCACATAACAGACTGTATTATCCTTCAGTGCTGCCCAAGCCATTTATTCCTTTGAGAACAAGTGGGTGAGTGTTTGTTGCTATCGTATTGCAGCACTTTCCATGGCTACTTGCTGCCAAGAGGCTCCACTCAAACTTGAGTTTTGATCTGAGTTATGACAGTTTGCAGCTGATCTTTCAAATTGCTACCAATAAGCTTGCTTAACATCTTCATATTTGATAGACTTGTATATATCAGAGAGTGCTGGGAGCAGGGCTGCTGCATTATTCTAGACCTCCCTAAAGTGTGATTAAGATATAATATCTGGTTTGGTATATATTCCCATACAATCACCTACCTCACCTAGAATAGTATTACCTGGAAAATGATTTTGATTTTACAGTGATTGAAAATGGATGATCTAGAATGCGTTAAAAAAAAATAGGGCTGTATTATGAGGATATGAGCAAAATAGGATGACTTCTAAACATTACTTCTCTTTGTTCCAGCATGAAGCGTGTAACCTGGGTCACCTGGCGGTTGTGGAGGTATTGGTCTCAAAGGGAGCCCTGTTGAATACACCTGGCTATGAGAATGACTCTCCGCTCCACGATGCTGTGAGGAACGGACATCCAGCCATTGTCAAACTGCTGCTGCGGTTTGGAGCCTCGCAGACCATACTGTAAGTAGCTTCAAGCACTTTTTCATACCTGGGGTTTGTTGGTTTTACAGGTGAGATGCTATCATAACACTGTAAGCATTTACTTGTAACAAGACTTGTATACAGTACTGCAGACAGAGAGTGGCGTTTATAAAGGGTCGCTACATGTCTAACGAATCACATAGATGGCATGTTTTCCTTGGCACTCTTTTGTGAGAATCTTCAAGTGCTGACCAGAAAGTCTGTTCTAAAAACAAGATTTTCGAATAGATTTGTTCAAAGCAGAACCTTTAATCTAGTGCTTTGCATTCTAGTCCCAGCCACATCAACACTTCATATCGAACATTACTACACTATAAGCTATACACTATGTATTAGGTGGACTAAAATATAACAAAAACCTTTCGCAGAGTCAGACCATTCAAGTTCAAATCAACAAAAGCAGAATATTTTCGGTAAGTTAGTGTCTATTGCACCGCTATTGTGTCTTATTGCATCACGCCATGAAGGCTGTTCTGTTATTCTGGACCAGTATTTACGGTCCCCTTCAATATATCGTTTCCCAGTCATGTACCAGTCTTTCAGCCCTTTGATTATCAAAGACAGGCGTGTGCTGGTGCAGTATGTAGGTGGATAGACGTAGGAAATCGACCGACGCTGATTAGTTTTTGGTCGATCAGTCAATGCTGTATCAGCGTTTCAGGCCTGTGGAGGCGGGGTTGATGCTTAAGTTAATAAGGTACAGGACACTGGTTAATAAGTGTGCTCAATAGTAGTAGAGTCGTTGATCAGGGTCAGTATGATGGTCAGTTAACACTCTTTGCGATCATTTTATACAAATAGTTCTCTGTCTTCTCCCTTTTTAACTCCATTGTGCTCACGTCATTGCTTTGATGGGTCCCGATTGGCGAAAAACAGGCAGTGATTGGGACTGTCTTTCAGGACGCCGCAAGATGAATGCAATCCTTGCTTCCAACTTCTCACACGCGCACACGCGTGCACATGCATATACTCGCACAAGAGGCAACCAAGACTTCTGCCAATGCAATCCCTAATGGAATGATTGGCACAAAGCTCGGGGGATTGGAAATACAAGTTTTGCAGATTTTCATTGTTCCTCTGTGGATATGCTCATTAGATTTGAATGATTGGACTGCATTTATTCATTAGGGACCTGTCCTCTGAATCAGTGGATGTGAGTCCACTTTCTATCAAGCGCAAGTATATGACTTGCTGTGCAGGTTATTAGAGCTACTGAACAAAGTCAGGCAAATTCTTAAGAGAATACTAATTTGTTTTATACAGTCAATGATTCCCTGTTATCTAAAAACAACAGGTTTAAGCATTTTCTGAGAAGCTGCACAGCAGGCACTGCAAAACAAAAGCATAAATACCAGTGCAGCACATTTGGACAGCCACGATGAGCCCTGCCAGCTGTTAACGGGTAGCATATGTTATGTTCACAAACTTAAAGTACCATCCTGGTGTTTTGTTTCTTTTGAACATTTACTACAAATGTAGTGTACTTTACTGCTAACTGTGTTTCTTATCAATTCAATCTGGCTTTATTGGCATGAAAGTTTCAGAAAAACATGTTGCCAAAGCGTTAAAACAAAAAGTACACAATAAAATGAATATTAATATCATACTATAGATTTTTAGATTGTTATGTAAACAGTACAGAATGAAACTTAACTTGTTGATGAGATAGGAAAAACAAGACCCATTCAAATAGGCTCAGTCTTAAAGACCATCCAATACTCAAAGCACTGAAGCCATACAGACATTAATTAACGATTAGTTTTTTAAAATGTATTAGAATTAATATATTAATCACCTGTGTGCCTCTTACTGGCACGTCAATCCAGTACACTGGGCCGGTATAATTACACTGCTCTGAGTCAAATGACAAGCAATGACGGTCTCCAAATGTTAGCAATGAATGGTAATTGCTTTTACCAATTAGCCAGTTAGTTTGTATTACTATATACAGTACTGAAAACTATATTTTTAGTGACCTTTTAAATATACAGCCAAACCACCTAAATCCAGACATTACATTAGATATTTTGTGTAATTTGATTAGCATGGTTTTTCTTCAATAACATACCAATGCTCTCAGCTTCCACTAGATGGATGTCATTTTTCCACTGAAATTATGTTCTTGTTTTTGAAAAAAGCTGTTTTTAGGAGCATCACGCAAAGTGTTGCAAGCCCTACTCTTGATTAGTTGTGATTGTGTGCAGTTTGGCATCAAAGAAGGGCATCTGCATAACAATTACAGTACAATACACCGTACTTCTACAGGGTTAAATGGAGGCATTGTTTGAGTCATGTACTGCATCATCAACTCTAAACTGTATCTGCCAACTGATCCAACCATCAGGACAATTTGACAGTGGATCGTTTGAGAAGGAACCCTTTGATTAAAAATGCATTCAGGCCTCGCCCTCTGCCTCAACAGTTGCTTGCCACGTGTTTCCATCATTAGACTTATGACTCCTTTCAAGACACGGGCTACTGCTGAGCGTACATGGTTCAAAAGCTCTATAAGCGGTTGGGTGTCCATGAGCGTGGCTTGAATTTTGAACTGACCTCATGCAGCTTATGTGGTACTCTTGGAGGACAAGTATATCTGAGACAGAAATGGAGATGTTTTCAAAATCAAATCCATGTCCATAGTTAAAGAAATGTGTTTAAAGCCTACAGACCAGGTACAGTAACAGTTCTCCGTGAATGCAATTGGGTACAATAAAAGGCTGATATTATTATCAGCATTGATGTTGTGTTACGTTGAACTGAACTCTGTATCTGTGTTCAGCTCTAAATGAAAATGTGAATCTCCTCCTCCTGGTTCAAATAACAGTCACGGTTACAGTGGTTATCCTCTAGAACCACCACCGCCTTCCTCCCACTTGTGCACTTTTAATGCAGAGGCTTGTGGGAGAGTGTTTGTGACTTTACCTGCAGGACTGTTTTCCACGCTTTATTATTTTTCTTTAAATATTCTTCTCATGTGCAGCTGCATGAACCAGCTTGTGTGTGTGTGTGCGCATAAGTATTAGTGTCAGGGACATTTTATGTTTGTTTGTATTTGTGTGTGTGTGTGTGTGTGTGTGTGTGTGTGTGTGTGTGTGTGTGTATGGAGTTGGGGGTATGAATCCAAATGAAATATTTTATGGACCAGTGGACCTATTAATTGTCCCCCAGGTGTTATCTTTGCTGACGCCTAATCTTTTAGAGACGACCTGCTGGGCTTGGTTCTTCTCTCCGTCTCCTCTCCTCCTGTGTTTTTCTTCATTCCTTTCTCCTATCCCCATTTCCTCAAGGTGACCTCAGTCTTGTTTTCATGCAGCTCTTTCAAACTTAAAGATGCAAACTTTATATTTCCTCCAATATACCTATTGTAACCAGGGAATGGTCACAGTCTCATCTCTTTGAGGCTCTGTGCATAATGCTGCTTTTATGATGGCGCTAAGCCTCCATTACACATACTTTGTAGTGAGGGGTTATTGTGTATCACAGTTAAATCTGTAACGGTAATGTTTTCTCACCAGATTAATTTATGTAATTGAGGAAGCTTATACGTTAAAAAGTCAGCACCTTTCTGTAATGTTATGCAGCCATGAGATTTTTTCTTTTGCATGCGGTGAGTCTAGTGTGTTGTATATGGACGTGACCTAGGAATGAAGTAGAACACAGATTTCAGCTCACCCTCATATCAAACAATTATGCTCCAACAAGTGAATGACACACATGAGTGCACAGTTTCACAGAACAAGCAGGCTGTGACATTGCCAAATTGTTTTTCTCAGAGCTCTGGACTGCCAAATCTAGATTTTTTTTATTTTTTTATTTATTTCCTGCTTGGTGAACAGTGATTTTTATAAAAAAAAAAAAAAAAAATAGAAAAGTGAATGAAAATGATATGAAGTGATGAAATGATATGACAGAATGATTATCTTGTTGGAGAAGACATTTCTTTGCACTTATCACATAGTTACATCAACGCTGCGTTAGTGAAAGCCGCGAAAGCTTTGTCCCATTGGCATAGGAGAACTATCATCTCAGACCTGCTGTGACTGATTCATATTCAAGACCTATGCAACTACGCAACAATACCTTGCTCCACATTTTGACCTGCTCTTAGCTTGCGTTGATGAAGTTTTCGGTAAACAAATCTAAGTAAATATAATTAGTAAATGAGTTAGTTTTTTGACTGTATGCTGTCATGCATTGCTTATAATTTTTTACATTTTGGACTGTACCTTTGGTCACCAGATGGTTTGCATAAATAGACAAGTGTATGCATCCTGTGAGACACTGACACTATCTTTTTGAATTTACTTTTTCACAGTAATCTGTATGGAAAGCGGCCTGCCGATTACGCAGTGGGTCTGGAGATGCTGGAGATTTTCCAGGAAGCCTCAGAAGGAACCCAATATGCTAATACATCTCTTAGCCCCTCAACCAGTCTCTCTATAGTACGTCCACTTGAGGATGTGACTCTTTTTTTGAAATTGTTTTCCCTAACACTTTTAATATTCATGCATTTTAGGCCTTGACATTTCCAAACCATATTCTTTTGTCCCTTCTTAGGTGAGCGACTGTATGAGGAGGGATGAAATGGTGGTGTTTCTGGCCAGCAAGCTGTCGAAGCCAGAACAGGTTAAAATGGCCAAACTGGGAGCGCTTCTGGGAGGGAGGATGGCTGACACCTTTTCTGGCATAGGTAGTGTTTGTGCGGTGCAGAAATACCTCCTCAGGGGGCTTAAACTTCCTCAATGTTCCAGGCGAAGCCCATTAGAATACTGGTCGTCTACGAGTGCTTTTTAATGTTGTTGTTTGAAACACATGGGCTCTCAGCAACACTGCAAATCAACGGTTATCAGCCAACTGCTGGTACAGTGTTACCATGGCTGGTACGTTTGTTCACTGCCAAACACTCTCATAAATAATCGACTATCATTTGGATGCCCTGTTCAACTGAAAGATGTACGAGATGGGGAAACTGATGGCTCAAGAGCCCAAAGGGTCCGTAGTCGCGAGGTAGCGTCTTGACTCAGTCATGGTGTTTATGAAGATTATATACAGTACCCCACCACCACAGAGATGGGATTGTTTTTATCTGAATGGTCCTTTTCCTGCACAGCCACGCTGCACAGGCTTTACTACCTTACAGAGACCCCGCTGTGTTGTAAAAGCCACAAGTAGATGCTTGAGCATTATCACTCATGAAGGTTCAACAGTAACTAACAAGTGCTTTCAAAGCTGTAAACATCGTTGTGAGACAACAGCTCCGTCAATGTTGCATAGTAATGGCTCGGAGAACAACATAGGGGAAAAAGTAATTGAAATCATTCCTCATAAAATGTTTGGAGGTACTGTCAGGGTGATGAATAAGCACAAATGGAAAAACAGAGGAGTTTCTCACCACTCCCCCCACCTCTGACCGGAGGGGTTAAAGTTGGTGCTTTCAGAGAATGTTTTTGGCACTTTGGAAGTTGAGGCTGCAAATGCACGGTCAATGAGCAATATACGAAGGTTTTGTCCTGGAGATATAATTATGCTCATTTTGTAGTTGTCAACCATTCTCACATTGAATGAAGAGGCAATGAGCATTTATTTAAATTTTTAATTAACTTATAATTATCGTTTAAAGCATTTTATGAAATAAGCTGTAGCATGGCCTTCTGTTGTGTTGCCATGAACAGTTTGACAGGTTGGGATAAAATGTACCTATTCAGCCAGGCAAAATAAGTTTGGAATTTATTTGGAAAATAAACCAGGAATCAGAAAATATAGATATCAGTCCCCCCCTGCAGTTGGGTTGGTTTGAGTAGAATTGTGATGTTATTCTGTTTAAAAACTCTGATGTCTGGTATTGTGCACCCCAGTTTAATTGGGCATCCACTTTATGCCTACATTTAATATGATATTGAAAGATACATTCATGTCCCCCTCAGGATGAATTGTAATGTTTTTGCTATCTTTTCTACCATCAATTCAACAGTTTGGTTTCTGAAGTATCTTCAGAACTTCATTCCCATCATCCTCAGCTGAACCATGTCCGTTTTAGGGTGTGCTCCAATGTTTTTCTCTCGAGGTGCAGAAGTCATGTTTGTGGCTCACCTAACCTGGGCTGGGAGAAAATTCAAGGCAATATCTAAAATACATTATTCAAATTGTGGAATAAAGGTATAATAAACGTTTTCAACTACTGGATAGTCAGCCACTCGGTCTTCTTGAGTCACTCAGATTCATAGGAGTACAGCAACAGGCAGCATCTGTTTGGGAACTGTGTAACAACTCATTTGTACCTTTTTCACTTTGGCTTTTGTTTGTTTGCGTCTTCCTCCAGTGAGCCATGTCGTGGTGCCAGGAGGACACATCCCCACCACCAACTCCACCCTCCTTGGTCTTCTTGCTGGCTGCTGGGTTGTCAATTTCAGCTGTGAGTATGCAGTGAGCCGTCGGCTGTTGTTTGAACCTTCGTAACATCCGACTGCAGTGACCCTGAAGCAGATTTTATTCCAAATATCTTGACCGTTAAATTTAGCCTAAACTTGGTCTGACTTCCCGTTTTAAATTGTGGAAGAGTTCACCCTAAACCAATGTCAAAAGATAACCAGCGGTTATCTATTTGAATGGGAACGTTTGTGTCTTTGTGTCTTACCCGCAAGGTCACATTTGTATTCAGTTGACTAAGTCGTTCAAGGGGCCTCTGACCATTTTAATCTGCACTTGAAGATATGCTGCAGTAAGGTGACTCTCGGCATAGAATGCAGGACGGAGTGAAACATCTCAGAGTTTGATATTGGACACTTGAACCACAGTGCAGAACAAATGCATTGTGCTGCACAAGCAGTTTTGAGTAATTTTAAGGATTTTGTGTTCTTCTCTAAATCCCAAAGAACATTTTTTGCTGCGATCTCTGTTTCTGAAAAGTTTACGATTGAGTTGTGTTGGATCATATGCAGTTTGTGACTTTGGCATACAATACTTATGGTTAAGTTCCTACCCAGGCTCCAGTGTTAATTCCTCCTCAGTACCAAACTAGTCTGAGACGTGTACATTCAATCTTGTACTTCCTCTCTGCTACCAACCTAACCCAGGTGACGTCAAGTTCTGTGTTTGGAATAAGGACTAAATGCAATACTTTTTTAACTTTTTGCAAAACATTGGATTGTACTGGGAAACATTAAAAGAACATTTTGCATCCAACCATTTTCAGTTAACTTGTTTGTGCCCTCTGCTGTGTGCATACCTGCACACAATCAATACTCCTCAAGACTTCAATATTATTAGCGGTGAAAAGATGACCAACTTTCTTTTCTTGTATGATTTACATAAATGTTGCTATTTCCAGTCAGTCTCCCTGGCATCCTTGAACCAAGTCAACAAGCAGATATTCGGAGAAAGGCGGCTTTAGGGGAAGTAAAAAGAAACTTTCTGTCAAAGAGTTGTCCGGCAACTTGGTGTGCCCTTGACTGGTGTGTCCGTCAGTAGCATCGCGTCACTCTGAGTTTGTGTGTTTGTGGAGTGAAGCGGCATGCACGCCTGTCTCTCTCTCGGCCATTTTCAGTTTAAATGTGTGCGTTTAGGTCTGTGTTTGTCTCACTGTAGAAGACTCTGTGCGTTTGGACCATATTCAGCCCGTCCCTTTCTCTTCTCTCCACACAGACTGAGCACTTGACACAGCTTGTCTCTTTCATGACAATCACTTTGGCATCTTATCGCACTCTGTCCTTGTTCTGCATGTGTGCAGCCGAGTTCTCACTGTCGCCTACTTTTATGTGCCATCGCTGTCAACTAGACCAAGCCCGTGTGAACCTCTTTATTGGTCTTACATTTCATTGCAACACATTTTCCTTTGAAAAGAAGCTTTTTTTTTTTTTTTTGAAACCTATCATGAAAATACACTTCAGTCTGCTTAACAGGGCTCCAGTCCAGCTAAAAGTATTTGCTAAGCTTTCATCAAACTATGGTTTAAATCTTCTTGTCCATCAACACCTATCACTTCAATGTACAAATTCCAGATTAAGAGCATTAATATAGCAGCAAACAACGATTTGCGATGTAAAAATATCGTGAAGTTATGACGCCCTGACCAGAGAATGAGGTCACACTGTGTGTGCGCTGAAATCCAAGCTTTTCTATGCTTTGTTCACATGGACAGTGCACCCCGTTTTGCAGGTTAGTGAATGTGGCTAGCTAATCGCTGGTGCTCTGTACTGCGCTCTTACGCCGGTTATCGGGGATGGTAACTTCCCAACCAACGGCGTCGTCACAGAAGTGTAGCGCTCACCTTCCGGTTATTCCAAAGGTTAGCGCTGTTAGCTCTATCAGCACTGTTGCTTTTGTCTGCAATATTTGCGCTGTTAGCACCATTAACTGTTAGCTGCCGACTAAGTTTTCTCCATATTGAGAACTGTGTGGAGGCAATAGGTAAATCATTTATGTTCTGAATTTGGCAAATTTTTTTAAAAGAAATATTTCAACATTTTGGGAAATACTTATTTGAGATCAGAAGATGGTTTTGTCTGAGCTGGAGTCGGGATGTGTTGAGCCTAGCTTAAAGACTGAAGACCAAACCAATACATTAAAAGCTCACAAATGAACATGTTGTATCTCATTTGTGGAACCTGTACATAAGCAAAAATGTAATAAAGGACACTTTATGGCTTTATGTACTATTTATATACTATACTATGCGAGAGTTATCGGGTGTATCTGGCCACCCTTCCCTTTAGCTGGAGATGCTGCGAAGCACTTAATGCACAGACATGAAGTGCGAGATTGATATTCTCGTCTCACTCTTTGAAAGAAAGCAAGAAAGTGTGTATCCCAACATGTTGAACTGTTCTCTCTTCCATTTATTTCCCCATTTGTAATTTCACTGCACTTTGGTGTCACGGCTACTCCCACTGTTGGCCCAGGGAGGATGTGTGCACCCATGTGCTTCCTCCCTTTACACACAAGTTTTAGCTGCTTCTTTTCGGCTGCCAGCGAGAGGCTTCACTCGGTCACCTGCCCCATCAGACACACAGCCCTGCCCGAGGCAACGCTACGAGGGATCGAACTGGGGACTCAACTGTTGGCCGGCGTTTTGCTGCGATGCCACCTGTGCACATCTGAATACAGTGGCTGGTTTTTAGGATACTGACTAAGAGTGAGCCATTGTACCCCGTCTCGATAGCAAAATGTCAGTGTGGGCCTTCAGAGTTTCACATCAGTCAAACCCTGGTATCCAGCTGTTGTCCTTATCATGAAAGGACAACCACCGCTCCAGTTGGTCTCATGGTTTATCAAGGAAGTGGTTTCATCTGGCTGTTCACTCAGTCACTGACTCAGGAAGGAAGGGGTTAGAGATGTTTTCTGCATTCACTCTTTGAGAACGTAATTAGCAAATATGCTAATTGTTTTCAGCACTAAGCACCATCGTCCGGAGCGTTTAACCCCAGTACCTCCCCTCTTCTCTGCACAAGTCCCTGGTAGGGTCCCTGTAAATGAAAGCTGTAATTAAAGGGGATGAAGAGATGTAATTATATCCCACCCCATGCTCTGGTGACTGTGTGTGTGTGTGTGAACTGTATGTGTGTAATTTGCTTTGTCAAGACATGTTGCTGTATTGTGACGAGGTTTACTCACAGACACATTTATACTAATCTGTTCATGCCACTATATCTTGCAGCTCGAAGCAAGTGTGTAGAACACTGAAGTTGATATGAATCTCAACGTTGTGAGGGCGAAATGCAGATACTTTGCAGATGTGCATTAGGTCTGTGGGACTGTTTGCATCTCTGAGTTGGGAGTGCTGTGAGAAGTCTGCATAGTTAGTCACGCCAAGACTTATGATCAGATCTCTTTCACATCCTTTATACTTTTTTCTTCTTTTTTTTTTTTTTTTTTTTTTTTTACAGCAAACTGCAGTATTTTTTGTAAATACCCCAAACATGATATTCAATAATGTAACGTTAACAGGGAAGAGCAGCCTTGTGATCTGTCGTGTTCAGAAGCATTTTTTTTATCTGTGACAGTGAGGGGTCATTAAAATGTGTTGCTTTCCGCCTCCGTATCTGCCTGTATTTTTTTTTTCCATAAAACTTTTTTTTTTCTTTCTTTTTTATAAAGGATTTAGAACACAAGATTCTTTTCTAACAAAAAATTGCCTGGATGCTGGCTGTCGCATTGTTCTAATTCGATTCTGTTAGAACGATGTTAGAGAGATGATGCTCGTATTCTGCTTAAGCTTGAGATACTTAAAACAAGGGTTGCATCATTAACTCCATCATGCTGTGGGCATCTTTCTCTGTCAACAACTGCGGCTTTGCCAATACTTGAAATCTTCCAATTTGTGCTAAAACAGACATGAGCTTTGTCATCCTCCCTTCGCAATCGCCTTGTCACACTCTTTCATGTCAACATAATTAGCGGTAGCTTTAATTTTCTTCTCTCTCTTTGATGTCAGGGGTGGAGGCGTGTCTGCATGCAGGCGAGTGGATTCCCGAAACTGAGCATGAGGCGGGAGAAGGCCCCCAGCGCAGTCGCATCAACAGATGTAGCTTGGTAAATATGAAACATGCAAACAAACACATGAAATAGATGATTATAGATTGTCCAGACCCTCTGTGTGACGCATGTTTTTTGTTCAGCGTCATAGAGTGCCATTAAAAGTACTGGTTTTGAAACTCTGTGTAATTTAGTTTCTTTGACACTTATCAAGAGACACACAATACTTAAAACGTTTTAAATCTGATCATAATGCATTAATTACATACATTAATTGTACAAATATATATATATTTTCTAAATTGATAACATGCCATGCATATATATTTTTGGTTGTGTAGTCAACCGTTTTGAGATAAATGGACAAACGCATGCAGAGGGACATATGGAGAAGTACCAATGGGGTTTTAGACTGTTTATTTAAGGCTATGTTTATTGTTATCCATACAACAGCAGAAACGCACCATCTCCACCTCAAAGCCTTCTCAGGAAGATGTTGTGGGGATGCTTCTTTGCAGCAGGCTCTGTAAGATTTGTGAGCGTGGAGAGTAAAATGAATGCAGCAAAATACTGGCAACATGCTGGAGGAAAATGTGCTGCAGGTCTGTAAGAGAACTGTGATTTGGGAGAGGATTTATTTTTCAAATGGACAGCAACTCCAAACAAAGCCAAAGCTACACAGGAGTTTCTCCAAAACATCAACATAAATGTCCCGCAGTGGCCAAGTCAGAGTCGTGACATCGGTCCAAACGAGAATTTGTGGCAGGACTTGAACATTGCAGCTCCCTTCCCGGTCCCCACGCAACTTGACAGAGCTTTTGTCGTCCTACAAAGAAGAAGAATTGGAGAGACACTGCATTGTCTAGATGGCAAAGCTGACACAGACCTATTTACACGTACTCAAGGTTGTGCTTGCTGCTAAAGGTGCCTCTACTAAATATTGCGGGTGGTGAATAATACCGCTGTCAATTATTTAGTTTTTTAAACCTAGTGTACTTAGTTTAGATAAATTTGTAGATTTTTTTATTACAATGCGACATTCTTATTTTTCTGTTGATTAATGTCAAAAAGTGAATTCCATCAATTGGGATTTAATGTAATAGGAAAAAGTCAAAGGTTTGTGAATATTTCTTATAGGCATTTAGGCATTGTTTCTATACACTAAGTTATAAGCGAATACCTTTTTAAGATATCAGCGTTTAGGCTTAAGAAGCGGACGAGTACAAGCTTCATTGTAATGCTGACCCTGTGCAGGCGAACATGATTATAAACACATGTTCGTTAGTAGATTTAAGATAACCCCATTGTAGTTTCTTCTGGTTGCTTCCCTCTTGTAAAGAATGAAATGTCCATCATCAATCTTAATACGAAGTTAAGTACACACGTGCTTGTGCAAGCAAAAGAGAAATCCAACCAAAGTGTACTCAAAGAATGTTCTCACTAGAAGCTCTTGAGGGAGCCAGTTTACACCCCAAAACAGTTTGAGTTCATTGATGCTTTGAATAGAACAGTCTCCAGCGGCCTAATTCACTGCTGCTTTAAACAGCAATGCTAAGTGGTGCTGATAAAAATGTCTCCTGGCACTGCCGCAAAGAAGTAAGTACAAAGCATCCACACAGACGTTTGGTAATATGAGAGCCTAGATTTATTGGCTAGAAATGATTCAGCATTTAACAAAATGGGGCAACTTTTAATCCTTTTGCCACTGTTCTCTCAAGGACTGAGCCTTTTTTTTTCAGTCTTTTGAGTTGATTAGAATTTGTTCACTGACGCTTGAATTTGTTTTCTCTAATCATTCATCTTTGGTAGCTCCCACCACTCTTCGATGGCTGTTTCTTCTTCCTCCTCGGCTCCTTTAAGATGCCTTCCAAAGACGAGCTCACCAAGCTGCTCCGGGAAGGAGGAGGTCAACTCCTGAGCCGGCAGCCCAAGCCCGACAGCGATGTAACGCAAACCCTGAGTGCCGCTGCCTACCACGCACTGCCCGGCTCTGACCAGGCCCTCTGCACCCAGTACATCATCTTTGACCCCTGGGGCCCTCACAAGCCAGCAGTAACGAGGAGAGGTAAGGTGTGGTCAGCTCCCTCCACCTGGCTCATCGACTGCATCACAGCCTTCCGTCTCCTCCCCGTCTCGGACTCTCAAACCTCGGTCTAAACAATCTTTCATGTATTCAATAATGGTTTTGCACTGAAAAATCACTTGTCCTTGAGCATGGTCATCATGTTTGTTTTTTTTAATATGGGGGGGATTAAGTTGCGACCAATCACATCAACATTAAAACAATTATGTGGCTCTTAACATCTGAAATTAAAGTGCTAATCTACACTGTTTGTCAATTTATTAAGAGTGTGATAATGTCTCCTACCAATACTCATGGTTTGTACGGTCATGAAAACCTGGCATTTGAAAATAGTCATTTCTAGACCTGGAGAAGTTTTGGAAAAATAAACCCATAAAAACTTTGAAAAGTCATGGAATATTGTTTTACAAATAACTATTATTATTATACAGTTAAATGTAAATGTAGTTCAATTAAGATTGACAGAAAAATCTATACATATTTTATAAGAATACTTTAATGTTTGGGCAGATCAGTTATGTCATTTATGCTACGTTGAGAAACGTCAGAATCGGACATTTTATTCTTATCTTTATTATACACGGATGTTCCAGAGAATGTGTGGTCGTGAAAATTAGCTTCAAAGGCATGAAAAAAATCTCGGAAATGTATCGGTAAAAATGTGAATGAACCCTGTATGCTGCACGGTTTAAACCATTGTTTGCACTCGGCGTTCTTGGTCTGTGCCGGGTTTTCTGCCCAGTTGGACATGAGTTCAGGAGGAATCCTAACCAGATCCCCCGAACCACCTTAATGGACGCCTTTCAACGCAAAAGGGCAGCTACTTATGTCTGAGCTCCATCCAGATATCCAGAGTCCTCTGTATATTTCTAAAGGTGAATCCTGGCCACACTGCGAAGGAAACTCATTTCAGCCACTTTATTCTTATCTGATTCTTTCAGTCATTAACCAAAGCTGTTGGCCACAGGTGAAGGTTGGTAAGTGGTGCTGGTAAATTGCTCCCGCTTCACCATGACACTCCGGTACAATGCCTGCATCACCAACCCAACTCTTGAATGAAACATTTCTGCAATTTTATCTGTGTATAACCATTAGTTATGTGGTTTTTATTTTATTTTTAGAGTGGAATTGCATTCCATAATCTGGATTGGTTTACCAGGAAAAGATAATTACCTAATTAAACATGCCTGTCCCCGAAAAAAGATCGATGGAGAGGAAAGGGGATATAATAGGAAAAACAAAGCAATTAATTATTTCCTCACAGTACTGGCACTTTTGGTGTCCACCTTTGTTTGTGTGTGTGTGTGTGTGTGTGTGTGTGTGTGTGTGTGTGTGTGTGTGTGTGTGTGTGTGTGTGTGTGTGTGTGTGTGTGTGTGTGTGTGTGTGTCAACACCACCGCTGGCCTGAAGCTATGTGCTTTAAGAGTCCTTCTGCTGGCCATCTCCCAATATGCCATTTTCAAAGGGATTAGTCAGAGATGCACCTAATTGCTATTGATTTCTATGTGCTGCATAAAATTGCTTCCCTTTTCTTGTCCGCGGCGGGAGGTGGGAGAAGGCAATTAGTAGTGCGGACGAGATAGAAGCCCAGACTGACTTGTAATGAAATAGAATGGAGGAATAAACCTGTGAGTCATGCCCTTGAACTCACTGAGCATTACAAAACCATTATGGATTGGTATATTCTTATTTTCTCTCAACCAGCCCCAGGAAAATATTGTATTACTTTTTGTATTGTGAAATGTTCTGCTTATAGAAAGATTACCTGGAGTTTTGCTTTGTTCTGGGTCAGCTGTAAAGCTTCATAACGTTTATTTATTGTTGTACTGTTTTAAAAAAGAAAAGGGCTGAATTCAAGGAGATCTGCCCAGCAGCATCCTTAAGGGTTCAAAGGAATTATTTCAACTTTTCATTAGTTTTTAATGGTGTTTTTTCTTGCCACTTTAAGTGATCTTGTGACGTGAAGCAAAGATAGAAAAGATAACATAAAAAAAATATATCCACACTCGATTTTGCCGAATAACGCTTATTTTCAAGTCTATTTAACAAAATAGTTTTTGTCTCAATCAATAAGTCACATTTTTCATTTCTTATGCCTTTTTGTTTTTTTCTTTACTCCACCTCAGATTTCAGAATACACATTAAACCTTTGAAAATATTTACATATGAACAACATGGGGAACACCAATGGTTTTTAAACTTTAAAAAAATGTTGACCTTGTTTCTTGTACAGCGTAGAGTGAACCTGTGCGAGCATATGGTCATATACAATCATCATAGAATCTTAATTTTAAACCTAAATTTCAAATTTGTTATAGAAATGATACGATCCTTTTGAGTACCTCATGAACAGACCCCTTGGTGCTCCAAAAACTAATACAATTGATTGTATAATAACAGTGTTTCTCTCTTCGTATTCTGTGTTGGTTTTCAGGCACACTTTATGTAACAGTTTTGTTGCTGAAAAAAACAAAACATAAGGGACAAAAAAAAAACATAGTTTCCAGCTACAGTAAGTCGGTGTCTCATGGAAAGAACAAATGGTATACCTTTTAGAAAATGCTCATGTACAAGCCTGCGGTTTGAAGGATTTGAGGACAGATGGGGGTCATTTGAACAGACATTTACAGACCGACATAAAGGCTCAAGTTTCTTGGCAGAAAAGGAACAAAGACGGACTGTGCTGCCGGTCTGTCCTTGAAACTGTGCAGCTAAACGCATTTTCAAGGAGAAATGTAATTCCCCCTAGTTTGCTCAGAAAGAGGCTTTTCTCCGAAATGCCTTTTGTTATTGTGTTTTTAAATGCAGCCTATTCTTTTAAATGGCACACATAGGCATCTACTGTATGTTAATCCATGTGAATCCTATTTTATAGTAATTCCCATGACTGTTTAAGGAGTCAACCTACTTGCAGTGCAGACTCAGAGCAACGTATGCACCGGTACGGTCTTGCTGTAGTCCTGCATCTTGGTTTTCTTTAGACTGTACCTGCTCTGAATAGATGATTTTCTTAGTTTCTCTCTTTTTTTTTGTTGCTTCCCACTAGTAGCATGGAACACAGCTCTACTTTTATGGAGAGCCAATTGAGCAGGATCTTGGTCTGAATGGTTTGACTTTATGTTGACAACCACTTCACTGGTGGCAGCTTGTAGCTGGCAAATTAGGGAGATGAGCAGCCATGGCACCCCAGATTATTTTAACAAATGCAGTGAACCTCAGAAGCATGGAAGGAAACTGAATCAGGGAAATCAAACTCTCCAATGAGTTGCTATGTAGCACTGTTATTTCGACCAAGATGCCTGGATACTTCTATCAGGCATCGTCTTCTACATTGACTGAAAACAAACAGTTTATTTCTAGAGTTTTCTGTGAATTAAATTCTTGATTTTTAGTCTGTGTCCTTGCCCAGAAGAGTGTGAAGAAAATAGCACTTGAAGCAGTCTGGGCTGTTCATACTGTATGAAGCCAAAGGCCTGCTCTGTGACTCTTAATCTGGAACAGTAGCAATAAGGCATCAGTGGTGATAGCTATGCCTCTGAGCCCTAGCATGCTCACTTCAGTCTTTGCTACCCAGTAATTCCAATATATATTTTAGTTACGTGTACAGGCTGAATAATTGTTTGGCATCGAAAATAATTAGGATGAAGGTGCTTTTTTTATTAATCCTAAAATATCTGGAGCACCGAGGCTGTGATTGATAAGCCGTAGGTGTCAATTTTGTTTTATGAGACTGCAGACCTCAAGCCAGATAGATGAGGACTGTCTTTTCACATTAAGAGACACTAAATCACTCTAGGTTAATGATGAGAATGACCCGAGCTCCATTGTTGCACTTAGGATTGAACTCCACCCACACTCTTTTTTTCAAATTCTGTGAGTCCTCCATCAACCGTGTGCTGCAGCTTTAGAATATGCAGCAGACTTTGCAGACTATGAAATTCTTCAAAAAATTAGTTTTAGTGCCTTTTAAGGTAATATACCTCTTTATTCATTGGTCTTTATCCTATGTTCATTTCTGTCTCATTACAGAGAGCTGGGAGCTGCTATTAAGCAGCCCATCCATCACCACCCAGGAATAGGGTCTAAAAGGTTAACGGGAACGGATTTTCTGGAAATGGAAAAAATTCTAGTGATGAATGGCATGAGCCTACTGGAATTCACCTTTTGAATTAAAGACTAGTATTTATCATCTCAAAAATATCGTGTTTTGGGCCCTGGGTGGGTGCTTTTTCTTTCAGACTAGACCACTTGGGGACCACTCTGGTCTTGGGAAATATCAAGGCAATGTATTAACTTGTCTTTATGTTGTAGTACTTGCCACACCGCATTGGAAGAGCTTTTCTAACATATCGGAGAGGGGAGGGGCTGAAAATCTATTACACAATCTATAGCAGTAAGATAATGTAACAGCTTTGTAACATAGCAAGCCTTATAGGTTTTTAAGTGCTTCACTGGGTGCAGATCAACATACTGTGGCTATGAGATTGTGGATGAATGGCGTGCTTGTGCATGCTCACATGTACAATGCGCACTTGAACGCTGCTTAAAAGCATTTAGACAGATGCAGATTCCCTCCTTTTGTCTGCTGGTTCTCGTGGAGTGTGCCCAGTACGCAGGATGCAGCAGCGCCAAGCACCCAGCTGGATGATTTATCACAGAATACTCCTTGATTAGGGGAAATTAAAGCAGGCTGCTCTTGGCTCGCTAATTGCTTTGATAACAAGTTCAAGCAGTTAGTTAGCGGGAATATTTTTGGAGGATGTGGACCTCTGAGAGAAAACAATAACGACAATTAAACCGGAAGAGGCTGCCCAAAGTTGTGGTTTTGATGCAGTGTTGCTGAAATTTACATCTGCTCTTCTCATAGTTGCCTGCCACCACATTTCCTGCTTTTCTATTTCTACAGTTCCAACTTCCTGTGCCTGTGCTGAGACGTGACTCAAAACCACTGAATGTTGAGCAATAACATCTGTGTTTGGGGGTTTTACAGCAGTTAATAAAATGAACGGTAGCATCATCTAAGTGTTAGAGGAGAATTCCTGCCATAGCGATCAACAGTCTTATGAAGACACAAACATTTATGTGAGATGTGCATTTTGTAAACAAGCTCTGAGACTGAAGTGTTGAAACTCGAGCACATCTTTGCAGTGCTTTCACAGGTGTCAATCCTCGTATGACAAAAAAAAAAAAAAAAGAAGCGCTGTTAAGTGTGCTTACAGTTTGTTTTTCCTGCTGTTGGAATATTACAACACCTGCGTGACTGTGAGAGACAACAAGCAGATGACAAGTACAGAAATCAGCATGAGCAATCCAACATTGCCAATGGTTAGGAAAGTGTTCAAGGAGCATAGAAACTTTTTTTTTGTGTGAGAATAGCAAGTCAACTTCTGAAAATATATAGGACAATTAAAACTGGAGGGTGGAAACAGCCTTGTGACGAGTTCCGCCTTCTTCTCAGTGGCTAAATTTGTGTTTGTGTGAAGCTTGTGAGAGCACCTCTTCGATGCTACGCTGTCTCAGGTTCCTTAGGAATTGTGCTCCTGCCCTGTCAATCATACAAAATGGTGCAGTAGGCAGGGCCATGCCTGAGCTTTTCCACCATCCCCTGTGGAGGCTCTCTATGACAACGTCTGGCCGTTGAGGCACTCCCGCCGCAAGCACTGCGCCGGCTTCCACCAGTCTCCGTTGTGGCAGCGGCAGATGGTGCAGTCGTCCACCTTTACTTCAATTCCGGCTGGGATGATCGTTGTTCCAGCAAAGCAATTTGGACCTGCCGCATGGGAGGGAGGGGGGGCGGGGGGGGGGGACAGACAGGAAAGAAGGAATAAGAACGACAAGAAATGGATGTGGCTCTCCTGAGGGCTTCTCTTTTCGGAGGGGTGGTGGAGTGATGCAGAGAGCTGCAGGGAGTTAGGGGAGTCAGAGCAGACGTACAGATCTTTTCACGGGCATGCACCGATGGGCTTGTTTTTGCAACACTAAAGCGCTTTTGTTAGTCTCCCCTTCTCCCTCGACATGGAGCGCTTTGCATCCTAATGCGCTGCAAGCAGAGAAGCTGCCAGGCGCTGGCTTGGCAGTACAGAGAGGCTGGAGTACAGAGAGAGGCAGTAGGGAGGATGGTGTTAATCACTTCAGTCTGCATGAAAAGGCCACAGAACTCTAGCAATTCCTTACATGATTTCTCTTCACTCACACACACACACACACACACACACACCCTGTGCAATAAAGAACTCAGATTAATTTTGACATCTGATTTATCCTGAAAACACTGTAGGATTTACTTGCATGGAAATCTCTTTTTGTTGATCTTCAATTCTAAAAGCAGTTTGGTTGTGTACCAGTGGAACACCTCATACCCATGTATTTGATAACCTCAGAAGATAGAGAGATAGATTAATCCCGGGTACATTTTAGGATCTGTACGTGTGGAAGCTGAAAACGCTATTACTTCTGTGGGAATGCAACGCATTTATTCTTAGTAAATACCACATGAAATAATTCAATGTGATTGGTTTCTCCCTGCCCCGGGGCGGTTTGAGGTATCGTATATCTCCCCTTACTTCTTGAGACAGCACAGCCAGAAGGTGCCAGGAATTCCTCCCAAATTTAATCATCTAGATGAAGCAATCAGCAGCTCAATTGGTGTGACGGTGACTTTGCTCTCAGTATTCAGCGCCGTAAAACTTGCTAGATTCAAGACTCTACGAGTAGTCATAAAAAACTCATATGTGTCATAACTCTTGAAGACACAGTAGCTTTTACATCTTATTTTCATGGACATCTTAGTGTCCCAGTGAATTTGATTTAGTCCAGGGAAACTTAACACGAGCAATGAAACTGTACGGTAAGTTGACCTGAGGAGTCTTGCAACACAGGGTACATTTGGGGACACGGGCCAGCTGCATGCACATCTGTACAATGACTCAACTTGGCACAGAATAGGCCTTTTTTTGGAAAACATGTTGATATGTCACAGTAGGAAAGGCCTGGCTGTTTTAATTAAAATGAATGATGGCTGTATTCCATTTGTCTGCTTTGATTTCAGAGTCCCGGTAGTGCGCATGCTGGTTCACCGTCACGGCTTACTGGGACAGATCCATTGCCAAAGTCATTAACATCTGTTCTTTTCCTACTAGTCAACATATCTGCTGTGACACTAGTGTCATATAAGATAGTTTTGGGGCAACCCAAAGCACACAGTTAAGGTTTGCTAAAGATCGTGGTCTGGGTTAAATATTAAGTCACACTGACCCAAAGCACGAGTCAGGCCAAGTTGACTTTTTTTATATTTATGCATGACTTTTACATAACCTTTAATTAAAGAAAAGTATCTATACCACACTCAAAATATTCAACTATAAGCTGTAGATGTGTACGGTTGTGCTAATTTTAAAAAGTTGTTCAAATTGGTTATGCTAATTTTGCCACTTTAAATACCGTTGGGTAATCAACAGCAATGCATCATATGCTTTAAGATCATCATATGTGTGTAGCTCCGCTGTCCTGTGAGTCCACTTTTCATGAGCTCAGAAAAGCAGCCCTGTTTCTCAGCTATGTGACGATGCATTTTCCAGCTAATCTAAGGTGTGTGTTTGTATGTCTTAATTAGGAGAAATAACTCCACCCACAAAAGAACACTTCATCCTTCAGTTCATCAGTAAAAATAATCAACAAATGCGGAGATGCATGGTTTTCACTGGACAGGAAGGGTATGAAAATGTGTAACCTGAAATGTACATGTAGTAACTAAATGTAGTAACTAAAGCTGTCAGACACATGTAGAAATAGAAATCATTCTATTTCTATAGATGTGCTCTTTTCGGACCTGATAAAAGCCCTTTGATCTGAGCTTAGAGGAGGCATTGAGAACGCTTGCCAAGTCTTAACTCTCATTGATCTGTCTCTGGACAGCTGGCACAGGTTACAGGACAAACTCAGTAGAGGTTGATGAGGGAAGAGGATGACTGGTTCTGGCTGCCAAGTGTGATTGTTTATTGCCACATAGACGTAGAGCCACAAGGACACAGTTTCAGCTACCTGTTACCATTCGAAGGGCACACTGTCACCCAGTCGAGCTTGTGATCGATTCATGGCCAATAAAATTTAGTGAAGTCAGGAAATGTTTGTCCTGTGTCAAAGCTGTTCTCGTACATCATACTTTCCCTGACTGCATCTTAAGAAGTGAATGCATATAAGAGCTCAATACAGTCTATTTGGCTCAAATAGCCCGCTATATAGCACTGCTATTGTATGATATGTCTGTTAAAAATCCACGATGGCAGTCTTCAGACGGATAAGTAGATGACTTAATCCCATCAAAGTTAGAAAATGCTGGCCATTTTCAACACACTTCTCATTATCATTTTCTTCATGAGAATTATATAATTATACGTATCTCCTGATAGATTTACAGTATATAATTCATTATAAAGATAAGAGCTGAATCAGTCAGACTCAATGAACGTGGATCTCAGAGATAAGCCCCCCCACGCCCCCTCGACTGGCCCCACTATTCCATTGTGCTGCCTTCTGCCCTCTGTTGCTGTTTTCAATGTCTCCAAGATGCAGAAGACTTAAAAAAAAAAAAAAAAAAAAAAAAAAGAGGATACTTGTGGATACATAATAGGTATCCACAAGCCCAAAAGACATCTGCACATCAAGGTTGTAATATGAATTCATAACACTTCTGCCCTTGGTAAATGGGCCACCTCTAGTCACTTCTGATTGCCAAAAGCTTTTCTTTAACCATCTCAGAATGAGTGGGTTCAGCAAGATCTTGCACCGGTGCTGGAACAGTTCTAATGCAGTGTGGTGATACCATTTCAGAACTTCCTACGCAGCAGTTTTTGTCTGCAGATGCATGTCCCCTTCAAGTTCAAAGCACTGCTATGCTGCTGGCATGGCGGTAGAAGGCATTGTTCAAGGCAGGGTTGGTAATCTCCTCCAAAATCATTTTTGTTATATTTGTTAAAATTCTTATTACATCCAGACCGCAATGAATAAATCAACTGCTCTGGCAAAGGACTGTAATAAGCCTGTATAATTCATGCTGAATGAAACTATTGGACGGCCTACCTGTGAGCACTCGTTGCACGTCACCGGAGTCTTTCATAAGCTGCTAGTTGACAGCTATGAGTATTAACAATGGCCATGTTTTCTTTCATAATGATAATTTCTGGGGAGTGGCTTTTGGAGCTCGTGCTGCCTAGATACTTTATTTGAAAAAAGTTGGTAACACTGGGCTGGACTTTTCTATTGGATATTTTTTTTTTATCTAGCATACTGTTGCTAATTTCTCAATATTACCAACCCTAGCTTTAAATATTAAAAAAACGTTTTACTAAATTGTTTGGTCTGGGGTTAAGCAGACAACACAATCACCACACCAAACTATAAACTGTTGCTATTCACGTCCGTGTCGTACAAGTGTTCCCTTGTGAGAAAACACATTGACAATTTGAAAGGCTTTGCACTCATTTCACATAATGATTTGAAACCAAACACTTGCAGCAGGTGAAGACAACAAATGCATGACTCTCTTCCACTGATTGCATGTCAAGCCGGAGCACATAAGTAGAAGTCTTCCTTTCACAGCCCCCTGTCCCTTGGCCAAAAAAAATGAGAGCTAAACAGCATTCTTCATTGTCCTCTCCCCACAGCCCTCAGCTCCCATAGAGATTTAACTGGCTGCCAGAGCCTGACCATGCACCCTTGGGGAGCCTGGAAACGGCAGGCCTACCCTGAAATGCCAAGTGTGTCACTGTGTCCTGTCAGCCTGGATTAGCTCTCTTCTAGGAGCTACTGCAGCCTTGTTAGTGTGGGTGTTTGTGTGTGTGTGTTTGTTTTTTTTTTTTTAAATAAAAGAAAGCAAACAGGGGGGTTAAAGAAGAAATGAGAGAAAGGGTGAAAGAAAATGTGGGTAGTTGTTGTGAAATAGCCATTTAGCACACGCCACAAACACAGTTTCTCTTATCACATTTATAGGTCAACCACCGCTTGAAAGAAAAACTATATATATTTCACGGCATTTATTTTGGCGTCTTTCAACAGGAATACTCATGAACAATTTCTGTATTTTGCCGTGGCTCTCAACATAATGAAAAGACTAAATAAAATAACAAAGCATATAGTAGTCATGAGAGTGCATCTTTAATTGTTTATCAGGTTTTTCATTTGAGTTTAGAGCAACTTTCTTTGCCAGGTCTTTCAGCTCTCAAATGATCTGAAGCTTACGTTTAAGCCAAAAATGGAAAAGAATAGAGAATGCAACATTGTGTTGTGACTGCGTTTGATATTACCCACAGGCACTCTTTGTTGTTGAACATTCCAGCCCCAATCACATTGCAGTCGAACAGTTACTGTACTTTAGTCATAAAGCTCCATCTGTCCCTCAGGGTTGGTGCAGGCAAAGGGAAATCTCCCACTTCGCCTTGTAAATAGCCAGTGAACCATTGGAATCCTATAATTCTAATTTAGGGATTGGCTGTGTGTGACAAGGGCGTCAGGGCACTGGGAGATAAAAGGCTCTCAGAGGACCCATTAGTCCCTCCTACCATGCCTTTAATCAATGGGCTAATGTTTACTCTGCTTAGTGTGTAATTTATAATTAAAACTAGTACTGCTCATTAGTGTCCAACGGGCCCAAAGTCATAATTTCAATTCATAAAACATCAATTACATCCTCATCCTCTAAAGGCGCGGCCATCAAATGGTGATACCACAGATAAACTTGCTTTCATCGATTTAATGAAAATGTAATGACTTCTGAGGAGTGTGTGTTGCATTCCAGAGGAGACGAGTGTTTACCGTTTTTACAGATGGGGCAGCATTGCTCTGGCTCGTACACAGGGTTGACACACTCTGGGACGGCGCAGTCAGACACCACACAGTGTACCTCATTATTTGGTTCGCAGCGGCACCATTCACAGGGTGACGGCTGTGGGCAGAAGGGGAGGGAAGAGAAATCTGGGTTAGATGAGTCAGTAGGTTTCACCTCTATCAGTTTGTGTGCTCTACGTGATTATTACTGGTCAGCAGAATTAACAGTCTCCCCCTGTGCTGATAGTTCCCAATTAAAAAAATATTCCCATTATATGCATCTCATACTGTCTTCATAAACAAAAAGACAAGTTAATAAATTATTCACAAAGCCAGCTTTATTAGGCTTCTTGTATCTTAACAAACAGAGCCTGTAGCTGACTTTGAATAAAATCACCAGAAATAACTAACAAGAGAGTCTACAAAGTAGTGTTGATGATATTCAGTATTTTGCTGCATTCGGCTGCAGCCTGCCTCAGGAAACAGTTCAGAGGCTTATCTCCCACCTCTGCAACATGTAAATCAGTGCTATGCAGCGCTCTGTGCTGCTGCCACTCACTTGACTCTATCTTTACAAAGTCTCCTGACCGGAAAATGAACTGTAATGCAATTACATGGAGTGGAAAAATACAAACTGTTTCCAAATCACCAAAGGTCAACTGTTCATCATATTAGATTTTTTTCTTCTGCTCATCAAACAGTCTTTTGAGGGCATCTCTGCTCTGGGTCTGCTCTCTCAGCAACTCAGCACTCTCTACCAAGCTTAGAGGGTACATATGTTTCATATTTGATAACCCTTTTGCAGCTCACATTTGATAGAATATGTGATTTTTTGTGGCGAGCAGCAACTGAAACCAAACAAATGGTTCTGATAAGTCATAATAAACTAGTTCAGTTATCCATCTTAAGTCCACAAATTTCCCTAACTGCTGCAATCAATATTTAAATGCGTATAAATTCATATTTTTTGTACGGATTATACAAACAAGATACATCATGTTAATTAGTGAGTTTGTGCTTCCCCTTGTTTTCAATCTTTATGCTAAGCTAGGCTAGCTAGTTACTGGCTTCAGCTACATATTTAGTGCCAAGAGATTGGTATCAAACTTCTATAGTCTTTCTCTCGGCAGTAACCCAAAATGTTATCATTTTTATTATTCCTTTATATGCTGGATGTTAATGTTTTTCTTTTTTTTCTCTTTTTTTGTCATTATGCCATCACCTATCCCAAACTGCATTAGTTCCAGACAGCCATATTTCCACCAACTTCAATTGAATTTCAGTAACAACAACAACCGTTCCACAGTTCAGTTTTGTTTCAATAAGTGAATAAATGAAAGGACTGTGGTAATAACGGATTCTTTAATGTGACTTTTATTAACCAATTTAGCCGGGATGCATTAAGTTGCATCAAGTGGGAAGCTGCCAGGCTTGTATCTTTAGTTGAGTTAATGGCAGACTGAATGCACTACAGCCACAAGTTGAATATGAGCAACATTAAAAGATGGAGGGGTGGGGTAGAGAATGTATAATAATATTTCAGACAACTGTCCAGTGGGATTAAAAATGTACATAGGGCAAGAAAACAGTAAAAGAAAAATCAAGCTCATTCCAAGGAAACGACTGAATGCAGGAACAGCGCCTGCATTCATGTGTGTAAATGTCTGTAACTTGTTAGTATCCTGGTATATAAAACATTGTTCTGTATCTCTGCTTTAAATTATTCACTCTTGGTGATGTTGATGATGATAGATTGCATCTGCCTATCCATTGTGCCTGTTGTATATTTTAAAGCTTCCACTCGCTGATGTTCAACACGCCTTTCCTTTTTCTAGTGTAGCTGCAAGGAAATAATGAAAGCTTTTAAGACATACACATAAAGATGGGACCTGAACATCTAAAACTCTGCTCTCCTCTCATTAGAAATTCCTGTCAGAAATTCCTCTCATATATTATCCACACAAGTAGCAGTGCGCTCATGTAAATAAACCAAAAATATTTCTCTTCAGCAGAGTTAAACATCCTTCCCCTCTGTCAGATTGAGCACTGATACAGAAATGTACCAATTACACAGCAATATGTTGTCTCATACATATGGAAGATGGACCACATTTTGCCAACCTGACAGACTTAATCTGTGGGGGCTGGCAAGGTGGGACTCAGGGTCAGCAGTCAGCAGTGGAGCATAAGCTGTGTCTGACACATGCAATCTCGATTCAAGATGTCATGGCGGCATTTCAGGTTTCTCTTTCTGCGTGTTTCCCGAAAAGGAATATTTGGCTTTGCCTCGGCACCAGTAATTGATTATATAAAGCTCACTTAGCTGTGTTGTCCGTGAGCCTTCTGGGTTTAGTGAAGATGAGATACTTTAACCATGGGCAACATATAAAATCAATAACACCTTACCTCAAGTCAGTCAAGATTATGTTTGGTAGTAATAAATATGTCTCGTCAGGGAAACAGCAGTTTGCACTAATAAGCTTTAAACTCTGTATTTACAAGTCTTTAAATGGAGGTTCAATCCCACGTGGTATCCTATTTTCAGAAACCTGGAATTAATTATTTAGTTATTAGTCAATGGAACATAGACATGGGATGGATGCTAAGATTGTCCCAAAGTCTGGCCATAAGAAGGAGACTCACATCCTTATTGAACCAATGTTACTTTATTTCCAACCCATATAAAAAAATACAAAAAGAAGGCTAGCTGTAGGAACTACTGTGGTCACGTCCGGCCCATGTATTTGAAACCCTTTCTGAAGAGAAAGTGAGTGTCTAACGAGAATGTCTGAAACTCCAACATAGAAGATAAACTATATTGTTGCTCTCGCCCCTTATTACTGCTGATAAGATGGGGAAACTAAAACCAGAATGCAGCAGCATTCCTTGCAGCCAGAAACAAAAATGGGATCTTAAATGCTGAAAGAGCTCAGTGTGGACAGAAAATATAGTGGCTGGATATGGAGGAGTCAGACCGACCTATATTGATGCAGACATTCAGAATCCTGGATATTGTTACAATAACAAAAGGATATGAATAACTGGGTTTCTCATGTCCCATGTGGATTTCATATCCCTTATATGATTATTGCCAGGATAAAACCTAAAACCTAAAACCAGGATACTAGTGTCCATGGAAACTTGACCTTCATAACAATAGCAGCTATGAACAGGAACAACACAAACACATGCATCTAATAGTTATATTATTTCTTTTGGTAACAAAAGCAACAGACTGACAACACAACATTCCTCTCCTGAACAGAGTCTTTACTGAGCAGTGGATGGGCGATTACATGTTAGTTTGACATATCTGATTATGGGGAAAAGCACAGCACAATAATGAATTCACTCTAGGGCCGAGACAATTAGTTAAGTGGATGGTAATGGTCTAGCTTACACCAGTTCTGATAAATATTTGATCAGCTGCCAAACATTCAACAACATTTTTCTAAAACATAACAATGGAAACAATTAGACACAGTTTCACTGGAGTCTGCATCTGGCACGGATACAGTTTCTCTTTTCCCCCCATCAGGCATATTACTATCTTTAGAGGATAGAGAAGAAGACGATTATACATCATATAGTTGTTCTTAAAGTACACGTTAGGGATGCATGACTAAATCTGCTCAAATCTTTACTTGTTTTTCCTAGCAAATGCATTGTCTGGAATAATGGCTGTTGGAAAATTGTAGGGCTGGGTTGGAATTAAACGAAACATAAGAATTAACATATATTATTCATGTGGTTTCAGGGGATGCAATCAATATTTTTTTAAATGAATGTGATCCAGAAACAACAAAACAAAGACTTAAATTCATTATTTATGGTTCACATTCATTTTTATTATTTTAAGACTGAAATGTACGACAGTACGTCACGAGCATCTGGCTTATTGACGTATTGATTGCTTTATGCAAGAATGGCCAAAGAAACTAGCATAATGAAGCATATTGCAATATTTCTGATTCATTTTTGTTACATTTACTGGGAGGCAGCCCAATTCATGCAATAAAGAAGCACTATTCTTTGTCTTTGTTTATGCCAAATAAATAAATACAATAAACTTTAGCAATACATTGAAATGCGACTTGTTGATTTTTAGGTCATTTTGTACAATCTGTTACAAGTAAAAGTCCTGCAAAATCATACTTAAAGAAAAATACACAAGTACTAGGAGCAAATTGTATTGTATCAAAAGTAAAAGTACTCATTTTATGAAATGGCTTCATTCAAAGTGTTACATTTATCATTGGAATAGGTTTGTTACCGTCTATGCATAATCTGAATGTAAAGGTAGAACTAACTTTAACAACTATATTGACTGTTGGGTAGTTTCATCTATCAAAATGCATAGTTTATAAACTGATCATATGTAAATAAAATCTTGATCTGAATAGTAAGCTGTAAGTAAGCTGTAGTGGAGATAAATGTAGTGGAGTGAAATGTACAATATTGAAATGTGGTGGAGCAGATGTTTAAACCATATAGCATCAAACGGAAATAAATACACAAGTAAAGTAGGACTACGAGTCAAATTTGTACCTAAGTACTTGAGTATATGGAATTTTATTCCACCACTGGATCCCAAGAAGTGTATAGTTTTTTGGATGCATTAGTGCATTTTGAAGATTAACTGTTGCTGAGCTGCATGTCGGTAAAGATAACTGTCCGTTTTACAAAAGTGAGGGTCAGTAGTGTTAAATTCACTACAAATACAATTAACCACTAAAAATAAATATTATTTAACAAGTATGTTAAACATATAATGTTAAAAATGTATGTTACAAGAATGTTAAAAATGTCATTTGAAAGAGAAAACTACTCCATGTATCTCTGACACATTGCAGAATCCTTCAATGTATTCAGCTGCGACTGGTGCTTTCAGTGCATCCTTTTGTGTTTGGTCTACCGTGAAGAGGATCAGTCATGCCTTAGCCCAGACTCACAAAAGAAAATGGAGCACCAGCACTGAACGAAGACGTGCTGCCAGATGTTTTGGTGAAGAAAAGTCTCCTGTTGGCCCTGTCTTATTGGCTGGGTATTAGAGTGAATCAGCTGTCATGCTTTTCATACTCACTCTGAGACAAATGGAGACAGGGTGAGGAAGCAATGAATAGTTAAATAGCCTTGAGCAGGGCAAATGATAAAGTAAAATACTTTGAAGCTGGACAACAGGGTCACAGGAATCTCACCCATGCGGTTAATAGGAGTGACAGGAACGGATTGACAGTCAAACTGCTGTTGTCCAAGTCAAAAGAAACATTTCACTGGTGGTCAGGGAATACGGAGAGAGAGAGAGAGAGAGAGAGAGAGAGAGGACTTGTGGAGTTGAATGCTAAAAACACCCATGATACTTGTTCAGGGGCACCTTAAGTGCAAGGAAGTTCAAACAAGAAATAAACTTTTTAGAAAATTCTTTGTGACCTAATTGTTTTCACTCAATAATTTCTCCTAATTAGGGCCCTTGTTGCCTCTAGCAAATTGGATCAGAAAACCTATTTGGGCAATCATTTTTACAGCTTCCATGGCTGTTTTGTCTCGTAGGTGTCAGTGCTGAAAAGCAGAGTCACTAATTAGTGTTGTGTGTGATGTGTAGGCAGCTTTGGGTGTGTGTGTGTGCGTGCATGCTTTTAAAATTCACTGTTGTGATCTTCTGCACATGTGCTTTCACAGCACGTTTCTGTAATTACGGTACACCGAGTTCTGCAAAGACTTTTGTTGTATTGAGAGAACAATTAAATGTCACGAGAAACAGACAAATCACAAAGTGGAAATGAAATTGCTTCAATATTTAAGCCCCACTGTGTAGAAGGCCTTAACTGCGCTGCGCTGGATAGATTAATACCTGTCTCATGGGGATTTAAGGAAAGATGAGTAGACACGAAGTATTAAGCCTGCAAGTTTTAGCAGTGATATGACTTGCAAATTAATCAATTTACATTACTTTCCTCTAAATGAGAAATCATTCAAGATTGTCTGATGATTTAAATCTACTGTGTGCACTTTTGTCACTGAAAATGTTGGAGCCCTCCCCCCTTTTTTAACTCTGCATCCCTTCCCTAGGGGGGATCGCAGGAAGCACGGGATTGTTCACATTTGAGTTCACATCCCAGCCCTAGCCTGACGATCTGGGATCTGAACTCACCCTATATCTCCCGGTTCTTGATTGCAGCTGCGCTGGGGCCAGAGGGACGCCGGCAGCCATGCTGGGCGGACTGGTCCCTTCCTCATCTGATGGGGAACCCTGTAGGTGAAACACCTACTAAGGTTGAGTGGCATGACTCTCTCACAGGGCAACATAGCAAAAAAAAAGTAGAAAATACACCCACTGCTACTAAATCTACACTTACAAAAAAATGACACTGTATTAAATACTATGTTGATAAAAATAAATACGTATAGGGGCTAAATTCCAAATGTAGAGCATTAATGTAGCAGCAAACAGCTATTTTTTTTATGTAAAGTGGAGTTATGGCATTCTGAGCAGACAATGAAGTCTCACTTCTTCCGTGTGTTGTAATCAGAGTTTCTCTGAGCGTTGTTTATGTAGCCGGGCCGTACTATAGACTTAATTGTCAGTTTGCTGATGCATGAGTTATACCAGCATTCGATTCAACAAATGACAGGCTGACATTGCACTGCAGTCAGCTACTCTGTGTTGAATGAATGCCCAATACCACTTGCATGACAATGGCTGAATACTTGCATGGGACTTAATGACCGACATATTGCATGATGGGGTTTCCAGCATAATGGATAGAAAAATTGTTGGATGATGCTGAGCTATGTGTACCTCAATTATTTATCCCAGAAGCTCCAAAACTGACCGTCCGTGCTGTGTCTGTGCATTTCGCCTCCATCACCTGCTACTAAATATAAATGCAAACGTCTGCACAATGTAGTACGAACACCGCGAAAGAAATGCCAATGAGGCCCACACCAAAGGTTAACCTGTCGGCATCTTTAAACAGGGCCCTGTATATCAGTTACTGATGGCTTTTGATTTCCTTGAACACCGCAGGGTTCCGAAGCTTTCATGTCCCCACTGAAGAGACCCAACCCTCACACAGGATGTGGACTAAGATTTTAGACTTACTTGTGTGGTCTTTCATAGGAGATGCGGATCTTCACAGATCTCGTCTCTCATTCATTCTGTTATGTAACTATCACTGAAATGGTCAAGAAGAACAAACCAATGCATTTTTTCTCCTTTAAGTACGAAGAATGTCCTTCCTCTCTGGGCCCTCGAGTCAAGGTTAGCATGCCGGTGAGCTGCACTATTGATGGACTTGATCTCACATCAAACTGCGAGGATTATGCACTCACAGTGGCCCTTACAAAATCTGTGGGCTTTGCATCCCAATGCAGGACTGAGTTTAGTTTAGTTCTGTCTGATGTGCAAACACACCAATCAGTACAGATTAAGTACATAGGTTTTAAATGGGCTGATCACACTCACCCCTTATTAACAGCAATCCTACAGTATGTCACTGTCATGCTGATGTGCCAATGCATAGTGTATATGGCCACATCTAACAATTATTTTCACTATCAATTAATTTCTTGCCCGCGACCCTACACAGGATAAGAGGTTTAGATAATGGAATGGAATTAATTTGTTATTCATTTTGATTTATAAACAAAATAATTAATTTAAAATACCACTACTACTACTATTACTACTACTACTACTACTACTACTACCAATAATAATAATAATAATTCAAAAAAGCAAAAAAGCAGAAATTGCAATAGCATATCTTAATTGTTGCTAATCCATTTTTGTGATGATTGACTAAATATTTAATCAACAAACTGTTTCAGCACGAGCATACTGGCCCCTGAGGCAAACAAATCCTAGTTAATTCATTCAGCTGAAGGTACTAGAGGCAGACACATGAAAAGCAACTATAACGGTTTCACATTAATACAGATAAACTGCAGCAGAATGATTATGAATAATGATGCTTATCTACATTTTATTTGGCTTAATATATTGTGGCCCACCCCCCCACCCCCCGGCCTGCTTTTTCACGGTGACAAGACAGCTAATATTCACATGTGTGACATGTTCCAACATCTCCCAGCAGAGTTTTTTTTTTGCTTTACCTTGAAGTTATTAGGTAAACTGAAACAAACATACTACAGATCACAGAATATTCTGCTGAAGCCTTGCATGGCAGGTAAACAGAGATGAGGTTTTCAATAAAAAGCCATTGGTGTCATTGTCCACTTGCCACGAATGATATTCATATGCAACTCTTCTGCACAAGTGATTTAAGTTTGTTATCAGGCGTTTGTCTTCAACACAGGCAGCACAGATTCATGTAGTAGTAGTCAGCCTTAGTATTTTATTATTTAACCATAATTATTATCGTTCCCTAACTTTAAAGCTGCACTAATCAATATTTTTATAATAATAATGGCTCAAATGACTATGTGTAATGTGAAAGACTTTGCTTGAGGTGACACAATGATCACACACTCTGCTGGTCCATTCAGCACTACGGGATATCTTAGGAATATCTTCAGTCTACAACTTTAATGTTTTTGATTCACTTACATTGCTCTCATCAACCTCATCTCTAGAGGTTTACGGCAAAAAAACTCTGTTAAATTAAATGACTGCTTCTTGTGCAACACCAGAGAGCAAAGTTAGCAGCTAGCTGGTGAACTTAGTGGAGCATTTAGCAGCTAAAGAGACAAATATTTCCCCAGGGTTTGGTAGAGACCAAAAACCGAGCAAAAAGAGACTTTGACTCTGAATTCATCAGATGGCTGGATACATGAAGGCTAATGTGGCTCTGTTTACGAGCACATTCACCATAAGACTTTACAAGGTGATAATATGTTGAGTTTACACCTTGCTCTGCTGCCTCAAAGTGGCAAATAAATGGGAAGCTTATGTTTTCTTTCAAAGCCTTTTTAACCTTGTTGGTGCTAAATAGCTGAAATGCTTTCAGTCTTATATATCTTTATGAGGCTGAAAGCATAAAATATATATGCTCTCACATCTCAGAAGAAGGCTTAGATGAGATAACAAGATCAGACTTGTTGTGTGGGTTTGGTACAAATTAATACTAATATTAATACTATAAATGGCAATAATTGCTGATTAATTTTGCAGACATGTATGAATAAGAGGTTTCCTTATCAGATGTTACATTGTATATGTTCATTTGTTTAATTAATTAATTTGGATTTGCACATTGTTTGAGCTCTGGTATCTCTAAAGTGGTTAGCAACGCTGTTGTACATTGCTAATCTTCCACAGACAATGCTAGTTAATGTTAAAAATGATTTTAAAAGCTTACTTTCAAGTATTAATTTAGTTCTGGAGTGCCTATCATTTTGAGCTGGCTGCCCGAAATAGATGATTGAACAGTGACTTATGAACATAAATCCTCTTTCCACCCGAATGGGAGAACCCATTTGTCACAGTTGATTTGCACATTCAATTTTTTTAAATAGTAAAACTTGGTGGATGTTTGTGAAAAATACTGTGTCCACAGAAATCAGTTTCTGGATAGATTTTAGGTAAGAAAAAGTTGAGTTTTTAAAAATAAAGAGGATATTGGCCATGCCATCATTCTACCAGTTTGCTTACTTGTCTCAAATGTTGGGACCATTAGATTTAGTTTTTTTTGCCTCCAACATTATGTCATGAACTGTAGATCCAGAAAAAGATAAAAAATATCAGTTAGATCACCCTCCAATGTAACTTCAGTCTGGAATACTTTTAATTCAAATCACTACAGTAGATGTGGCTGACACAACCACAATGGACTTACTAATCTTAACTGGTTGCTGGTATGTTTGCACAGACGTGACCAAATGTTTTACTTAACAATAGAACGAAACTGTTGTTTTGGCAGCATTGAATCATATCATATTTCAATCAATTGTCAGGAATATGAATGAGGAGGTCTCAGCAGGGGCAGCAACAATTTAAACACAGACCTTAGTTGTCATGCTAATAGTCTTATTTCTAATCAGGCACAACTGTCACGCTCAATAACAACCGATGAGACACAGGTCTATAAACTTTGCTCCCTGCGCAGGAGACACGGGGAAACTGAATCTGCCAGCAGTGACCCAGTGTAAAAAAATCAGAGCATTAAATACTCTTATAGTATAAGTCAGTTTAGTAATGCTGGGTGAATGTTCAGTTGATGGTGCAGGGAGGGAGAGATGACATCACTCTGGGAGACAGCCATCTTTGTGCCCTTGGCCAATAAACACATTTTCACGATACTTTTACTGTCCACCAAGGAGTATACTCACACTAAGCCTCACTAACCCACACCTAACAACCCGACACCACAGGTCAATGCTGCTGTTGTGCTGTATGTTTCCATGTTTTAACACTAAATATAATTGAAGTCTATTGCTGTCAACAATTTGCAAGACCAAAAGCAGAGTGTGGGTGTTTGGTCAACTGCACTTAATATTCCTCCTCTCCATGAGCCATAGATAGACATCAGATTTTGTTTCATGTTTGAATGAATTTACGTATATCATTTGACATGAACGTGTAAGTCTAGTTCGGGGTGTTCATGTAGTTGTTTATGACATATATCAACCCAGACAAACGGCCATGTAAGTAAGATGGTTGCTTCAGTGGCATCTAGACTTTGACTGTTACTGACTGAATCAACCTGGCAAGATGGAACCAACTCATGAGCATCAGTTGGTCACTATAGCCCTCAAATAAGTTTGAATGTGATCTTACTAACTATTTTATCATTGTACTGATAAACACAATGCTATTAATTAGATTGGAAACAGGCTTTAAAAACCATGCGCCTTCAACTGTAGCCTATATGAGATAGAAGCATATCGATGGCCAAAGTGCAAAACGTAATACCTTCAAAATGATCCAGGAAAAGTGAAATAACCTCATATCTGCACTTTGTATATTTATTTTTATTATTTATTTTTATTATTTATTGGGTATCCTTAACAAATAGCATTCTGCAAGAAAACAACACGTTTTTTTTTGTATTCTCAAAAAAGTGCATTATTCAGACAGGAGATTTTGCTCTTCGGCCATCGATATTGGACATGTTGATGGCAACTTTTGTTAAGTGCTAGGATTTGTAAGTTGTCGACTCTGAAACAACTGTTTTCAGTGTTGTTAAACGATCCAGCTTGGATCTTAGAACTCAGATCTTACCTTGAATTCTTCCAGTATTTTGTACGTTTTCCCCCGGTACTCGCAAAAGTTTTTCACTTCCTTGCACTCGGGGCAGCATCCGTTGTGCTCCACCTTCGTGCACTTGGGGTGCAGTTTGGGGCACTCGGGCTGGTCGCACACGGGCCCGTCCTCCGTGCACACGCACGGACAGTTCGAGTGTCCCGGGTAGAAGCGCTCCCCGAGTTTGTAGACGAAGCCACTGTCATCCACACATCCTTTCCCCCGGTAGTCATCGAAGACGATGTTTTCACTGGCGGTCCGCTCCGCCTCGTCCGCGGTGTAATCCTCGGGGTTACCAACCAAGGCCGGAGACACGGCGCTCAGGGCCAGCAGGAGGACGAAGGCGGCCGAGAGGAGAGGGCCCATCCTTCGCCGCGACATCGATATCCACGTTCAACAAAATTGTGTGGATGTCATCCCTAGGCTTCCGGTATCCTCTCCAGATCCGTCCTGCGCTTCATTATTATTATCATCATCATCATCACTTGAGGAAATGGGCTGCAGTGGAAGAAAATAAGAGATGATATGATGGGGGATGATTCCAATGCTATTGTTTTGCACATCTTCATAAACCAGTGAACGTCACATTTCAGCCTATTCATTTGTACTCAGAAGCATGTGCATTTTTTTTCACTGCTGCAAACAGTCATTGTAGGGATCATTGAAGTTTCTCTCTCTCTCTCTCTCTCTCTCTCTCTCTCTCTCTCCCACTCTCTCTCTCTCTCGCTTTATTATTATTCTCTTCGTGCAAGATCTCAGCAATGGGTGAACGTCCAACTACAGAGAAAAGGTTACAACATCCACTATCGGAATTGGGTGGAGTGGACTCCTCATAGTAATCTTCTCCACATTTAATAAAAAACAACCTACTTGCTATATTTGTACAATTTCAAACTCCATGAGAGCAACCAGAGACAACAGGTAGCTATATATTGGTCTATTTGCTTTGAAGCCAATTATTATACAAATTACTATTCTAACTCTGGACTCCCAGTACTAACTTAATCAGCAATGTAACATGCAAATGTCCCGAATCATGAATGCGCAATGATTTAACCCAAAATGCATCCCTCCATCGGAAGGCGAAAAACACAAAGCAGAATCCAGACAGTTAAGAAATACATAGCTGGAAATAAATATTTCCCCTCGGCTTGGAATCGCTTGGTCTATAAATGCTGCCTGTCTTGACAGATCAATCGAAATGCCACTGACAACAGGGATGTACACGATATAGGGCAAACTCACCGCGTTGAAATACCTTGATATCCACTTAGTGTGAAGCCAGAGAGCCCAACACACAGAGGGCTAGAGCAGATTAATGATAGTCGCCTAGCCTATGGGAAACTTCACTTTATCCACAGGGTAAATTCCCCAGACTCCTCAAGACACTATAATCCTCCCTCACGGTCGTGACGATGGGTTTAAAAGCAATTAAACACCAGCCGTTTGGAGACGTGATTCCCCTTTTCCAGTGGAAAGAAAACGATATCCATGTAAAAGTAGGTCTGCTTCATGATTATCCCCATCGGACTCACCTTTTTGAGACAAACAGTACACGTCCAGTGGCATGCGTTACGGAGGGAGAGACAGACCGAGAAAAACAGCTCGAAAAATCCTCTTTAGCGTTCCCTGAGAATCCGGAGTCAATTCAATATTTCCCAACGACGCAGGTGAATGTTAGAAAGCTGCAGTCTTGTCTTGTTGCATACATCCAGTGATTGCATGAACAATAAAAAAATCCAGGAGGGTAGAAGTTAGAATATGAAAAATTAAACCAAACGAGATTGAAGCCAGTCATCGTTTGATATTTGGCTTTCGGCAGAGGTCGCGTTCATCGTCAGAAGGCGAGACTGAGGCGGGAGCGCTCTGACTTCCAGCACCTTGGAGAGCGACTGTCTCCTGCGTCCTGCACTGAGCAGAGCACAGCAGAGCAGAGTAGAGCAGAGCGCCCCGTCCCCTCCGTCACCCACAGACACAGCAACGCTCACATCCAACGATCCGAGGACGACTCGGGCTGCATCCCCCGAACCGGTACTGCAAGAGTTAAAGGCTAAAAATCAAGTCAAACGACGAAATAGATGGTCAGTAGACATAGAGGTTCCTAGATGAGCAGCTGGAGGTAGGCTAGATCTGTCAAATGTGTGGAATGCCTTTTTGTGTCTGTAAACGGATGCGCCTGTGTCTATGTGTTATTATGCGCCTGTGCATGTGTGTGTCCGGTGCAGATGTGTGTGCCATCTTCACACATGACCTGCAGCATGTTTCCCTGAGTGACTCATTATCTGCAGCAAAGTATACAAACACCCATTTGTATTCTACCATGAGACAGCAAAAAAAAAAAAAAAAAAAAAAGGGAGTCTGACTTGTCAGCCCCTACAACAACAGAAAAATACAGTATGGCTTTGCAGAGCAGCATCAACTTTGTTATGGTAGCTGGTAGGGGCAGCCTAACAGTCTCAGCTGAGGTGACTGAGTGAAACCCAAAAGACTTCACTTAATTGGTTATTCCCATGAGGAACCATACTATTTTCAACCTCAACCTCTCGGCCTGTCTTGTTCAAATATAACTACAGTATGTGTTCATCATGGCCTTTATCTGAGAAACTATTAAAACCTGATATTCTATAGGAGTTATTTTACTTGAGACGCGTATCAGTCCCCAGGCAACTAAGTCTGAAACTCACCTACAAAGTATTACATATTATACAGTTACATCTGCTGCATACTTGACCCATCATGAAACGTGAAATCCAACAGAAGCAGCCTGGTTAAAAATGTTGTGGCATGGATTCTGGGTATTTACTGTTTTCTACCTGACTGAAATAGCTTAAAAACATAGCTATCCAGTTACATAATCATACACAGTTCATTATCCAGAACATCTGTGAAGCGCAGCTATTGTACATCCTCACATTTATGTACATATGAGGCAAAATAATTGAGGGGCATTTTCATCCACTGATGACATGACTTAAGTTAAAACCCACCACCCGATTTTGATTTTCCTTATTAAATCTTCAATAATCACAGAGAAGGAGATGGACATAAAGAGAAGCTAACAATTTATATAGAGACTTTAAATGTCAGAGACAATTAAGATTTCGATTGTGCAAACAGGGTGGCACCTCAGAAGATGTCCTACATATATCAAGTGTATATGCTCATTAATGCATGGGCATATCCTGGGCCTCTCGGCGGCAAACAGAAAAGCCTGCTTTCTGGTAACATTTGTCAAGCAAATTCAGCATCAAGCTCAGACTTGATGACATTCAACCTCCGTAAATAACACTCTATCTAAAGAGCAATGTGTTAGCGAGCTCCTGCCAGCTACACTCCACTTATTATTTTCCTAATCCTAGAGAATATAAAGGTTAAAAAAAATGAATCATATGAGTTCTGTCTTTAGACTTAATAATACATCACTCAGGTTGTGAGTGCAGCCATTGACAGAGATCATGCGGCGGTTAGTTATCTCCCAAAGGTGGCAGGTTGTTGAAATGCAAATGTCGGCATAGCTGCAATCACAACAAAACCTGTGGCAAGCGGGGGTTTGTTAAACTCACGATAACATGTGCAAAGTGCATAATTACCGTGTCAGCTGAAACGTTTAGTAGGCAAACGCAGGGCAAACTGAGGTTACACTGCTAACTTTTATCTCTCACTGAATGTGGAAGGCATATTTTCATTACATTTTCAAATGGTGTTTGCATTCCTCTTACACTCCCCTAATCCTTAATGCTGTTCTCTCATCATTTAAAATCTGTATTTCACTTCATCAAGTTGCATGTGTGGGCTGCATTCCCCTCCACACTCTAACAGGACTTGGTTTCCTGTTCAAATTATGCCTCCTCCACAAACAGGTGTGTTTTTTTGTTAGATTAGGAAACTGTTAACGACACCAAACAAACCCTCGTGGTTTGTAAATGCCTGTCTTTCTCACGAAATATCTTTCTTATAGACTGTCTCCAAAGTATGCATGTTTATCCGGGATAAAAAGAACATGCATTTTTCATACTGCACTACACTATGTGTTGAACAATGCACCACAACCAACCCTACCGACATCCCTTCCCCAACTCTCTGTTCAGAAACGTCCTGGCTGTTGACCTGGTTACAAGGAAAACACATTACGATACACTTGTGGTTCGTAAAGCCTCTTATCTTCCTCCTTCTTCTCACACCACTCCCCCCATTTGAGCCTGAACACACGTGTATATCATTTATTAAATCTGACATTGCAAAAATGTTGTATCCTAATGTGCGATGTGTTGTGTAAGAGAGCCGGCCACCTACCATAGCACGCCATGGTCCATTAGGCCTTCACTCTGGCTCACAAAAAACATGCCGTGAATGATATAGAACAACACCGTTTCTGAAAAATGCACTCGAGCAACCACTTCCTGTGTCTTACTGCTGGGTGCATGGTGAAGTAGTCTTGTTGGTTTCATGACATTTCCATAGCACACCAACGGAGGTGCTTACATCTCAGTTGCGTTTGAGGTGAGACAAAGAATTCCCAGCCCACAGGGTTCCAATTCAATCAGCTAATGGAGCTCTTCATCCCCCTGCCTCCTGCCTTCCACCACCTCCGTTTTCCTGCAGCAACACATTCACTGCGGCTGAGTCTGTACCAAATGTTATAATGGTTTAGCCATTAGGCCTACATTTATAGCCTGCTAGCACGTCTTCGGCATTATATTCGGTCACAGCTATTCACGCGAAGGTACTAAACTGAATGCCAGAGAGGGAGAAAGCAGAGTGAGCTGGAGCAAGTGAAAGAGTGGAAACAGCTAGTGAGAGGAGGAGGAGGGGGCGGGGGGCGGAGGGGGGCCTCAGGCGACTGAAGGCTTTTGTGTTAGTGAGGCATACACTTTTCCTCTTCCATGGTATTTCCATGGGTTACGCTTAATAAAGTGAAGGCTTTGTGTTAATGTCTCTTGAAGTGAAATTCACGCTTAACAACACAGTTATGTCTCTCACTTGCTAAGTATTCTCTTCTTGCCTTTAAAGTAAAGTAAAGTTGTATAATTTTACCGTGACAGATGTGATCTTTGGAATCCCTTGCTGATCCACACACTACTTAAAAAAGTATGTTAAAGTAATTTAGTCATCTTTCATGATGAATGCTTTGGCAATTAAATCATCTTGATTTTAAGAACACTTCACACATCATTCTACACATTGTATAAAATGATGGTTTCAATAGACTGAGCATTTGTCATGGTTGTTGGTGAATGAAAAGAGTATTTCATGATTTTTTCTTAATCCCCAAAATTACAAAATATAAGAAATATGTCAGGTTGATAATCATATGTATAAAATGGTGTACAAGACAAAACAAAGATGGAATTGAATTTTTCACTCACGTAAACATTATAGATACAGAATGTGCAATGTACTGCCAGACAGTGAGGAATATGATGACTTTAACAATCTTAAAGCCATGTAATGGGAAACAAAAAGACACACCGTGTTAAGTGGTTCAGGAAAGTATATAACGGCATAATCAATTCAAACCGGACGCTTTTTGTAGTCCATCTGCTGTGTGGATAGTTTGCCTAAGTGTTTCAGTTCAAGCCTCTTTCCAGAGAGTGCATCTCATAGCCCCACACTGTTTCACCCCATCCACTTTCCCCTGGGGTCCGATAGACCATATTCTGTATTACATGGCACACTGATTCAGACATTCAAATAGCCCCTTCTAAAGTAAGGGCAAAGATTCATTGGCTTTGTGGGACGATTCAGCTTGGTGGCAACGGTGAAAGGGGAAGGAATCCGCACCCGGGTCTCAGTTTGCTGGTGGATTGCAGTTCTCCCCGTGATACTTATTATCCCAGCTGTGTGTAACGGTGCCCCTGTGGGTGCTGGCATTTCCCACCGAGTTAGAATAAGAGCTCTCTTCTCCTCCCATAGGGGACCTGTAGAGACTCTCTGATTCACTTTCTCCAAAGGCTGACGATGCTTCAGCAGCTTCAGCGAGGCACTGAGCTCTGAGACTGTGTCGCTGTGGTTGGTTGCCTCTTAATGACTCTGCTGCTTTAGACATGCAAATAGAGTTGAAGTGGAGAAGAGGCCTGGAGGGACAATTTGGCATATGAATGAAATGCAATACACTGGATTTCACAGTGTAATATGTGACTAAGTTGTATGTGTGTTAATGAATGAATGAACATAGTGTATATGGTTAAGAGGTATCTGCAAGATATTTGACGGCCTAGTTAAAGTATTATCCACCATCAATTTCTAATCCAGCACCTCTGAAGCTCACTAATTGACATGTTATATCGTATAAACCAGCTACACTCTCCTGCTTAGATTCTTTATGTGATGCTAAGCTAATTCTCTCCTAGTTGTACTTTAGCCTCATACTTAATGCACAGGCATTGATCTTCTCATCTCAGTCTTGGCAAGACTGCAAATTATTATCTTTCCCAAATTGTCGAACAATTCCTATTAAGCAAGACTATCTAACTTTTATAGAACTGTGGCAGGTACAGGATAGGAAATGATAGGATATCTTTGTCAACTATAAATGCAATCTTTTCACTAGTTGGTGCTTTTGTTATTCAGCAGATCAACTGATATCACCATCCTTAGTTTGGGGTATACATTACTGACTTTGTATTCCAACGTTCAGTGTGGTGGTTGTCACTTGTTTGTCGTGTAATTTTAATTCCAACTGTGTTTCTTTTGCTCTGGTTATCTCCTACATGTTGCTATTTTTGAGCTTGCATCTGTTCCACTTGGTCACATAACAATATGAGGCAACCAGGTTTGTTTATCGTTCATTCCTTTTTCAGCTTGAAAACCATTTGCCACTTACTTGTGTAAACAGTTGTCCAGATGTCTACACTGGTCTTTGTTTAATATTTTAGCAATGCATATATTAAAATGAAAACAGTTTTACGCGAAATGGCACAACAAACAGACTCTTAGTATTTTCTCTAAATGTCATATTCAGACCTGTTTCACTTTCCTTCCTGATACTTAAATTACATTCAAGCTGTGTTGGTTTCGCATTATTGTAATAATTTGTGACTGAATCATTCAAATTAATTTTCATAGGTGACACCCATATACGCTTACTGTACAGAGCACAACTACTGCTCAGGGAAAGGTACTGAGTGCTTTGAGTTGCTTGTCCCCAATGACATGCTGTGCTACAGCATGAACTTCCTCAGATTTCACAATATGCATCAGGCACTAGGGAGGTGTAATGCTTCCCACCATTTGACAGACAATTAGATTAATTGTCACTACATACAAAGGCTTTCAGTCATGAGTGTAATGCATTCAACGGTAATCATCTTTAATTACAGTACCCCTTGTGGATGTGAACTATTAAATTGTGGCATTTGCTGTTTTAGACAGAATTCTCATGTCACAAAAACTTTTGTTATTTTTTTGACAACTTTGGTGAGAACCTTTGGATGAAACAGTTTTTTTTTTTTATTCACTCTCACATTTTGAGTACTCACTTCCAGTGAATGGGGCACTTTACATTTCTGTGACCACAATTGGATATGTAAAGAGAACCAGCATTAAATCAGTTGTAGTGGTACTATCATACTACTAATTCCATATCAACATTTTATTATGATTGTTCGTGTTTGAACTTGCAGTGACTCTTGTGCAGTTGATGTTGAGATACTGTAGCTGTTCAAAACATGAATCATGCAAACATCATCCAGTACATTGGAACACTGATTCTTTCTTCAGATAAGGGAAACCATTCTGTTACATTCCAAACATAACCATAATGCTGGCTACTTGTCTGATATGTTTAAAAGATAACTTATCTGCTGCTTTGGATACTGTCAAAATATGTGCATTTTATTACATTTCATGATAGCCTTATACTGTTATATAGGACACCACTTTGATTTGTGTTGTTTAAACAAGGGAAACAATGTCTTACCTAAGCGTCGCTCATATGTAATGTCAATTTACCCATCAGATGTTATGAATGCTTTTCCAAGATGGCAGGAAAATATCCCTCATGCTAATGTGTGATATTAGTCTAATGGTGTGTGGTGGATGCAAACAGCTGGTTGTTCCTTGTTGGCTTGATAATTAGCCCGAAGCATTCAGAAGAGTTACTGCACGTGGCCCCTCTCCATCCTCCCCAGCTCTGCTGCTCAGAGACTGTTTCTCAAGGGAGTGCTGGCTTCCAGCACAATCAAACCCCTCTCACCACAGGGATTTTCATCGGTTCTATCTCTCATTCGGCTCATACCCTCTTCATCAGTTCTCTTTCTTCCATCCAACGTCACTGGTTCTGGGCGATGCAGAGGTGCGAATAGTTACCCACTGATGTGCTGACATCACTGCTGCAGATGGCAGAATGTGGATTTTTGCACTATATTAATAAGACCAGGTGTTCTACCACAAGAGACAGTGCATTTTAAATGGGCCCGCAAATGAAATGCAAACCCATTTAACTGTTAAGTGTGTGTAAGGTGCAGAAAGCCCAGCATCTGGAATGATTTTAATATTCATGCCCTTATCCATTTACAAAAGTACTTTCCAAACATACACACCCACCAATTCCTGACTTGTTGACTAATTGTTCAGAGAGTAGAGCGATGACAAGAACTAGAGCAAAACTGTGACAAATAGATTTTCCCCAGGCGCTGCTTACTCCATCTGCATAATGAACAAGGTCAACAGGCATCCTGATTTATCGGTTATTATACAAGTAGAGATAATGGTGGCCTAGTCTTCATTGCTGTATGTTATCATATAATATACAACCTTCTGCTGGCACATTGTCAATATATGTAGTCAGTATAGTGTCAGTAAGTTATTGGTGTTGTTTAGTATGGATTCACTGTATTAGATTCACTCATTCATGTCTTTACATGTTAACTCTACTATGAGCTCAAGTCCAGCGTTCTGCTCCGCTGACCTCAGTTTCACAATACATGTTCATTTTAAAACAATATAGGTCTACATCTAGATATTTTGGTAACACTTACAATTATTTTACATCCTTCTCAGTTGCTCTCCGTGAGGTTTTTTCCATTTCTATCCCCATTAAATCCCCTATCCCCATTTTTTCGATGAGTTTTTACTTATCATATGCCAGTGTCCAAGGATAGAGGATGTTGTATGCTGTACAAATTATAAAGCCCTCTGAAGCAAATATGTTATTTGTGATATTGGGCTATACAAATACAATTTTATAAAATTTTAAATGTAATAAAGGTCATGTCTATAATGCATTATAAGCACATTCATAATGTATTTGAATGCATGTATAAGGCTTTATAAAACTCTTTATAAATGTTTAGAATCATGCATGACAACTCATAAAAAGGTTTATAAGGTATTATAAGTGGTGGATATAATGTTTTGTAAGTTCTGCATTTGTAATGTTTTATATCTACTAAGCCAAGGCGACAACAGTGTTTTAAAGAAGCATCTGATTCCTGGATTAAATAGCACATTATAATTACCTAACTTTAGCCAGTTTAAGGAAACTGCTCGAGTGTATCATAACAAATTTCTGAAATATAATGGATTATGTCTTAAAATCCTCAATGACATGCTATAGCATGACTTTGTGAGCCTTAAGTAGAGTTCAAACACTGTATAAGGTTATTAGAAATTGTATGATAGGCCTACTATAACAAAATTAGGAGGACTTCTGAGCAGTATTTGCTGGGTGCGAGTACAGGGTAAACCAAAAATAAATGAATGAATTATGTTTCCGTTAAACATATGGTGACCATACATATAGATTACATATTACATCAGTTGAATGTTAATAAAATAGCTTGGTCTAATAATATAAGATGTCTGTTGTATGGGGTATTGACAACCGGGACATTAGGCGCGCAGATTGCCATTGGACAAAATAGTTTTGTATGCTCTGCTAAAGTGAGCGGTTGTTTGTGAAAACATAACCAATTTAATTTTGTTTGGATATTGATGCTTGTCCAGTGCCTAAAATGGTAACGATGAATACCGGCACTTCTGATATTTGTCCACACAAAGAAACATACTTCTTATTGCGCATCACCACTTCCTTCCTGCTAGGTACGCATACCTAAACACGCCTAACTTTACAACGTTTAAAGCATCGAGTAAATAAACTGTCACACCCGTAAGATGCAGCTGAGACACGAGCCTACAGGAAGCCGTTGCATACAGCTGCATATATTAAAATAAAAAATTCTAAATGCTGCTGGTCCTTTAACTGCACCGGTAGTAGCTATCTGCAGTGCAAATTACATAGATACTAGTTGAGGTACCAACACCGAGCCTTTTGCCATTTTAATGGCATACTTTTATGACATTTCTACGGGATACTATACTATGACATATTGTGTGACATATTATAGTTTGAATTTTTTGCCATTTTGTGGCATACTATAGTATGCATTTTTATGACATTTTTCTAGCATATGTTAATGCTCAAGATCTTTGGGCGGACTTGGAAGAGAATTTCTGGATTCAGTATGGTTATAATAAAAATCTATTTAATAAAAGTTGGCAATATAGTGCATAATCCTCAGCTGAGGGTTCATAAGCCAATGGCAGGCCACAGCCTTTCAACAGTTGCCTAAAAAAGGAGTCTGCGAAAGTTATCTGTCTGTGCGCATTGACCTAAGAGAGCCTCGAACTGACCAGTACATTTGGTAATATAGTCCAATGAAAATGTGCATCGTCGCCTCTCATTGGCTCAGTTTTACAACATATATTCGGCTAAAGTTTCACATGGCTAGAATCAGCATTCGGATTGGTTGGTCGGTGCATCGGCTCTTCCAGGCTTAACGGCACTTGAAGTCATCTCTCCACCCTCTCGTAAAATTGAACGCATCAACCCCCCTCAAGTGGAGTTGTTTTATTGCCCTTTGTGTTGATCTTGGAGACTTCAGTGTCTTCATCCCCCTCTCCCTATCTCATTCCACGCATACCTGAACTAAGTCTAAGTAAGAAACTCAATGTGGCTTTCTGCTATGTTACGCATACTCCTTGCCATAAGGCTCGCTATTCCTTATTAATTATCCTTTTTAAGTATCGTAATTTATACATAGACATTCCTTATTTACAAGTGTAAGTCATATTATATTATTACAAACTAACACATACTACAGTATGACTATGACATATCATACTATTAATACTATAATTTTTATGGCATACTTGACGATGATATTTTATGACATTTTTATGGCATACTATACTTTAAGTTATTTATGACTTATGAATGTGCTTATGATGCATTATTGATGTGACCTTCATATAAAATATTACCAATGTTTTTATATAACTTACTTCTTATGTCAGAAAAACTCCCACACTACCCCTTTACCACTACATGCTGATATAAGATAATTTGACCATTCAAACCACTTGGACCACATGAAATTGATGACGGTAGAGTGAGATTTCTAACTTCTGTTGAAGCCTAGTGCTGTGGAAAATAATAGGACCCTTGATTTTTGAACAAAGACAAGTGGTTTGCTTTTAGCCAGTGGCTGGGATCAAATGTCCAGATTTGGCCCTGTTTGTCCATTACAGCTGAACATCACTGCCTTTGCAAAGAAAAAGGTTTTACACAATATTCTTCTTGTATACTAATTTTTTCTTTTTCACTTTACATTTTTTAATGAGATTTACATATTAGGATGCTCTCTTTCTTTTTTCTCTCAGTCACCTCATCTTATCCCGTATCTATTCTCTTTTCCGAAAGCTGAGCTTTAATGACATTTGTATAATTTGTATTTGTCTCAGTGAAGGAAGTAAACACATGTAGGCTATACAAGGGTGAAAGTGAAAGTATAAACTAACTAACCGGCATCACTGGGCACTGTTTAACGCAGCGTGACCGCACAGGAGCTATTGGTCAGAATATCTGGGGATGAATGGCATTGAACTACAAGCAGTCCATGATGTGTCCATGTCCATGATCTGGTGTCCTCAAGTTGTTGACGTAATCAAAGAACCACTGTGTTGAGTAAATATTTTGAAGTAACAACAATATTATCCACTTTACACACCCACACAAACACACACACAAGCGATGACGGCAATTAAATGAGCATGTCATTAATTTTGGCTTGTACAATATCCGTACCAAAGTCAAGTTATTTTTACTCAGAAAATACAGAGGTCAGGACCTCGGTGACCTCAATGGTGGATACGGTCATGTGTGCACGGCACAAGAGTTAAAATATATTCACAACCCAATAAACCTGGTTAAAACCTTGGTTAAACCCAATCACGAAAGCTCTTAGCAGGCTACACCTAAAGGCTTTACGACCAGCTTTATGAGTTTGTTCATTCAGTTTGTTCGACGGCAGTCATTCTTAATCATCCACAAACAGTTTACAAAATACATGTTGCAGTTACCTTACCACCCAACTCAGAAGCACACATACCATTGATTGATCTTGTTTGTTCAATAAATGTGTTTGCACCCATTAATATAACAGCCAAAAGAGTGGTCATGGAGTTAAATTTTGGCTGTACTATATGCTGCTAATGCTGTCTCCTGTGGCGTGTCTTCAACGCATGACATGAATACTAATACCATGTGAGAAATACCATCTCTCAAATCAAGATTATAATTGGGAAATCCACCTCAAAATGTATTTGATCTGTTTTGTGGTTTGTGCTATATTATCCATTCTGGAACTGATCCATTCCACAAAATGCTCACAAATATCCCTAAAAAATTACCACTTTATATTTATATCAGTCATAAACGCAATTGGGATACTGCCCCAAGATCACACGAATAACAAATGTGAACTTAGTTTTGGGGTAGACATCTGCCTTCATTTGCATCACAAATACCCTACAAATTAATTCTTAATTCCTATTTTGGCATTCCACAGCTCTTGTGTTTGTTCTGAATAATTTGATGCAGAACCATTAACTGGGTTCTAAAATGAGGTCCGCCTGTGAATAGGGCCAGTCTAATGTTTTGAAGTCAGCTGAAATGAGTCTGCATGTTATAAAAGCCAGATTGGCTGCTTAATTATTCACAACTTTATCACCCATACTGAAATAAAGCGCTCAGTGTTCCTTTTATATAGTGGTAGTGAAATAAAATTAATATTTTTTTCTCTTTCGCAATGTATTAAAAAGAATGTCAATATAACAACAGCTTACAGACTCTACAATTCACTGGCACAGGTTAAATGTTGGCACAGAGCAGCTGCATACCTTACCTAAATCCGCTGACCACAATCAACGGTCCAGATATTTAAATATAAACGCAAGGGTCACAGTATCACTTTTAGAAGTTTTTTCATTGGCTGTTTGAAGTTTTGTGCTTGGTCATTCTACCACGAACTCAAGAGCAAACTCCTCCTGAGTTTTCATCCCTGGGAATGTTGCAAAATGTGCAACAGGGACGTAGCTACCTGGGACCAGAATAATGAGCAGAAGTTAACAGAATTGACATAGCGTTACAGAATAATTATGTAACATTGTGTTCAATTCTTTTTACAGTCACAAAGTCAAAAAGTCACCATGAGTCATAGCAGTCAAAGTTGTTAATCATGAAGAAAAATAATGAGATTTAGGAACCTCTGTATCCATGACAACTGAAGGATAACAGTGTTAATCACATAATCAGACCACTGAGAAAAGATAATATGCTTTCTTCCTCGTGTGGGATTTATTTATTTGAGATTCATTTTTTGGTATGCCATTGTACATCCCAATAGTATAGCTTCCCTCTGTTTTTATTGACAGATAAAACATAAAGATTAGACGGATGAGGATGACCAAATGGTTTGACAGATGCTGATCTGTAGTCATAGAACAGAATGTGTCCACAAGACAAGCAACATGCTCATCAAAACAACAAACAGAAAGAGACGAGTGGCTCCTCTTCTAAACAATCCCTTAATTTCAGACTGGCTCGTTTATTACTGCTTTTATTGAGAACAACCTTCATTGGGACATGGCCCATTCTGCAAGTGAATGCAGTCCAGTTGAAGGGCTATTTATTAAATAAATCGTCTGCCAAATTGCCCAATTGGAAGGATTTCAGAAATTGCTTATTGACGAAAACCAACCAAGAGCAAGTACAGAAAAAATGCTGATGTTTTCTATTAACATGTACAAGCTATTTGGCGTTGATTGCATCCATGAAATCAATCTTTTGTGTAAAATGTGAACAATTCATAGATCTTAGAGAGATAGACAGGGCTTTGACACTGGTGTCGGTAAGCTGATGTCAGAGTAAACCAGCGTACAGTGCAAGGACAGCAAAAAGGGGGAACAGATATGGTGGTTTAAATAACCGTCTGTTGGGATGATCACTGGTTGACAGAAAACCCAACAAATATACAGAGTTCACAAAATAACTGTGGTAGAGACTCAGTGTGATGAGAAATTCAATAACGTATGTAAACGTAAAATATCTACTATGTTACATAATTTCTTTTATTGTTTATCAATATGTGCACTAGCATTAGGTTCATTCCTGCCCTCTACATACTTACCAATTTGCCAAAATGTATTTAAATGTTTGATTGCTGGATCCTCTTGTTCAAGTGTCAAAGTGTCTTTGGGCGAGACACTGGTTCTCAAAATTCTCCTTTATCAGGCCAGCACTTGCATGGTAGCTTTCTGCCACTGGCGTATGTGTTACTGGTAAATATAGAAATTTCAAACATCACTTTCAATGTTCCAGTTCCTGTGAAGAAAGGCCTTAAACTCTGAAATGTAAGAAATGTCTACAGTATTTCTGAAGGTTGAATCCATTGTCATATTTATTCCTGACAAAAGACGGCATATACATTTTTATGAAGATGTTGCAAATTATTAAATAACGAAAACATTAAGAAGTGATCCTTGCCGTGTTCCATGGGAATCCACTCCACAATAGTTCAGTCTATATTTCTGAAGGGACAAGACAGGGAGAAGCCGGTGTGTTGTCCTGTGAAAGTGACTTGGCTTGTTAGTGCAGATGCCTGCCTCCCCTGCATTCACATGCATAATACATCTCAGCCCCATCTTTCATTCCCTTGTCTAAATAGGAGGCTTGCCCTCGTGACACACAGAGCAGCATGGAAACAGGCTGAGCTGGCAGGCCCTGGCAGCGGACACCTTGGAACCATCTCATATCTGCCTGAACCGTGATCCTGTCAACTTCGCTGAGACCCCGGGTAGGAAATACAATATATCAAGAAACCGAAACTCACCACTGTAAGCCTACAGCACATATGGAGAGAGTCCAGGATATTTATAGATGATGAAGATATACAATGAAGATTTACATGCACAATTGTTAAAAGGTCCTCTGTGTAAATACTACAATTATGATTTAAAAAAACAGATAATGATTATTATCTCCTTAACACAGCTGTGAAACTTTCTCTGTCTGTTACGACAGTAACCATGGTTATTACCGTGACACAAGACCAAACTGGGTAGTATGAACATATCCTTTTAAGCAGACAATGGAGTAGTACACAGTGGACTGTTGGCCAAGCTATACACTTATGAAATAACTCAGCCTAAGCATTGAGCTATTAAGGAAGCACTGTCCTTAATTAGATGAAGATATAAACTCTTTAGATGAGTCGATAAGAAGGAGCCGCCTAATGTGATCTCCAGCAGATTGAAAAGCATTTAAGGCAAAGTACCAGTGACTGCTCAAATGGGATTGTGGCCACTGCTTTGGTCCCATCAGCATTCAGCTGCTTTACCCCCAGCAATGTGGCTGACCCAGGAAAAAAGGACAGAGTGATTACTAATGCACACAGAAGGCTGGGTAGGTATTCCTTACATAATTTCCTCTGCGAGAAGGGAGGAGGCAGAACACTCAACTCAACTGAAAATGTTGGCACAGTCTTTTCTAAGCCAACACACTTATACAATTAAAAAAAAAACCAGCTTTGACATGATGTGCTTTAGTATAGCGTTTGACTCACTTTCTGGAGATTTCAGGATAAAGCATACTGTACTGTATGTCTCTTCATGGGGCTAATTGTAACTTGCTCTATCCCTGTATGTGTCACTGTGTAAATTAATTATTTACACATATAGTTATCACAGGGAATCATTTATGCCAAATAAAATAGTACTAAGTAGATGTATGGCACCTGCCAGGAAAGAGAGCTAGACCAATAGTCTACAGCCACACTAGTGACTCTGTGATGCTGTACTATGGAACAATGTGTAAACATGTCCACAATGACAATGCAAATATGCTGGAGGTATGTTAACCATGTTCACCATATTAGTTTAGCGTGTAAACATGCTAACATTCTTAGCACAAAATACAAAGTACTGACGGGTTATACAATAACGTATTGGTATAAGTATTAAATTTGACCTGATGATGGTGCAAGATGAAAAGTCAGAGAATCATCAAAGTCCTTTAAATTCACCCTGAAGGGGACATGGATGCCTGTCGCAAATGCCATGGCAATCCATCAAATAGTTTTAGACTTTTAGAAATTTAAACATTTCACCAAAAGCTAAAAATGTCAACCTCATTATGGCACAAATTGGGTTGTCAAAGGACGCCCACAGTCAGTCCGTTTCATCCTCTGGCGAACATGAGTGTCTGTACAAAATTGCATGGCAATCCATTCAATAGTTAAAATCTTCAGTCCGTCTCAAATGGCATTGCCATCCCATAGAGACACTTAACAAATGCAATGAAATGCTGGCAACAGTCAAAAGAGGCTGGAGTTGAGGACAGGAAAGAACAAGGAAATCCCAACACTAGGATTAAGAAATGAATATATTTGCAATATACCAAACGGAAATTGCCTATACATCATGAGTCAGATACTGCATAAATGTTCCAATAAAATTAAATGACAAAGCTAGGAGATCTCATCAGTGATATTGTCAGCGTGACAAATGATTGATTTGCATGCTTGTTTATCCATTTACAGGAAACCACACAGGCATCCTGAGTATTCTGTCTGACAGCTTTGTAGCCTGTAATGTGAACTAAAGTATGCAACATTGACCCTCTGCAGAGTTTTAGTTGTAACCTAATCTACTAATAGTTCACAGTGCAAAGCACTGACACAACAGAACTGAATACACTTGCGTATTAAGTATTCAACAATGCCACACTTATCTCACAGCAGATCAATGTTTTCCAACAGGAAGAATTCATAATGTTTCTGTCATGATTTCAAATGAACCTGAGTTCATTGTATGTTTTAGGAGAGGATTGTGTCGTGTTAGGCGTTACCATTTCATTACGGAAAAATAATTGTATCCAAATTGTTAAATGTTGTTCTCTTTATACTGCCTCATCTTATCTGCAGTGTTTCATAAGATGGAAAATAAATATTGGACACTTTGAATCTGTCTTATCTCAGTCTGAGCTCAGGAATCTAAATTTCATACATCATAAAAAATAAAAACACTCCCAAACATGTTATGATCAAGCTGCATGGATGTTGGAGTGTTTTGAGGGACAGCTGAGTGGTTCTGATAAAACTGAATGGGTGCTCACAAAAATACAGACACATTTGAATTTGTTGTGGTGCCAGAGATAAATCTGAGATACAATATATCAGGTAGATTTGGTACATTAGAAACCAAGGCATATTCCCTCTACTTCAGGGTAATGGAAGTTTTAGAAATACTTCATAAAATAGACTAGAAGGACATAGAGTAGTCAGAGAAGGACATTTTAAAGACCACAGTTTTATTCATGAGGCATGCAACTTAGGCTGTTCTTCTGAGTTAAGACAAGGACTTCCTCATGTGAAATCCAATGGGCTATGTAAGAGTCATTTTTCATATTCTTTACTTGTTCAAACATGGATGATGGAATATTTTCCCGATAGACTTCATTATCTCCCACCCCTGACAGTTGTTGTTTCGTGTTTTTTCAGTGTTTAGTGGCAAAAATGTAACATTAATTGCAAATGTTTACCATCTCAGTCTGTAAAGTATAACAAAACATCTAAAAATGGTGAATCAATTTATTTGGCTGCAGAGTTCTGCTGTCTAGGAGACACTTCTGCAGTGTTATTTGTTACGTCTTGTGAGCAAAAGAGTGGCCATAAACCCACACGTTGCCTATTACTTACCCTCATATTTTCCATCTATAATGCATTACTTTAATCCATATAAGTTATCATCAGGCACATTCCCACGCATGCACGGAATACTGTGAAGGGTGACAGTGCTGTAATATTTATTAGTGTGTTCGAAAAGTGATGCAATATCAACGAATGGTGGGACTGATCTTGTGAGTGGCTCTAGATTCCATTATTGTTGTGCCAATGCTATTTCATTGCTATGACTGATGGAGAGTGCCATGGCAATTGTTTGGGGACATAGTTCTGGTGCAACAACTTCTCCCCACCAGGGAGTGTTAGGTAATATTTTCTCCTCCTGGATCAGGGATGGTACATTCCTCCATGCTACGCTGCCTTCACTGCCGGAGCTTAATAATAAGCCTGTCAGCTTGATTTAAAAAGCCTGTGGCAGTATTATGAGAGACACCATCAGATTTACAATAATTCATAAATCTCAAGCAATAAAGGATAAATCAATAGAGGTGTGAGTTTAAACTGTTTTCAGTCTCCTTTCTCTCTGTGTCATAGCTCAAAGGAAAGACACAATTCAATTGCGGAGGCACTGCTGCACATTGCAAAATATACTTATATTGTTGGCAGTGCAGTGAGACATATCCCCTTTGTGCATAAATTGGCAGAATAACACTTTAAAATATCTGGTGTGATTGGATAAGTGTTTTACTGGACTACAATTAACTGAATTATATGATAAACTTTAACAACCACATATGCCACTCCTGAATCAAGATTTACACTTATTTTTCTGCATATGTTTTATTATTATTAAATACAATAAAACATTGTACGAATATAATATATAAAATGTCATAAAACAAAAAATGTTGATATAGGTATTGAAATACTCCGTATAATAATGTAGTTGTGACGTACTGAAGGAAGGTTTACAGGCTAAAGTCCACAAGAAGAAGAATAGTTGGACCACAAATGTACCTGATTTCATAATATACATATATATATACAAAATATGTTTCTTTCATAATTATGTGTATGCCCCTTGTGTGTGCTGCCTTATTTACTGTGAGGTTCTGCACATATTTGGGTTGGCACGTCCTGATTGCCCGGCTACGTGTGTGCAAATTTTAAGCGGCCGAATACATGCTTGTGAATTAGAGATTACCCATGGAGTCCAGTGATTGTAGAACTAGGGTTACAATTCCGTAACCTTTGTTGCTATACAGCACGGCATTATTTGTGGGGCTTGTCTCCAGTCTAGAGCTGCCAATCACACAAAACTGTGGCCAGAAGTAAAGTTCTGGGTGGTTGTGAGCCTTTCACATGGAAAGGAGCAGTATTGCTTATTAACACTTTCTTACAGAAAACATGCCTCTTTGAATTGAAAAGATGTAATAATCACCTGGAGATATGGCGAAATAGAGCAGTGTTTGCCTAAAAGTGGGCTTCACCAAAACCAGGATAACGCATAGCTGCAGTTAATGAAAAATAAAAATTAATTAACAGATAATCAATATGCCAACTGACCGCGCCTAAAATATTTAGCTTTTCATCAGGCAGCTGGCATTGTTTAACAGCCTATGAGGCCATCTATTATAACTGTCTGGCAAGCTACCTTGCAGACCATCGTTTCATTAATTTGCTCGAGACTACTTCTCAATACCAAGTCCTCAGTTCCCAAACCTCTTTTTCTTAAAGTGTAACTTAATCCCCAGGTCTGGGTCTATACACTGCATAATTTAATATTGAGCAAGGGGCTGAGAGATGAAACCACGGCCACTTTTGTATGATGAAAACCTTTACGGAATGTCGACAAACATGAAAGCCGGAGCACAAGCCAGAGCTGATGACAGCTATTGTAGCTTGGAAAATAGCTTTAAGCATGGGGTACTGAGTTGTATGTATTTACTATTTATCAGACCGCAACTGAGACAATAATTACACCCTTTGTCCTTTTGCTTCACTCTCTGCCGATGGGACACTATTATGCTGAGAGGAGAGCGGACACCAGCTTCGGAGATGGACTTAACCGCTATATGCAGATAAATTTGGTAAGAAATGTCAATATTAACACCAGTGTTGATGTGTTTCATTAAAGTACATTCATATAATTTAGTTTATAGGTTAAAAACACAATTGAGTGTGCACAAAAATAATCTCACGGCAACAAACAAAGATTTCAGTTTACAGTACTTAAAAACAACTACCTCTTTAGAGCATTAAACTTAACATTTATACTTGAATGATATCACTGTTGTTATTATATCATATTATATTAGAGAAAGAGAAGAAAGAAATCCACCCATCACAATGGGCACATAACCAATGCAGTCTATTAAACCTCATTATAATATATTTTATACTGCAAATACTGTATTACTTGCTGTATAACATAAATATGTATCTGTGTACATTAGTACACAAGTACATTTCCTTTAAAAAAAAAAACAGCTGGAACAAAGTAAATAAGAGGTATCATTCCGGCTAACATGCTAAGCCGCAAGGCCATGAACATGGAAGTGATGCACATGGAAGTGATAATCCCACACAGTAAACAAAATACATCTTACATTTAAAACAATAACTTATAATGCTGCATCTTTTAATCCTTTTTTAATCCTGTGATGTACCACTCAGTGGGTGATCACTGCCGTGCTCAACACAGGCATTGTCCTGAATGACCAGCCGTTTGTAAGCAACTGATGAAGACCAGAAATAATGAACAGTCATTATTTTTTCATCAGAAAGAAAACTAATTTATATTTACTTACAAAGTATATCTCTTTTTCATTTCTCTGTCAGTCACATTGAAAACACAATCCCTTTCTGTTACCTATAAGACAATAATGTTGGCTTGGTTTCATGTGTATGTCTTGTAGAATAATGCGATGTCTTCATATACTTGAAGTGGATTATCTCATCCAAGTGTGAATAAATTATGATTCACTGTTGATTGGATTTCTGTCAAGAGATTGAACAGGAAATGAAAACCTTTGCATGGAAAGGGGTGACAGTGGGACAGAAAATTGTATGTGGTGATTAATGGTTTGGTGCCACTTATGCAGCTATTTTCTGGCTTGCGAACACAGGAGGTAAACAAGGCAATAGCAGAGGCAGCTAATCCTCTGCATCATTCAGTCCTTGGTATCTGTCTGAAAGGGTCAATGATTGACTCTGATTTAGCCTGTTCCCAGTTCAGAGGAAATGAATAGATGCCAATCACACTCCCGCAATTCTGTCAGCGGCACTGCCCAGCTATGAATAGATGGTGCACAATGCATTCTTTTTTACCAGTCCTAAATTATAATTAAGTGCTAGATTACATGTCATTGCAGCATATGCAAACCATGTAAGTGTGCTGTAATGTAAAATGCAATACAGGGATAATATGTAACTGTTTAAAAGGGTTATAGCATCAGAATCATTATCTTTTATTTGCTGCTTGAAAGCACACCAGTGAGATCTGTGCTATTTGTGCTGGCTTTTTTGTTCTGTCTTTCTTTCAGAACAGTTTGCTCTGAATTATTGTTATGTTATTCTTTTAATTACAACAACATTAAGGTGTAACAGCATTTTGGTATTTAAATGGTTGAGTTTAAAAACCTTGTGGGACAAAGCCACATTTACTCGTCAAGGCTATTCAGCGTCCACACAATGGCTCCTCCAGAAACAGCTTCCCGCAATTTTGAGACAGGAGTCCACATGACATGGGTGCTAGCTGATGTAGTAGCTTCATCAGGGAGTACCACTGTATCTTCATGTCACGAGGAGCTGTTGGAATATCTAATAGCTGTGAGAAGAAGAATCAGGTGTCATGATGATAAAGCATTCAACAATCAGCCCCAAAACTTCTCCCTGCCTGTTAGCACAGGAATGCCACAGTCTGGTTGTCCTCATGACACATCCATGCCGACTAATGTTGCAGGAGTCTTCCAAAGTCCATTTGCTGTCAGATGCCCTGATCCTGCATCATCCCCCTTTAGCTACGCCAAGAAACGCCACATACCAAGAGACCTTCCCAAGCAGAGACACCTGCTTAAAAAACATTGTTTTTTCTTTTGTGCACATGCTCTAGCCGTTGGCTGACTGCCCGATAAATAGTCAGGTAATGGCATTTGTAAAAATTAATGCCAATTTACATTCTTAATGCTACAAGGCTCTGATAGCGCAAGTGGAAAGAGTGATAGACCAAAGCTCCAGGCTGGGCAGGAATGGAGCGCTCAGTTGTGCAAGTAAAAATACCACAGTGTAGATACACTCAATTACTAGAAATAGTCACGCTTTTAAATGGTTGCTTGTTGTAAGCAAATGTACAAAATGATTTGCATCAAAATACACTTAAGGTACCAACAGTAAGAGTACTCATATTGCATTATGTCCAACTTAAGAATAATGTGTATTATACTATTAGATCATAATTATTGGTGAATTAATGTGTGTATCACCTTGACGCTGCAGCTGGTAAAGGTGGGGCTGATTTTAATTACTTTATATTCTGGTGGGTAGTTCGTGCATTTCAACCAAGGTATCAATACAGTTTTATCTCAATCTGATAATACTATATCATAATTAATTTGTGATTATATTTTTGTATTATTAATCTGAATCTGAAAAGTAATTATTAACCAAATCTATCAAAAACTTTAAAATGTTTCGCCTCTGATCTGTAGTGGAGTCGAAGTATGCAATGACATTAAATGGAAAAACACAAGTATTTAAAAGTTGTATTATGGACAGTGGGTGAGTAAATGTACTTAGTTACTTTCCACCAATGGGAGCTCTTCATCAAGTTGATTGAAAACCCAAACTGGTTAACTGCAGCATGAAGTGGACTGTGTGAAGCATGTTCATTTTGTGTCAAAACCACTTTGTCTTATCATGCGACATCTCTGCAGAGAGTGAGGAGCTGACTTCATACAGCCATTACTGTATTAGAAGTCTCATCACTGTGTCTGCAACTGCTCCCATCCCACTGTGGTTTTCACCAAAGACCTTTGTGTTCCAAGAATTCCATCATTTTGTATTCTAGTCCTGCCAAAGCACCGTGTAAATATATTATGCCCAGACTATTGCAGGCAAACAATAAAATACTCAGCCTAAGGTTAATCAAAGTGCTCTGTTCGGTCTTATAATTTTTTTTTAATTACCTGCATCCTCAAAAAACTGAGTGTTTCAGATAAATTCATTTAAAATACTGTTCGTGCATGTACATTACCCTGAACCCAAATCTGAAAATGAAATAAAAAGGGGGAAACACATGCAGAAGTTTGTCACATTATATATGAGCTTCAACAGGGATTTCTGTACCACTGATTAAGTTTAAATTCCAAATGATCAGAATCAATGAGTATATTTTGTTTGTCTAAACTGATAAATAATGGGTTGAGAGTTGTTTTTGTCAAAGCCTAAAGAACAAAGTCTTGCCGTTGTGTCATCATGATGGTAATGGATGGAGACTGTCCTCCCAGGAAGAATCTCAGCATCAGTTGTTTCAGCAAGTAATAATATATATAATCGTATTGTAAAGAATAGTATAATATAGCATATGAGAGTATACTATTGTATTTAAAATATAATAGTATGGTGAAGTATTGTATAACAGTATAAATAGTATAAAATAGTATGATAAAGTATAGTATTGAACCATGTAAAATAGTATAGTATAATATAGTATAGTGTCACTGGTCAGAGGTTGGTGAGACAGGACCTCCCTGTTCATCACATCATTTCCACTGGTGCTACACTGCTTACCATGTCAGTATAACTTTCAGTAATCTGAAGTGTGTATCTTTTAGGCTTCTGCTTGTGTATTCAGCTTCACCTCACCTATCAAAGCATGCTAAGCCGTCTGATGATCTAGCTGTGGGGTGTGTAGACACTGTAGGACTTTGTTTTCCCTGATTCTAAAATCCTTGAAAATCCTTTACATCAGCCATGTGTACTGGGCAAACACAAAGAGGGATATGAATGCAGAGTGAAAGGTTCCTTTTAGAAATACTGAGTGATGCATACAGCAAGAACTCTGCTGGAGGTGTATTGCCTGATTTCTTTCTTCTTTTTTCTCACATCGTCTCTTCTGGTCAAATTAAGTTATTCAGCAGCAATTTAGGGTGAATGCATTTAAAAGCCTGAGAAACCACGGTTGCAGGTTTATGTCTATGTCTCCAAAATCAAGATGTTTTTATTTTTTAGCTGGGCTATATACAATATTTTCTATGTGTGTGTGTGTGTGTGAAAGTGTATGTTAGGAATTTGTGATAACAGCAGTTTAAAAAAAAATTGGGAATTTAAATTTGAATGCATTGTCTTATTGGAACTAGAGAAGCCTACTGTTTTATCCACAAAGTTAATACTGTGTTTGAGCTACTTCGGAGTTGCAGCTAAAGGGCATATAGTAATCACAATATTTTTTCATCCTTTTACCTGTTCACCCAGCCAAAAATAACTATTTTTTTTAAAGCTTTAGAGACAGAATATCCAATTCATAAGGGTCACTGCCCCTGCATTTCAGCACAGCACAGGCATACCACAGCCTTTTTGCCCTCTGTTTGCCCTGCTGTGTTTGTGCAATTTTCCTCCTGTGGTGGCCTCCATGTTTGTCACCCTTATCTCCTGTGGCCAGGCCACTGCTTACAGGCCATCCTCTAGGGAAGACTGCTGTTGACCTGAGCTGTGAACACACTTGAAAGACCTGTGAAGCTTGTCAGGACCCATGACCCACAGCCTACCTTTTGACTTGAGGCACTGAATGGTGTGCAGGATTTCACTATACATGCATTCAATAAGCTAAATCATGAGATGGAATGTTATGGGTGTACGTAGATCCAAGGAAATGAAACCCACTGAATTGAGCATTAGCTGCTTCACACGTGGCATTGGAATACCAATACTATGTAGCAACCAATGAGTCAACATTAAAAAGTTACATTAATATGTCTTCAAATTTGAAGCACATCATGATTCCCATTTATTATACAATAGACACAATTTTGTATATTAATTTGATTATTATTTTGCCCTATTGGTCCATTGTCTGTCAATTTACAGGGGTTGGGGGTTTCACATAATAAGAAAAGGCACTGACCTCATTCCCATCCATTGCTCGAGCTGAATGATGAGCCACACATCAGCCCAACAAGGATTTATAAAGAAAAGTTGTTTACCCCAGCCTTGGCTTTGACATTACATTTCTTTGGAATTCTGATTTGTATGCAAATGGTATAAATGTTTAATACCATGAGCATTGGCAATGCATGGAGATTAATGACAGCTTGGCAGAGCATTGGCTGGCGAATTAGTATTCCCCGCCCTTCCTCTGGGCTCTGTCCGGCTCCTGTCTGCCAGAGAGGTATAGGTCCTGCTCTGCAGACAGGGACATGCCTGAAAATGTGATACCGCCATCTCTGCATTAACTGTTAATGCCCAACAAAGGTTCAGTTTGGACTGATGTCTGCATTGTATACTAATATTAATGGATCACTCAGCAGCCTGTGCAGATGACAAAACGTTTTTGTTGGTACTGAGTAAGTGCATTAGTGCATTACTATTAAAAACACAACCACACTGCATTACGATGGCCTTGTTATGAGATCCCCTTTGGAATGTGTTTTTCTAAAGTTTGATTTTGGAGGCAACACTACGCAATGTACTATACAACTCCAACAATAACCTCCTGACAAGCCAGCAGTGTTGTGTGCAATTTTCTTCATGTGCAACACGATGGAGGTTTCAGAAAGAAAAAAAACATTATTTTGCAACGGGTGAGGAACTGCAGGGAGCCTTACACAATCCTTTCACAGGCTTTTTAGTCTTTTCAGAAATAAGTCTATATTCATTGTCCATTTACAGGTTTTATAATTATTTTTAGAACATCACTTTTGCTATTGGCTTTCCTCTTCAAAATACCCAAACTCCCAAAGTGTGTATTGATTGCATGTGTAATTAGTAGTGCATGGAATATTATTATGTCAATATGGTAGGTTGGCCTGAAGGAAAAGAGGGGGACCAGTACCCAGACAAGTTTGTTGGTTTTGCTTTGTTGTCTTGCTGTACACCATGTGTGCTAATAAACCAACCTTCATAGTCTCCTTATAAAACAGTAAATATGTGATTCCATCAGGTATTACAACATTATCCTGTAAGTATTTGTTTGCGAAATGGTAACCCTTTAGAAAACAGCCTGTAAATTACAGGGCACTTACTGTATATGCAAGTACAACGAAATAAAACAAAAGGTAAGGGAGTAAGGGTGAACACATTTGTACTTTAATAATTCAAGGGCTCAGTTATATTACTGCCAAGTAATAACACAAGAAAACCATTAAATGGGGTAAAAGTGTTGATATTACAATGACATAATTAATGTTAGAACTTATTTCAAAGTTATTATTTTACTTACATTATTGTTGTTACTGTAGCGGACCCCAGCCGGACAATGGTGAAGTGTACTGATGTTTCCAGGCATTTATTCATGTTCAACTGTAAGCCTTATTTTGACGAACATAGATAACATTAACGTCACATCTTTCTCTCCTTCACAATCAATCTCCAGAAATCACCGTAAGAGCTATGGAACAAATAAAACATAAATTAACTTTTACGAGGATAAAAATTAATCAAATGACATTCAGCTTTACATATGGACAATTATTAAAAAAAAATGTCCTTCTTAAAAGGCACATATAGAGGCTTAAATCTAACATTAGCATAACCTTACAGCGTGGCGATTTAGCTAGCCATTTCAGCTAACATTAGCATCTTATTATAATAATATATTTAACCACACTTTTACAGGTTCATTAAGATAAAATGTCACTAAACAGGTTCAAAACACAATAAAACACAAAGTACCTTGTTTCCGTTCCAGCAAGGCGCTTATCCGTTCATAAAGTAACTCTTGTACTGCAGAGGAATACTTTATGAAGACTATTTCCTTCAGTACACACCGTCAATTACCGTCCTTTTCCATGCGAAGTCAAGTTACGAGATTTGCATCTACTTCCGGTCTCTCCAGAAGTGCTTCAAAATAAAAGACCCGAAACATAAAAAGGCTATTACAAAATAAAGGCTTGCAGAAAATAGTCACCATTATATAACCTTTTGAGGGTAATTTACAGTTACTGTGGAACAAAACAAAGAAGGGTGTGCCTTAATAGCTATAGCTATTATGTAGTTGTATCGGTATTTTCAAAATTATGACAAAATAGTGGGTGAACTATGGCATCATATTGCTGGCATACAATATGTGTTCAGTTTCCAAGTAGAGACGTCAGTTTTCTTTATGTTTTTTCTTTTCTTTTTTTTAAGCAAGCATTAAGAATTGAAGCAGAGGAATTTGTGGGCCTTAATTTAAAACTACCATTTTGTAAGTCACATATTGTATACAATGAGGTGGAAAAGGGAGACTGCATGGTCTCCTCTTTTGTGTCGTGTTCATTACTGGATTATGATATTAAATGGTTTTGCTGATAATGCATAGTATTGCATACGCCTCACTCAGGACTGACAATGCAATAGAATCTGTGGTTGTCTTTTGGCTGCTAATTTCTTCAGTTTTTGGTTTCCAGTTGTATCTGGCTTGTTTCTGAAAGCACTGTCTCTTCATTAATCACTAAGCCAGTGAAGTCCTCAGTCCTTTATTCTTCATTAAAAAGCCAATTATGCCAAAATGAATGACAAAAGAAATCATGTTACAAGCATGATAGTGCATATAACATAAAGTAAGTCCAAGACAATACAAATGTCGAAGCTGATCATGCTAATCATAATTCTAATATTGGTTCTCCCTTTTTGTTTAGTTGACCATCTCCACCTTCTACTTGTTTTAAAATGTACTGGGGGAAAACATTAATGGTTATATTTTCACGGCCCTATGAAAACTGTTTCCACAACACATTATTTGTACTGCAAACTAAGGACAATACATTTTCTGTACATAAAAAGGATGAGTTTTTTTTTCTGCTGTGGTTGGAAAACAACGTAGGGCCTCATTTCTACAATTTTCATGAACAAAACTCTGCTGATTGTCCCCTGACCATCTTAGTGCAGCAGTTTCAAACTGAACGTGGTCTCTTGGGAGTGGAGCCCTATTATATGATTTACCAACTTGATGCTTGAGGGAGGTTGTCTGGATGATTTCTCATGGACACTACTAAAATTATTTCTATTACGATCACAGCTGAAAGGCTCGAAGCTTAGACAGGGAGCGACAGGGAGAGTATGGCGTTGTGGGACTGTTGTGAACACAGAGCTGCCTATACTCTGACTCGCAGGAACACGCTGTGGACAGTCCTCAGAGAGTTGGCGTCACATCACTTTTATCCTGAAAGCATTACCTCCATCCTCAAACTTGGCTCTCTACAAGAAACAGGTGGAGACTGCAGGTAGATTGGAAAATAAATATGCTCCACTGAGCTTTGTCTTATATGAACATGAGGGTTCGGTGGACTGAAATACTACATGATCAAAACATAGCGTTGCCAATATTAGCTCTTGAACAGAATCCTTTCATGTGAGGGCCTTTCCCTTACAGACTTTGAGGCAATGAAAAAGGTAGCAAAACAAACATTAATCATAATCAGTGTTCGTTGACTAAGCACTTCAAGAGTTTACCTGAGGATATCATGTCCGGAGGCCTGACTGAATGCAAATGCACGCCTTTGGAAGAAAACCACCCTGTGGCTGAGCTCACTCATCGGGTACTCTGAAGAAAGCAATATTTTGTAAACGAGCGGTACTCCTCAACTCTTAAGTCCACCGTTCCTCTTTCACTGAGAACCTTAAAGGCTCTTGCTTAGGACAGTTGCTGTGCAAATTGCTTACTTAAATTATTAATGAGGGAATCTCTGTCTGTGTTAAGGCTAAGACTGAAACCCGTGTGATACAAAAGCAGGATATTTAGATTTAGCATGGCCATTTTGAAAAGACCCAAATTAGATTTTCTTTTGCTTTGAGGATCAAGTGTGCATAAAGCAACCTCTGACCAACCTCAGTTAACTGACTCAACTGGCTTTAAAATATGAAGTGAATGAACTGACTTCATACTTCATTACATAAAGTATGAAGTCAGAATACAAGATAGAGATGACTATTGATTCGTTGAGCAAGTGTGAATACAGATAGCTGCCTTCAAATTCCACCTGATCCAAAGATTTAAAGCAATAAATCCAGTACTTCTTGAGTCAATCAATCAATTCAATCAAGTACTACACTGCAGTGAAATTAATTTGTGTCTTAGCCTTGTAGAGTGGACTTTCACAAATGAAAGTATTGCAAGTTGCTATTATTAAGCTTAAATATGAATGCATATCTTTTTTTGTTGTCATTATGTTCAATACATCTAGGGGATTATTTAAAGCAACTCTTGGTCACGAAATAAATTCTTTAGCTGATTGTTTGTTTTTTCGTCGTACTCACACCCACTTAAACCCCATTATTTCACTTAAATGACAAGTTTAAAACATATTCCAGAATACATGTGCATGCTAGTTCATGCCAGAACATAAAACTACAGCTGTGGTTTTAGTACTATTTGCATCTGTATTTTATTATTAAACCTCTGTCTCCAGGGCCAATGTCACCCTATGTGTTTTCCCTGTACTACAAGCATGTAGTAAGCCACTATAAACTGCATAAACAAGCAAACAAGGCCATCATCTTTCTTAGAAGACCAGGCCATTATCTTTCAAGACAGTGATGACCACACATAAAAATGACAGCTTCGTTGTTTCAGCAAATTATATATATATTTATGCTCAAGTGGTAAAGCCCTCTAGAAGCTGTAGTCATTAGGACAAACACACTGTTTGACGGGGGAGGGGGACAGGGTAGATAGATGGTATGAGTGTTTTGAATAGTTGAGCAGCAAACAACAACGACAAAAAACAAAACGCCAGAACAACCTCCACACAGCCCTTTGTTTAACAGTAAGTGAGAGTAGAATATTCGTTCAATGGTCAATGCAATGTAGATCCAAGGATATATCTTAATTATATTTCAAGAGTTGAGGTGATGTCTCCTATCACGTAGTTGTCATTCACTGCTGTCCGCAACAACTCCATTTCTGCTGTAACAAGGGGGCAGACTCTGACCATTACCCCTTTTTATGTTTGTGAATGTGCTCAAATGTGAGGGCTTTGTAAATGCTGCCATTCTTCTTTGGCAGGGGTTTTATCTCACAGACACAAGCCGTCGGCACAGTCTGCTCTGGTCACACCAGTGTTCTCCCCAGCAGAGTTTGTTCCAGGAAAACCTCTATTTTCTTTCCCTGAAGCCTATTATACATGCCCAAAACATGGCAAATCCATGGTTATAATAATGGGAAAACCTCAATACATAAAAGTCACTTTCTTGTAAAAGTGGGAGAACTCTTCCAATAAAAACAATGATGTGATTTGATTTTTTCAGAGCAATATACAAACGTCATAAGGTTCTTGATGTTGCATATCTAACATGTAAGAATCTAGGGTTATAACTTCATCCCAGGGTATAAAAATACTGTTGATTTACTCTAATCGTTTTTAGGTTGAAGGCTGACAGACCACAGCTTTCTTGGAGCAGCATTTTCTTTTTCTTCAAAAAAGGACAAAACTCTTAGAATGTCATAAAGACCTTTGAAGTCCTTTAAGAAATACTGTCCTGATCATAAGCTGTCAAGAACATGAGCTGAAGCAGTTTTTTAAAGGAAATACCCCTCAAATATTACTTGTCAAACCTGGTAAATCATCTCCATTATGCTCAAGGCCCCAAACAGCCTACTTACAATGAGGCACCACAGACCAATGACCCTCACATGCATTGGGAATGTCATTCTTCAGACATGCTCTCTGTCCCTGAGATGGGTTTAGGCTATAAAATGTCTTGTTTCTTTCCCTAAGAAAATCCCTAAAATAGAAGAATCAAATACACATTAGTTATTAACCTTAACTGAAAAGTCACTGGGAAGGATCTTTGACAGACAATTGTTCACTTTTTGTGAGGGGATGTTGTGCAGTCTACTGTACTAGAAATATTGGCTATTAGGTGAGCAATGTGTTTTCTTTGTCTATTAATTTCCTTTCCATGCAAATGCTATTAAGCACATGCTATGTGGTCGAAAGGATCTATGCTTGGTGGCAGAAACTAAAAGACAAATACAACTCAGCAGAGCAGCAAAACCGCTGTGCACCATATCCCAACAGTGTATGATGTAATCACTTTCGAATTGCATTTAGGATTAATGGGAGTTGAAACACCACTCATTATCATCATCATGGCCGTCTTCACTATAATCATCATAGTCGTCATCATTATCATTAGTATTATATATATTATATTATATATATATATATATATATATATATATATATATATATATATATACATATACATATATATATATATATATATATATATATATATATATATAACACTGCAATTAATTTTAGTCTAATAATGAGTATGAATATTTGTTTTATTTTGGAAATACATATATATATATATATATATATATATATATATATAGAAGAGGACTAATAGCCATCACCTGGTACTGATGGACTTATCAACAATTTGGAATCCAAACAACACTCTCAGCTCACGCACTTGGAGCTCAGAAATAAACAATGCTCTAGGCTAGGAAGAAGTGTTAATGCTGATGTCAGACATGGATGTGTGTCAGTGCATGCAATGTCTTCCACCCCACTGGTAATTATGGCAATGTGTGTACTTGGGTTTGTGCATGTGTGTGTCCAGGGTGAGTTCTTTCTTTTTTTTCCCCTTGGGCTAGTAATCACAGGATAATGAGTGGCTGGCTACATCAGCTCTGACTTTCTGCTCCTGCCAGGAGCCTGAGGAAGCTGCAGAGACTCACTATTGAACAATAGGTGATAGATGATTCAGAGACATGCACTGCCTCCCTACGCGGATGTTGTCAATCATTAAATTACGTCACCTGTTCTGGCTCGCGATTACATGGATTACAGGACATACAAATTTATTATGTGGGTTATATATGAATGAGAATGAATGAGTCTTTTATAATTCACTTTCTAGTCACTATTAATGTCAAACAAAAGTAGACAAAGCTGGGAAAAGTGTCAACACAATGCAGTAACAAAGTACTATTATTATGCCCATGTTTGGTGTCATGTTGAAATACGTTATTTGGATTTCTGCTGTAAATACTCAACTCAGTACGGCTCAGTTTGGTCGCTCATTTAGTAGCAGGAGCGATTACCGCAGATATTTTTTCACACACAAGATTTATTCCAAGCTGTGTATCGACTGCAGAACTAGCTTCCATGACAGCTATGAAATGTCATATTTTGGAAACATTGGCAACTTTACCTGCTTTTCGTGTTAATTCATGTTTGTCAGACAAGTATGGCTTTCAGTCAATAAACGTTTGTATTTACACACAAACGTTGTGTTTTTATGTTTTACTGATCTATAATAGTGGCATATATTTGTAGTATACATAATGGTGGATGCAACAATTAGACACAGCCAACCAGTCATGTTGATCAACACAGTGTGAAGCGCGTCACTCTTACATTTGGTGCACATTCAAGTGGATCACAACTCACAGGAAGTGAACCCCAGACAAACATCTTGAGGTTGTCTCACACAGATTTGTCTGGACAATACCCAATTTAACATTTGCTCTTCATCAAATAAAACTGAAATGTCAGGGATAGCAGCCTTAAGTCAAAACAAAAGGATATAAAAAGATCTCTCCAATCAGTCCAAATGTGAACTCACTGTTACTGCCTTGTGTTTCTGTTGTTAAACTCGTCCATTGCGCATGCCAAACATGCCTGTTTGGAACGGGCCAAATGCTTGGCCTGCAGTGGTATTGCTACTTGCAGCTTTCTCGACCGTTCCTTGGGTCCTGAGCTATACATCTGACTTGACCATTCCATCACAGACCCAAGTGAAACACCGGTGAAATATATTCCAGTTCACAGGGAAAACACATTCATGTCTGGGTAGTTGCAGTCAAAAACACCAGTGAAATACCTGGTTTCTTGGGAAACAAACACATGCAAGTCTGGCTACTCACGGTCCGAAACACCATTCAAATACACCTATTGGATGTATTAATTTACAAATAGGTATTAGTTGCTTGTTTTGACATAACCACCAAAGTTATAAAGTAAAGTTAGAGCATGGGTTTAATTAATGGAGGTATTTTGCCAGCGGTAACTTTCTAAGTGAGTATGGTAAAAACGTTGAGTTGCAATGGCAGAGAGGTGCTGTTCCTGTAGGCTATCCGCTCATGCTCATTGACTCCAGGGAAGTGAAAAAGAGTTCAGTATATGAAGCATTCATGTGTTATTACATCTAGCATCCAGCAGCAAGAGTGAACTATAGTCAATGTTGTAAAGGCCCACACCGGATCACATGCTCGACTCAGTCTGCAGAGCCCTGAAGCCCCGCCTCAGCTGAAGCCTGTTCGCTTTTTCATTTTAGTTTATTAATATTGAATGTGTCAGTAAGTCCAAAGCGACAAATGTGACACTGCATGTCCTTGGGTCCCCAGCAATACACACGCCAATGTGAAATAGATTGGATGGACGGTTCTCGAGACATTCGAAGGACATACCCTCATACACACATTACATACTGACTGATTTCTGGACGTGTCTCTCACAGGCTATTGTCATTGAAGGGAATGGGATTTATGCTAAAGGAGATAAATTCGGTCAATGATGCATTCCAAGTGGTTGCCAATGGAGACAAGCTCGATTGGTCTCTCAAACACAAAAAAAATCTGTGCAATCTTGAAAAACATTTTTATGTTTGCCAGACTTACCCCCAAAAAACTGGTTGGCATTTGTGTTGGGGGAAAAAAAAGACAGAAATGTCAACAAAGCAACTTTATTTATCAGATCATGCGTAATTTAAACTGCACTGACATTTCCTCAGCAGCCTTTAAGATCCACAGAGGCAGCACTCATCTGATTCAGCTTGTTTGTTCTACTCATTTCGAGGCAGGGTCCAAGATGTCTGGGAAGATCAAAGAAGTGTTTGGATTAAAGTCTGGCGATCAGGACTACCAAAGACTGCACACAACTCATAGCAGGCAATGGTAAAAACCACACAGAATTGTCACTGAAGGCTTTGAAAAAATACACAAGCACACATCTGAGAGGAGAAGAGAGAGAGTGTGTGACTGTGTTGCTAAAATGACACGAGCTGAACATAATTGTGAAAGTCGTCTTTGTCCTATTCTCAGCAAACACACAAAGACGATTCACTAGGTTTTAAAAATTATAAACTATAAATTATATATTATAAACGGTGACCCTAAAATGCTAAGATTCAACCAGTGATTGGTTATATTTTTGCCAGTGCCTGGCACTCTGTGAATGTAACAGCATTGGTGCTCTAAAATGGATATATGGGAAGTGCTGAGGAGGCAAGATCAAAGATGAATCCCTCCCAAAGCCCATGAGTTCTTGCACCTGAATATCCCTAGTGTGTAAAATCCAGCCAGTCGAGGAAATTAATTTTCCTTCTGTAAGACATAACTCAGTCCACCCTGAGCTATCTATAGTGTGGAACATTCATCCTCACAGAATGGTAAAAATCTTCACCCATTCACATACTCATTCATACACTGACGGCAGAGGATGCCATCATCAGGAAGCTGCCTCAGGATCGAATCTATATTCACACACACACAACAACACACACACACACACTGACGGCAGAACCTTTGGGAGCAATTCGGGGTTCAGTATCCAGCCCAAGGACACTTCGACATGCGAGGAGGAGCCGATCTTAAGATTAGAGGACAACCACCTCTAACTTCTGAGCCGCAAGCGCCCACACAGAAGGGATCTGCTATGATGTGAACCAAAAGTTAAAATCCAAATGTCAGTGTCATTCTTTACAACTTGCCTAGAAGAGTAAATTATGTGATTTGATTCTAGTACAGCTGGACTTAAAAAATATATTTTTCTTTTAATGAAAAAAGCCTTTGTACAATGGTAAGCACTGTGTGCATTAAATGAAGGAAATAACCTGCTGTTGATATGCCATATATTTTGTGGTTTGTAATTGCTCTTTTAGCTTTTTGCTGCCATTGGAGTAATATAATTTTAAACTATTGGTATTGTTAAATTCTTTCCCCATCAGGTATTTCTGCTTCCAGTACTTCTGATGCATGGTGTTTCTTATTACTTTTTGAAGAACCAATTTCAATTGTCCATGGATCTAATCATTTCTACCCTCAGCAACCCTCAGCTGGACACACTTGATCATTTTTCTCCCACCACTGTTCATGAGCCACTTGATAGTGTCATATATGAGCATATTTTTCAGTTCACTAGTTTTCCTTTTTACTTTGTTATGGTCCTGGCTTTTCAAGTTGCCCTTTATTTCTAAAGCTGTTCAGACAGTCCTTGAGATTCTGGAAAAGGTTTTTGTATGATAATTTTTTTCTTCAGGTTTCTATTAGCTAGGAGTTTCTAACTAATGAGGTATTCCCTGTTTTAGTTTTACTTGATTTAAGAGCAGCAATTGACACGATTAACCATTGCATCCTTATTGATACGGAGGCATTTGGTCAGAATCTTTGGAATCATCCTAAACTCGTTCTCCTTGTTTATGGAAAGGTTCGGCCTCTCCACATACCAAAATTGGAGTGCCTCAAAGGTAAATTATGGGTGCTTCCAATTTCCATGTAGATCCTTCCTTTGGACAATATAATTGCTGCCATGACATTATATTTAATTTTTTATGTTAATGATACAAAATGATACCTTATATGTCTTTTAAAGACACTTAGCTGTTGTACATGCCTTAACCCTCATCCTAACAACATAGTTAACATACAAGGTAGAAACTACGGTAAGAAACAAACATCATTGCAAAATGTTACTTATTTCTAATTAAAACATTATAAGCTGAAATGAAAGAAAAAACAACAGTTTATTATTATTATTATTATTTCAGGAACGTGACAGTTTATTTGCATGTTGTGTAAAACAAAAATAGACAGAGCACATGAGGAAATTTGTGTCTGTGGCATTCGTCTCCTTTAAAATGACCTTAACTCCTTGATAGTGTGTAATACTTTAAATTAGGACCCATGAAAAAACATTTCATCTATAAATTCTATTTTATCTAATAAAATTGCGTAGGCTGAAATTGGGTGCTTTGGACTTATTTTGCTTACAAAACATTGTTATTTAAAACTATTTATTAAAAAAGCAAAAATAGAAACAGAGAACAACGATATGAAGTCATTAAAATTGGAATGATAAAATAAAGCACCTATCGATTTTCAAAATGGTCTTTCATATTCAAAACTAAATCTATGACACTTCACACAGAGTCTGAATTAAGTGTAAACTTAATGAACTACGGGAATAGTTTTCCATTTTGCCATTAAAGTTCCAAATTCCAGTTCTACCATTCTAAGAGCATTCATCTTTGCTTAGTCTGTGAATTGCTTATTGCCATATTATTTATTCTCTTGATGGTCTGATGCTAAGGAAGCCACTGGGAATATTACAAGTGGGATGCTACATGTAGCACTTTAAAAAAATTCTAAACAACAGGCACAGCTGACTCCAGTCACTTCCCAGTGCAGGAGACATGTTTTGCTCAAGACATTGAAGTGTGTCTGCACTCACTACTGCTCAATGCATCTGTCATTGTTCAGACTGTGCTGTCATCTGAATCTGCCCCTCTCAGAAATGGAACACCATTAGAATATGCTATTTCACCGCATGCTGGCTTTGGTGCAACTGTCACTTTTCTAACCCTGTGGCATTTGCAGTATCTGGCACAACAGAGAATCATTATTAGTGATGCACCGAACATGATGAGAATATCTATTTATACAGTCTACCTTCTAAAGAGATGATCTTTTCTCCAGGCAGGGTAATTTAGCATCCCGTCTTAAGTAATTAGAGACTTTTATCATTTGTTGGTGATTTTGCCTCCTCTGTCTTAACAATGTCTTATCCTGAGTAATGTCTGTCATTTTACATTAGGTAGCTATTGTTATTCTAATGTAACAAAAAAAATGCAGTCAGGACAATACATCATAAAAATATATCAGACAGCCTTGAAAATCTTCCACTCTATGTTTGACTGTGTACAGCTTAGGAGTTTATAGACTCACATGCTTACTTAATTCTGGAGTTATTTCCCCAACTTTTAGTAAAAAGCTAAGTATTTACACACGCACAACAAAGGCCTACACATTGGACCAGGGGAGAAGGTGATGATTCAATGGCCCTGGTTTAGTGTAACAGCCACTGTAGGCTAAACATGAGTGAGTAAATAAATGCACAATACATCCATGCAGGTACTTTCTGGATCCAAATGCATGCTTTGCATGTAACAATAGCAACCCTGCTCAGAAGGTTCTGTGCAGACACTTGTGGATGCATCATGCTGAAATACACAAGCCAAAGTGTAAATTGTCATTGACTATAAATATATAGTTTGAATATTTAAACAACTTGGTGCGCGGCTTTACTTGGAAAAACTCAGTCACTTAGTGTTGCATTGGGGCTTGAGGCTTGAAAATAGAGCACTGCTCTGTTTTCTTTCCACCTTTGTGTTGTCAGGATGAATCTTGCCAAACAGATCCCTGTGAAACAAAACAGGGAATTGGCTTTCAAAAAATTGGACAGAACTATTTTGTGTTTGTTCATGTTCAGCTGCTTTGGCATGTGGTCTGACATGCATTCCCCCAAGTATACAGCTGCATAGATAACATTGAGCTTGTATGGCGGTTGTGGCCATTCATTACTATAGGAGGTTGAGAGGGGAGATGCATCCCTGTCAAGGTGACAGTGATGTGTCAAAGAGGCATTCACCCTCCTTGCTCCCAATTACAAAATTAGTAAGTGGGTGGCATCTCTCAGACTTGCTGTGTGTCTGAATGTGAGTGGGGGTGTGGACTTTGAACTACAGTGCCACACATGGAATGACAACTCCAGCATTTCTAAATTCACTTTCTCTCTCTCTCTCTGCGGCGTCATATACTCTGCTTTTTTTTGTATTTGCTGTGTAGACGATCTGCACGTCATCAGGGCTTTCCCAAGAGTCCTCAGATATATTTAAAGACCCTGATACATCAAAGCCAACCTGAGAAAATCTAGGCATGCAGCAGCTCAAAACCTCCCAAATGCCTTTTAGCCTAATTGCATAGACAAGCTTTTGAGACGAACTGTTTATACCAAGAATGCAAAAAATATTCTGTAATTTTCGTTCAAGCTAAATAATATCCGGAACTCCTAAATAAGTATATCTCAGTTGGCTCAGGTAACTGTTTCCGTAAGTGATAGTGGGCAGGGAGTTTTGCCTTGAAATGCCCTTGGGAGAGCCCTAGTTCCTCTAATTAAATGTTAAGTAATTTGTCGGATTTAAGTACAGTTTAAGAATGAACATGTCCTTTTTTGTTTGCATAGGCATAAGAAATGACTCCAATGATCCAGCACTGAGGCTGGGAGCGAATGTGCCTAATTGGGCTAGCAGCCTTAAGTGTGCTCAGCAGGACGCAACTAATAAAGTGCTAGTGCTTGTGTCTGAAACTTGTTCATGTGTTGGCCTACGGGGTTAACAGCTTTCTCCCACAAAGTGTCAAACAGCACTGTGTCAAACACCCCTCAACAAAAATGTTTTTTAGTTTTGTAATGAGGTAGTTTATGTGAAATGAACAATCAGTATATTAGGCATGCTGCAATCCTAAATAGTGTATGTTTGTTGTTTGCATGCTTTCCATGTTCACCTATGCTTAATAACATCACAAAAGTATAGGCATTCTTTGCCTGAGTGGAATTCAATAGAGATCTGAAAAATATTTCCTAAAATGTATACATAAAATATGTAGTATCCAAGCTAATGGTGCGACTTCAAGCAATCAGCAAATCACTTGCTCCAGCTTGGCATGCAAAACAGCTTTCTGTTTAATAATACAGTACACGAATAGCATAAGCCTTTGTATAGAGCTGGTCATTCATAATTCATACTGTAATACTAATAAGGCGTTGTGCCCTCAGCTCCAAGAGGAAGAAACTAAATTATGGTGCTAAAGTCAAGAGTGTGACACTGAGTTGGGTTGAGATATGATCACACGCATTAAATGGACATTGCAGTTGGTTGCTTTGCTGACCTGAAAAAAAGTCTGTTGAAAAATTACACAAACTAAAAAAAAAATCAATATTTCTGCGCAAAGTAATTAGTATTTTTCACAGAGTTGCAGTGAGTCAGCGTACCCTTTGTCAATGAACCAATACTTACTGTAGGTGATAAGTGGTCAGGAGCTTGTACTTGAATCGATAAGAGTCAGATGCATCTTTACAGTTAACATTGACACTGATATCTAAAACTACAAAATGTATTCTGATTCCACCTGCAACTCCCTGGCAGCTGTTCTCATCACATGCAGACAGTTGGCAGCACTTGTGGGATTCTGATCAACAGTGAATGTTTTGCTTGGAGCACCCGGGACAGAAATGAGAATGTGCACGTCCTTAATTCAGAGCAGATGGAATCTAAATGGATGTGCCATGGACTGTAAGAGGTCACATTGAAAGACTCAATTGTAGTGTTTGGCTTATTCAATTAGCCCACTCCTCTGAGTCCCACAAAAGCCAGGTGGGACTTATAAAATTATATTTCAGTCTCCTACGGCAAACCACACTACATGCAGTAACTTTGGCAAAATTGCCAAATTGTTATGAAGAAATTAGAAGTTATACAACAATTAAAATTAATTATTTATGACAGTGCCTCCTCGTTTTTGAAAACATTTGGTGATTATAATAGCTAAGTGAATACTGTAATATGATAGGCTTATTCATGCTAAGAGTAATATGCAGAAGGTGTTATCATCTTTAAATGTAGAGCTTGATGCAACTGCTGCAGCAGTCCTGCCTAAAATGCACAAACAAAATGTTTCATTATGAATATTATGATTGTTGGTTTAGTGTTCAATAGCCCCAAATCTAATTTCTTCATTGTAAATTCAATCATAGGCCGATTAACTGTAAACTACATGTTTTAACTGCAGTGAATTCGATAGGATTGGGAAAATGAGAGGATTGCTGAAAAGAATGCGCTTAACCCATCTCTCCATAGATCTTTTATTTTCACTGCTGTATCACAAAAAGCAACGGAGCATGACAGGCTTTTCTAGTGAATTTACAGCCTATCAGGATGTCTGATCACACCAAGAATTTTTTCACTGGGCAGTATGTACTATAGATAAGAAAAATACATGCCAAAATGTTTCGTATACTGGAACTGCACATTTCATATCTCATAAACAGCTGTTAAGATGAACATTTTTTAAAAGATTGCACTAGTCCCTAATAAAACTTGGGTGATTAACAGGTATTTCCAGGATTTAGTTTGACTCATTTAAATGAGCGTGTCATAGTTACGTGGTCTTAAATCAGTTGGATATGCTTTGTCGTGGGAAGTTTTGCAAACAATGTTTTATTCATCCTGAGAAATGACTGTATACCCCAGTTTTTACAGCTGGGTATCTTGTTTCGCTTTCAGAGCTCATGAATATCAAACTGCATTTCTTTGCTGCTCTTTTCATCTGACCTGATTCCAAGCTTAATAATAAAACAGTGCTGTCTTGCTTCTCCAAACATTTCCTACGCATAAATCTAATTAGAACAAACATCCACCATCGCTAAATTTATGCGCCAACCCTGGAGCTTGCTCCTGCATGGTAAATGCAAAGAAATATCTGGGCTGCGAATGGGGGAAGGTTAGAGAGCTGAGGTCAGCAGCTTTAGTTGAACTCAACTCTACCCTGTGCTCTAAATTTGTTCACTGGAAGCTAGACTGTAGCCTTCAGGGACTGTCACAAAGTGCTTAGAGAGGTGGTCACAAAGGGATTGCCCTCATTGCTGAGTGAGGAATGAGAGCCTCTGGGAAACTTCTGCTGTGTATGAGTTATAAGTTAAAAAAAGGAGGGTACTCCTGGTATGTGGATTGTTTAAATTAAGCATCATACTCTGGGGAATATCAAGTTATATACAGTATATTAGAGATTAAATTTAATCTGTACTAGTCTAGAAATAACATGTCCAGTTTTTATCAAATCTGAGAGCATCTTTCAAAAATGCATGTTATGGAAATGTTATTATGTATTTTTTATATTCTTCTCATTTCTGATGACAATGTTTCTTGATTCAGTTTACTGTAAAACCCATATCCATCTATTCATCATCATAAGCTCTGAATGACTTTGACATGAATACATAAACAAGGGCAGACTTTTTGAATGCCCCCTGGACATCCATCTGTGCAGCTGGTTATGAGGAGAAGCTCAGCTAAAAGCCTGACTGGGACTAATAGACACGTGCCAATCATTATTCCATAGAGAGTCATGCACTTAGTTAGCATTATGTCAGTACACATTACCCATCTTACTTAAAATATGGCCACAAATCAAAAGAAAAACATAATCTCTACTCTCATACCCTGAATCAGGATATGGAAAACTTTAGGAGTGGTTGGTGAGAGAAGTACTTTGATATGCACACACCAAAATGATGCCAATTTGCACAAATAATCAATCATCAACACAGTAACAAATTTACAAAAGGAATGTGCTTTGAGAATGTGTGCGCTGCAACAGATGGCACATGTCATTGATCAGTGGATTCGGTACCATAATTAAGTAATTTCTGATTATATTATTGATTTGTAGCTTTCGTTTTCAATTATCCCTTCTATTTTTAATATTCACACTGTGCCAACTGCACCCTATTTTCTACATTGGTCTTTATCAGATTTTCTTCCCAAAGGGACCCAGAAGCCAACAACCGACTGTATGCTGAAAAACAGGCTCACTTTGCACCAATTAATATATGGTAATTAGATTTAAGACATATTTAAGTAGTAGTATGCCCCACGTAAGCACAATACCAGCTGGAAAAGGCAATACAGTGGAAATTAAAGTTATGGGCTGCAGTGGTAAGCTTTAGGACTCCTTTGGTGTGAACTAAAAAGTGAGCAATGGTTATGAATAGCAGTAGCTTTACTAAAGATTTGTGGACTTTCTTCAAACTAAAGAAAATATTATAGTATATTATATTGTATGATGTATTAACCAATACAAATAATTGGTTCATTTGTATTGAATTGACTTTTTCGCTTACGATGACCACCCCTTGGTGGTGGGGACATAATGACATATTTTCAACGGGCACGTTTTCAACATTTCTATACTGTCCTGACTCGTATGTACATGTAAACAAATCAAAATGCACAAAAGATGGCATGGATATTGGTTATGCCCATGTTAGGTAGTCGAGAGGACTATTGGCTCAAATATGAGGGGGAATCTCATTTTATTATTCTATGAAAGACAAAATAAAGTTGATACTAAGGTGGTATGGGTTTGATGACTGTGACCATGACATAATCCACCTCAGTCTCGCTGGATTGTGTCTTGGTAGAAACTAAGAAAGTGCAGTGGTGAGTGTTAGAGGCTGATGCAGACCCAAGTATTTTTGCAATTATTTAAGGTCGAGGCATAGTCTTTGATAAAGCTACAAAGTGGTGGGTCCAAAGTGGATAACATACCTCATTAACAGACAAGGTGATTATAGAAAGTATAATTATGTATCAGTACAATGGCTGCTACAGTTCAGTAAATGCAGTTACAAAGCCATTTCTGTCAGGTGCAAGTCCATATTACCATATAAATCCAAATTATACGTATGTTTTTATTTTTCATTTTATCGCTCTAAAAGACGCTGCTTCTGCAAAGACGCTGCTTCTGCAAAGAAAGGTGCAACTGAGCTTGTGTTTTATGCAATTCAGATAGTGCGGTGCAGTTTTGGTACTCATTTTGGCATAATATTCCACCCACACATAGATGGTTATTTAGTTGGTATAGTGCATACAGACATCTACAGAAGTATAACTAATGTTTATTTTTTATTTTCTGGACAGTTAGCAAAAGAAAAACTCAAATGTATACAGTTTGTGTATACTTAATTATATGGGAGGACATATTTTTGTGACCCTTGTCTTAATGTCATGTTTTCATCAGAGAAGCGGCCCTGGCACTGTCTGCGCCTTCTAAAACCAATAAAATCAGCTCATATGATGGGACATTATTGAATTCACCCTGACTCCACATGCTGATATTGTAATCCTCCCACTTATAATGTATTCTTCCTGCTCCAGTCGCTTCTCCACAAAACCACATTGCACCATGCTGCACACCTCTGGTCACCAATAGTGCAATAATTAGTTTATCACACCTGAATGTGCTTGAGCCTAAATGTATATTATAGGATTGCACCCAGTTTCAGGAAATTAAAGGGCCAAAAAGGTCTGGATAAAGTAATAAAAAAAAAGATTCACTGAGGGGTTGACAGCCATTGAAGTCGATACAAACCATTTAGAATCAAAGGCAATTTATCCCCCATCTCCCAACAGGAGGGCTGCTGAGCAGCAGGGTAAGTGCTGCTGCTGGTGGCTGGAAGTTATGAATGAGACAACAATTTTAATCAGCAGCTCCACCTTATAACTGGGAAAAAAGCTTTGCTCCTAAAGCAATCCAGGACCGTGATGTGTAGTATGACCTGGATCAGAACTTTCCAGGTCTTCACATGGACTGGGCTGTGCATTATGGAAATAACCCTCCCGAGTAATTTTCAGCTGAGGCGTAACAAGTAATTGTTGCTGCTTCAGTTCAAGTCTGACACTTATTGTGAGTTTTATTGTAATGTTTCTATTAAGTAGATAACACATGCTCTTATTCAGTCACAATTGTATTATATTATGACAATTTTGCTCATTCATTCACACTGAATGGTGCCCTTTCATTTTTGGATAATCTAAGATGATTGTTGTGCTAATCACTATGTAATCACATGCTTTTGGCATTCATCACAATGCCAAATTCAGCCAGCCTCCCAGACTGCATAGTTTTAATTCATGCTGGCAAAGGTACTAAAATATAACAGTATTTGATTTGTTCACTTTCAGGATTCCGACCATTTGTACCCATGTGCTGCAGCTGCATGGTCATTCTGTCAGTAGAGTGCAACCAGCATTCAATTAAATGCTCATGGTTTAATCAACTAAATCTGTAAAGACCCGACATGTTTAAATTAAGGGATGAAGCAGCAGAGACATTAGTACAGAAACAATGGATCCTACATTTCCCTTAATGCAACCAATAGAATCTTTTATTTTTTGAGGTGGTTTGGGTTGGACGGGACCCCCAATTGCCATCGGGTATTTCGCACACTGATTATTAGAATATAGCAACAGTTTCATATGACAGTGTTTTAATTTATGTGCATCAATTCTAGCCTTTCCATGAATCATGAACTATAAATGAGTCATCATTACTTCAACAGCATCGACTTGTAGCAGCTTTGTTGTTACATTTGTCTGCAAGCATTTCTTTAGCCTAAGTAAACTGGTCTACTTATTGTCGTAAAAATCATAATGAGATGCAATACATCACAAGTTGCAACTGCTTGTGTGATTCTAATAAACTATATTATGGCTTGCTAATTTTACTCATATTAATGGAAAATAATTTGTCCAAGGGCAGTTAAACCAACTCTTCCATTTAATGCCCTCCATTCCGCTTCAAAGCAAAAGCTAAGCCAACAATAATAATATTTGGGAAATCAACAAGACAATTAGCATGTTTGAACATTTCACTGAAATGAGTTTAGATTTCTCATCACAGTATATGTATTTCCAAGGTCCCGGAATGAACCTTTACACTCCAGTCCATCTCATACTTCACATGTTATTTTTGCTTTGTTGCTAACCTGATCATTCATGTTTGTTTGATCCTTTCCTATATGCAGTCTTTCTTCCTCTTTATACTACATCATCTTAATCCGGAGCAGTTGCTCTGAGCATCTAGTTTTGCAATGAAAATAATGGGAAAGCCTCACACTCATAATTCTGAAGCATCTTTTCAACTAAATCTATTTCAACTAAGGTAAACACAATCACAAAGATTCAGTACTGAGAAGATAAAGCTGAGAATTCAGAGTTTTCACAATTCTTTTGTTATATATTTTTATCATTAAGCAGACAATATGATCCTTCGCTTTTCTTTGACATTTAGTTGCTCGAGCCAATATATCCCAGAGACATGCCCTCATTCAAGAGTTTAGACAATTTCAGCAAATAAAGCTCTCTTGATCTATACCTTCTCGATGGCTCTTTTACCAGATTATACTATCTATTACAATACAAATTAATTTCCTCTGAACATAACTTCACAACACAGAAATCTCTACTAAAGTTCCTCATGAGCATCCTTATAAAATATCTGCAGCTAAACTGTGCTTTACGCCTTGGCAGGATAGTACAATATATCTTCTTACATTATTAGAGCAGAGTTGGTATGTATATGCTTACTGTGACATTTCTGTAGAGCAAAAATTGGAGGTTGGGAATGGGCATTTAAATGCTTGCATCTCATTTCTTCCTAATATACAATGTTGACAGTTTTGTTATTTAACCATGACATATTTTTCTAACTTTAAACAAAAGGTTTGACAGTAGTCACTTAAGTTTACCATTATTGGTTTCCACACACATAAACTGCAGAATGCAAAGCATTGTTCCTTTGCTGTGTTTATTTACGGGCCGGTACCAGGAAGCATAGGACCTATAAAGTAAAAGAGAAGGTGGAAAATAACAGGCTTGTGTCTTAAACGTGCATTGCACAACAACCCATATGCCTGCATTTGTTGTGCGGCTACATTTCTGACATTTGCAATCATGCATACTAACGTCATGCTGCAAGATGAAATATGATACAGCAGATGCCGGTTTGCGTTCGAGGGTTTATCAGATACGAAAAAAAAATGAACAGAGGTTTATAAAATGATGGAGAGGGATTGAAAAAACTTATCGCAGCAATGATCCTTTTATTGTTTGTCTCAAATTATGCTATTACCGTGATTAAGTAATACAACCGGCATGTGTTGCTTGCATGCCTTTAATTGGCCAAACCAGCACCTGCCAGACATTGTATTCCATTGGGGCTAGTTGAGCGAGGGTCATCTGTTTTGCAACACAACTCTATGGTTTTTCAATGAATGAAAAGTCAGTATTTTGTTTCTTTGCAGCGATAATGTCTTTTTGAACACAGCGTTAGAAGTGTAGGGCAATGACAGAGAGGTGATTAGAGCCCACGTGACAGCGATGGAGGATTAATTATGTAATTATCTTCAAGCGTATTGGAATCTCCAGGCATAATTACAAAGCCCCTTCATTTTTCCTTCTGACACTGTTTCCAGTCATTTATAGCCTCCTTGTTTTCCAAAAGATTGGATGACATATGGCTGGCGTTGAACATCATTTCATTTTTGGAAAAACACCAAATGAGCCCATTGGAAATGGGATTGGCCTGTTATTCAAAGCTAAAGTTACTGTAAGACAAATACAATGTCGAGTGAGTGAGTACAATGTGATTACATATAAAAGATAACACATAATGGGTTTTATTTTTAAGTACAAGAAGTTAATTTAAAGTGCATGTTGTGCATTTCTTTTTATGTTTTCAATTAGTGTCTGGAGAAATCTAGCACTGAAGTAGATCGAACTCTATTTACGAGTCAACGAGTAAACCTCCTCAGTCTTTTCCAGACTTCTTTTGTAAGACAGCGAGGGTTGGGGAGCACAAACAAAACACACGAGTTGTGTGAGCTCAGTATTTGCAGGAAAGCCAGCTACCTGCTCATTAATTCCGAATCTCTTTTATCCCACAAGCTCTGGGGCTTGTTTCTCTTGTCAGTCTCTGCCCCCTGGCAGTCCCTACCTGCTGTGCTGATGCTGATGTTTCTTTGGATTGAGAGACTCCACTCATCTCTCGGTGCAGATAAAATGCAGTGGGAGACTAAAAAAATTGAGACCTAGTTATGGCTAAAAATATTTATTTTTATATTAAGAACAGGGAACATGATCGAGGTGTCAGACTTTTATCTGCGTATGGATACAGGATGACACACTTTTTTCCAGGTTTTCTAGACAAGATGTATTTATTTTAAATTGTGACTAAGCTAATAACAGTTTGATCTAACAGTATATAAGTGAATTACTAATGGTTAACAGTTAGTTCATTTAATTCAGTAAAATAAATGTATAACTGCATGAATAATGCCCATAATACATGATTAACCTTTTCTATTCATTAGCTCTGCATTTCCAATTATAATGAACATTACACTGCAAAACAATGTATTCAAAACTGACCGTACTGCATTAACATGTTGCATGAAGATGCTTCGTGCTATTTATTACATCATAATCTTTAAAAAAACAACCACTACAACGTTGGTGTGCATTAATGAACAAGCTTCATGTTTTCCATACCTTATTTTACTGGCTATAGGGTTCCCACTTTTACAACAGGTGATGTAACTGCTCCAAAAATGAATACACGATCAAACAGAGGTTCATCTGCATCAGTCATGTCTCAGACTTAGTCAACAACAGAATAATTATGTTAACTTTCTCAGAGAAGATACATTTTCAGTTTCTTCCCTTACTTATATGGTGATGGCAAGGTCGTTGGCCCTGCCCAGCTCTAGAAAACTTCTAGCTAGGCTACCAACTGCATTTATCCACCAAAGCTCTCCTTCAGAATTGGCATCTGTCCTTCACTAGTTAGGCCTGTGATGGACATTTACATTCTGAGTGGTTTTTCACCTGTCTCTGCTCTGGCAAGGTCACTGTCATTCACCAACTGACTATGAAAGCATATATGACACTAAAGACAAATTTAGTATCACATCACATGAAATGTGCTTCATTCTTCCATTTAATTTATGATTGACAGATAAAATTTAAAATATTAATGACATAGGAGCAATATAGCTATGTGACAAAGTTTGGGAGTAAGGAGATGACAGTCGCCATGTTATTGACATGTCGAAGATCCAATTTTCACCAAAATAACACTTGCTCTACCTCCCATCGAGTCGTATCTTTCTTTCCATCTTAGTAGCAGGCATGCTGTGCAAGGCACAACAATACCAGTGCTTTTTTATAGTCTGAAAAATACCAATATGTTTCAGTACTTGTATTACGACTCCCACAGAAATAGGGCTCATGTGCAGTCATGGGTAATGTTAGGAAACAGCTAGCAGCATGCTAACATGCACCTTTGGTTCTTAGAAACGAAGCCAACACAAAAGTGCTAGAAATTGAAGTTTTTTTTAATGGCCACCTGAAGCCGGCCCCAAAAGCGAGTCAATTCCTATAGACTCCCATGTTTTAAAACTTTACAGCAGAAATAAAGATGTTAACAGCCTGGTACAAAAACAGTTTGGGTCTCTGTAGCTGATTAATGCGTTCATGACAACTGCAGGATAGGTATTTTTGTATATAACTCACTTGTGTTAATTATACTTGTGTTAGAGCCACCCACTTTGAGCAACTTACAACGGCTCTTCAGAATCTTATGTGTGATGTCGCGGAGACTACGTCCACATTTCATACAGTCTTCGGCACAAACACGATTATGTTTATGTGTGATTCCTTAATGCAACTCGAAAAATGCTCTCAGAGTGCAGATCTCTGCCAGTATACGAGCACTGCTGTAATGTTTGATTGAATTAATAAAAAAGCAACACACACTATTCCACGATTATCTTACCTTGGCTTCTGAACAGGAACAATTCCTAATCCCTTGTTGAGACAAGATTATAAACTGTAGCAGTTGATGATCACTTGCGGCCCCTACTGGCTGGTTGAAAGGAGTCAGGAGTCCGCAATCAGTGACGATAAAAAACAGTCAATAAATAGGTTTTTCAAAAAGTGTGATTCACCACAACTAGAGCGAGATCCCTGCAGACAGACAAATACACATGCATAAACACATTATCCCTTCCAGGCTTACACTTGGAGAAGATAATGCAGCATACCAATTATTAATGTTTGGGCGGATGAGTGCAAAGGTTTAAGCTAGATAATCATTTCAAATGCTAGCTAGTTAAATATCATGTGGCTGTTTGTTCAAATGTGTGGGTTATGTAAATGTTCTTTAATGATAAATGACATGCTGAACTGCTATTTTTGAGTATTTCCCATGCTCTGTTCTGTTGCACTGGTAACTGGCTAATTTAAACAAGCATGTAAGCCAAATATATGAAAAGTGTGTATTTAGATAGATGGATGATAGCCTGAATAGTCACTGAGCCAATGAGCAAGGACATAGAAAGGTGACTTTGTAGTGTGGTTGCCAACAGTCACAGTTTGTGTAAGTTTGTGCATTTGATAGAAAAGTGTGCAAAACTAAAATTTCACTTTGGAAAGTTAATTACACACTCAAATGCACCCTCTTTTGGCAATATTCAAATTTGAGGTAAGATTTGCTCTTATTTGTCATGTGCTGCCTGCCAGAAACATAATCATTTGGACAAACAACATAAGAAAACACATGAAATCCCCTCATTTTTGAACAAAGAAAATCTTGTAATTGTGGAAGACTGAGGCACCATCTCAACAGCTATGTTACCACAGTCTGTGCCATCGAGATGCAAGCTAGACTGTTTCTCCTACTCTGAAAAAACTCAAGCTGAAAGGTCCTAAAAAAAGGTTTTTGCTTTCATGTTAAGTAAAAAGGAGAGCTCCTATTACATGCTGTTTCTGTGTAGTTTGAAAATCTGAAAAAGCTTCAGTAATCCACTTCTGCATGCACCCTATCCTTTACCACACCAGGAAAATATCACTCCATCTTGTTGAAGAAATTTGAAAACCCTGTTTTATAATCAAAGTATTTGATGCTTATTGCTAAACAGAAACACCTACCAAGGGGTGTTATTTACCAACAAGCCCAACCTTCTAGATAATTAATCTCCTTTTAATGGCGGTGACAGCCTGGGCTCAAATAATTGGACACAAGTAAAAATGGCCGCTAACAGGATAGGTGTCAGATGATGAAAGTAAGACACAATAAAAATGTGCTATTTGATTTTAATATTTGAGCAGTGCTGGGTATTGTCTGTGTGCCGGTATCCACTGACGATGTTATGATATTGCTCATAATGGTGTCCATTTCAGAGTTCTGTTATTGCTATTATTTAAAACCAAGGAGCCTTGGGGAAACCAAATTAAATGTCAGAGGAAATACATTCAGACTGAAGCCATTTCATTGATAAGGAGAGCCCTTCCCTTAGAATTACCTAATAAATTAAAATGCTTTGAATAATACTCAACAGGGCTGTCCCCTAAAGGTTCTTTATGATCCTTTAAAAGTCATCACTCTCTCCACAACCTCCAGTTCACTCTGTCTTCTGGCTCGCAATGATCCATCAGTCAGACAAGAAAAGACATATTTATCAACGGATAATGAAAGCTCCTGTCATTTGGCGTCGACAGACATGCAAAGGACAACTGCTTTTCTCATGTTTTGTGTTCTCACTCTGTGTTCTTGCATTTTAGGTAAGTGGTGCAAATGATTACCAACATAGTTAAAACAGCATGGTTACAAATGCGATGTTACCTATATAGTGTATACAATTCTCTAAAATCTGCAATTATTAGATATTAAGTCAATTATTTGTCGGAAATCTAAATTAAATTTCTCTTAATTTATATATATATTATTTATTTGATTTATTCTAATTCATTTGTTGTTGTTTATGGATTTGATTAATATTTCTGCTGTCACTGGAGCAGTGGGTCACCTGCTCACTGTGACACAGCAAATGGGAAAACAGCAAGGCGTGCTTGTTCTGGTCCTTCACTATATTTTCCTCACTGATGTCAATCAAAATCACAACATTTACACACTCGACCAATGAGAGGATTACCAAAGCCAATTCAATTAAGCTCAGGTGTGTGAATGTATACTCTTCCTCCCAGGGTGACTCTCATTGTGATTCTTGCTGATGCATTCTTTTGAATACCAATATAGTTTTTGATACTTCAATATTTTAGCCAAGTTAATTACTAGTAATTTATTATTATGAAAGAAAACAAGATGTCTATTTTACTTCTGAAAACATATGTCTTTGATGCTACTTTTGGTTAACAGGGTAATTAACAACATTTTCCATGAGTAGAGCCACAGATAAAGACTAATCTATACCTAAATTGAACTCAGTTAGACATGTGCATAAAGGGATGAGAATGTATGTTCAAACTAAACATGTCAATGTTGTATCAGTGCTAAATCTAAATGTAAGTCTGTTGTATGCTTTGACAGCATCCATTGAGCATGAATAACCTGGTAGTGGACTTAAATGAATCATGAGCATCTTATTTGTGTGTTGGTATATGAATCATCCACAATCTGGTCCCGTACTTTTGGAGAGTCCTTTATATTCTCAGCAGAGCAGCTGTTGGTTTGTGTATGAAGACAAACAGCTCTCTCAAATGTAAATTCAAATATTACAGTTAAAGCAAACTTTGAAACGACTAAATACCTGAACTAAATGAATAAATGCATTTTTTTCTATCTATCTATATATAGATAGATAGATAGATGTATATAAATAAATAAATTAATTACCTATATTCTCTATCTATATATAGATATAGATATATATCTATATCTAGATAGATAGATAGATGGAGAGAGAGAGAGAGAGAGAGAGAGAGAGTGTAAATGCAGAAAATCTCTTTTATAAATATCTGCCTGCTATGTTAATTTACAGTGTGGGAGTGCAGCAGGTGTAAAGATGGTGGGCAAACATGTTGCTCATTTATTCTCTCATCGTGAAGCAACCAGCCTACAGTTCCAACTGCTTTGTTTACCTTTGTACTCACTGCAGATGAAAGGATGACTATGCCAGTGCATGAATTTCAACTAGAGAACTCCAGATAGTGAGGGAAAGACACAGCTGATCAGAATTATGATATTTACAGTATATTTTAAATAAACAAACGTGCAACTGTGAGCAACACAAATATGGTGGATAACACATTCATGTTATCCCTATTGTGTTGGATACACCAAACTATATTTATAAACATAGGGAATTTTGGGCAGCCGCCTTTAGTTCTGAAACAGAAATGGTACACTTAAGGGGCAGAAAACACAGCTTGATGCTCTGCGCACTCACCATCTGTTCCCAGTTCATTATTGAGCATGAAAGCGAAAGGCATAGAGAGAGTAGTTTTAGTTCTCTTCAAAAGAAGAATACAGGGATTTATGAGAACCTTAATTTAACACTATTGCTTTAAAGGGACAATTTGCTACCTTCGATGTCCAATCAGTGTTGATAATATGGTGAATCTATGTAATTGTAGTGATCGAAGCAATCAATTCCTCAGTGAGTGCTCTTTTGACTAGGAATGCTGAGTTTGCAGCTGCATCTACTTCTTCCTGCATCTACATTTGATGTGACAGTGGTGTAGCGTGGATTTCTAGTCTGTGCCTCCGGATAGTCAGTAGGGCTGTTCAAAAATATTATATAAATCTATTTAAAAATAATTTGATATTCCCATGCCTAGTATAGATACATAGATATAGATAGAAATAAGCAAAAATCTCCTGTAGATGTTGCTACCTACTGCCTACTAAGCTAAGCCCAATGACCTCCCTGCCTGCAACATGATCCGGCCAATATCAGTACATGGCGTCTCACAAAGTAGAAGCCAACATGGCGGAACATAAGAGGACATAGAGGACGTTAATACGAGAATACATTTTACACTGTTTTGGCTGACTTGGATAATCAGTCGTATTAATTTGAGACGGGGTATATAGCCAAAGACATGCGGAGGAGACAGGCCGAGGCTGTGGCTACATTGGCTTGCTAGAGGATATGGCTGGCTGGGACTCTAGCCGTCAGAAGCTCTTGTGCAATGCATCTTGGTACATATGGGCTCCGCGAGCAGGTGAATTTAGCTTTCTCGGTCAGTATAGCACACAGTAATTTATTGCTTCAATTGACTAATTGACTACATTAGGCATCAACACTGATCGGGCATCTACATAAATTTCCCTTTAATATCATTCAGTATTATGAGAATCTTCTTTATGTACCAAGAGTCCTCCAGAGTATTGCTAATTGTTTGGACAGTTATTTTTCATCTCTTAATATCTCTTTAAGACTTTCTTGAGTTAGGAACGCACGTTTTTATCCTCGCCAGGCATAATGGGGAGAGGCCATGTGTTTGGTCGTGTGTGTGACTGAGTGAGTGTGCACCTCTGTGTTTGTCCATGGTTAATCTCACATTCAGCATGCAGCAAACTGCATACTATTTTGGGTGCCCAGTTATGGCTGCACACTCAAGGACCTCTTGTGGTTGTGTTGACTCACACTTTCTCAAAACACCTTTTATACCTGTTTTGACCTGCCATCGACTCCTCACTCACACCCTCCATTTATCCTCACTCACCACTCTTAAGCAGCCCTCGGCTGGTGGGGGGCCGCTAGCGATAACACAGCTGAGGGCATCACCGACCCCCACCCGCTACTCTGCGGCCAGAGACACAGTTGAGCGGAATTTATTTTTAGGATGGTGTTTGGCTAACCGCTAACAGCTAATGAAACTACTAGTGCACACACTGCTGTTCCTCGCTGCCACCCAGCTGCTGCTAAGCGGGCAGACAGCTTGGTGAGTTTGTATTTGTGTTTTTGTACAGCTGTATGAAATGTATTATAAGATAACTTTTAGCCCATTGGTTGTATAACTTTACAATGTCATTCGTTTTTGAGTTTGAATGAAGTCTGCTTGTTGTTTGCCCTGGTTGTTTTGATTCACTCACACAATACAACATTAGTTGAAGACACATCTGGCGGAGGTCTGCACTGCGCTGTACTGAGTGCACCTTTCTAGTTATTTTACAGTTATTTTATAGTTATTTCAGTTTAGTTGAGAGCCAGACGAATTTCTTTTGTGCTGCTGTATTTTGGGATTTTTAAAGATATAAGTTCATGATAAACAACTACGACTGTTTTTCCTCTCTTCACAGTTTGAGTTCTTATTTCTACAGCAGATCTGTCTGAAAACAGATCTCTCTTTCTCAGCTCATAAAAGTTGATATTTAGAGATACTATACTGCGACAACACTTGATTAACACCATTGTATAAACATAATATAAACATTATATTATAAATAATTTGTGAACAGTATGCTAACCCTGTTCTGCAGGCTGTAAGAGGATGGAATTATTGCAGGTAGGTCCAGGGCTTAGACTGCAGTCACGTCTGAGTCCCCAAGCTTGTCTGCAGAAGCAATTTGTCTTCTGATAAAACAGCCACACTATAGCAAAATCAATAGGGGCTATCAAATGCATTCAATCAGACCTTTGTGCCACTGAAGGCAACCATATGTCGGCATTACCTTACTTTGAATTTACTAGCTTTCTTTAACCATTAGACTTGGGTGCATCCCCTGTTTTATCCTGTATTGTAAAAACAATATATTATGCCTTTTGTAAAATATGTGTTATATGTGGGAAGGCAGGTAACAGGCAGTCTAGCATTAGGAGTCAGGCAAAGGGGCAGAGTCTATAAAAGGGGGTGGGACGCTCACCTGGGCCTTTCTTAATGAACTAAGTTACACCTGAGAGCAGCTGAGGCCAGCCTTTGTTTGCTGACTGATTTGGTAGGTTCATTTTTAATAAATGTTTAAAAGCATGATTTTAATAGTGAAATTATATAACCATGACATATTATTTTTAGTTCGTAGCATTAAAAGAAAGGTTTGTGAGAGACTTGGAGTGACTGCTTAGGCACATCAGCCAAGAAACAAGGCTTAGGCTTGAGCAGAACAGATGTTTTTACATCGGTTTTTAGTCCTCTTTTTAGTCCCCTTAAAACAATATTAACATGGTTCTTTATAAATAGATTCCAGTCACCTGCATGTCTTCAACTGAGGAGACTGTGTTCCAGTCTAGCATAGGTAGACTATTTACTTTTACATTGCATGTTTTATAAAATGTTTTTGTCAAGGTTCCTTTTGTATATTGTGTATAATGTGTTCTTTTAGTTTTTAAACAAAGACACTAGAGGAGCCGATCACTGTTTTTCCTAGACTTTTTGGATTTTATTGTGCCTTTTAACTAATCAATTGAATGGACCATTTTCTGTTTTATTTTTCTTGTGGGGCTTTGTCTTCAACTGAAGGGGGGACCGAGTGGTAGAATAGCCATCTTGCGTGTGCGTTTTATTGTGTGTTTTGAGTCACCTTAGCTTGCTGTGTGAATTTGATTTGATTTGGTTCGTGTGCAGTGGTGGTTCATTCATAAACCTCGACCTCTCTGATGGTGCAGTTTAGCCCCACATTATTTATTTTCATTGCTTGTTCATTTGTTGATTTGATTTATGTATTAATAGTATAATTTATCCCATCCCTCCTTTATTATGTTCTGAATTTAGGCCTTGTATTGAAACTCATTTGTTGAGTGGAGACACGTCTTCTATTCCATGCATTGTCAATTAAATCTATAGTTTCGGTATAGTAGTCTCTGGCTCCAGTTTATTCTGGGTCTTGTGCATTAAGTATCACCGGTTCACATTTATAAAATATTTAAGAGAGGACAAAATATTCTAAATTAAGTATTTTCAAACATATATGTTTACCTACTAGCAGTGTCCTCCTTTCCTGACTTTTGTTGCATTGCTGCGTTTCTTGGCGTGTAAACATTGCAGGGCTGTATCTCACTTCACCCCTATCCCAGCCTGCTCCATCCACATCTTTATGATGTCAGAATTGGGGCGGGCTGCATCCACCCATCTTTGCAACTTCCTGAAACCGCCAATCCGACAAGCATGCAAGAAAATTGTGATTTTGGACCCTTATTAATCTTTGTCATTTTGCGTCATCACTGACAGCTGTAGAGTCGCCCACAATAATGTTCACATCAATAAAATGTGACACATTGCATTGTGGGATTGTAGTAGAAAGTAATGCACGTGCCATTGATACTACCTTTCTCGTTCCATTATCTGAACTTGGCATTATGTAGTAAAGAGGCTTTTCATCCTGCATTCAAGTGTGGCCATAAGTAAAAGCTATAATATATTTGCTTTCAGATGTGGTCGAATGACAAACTAACTCATTTCAAGCATACCAACCTTGAGCCTTTTGAATGCCACATCTCCAAATGGCCCTTTGTAAAGACATAACTCCCTTCTGTTCCCATTTCAAGGTTCAGCAATGGCAGTGTTTGTCTCCACTGGCTGCCAGTGACAGGAAGATTCACAAGATGTTTTAAATGGACTGGTGATGTGATGGGGTGGCCGAGTATATAAGTAATGGGTCAGACACTTCCGAAGAGTCTAATGGACAGCCAGAAAAAGCAGCAATGGACACTATGGTGATCAGAGGCAGATTAATGACCTGGCAAGATGAAGGAGAGATGAGGGACTGGCTTTACGTCAAACTGATTTTCTTGTTTCTGATTTGGTGCCAACAGATTGATTATAAATGTTTAATCAATCATAATAGACTGATACCATTAGGGAGACAGCAGTCCAACCAGGACATGCAGTTGGCTGATTAGCCTCTGGCTGGATTGAATTTTGTATAAAGCAAAGTGAGTCCTGTAAACAAATTAATTTATAAGTAAGCAGTGCATTGCTCTGGATTTCTCTAACAAGAAACCATGAATTACAGACCAAAACCACCGAGATGTGTAATTAACTCTATCATTCATTCAAAGTAAAAAATGAAAAAAGAGCAAATGTGGGTATGGAAAATTCTCCCAGGTTTTGAAAGGTGACTTTGTACTTTTAACTTTTCCATCCAGAAAAATCTAAGTTAAAATTGGAAAATTACATTTCATTACACTGTTTCTGAAAATCAAATGGTTGAACATTTTTAAATTGTTAATGTATTACAACATTTTTAAAGGTTGATGGATTTATTTATCGATTCAACAACACTTCTGTGTTCATAAAGCTATTTCATCAAAAGTCAAGTAGTGACGGCAATATGAAACTTTTTAATGTCGTCGATAAAGTGACAACAGCAATCAGAGAGCCTCTGAGCAACACTTCAACTGCTTTCTATCCAAATCAATCAATGTGGCACTTCAGCAAAAATGCCCTTAGTACAATTTCAGCTTTCATTACTCTGTCTTCCAAAGTTGATAATAAAAATTGTGGGCATTTATAGAACAAGATCGAGAAGAAGTGATGGAATCATTTTTTTGTCTCTGATTGGTGCCCTTGGAGGTTGCAGAGGAGATATTCAGGATAAGCAGCTAATCTGGGAGCCAATCTGTGCCTCGGCTTCCTTCATGTCATTTGAATTCTCAGCATGGCAGCAGTGAAGGTGAAAATGATTCGGGAGCCATTACTGTGGCCCCATGTCGCTGCGCCGAAGAACTGACTGAGCAGGAGGACACTAGGTCAAGATAATTACAGCAATATTGCGCAAAGTTAATGCTATTTTATCTGACATTCGTCAGCAAAACAGAGTTTCTGCCTCTGAACTGTGAACATATGGCTGTTAAGGAAGGATGGGGGGGAAGCTAATTCATGTTTCATCTTTCAAAGCTATATTTTTTTCTAAATGAGCAGCATGGTAATGTGAACACTCCTGAAAGGGTTAGCCCACCAATTTCTAAATTTAATCAATGCGGCCTAGCAGTCTGTGCCTGTGTCACAAAGATCCACACACACACACACACACACACACACACACACACACAATAGAGTGAGTCTTCAGCTTAAAGGAGTCTTCTCCCCCCCTTCAGTTTCACAGCAGGGAGACCCATATTTCAAAATGAAAAGAGTCTTGGATACAAGCTTAATGTCTGTTTTACGCTCTGAATTGGAGACATGCACACTAAGGAAAAGCTCTCAACTGAAACAAAATGTCTGTCAAGTAACATAACATGTCACTGCACAGCTGCCCTTGCCTTGGCATTTCTATGTGGATAGTGTGACTGCTATGCTCTTTTGTCTTGTCATAAATAGGTAATAAATAATAAAAAAAAATCTTTTTTGCTTTTATCCAGGCATTTCTTGGAAGGATGAGTTGTCTAGCCATCAATATGGTGTTTTTACTCGGTCCATAAAATATAAAAAAGAAGCCAACTAACAGCAGGGCAAGAATATACAAAATGTAACCCAACTGCTGAAACTCTGCGAGCCGGTCAAAATAAGGCTGCTATTTTATAATCTCTGTGTGGTGTTGGCCTATAGTTTGCGTTAGCAATCTGTGTGTTTGGGCCACAAAGCGGTGGCTCTTTGTATGAAATCAGTTATAGTCTTCTCCAGTTTCCATTTTATTTTTTCACAAATTCCATGTTTTTTAAATTTCCATTTTTACAACACAAAATGAACTCAAGTCAAGTGCACAGGGCTAATATTTAAAATATATTTTAATCACATTTCTCTCTCTGTTGCGAGTAGCACCAAATAATTGGTCAAATTCAAAACACATTTGCAGAATTGTTGATGGAAGGGTTATTAATCTATGTTGTTAATGGGTGTATTTGGGTGTATTATGGGTGTATTTTTTCCTTTCAGCATCTGAATATGTACAGTCTTTCCAAATTCAAGACACTAATTCGATTACTGGCAGGAATTCTTAAGTAGCTATTCAATATTTATAAATAAATATTGGATTCTGTCAACTTGAATGTTTAGAAATGCATTCAGAGTGTCATCTTGAACATTTCTTCAAATGCCAAACTGCCAAACTGTACAGATAAGAAAATTACATTTTCAGATGTTTGATGTCACAGAATCAATTAGCATACCAATATGTAGCCAGGAAATTGCTGTTTTAACCAGCTCTACAACACAGATCACATTGCAATGTGTTATCAAACAAGTCTTGGAACTCTCTATGTTTTCATGTAATTCTCATTAACTTCTAATTCTTTGGTAAATGACATCAGAAGTGTTATGGAGGACACAAGACAGAAACATAATGTGACACAGACCTATAGGCATATTTAAACAGACCAGTATCACTACGTCCACATTCGACATTTCTACTTTCTCCCATTGTAAGGCCAATGCCAAGACTAAGTGACGTTTTTTTGTGTTTTCTCAATTGTTTTTATAAATGCTGCTCATGTGTTGTCAAATTGAAGATGTTTTCTTTGTTTGCTTGTGTTTTGCCTCTTTGTATGAAAACCTAAAAGTGATTTACATAGTCCTTACCAGGAACCGAAAACCTTAGTTCATTTCTAGCAATGAGTAGCTTTTTACTGAAAGTCTCTAACTTATCAAGCTTTACACCCCTGTCAACCACCACCACATTCATGCACACACACACACACACACACACACACACACACACACACACACACACACACACACACAGTTGAGCCGCCCCTCTTATAAATCTTCACTCATTAATCATTTAGAGGAAGCAATTTGTGGAGCACCTGTCCCAACAGAAGGCCATTAGGGTTTTCGATGGAAGGAGCACTATGGGTCTAATGGCTTTTCAGTGGAACTTATTGTAAGACATATTGGATTCTGTGCTACACATAGCCACTAGCTTTAAGATAGTGGTTGCTGAAGCACAGCTCTCAGTTTTAAATGCCGCACTAGATGCAGAGGAAAAAGGTCTTTGGTCAACATATTTGCATAGGCATTACCTATTCTATCAGGTAATTGGTTAATTGTTTAAAAAATTTGATTGGATTTACAGAAGTCAAGTTAGATCTATCCTCTTCCTCCGAGTAATAATTCCACTTTACATGATCACTGCGAGCACTTGTTCAGCAACCCAAGATGGAAGCTCCTTTTTTTGCATTAAATAGAGCAGGCCATAACTCATCTCAAACCCAGGCATTGTTCCTGGACTTCATCAGGTGAAGGGCATTTTGTCAATAATTGACAAAATGTGCTTGCTATTCATTGCCTTGAATACAACAGCCACATTACTTGCTCAGATTCTCATTATCAATTCTGTTCTTCTCCTCAGAGGATTATCCACCTGGAGCACTTGTCTGTCACTCTGGCTGCACTGCAAAGCCAAAGGGAAGCCAAAGGGAATACTGCGGCCCTGCATCTGTGTACACCGTACAGTATCAGCTTCAGCAAGGACAAGACCCATCAATATTAGTCTGTCATCTTATCTGATAGAGACAAGCCCAGTGCTGAATAGCCAAGCTCAGAATGGGCTCCATTATTTGTAATGCACTTCACTCTACACTAGGAATATGAATCGCATCTATACTACCTAACTTCTCAAACTTTTCTTCTACATTGCAATAAATAAAAGTTACACAGCAGCAAACAAAAGCAAAGACAACCATAAAAATGTATAGCATGCAGAAGGAAAGCAGGTTTAATATGTTATCAATTACTACTAAATGTAAATGTAGATACAATACAATAGACATGCTTTGTAACTGCTCTATTGTATCTATTCAATGTCATAAGGTATGCTGGGCACATATATGAGTACAGCGAAACAGACAGAATCCAACATAATACTGTCACGCTCACCCATGGTCCTTATTAACTCTACATGTGGAAAGAAATAGAGCAGGAAAGTGCAACCACTTTTACTGTAGGGTAAAATACAGCTGTGGGTCATACCATACAAGAGTAATGAGTTGTATTTAACATTCAGCTAGCTTTCCTAATGCCAGCCTTCCATGATTAAATGCCTCCTGTCCCCAACTCCTCACCCCCATTAAGTTACATTTCTCTCAACAGGGCGATGGAGGAATTGCCCCCAACACCCAACTTTGTTAAGCTAATGTCCACCCCCCAATCCATCTTCTTTCTTGTTAAGCGCTATTAATTGTCCACACATGTACCAAGGGGCGTTATTTATTAATTCCCATCCTGTGCCCATTAGGTCCCATCAAGCATTCTCTTGACAAATGGCCACCCATTAGACAGCTCAGTCTCCTAATGAGAGACAGTTGCATGTCCGTGGCTCCCATTACAAACAACTCTCATTTCACCGCACTCAACAGTTTCAGTTACTATGGTGATCTGCCTTCTGCTGCTTAAAACTGGAGCATAGGTACAGTTCAAAGTAAGTAACGGACTTTATTTACACGGCCACTTTCATGCACACATGCAGCTCAAAGGACTAGTCATACGGAGAGGAAGACATTAGCTGAATTCAGGTTGTCCTTGAACAATAGAATAGTAACAGAGTATTACATGTAATCCTATCCATTACTCATTCTAGTCTATGTGCTGCGTAATTCCACTGAATGATTAGTGTTATCTTGTTTATTATGCCATGGAATACACGGCCCTGTTTGTTGTTGCTATCATTTCCCCTTTTTTTAAAAAACACAATCATTCTTATATATATGGCTATTATGTTTTTTTCAGATTGCTATGATATAAGGTTGTATGTGTTATCCACCAATGTGGATGCTTATACTGTATGTTAGACCCAAGAGTAAGTGGGGAACATGTTCAATGCAAATCAGGGCTGCATGTGAGATTGAATAACTAGCCTACATTACTTATGTGTTGCTTGTTGGCATTAAATTACCCTAAACTATTTTCTTACTTCAAAAAGTACAGCGTGTACTAAAACTGTGGTGGAACAATGTGGATTCTAAGTCCAACTTTATATGCTCTACACTAAGAATACCATGAACCGTGTCTAACATGCACCATTTACAATGAATGGTATGTTTTAAAATCCATAACAACCCAGCATCATCCTAAAAAGAAGGATACAGAAGGAGCAGACATTTAAACAAGTCAATGACATTGTACAGTATTAGTATTATGACTTAAATGATTATGGACGTTTTCATGCATACAGTACCAGTCAAACGTGTATATTGAATGAGAAGGTGTGTCCAAACTTTTGACTGGTACTGTAATACATATCAATCCATCTATTCTATCATATGAGGCAAGACTACTATGAATGCTGACGAAATAAGCACATCGCTTGTTTGATTTTAGTGGCATATATGAAGTGTATTGTAAGATGGGTTAGAGCGAGAGGACTGCTTTCAAGGAAGACATGATGGTCCTCGTTCTACTGATCAAAGAGAGCTTCAACTCCTTTTATTTTTTTCCATTACTGAATGGCACTGACTGTACAGTGTGGTTCTTGCACAAGGGCGGATGTTTTTTATATAATTTATATTTTTTTATTTGGAGAAGGATTTGTTTGAGCTTAGCAACATAATCCTTCAGTACTTTAGTTTTCCTAGCTATAGCCACTAAATTATGGTCACTAAAACCAACAGGAATGGATATGGCCTTAGAGCAGTGCTCATTGGCATTGGTATTAATGCGGTCAATGCATGAGGCTGCTATTGCTCAAGACATCTTAGCGCACATCCTGGGAGGCACGTTCATCATCTGAGTCATTACGACTAGTAATCTCTTTTTCAGTCACACAAAGGCAGTTAATGTTTAGGTCCCCGAAAAAAGTCTCTCCATGAGCATCAGTGACTGATGCTGATGAATGAAATAATGCCTATTCTTTGTGATTCACTGCAGCCTGACCACCCAATTTGAAAGTTCCATTATTTTAAAAATTAGAAGGGGCTAATTTATAACCCCTGCTACAGAAGCAATTTTATTTGTAATGATGTTTGGGCAATTTTGCTATCTATTCACTATGTAAGGGGAAAATAAACAAGGATTGACAAAGGAACGTTTACATCAAGTAAAGAGAGCTTCCGCAGCGCTTCAGTTTTTGCTGTCATAGAAAAAAACCATTTAGTAAATGCAAACTTAATCTGATAAGAGTGCTAAAATGGTCACTCAATTGATTAGTAAGTCAGACTGTTTTAACTGTAGATACATTCAATTATTCATACCTTACACCTCAGCTAAAACTGAATTACTCAACAGAACATGAAAAATACCTTTTGTGTGGTGCTTTAACCCAAGTACTTTTCAGTACCATAAATGCATCATTTAATATTGGTTGGCTTCATTCATATATTAATAGCTGTATATGCACGCACGCACACACACACACACACACACACACACACACACAAACACACTTCAGTGACCCAGTCTCACCTGTTCCTGAAGGGTGCATTTACAGACACTACATGCTTTGGAGCTGTTCCCTCTGTAACTCCAGTTGTTTGTGCTTTCTGCACAGGCCCTTAACTCTCTGGGGTCGACGGACGCGCCGGCGCGTCCACGCGGTGTTTACTCACTGTTTATATTATTATCTTCGCGATAATACCGCACAGAGATATGGTTACGATGTCTACGGAAGCGTATACTCTCCACTTATGTGTCCTAATTTTCATGAGATGGTACGTGACTCACACAGCGCGCTGGGAGCTTGGACGTGTCGTATGATTCGTGGGTGTCGAGCTCCGCCTCTCAGCGTCATTTGTGGATTCATGTGTCTGTCAACATTTTTGTATGACACTAACCAATGGACACTCAGTAAATCCCTAAGGACCTACCCACTACCTTATGCTACAGAAATACTGCAGTTTACATTCAGTCTGCACCCGAGAGGACAGAAGGAAGAGAGGAGGTACAAAGAGAACGTTTACAGTTAGCGACGTACTTTCAGTGATATAGTTAATATTTTAGTTTGAAAACAAAAACGGTTGTAATGTTCATTTTTCATTTGCACACATTCATGAAGCTTGATCTGTAGTATGAAGTAATTACTCAGTCCCATTTGATCTCTGTCCCTCTAACAGCTGGTGGAAGTAGAGTGACAGACATCACTTCTACTCAAAAAAACGATATTACAAAATTTGGTTCTTGACATTTATTATACATTTATCTACTATTTTATCCATATATTCCACCACTGTTGTAAACCTAAGACTTTGGTAAACCAATTTCAAGCACCAAAACAGTTCGTCCACATGAGTAAAGTTATGTTTTCTGTTGAGGAATAGCATCCTTTCCACGAAGAATGTATCGCTCGAGCCGCACAACAAAGAGGCCGAGCCCCATTGAGGAATCCGCTAGTAAACAAAGCCAAATGGCGGTTCGAAGTTCAAGTAAAAAAGTATTTACTTTAAAATGAAAACAATTACACCTTAAATACATGATATAAAATAAGAAAAATGTCCCTTGGAACAGGATCACGCCGCAGACCCTCGTCTCCCTCGTCCTGCCGCGTGAACCCCAATGACTTCCGGTTCGCGCCGACGTCTGGCGCAGCGGTCCGCGCTGCTGTCCGCGCTGCTGTCCGTGCGCCCCAGAAGTCCCGTCACATCCATCTGCGCGTCCTTTTATCCTCCCTCGAAGTCCCCGTCGTCTGTCTACGCATTTCCCCGCTGCCACCATGCGGTGGGGTCCTTCCACCGTCCCGTGTCGTCGCCGTTTTAGTAAGTCATCCTACTGCCCGTTTCGCTTCAGGTTTCAAAAGATCTCCCCCGATCGCGCAATACATTGTATCTAACTGCCGTGGCATAATTTACACACAGTAACCATAATACGATTTAAGCATACGATAGTTTTAACACATGGTAATTATGAAATAGTCTGACCATACGGTAATTATGAAATAGTCTAAACATACTGATTATGAAATAGTCTAAACATACTGATTATGAAATAGTTACAGAATACCAATTATGAAATTGTTGCAAAATATCAATTATGAAAATGTTACAAAATATTAATTATGGAAAAATGACAAAATATTAATTATGAAAAAGTTACAAAATAAAGGCATGAGACAGTTGCTTTAGGAGCTTTCTTCATTCAACCTTAACATTTCACAAGAGATTTGAAGAATAAAAAAAATCGGACTTCAATTTTTCTGCTTTATGGCCAAATTATCTCTTTACACAGTGCCTTAGGACAATTGGTGCCTCATTATATAGATAGCTGATATTGTTCTGCAAATTAGCATATACAACACATTGATATGTCTCATATGCAAGTGCCTTTAAAGGTGAATTTAAGAAAATATGTAAAAATCGGGAAAATACCCTTAGACCCCAGAGGGTTAAAAGGAACAATTTTAAGGGATTTAATCTACAGATCTGTGGAGTTTCCCAACAAAGATTCACACAAAAGCACCACGTTCAATTTTGTGTTTACCAGTAGTGTGCTCGTAAGTTTTTGGGAAATAAATCATTCAGCATGAAAAAAGCCTAAAAAAGGATTAATAGTCTAAAGAAATCTTAGTTAACTAAGACCACACCAACTGATTAGTCAACTAACTGACTAAGAGGGGGCAGCTCTAATAGGAACAGTATCTATGTTCACTGTTTTGAACTTTTAACAGCTGAACCTGACCTGGCAGCCAAATTATTCTGTGCAATGTATGTAGTGTTGTCAATACTTATTACTACTACTACTACGACTACCAAACTAACAACTTGTAAGTTATAATAGTGAAAGGAAAATAATATGTAATGTTATGTGAGAAATTGTATGGGCTTTATTATTTATGTTGGTTAATAATGAAACATAGCTGTTGATCTTCGAGTTGCACTGTATATAATACACATGATTATAATCAAACTTGGTTCGCAGCAAATTTACCTTTTTAAATTTCAATATTTGAAATGAATAGTCTGATGAAGGAGAATGAAGGCTCAAAATGAAAGGGAGCTTGTATAGCCTTTTCACCCATCCCAAAATTATGAAAAAAAGAATATATTATTTATATCATTGCATGTAGAGTTATGCTACACTGCCTATAAAAGTAAACTGCCCTGGACAATGGTGCTGAAACAAAGCTAGAAAGACAATTTCTCAAGCATCAGCTGCATTATTATTTCATCACCTTAATAATTAAAGCCCATCAAAGAAGCACTTTGCTCTTGTTCGTGTCCCTACTATTTATGGTATATGTCTAAGTTCTAGAGTTTATTTTGTAATCACACACGCACACACACACAACTACACACACACACGCACACATCCTGTTCTGCACAAATTACCTAAAACATATTAAACCTATATTTTAAAATGTAAATAAGACCAACAGCAACAGGTATAATATTTACCAGTTTTTGGAGTTTGCAAGCTAATATGTCCTCGGAAGATGGATGTGTGTATTCTGCATGACTGAATGCCTCTATTGTTATTTTTGGCATTATCTAGTAAATTGGTAATATAGCAATAGAAACACCATGATGCCCAACAACACATAAATAATACAATAATAACAAAATACAGTTTTTCTATTTCTGACTACTTTTGTATGGGCAAAAAGACAAGCTGTTTCAGTAGAGGGCCTTTTTCAATGCATTGCTTCTGCTGACAGCAACTTTGAAACATATATACAACGCAAACATTATGCTGCAAACAGGATACAGTAGTACTACAAAAACTATGCCATTACATATAATGTCTTACAAATAAAGACAATACACAGGCCTTACATTATACCGCACATAAACTAAAGAGCTTTAACACTGAGAACTGGTTGAAAGACTTCTTGGTCCTGACAATAGTAGGGGTTATTGGTCCTCAAACACATTGATAATGTCTTTGTAGATTCTGGGACTGCATAAGGTCGTAGTTAGAAACTACAGAAATATGTATGTGTGTCCTTAAGTTTGCAATAATTAATGTAAACTGTATGTCTTGTTAGTTAAGTTTAATTAATTAATTTATCTTACAATACCTCCTTCCTTCCTATCACTGGTGTTATATGTTGTTGTTGTTGTATGTTTGCAGTACAGAATGACTGGGATTTAGTTTCATAATTGGAACATTTATTCTGTTGTATTTTAGCTTCTTATAACATAAATTAAAAAAAGAAGCAGCAATAAATGAGGATGAGATGTGTCTGCATTAACTTGGCCTTGAAAATGACCCCTTCATTACAGACTCCTGACTAAGATTAATGGCAGATATTATGGACAGGGAAGCTGAATGTTCATTAGCTGACCAACATCCTGCCCTTAGCACAGCTCATTCATTATGGTTAGAGAGACGTTCAGACTACCGACTCTAATTATGATAAACAACTGGTAAGTGAACCTAGTCTGTTGTCATTAACACTACAGCATTTTGTCTCAGATAATATATTAAATCATACAAACATAAGAAAATATGAGTTGAAAGATTGGAGGAAAGGCTGCTGGTTGACCAGTGGTCGATATGACTGTATTATGACAGTGTAGATCTCAGTAGTTACTATGTGTCACTCACTTTGACGTACATATTAACATGATGACAGGATGACAGGATTACGATTCAGTGTACATGTTGAGAGCTGGTGGCTCTCCATTACTGCGGCTACTCTGAGGAGTATTATTTTTATGGGCAACAAATGCATCACCGAGCTCTTTTACATTTTACAACCTCCATTATAGCACAACGAAACTTCGCTTATCCTCCTGCCCTTTACCTGTGATATGCCTATCAGTCATGGGGGAGTCCTCGGGTACCTCACAGTTTGGCAGGCAAATTAAACTTGATCTCTACCCTACTCAGCAGAATAATACAGTGGGTTATTTTATCCCCCTTCCCATAATGCGTTAAAATAAAAATAATGCTTGAAAGAACCACAAAGACTTTTTATTAACTCAACAAAAACTAGCAACAGGACAGAATGGTTGATCAACTGTCACTCGCATGTTGCATTATAACAAGAAGGCAATACATTTTTGCAGATGCTGGACCATCTTTAAGGCTCATCCTACACTGCTTTGAGACAAATGAACTATGACTAAACCCAGGCCATTGGCAACTACAAAACACAATCTGATAAAAAATAAGAACAACAGAGTTTACATGCAAACAGCTTGTAATGCAAATCATTTACTATCATCGCTCATTGCTAAGAGGCAGTTGGTCTTTATCGCACTTATTAACGTCACACAAAGACGGAGTCATTGGTGTGTCATCTACTGGGACATGAATTTGATAAACATAAGCACACGTAGATAATATATCCCATTGTGTTATGTGGCTGTATTGCAATCTGCTAAAACAAACCATTGGTACAATTTGTTACAACACAAACACAAAAAAATCTAAAATCGACTAACGATAGTTGCAAACAGTTGATTCGAGGTAATCAAGGAGGAAATATATTTGGAATAATTGGGGGTGACATGGCTTTCTGTCTCTGCAGCACATTTTACATTTGTTGATCACTGAATTTTTTGGACTCTGTGGAAACAGAGTGACTAAATGTATAATTAATGTTGACAAACTGCGCTGTGATTTGTACCTGCTGTGCAGGGAGAAATGATGTACTAAATTATTTCTACCACCCCATACTTCAGAAATATGTTGGATGATTTTAATTGTGTTATTCCATCAATCTTATTCCATGTGGCAAATAAAATAAAAAATATTATTAAAGCAACCAAACATCAGGTAGGCTTATTGGTTCTAGGGATGTTATTCTCCCTTTGGGTGCAAGGGGTCCATGATTCAAATCCCAGACAAGTGCAGACTTTGAGTTTAAGCCATTTAAGTCTGGACTCAGTTTTTAAGTAAGTATCAAACAGTATTGTGTAGAAAACGATGCAAACCCTTTCTCTTGTCTCTTGATGCAATGAAAACGCACAGGTAAATGATCCACAGCTAACAGTGAGACATAGGTTACCTAAAAATTAAAAGTAAACTGGAATCATAGTTTTTTTTTCTTTCGGACCTTTATGGCTCAGGGGATAGTGCAGTTATTCACCAATCACAGGGTTGACGGTTTGATGCCCTGCCTACATGTTGAAGTGTGCTTGAGTATGGCACTGCCTTCACCACTATATGAATGCTGCCATCCAGCCATCTTTATAGTTCAGCTGAACTAAATTGAGAACTGAAATGCAGAATTCCTGAACCAATTAATGACCTGGAACTAATGTAACTAGAGCAGCTGATCTCTCAGCCGTCAGTCTCACAGTGTCAGAGGGTCTATGGCCATATCCACACTACTATGTTTCCATTTTAAAATGCATATCTTTTGCTACGTTTACACTGAGCGTCCACACTACGCAGGAGTTTTAGAGCACCGAAAAACGGAGGAGTTTGGAAACGCTCCCGAGAAAAACTCCGGGGTTACGTCCTACTGTGGACGGGTGTAAACTGAGAAGTTTGGAAACATTGATGTGGACACCCGCATTCGGTACTTTATTGGGCCTTAGCAGTCACGACGTGTCCTTCCCTGATTCGTCACGCCCATTTTACATGACTCTGAGCGACAGTTCGACCTCGTAGTCGATACAAGCAAAGAAATCTCTGGTCCCTTTTTTCGCCATTGCTGTTCTTCCTCCAGAGTATTTTTTGCAACAAAAATAAACTGCAGTGTGTAGAAAATCTGCTTCCTGTTTACACTGTCATGCGTATTTCCAGTGTACGTCAATGGCTATGTGATATGCGTTTTCAAAGGTTGCCGTGTGGACAGAGATCATTTAAAAAACGATGCTGAAATGCTCATGTTTTAAAACTAACGAGTGTGTATGTAGCCTGTCCAACGTCATTGTATGTCTGAGTTGGAAGTGTATACATCTGTGAACATCCAGATGACTAAAGGTGTTAGATGACCACCACCAACACAAGATTTAAAGTGATGCTTTGGGGAGATTCTTTGTAGAGAAACAGTTTTACAGATCTGGCAATTAAATAAACTAATCGATTAGTTGACAAAATTGGATAACTGTTAGCCAACTTAGAATTTCTTTGGTCAAGGACAGCCCTGCATTATTGTCAAAGATAATGCTAGCATAGCATAAAGGTGAGGGTTGAGGCCAAGGGGTGGATAATCATTTCCCTTCAGCGCTGGAACTCAGATTTAAATTCTCACACTGGTAGTCAATGTTGAAATATTTATTGTTTGACCTTCATTTATACATTGTGGTTTTAGTAGCCCAACCTTAACCATATGTTAATATTATGGCTCAATACGTTTCACAAAAAGTACTCAGATTTTGTAATAAAAAAAAAAACTTATAATAAAAAGTAGTTAAGTTATCAAGATCCTTTGATGGCTGTGACAGCTTGTAATGCCTTTCATAAAATAAAGTGAAAGACCTGAGAAAAGTTTGCAGTTGAAGTTTTGCAGATTCTTGAAATGTGAACATGTTATCTTTCTACTAAAACATAGCCAAATATGTGTTGTTCCCCAAATGCTCACTCTATGCTGCACTTAAATATCACACCACTTCCTGCATTAGCACTCAATTGGTGATACAAATTAGTTGTATGAGAACATGATCATGCAAAATATCAAGTAAGCAACAAATTGAGTAACAAAAATGGTTGAATTGGGGAGTACAATCTTGAACTAGTACACAGGGGTGAGAAATGGCAACATCTCTGTCCCGCCACAGGATGACCCAAAGCCCTCAGCTATGTAAAAGTGTAATTTATTATTGATTGATTATCTATATCACTTAAGATTGTGATAAGTTTAATTTTCTTTAGTATATTTATACAACTATGTCCCATGGTCAAGTCGCATAACAATTCACGCAGTCCTGTAATGCATATATTTAAAAAGGGGCATGGAACAACAAATAATCCTGGGAAAAGCAGTCAAAAACCCAAATAAACTTTGGGGTCTACAAATTTGGATACACATAATCTTCAGTGGGTATTTTTTGCATTTGAATCAAACTATTTAGCAAATATGATAATTTCTGAGCCCCATATTACTCAATTTTACAAGGAGATACAGCCAAGGTTCACATACATTTTCTAATAAAGACATCAGCCCTTGGACATTGGGTTAGACACTGCACATGTTTTGGTTGATAACATTTTAAGGCTATATGTCATTCAATTTCAGGGCTATCATTTTAGCTTTGTTACACAGTCTGAAAAATCATTCAACTTTATTGCATTGGCTCATGTCTTCCAAAGTGTGTGGTGCAGTCGTGTGTGTGCAGACCTCTTTCGTCGCACATGAGACCGAAAATCTGTCATGGGCGTCTAAACTTTTTCAGTGGTCTCACCGGTGCACGTGATATTGAACAGGTTTGTCTCTGTGTGCAGATGCGTGTGATGTTTTTTCCCCCACTTGCACTCTACAAAGACCTTCCCTCTACCTTTGATTGACTCAGAGCCTGATATTCTTCTTCGCTGAATGTAGGTGGGGGAAAAAATAGGGCGTGTATTTGTGAAACTTTGCCTCCTCAAGCAACATCACAACCTTAAAACATGTAAAAAACTGGTAATTCAAAATGAAGAGAACTATTGATTCTGCAGTGCCAGCTATACCTGGCCCTGGCCCTGGTCCTGGAAAGCCCAGACCCAACATCATCAGCAACGGCAACGCCAATATATTTACCTTTCACAAAAAATGGCTTGTCTAATTTCCGTGGCTCACATATGATGAGACGGCCAACATCATGGGTGCTTTTGCTGTCGGAGCATCAACATTTTGAAATTGAAACTGTAAAAAAGTGGCCTATGCCATGACAGGTGCGTGGCCAGCCAAAACTGTAGTTAAACTAAGTAAATAAAATTTAGTCTACAACTGTATGTAATCTGCATTGCTGTGTGCAATCAGGTCTTAAATAACTTTATATTAGTTCCAAACAACTTCCAATAATGTTTCAATTAGTTTTTAACATAGTGCAACACCATTTTGGGATAATGTTGATCTCATTTGGGTTGACATTAAACTTCCTGCACACAACTGACTTGAGGCGAGTGCTGTACTATAAATACAGTGTTTCCATCATTGAACACAGGACTTAATTTTTGTGTCAGGATTAAAGAACTAAAGAAGACAAATGTTTCTGTCATAGAGGAAAGAAAAGGATGAAATTAAAGTATACTAAATTATGATTACAGGATGTTCTGAAAGGTGAGAAGCTGTCAGACTGCATTTGATTTGTAGCTATGCTTCCTCCATTATGTGGTGTGTGTTGATTACAGCAGGAAAAGAGCTCAGTCCGTGATGTGCGGCTATAAGGAAGCCTTACACAGAAGAGCCACCTTTATTGCCTTATTGTGTTACATAATTTATTTTCTGTGGCATTGTAGTGTCTTATGATACTGCCTGATCTGTGTGCAATTACAACGTAATTGTGTACAATGATTCGTAAGCACCGAAAGGTTTTGACTGAACACATAAGGGTGGAAAAATGCTCGAAGTGATTGTGTATACTTAAGTGATTATGTGCTATGTAAAGCCATTTAGTGCTGCACGGTATATAGCTGAAAATGTTGCCACGATACACATTCTTTTAATAATGTGGTGACAATATTGATCACATTTATTTCTGTATGTGTGGATCTGCTTTTGATCAGAGCATAATTACCTAATGACCTGGAACATTGTCAAAAATATTCTGCAACCATTGTCATCATCCCCAGTGTTTTGCTTGTTTGAGTTTATTGCTTTATACTGATTAAAAAAAAATAATCAACAACTTCTAGCTAAAAATATTAATGTTTGTAGTGACAATAATGCTTTAATTGGCAAAGTACTCTGACATAGCCCAGCAAGTTCTGGTTTTACATCCTGTAAGTAGGATTGGTAGTCAAATGACCACCATCAAAATGTCCCCTAATACATTATTTTATATGATCAAATATATTTTGTATGGATCATTTTAAAATAATTTTTTTGGGACAATTTTACATAATCCATCCCTTTAAAAATAATGTTGGACATCAATGAGCCTGCAGACGGTTCCTGACAGCTATATAATGTTGATTTGTTTGCTTTTATGGTACAGAATACAGACAGGGATAATGTTTTACTCCGGCAAGAGTTACATTATAAATTCATGCTGTTATGATATCTTATCTGACAGGTGTGTCACTTCTCTCAAGCACCAAATCAGTTTCTCAGCTTTGTGGAACCATTTCAGGTTCTCGCACAGATAAATTGATCCATCTGAGAAATTGTTAAGTAGAGTATTGTCCCCGGCTGCAGCCGCCGTTGGGAAATCACAGGATTGTCCTTGGCAATGACATGAATGACGGCTCTGGCAGCCGCACTGAGAGTTTTAATCAGGCATGATGACAGGGGAGAGACGAGGGTGTGTGGAGCAGAATACAGACGCAACACAGTGAAAACATTCATGACAATGATACTGATATAATGTTTATTCTGGCCTATCACTGATTTAAGGATAGCAGATGGTTTGTATACAATTTCAGTGCACATACATTTCAGGAAGAAGGGAAAACTGTGTATGCTGCTGCATCAAGAATGACATATATTAACTTGTTCACTGAGGAAAATAATAAAAAAATAAAATAAAATCTTCATGTTTTGAAGATTTCTTGTGGCTGTCTTTGGTAACTGCAGGCAAAAAAGAAGAAAAAAATGTTATCCAATAATGACAAATGGAAACTGTTGCTCTATGAGGCAATACTTTCTGACAATATCAGTGCTTAAAATTGTTCCCCAAGCAGACTACGAAGAAGTACAGTGCACTGGTCACAACAGACTCCAATATCTTGCTTTTTGTTGTTGGCTCCCATATGAACATGTAAACCACAAAATGCAAAAAAAATATCAGTAAAGCAATTTCCATTCAGGCTAAGTTCTTTTTTAATTGTCAAGAGTCGATTGGATGGGATGATAGATTGGCTTTATATTAACCTGTCAGTTCTTAACCAAGCCTCTTCAGTAAAGCAGGGGCATTTATGTAAATTGAGGTATCATGGCAATGTTAGTTTAACAAATGCATAAGGCATTGCTACTTTTTAGACCCATCCTTTTCCAATTAAGATACTGTACAGTTGATTCTTGAGAGATGTATGTGATGAGCATAAATTTGATTTTGTTTTTGTCTATTTATGTTTTATTTCATATATTTATTTTTCCACAACAGCAGCTGCCCACCAGAGAGGCACGGAGGTGGATCCATTGCCTGCTAAGTGTTTAATCCTACACTCAGTGGGAATAGCTTTTTGTTTAAATATCCACACTATTGCTTACTTTGTTAATTTTATGTTTTTTTCTTAAAATTGAGATTACAGTTTTGTCTTCTGAATGTGTAAAGGCAGTGTCCATATCAAACTTTAAATAGTTCTTACTTCCAACATTCCTTAACACCGTCAAAGGTAATGTCTGTAATGTCTTTACCATATTTAAATTCATGATAATGCATGTTTACCTGAAAAAATCTGTATACTATTGCTATATTGCTGTGCACTAAAAATGGCACATGTACTGTGATTGGAGACATTGCTATTGGGAGATACTCATCAGGTTTTTAGGGTCACACCTGTTCAATTGACCATGCCAGCGCATCTAACATGGGGACATTTACAGATGGTAGCTCTAAGTGCACAGTTCAGATTGTGTGACACAATGCTATAAGATTTAGATGTCACAGCACAGACAACCATGACGGCAAATAGCTTAGCCGTAGTAAGACCCCAACGGGACAAAGAGAGGTGAGATAAAAGAGGCTAAAGGAAATCTCTGTGTGAAGCTTAAACCTTAGAAACCAATGTCCTTATAAGTCTTCATCTGTCCCACACAGTTTGACTGAGTCAGACACCATGGAAAGCGGCTTACAACTATTGTTGCGCTCTCAGCTGTTAAAGGTTGTAAAAAAGCCTCGCACAAGGAAGGCAGGAATGATGCCGTGTCGCTCGTGTCTGTTCTGAATAATCCTTGTGTAACATTTGGCTTCAAAAGGTATTTGAAGCTGGCATTTAAGCAAAGTGCAGAATTTTAATATTGAATGTCTTTTAATGCTATTTTCTGGCACAGAAACAATTGTTTATAAGGGTTTCTTTTCTCAGTGCGTATGTTTTCATTTTTGAATGAGCCCTTTTGACGTACATTCAAAGCAATACAGTCCATTGACACTTTGCTAACAAAGGCATAGTTTACATTAGTTTGTTTGGTGTAAGTGTGTGTGTTTGATTCTGTCGGATTTCTGCTCCAAATACATGTGTGTTTGATAACGGAAGTTTTCTGCTGGTGAGAAACATTAAATACAAGTAAGTTAAACAGAATTGTTGTTCAGCTGTGTGTTACTTTTATTGAATAGGAAAAATTGCCTGCTTTATTGAATACAAATTGCATCGATGTAATCATTACCCTCGGTGCCTGACTTAAAGGATCAGAAAACAGAAGAATGCACCGTCCTTACTGACTAAATAGTTATGGCCCTGTACTTATACCAGAGTTTGTGATGAACTGCATACATGTCCAAAACCACTTGCATGGATTTCAAAAGACAATGTTAAAGTGAGGTGATAAATATTATAATAAACAAGGCAAAAGAGCATGCAGCAGGATAGCAATAGTAGTTCAATGGGACAGTGCTGCATAACAAAACCCATTGTTCAACTGATTATATTTTTCTCTTCATAAAATGGCATGCATGACATCCCACATGTAGTACATGATATATCTCAGCCATTCAGTAAATGGCTGTCTATTTATACTTACAGTAAAGGCTAGAGCCGCAGGCAACGAAAAAATGCCATTTGCAGCCCTTGTTTATGCGTTGTATGTTTAAAACATGACTGTAAGCCTTTCATGATAAAGGCCCGAAACACATTCATTTCTGGATGTCAGTTTTGTCTGCAATCTACGTTCATTTCAAAGAGAAAGACCTTGTTTGTTTATGACACTGGTGAGTCTTTTCAGTTACTAGGCTGTAGTTTGGTATGCAATGATATGTTATGAGGCTGATAAGCTGCCATTTTGTTGTTGGGGAATGAACACACATGGGCAGATGTGTGATATGCGAAGGTGGACCATCATGTGATACACAGTACAGCACAAACATTAAATAACTAATTAAAGGTTCTATGTGATGGATTCAGAGCATTACTACAACAGCAAACAATTTGTCAGCACTGTCGCCATTGTTTGCACTGTTCTTGTTGTTAGCAACGTTAGCCGCTAGCCACCGGTTAAGTTGTCTCCATGTTTAGAGCCGTGTGGAGGCAGTAGATAAGCTTTGAATTCTGTATTTAGCACTTTTGAAGATGTTTCTTGTAAAAGCAACCCAGATCAATATGTCACCTGGGTAATTCAGTGAGCTTTGTTAATTTAAAATTATTCCACACAATTTATCAACCAATCTGAACTCTATAGCAGAGTGGATTGTCAGAAGAGGTGGGCGATATGTCAAAACTATCAATGTTTTCAGGTAGAACCACGATCCACAATCCGATCACAATTCTTTTTTTATTGTTTTTTTAGACTATATTTCAAGTTACTAAACAGTTTAACCCAACTTATTTCCCTATTTTAAAAAAAAAACAAGGTAACAAAACAAAACACCACACCAAATTCTGTTCTCAATTTTAACACTTTAAGGTCTGTGTAGAGTTTCTTGAAATATTAACGTTACTTTGCCAAATATGTGTCAATTACTTTTCTAAATCCACATGAAAACTCTTCACATCTGCATTAATTTGATCCACTGCAGTTGTTTGCCTGTAACTCACATTATTTTCCTTCTCCCATAAGAGTGGTAAGAAACAGCTGGAGTCAATGCCAGTAATTGAGTTTTCATTAAAATTAACTGCATACCAAATTAATTGTACACAAGGCCAAATTAGTTATATGACCGGTTGCTTACAGTGAAGCATTTAAAAGCTATTTTTAAAAAGGAGACGGTACAGTGCTCACTGCACATTAAACACTTCAGGAGTACATTGCATTACTTCAAGCAAACTTTACAGAGAACATTGAGGGCAAAACAAGCCTAAACCATGGCAATGTCTTTTGGTGTTCAATCTATGATCCTTGCTCATCCATGACTCCTAAAGTAGAGATAGCAAGTTAATTACATCTGGGGAGATTTTTAGATAGCAGCGGCACTAGTCGTTTAGCAGTGGGAAAAACTGGAATCATAGAACTATAACTGATATAATGTGCACTATAGCACGATACTAACAATCTCACTGTAAAGGCAAAGCATTTGTTGTTGTCAAATGGCATTATTTAGACAGTTACACTAAGTAAGCAATTTGTTCATTTTTAACAGGGGGGCAGACCTAGTTGGTTTCGTTCACCCGTGACTAGCAAAACAAACCGCCCCATGAACAACTTTTTTTGGTTCTGTATTTTTTTAAATGCATTTTGGTAATTTTGCTAACAAGGGGGGTGACATTTCCCCTCATATTGCCTAATGGTTCCAGGGCTGGCTCAAACGGGGATGACTGGCACTTTTGGGGGGATTTTACGATTAAGGATGTTGGTACAGTTGAGAGGCACCTCCAGCGCAATTGTACGAGAGCTTGGAACCGGAGGAATAAATTGACAGTCGTTGTGTAAGGTGCTGCCATAAATCATGGACATGCAAATGAACTTTTCTCATTTCCTGTAAAAGCAGTGTATCTTCCATCATCTAAAAAAAGATCTCCTCATTTTGGAGGTATAAGGCAGAAATATAAGGCACCCCAAGGAAATCCCTGTCCTTTTCATCTGTGATGAAGGGCAATCGCACACACATTAACCACATGTCTATAACTACCAATTTGAACAGTGATTCTATTATTCTAAGCAATTTATTTCTTTTGAATGACAAGTTGTGTTTATTGTTTCATGTGTCATATTTGATCATTTAACAGATTGTTTAGTACTTTAACATATCCTAAAGTTTGCATTGAGTTTTTTAGTACATCAGCAAGTCAGGTTTAACTATCAGGAGTCATTGTCTGGACGAAATTAACAGATGTTCCTAAATCCCTCTACAGCAGGGGTCTTCAACATTTTTCTGACCAAGGACCCCCCAACTGATAGAGAGATGGAGCAGGGACCCCCTACTATAATGTATTGTATACAATTGTGTTTTGTATTAAACTGGGCCGAGTGCCATGTATAAACATATTACGTTATTGTGCATTCAATACTAAGCTATTCAAATAATACACAGTTTCATATATTCATGTTTTTATTTTAAACATGTGCAAGGTACAGTGAGTAGGGTGGCCGTGCCACTGCCATTTATAAACATACCTTGTTAACTGATACCAATGCCAATATCAACATTGTCTGTCAATTGCATGATAATCAATCATACATTTATTTTTTTATTTACTGAAAGATAACATCTTTTGCCTCCATTTATCCATTTGCTACAATATGTTGGATGCATGTTAATGTGTATTTAAAGACATTTAAATTTGTGAAAAATATTTGGAAACAAATAATAATAAAGAAAATGAAAAACAAATGAAAATTTGTCTAATCAACCAAAAATGTCACGACCCCCCTGCAGTACCACCATGGACCCCCTAGGGAATACAATGACTCTGTTGTGTGTACTTTACTTTTGACCCGCTCTTGTGTTACTTTTGTCTCAACTGACAGGTTCAAAGGTAACAATGTCCATTCAAAGTCATTCATACCAAAGTTGATCCACATTTGTATAAAATAACACCTATTGATAGAACACATGTGATTTTTTTATAAAAAAATAAATGAGTTTCTGTCTGCAACGTTATCTTTTAAATCTATGTTTATCTGAAAAGTGATACTTTCATACCGGCTCTCCCCTACTCATTGCTGCATCAGGATCATAATTTTTATCCTGATAAAGAATTTAACACCATTCTTTTACTGGGACAATAATTATGGAGGACTTTGTTTTTATGTGGTCCAGAACAGTTAAAGCTTATATTTTTTATTTGTAATATCCAATTACCCACTACTTATCCCTGCACACTCACACACACACAAACATTCACACACATTCATTGCTGCACCAAAAAGGAATGAGCTTCAGAGCCAGAGGGACTAACTGTCAGAGGAGGCTCCTACATGCATCAATGCAACCTGATGGTCCAGAACTTACATTTCTTTATGTGGGCCTGGCTGGGAGGAAATACTCTCAGATCGCCTTCATACTGTCCATCCCAGTTAGCAACAACTGCACTCATGCAAAGCAAGCTGGAGAGTGACAAATTAATTTGACCACCCAGGTATAGCAGAGATTGACACATTACTTCAGCCAAATCAATGTTTGGACTAACAGAACAAAGCATCTTCAACCAACCTTTTTCATCATCGAGTGTATTGAGGCATGCATGTATACTGCATGCAACTACAACATGCAGACCCATGTGTAAGAGAGAAGCATTTTACGCAAATAAACATTGGACTCCAGACCCATATTCTGCTAATTCATTGAGCACCCACCTACTCGGATTTACCATATGGTTTCCCGCACATAGAGCCAGATTGGATGACGTATTGGTCTGTTTACAAGGTAAATGCTTTAAAGTGTATATACTAGTGTAATTCGTCTATAGCCTGATGGATGCCATGGCCCCAGGCTCCATTCCTCTGAGACCAAACTCTATTTGAAGCACACTCATCCTGCTTGTCACCATCATCTCAGTACATACAGAGTATTTTTCCACACTAACTCATGTGATGTGTGTGCCAGGAATAGGAGCATGAATACATTATTGATGCCAAACTCTATGCTGTATTTAGTTATCAACCAAGCTTAATGATGTTGCCTAAACTGCAGTGAGTTGGTGTATAAAGTCACAAAAAATGGCAAGTGAAAAATGAAAAACATTACATTTTCAACAAATCTTTTGTGTCTGATGGTGAAGCTGGTGGTGATGGTGGTTTGTTTTTACACTTTTTACTTATAAATATTAGAAAAGGATCTCAGCTAAACTTGAATCCACGGATGGTTGGGTCAAGTGTGATTTTCTTCTAAATCTTTAGCCATATCAATTAATTTGTTTAGATCATCCTTGCAAAGACATAGACAGACTAGCAGGCAAGAAAACAATATTGTCTTCTTTCTTCACTGCTTGAGGTAATGATGCACATTCAAACGACTTGTGGATTTATTAACAGCAATCATCCTTTGATGAGTTTTTTCACAGAGGAAGATGTTCATTAGCATGTCTGTATATACATTCTGTCAGATTTATGGTGATTTTGGTGCCTTGGATGTCATATGATCAGTTTTTTTGAATTTCATGTTAATTCTAAATAAGTGTTCTTCCAAGCAACTAAAAGAAGCCCTTATATGGGACAAGATCCATTTTATTTGTTTCATTTGATGCTGCTCAAGTATATTTTATTCATAACTTCAATATCTTTTAATTCCTGGGTTTAACCCGCGATTTATAGGAATGTGAGTGAATCATCATTGAAAAAAATGAATCATCAAACAGAAAAAATAAATTCTTTAATAAAGTAGTCTCATTGAGATCAAGACGTATCAGACATAGAAAACACATATATATCAATAAAATCAATCAGAGACATGATTAAAAAACATTAAAGGTTTGAAGTTTAAATTCATCCATTGGGATTAGACATTCAAGTTTAATATCCCCTGTAATTCACTTCATTTGGAAGGTGAAAGTCAACAGAAACTCTTCCTAGGTCCAGTATTTACCCGAGGGGTAAACAGTCCTGTAATCTGGTCTAGTGAGCAGTTGTTTTAACCTTTAGAAGAGATATGACATACTGCGATTTTTGCAAAAGATCTTTACAAATAATAATGAAAGAATGCTACATATTGTGTTGTTTACAATATGCAGTTTTGCAGGGTTGTACAATTTAGTTTCTTCTATTTCATATCCCAATGAGTCCCATTAAGTAATACACCAGCAGTAATGCTGTCACAAAATAAAACTTGACTTTGTTCACAACATGGATCAATACACCATGTGTAACATTAGGTAACCAGGGGACAAAAAATAAATGACACAACACAAAAAACCTTCCTGAGGTAAAGGATACTGATGCTCTTCAAGTCATTTATAAGTATTACAGTCTGCCTGAGAGCAGGCAACAAAATGGAGCTCTTGAATGAAACATTGATATCTACAAGCCCAGAGCAGATGTACACAAATATACAGTACTGTGCTTGGATTTTTTCAAACAAACAAAGAAAAACTGGATTGAGACCAACGTATTAAGAAACAATTAGCATTATTTAATACTTCCGTGCAATAAGCAGAAGAAAGGCGGCTGTTCTAAATCATTGCCAATCGGCAGAGTGTGAAGAGGCTGGATAAACAACTTTATATCACCATCTTTAAATAGCTGCAGAAAGACAATGGGTATTTTCTTAGTCATCAAAGTTGTCACTGGCTATTCCATCTTTTCAAATTATGATGGATTCACATCTAGGACTGTATAATTGACCAAGAGGGACTCTTTTGGGTCAATGAGTTTGAAATACAATTACTGCGCAAAGGCATTAGTGAAAATACACCCATCCCCTATATTTCCTTCACTTTCTCATAGCACATGATGAGATGTGACAAGCTGTCTTCTCATCCGTAACAATCATCTCTGCATTACCCAGAATATCACATTTTAGCACATAACTTTGCAGAACAATGCAGTTTCAAATGGAATCTGCCAAAAAAAACAACAGTGAGATACAGCTCTTTTTACTTTTCTCCTAAGGCAACCGTATCATATCCATCAACTGAACACTTGGCACCTTTTTGAGGGAGTAATGCTTGCTGGTGAGCGTTTCTTGGCCCTGAAAAGCATTTGCTAATGTCTGGTCCAGTTCCAAGTGCATCCTGAGTCCCCTTCAGACAGACCCTGAACCTTGGGAGGCAGAGGGGAGACAGCAGGGGTACATAGTGGGTCACTGTCCAGGGCACTGGTGCAGAGCATTAATTGCTGAATCAGAGTGTATAGCTGGGGCCTCTGCAGTGGTAGTAAATTGGGAGGGGAAGCCTGCTGACAAGGCAGTAGAAACTTTGTGGAAGGGCTAATGGCTTGGAAACTCAACCAAACATCAGTACGAATAACAACCTTAAGGAGACACTACATACAGGTGTAACTCAAATCTTTTTTTGTTAGCAATAACAGAGCAGAGATTCTGCTGTTTGTAGTTATATCTGTATTATTTCAACTAAACGCACTATTTGGATAAATGTTAAAAACAAGCACACCACTGTAAGCATACGATTTTACAAACACCAGCAAAGCCTTAAAAAAACTTCAACCTCAACATATATTGTATGTCATTATGTATAATAAGTTGTTTAACAAATGTGGCGCTTGGCATTTTAAACAAGCTGATAGATCGTTATGCATGCACGCTTTGTTTAACCACATTAAAACCAAACAATTTAGCCAGAAATGATTAAACATTTTTCAATCATCTATTACCTGCATTGTCATTTCCAGGACGTAATCTTTCTCATCCCAGAATGTCTTTTATGGAAAAATAAAATCATAGCACTGTCACGATTTCTGGAAATGTCTGAGCTGTTTCTCTTTGAACTGCTAAGGTTGTAAAAGCATATTTACCACTTCACTCAGAAAATGGTGCCAATAGTCATTTCAAAATCAGTTTTGTTGAAAAACCTGTCCTTTTATGCTGTCGTGTAAAGTATCAAAATGAAGTACATGTTATCAGAGTGGTGAAAGTGCATGCCATATAGGCACCTCTCTCTCTCTCTCTCTCTCTCTCTCTCTCTCTCTCTCTCTCTCTCTCTCTCTCTCTCTCTCTCTCTCTCTCTCTCCTATAATTACTAATCACCAATTTATGGTCGCTGCAATCTCCATGCTCATCAAGGTATGATGACACAAAGTTTGTCATTTTCCCATGTCTCAAATGGTCCGCAAAGAAGCTCATCTTCTTGCTTTTGTGAGGTTGCCATCTTGTTCTCTAGTGCACTTGCGTGTTGGAACGTGTCTGTATGTATAGGCACCCGTGTGTGTCCGCATTCAAGTCTGCATTTGAACTATAATCAAAGTTTGATTCATAATTGTATTGTAATAAACATAAATCCACTCAACAGGAGCAATCTGTCAACCTATACATTTAAGAAACACAACATTGCAAAACAAAAGTAAAACTTGTTCGTTTGTCTTTACTTTTCGTAATTGTAATTTTCTCGTCACAGGTATTTTTAAATTCAATCTGCAACCGTACTTTAAAGGACTTTATTTTACAATAATTATTTTAAAGTATATTATGTCGGTTGTGTGATTGTGATGCATTAGAATCATTGTGTATGTGAATGTTAGTGTTGATTCTACTGCTCTTTTACCAGTTTGAAACAAGCCCAAGGCAACCACATGCCTTTCATAACACAGTGATGTGATAAATTGAGCCCTGAAGGGCAGTGGCAAATAAGTGTGTGCATGTTTTCTTTGCTTGAATGTGTTCTTTTAGATGCCTTGCCATGGGCATCTGTCCTACAGTATGACAATGCCTTTCCTAATGCGCCAGTGACTATATGTGACATCAGCCTGATTTGTTTTTCACACTTTTGACCCTCATAATTTTTAAGTGAAAAAAATAAGAAATTGTATATATATACATATATATGGTCGCTATATGTGCACTTGCAGTGCTATATTCTCTGAGGAATCGTCATCAAACGTTATTCGTTATTCACAACTTTTACTGTTAGAGTAGAGCTGATTTCACATGTGGCCCTATTGTTGTGTGTCGGACATAAAGAACATTGTTTATCTTTGGCCTACGATGGTTTGCCATGCTGGTCCAGAGACAAGCCAGTTACAGCATAAAAAGAAAAATACAGACTTTTAAAAAAATGTTTTGAATCTTTTCTCTCCATAGATGCTCAGTTGGTGATGGCATTAGGTATTGCTGTTTATATATTAGGATTAGAGAAGGGAATATTGAAGTATCACCTGTAAAATTGTGATTTAATATGTCATGATTTGTGAGTGAAAATAAATTATGAAAGATTTATATCATGTGCCATATTCATTTCTCGGAAACACAGCTTGAGCTTCATCCAAATGCAGAACAAGACATTTATAATGCAATATCTTTGGCTCTACAGTAAATGGCTCTATTGTAGAGCCACTGCTTCAGTAGCTGTAGACTGACACAGCTTTTGGCACTGACAGCCTCTCTAGCATTATGGACTGTAAGTGAATTAAACTAATGCACCCGTCTCCTTTCTGCTGCTGGACACTATTTATTAGTCTGATCTACATCCATAACTCTTATTCCGTGTCACAACTCAATCTTTTATGCTGCTGGCTGAGCAAAATGCTAGTGCTGCGCAATAACACCCAGCTACTTGTCTGATGAGCAGATATATGTGACATAGTATTTTCAAGAGTATGGGCTGCCCTGTCAGTATATATATATATATATATATATATATATATATATACGTTGACCTTGTTTTGCCTCTGTCATTATTCAAACTGTATACTGAACAGACCATGGCAGGACATTTGTTCTTTGACCTAATTCATTTGACCTGTTCAATGAACATTCATTAGAAAATAACTATTTGCTTAATTCCTTTTCATTGTTTCACTGAAGACCTACTACCACATCAGTGTACAACTATTAAACTGAGGTTGAGAAAGAGGCAAATATTACTACTAATGACTGAGACATGAAAACAAAGCCGACCAAGCATTTTCCTTTGATGCAGGGCAGTCTACAATCCCATTATCTCTGTCTGGTAAGGATCACAGACTCACCCCATGTGTGATATGCCTTTAGACAGGTGCACAGGAACAAACACCATGGTTAAAAATCAAAATTGCCACCTAGTATACCCAGAACGTTTCCATACCAAGCAATAGCTGACTTGTATTTCCAAACAAATCCAAGCACAAACCACCATATGAATTTAAAAATCATGATGGATCTAAAACTGGATTTAAAAGATTCTCATGGTTTTGTCAACAGGCAACAAATACTTGTTCACAGAGCAGAAACAGCACAATTCATTATTCCAGTGGTATAGCTATCTCCTAGTGATACGTCAAATATTTTATGTCCCCCCCAAACTATCCATGCATTGCTACTCTGTTGACAAGTAGATGGATCTGAACACTTGGTTTGGCAATGGAATTGATGGCAAACATTAACACACCCGGGTCAGTTTGTCCAATGAATTACAACCGTACCAGGTTCATCTCTTCAACTAACCTTTTCATGTCAGACAATAGCGGCAAAAGGACTGACTTCATTGTGTAATAGATTGCTGTGTGCGACTAGTATTTGCAAAAGTGTGTATGTGTAAGTGTGAATATGTCTTATAGGTGTACTTGCTGCAGCGTGTTGCATCTATTTTTGTGTAGATCTAGGAACCATTATTTATTCTTTTGTAACATTTCCTGTGATGTACTGCTGAAGCACAGATGTAGCAAAGTGTCTGCTGCATATATAGCACTGTAACAAGTATCACCTCTGCAATGCAAGGTTAAAACCTGTCAGTGTCACAAAGTCAGGCCTCTTGATTATGATTTATAAGGTACCTTTTAAGCCTCATTGAAAACGAAAGACATTTGGGGAAGGGCTGCTGTGTTCTACTTTGGAACTACGACAGTCCTTAGAGAGAGATCACAAGATGCAAACATTTTTTAAATAAATACCTGCCAAGCAATTGTCATCTGCATTTCAACTGATGCAAAATGGGAGTTAAAGTAATGAGAAGCCACAGTGTTACTGCATTTTGATTGGCACTTTGACCTGGCAGGTTTGTTAATCGTCGCAAATTCTATGCGATTACAATCAGTCATTTGTGCCTCCTGCCGTGGTGATGGCAGATATATGGAAATTAGGGCATCATAATCCTGATCAGGTTGTGTCGGCTTATTTTGCGAACACAGCTCTACGACCCTGCAGTAATTGCCTCATTCAATCCTCTAAATCTTGCTTGACATACCAGCAAATCCATGGGTCCCTGTTGTGTTTTAGTGGTGACCTTGGCTTGGTGTCAAAGCTTTGGAGCGGACTTGCTCTGAACGTGGAGGGAATATGGTTTTTGACTTACGATACCATCACTGGCATTTCTGAAAACACACTAAAAGCAAAACCCGGCAGTGGGGAACTGGATCAAAACCAAAATAATTATGATGAAGAAGGACATTTCAGGTGGAGGAATGTGACCTCAGAACCCATCAAACTCTTATACTGGGGCATCAATGGGATGCAAGGGATGGGCTGAAATCCAAGTCCTCAAAAGAAGACTAATTACCCTAAAACACTAATAATGCTCAAATCTTCTATTTCCTGGAGGCTGTGCATAATGGTTTATTAAATCTACATAAGTGACCATATTTAGAAAAGGGTCTAAGGTCTTATGTAAAAAAATAATTCGTATTTCGCCACAAAGTTGACTTTTAATGTCAAATAGTAGGTACAAAATGTATCTTTTTATAGTGTGTGGGTACAACAAAGCTTTGTCAGTTACAATATACAGTTGAACTATTTGCTGCTAAGTATTAAAATAAGAAACTATAGAAACCATCACACCAGCCACGACTCTAAATCAGTCCAGGAGCATAAAGTTTGTACTTCCTACCTATAATAAAACTCTTTCTTCATTTTGATCAACTTCACATCGTTAAAGATTTGTGACTGCAAACGGTGGTCAGGGCATTGCCTTGAAAACATCTGTCCACAAACATCCAGTTAAGTACTCAAAACCTTTTGTGGTAGGTATTACTACACTAGGTGACTCTATTATCCGATACATAAGGCATCTTGTATGTAAGGAACAGTTAGCAAATACTGGCTACCACACTATACACGGGGCAGCGGCCCCACACAATCAGTGATTAGGTACTCAAACGGCTGACTGATAGCTGGAATTGGCTGCAATGGAGCTGGTTTAATGACCTGATTCGGCTGACCAGTCAGCCGACGCGTGCTACAGGTTTTAATTTGCATAAAAACATTCTATTCCTGTCACAAATGGACTCCCAAACGGAGTTGACAGCCCCTGTATCTCTCAAAATCTTAACGGGCACCTTAATGTCACTACCAGTCTATGTTACAAACCCTTCTGAGACAAAAGGCTGATAGGACTCATCGGCAGATTCCGCATGGCTACCTTGCCACAATCCGACATCCCCCTCACCTGGTCCTCCTCCCCACCTCACCTGCAGCACATCATATCATCGGTCCCTCACTATTTAAGCCCTGTACTCACACCTGTCCTCTGCCAGATTGTCTTGTGTATTTGTTGCCAAGCTCTCCAGCGTTGTCCTGTCTCTATATCTAGTCTGCCTGTTCTGACCCTGCCTGCCCCTTTTTTGACCCTGGATTACTGCCTGCCCCTTTTGGACTTGTTTGCCTCTATGACGGATCTCTCGGTTTTGACCCCTGCCTGTCCACAAGTAAAGAACTATCCTTACATCCTGGTCTCCTGGTCGTGCTTTTGGGTTCAGTACTTGTAAGCCTTACAGTACAATCTGGCAGAGGACAGGTGTGAGTACAGGGCTTAAATAGTGAGGGACCGATGATATGATGTGCTGCAGGTGAGGTGGGGATGAGGACCAGGTGAGGGGAATGAAGGCTGATGCTGTGGGAGGATCTGAAACGATAGGAGAGTAAGTGAACAGACAGGTGGGATTAAAACAATCTATGGTGTGGTGGAATGTGTGACACTCTTATTTAGCAACCAGCACCCTTTCTCAACTAACTGCAGTTTAACCATGGCCTTTACATTTTCCTTGAGCCAGTTATCACAAACAACTTTGATCAATATGATATTCTTCTGCAATCTTTAAGAGCTGATCTTTAGTGCAACAATCCAGAAACCCCTCACATGGAGCAGCAACAAAGTCCTCTACCCCTGCCACAATAGACTAGGTTTAAAGGTCACAACAAAATCAGCAGACAGTGTAGCCTAGGTCAAACAGTGCACCGAAAGAGACATTGATATGTCCCCCAAACTAATGTGGAAGTCCCCCTACCGAGACTGTCTATCCCAAACTAATCTACCTCACTGAACCCTAGTCTTCATGCAGAATAGCGGTAGGCTTTTTAAACACTTAAAACAGTAGCCCGGTTAGGCCCCCAGCAAGCTGGTTACTAGAGATGGGCAAACGATACCAGAGCTCCGAAGCTTGTGTCAGTCTACTGAACTGCCGTGTGTCGACTCTCAGTGTCGGAGCTTGTATCAAATGACAACTGTCACGTGACTGACGACGTCCGAAGCTTTCATTTGTTTGACACGTTTGACCAGCATTTAGTTTTATTGCAATGTAAAAAAACGACAGAAGCAACATCGATAACGGTTGTATATAACATGAAATCCGTGAATGAACACAAAGCTTTAATTTACTTTTACTGCAGAAATTTGAGATTGAAACACTGAGGTGTTGGGCTAGTGCTTCGGTCACACTATTAAACGGCTGCTTTAATTCCAGGATGCCACCAGATGTCACTGTTCTTTTTCAAAGTGAAACCCCGAAGCTTCGAATCCTTTCTGGTACAAATAGAAAGAAAGCCTCAAAGCTCCACAAGGCTTCATCCGCCCATCCCGAACTAACAGTGGCGTGTGGAGTCAGCAGTGCAGGTGAGTCCATGAGTGGAAAGTGTGTATGCAAAGTTGTAGTGTAGAAACTAGAGATGGGAAAACGATACCAGAGCTCCGAAGCTTGCAGTCTACTGAACTGCCGTGTGTCGACTCTAAGTGTCGGAGCTTGTATCAAATTTCAACTGTCACGTGATTGATGACGTCCGAAGCTTCGAACGTCGCTGGTGCTTCACGAAGCCTTTCATTGGTTTGATAACGTTGAAGCCTTGAACGTTTTGGCGCCTAACTATTCTATATATGATGCCTCAGTGTCTCAACAATGTGGGTTTTGAGAGAGGAGATTGATAGTGTGAAATAATTTGTTCAAAGGCTGGGGAAATCGTCAGCCAGAAAAGGAGCCGCCTGAAGCCCAGCACCGTGGAGAAAATATTATTTCTAAATAAAAATCAGTGAAAAATACAATGTTGCACAAAATACTGCCACTTTCATCATACCCATGTTCATAAGCACTTTCCACTGCCACTTCAATGAAATATTGCCTCACTAATATAAGCTATAAAGGACAAATAATATATATATAAATCTGTTGACATAAAACTTTAGGATTGCAATGATTTAATAAAATGTGATAGCCATTTCAAGTTTGTGTATAGTCTAGTGGGTGACATGTATGCCTTTTAAACTTTTCCATTCTGAGTGGAGAGGTTCGAATCCCATCATGGTCATTTCATATTATTGACCAGCATTTAGTTTTATTGCAATGTAAAAAATGACAGAAGCAACATCAATAACAGTTGTATTTAACATCAAATCCGTGAATGAACACGCATCTTTAAATTACTTTTACTGCAGAAATGTGATATTGAAACATTGAGTTGTTGTGCTAGTGCTTCGGTCACACTACGAATGCTTTAATTCCAGTATGCCACCAGATGTCACTGTTCTTCTTCAAAGTGAAACCCCGAAGCTTTGAATCCTTTTCGGTACAATTAGAAAGAACGCCTCAATGCATCACAAGGCTTCATCCGCCCATCCCTACTAGAAACAAACCATGTCAGGGGCCAAATGAGCTCAAAAGAGGGTTTTTAAAAGAGTGCACTAGCCGATGTGTTGCCAGTCTTGCTAATGAACTCAGGTGTTTCCACTTTGCTGATGACCCTCTGCCACGCCCACCTCCAATACCTGCAAGAAAAGCAGCCACACAAACAGAGTAATGGACAGACAGTGCAGAGAGGGTCGTCACACTGTCAGACCAGATTTCACAGAGTGAAATTTACTTGCAGGCAGGCAGGCAGGCAGGCAGGCAGGCAGGCAGGCAGGCAGGCAGGCAGGCAGGCAGGCAGGCAGGCAGGCAGGCAGGCAGGCAGGCAGGCAGGCAAAATACATTGCGTGAGCAGGGTTGTAAGCATAAACTCATGCGGTCATTAACCTCTATTTTTGTTATTGCCCAAATGCTGCCAAGCAGTAACAACCCTGCTCTGCTGCTTGTATTATCTTCACCGTGAAGTTAAAAATAAGGATATGAAGAATCTATTCTCCCTGCATGCAATGTCAATGCAACCCCCTCTTTCAAGTTGGCTGAACATTGGAGAGCCTTACAATTTCAAGGTCAGTCAGACTGAACACTAGGCAAGCGAGGTGGGATCAATTTGTCTGGAAGCAGATATGTCTCGTAAATGGCGCATGCTATTAAATTATAGGTAATGTCAAATATAGCCTAGTATCAAAAATCTAAAGTTTGCCTCAAGCGGCTGTACAATCCATAGAGCATACAACACCCACTATCCCTTGATTGGGATACGGAAAAACTCTCCAAAAAAGAAATCAAAGAACCTCAGGGAGATCAACAGATGAGGAATCCCTCTCCCTGTAAGGTCAGACAAACAATAGAAGTCGTGTGTACAGAATAACCGATATAATAAAAATAACTAACATGATAAAATAAACTAAAATGCAATGTTTCTCATAGTTTACAGACAGGTTATCCAGTGAGGGTTGCACGTGTTGCAATGAGTCACAGGGTCTCTGCAGTGTAACCTTTATCAATTTCCAAGTATACATGTAATACCTACTATTTACTTGATCAGTACGATTGTTAAACATCCATCTAATGATAAAATTAAATCTGTACTTGGTTCACTATTATTTGTTTTTAAACAGTATACCATTTTTATTTTCCTTATTTTTCACTGCCTTTTCAATACCGTGTGTAGAACACTGCAGAACCTAACCAAGACGCCAAAGACGGGTGCTACAAAATGCTACAATAGAAAGTGCAATGACAACATGTCACACAACTGATTATTAGTAATACTTCCTCGTTATATACCTTATTATAATTAATGAACGAGAAAAGAGGACAAATTAAAAATAAATTGGCCGCCACTAAATAATGGTAAACGGACTGTACTTGTATGCATTTTTCTAGTCTTCCAACCACTCAAAGCACTTTAACACTACTTGTCATCATCCACCCATGCATACTCTGATGGGAGGGGCTACCATGCAAGGTGCCACCTGCATAGCAGTACTAGCTAACCATTCATACACCGCAGCAACAGCCTGCGGGGGCAAATCGGGGTTAAGTGCCCAAGAACACATTGACATGGACTAGCGGAGCCGGGGATAGAACCGCTGATTCTTTGATTGAAGGACAACCCAGCTCTACCACTGAGCCACAGTCGTGAGCTATAGGATTCCACAGCGGGTAGGCAACAACAATCAGTAGTGTATTAAACCACATAAACTAGCCTAAATAACCTGCCTCTTCTTCAACGTCACCATAAGCGTGCACCCACTGACTGTGACGAGAGTGCTAGTCAGCAGGTTTAAGCCAACCCTGGATTCACTCTCATTTTGGAACCAGAGTTGTGTCCTCTTGGCCATATTTAAACTTCTTTTGGCACTGTTTCCACCATTTTGTAGCTTCCTCTGTGATGTGTGCTTACGAACTGACACCTGGTCGCTACATTTTTATAGAAGTTGATGCCCAGAAATGTCCTGAACACAACAATATAAGAACATACAAGTAGAAGCAGATACATAAACTGCCAAACACTTCTAAGAGGGTCATTTTCACTTGCTCCATGTGATGATGATTATGATTATTTTAATAACCTCAGATTTGAATTGGACTTTTAGGGGTACCTGTATGGTACCGATATATCGGCCCAGTCTCATCGCAGTTTGTGAAATAGTTACAAAATGCATTCTATGTGACTATGTAATGGTTGGAGTTAGTGACGTAGTATTAAATATCTGGGAAGACAGGAGGGGAAGTGGATGAGTCCAACAAACACAGGACTATCAACCACATGAAAAATGTTTGACACCGCTTGTCTCGAGGTGTTGTTGTGAAGTGTTGCGTTCGAGATGGTTTCCATAAACCTGACTAAGTGGTTTTGTTGCCTAAACTCAAGGTTCGTCTTGGTGCCTTAACCTAACTGTGCGTAGTTATTTTAAGCCCGACCATGGTGTTTTTCCTAATCCTAATAAGTGTTTTTATTGCTTAAACCTATTCTTCATTTTGTAGCGTAACGTCGTTCCGACTCGTGCCGAGCAACGCATAGGAAATTAACAATTTGTGTCCCTGTTCACAAAACAAATCGTTCATATTTTGTGACTCTTTCACAAACTGTTGTGAGAGTGTGTTGGATATATGCAGGAATTGTGTGTGGGTTTGAATTTGTATTATTGTGTAGCAAGTACATGCAGTATGTCTGTGCAAATAGAGCAGTATTAGCTTCTAATGTTACCACCTTGCCATCCTGCCACCTATTGTAAGCAGCCAAAAGGGCTGATGAAAAAATAACTCAACATGCCTTTGCCCTCTCAAGTGTGTGTGTTGTGTTGTGATAGGTTGACAGTAGCAAAGTATCTCATGTGTATCTTTATTACATGTTGGGGGAGGAAAGTCACTCATCTGTGACTCAATTACAAGAAGACAACAAAGGAGCAGTAAGATCAGTTTACTCTAGAATCCACATGGCAATCATATTTGCTGCTTGTAAATTGAATTAGAAGACAGGAATGGGAGCAGGTAAAAGGCAGTCACAAGAGGGCTTTTTGCTAGTCAAGACTAATTTGTGTCTCAGAGTGTCACAAAGGCTTGAATAGAAAGACCGCTGCTGTAATTAGAAGGCCTGTGTGCTTGTTCATCAGCCCAGAACCTTTCTGCACCATCGGCTCATCTGACTGAGCCTGTGACAACAGAAGAAATAGTAGTAGCCTACTTTGATTGCAGCAGCAACCCTATAGCAGTGAAATACAGTCTGCCATGCACACCTACATGATGGTCAGGAAAATGTACCCAGAAAGTCTTATAGGGTAGCTGGCTGGCTGGCTACAGCAGCAATTCCGAACTCACAATCAGTGCTCTGAAACTGAGAGCAGTGGAAGTATGAAGAAATAATAGATGTTCGTCTCATTTAATATGAGAGGAAGGGGACTTATCTCATTTTAACATGAGGGAGAGAGTACACTTTATCTCAGCTTACCATCAAGCGACACAAAACATCACTTGTGTTTTTATCCGAGGGGTTTCAACATGACTCACTTCCTTTTTAGAAATGTTATTTATGCTGATGTTTCTGCTTCATTGGATAGTACGCAGGTGAAGAGCCCAAAATGAATTCTCCACAAGTACACTGTAGAATTTGTGTAAACCCACTGGACCATGGAGTGCCCCAACTGAGTGCAAGGCTGAAATGGACAAAACCATCTGAAAACTTTTTGTTACGAGGCTGTTGCTTCTGTGTTGACACAGACATTTTCACCCGTCTCAGAGTACTGTCAGAAAGCTATCTCAATGTCAATGACCCAATGTCATACAATCTTCCTAATATCCTCTCTTTGCCTTCTGTCTAAGGCCTGCCTGACAGCAGGAAAAATGTATAAATTATAAGTACTGTATATGCAGAAGTGTGTACAACTTCAACAGTGTTGGCCAACACAAATACCCACAGCGTAAAGGCATACAGCCTCCAATATTTCCCAGTGTCATCTGTATTTACTCATGCATACACCATACAGCAGTTTCACAATGTACAGGTAAAATCTGCAGTAAACTAGCACCGGCCATATAATTAATTGAGTCTCTACTCTGAAAGTGTATTTAACAAGAGACACATCGATGTACTGACTCGAGAGGTCAGTGCATCAGTGTGCTGGCAGTTCCCCTTACAACTCAAATGACCAACGAGGTGGCAATAATCACATTAGAATCACTGAAGACTGGTGAGACAGGCATGAGGGTAGTCAGATATCAGCAAAATATGCCAACATGTTAATACAACATCTGTGACATAATACTGGAACAGCATGTATTTACTTTGATGCAATGAAATAATGAACAAACAAATTCCTATAAATACAGTGGAGGCTAATTCAGTATATCTCTAGGATATTGTTTCGACCTTGTATTCCAGACTTTTATTCTCTCTAGAGCCTGAATATCCAATGGTATTAATGTATTTGGCTGAAGGGAAAGTCATGGGCAAGTGGCACATAGTCTATAAACAGTGTAAAAACTAGTCTGTCCTTTTGTGCAGCCATCCCTCCCAAGCTTGTTGGTCCATATAGCCATACTTCAGAAGTGTTGATAGGTTAGTACAGTGAAAAAAGAAAAATATATTTGTGTAAAACAAAATCAGAGAGATGTATTCTGTAATACAACAACCAACCTCAGCATGAACCCACTGGTCTGATCTGGTGGGTGATTGCTGTTGTACAAGTATCACCTTGTACTTTTCTTGAGAATGAAAAATGAGATGTATGAGATGAAAAAAGTAATATCTCTGAAAGACATTGTTTCTTTTCTTCTTGCAAAGATGTAAAGCTTGGCATTTTTGGAGGATAATAACACAGCTGAAAAGTTACTTTTAGGTCATACAATAGGTCATGTTTCAACTCATTCCCAATTCATCACATACGGTAAATTATTTTGTAGACCCACGAATATTGATGATCTGTTTAGCTTCACATCCGAGTCGCTCAGTGTACTCATCTTAAAACTGTTGCTGTGCCAAACACTGTCCAATTTGGTGAGCATTTTATTTTATTTTTTGTGATATGATTGGGATGCAGATTTTTGATCTGATTTTACAAATATACACTAAACTTAACTAATAACACATTAAAGTGATATTTCCAATTATATTTAATGACACAAAAAATCATGAAACATGTAATGTAGATCATAGAGTTCTGTTATGTAAAATATAGCTGCATATTTTGTCTGTTTTTCAGAAGTCAAATCTCATTTTAATGCCAGAAATTCAATTGACACCAAAATGCTATCAACTTCATCAGGGATACAAAAATGCCAAGCAATAAATTCCCAGGAATGTTGTTGGTGTGCGACCAGGGGATTCATTAACAATTATTGAAGATGGTGTTTTTGTATCGATATATATTAGATCAGCCGATGACCAAGCCTTCAGAATACCATCACAGAGCGGGTGGGGATGAACATGATACTTTCACCAAGGAGACCGGGGTCCTGTGTGAAACCAAAAGTAAGATACTTATTGAAACCCAAAACGTGATGGTTTACTAAACCTAACCAAATAGTTTTGTTTCCTATAAGTAATTGAGAATGCCGTTTCAAAACCGGAAAAGCACCAACGGCTTAAATATTATAACATTTATATACACGCTTAAAGACGTGTGGTGAAGCCTGACCAGAGTGGCTTGGAAAGTGGTAGGAGGCAGACACGAGATACTTTGTCCAGAAAACCAAAGGTGTTTATTGCCATTAGCCGCACCGGTACACACAGTAAGGTTCCTTTTCCCCGTAACAGCCCAAGGCATCAGGGTTAAATAGGGCCTTCAATCAGCAGGATCCAGTCTGCACCATGAGTCCAGGTGAAACCATTCACTTCCCCAAATATGTTAAGCTACAAAAGCCATACCTTCAAACCTTCACTTCAGGTAGAAACACTTTCAAACAGTCCAACATATGGTATACCCCACAAACATGCACAACAAATCAGAATCAACCCAAATACATACCTCTACAAATCTACTTCCCCCCTCAACTTGGACTAACCCCATGATGTCACTGCTGACATCATTCAGAGTATAAATAGAGGAAATGGTTGGGCACCTCCTCCTTTGGACTCTGAAACACATGGTGGGTATGGTGAGCAACAATAAAATATGTGATTAACTAATGAAATGCCACACTGAATCAATAAAGAAATATGGGGACAAATGGTGAGTTCTCACACACTTTGTCACAACATGTTAATATCAAACATATTTTTAGTTTAGAAATGCACATACAAATGTTGATATGGAAAACAAATTCGGCTCAGAAACACTGAGATCCAAAGTATCCATAGTTTGCAGAAACCTACAATACCAACATTTTAATCCGGGTTGTATTTTGAGATGCTGAGGGAGAGAATTTTTTTTTCCAAATGCATAAAGACAATGTGCACAATGAAACTTATAATTTTTGGTATGGTAGTGTAAGTGCTGAACATACGATTTTCTTCTCTCCTAATTTTCATACAGTCCCTAAATATGCTGCACCCATACTAGAAATGGTGAAGCAACAATTTAAGTATTAACTTTCTATTGAGTTGCTGATAATAACTTTAAGTTCTGGCAAAGAACAGTGCAGAATGTGGACCAAAAATATTAACCTTAAAGTTCAATTAGAGATTATGATGTTGATAGATGGATGTCAAGCCAAAGTGAATTGAATTTTCCTTTACCTTTCAGATCAGAACAGACTGGCTTGTGTGATGAATGGTGACATTTATTTGATTTGGGAGGTATTACAGTAGGTAGTGTCAAGAAATATAAATGGATTCACGATTTTACTAGAAAACCAATACTCTTGTGGATGTGCATTACGGATGGCAAAGGTGGGAGGGACAGCCAGTTGAAAAAATATAGTTGTAGAAAAAAATTGATATATATTTGTCAGTTCGATATTGTTGAAACAATAAATTATGTGAAAATTCGATTCAAAGTTTTTCTTCTTTTAAAGGTTTAACATACTGTAAGTACAAGTTTGGTGTGTTTTATCCATTTGAATCTTCAAATGTCAATAATGAGGATCATATGCCAGAAATGAAAGAAAATGTGCATTTCACCTTGAAGCCAACACAATCACACACCTAACTCATAAAATACAAACGCTTGGTTACTCGCTCTAAGCCTCAAACTACGATGCTTTAGGTACCCCTGTAGTGTCAGATTTGGATGTGGCATGGACGACGTGGTATGAATGTCGTATCAATTTTAACCATAGCATGTCAAAAACATGAAAGTAGTCTCTGTGACATCAACCATAGATTACTGAAGAGCTAAAACGAAGCTTGAAGTTGAATACTTCACTCCGGTTGCCGGCATATTGGCAGCGACGACAGCCTAAATCATGGCTAATCCAAAAATAGGCAAAAAGGTAGAGCGTGGATGGAGCTGAAGCAGGCAGAATGAAAACTGGTTGCTGAAAAATGCTCAAGCTAGCTAAATCTAAAAAGCTAAGCTACTGCTAGCCGGCTAATGTTAACCCTGTGGACCTGACCCAGTTGCCTGTTGGTACTGCAGTGCTACATATAAATAAAATACGATAGAATTTCCCCCTCCGAAAAAACTAGAAGTCATGACTTCTTCATTCAATCAATCATTCAATGTATTTGTAATATGAAATAGTACAAGGTAACGTTACAATTTCAGTGAATGCAATCCCACCAGCTCCTTCAATCTGTGCATTAGCGTTAACGCTAATTTCTTGCCAGAATCCCCAGTTCTGGCAGATTGGTATATAAAAAAAGGGCTAACCCTAACCCTTTCAATGAACAGCAGTTTTTGGCACTTACGGTTGGCTTCATTTTTTCTTTTTCTTTTACCCATCCACCTCCCATCCCGTCCGCCCTGTGTGGACTACAGTATCTCACTCTGACCATCTAATAATGGCGCAGGGTAGTTTACGTTGGAGTTTGAGGAAAGGACAGTGTGACGGTATCTGATGCCGAGGGACACTGACCAATCGTCAGTTGGGACTGAGACCAGGTTGTTGTAGCAGAAACAAAATCATGAGTCCCAATTCCCTCCTCTGAGACACAAGGCACCATTTGTTCTAAAAATTATAAAACGTGCGTTTAGCCTCAATGTACATACTGTTCAATAAACTGAAGGTCTTAGACAGACATTTAGCCTCTTCTTGATGGATATCTCATCCATTTATTGTTATTTTAATGTGGAGGACTCGCAAATTGTGGCTTAATCATTTTAAGGGCTAACCTACAAAAATATTTTTAATGAAAACTATAGAACATAGACAGTAAATGGCTTGTATGTCAAAATCTATCTTATGCATTTTACTTGCATTTGCATCATGAAAATTCCAATAATTTTAATTCTTTTGTCTTGTGCAGGTCATCTAGCATCCTGACATACAGAAAACAGTATCACGATCTTTGAGCAACATAATGCCTCGTGTTGACACCACATTTAGGGTGATGTTCTTTCGTACACACTTGGTTATTGTTAGCAGTTGGCTTTCTGTTTCTAGAATATGTGACTTATAAACTTGCAGCAGAACATATGGAGAACTGTGCCGTTAATAACAACCATTTGTCTCTGTCTGCTTGATGACAAGTGCTTAATATACAATGTATTTAAGTTTATATGCATTTTCAAGGCATTGGCCATGGAATTTATGGGGTGTAATTGCAATCCATATGCATTCTTCTTAAGTTGCTGAACAAGGTCACTGAGAGGTTAATTCAAAATAGAAGTATTTCAGAGTGTGGCACAATAGGATAGTTTCACCTTATTCTCTCTTTAGACAGCATTGGATTTAAAAGGCAAGTTTGCAGGTTCTCATTCTCCTGCTGTATGTGCTAGAAGAGATGAGCCACCCAGTAGTTGTCTATAATTGTCTACAGATATCTTTGAGATCTTCATTCATTCCAACCTAAAGCACATTTGACGGGATTAAACAATAGCTGCTGGGGACAGTGATTTATTTGAAAAGGCTTGGGAAGTCTTTTTTCAGCACTTTAGAATCCACATGGAAGTGTTGCAGAGAATGAAATATGAAAGAATAGAAATCTTTTGATGCCCGTCCTATCATTATGGCTGTATTCTAGCTTGCCCATTTTTGACTCTGATCTCATCAGGATTCCAGTATGCTGGGATGAATTTGAATTTGACTATCGGGGCTGCAGTAGTCTCAAATGATCTGCTTTTCATTTCTCCTCTCTGATGGTTATGAAAAATCAGCCTGCCTGTTCAGCTACAAAAAAATTCAAATGTTTCATAGTGAGTCGAAATCTCCAAAATCCTCTCACATGAAAGCATGACACACGCTTAGTGGGATTACTGCTTGTAACTGACAGATTGTTACGTATCATTGCCACGCTAATGATGCATTTTTACATCACTACAGGAAGAGTGTGTGTGTGTGTGTGTGTATGCGTGTATATACAGGCACCTGTGAAGCTCCAACTCATGCAGGCTACACCCTCCACTGGACTCTATCAGCGATGATCTCCAATCACAAGCACGATTTCGGCCACTGGTCATCTCTACAGATAGGGTTGTCGCTTCAAGAGCCTCATCAGTAGCCGTCATGTCCCGGCCTATTGACGGGACAGATCTTCACAACGCCTGCTTCGAATGCCTCAGCGAAGAGAGAGCAGTGTTGAGAATTCAAGGTTTGATGACTGCAGCAGTGGGATAACACCAGTATCGTGCAGATGTGATGCTTTTCTGCGATTCCATGCTTCAAAGCTTTCCTGCAATGCTTTTCTGCGATGCTTTGTGTCAACGATTTTCTGCAATGCTTTACTGTTATGAGAGAGAGCTCGGGATCTATGCCGTCAATAGTCCCCGTCCAGAACGCCAATGATCCACTGCAGTGTCCGGTCATCCCTACTGAGATTTCAGTATCTAATTGGTGTACGGTACGTCAGCATCCCGTGAAAGTCCACCACTGACATCTTTCTGCCAAGACTTCCCACTAGTGATCACCACTGCAGCAGGACATGTTTTAAACGCTTGGATGATGAGAAATTACAGCTCAGCCGCCTTGCTCATTCTCAGAGAAGATGAAGTGTAATATTGTGACAATGAAGAGAAGGGACCGTCGGCGGGATTGAGCACCCATGCCTCTCATTGAATTTGTCTCAAACGGAATATAATGCCAGTGTCAAAGCACACTCACACACACCGGCCATCACCGCCTAACCTCCAGTGAAAGAGGCGGAGGGCACGGTCAATCACACTAGTATAAGTGGTCAGGGCCGATGGTAGAAAGCTGTATCCATTGATGAACGCTATAATTGGTGTGATGTTGTCAGAATACACACCTCATCAAGTATAGCAGCTTTGAACAACATATCTATTCTCAGATATGGCCAATGTTACTATTTGTTTTGCTTGCACAAATCGTTTACAGAGCAGGCCATCTAATGCCCATGTCTCAGCCACCTGATTTCTCTCTCTCTCTCTCTCTCTCTCTCTCTCTCTCTCTCTCTCTCTCTCTGTGTGTGACCCTCTCGCCCCTTTTGCCTTCCATTCTTTAGGGGAAACTCTCCAGCTAATCTCCTGAACCCTGAGGGCCATTTGCTTCCTACATCCACTCTGGCCTCCCAGGATGCCCCAGATGGATCCCACTCTGGCTGTTCATTGAAATCACCCCAGCTGCCTTGTCCCTCTGCCCACAGCAGACCTCCTTGCTCCCCATGCCTCCTGCTCTTACACCCTCGGAAGTAAAAGTATTGATAGGACATTTTTCATTTGTGGTTAGCTGGTGGTTGAACAGCTTACAAGCAAGTTTAAGTCTTGGCTTCTTTTCGAAAGTTGATGGTATGCCACACAAACAGGGCAACAGCTAGAAAGCCCTATTGCTCTATTGCAACAAACAGAAAAGGCTTCAACAAATGTTGTATTCCATCACTTTATCATATCTTTTTCCTCATAGTTTGTGACACTTGTTAATAGATCTGGGTTGCAGGGGAACCGTCTGAGATTTCAGGCCCCCTTAAAATATATCATATTGGGCCCCACCACCACAGTGCTGAGTCAACCCAGCTAACTATAAATAACTCTACCTCTGGTAGTCCAATACTTGATGTGTTTACTGACAGTGAAAAACACTGTGCAGACATGCATACAACATTCTGCAGACAATGGAATTTGATGTAAGACTGACACCCTCCTTGGGAAATGTGCTACTTTGGACATGGCACCAGGCAGGAACCGGGACAATTGATTTGGTATCAATAGCTTGTTAAACGTTTGGCTGCATTAAAAAACATTCAGCTAAAAGAGGAGCAAAATGTTTGTATGTTTGTAAACATCCTTACTGTATGTTTAGTTTATGCCAGAAACAAGAAAAGGAAAAGAAAACATTTGGTTTTATGAGTGCATTGTAAATAAAATATTATATTAATGATGATAGGTAAATTACTTTCTATTCTAAAAAAACAACAAAATACCTTTTTTCATTAAACCCAGTAGTCTCTCAAATGAGTAAAAAAAACACCCATTTAGATTGCTACCTTGTGCAGTCATGGTATTTCATTGTCACAGTAAAAGTATTAGGGTTGAGCCAACAGCAAGGAAGACAGGTAAAGTTGTCATCTTGTCTGAACAAGAGTCTATTGTCACGGTAGTAGCTGTGTGGGCTGTCCCTAAAGACAAAAGTACTTTGAGCTAACTGTTAAATTTGTCATTCTAGCATGCTCAGAATGACAATGCTAACATGCTAATGTTATAGAGGTACAATCTTGGGTTTCAACCTCTTAGTCGATTAGTCAACTAATCAAACATTTCGGTCTTAGTCGACTACATTTTCTTTAGTCAATTAGTCATTTTTTATGCTTTTTAATGCTGAATGACTTATTTCTAAGAAATCTATCGGCACATCTCTGGTAAACATTAGATTTAAAGCGGTGCTTTTGTGTGATTCTTTGAGGACTAATTGATTAGCTGACAGGATCATATGAGTGTTAGTTGACTGAGAATTTCTTTGGTCGAGGACAGCCTGAATGGCAATCTAATGGTGGCACTAGAGGAAAAGTCGGGGGATCAAGTATACTGAAGGCTTTGTTGGCAACTTTTGTATGCCAAGCATGTGTGTAAGTCATGTATTTGATACATGCATTGGTCCTTTTTGATATGGATATAAACTTTTAGCGATGGGAATATTTTTGGTGGTCAGTGTTTTTAATATTTGCAAACTCAAAATAGTTTTGTATGCTCAGAAAATACATATGAAAGACTATATGTATGATATGTGTTGTTTCTTTTTGATGTAAACACAATTATACTGTCCAAATGTTATCCCAAAATGCACTAATTCAATGTTATCAGGTTTGTTGCATTGCTCCACAGTGGAACAGTGCTAAAAATAGAAATGTATTTTTCTTTTTCCAGAATTGCGTTTCCTTTTTTTTTTTTTTACCTGTATTACTGAACCACTTCACTTCAAAATAACTGCTACTCTTAAAATGATTGCTAATGGTTATACAGATGTAACCACCTAAAATATTCCTGCCCTCTTTGATGGATCCGTGCTGGGACCATCTCCAGGTTCTTGGCATAGTGAATGTGGGGCTGACTCGCAACGCACCTATTGTGGCATATGTGGAAACCAGTTGCAATGGTTGCAAAGGTAGACACGTCTCTTGTTCCTGATTAAACTGTCTATTCTGTCCATGAAAGCTCTACGAGATGCGTTATTCAACAGAACTAGCCGATATGAAAATGAAAGCAACCGCCTGAGGATCAACACTACTTCCTAGATATTTCAAGAAATTAGCTGTTTTTATCATATTTGATGTCTATAAGTGAGTGTGTTTCCCACAGAAAGCATCATTTTAATGATTTAATGATCATGAAAATATGACTATGCTGAACCCTTTTTTGCGATTTAGTCAGGTTCAATTCTAGTAAGTGGTTCTCAAGGACAGGGCTGTGATACAGTAGTCTACTGGTCTCTGCTCCTCACTGAGCCCAAACACTTCATAAGCATTATGGTGTCCTTTTTGTTCGCACTTAATGGACCATTGTGGTGTTATCCACAGGTCTTATTGCCCCCTCTGAGTGAAGTTGCCGTTTTATGACTGCACGGATTGTGTAGGATTGTAAAAGCACTGCATGTATAGGTAAAGCAAAGCAAAAAAAGTGTTAAAGTCATAAGTCTGTCAGATAACCAGTCGAAGCCATTAACAGCTTCAGTACTGGAAAAAGATAGGGGCGCGAGGGAGCAAGACAGCAATAATATTTACATTTAAGGGAAAAGTGCAATGAGTACTTAGTTTGATTATTTACTCAGTGTTAACATCTTGACTTCAATGAAGAGAAAATGTCAGACGAGTGGGCTCTTTGAGAACTTCAGAATAATTTAGGTGAAATTGAGAATCAGCATTGATGGAGGAAGTATTCAAATATTTTACTCAAGTAAAAGTAGGGGTAGCAATACTACATTATGAAAATACTCTTGTACAAGTCCTGCATTCTTAAGGAAACATCAAAATACTTAAATTACTGAAAGCAAAAGTATTCATTGTAGAGAATGGCCCATTCCAGAATCATAAAAATGTGGTTATTGGGTTATAGTCTGTGATATGATAATGTGTCCAGCACTTTTATGTTTCAGCTGGAAAGGTTGGAGCTAATTTGAACTACTTTAAACAGTATACTGCTGCGGGGCTTAATATATGAGAATACAATATATATTGATATCAAATATAAATAAACTTGAGTAAAAAGTACAATATTTGCCTCTGTTGTTGTAGTGGAGTGTAATTATAAAGTAGCATACAATAGAAATACAACTAAGTAATGTAAAATAACCTCAAAATTGTACATAGGAACAATACTTGAGTAAATGTACTTCTTTAACAAAAGTATTCAGTGTACTTTGGTTGGTTTATGTGTTTTTGTTGAGGAAAGGCCAGATCATGGTGACACCCTGCAATTCAATAAAATGGGTGTGTTGACAGTTGAATCTAGACACAGCCTCAAAGGAAGCAGGAGGAGTTGGGGACTCCTGTATTTTGGCTGGGAACTGGCTGGCAGACAGCTGGGAGGAGACGTTCTAGGTTTCTGCATCTGTATGATATCTTGTTTGACATGCTGTGTGGCATTTCCAAAACATTTTAGAGACAAGCTGACATAGAACTGATTTAATATTTGGATGTCATTCTCTTAAAATGTCATACTGGTTTGATATAAGTGGTCCACAATTAATTGGTTTCCAAAAGTGCATTAGAACAAAAATGCCTGAGTGCTTTGCTGTGAAGAATATAATGGAGGAGATAAAGCCACGTTTAAAAAAAAAAAGAAACTCTCTGAAAACGTCTAAGTAAAGCTGACTCGCCCACTACTTTGCCTGATCCAGTGTGTGTGTGTGTGTGTGTGTGTGTGTGTGTCCTGGAAGTTAAGGTCTTAGACTCACTCCACTGTGTTTATTCATATTATTTGAAATTGAGATGTCAATTCAATAGAATATAAAATAGCTTTATTTCCCAATTATAGCATTGTTTCTGCCATAATGCTGCCCATGTATAACCATGCGCCTGCTAAAGACATCATCCTTTGCTCACCTCACCCAACCACATTTGTGGGATTTAGGTTTGGGCCATGCTCTCCTTGGAGTCCCTTTCTATTAGTCCTTGCGTTGCTGGGAGTCACCCTCACACAGATCACTACAAAGATCATGGAGAGGCTCGAGGTTTGCTTTACTACAGCTTTAACCGCATGAGTACAGTCCATAGTTCAGCTTTCTCCATTTCCATCCAGCTCTAGCTTCAGTTAGCATTCACACATGAAAGTGCTATCTTTTCATTTAACACTCGACAAAAGATCTTTTTTCCCAAAACGTCAAATTATTCCTGTAAATGCCTTGTATATAGTCTTGTAGAACACATGATTAATGTAAATCAACTTCCAATGTCTTTATCTTATTCTTCCAAGCAAAATCATGACCGTCATGCAAAAAAATACAAAAATACATTCTGAATTGAAAGGGTGATCTCTTCCCTCATCAAAAAAATTTAAAAACATGGATGGCTTACGCTTGAGCATGAATGCCAAAAGTGACATTTTTCTCTCCATACCTGGGAGAAACAAAACTGCCATAGACAGCACTGATCTCTCTGTCAAACTCTAAGCAGAGCACATAGGTTACTGGGGGGGCCCACTGGGAATGACACCATGTCAAGCTTCCTTTCGATTGGAGTTGTCAGTGAGAATGAGCGATGTAAAATGGCAATGTCAAAAAGCCCTGTGTTTAGCTTGTCTGTGCTGACAGGTTAGGAAATGAAGCGTGCTACCTGACCAGCATAAGAGAATGGCTGCCCTGCGGTGCCACAGCATTCACATCTGCAGGCCGATGATAAACAAGTTTTCATGCCGTCAATCAGCTACTACTGTCTATTTTTTTCTGTGTTATGCTCTATCTCTCTATCTTTCTGACACTCTAGTTCTCCCCTGTCTGTCACATTGACAAAGCAGTACAGTCAAATGCTACAGTAAACTTGCCATGATTGAACTCTATTAGTTATTTTCAAATGAGAACCTCTTAATATACTTGCTGGTCAATTGCATATAATTTGGAGCACTCACTGGCAGTTTGCTTGCAAATGTAATATGACTTTTAATGTGATTGTCACATATTTTTTTTTTATTATTCTGATAGCTTGAAAAAAGGAAATGAAACCATCTCGGTTAAAAGAGGTGCATGTGTTCTGATTCATAATAGGATTACTCTAAGAGTCACCAATTAGGACACCTTCATCTTTGATCAAGTTTCAGGGTAAAATACCTGGCTTTTCTAAGCTCCAAGGCTAAAAAAAACCAACTTATTTCTGCCTGCCCTTTCTTGCAAAGAGCAATAGGCTACATCAAATTCAAGTAGCTGGCTTCTCACTTTCCACCACTTTTGGCAGTTGAAATGAAAGACTAATAATGCTATGAATAGCTTGCCCAAAGGTCAAATAAAATGTAGCCGTTTTCTGATTGATGTGCTTATGCAAATATAATTTAATAGAAAAAGAAGCTCCACTCTCTAACACAACTTTAAAATAGAGCTTATCTTGTAGTGTCAGTTTTGTTAGTCAAAATCAACAAACTCAAGAAATTCAATAGGATTTGAAAAGGTTGCGGAAAAATCTGAATGAACCCCATCTATATTGTTAAAACAAACCAACATTGACTGTATCAGGAAGTATGTAAAACATGCTCTGCTGTATCCAGTTCAAAAACACTTTGTATAATAATAATGGGTTTTCCATATTTGTGACATTTGGCTAAACAAAGTGCAATTTGGATTTCTTTCACGGTAAACCTGCAATAGATATGTGTGAGCCAGTGGATGCAAATCCGGATTCATAGGCCAAGCAGAGCTCCTCCAATCACTAGCAAGCATTCGCCCACTGAAAATTAGCTTCAGCGTAGCTCGCCAATAAGGACGTGCCTACCCGAATACTGCGCCTGTTGTACTCGTAGATGAATATCCTGTGCTTTGGAGCCACATCGACATGAAAGTATGCGTCCTTTAAGTCTATGGTGGTGAACCAATTGCTACCTACACCCTGAGGCTGCTCACCAGCTGGTTTTTCGTGGAAGCGATGCACCAATGGACCTGTAGTACAGAAAGGACTGTGTTTGTTATTAATGGAAAGATAATTTGACAAGAGGGCCTATTATTAGAGATAACACATATTGTATAGAGGTAATGCCTGCATAATATGGAATATGGCACAGTATGGTGGTTAATTCCCAGATAATGTGTTGAGGGAGATGAATTCCCATGGTGCATTAAATGCATCAGCAGTTGACAAGAGTTGGGCTTGTGTCATTGCTGCATCTGAGTGGAATAGTTTTGTCTGATTATAAGAGATTCATCTAATAACCCAGGGAGTCAAAAAGACGAATGCCATTTTCAATAATAGAAAGATCATGACAGGAAATTAGTCAGTGTTAAATATATGGGAAATATAATCTATGCAATACAAGCCACAAATATTCTCATTTTTTTCCATGCCCTGCTTGATGTAAAATAGTATAACAAGACTGGCAGACTGACTGTCACAAATACCTGACCTTTTATGCAATTGTGAATATCAAAATTATAACCAAATCATTACTGTCAAAGATCAATCACTGATGTTGTCACAAGACTTCAAGGTCATCTTCACAGACAAAGGTAGTAAACGTGTAATTTGACTGTAATGACTTAATTGCAACCCCACTGATGTTTAAATCTCAACTCTAAAACAGCTGATGGTGGAAAATCTATTTTATAATGCACAGTGTTGTACCTTGCTCGAACAATATATATTGCAAGTTGAAGATTTTTTTATGCCGAGTGGCAGTGGGGAGAAGCGGAGGGAACAGTCTGCATTTCAGAGGTTGGAATTGTTTCACGGACAATGAAGCCGCTTTTATTATTACCAGGAGACTGAGATTAAACGACTGATTCCGGTTGGCTTGGAGTCAGCTTGGAGGGCAGGGGTCCATGTGGAATAAACTGCCCTCCTGGGAACCCACATGCTATAAGAGACAGTATACAACCAACTGTTCGAGTAGGCAGTAGATATAACTCGGGAAACAGCAGATTAGAAGTCATTCCAGGATGCATTTTCACATTAATTTTCTCTGGAGGACGTACTACCATTGAGGCAGTGAGGATAAAAAGCTTCCTTGGACGGAAAGAGTGGCACAGTGACAGAGTGTATTAAACCAAATAAACTCACAGGTCTTGCTCTGTAACATTCGAAGAGATACTATGCCAAAGCTTGTATGACCATACAGTTATATACACATATGTAAGCATTAATCTTACATTCATTCAGTGAACACACGTACAGAGGGATGTCTTGAAATAAAACTGTGACCTGGTGATATTCAACGCACAAGACCCAGAATAAACTGGAGCCAGAGATTACTATACCGAAAATATAGATTTTATTGACCATGCATGAAATAATAAACTGAACAAGTGAGTTTTAATAGAAGGCCTGAATATAGATCACAAAAAGGGAGGGATGGAGTAAATTAAACATTCCATTCCATTATCCAAACCGCTTATCCTATTCAGGGTCACGGGGTCGCTGGAGCCGATCCCAGCTGACATTGTGCGAAGGCGGGGTTCATTGTAGGGCACATATAGAGACAGACAACCATTCACGCACACATTCACACCTACAGGTACATTTAGAGTCTCCAATTAACCTGAGCTGCATGTCTTTGGACTGTGGGAGGAAGCCGGAGAGAACCCACACTGCCACAGGGAGAACCTGCAAACTCCACACAGAAGGACCTCCCGGCATCGGGAATCAAACCCAGGCCCTTCTTGCCGTGAGGTGACAGTGTTAGCCACTACACCCCCGTGCAGCTATTGACTATTTAAAAAGGACACTAACATCTAATATGTCAGGGAAAAGCAGATCCTCTAATGTATTTGTTTAAAAACAAAAAGAAACAACATATTTATATACAAAAGGAACCTTTACAAAAACATTTTATAAAATATGCATGGAAAAGTAGATCTACCTTTCTAAACTGGAACATGGTCCCCTCCCCCAGTTGTAAACATGCAGAACTGGAATCTTATTTCTTGGCTGATGTGCCGAAGCAATCACTCCAAGTTGTCATCCCTCACCAGACAGGAAGACTCATAAATAAGGAATTTTTTTTTAATGCTATGAACTGAAAAGATTATATCATGTTTCTATAACTTCAGTATTAAAAATCATGCTTTTCGACATTTATAAAGAAAGCAGAGCCTACCAAATCAGTCCCCCAACAAGGGCTGGCCTCAGCTGCAACTATGATGCACTGATGGGGCATTTAGTTCACATGTTCTCTTCGGTCAGTGCAAACAGCAGAGCTGTATTAAATGGCAACGCCTTCAGAGAGGAGACTCCAACGGCTCTAAGGGACCTTTTGCCAAGGCCTCCAGCCGATGCTCCCTCCTCTTCACCATCAAGTTGTTACACCTTGTCTCAGCTTTCCTCTGAGGGTGAGCGAGTGGCAGGATGTGGCTATGCTGTAATTTCTCCTCATCCAGACATTTAAAGCACTGATCAAAAGAGCTCTTTTGTAGAAATGGGCACTCCCTCTCGGAAGTGCGGTGAGTCCTATCTACACGTAGGGAGAACCTTCAGTGGCTAGCCACATCCCACATTGCGACTCCCTGAATCAGATTATTCATTTGGCATTTGGTATCTGAAATGAGACAGTGGGACAGGGGTGTCTGGGAATACTCCAGTGAAAGCCCAACACACCAACAATTGTTAGCAGCTGTAGCCAGCTCTCGAGCTGTGGCTCGCTCTGATCTAAGCGAAGCATCAATGGAGCATCAGAAGAGATCTCACTGGAGTTGGAGTCAAATCTTGGACAGCGCTCAGCAGGCCGGGCATGCTGGTGGCGGCTGAACACTGCTCTCTGTTTGGTCTGCACTGAGGCACTCAAAGCAAGAGTCTTGAAGATCCATCCCGGCGATGAGGCAGGGACATTTACGCAACACTGACGATGTTCTTGAAGCAGTGAAGCCATCCGTGAAGCTGGGCAAGTCGCTGTTTGCTGAAGAGAAAACGAATGGCAGACAGTGGTGTGAGCTGCCTTATACTGTGGGGTCCAAACATATTTGGGTAAGTTTTGAGTGGCCAGCTAGGCTTATTCTGTGGGCGAATGCATGCCTGTGATTGGAGGAGAGTATTACACATAGAGTCCAGTAGAGAGCAGACACTGTGTGAGTAACAACTACTTTTAATTACTGTGCAGCCTAAAAAATCAACACATTTATGATGCAGTGTAAACAAATACTGAACAATGTCAGAAATCAGAAATTCATCAGTTTCAGTTGTCACTTCACAAACTTTATTTTTAGAAATTCAACCTTTCATAGCTGAAAGGAAGAATCCAGCAAAAAAGTAAACACAGACTAAGCTGATGCAACAACTGATCATTATGTTACTTACAGGTGTCTGAAATCAGAGCTCATAGTTGAACATGTACAAACTGTGTAAGGAGGTAAATATGTCCCATTTTACATCATCCTTCAAAGTCTGTTTGTCAAAGCTAAGTCATAACAAGCCACAACATTGACCCATTCTGAGGCCAGGAAATGCAACCCTCTTCTGCCCAAATTCGAGAGGCTTTTAATTGACCCTTTTGTCAGCGGCCATTTTCAATTGTCAAAGCAGGAAAAGCACAGGGGTAAATAATAACTTAAACTGAGTTCCATTAGATGTCCCATTAGCCATGTGAGTCAGCGACAATAACAGGACCCAGAAAACATGCTTAGCTAAATGGAATGCAGCTATCGCTAATGTTGTTTGACCTGTTAAACCCACACGGGGGGGAGAGGAGGGGGACGAGTCCAACCAGCGATCTTTACTCCAGCAGACGGCTGTTTGTCCCTCGTTTGAAAAAAGAAGTTAACCTTGATTTATTTGTCACGTAACTTTCTTACTTCAGTAACGGCTCTTCTGTATTTTAACCCAAACCAAGATCTTCAGCTAAAACTAGCTAAGTAGTTGTGTTGCCTCAACCTAACTGAGTTGTTTCCTGTGACAACAGTTTATTTTGAAAAGACCGTATGCATGCAACGAGCAGAAATTGACGCGTGTTGCTGGACTTTCGTGGGAAAACGCACCAAAAATGTGGAGTAACGTTTTTATAAGACCGGGTCCGGGGATTAGGATCTCTGTGAAAACCATAACGTAGTTCAGAGTGTTGGATTGATAAGCCTTCTTCTTGAGTTCATCCAGTTTATTAACCATCAGAACTAGCTGGACTGGAACAAATGGAAAGGGTGCTCTAGCTCTGTGCTAAGTCATGTCTGGATGATATGAACATAAAATCTAACTTGTATTCAGTTTGCATTAGTTATAACTTAACTGAAGTGCATCTTGATCGTTCTGATAAGAGTGTTGTAGCTACAAGAAAATATCAATGTTCTAAAAATATTATGACAAAAATAAGCAAAACACTTGCCATGTGCAGCAGAAGTGTTCATCTTTGTTTGCTCTCAGTTTATTTGAACGTGTGCTGTTGAATCGCCTCATTCTGTGAAACACAACACATACAGTAACTCATCGTCAGTTGACTTCATGCAAATTCAAAGATACAGGAGTGAAACTAGAAAATATAGAAATCTAAATATTCATTTGAATATGTTTCTGTATCTTAAGTTGCCCCATCACACACACCTAAAACATACAAGTACTTGTACAAGTACTTACTGTACTACAGCTTACTACAGAAACAGTTTCATCAGTTTATATATATTTATATTGTATATTTAGTTTTCCTTCCTGCCAAGGATAGAATTTTCTTAATTCTTCAGTTAATTTATTTTTATATACTTTTATATACTAAAATTCTGTCCCAGTGTATCTACTCTGGAAAACATGGACACCTCAACATTTATGAACAAAGTAATGACGAGCAGAGACCAAAGAAATGATGCTCAGTTCATCTTAGTTCAGGTGGAAAGTCAATAATAAAGACTTTGCTCAGTGTGCTGCCTGAAAATAGAATCATATTTTAATGAAATAAAAACAGGAAAGCTACATTGAAGCTGTTCTTGAGGCTTGTTTTGGACCCGACACTTTGTCTGTTCGAGTCATCAGACTCTATTTTGAACTGAAGTACATGAAGAACTGTGGTGAAACAGAAAGCTGATTCAAATGTTTTATTTCAGCAAAAGAAGAATTATCACGATGAAAAAACACAACATTACAAATAAAATACCTACATTCAGAATTACGGATGTAAAAACTACAAAAGAATGTTCTTCATTATCAAAAGTAAAAGTACTCATTATGCAGAATAAACTCTTTTAGAGAGCAATAAGATAATAAACAGCATGTTATTGGAAAATTATTACTGATTAACATGTAAGTAGCATTTTAACGCTGTAGCAGGTTGAGATTTTACAAAACAATGCATCATATTTTATAAGCTCATCACACATTTTAATAAAAAATCTTAATATCCAAAGTAACTACACTCTTAGAAATAAATATGCTAACTAGAATCCTGGAGGGTGTTCGTCTCGTCCCCAAAGGAGAACCCATTTTGGTTCCCAATAGAACATTTCCTAAAGGTTCCCTTTATAATGGTTCTACCTATAACAAAGCATAAAGAGTTTTACCCAGAAACTTATGTGAACGTTTCCACCCAAAGGTTCCACAGAGAACCCTCATATAGTGTAACGGTTTCATATACTATAGCTGACAGATCGATGTAGTGGAGTAAAAGTCTAAAGTACTATGAAATACAAATAGGTTACTTCACAGCAAAGAGTCTGTACGTCAGTACTTTGGCACTTTCTACCAGTGATTGAGAGGAGGAAGAGGAAGAAGAAAAGGATGAAGAGGAGGAGAAAGGAAGCCTCTGACCAGAGTGGATTGAAAGAACATTAAAGCTCATATTTCTTCTTCTTCTTTGTCGTCCTCTCCTCCTTGTGGAAGACTTTTCCATCTGACTGCTTCCTTCAGCTCAGTTTGATTTCGTCATTCAGCCCCTGGTCCTTCAGCCTCTGTTTGAGCTGAGATACAAAAACATTTACTTCCCTGAATGTCGCTGACAGAGAAGAACTCTTCACTAAACGCTGTTGTTCATTTACATCCTGCATCCTTTCTCACACTGTCCTCATGTGGAAGCTCTGGTTTAGAAGAACTCTGGTTTCCACTAGAACAGCTTTGTTGTTTACATGTTTTTTGGACACAAGTCTACCTTCAATAATGACGTGTCAACGTTTTCACTGCACATAGAACATTTACATTGTTCTTAGTAGTCCACTAAATCACATATATCACCTGGTTGTTCTGTTTTTAATGTGATTAAGATATACCTGCTTCAAGAGGTCCTCCATCACCACAGGGTCATTCAGATCCAGAGAGGAGCTTCTTTTCACCAGTCTCACTTTTATCACTTGCTTTGAAACAGGCACAACTTCTAAAAAACAAACAACCTTCATCAGTCATAACATGTATGGCTGATAATCAACATCCATTTTAACACTTTGAATGATAAAAGAGAAAAGTATGTTTTTTTTCCATCAGCTCAATCTTTAAATATGGCTGGTGCAAGAACACCTTAGCTTAGCTTAGCATGGTCTTAGCATTAGCATTGTTGCATCACTGAGGCCAGCACTCTGCATCATCTGCAGTTGATCTGCATATTCAATGTGTTTTCTATCCATAACTTTATATTTATAGAATTTATTTTGATCTATTTTTGATGTTTTGGGGTAGTTCTTTTTTTTTTTTTTTTACTGTATCTGCAAATAATGAAAACCTAAATCCACATTTAAAGACTGAGTGAATGATACCTTACCACTGTAGCAAATGAACGCTGACATGAGGTTACAGTTCAGGGTCACCCATTGTCCATTAGCACTAAAATCTGCTGCCACACAAGTCTCAGAGGAACCATGAGAATCAAGAGGATTCCAGTTTGTAAATGAGGAGTCACTTCCATCAGACCACTTCCACCTATCTCTGAAAAGGCCGATCCAGACACTGTATCCTGAGGGTACCACATTGTGTACCATCTGGTTCTCTGCCATGTTTCTCACAAGGGCCAGGTCTGTGTGGTGTTCTCTGCAGTAGCTCTGGGCCTGAGTCCACGTCATGGGGTTGTTAATAAAGACAAATGTCTTTGGCCCTGAAAATAGACCAGAGTGAAGCGCTGTGTAGAGAAACCATAACAGACAACATTGATGCAGGCCATGTTGTATTGTTGCTTAATGAATCTCAGCATGAAGGTGAAATCAACACGGAGCTGTGTGAATATGAACATGAACATCCATGAAAGGCACATCATAGTTATTTTCCCTCCAACAGACATGATACAAACCGGATTATTGAGCACGTTAATCTGCTATAAATGACATTCATGTCACTGAAGACTAGTTCAAGTAACCGTGAGGAACTTTTAACTGGTCCTGAACCAGTTTCAGTTTAGTCCTAATCCTCTATATGACCTCAGTGTAGTCCTGATCCTCTAGCTGACCTCCATCAGTAACCAGACCATCAGAGAGAAGATTATCTGTTTCTACATAGTTATTCTTAATGCTCCTCATCGGTGCCACCGGGTCAGATTCTGGTGAAACCAGATGACATTATGTAGTTTCACCAGAACCTCCTTCAGCTCAGACTCCAGCGGGGCCTCCAGCAGAGACCAGATCCGGCTTCACCTGCAGCGTCGGACCTGCAGTCGGAGCTCCAGAGGGAGGAGGAGAGCTCAGCTCCCGGCAGCAGCAGCGTCTCCCTTCTTCCTCCTTTTCCTCTTCCAGAAGCAGAGCGTCTCCTCTCTGGGAGCCGACACCAACACCACGCTGCTGGAGACCCAGGACTTATTGCTGGACCCCGCTGGAGGGAAGGGAGGCAGGGGATAACCAGAACCAGGACTGAGAGGGGCAGACTGTCAGACCCTGCTGCAGTAAAATGAGAGGTTTTCTAAAGGGGCCCTGGTTCTGAGAGACACTACCACTTTAGTCCACAGGGACCGCCAGAATCAACACAGAAGGAAAGTTTATCATTGTAACTTTAATATTCTGACCTCTGACATCAAAGCAGACTGGCTCGAAGCGATTCTCACATCTGACGTCGAACCAATTGCCAACTGAAGTCATCATTGTGCAGTGTTCATTATTGTTGTAGTTGTTCGGTTCTCCAGAGTTCCATTGTCTGAACTCCGTCTCCCCGGGTTTGTAGAAACTTGTGTTTGACAGTGACCAGCTCCAGCTGTCCTGGTCATCGTACAGTCCTATCCAGGCTCGCTGAAAGCAATATTTCATTGTGATATAAAGAAATAAACTTTCAGATAATTTTTACTTCCCATTTACAGTCTTGTTACTGCTGATCAGTCTGATTTACAAAACCTTTCAAGGACAGGTTCCCAATTTTTTCAAGTCTGACCTCAAACAATATTCAGGTGCTAATATGAACATTGAAACAGGTTTTACTTTCTGTAATCAGTCCTGCTGTTTCTTAATGGACTAAGCGTCTCGCAACGTGGTGACGGCTTAGCTGATGGCTAGAAAATAACGACGCTAACAGTGCAAACAATGGCAACATTACTCCACTATATATTTACATGGATGATGTTTGTTTGATGAGGTATCAATGCTGTACATGTCAAGTAGAGATTAGCAGTATGTTGCATGAAATATGTTTTATATGTAAAATCTTAATCTGTAAAGTAACTAATGTCCCTTTGAAATATAACATAAAAAAGCATTGAACTAAAATACTCAAGTAAAGTACAAGTACATACTTAGGTACAGTTCATCTGCATACTTTCCACCACTGTGTGAATGCAACATTTTCAGACCACCCGTCACTGACATAATAAAACTCACAGAGCTGTAGTCGACCATTTTGTTCAGGGTCTCCACGTCCTCCATGTCTCCTATGGTGGCCAGGTCACTGTATTTCTCTCTGCAGTGACGCTGTGCTTCAGTCATGTTCTTATCATCATAAACAAAATGGTAGCGACGTTCAGCAGATAATGAGACGGCACACAGCCAATATGCTGTTTGGATCGACAAACAGCATATTGATTGCATTTGATATTAATAAATTAACTTACTAATGCAAATTATTGTTTTACATTAAAGTAAAAAAGACGAAGAATGAAGGGGAAGTAAGAGGAATGTCACAGGGAAAAATGATTAAACAATATTATTATAATGTTGAAGATGGGAAAAGAATAAAAACATATTAAAGTCTTGCCTGACACAATGACGATGCTCAGAAAAAGCTTGTCCATCCTCGTCCCTTCTCTGATCCTCTCTGTCAGTCGGTGACTGTTGATTAGCAGCTCATGCAAAGTTCTGGGAACGATCATTTTCCTAATGGGTTTCAATATAATTTCACTAACAAAGGGTTTCAAATGGAGAGGGTTAGATTTAGGAAGTGGAAAGGGGTTGAGGGAGGAAGGGATGTGGGGGAGAAAGAACAAGAAAGGTAGAAGGGGTCATGGAAAGAAGGTTAAAGGGGTGCGATGAGAGAACGCTGGTGTCCGATAGCTGGTGGGAACGGTGGGAGTGGAGACTTGTGAGTGGGGGCCGTCTCTTCAGAAGCTCTGGTGGTGCAGAGTTCCTCATTGTTCCTGTAGTCCTGAGAGAATTTTTTCTTTTGATTTTTAAAACCTTTGTTTAAAAATCAGCATGACAGAACAAAACATTATTCTCATGACAATAAGTACAACAAATCAACACAGTGACTCTTCATAATATACTAAAAGGAGTGCTAAATATTAAGTCATCACATACACAACATATTGCATCTTTATAGCACCATTTTTCAATAAAATCCTCCATGTTGTTCATACTTTAAAAAAAATCTAAAATCAATCCAAACTCTGGATTTAACCAAAGACATGAAGACAGGAAGGGCTTCCAGTCCTGTCCTGTCCTGCCCTCCACTCTGCTCTTCATGCCGCTGTAAATCGACAGTTTGGCCTCTCCAACTACCAGGTTGAGTAGCTTCCACTTGAGGCGTTAACTTTCTTATAGCGGACTCCTAAAATAAAGGTAGTCTGAGACCAGGTTTCACCAAACCTTCTAAAAACAATGTGCAGGGCATTTAAAAGGCTACAGAGTCACCTACAATCGTGAAAACAGTGAAAACCGATTTCCACTGCCTCACTGAACGGACATTGACTAGAAACAGTGGGGTTAATAACAGAGATAAAAGCATTGACAGCCACAGCACCATGTAAAATCCTCCACTGTAAGTCTCCAGTTCTCTTTTTAATGGGAGGTTTGTATAAAACCCTCCAACCTGGTTTCACACCAGAGTCCACATCCAGCTTCTGTCTCCACACTGTGTCAGCTCTCCCGTTCAGTCTGGTCTTGTTTAGCAGTTTTCAAAACAGTGTGTAGACAGTTTTTCCTTCCACTGTGTACAGGTCCACAAGCTGACAGTCGGCCCAACGGTCCAGAGACCCCATGCAGGTCTGGAACGAAGCCCAGTTCCGGAAAGGGATCCGTGGTGGTAGGAGTTTCCTCTTCTCTGCCGTACTCCTGTAGCATCTTGACCTCCTCCTCCATCAGTCTCTCGGCCCACCTGCTCAGAATGCTCCCGCTCTGCCGAATGGACTTCAGCCCGAGAAGAGACGCCAAAGCAGGTGCATCCGTCAGCTCAGGACCAGCTACATCCACCACTTTCCTCAGGGTGGTGGTCCCAGAGGAGCACAGCATGCTGCTGAGACCTGGTGTCGTGCTGTCCTGGCTCCGTTAATCAGAGGTTCCTCGTAGCCAGTGCAGTGAGCAACCTGGCTCCAGTATCATTTAAAAGAGTTCCACAGCTTAAAAAGTAACTGGTAAAAAGAAGATAGTCCACACCGTTTTAAAAGATTAAGATCCATTAAAAAGAGTGCAATGTCCACTCCCAGACCAGCGGCCTTCCTTAAAATACAATTTTTTCATGTCTCTCCAAACCAGTGTTTTTCAACCTTTTTTGATTCGCGGCACATTTTTTACAATAAAAAAATCCCGCGGCACACCAACAACCAAAAAGTTACACAATGTCACATTGTAGCATAATACAGCATATATGCTGACAATTTCCCACTGATGCGTAACTTTTCCAAAACAATGCTTTCGATGTCTACAGACATGTCACCAATACGTCTGGCAATTGTGTTATCTGAGAGCGGGACTTTAGCTACTCTGTTAACCGCGTCAGGGTCGAGCATCTCGTTCATAATGGCTTTGCAGCAGGTAGTGTTAATATCTCTGCCACAGTGTGTGGGCTTTTTGATTTGGCCACCAGTTCAGCTACTAAGTAGCTATGAGAGCTTTCTCAGACATATTTGTCAGACAGATTTCCTCATAAAAGTTACCTGTTTCTCAGTTTGTGTGCGCAGAAGAACAAAATAGTCCCTGTTCTTGGGCATTTTCCCGATTTTTACATATTTTCTTAAATTCACCTTTAAAGGAACTTGCATATGAGACATACCCATGTGTTGTATATGATAATTTGCAGAACAATCTTAGCTATCTATATAATGAGGCACCAATTGTCCTAAGATACAGAGTACAGGGATAATTTGGCCATAAAACTAAAACATTTAAGTCTGATTTTTTAATTATTCAAATCTCTTGTGAAAACATAACTTTACTCATGTGGACGAACTGTTTTGGTGCTTGAAATTGGTTTACCAAAGTCTTAGGTTCACAACAGTGGTGGAATATATGGATAAAATAGCAGATACATGTCTAATAAATGTCAAGAACCAAATTTTGTAATATCGTTTTTTGAGTAGAAGTGATGTCTGTCCCTCTACTTCCACTAGCTGTTAGAGGGACTGAAATCAAATGGTACTGAGTCATTACTTCATACTACAGATCAAGCTTCATGGGATGTGTGCAAATGAAAAATGAACATTACAACCGTTTTTGTTTTCAAACAAAATATTAACTATATCGCTGAAAGTACGTCGCTAACTGTAAACTTTCTCTCCGTACTTCCTCTCTTCTCTCTGTCCTCTCGGGTGCAGACTGAATGTAAACTGCAGTGTTTCTGTAGCGTGAGGTGGTGGGTAGGTCCTTAGGGATTTACTGAGTGTCCATTGGTTAGTTTCATACAAAAATGTTGACAGACACATGAATCCACAAATGACGCTGAGAGGCGAAGCTCGACGCCCAACAAATCACACGACACGTCCAAGCTCCCAGTGCACTGTATGAGTCACGTACGATCTCATGAAAATTAGGACACGGAAGTGGAGAGCATACGTTTCCGTAGACATCTTAACCATATCTCTGTGCTTTATTATCGCGGAGCAATTAATTTAAACAGTGAGTAAATACTGCGTGGATGCGCCGGCCCGTCCGTCGACCCCAGAGATATAAATTGCAGGCTCAGACGCTCAACAATGGCAAATTATTTGCGGCAACTAAATAATATTTTTTTGGACCGATTAAGTGAAATTGGACATTTTCCCACGGCACACCTGGCGATCACCGGTGTGCTGCGGCACAGTGGTTGAAAATCGCTGCTCCAAACCACATCAGTTGGAACCTGAAAGTTGCCACTCTGCTCTCAATGTGTACCAGACCCTGTCCCCCTTCCTCTTTTGGTAAAAACAGTACACTCTGAGGGACCCAATGCAGCCTGTCCCAGAAAAAGTCCACCAAGATGCAGCCTATGAGTGAGGCCTTTAGGTGGTTCCATACAGGCCAGCATGTGCCACAGAGCAGAAGCCACCATATTGTTAATAACCAGATCCTCTGTAGGACATCTGTGGCTTCAGCCATTTCCATTTTGCCAATCGTCCTTCTATTTTCTCCACCACCCCCTCCCAGTTCTTCTGTACAAAATGTTCATTTCGAAGATACACACCCAGATACTTAAAACCATCCTTTATCCAGGTCAACCCCCTGGTAGGCTGGGCAGAACCCCCATCCAGCTCCACGCTGACAGTGCTTCACTTTTTCCCCAGTTAACCTTTGCAGCTGCAGTGGTGCCGAAGTCTTCAACAATAGCTACCAGTTTGCTGATCTTCTCCTTGCTTTTAATAAAAACAACAATGTCGTCAGCGTAAGCTGATAAAATAAAACTTTTAAAACCTTTTAAAAACAGCCCTTCGATATTTGCTCTGACTTTTCACAACATGTGCTCAATAGGCAGCACATACAGCATCCCTGAGAGAGAGAGAGCAGCCTTGTCTCACCCCTCTGTGCACTTTAAAATGAGCACTAAGACCTCCATTAACCTTCAGTACACTCAATGTCCTGGTACAAAACCTTGATCATGGCTATGAGACCTGGGCTGAGGCCAAACCTCTCCAGAGTCTTCCAGTGGTAAAAGTGCTCAACCAGGTCAAAAGCCTTTTCCTGGTCTAGAGAAATGAGATGTCCAAAATATCCCGAATTAAGGACACATTATCAGGCACACAGTAGGTCTGATCGTGGTGGACCACTTGGTCCATCACCTCTCTCAGTCTGTTTACCAGCGCTTTGGACAATATTTTGCAGTCCAAACACAGAAAGGACACAGGACGCCAGTTGTTAATCTCCTGTAGATCTCCTTTTTTCAGGTAGGAGAGTTATTTTTGTTCTCCTGCAACTTAGAGGCAGCAACATGTCTTCAAAACTCTCAAAAAAACTATTAAAAGATCCTCACCTATCTCGCTGTAGAACTCTACAGGAATCCCATTGATACCGGGGGCCTTCCCCCCTCCATGCCCTGCAGAGCTGTGTACAGTTCCTGTATCTCCAGGAGACCCTCCAACCCAGAGTTCATGTCCTCTGGGACTTTGGGCAGCTCTCCATAGAAGGATTCAAACAGTAAAGCTGAGCGAAGAAGCCCACAGCTCTCCTCCGGATCTCTTTACAGTCTCTAAGCTCCTGTCCTGTAGGAGAACGCAGAGCATGAATAATCCTGCTCTGCCCGTTCTTCTCCAGGCCAAAGAAGAACTTGGACGGTGCGTCCATCAGCGCTGCACTCAGGAAGCATGACCTAACCAGCGCCCCCGGGGCCTCACTGCCCAGCAGGTCTGTCGGAGCCAACTTTTTAGACTTGAGATCTTTCATGTGATCTTGATTTCTAGTGCATTCTGCTAAACTCAGAATCGTTGAATCTGATTTCAGTCTCTAGATCCTTCATAGATCTGGTAATGTCTTATGTGACATTGAGAGTGTATTGCTGACAGAGCTGCTTGATCTCGACCTTCCCACAATCCCACCACTGTTTTAAGGATTTAAAATCATGTTTAATCCCTTTAAACCCGTTCTAAAAAAACTAAAAACATCCTTAAAATGTGCATCACATAAAAGAGCCTTGTTGAAATGCCAGTATGCGCTTCTAGACTTTAAGTTAGTGATAAAAACGCTGCAAATAACCAGAGCGTGATCAGTAAAACCAACAGATAACATGCTACACTTTTTAACCATGTTAAAATGGTGTTTGAAACAACAAAACCTGTCTAATCTAGCCAGGGGCTTTAAATTTCCTCTAGAGTGAGCCCACGTATATTCATTTTTTAATATACTGTCTCTTGTCTCCATTCATTCTTTTCCACACATCGACTAGCTTGTGTTGTTCCACCAGCTGCCTCAGTGCACGCTGTGCAGGTGGTTTCTGTCTAGGAGATCATTTTCAGTGCAGTTAAAATCTCCTCAACATTCACTCTGCATAAAACGCTGCTTAGGACCTTGAAATAGCACACTTGGTCAGGTCCTGAAACAGGAGCATAAACATTTAGAAAAAAAAAAATGAATATGCTGAAACTTGACCCTCACCTCCAAACACTCTCGTGTAAAGCTCTTTGAGAAGAGGATGCCCTCCCTCCCCCCACTGGTTGTGCTCCTGTGATTGAGCACTACCTCACCCCCGCACTTGCTTTTCCAGTCTGTTTCGTTGGACGTGTCACTGTGAGTCTCCTGAACAAACATCACATCAGTCAGCAAGAGCATTGAGCTCTTTACTGATTTACCGAGCAGAGTTAGAGAGCTTCTCTTTATCAGAGAAGTAGTCCTCCACTTTCACTCCCTTCATGTTCTTAGTTTTGCCCGCTGTCTCTCTCTTCGCCTGAGAACTTCCACTGTTTTCCTTACTCTTCCTGTTCAGACGGGGGACTTTCAGCTCCTCCTCATCCCCCTCCATATCACATCACTTTCTGTCAACATATATTTTACTCCACCTGTCCAGTACTCACCTGACTGTCCTGTTGTACTTCACCCACCTCCTCCTGTTCCCCCATACTTACCTGACTGTCCTCCTGACTGTCCTCACTTACCTGACCTACTTGCTGTATCCCACCTGTATCCTCCTGACCCCCTTCACTTACCTGACTGTCCTCCTGTCCCCCCTCATTCACCTGACCTACCTGCTGGACTTCATCTGTCTCCTCCTGTCCTTCCTGACCATCCTGATGGTCCCCTCTGACCTCCTCGGGATCTTTCTGGTTCTGTGCTTCAGCTTTCTTTCCCTCTGCAGCTGTTTTATTTGAAGCCTTCTGCTCAGCAGAGTTTTTCTCTGGACATGCTCTGATGAGATGTTCCTCTTTACCACAACTGAAACACTTCATATTGTCAGATGTCACAAAACAGTAACCTGACCACCACATGGAGACTCTCAGCTTTCACCTGTTCCAGTCCCTGCAACACCCCCTCATTCTAGGTTTCCCCTGGTTGTCCCAACACAACCCCCATATGGACTGGGCTTTGGGCAGGGTGATTGCATGGAGGAGGGTGTGCTCAGAGAAATGTTTTCCCACGAAAGCCTCCCTGACCTCCTCACAACGTACTCCTCAGCTGTCGCCTATGTTAGATTCCGACTAGCCGGACCTTTCCAAGGTGCCTACATGTTACCATGACCTTAAGGAGGTATTTAATAAGGGCCCAGCCACTTCTCTCCCTCCACATCGGGGGTATGATTGTGCCATCGACCTGCTCCCTGGTTCTTCTCCTCCCAGGGGAAGACTCTATTCCCTGTCAGCGCCTGAAATACAGGCTATGAAGGAATACGTGACCACCGATTGAATGCAGGCCTTATTAGATCATCATCAGACCCTCTGCCCCTGTATTGATTACAGGGGTTTGAACGACATCACCATTAAGAACAGGTACCCCCTCCCTCTTATTTCTTCGGCATTTGAACTATTACAGGATGCTAAAGTCTTTACTAAACTTGACTTAAGAAATGCCTATCATCTGGTCAGAATAAGGAAGGGGGATGAATGGAAGACTGCTTTTAACACCCCTAGTGGGCACTACGAGTATCTCTTAATGCCCTTTGGACTAACCAATGCTCCAGCTGTGTTGCAGGCCCTGGTAAATTATGTGCTCCGGGACATACTCAACATCTCAGTTTTCGTCTACTTGGATGATATTCTCATCTTCACCCCCGACAAGGTTCACGTCCGACAGGTCCTCCAGTGCCTCCTAGACCACCAGCTTTTTGTGAAAGCGGAGAAGTGTGAGTTTCATGTGTCCACTGTCTCGTTCCTGAGGTTAATTGTGTCTGAAGGCAATGCGCAGATGGAACCAGCTAAGGTCAATGCGGTTACGGATTGGCTCACTCCTTGCAACCGCAAAAAGGTCCAACGTTTTTTGGGGTTTATTAGGAACTTTAGCTCCGTAGCCGCCACCCTGCGTGCACTAACCTCTTCTGCTATTAAGTTCCAGTGGAACCCTGCCGTCGATGCTCTCTTCCAACATCTCAAGGCAGCATTCACCAGTGCCCCTGAACTTACCCTCCCAGACCCCAATCAGCAGTTCATTGTGGAGGTGGACACTTCAAATGTGGGAATAGGTCCCAAAGGTCCAGGAGGGATAACAAGCTGCACCCCTATGCCTTCCTCTCTCGGAAACTTTCACCTGCTGAGAGAAACTATGATATTGGAGACCGGGAACTTCTAGCAGTTAAATTGGCCCTGGAGGAATGGTGGCACTGGCTGGAGGGGGCGGAGCACCCATTTCTGGTCTGCATGGTTCATAAGAATCTTGAGTATCTCTGGACAGTTAAGAGACTGAACCCTCGTCAAGCCAGGTGGGCTCTGTTCTTTAATAGATTCAACTTTACATTGTCATATCGTCCTGGCTCAAAGAATATGAAGCCTGACGCGCTGTCTCGGCTATTTGACCCTGTTGCTCCCCCCAACCCTCCCTCATACATTCTGCCTCCTTCGTGTCCAGTAGGGGTCGTCAATGGGACATTGAGGAGAGGGTGAGGCAGGCTGCCACTGACATAGCTGTTCCTGATGGTTGCCCTCCGGGCAGGTTGTTTGTCCCCTTTTCTCTCCGATCGCAGGTCATCCAGTGCGCCCACTCCTCCCGCTTCTCCTGCCACCCCGGGGTCCGGAGGGCGATGTTCGTCATTAAGCAGCGGTTCTGGTGGCCCGCGATGGAGAAGGGGGTGGGGGGGTACGTGTCAGCCTGCCAGGTGTGTGCACTAAGTACGGTTTCCCGACACCCCCCGTCTGGTCTCCTACGCCCACTACCTGTCCTGCATCGTCCCTGGTCAGACATTTCTCTGGACTTTGTCACAGGGCTACCCCGGTCCGAGGGTAACACCACCATTCTCATGGTGGTGGACCTATTCTCCAAGATGGTCCACTTCATTCCCCTGCCTAAGTTGCCCTCCGCCAAGGAAACGGCAGAGGCTGTACTGTCTCATGTTTTCAGTCTCCATGGTTTCCCAGCAGATGTGGTGTCAGACCAGGGTCCCCAGTTCATCTATAAGTTCTGGAGGGAGTTCTGCACACTCAGCCACCGTCAGTCTGTCATTGGGATACCACCCTCAATCCAATGGCCAGACGGAGCAGATAAACCAGGAGCTGGAGACTTCGTTGTCTGGTGTCTCAGAACCCCACTTCCTGGAGCAAGCACCTCATTTGGGTTGAGTATGCACACAACACTGTCCTTTCCTCATTTACTGGTCTCTCCTCTTTTCAGTGTGCTTATGGCTACCAGCCACCCCCGTTTCCAGCTCTTGAGAGAGTCTAGGGTTCCCTCTGCTCTGGCCATGGTCTGCCATTGCCGCCGCACCTGGAATCGAGCCCGACAGGCACTCCTCAAGAACTCTGCTCGCTACAAGATGACGGCAGATTGACGGCGGACCCTGGCCCCTCCCTATCGGGTCGGCCAGAAGGTGTGGTTGTCCACGCGGGACCTACCCTTCGCGTGGAGTCCCACAAGCTGGCGCCTTGTTTTGTGGGCCCTTTCGCGATCGCGAAAGTAATTAACCTGTGGCGGTAAAACTCAAACTTCCTAAACCCATGAGGATTCACCCCACATTTCACGTGGCCTGGCTGAAGCCTGTCAAGGAGCTTTAGGCAATATTATCAGAAAACACTCCATAAACTTTCATTGTTATGCAGTTGATATTCAATTATATCTATCGATCAAGCCAGACGAAACCAACCAGTTCGCTAAACTTCAAGCATGTCTTAAAGACTTAAAACATGGATGACCTGCAACTTCCTAATGTTAAACTCAGACAAAACTGAAGTTATATTACTAGAAATCAATTGTCTAATAATATAGTTTCTCTTGATGGCATTGCCCTGGCATCCAGCACCACCGTAAAGAATCTCAGTTATATTTGATAAGGACTTGTCCTTTAACTCCCACGTAAAACAAATTTCTAGGAGTGCCTTTTTTCACCTACATAACATTTCAAAAACCGTCACATTCTGCCTCAAAGTGAAAATTTGTACACGCATGTGTTACTTCTAGACTACTGTAATTCCTTATTATCAGGCTGCTCTAATAAGTCCCTTCAATTTCTCCAGTTGATCCAGAATGCTGCAGCTCATGTACTAACAAAAACTAAGAAAAGAGATCATATTACTCCTGTATTAGCTTCTCTGCACTGGCTCCCTGTAAAATCCAGAATCAAATGTAAGATCCTTCTCACCTACAAAGCCTTAATTGGCAAGGCACCATCATATTTTAAGGAGCTTATAGTCCCATATTACCCCACTAGAGAGCTCATAGTACCATATTAACCCATTAGAGAGCTGCATGAGATAGTGATGGAAGTATCCTGGGTGAGGAATTGGATACTGAAAACTGAATTAAATGAGGACAGTTTGCATGAAGTTACAGCTGATATCTGAGGAATCTGACATAACCACCACTACCCAAGTCTTGAACAATAACTAACTAGCTAGTTAAGTAGCTAAATAAATAAATAATATACTTTGAAATCCATTGTATGCACATATTGCAGTCCTCGGGGGCTTGAGTCATGAAGTAAAAGTTGTTTTTAACTGTATTGCTCTCATTTAAAAGCAATTATGTTAGAAGTCAATAGAATTTTAAACAGGAAAAAAAAAAAGCGAAAAAAAATTCGCTTGCCATTTGGAACCATTACTGTTGACCATAAATTATGTAGCAAGCATTTCTGGACCCAAAAGCTTTCCAAGGCTTTCCCTTTTTGCAGCAAATCCATGAACAAGGCCGCTAGTTCTACAACATTAGATCCTGGATTTAAATCCTTATGTTCAATATGTATGTACATTTTGTCTTGTGTTTCTCATCTTGATTCTAAAATGTATTCCATTTACCATTTACACTCTCTTTAACTATTCAAGAAACACATAGTTATTCTTAGAGATACAATAGAGACCTTTACACTCGTCAACTCAGAAAATGTTGTTTTGTCTTTGTTTCTTTACCATGTGTGTTGCTTTAACATAAGAAAGAGAGCCATGACTCAGCCTCGAATACAAAACTGTATTTTCCATTTGAAGGACCACGCTAAAATTGCTGTGATTTATTTTCACTTTTTCAGTTGAGTGGTAAAATTGATACCCACATACACATGGCCTTTTTAATTGTGTGGGTGAGTGCAATGATAAGCAAGCAGGAGGGCTCTATCCTTTGATAAACTAAGGACTTTATTTATTGCACCCCAGAGAAGAGAGAAGTATTAATTTCACACTCTGCCTCACAACTCCCCCATAGGAGCAGATTATATATTTGTTATATTAAGGAGGCGTCTCTGAGTCAGAACAGGATACAATTACACCTTGGCCTGGTAATAAATGAATGTGTGTCAATATGAAAGGTCACTTCCTTAGTCAATCCGTCATTCTGATTGTCTTTTCAGGACAAAATGTAATGATTCACACTCAACCATAAAGTATATCAGTTTGGTTCAATGCAATGTTTGGCGTAACACAACATACAAGCACATCACACACTGATGTGTCATTGTTGGTCACAGGATACCACAAGCATGTCTGTTTTGCGCTCCGTCCCTCCCTTCTACTTTACTCCTTCTATTGTGTCGCGTTTAGCTTGTTTATTTTCTGAGATTGTGATTGCAGTCATCAGTCATTTCAGTACTGTGACGTTTTTTTCAAGCACTGTGGACTCTATTTTAATTATCAATACAGCAGGGGTGGTGTCTGGGGGGGGGGGGATCTTTGGTTTTCTCCTTCAGTGCAGTTGTTGTTCTATGCTGTGACAACCCATTGCCCTCACAGCAGCAATAACTTGATTTTGTTATATGCTGTTTTGGGGGTTTGGATCAATGATAGAGGTAATAGGGTAATAGGGATGTAAAATATAAATCACAATAAAAAAAATGTTTTTCTTTATTTCTTGCATTCCTTACTCCAGGACATGCTTTTACACTACCCTAACTTTGGTCATTGCACTGCATCATTATAACCAACTGTATACACCTACAAACATATTGTTCAGTATGTCCTGCTATGCAAATGATTAATCAATGTATGCACAATATGTAGAATTGAAACTCCTCAAAGAGTGATGAGTGATAAAAAGGCAAGCTGTTCCTATTATTACCATACTATTTTGTTTTGTTGTCCACATGTTGAATGTATTGTTGATTAATTAATTTAAAATAAGAGCATTACTCAGATTTGAATGAAATGTAGTAACAACACCCAAATACTGAAAAGTGGTAACATGCTAAATGTGATATCTTCTTGCCTGTCCAGAATGAGAAAATACAGTACATGTTATTTATAATTTTTTCAAGACACTATTTACCAGAACCCCAGAAATATAGCCTCTTGCCCCCAGAGGCTTTGCGTTGTCAGACCGTTTTCGGTTCCCAAATTGATGTATGGATGATTCACATTCCTCAACTGACTGTAAAAGATACATGGAGATGGGACTTTATATTCCATGTTGCATTGACATGAATCATATGCATTTATTAGATGTAATACATTTACACATAGAATCTAAAAATGATTTAGTGAAATGTGTATCTTTGACAGGTTAAACGTGATTGAGACATTAAAACCTGATTCATAAGTTATGATACAACATTTTTAACTGGCTTTTGAAGGGAGTGTAAGTTATTTATTCAGTAACATCTTAATGTTTAACAGCAGAATTTGGTCTTAGATCACTCACAGCTCAGTACATATCCAGGGAACATGTCTATCCGTACAAGAATAGAAATAAGCAAAGCTACTTCTTCTTGGAGACCATCAATAATCAGTTACAATTTGAGTTTTACAATGTCAGACATCAGCTGGGAATCACCTGACCATCATTTTATCACACTGACTGAGCTACACCAGTTTGATGTCGCTCATTTAGCTTTAACAACCAGTGAAAATGACACATACGGTTAATCCAGAGTTAGTGACTGGAAAGGTTGAACAAATTATTATTATTTTAGGCGAACCTGAAACATTTTCATTTTATCTGTGTTCCATCTTCATTTACTTTTAACCAGTAACATATATACTGACATTTACACACCTATTACAACCCTCACAGTTATTACCTTTATAATAACACCAAAACTATTCAAAATATACCTAGTGGTTGCAGAGAAACTCTTTTTAGTATGGGCATGCTTTTTTCAAGCGGAGGCCTCAAAAATAGGTTCGTTTTTAAAAGGTTTTAACATAGCATTACCTCTGATCAGTAAAGTTTACGTTCAAAATTAGGCGACAAGACAAAACAACATCATATACATGCGCCTGCTCCAGTACAGCCATGCAAGGGAAAACCCCGGGTTCAATATCTTTCTAGTATACACCTTCAAAATGCCTTGCTTACGTTACTTTCCATTCCATTCTATTATTCAAACCGCTTATCCTATTTAGGGTCGCGGGGTGCTGGAGCTGACATTGGGCGAAGGCAGGGTACACCCTGGACAGGTCGCCAGTTTATCGCAGGGCACATTTGGAGACAGACAACCAATCATGCTCACATTCACACCTATGGGCAATGTAGAGCCTCCAAATAACCTGAGCTGCATGTCTCTGGATTGTGGGAGGAAGCCGGAGAACCCGGAGGGAACCCACGCTGCTACGGGGAGAACGTGCAAACTCCACACAGAAGGACCGCCCCAGATCGGGGATCAAACCCAGGCCCCTCTTGCTGTGAGGTGACAGTGCTACGTGCAGCCCTATGTTATTTTATTACTTTATAATATTAACCTTTGATATTCCTTTTAGATTTTGTGTAAGCTATTTCTGTGTCAAAATAGCAAAAGGCGATGCATTATATTAATTACTTAGCCTGAGTGATTTTATAGTGGTCTTGACATACATTGAGATATTCCTAAAGTGTACAATGCAAGGCCGTTCTCTACTGCTCAGTATTTTATTCATACAGTAGTCTCTTTCATTTAATCACTTTATGTCATTATTTATTTTTTAACTGTGAGTTTATAGTATTGCCATCACATGTGTATCCAAAAAGTTGGCAATTATTAGTTGATAGCATTAGTTGACTAACATAAAACAAAACAACAAACACAAAAGAGTTATTGGCTATTTCAATATTCACACTTTTGGCATTCAAGTGTAGTCAAAAATACATTCCCTCCCACTCTAGCCAATTCATGCACTGTAGTATGGTACATCACAGTAATGAGTGATAGTTGTGATATTTGTGTTGCTCCATAAAGGTCAAAGAGTCAGATTGAAATATTTAACAGCCCTTATCATGAACAGTAAATTAAATAAAATTCAACTTTGCCGAGCCACAGAATGAAAAATGATGCCTAAATCTGAAGAAAAGGTCAGGCTGATGGGTTTGTTTGTTGAATGCAAAGACGTAACCAACAGTGACAAGAAACCACCAGTGACAAGAAACCACCATTTATGGAAAAAAAGATAAGATCAGTCGCTTTTGGTTTTCAAGCACTTCACAGCTGCTTTTCACTGTAGCGTGACTTGTTGTGCTACAGTGAAGAGCAGTGTGATACATTTATGACTTAAACACTAAAAGTTTTGCCACTATTATACCATGCTCTTTCAAACAGCCTTGAAAACAATTTTAACTAATATCTTGAGGATATCTAACGAAGGATTTTTCTAAATGATGCAGCTAGCAGACAATCAAAAACAGTCCCATATTGTTGCTATCTCTTGAGCTGAATACTGTAGCTGTCCAACGTCTCTTTGGCATTGCACTACATGTATTTATGTTACTGCAACTACTGGCTCCAATCCTCAGCACACATCAGAAAGATCTAGCACCAGTAATGTCAGGATAATTTAACCAATCTGTCAGTGAAGAAAAGGGGGCAGACATCAAGAAGTCCTTTTGGAATCTATGTCCAGCCTGTTGTGCAGCCCTACCAGCCCCGAAGCGGCAGTTACTCTGATGCACAACTTCCATCAGTTTCCAGTGGAATGGAAAAAGGGCCACATGTTGTTAAAGAAATGAAGAGACAGGGCTGTCAGGCGTCCTGAGGAGGGAGTCCCTCTTCTTATTAGCCAGGTAGAGAGGCCATAGGTATCTGGCAGGAGAACTGACTTTAAGACACCACAGCTTTTCTACGTCATCTTTGTGCTCTAACACAGTGACTGACCCTGCCTGTCGCCATTATAAAATCTTTGACGGCCAAGAGTTGAATATAGAAATGAGTTCCCTCAGCCAAATTGTCCTCTCAGGCTGAACTTTCACCTTCTGGCATCACAAAACACAGCCAGCCTTTGAGCAGTTATACTACCACTCAGAAGATTTAGCCAAACCGAATTACAGTGTAACATCACTTACTGGAATGACTTACAGTCACCACACAAACTAGAAATATATGTGGCCATAAACAGACAATACTGTGGCATCTACTGATTGACTATCTACTCACAGTAACTTTTAAGAACTAAAAAAGACATTTACAATGTACAGACTGCATGATTATAGCCTGGCAATAGAGAAGGGCAGACACTGACAGACCTGGCTACCAACAGAAGATAGGCTGTGCTGTCATAGTGATAAGGGAGCTGTAGAGACATAATTACACTTTCTAACATAATGTCAAGACTACAGACACATCAGGATGGAATTCTTCCCAAAATGTATTTATGTTTTGTTATTTATATGCATTGAATATCAAAATATTGAATATTAAAAATGGTAACTTGGCAACACATGTCAAATGCCATGCCAATAAAGTCTACTGAATTGAATTGAATTGAATTGAGCAGTCTCTCCATCCCCTCTCTCTTCCACTTCTGTCTTTTTCCATGTCTCCCATGGCAATTGATCTCCTTCTCTTGTCTCTTTTCCCTGCAGCTGCCACTGCCCTACTATGAGGGTATGTTTAATTAGAACGGGTGATGAATGGTCTCCTGTCCTGACTCAGAAAAGAAGCATACGGTCGAAAGAGAGAGAGAGAGAGGAAGATGGCAGAACATTCATCAGAGAGGAACTGATTTGGATGAAGTGGAATGTTATTATGTTCAGGCTGCAGCCTGCTTGAACTCTTTGATATTCTTTAAATACAATAATCAAATGTGGGATGTTTGGTACATCCTTAGTTTGATAGTATTCAGAGCTGAAAATAATCAGAAACCGAATTAAACCTAAGTGCATGCAATACTTTTCAAGTTTTTCAGGTATAATAATATTATATACTGTAGTGATAGTTACATGTATACAGCCATTTGCAAGTAGATGGACTGCTAAATGGGAAAGTTACAGGGTGTCTAGATGATTATATGTAGAGATGCCTTTCCATCCACTGTACCCAAAAGTTTAATTTCTTCTAACTGGAGGGAGTCCCATTATAGCCTCTGTGGGTCATTCACATCTCAAAGACATTGTATGAAATATGAGTGGAAGAGGCCATCTTTCTGGATATGGAACAACCTATCCTCAACAGAACGGGCTGCTGCTGCAAACAATCTTAAATCATCTGACTTTAATTATTGTCACTATTGCAAAGTTTTACTTGCTTTGACTGTATAGCTAGACAATACATTTCAAATGATATATCTTTATGGTGGCATAGTGCTGTGTCCAATTAATATTATAATTAATTATTCAGATTATCTGCATGGACTCTGGATGCTCTGTTTTTTTCCACAGTGCCTTTTTAAGACCGATACTCTTTAGTTTGTGATAGACAGGTGGCCTGTGAACCCCTCATCTTCCCCAGTGCATTATGGTATAGGCTCTAGCCCTTGTGACCCTGAAGCAGATGGTCCAACCTCTCGGAATATATTGAATTCTCTTTAAGTGCCTCACTTGTCAAGCCACGGTTTAAATGTTTCAGAATTGACTATCAAACTGGCAAACCCATTTATTTTTAACTGTCGTGTGAGCATCACAGCTGCATTTCCTGATGAGAACCACCTGATAACATCTCTCTAAACTTTTAAAAATGTCAGAAAACCTCAAGGAAGGCAGGGTAGAGAGAGGAGCAGAGAAGAGAGGTCTGTATAACACTAATGTGACTGGACTTGAATTGGAAATTCTGTGGCGCCTTTACATGTACAGAGAATTGTAAATGTTAAGCTCTAAGCTGTTTTGAAAAAGGCAAGAAAAAAACATGGTAGCTTACACTTTGATTATAAAATACCTTGTGGAACTGGCTGCCGTTTTGCTACACTGGTCAGTGCGTGGAACATCTTACTACTTAACTTTCAGTTTTGATTTTTACACCTGTACAATGCAAACTCAGACATGGCAGTCAATTAGACATACAACTACAAATGTAAGCTATTGAAATTTACAGACCTCTCGTGATCTTATAGCATATCTGGTAGCATACTCATGAACTTAAAATCCCTGAAAATACATATCCAATTCAACACCTTAGTTATACACACACAAAACTTTTCCTACATTCAGATGAAAAGCAAAGTGGATTATTGACTTGATTTATTTGCAATAATTCAATACATTACTGCCTGTTGATTGACAGTGGATCTTTTGACATTAATGAAGTGACAAACAGGAGCTGCCAATTAATATTTGAATTCAACTTTATATTTTAATACTGACTTTGTATGCAATCACATCTACATTTTTATTTTGCTTTTTATCCCTTCGAGCTGCCTAGTACAATCTAATATTGTGCACCTATTGTGCCCTCTGAGCAGGGTTAGGGTAACATTGCAGCAGCTCGGAGCCATGCTCAAGGTTGAGTGAATGACATTGGTAGTGGTAAGCATTATTCAAGCACTCTCTCTGCTCACATTTTCTCAGCCAACCCAAGGCAACCTTTGAACAAGCTTCTCTGCCAAATCCCTAGGCTAACACACTCTGCTTGCTCACATTTGACCCAGGGTCATCCAGTTGGGGAATTGTCTGATGCGCCAACACCAGTTGATTTATCCAGTAACAAATGAATACATTCATAACACAAGCATACTGTTTTCCTTTAATAATCTATAGAAAATGCTCATAATACTAATGGAATTCATAATTGCAAGTTAATGAGCCTTCATTAGAAACACATTCTGTTGCGGGGGTTGGAGAGTTTGCTCTATAGCATATAACTCCATCCTGTCCTTTTAAGGAACTGATGATTTATGGATGGCATTGTTAAAACATATGCTCCTTATCTCTAAGGGTGCAAGTTCTTTGAATTATTTTTATATGGTATCAAGTGGATTCAAGGACACAATAAAGTAGACAGGTGAATTTGTAGTTTCTAACGCTGAGGAGACATAGAAAGCCGTGTCTATTCTCCAAATAAATATTAACATGTGTCAATACTGTAAATCTACTGAAATACTCGGTCTCTCTCAGCAAGCATTTGACAGCTGGTAGGGTGAAAGAGGAGGCCAAGTTCAACAGCAACACACACAAGCAATCATTTTACACAGCTTTTGAAAAGTGTTTTTTTTAAATTGCATCAATATTTATGTTAGAATTTGTATGTAACATCTGCAGCTGCCAACTGTCAGCTTTGATTTGGTTGCTATATGCACATTTCAACTGTTATTTGACCATAACAAAAGTTTAAATGTTAGCTCACTGCACTCTGTTACTATACACACTCCATCAGAGCAAATCAATTGCTCACCCAAGTACAGACACCCAAATATAGACTATATGTTTCAAATGCTTCCCTGTGATTGCCAAGGTATCACTAAGGATCAACACTTGTTACATCCTCTTGCCGGTGTTTATGAGAGGCACATGACATGCACGAGGCCTAACCATTCACCATCCTTTCCTCTGCATTTGACAAAATGTTTTCTTCCCTTCCAATACAAGAAGCCAACTTCATATAGGGAATCAGTGTCACTCTTGATAATGTTACTGACACTGAAATATAAGCTACAAATGTTGTTTATGATCACATATCAGGACATGTGAGAAATCTTGCATATTCACTAAATCGAGAAAAGACAAAGAAATATTGGAAAATATTTTTAATGTGTTATTCCACCCGAGCTAATGCTACAGTATACACACAACCTCAAGGACAATAGAACAATTCCGGACACATTTCCTTCCAATGAATAATGATGAGGTTTTTAAGCTTCAGATGATAGGAAAGTGTGGCGTCTATCATTTAACAGCTGGTGACATATAATGGTTATCCCTCTTCATCCAAGCAAGGCACCCCATCTCTCATTCAACGCTTCTCTCAACTTGCATGGCTACAATAATACCACTCCAACCAACATGCACGTAGATGTGCACAAAGCTCCCTCCTGGGGTTTGAAATTAATGGTCAAGCCCGGGAGCATGAGAGAGAACAGGTCTGAAAGATTTACTCTCCCTCTAGCTGCCATAACTCTCCGCCTCTCTTGGCATCCTCTGGTGCTACGGTGATGAAGGCATGATGAGAGGAAGCCTCTTTTTCATCTCCCTCCTATCAGCAGAGTGTTGCCTCCAGCCTTTTCCAGCTGCCATAAAGCCTGCCTGTAGGTTTCTCTGCTTGATTCGACTGCTGACTACTGATTTATTCAGAAACTATGCTGTTGCTGCGTGGAATCGTATTGATTTGAAGTATATTACAGCATGTGTGATATGGCATTTATTGGAAAATCCAAGCCATAATCAGTCGTAGTAGATTATCTATGCATTCTTTGACCTGACAGTTTGCTCATTATTCATCATAATAGCATTTCATCTTGGATGAAAATCTTCAATATGTACTCAACAAATTAGTTGTGTCATGTTAATTACTTCACATGATCTATTTAAAGTCTTTATATTCCTGTGGTATGTCAACTATTTCATTTTCAGTTTCCACTTTCACACCCTCAAGCATACATTTTCACACTGAGATATTAAATATGAATATAAATTAACTTTTATATGTGGCACAACATTTACTCACAGCTGGTTAAAGCTGATTTCCTTCTATAATGAAAAAAGGAGTTGGTGAAAGTATGGTTAGACATGTTGTTTTAACAATATTTACATATCCAGCCTGCATGACGCATAAACACACAAGGTGGGACTTTTCAAATTTCTGGTGTATCTGACAGCATTATTGGCGGGTCAACCCAGCCTCCTTTGTTGTCCTCCCCATTGACAGGAAGGTTACTTTGGATGCATTGCTGGAGTCTGACAGCTGTCTGCTCCCTGGCACCTTTCAGAACGCTGCTCTCCCAGAGGCACCCGGAGGTGCCGAGGATGTGCATTGCACATCTGACTATCAGGCACAATAGGGTATATGGGAGATGCACCAGGCTAGTAGCATGAACAGGGAGTTGAAGTGATGGACATACAGGTGTATGACAGTGAAGGTTGATAAGACTTCATTTGATGTTGTAATGTGACAACTTCACAGCCCTGATTGAGGGGATTTTTCTGTTTCCAAGGTGCACTCCATAATATGTTTTTATGTGATATAATAGATGGAGAGTATTCGTATTCATTGCAATTATTCAATTTAAAATGTAAAAAACTTGATGATTTGTGTATTTCATGCAACCCTGCTATTTTAATAATGGGAATAACTGGTCTTTGGGGAAATCAGTGGTGCAGAGTAAAGAACAATATTTCAAATTAGCCTGTGTTAAATACAGTGTTCAATACATTTCCAGACTCCATTCTTGCTCCTAGATATATTTAGTTGATGTGAATATAACTGTAATTTACTGTATAAGACAATTGGTACCATATCTCATATATCTATAATGGAATTTTTAATTTACATAGCATGTGATGTCAAGCAGCTGATCTATTAGAAGCTTACCACACATGATTACAAAATGATGCAAGAGGTCTACTTTGCCATACTTTTCCAAATACAGTTTGATTATATATGCTGTATTGATGAACATGACAATGATGTCAATTAAACTGCAAAACAGCCATTTCCTGACACACTCAATCATTGCATTCAAGCGGGGTGATTGAACATCAGTACAGCCTGCCGAAGCTGAGTGCATTAAGAGAAGTATACTGTTGCTGTTGAAAGTCTGGCTTGCTGAAGTCCCCTTTAGATCATTTATATGCTGGGAAAAGACCTGTTGTTGTGCATTCTATCCTTAGGTGGTTGTTTTGAGGTTTGCTGATGTGCGACACAACTGAGACATTTTTTCCTCAACTGTCTAGGCAGTCGGATCCCTTTACAGTACCACAGCTTTAGCAGTTGGGCTATCATTCTTACTTCTCCAGACTGACAGTGACAGTGAGACTCTAAACTTCAAAATAAACAAATGGCACTGACACAGAAAACAAACAACCATTGGATGGACAAAGCTGTCCAGTACATTTACATAACATACTAATTCAATAGCAATCCGACTGATCGAAAAATATAATATAACAACTAATTAACAACTAACTTTTTTCTATCCAGAGAAGAAATATATTGTTTGTTTGTTCAAATGCTTCAAATAATCTACGTCTAGGTTTTTCTGACTATCCTGAAAGTAGTGTTGGTTTCCTTTCAGGGATTAATGGAATCTGTTTTAACCATGACTTTGATCTTTACCAACCTGTCCAGCTTCGGCTGAACTTTAGAATACATTTTTGCTTGCAGCAAGGTTTGTTGATTTGGTCCCACATAACTTACATTGTTATTGCACGATGAAGGCATCTCTTCATGGAGAAAAGGAACTAATATCTCTTTTCATGCATATGGCATGTGAGTATTGTGGTCACACTTTATTTTATGGTAGTATATAATGGTATACTAGTGTTTAAGTATAGTATATTTTGGGTCTACTGCATTATTCGGTTCCTGATTACATGTAGATATACGGTGTCTCATCAGTGTACAACTGTGTTTGTTTACCTTCTAACAAAGAACACATAATTTCTAGTTTTGGTCTAATGTGATACAAAGTTACTTTGTTACTATATCTTGTTAGTGTACTGTAAAATACAGTGCGACCAGTATTGTATTAAAACAGCCTTGAAAAAATCTGAACATATCTTTTAACTACCATGGAGGTGATAGACGGAAAAATCGTCTAGGCTCATAAAGTCATATTTGGAAAGGCCATATGGGTAATTCTGGAAAACTGTGGCAAACAACCTATTTAGGTATGTGTAGTATAGATCAGCTATCCCATGTTCAAAACATTTGCCGACACCACTGTGTACAATTGCCTCAGGTGAGATGCTGGCCCATTGCATAAGCTAGGAGTTAAAGCTTAAGATAGCTTAGGATAGTTTGCACGATTGAAAGTTGTATCTATACTTGTGAGCCCCAATTTATTAATTGTTGTTGTTATTTTTGCAAAGATACATTACTATTGTACCTTTGAATTGTACAGGGCAAGTAATAAATTGTAAACTGCCAAGTGGTGTAACTATGTAAAATGTGTATTTGTTTACTACTATGACAACCCATTGTGAGAGTGAAGACTAAATGCTTTGTTATTAGTTTTAGCCCACCACCAAGGTAAGAGACATTCATTTTGTTTCAACTCACTAGAAATGTAACAAATTGCCAGTCAGGCCTCCCTGAGAGCTAACCTTGCTCCAAGCAGGCTCAGCTTATATACATCTTTCTATTATGGCCTGTGAAACTCAGCAGTGTTTTAAAGGGGGGATTTGTGGGGGCTTTCAGCAACTCATCACCCCGAGAAGCCCAATAATCCATGTTGTTTATCCAAAGAGGACTTTTGGCACAACCTCCCACAGGGTTGCAAAGCTAATGCAAGAGCTGGAGCATTATTCTGTCTGCTGATATGTTTCTCTCTTTTATTTTTTTATTCTTGTGGTGTAAATAACACAATTATGCTAATAAGTGTACCTTTGGAAGCATACATTGTTGGCTCAACATGAGAGGTTGAGAGAGCCTCTATTTCTAAGGCTGTCACATACATTATCCCTCCAAAGTGAAAGCCCTTTTTTTAACTCAAGCTCTACAAAGATGCACATAGCAAACTGGCACTACATCCATATCAATTCATCTAAAAGCTTCCTGAGATTTCATAGACGAAACATAATTTAAATGTAACTGTATTCATTTAATTTGAAAAGATAAACACATTGTGCTTATCATATGTTTCTTTTTAGTGAGGATAGCAATGTCAAGAGTGTCAGTACAGTATTTTATGATTATTTAGCCTCTAAGTGGCAAAGTAGGCTCTTAACTGTGACACGTTCATAAAAATACACACTGAAGTCAAGATGTGTCTTATGCTATTTAATAAACCAAAATACTGACAAGAAATTACTGTTCTAGAATAATTAAAGCAGCATGTGGTGGTCAACAGAATTTACAGAGACTGCCGACTGGCAAGATTTTGATTGACAGATGGTTCATGCAATTACCTGCCAAGTACTTTCTGAAAGTAACTGCCCTTTTCCACAGTTTCCAATATTCTCAGATGGTCCTGTGAAACAAACAATTTGGCAGGTCAGAATATATACTATCAGAACAACAACAAATACATCTTTGAATGCAATGTTGGGTAAAACGTGACTAATCATACACACAATATCACTAGTGTCTAACTGCAGTCATTCATATGACTAATTGTGTAAAAGCAGGTGAAGTAGCACATTAACACCATTAACAATGTAAGAACCGAGGCTGGGCATTATTATACCTTTCATTTCTATATCACCGGTAATGAACAGGAAATAGTATAAAAGAAATGTTTCACGAATAGTGAGGTGATACTGAAAATGTATTCATAACATATTAATTATGTATTTCCCTGATTAATCAAAACACACGGGTCTCCCCTACATTATAGTACACTTTTAATACTAATTTAATTAATAATAAAATGTAATGATATTGGTGATTCTTGGTATTACATAGTATCGGATGCAATTTCTTTGGGAGGGGTTTCCCTGGCAGGAGCACACATAAAATTAGATTCATGTCCATATGTATACTGCCCCGGTGTATGCTGGGAAACATTCCCACGTACCACTGTAATGACATTCATTTATGAATATTCAAGTCAGTGAAAGTGCATTTGTAGATGGCAAACCTGAAAACAGAAAATAAATGCACATAAACACATTTCAGTAGTTTTCCTGGCTTTTAAATTTGAGTTAGAAACCCTTCTTAGTTCTTCATTAGCCTGTTTCATCAGCCAGTTCCTATATGCTTGCTCAAAACTACTCAGCGGGCATTACTTTTGAGTGCAATCACTGCAATATTTTGAGTTTTGTTGGGGCCTCGGCGTGCTTACGCTTTGCCAATAAAATAAGCAGGGGACACAGTGGCATTATATGTGCGAAGGTCAGCTTGTTAACCAAAGTAATTGGATTTTGCAACCCTCTCTGGGTAAAGGGAGCCTTTAGCCTGCTGTTGCCCAATTTTGGTATTGATTGGTCTTTCATTTGGATTCAGAGAGAAGACAACGGCAGACATCAGTCAAACTCTGTGTCATAAAGCGCTCAGACATCTTGATTAATCAGCATGTATTGTCGACTCATATGAATGGTAAATGGACTGTACTTGTACAACGCTTTTCTAGTCTTCCGACCACCCAAAGTGCTTTAACACTACATGTTATTCACCCATTCACACCATTGACTACTATGCAAGGATCCACCTGCCCATCAGGACTAGCTAACCATTCATACACCACATGCACAGCTACAGGACCAATTTGGGGTTAAGTGTCTTTCCCAAGGACACATCGACATGGACTAGCGGAGCCGGGGATCGAACCGCTCATCCTCTGATTGAAGGATCCTTTTTGTCAACCATACCGTGGTATATAATCCTGGATCATTTGTGCTGAGTGTATCAGCATATAACCTTAAATCAATGTGTAATTACTCAGTTGGTTTCACGCTAATTATTAGCTAATATGAAATAAGTCATCATAATTTCAGGGACATTTATGAAGATACTCTTTTAACTCAGTTTTAAAGGATCAACAGACAGACTTTTCCAATTTTTTTTAGGTTGGCTGAAAGGTAGAATTAATCTGTTGCAGGCAGAAAGGAAAGTGATGGAATGTCTGGCAAGGAAATATCAATAATTCACAATGTGAAAAGTTAGAGCCATGGCCTGCAACAGAAAGAGAGACAAAGAGGAAGTCAATGTTGCTCTTGGCTGTTTTGAGCAACTTTGGATAACTATTCATCAAACAAATACAATAAGCTACAGTATGAGAAGCACAATAAAGATTTGGAGAGAAACAAATACCAGTTTGAACTTTGGGTTAAACGTTTACCACTCATTCACAAACTGAATACAATAAATGTATCTGCTGTCATTATGCTGTAATCTTAATTATTATACATACAAACAAAGCTTGTTTCATAAATATGCATTAGTTTTGTTATGTATAATGTTTTGAGGATTATACTGTTTCTAGTAGTCATGGTGAGCTGGTTGACAATGGCGGCTTATGGCCACAGCACAGGTACTGTATGTCTTAACTGAAGACAGTGATGACATTAGAAAGCACTAAAAGTGCTTACCCCCTCCAAGGATGCAAAATCCTCTTATGTGTTAATCCAATACTACATTACATTAATTTGGTTCTTTCAAACGTTCACATTTTAACCCATAAGCACACATTGGGGGCAATTTGGGGTTCAGTGTCTTTGCTCAAGGTCACTTACCGACTCATCGGCCAACTGAGCTACATCCTCCAAGGCCTGGATTAGCCTGCCAGAGTACCCTAGGGCAAAGAATGAGCAGAGGGCCCTTTCTGATACTCCCTACACACTTGTGTTCATTTGTCGGCTTCTTTAAATTATAATTTAGTCATAGTCCTCTGTCAATGTCATTTTTGGTCATCCAGTTTGTTAATGTCACATTTTACTTGATATAAAGTCCAGAAAATGTATCCTTATCTGAGACAAAGAAAACTGTAAATGTTTTAGTGTAGTTGTATTCAATGTTAACATTTAAGTCAAATTAGACTTCTAATGCTGCGTTCACAACAAAAGCGAAGCGAATTTTCGCGTTGTGTTTACTCGCGTGAGTTTACTCGCTTGAGTTTACTCGCCAGACTTTTTTCGCGAAACAGCATCACGCGAATTTCAACTTGTGCGAATGAGGCGAATTATGCATTACTTGCATCCATTTGCATCCATTTATCCATACACTTTAATTTCATACAATAACATCAATAAAATCAATATAGTCAAAACCTAACTCTAACCCCACTCCCAGGCTTTAAACCTCCAAGACCCAAGGCTCTCCTTTACAAATCATACTTAAACCCCGGGCTTTGACACAGTTGTCTGTGTTACGCATTAAAAAGAAGAAACATCCGTCAGACTCAAGCCAAACACCAAAAGAATGAGAGATTAAAAAATAAATAGATACATTACTCAAATACCAGGGTAAAAACTTTGGATGTCCTCTGCCCTCTTTGCTGTTAAATTGTTGCTGTCAAAGAGTGAAAACATTCACATGGACAAACTCCCAAACACAGTAGAATTATGTGCCTGATAGAAAGTCGGTCACTCCACACAGACAGACCTGTATATTTAGTCCAATGCGATCCGAAACATCTCTCTATTTCTGTTTGGTGTTCCTTTTTGTTGACACTGGCTGCTTACTGTACTGTACGATGATGTCAGTTTTGTTTATCTTAAAGCATTTTTGTATTGCATTGAGCATTTTAGATCCCGATTTCAACAGTAGGTAAAAGCTTACCAGGAAAGAAATTATATACTGTATGTATACTGTAAAATACACAGAGACATGATACGTACATTTGTATGTATACAGTAAATATATTTGTTTAGCAATGTATTACATGCACTGTAAAAAGGAAAGTCAACTTTGATCATTAATAAGTAATGTGCAGTAAAAGAAAAAAGTATCTTCTCACTGTATATAACACAATGTCATGAATATTTACAAAATATACAATGTTTCACCAATTTTGATAATTTCAATTTGCATTCGATTATCCAAACCGCTTATCCTATTCAGGGTCAGATTTTGATAATTTAATGGATAATTTGGCATGTGATTGCTCAAACAATAAAATAATGTTTAGAGGTTTTGAAAAACATGACAATTTCACTGAGAATCAAATCATCATTTGGTCAGCACAATAACCCCGTGCTGGTGGTTATTTTACTTACTCTTTTGCAGGCCTGTGCCAAAACAAGCACAATTTGCTTGAATGAATGATGAATTCAAATCTGTTGTGAACAACAAACTAATTGTTCAGAGAATTTAAGTAATTTCCCCCCCCAAAAAAAATCACATTTAAGAATTGAGCCAAAGCGAATGAGAAAAACTATAAAATGTTTCTCTATGTGAAGAGTAGAGTCATAATGTCATTTAAATGTCATGTAAATGTCATGTAAATCCAATGTCGTTAGTCACATAATGCTGATTTCCTTTCGCCAGTAGGTGACTTTTTGACCTTGAGTTAAAATAGGCTTGTCGATATCCTCAGGCCCTTAATTTTATCAAGCATGACAAGTTTGGGGCAGATTAGAGGAAGTCCAGTGGAATTACATGAGCTTGTTTAATGAGGATTCAGGTAAAATGTCCGCCATGCAACAGTCACGCCATTCCGTAAAACATAAAGCTTTTGATAACTTTTATTCACAAAGTTCTTTAGATCATACTGACCAAATTTGAAGTGGATCGGAGTTCGTAAAAGTAAAGCGCTTAGAAAAGGGTAAAAAAATAATGAAAGAAATCACACCAAAATACAAATGGCCGACTTCCGGTACGGTTTAGAGCATGGTGCCAAGAGACTTTTTTTAAAATCTCCATCTGATTCACGTGCCTACCTATTTTATATATGTAGGGCAAACGCAGCGCCGGGGCTGCTCTTTTGAAAATTTGTATGGGGCGCTATTCAGGGGATTTAGAACAAGCAATGCAAAAATCCACATGAATTATTTACTTTCATCACCTATGACACCTGTGTAAAGTCGCATGAGTTTTTGAGCATCCTAAGCCATTTAACAATCAGCTCAATCAAAGTATAAAACTTGTCATTTCCTTTTGCCAGTAGGTGGCGCTATGGAATTGTGAACATTTCTTCATGGAAATGTGCTCAGGCCTGGACCGGCATCATGCATGATACATTTTGGCTGGATTAGATGATGTACCTTGGTGTTCCAACAACTTTCTCTAACATAGCGAACCGCAGAAAATGGGTGTGAAATGGGGGCCACGCCACTTCAAGGCCGTTGAGAAAGAAACTGACAATTTTAATATTTTTTCATCACAAAGGTCTAAAGAGCATCCTGGCCAAATTTGGAGTCGATCACATTAATTCTGTAGGAGGAGTTCATAAGTGTACAAATGCTAAAAACGCCGAAAAATGACAAAAAAAACAAATTGGCCGAATTACTGTAGCGCCCTCTAGTGTATCAATGGCATACACATTTCAGGGCATGTTACAGGATGCAATGGGCACATATGCTGCAAATCTTGTGACACTAGGCCCAATGGTTTTGAAGTTATAAGTATTGATGTACAAGCCACGCCCCTGAGAAGTTCATTGGTCCCTAGCTTATGAATGCAATAAGATATCAACGCTATTTTAATAATTTATAATTATCTAGGTCCAATAATGATCTACAGCACATTTGGTATGAATCGGACCGAGCATGCAGGAGGAGTTTGCAAGAATAGGTTTTTCACATTATTCAAAATGGTGGAAAATCTAAGTAGGCGGAGCTTAAGGGTCTGGAGGCTTTTTTGTAGAACAGGTGGAGATGGATATTTGTGTCAAATTTCAAGTCAATCGGACAAACTGTCTGAGGGGCGTCACCAGTGCAACTTCTAGTGGGCACTAGAGAGCAATTTTTTAATACACAAATAAGACACCTATATCACATGCTTATTTTCACTAATCCTAACAAGTGTGCCAAATTTGGTGAGTTTTCGAGTATGGCAAGTACCCCTAATATGCGCCCAATTGCGTGCTTCGAATTTCAATAGGGTCCTCCCGGGCTGACTACGTCAGTGCTCGGACCCTAATGAACTAGAAAAGTGGAGTAGAGTGTATATCTCCGCCAAGCAACAACCACTGCTGTAATGTTTGATTGAAAGAATACAAACTGCACTTGGCTAAACACTTGTCTAGACCGCATACATTTTTCACTCGCATTTCTCATGCAAATCAGCTCTCATTGTAATTCAAGTCAATTCTTTTGACAATACGCCCGTAAACACAAGGGTGATGGCCGCCAAAAAGGCACTGACTTCATGTATTTATCTCTAGTTTGAAACTAGGCCCTTTTCAGATTAGCATTTTGCTATGTGATTGCAGACTAAACACAGGTGTAATTGATAAAATGAATTACGGTCCCGTTCTATTTAATGTTTCCCAGCCCATCCAGTGATTCAGCATTTGCACTACCAGGGCCCTGACACGCTAAATGGAACAAAGCCACGATTAATGTTATTAGTAACACTATGTTTACTGAGCATTTACATGTCAAAATGGCTAAAAGAGGCCTTTTGAGGCCCCAACTGGCTTGTTAAGAGTAATGAGGAGAAAGCAGTCAATAATATTATCAAACATTCAACAGAATAAGTTGTTAATAAAATATGTTTTCCTTGAGTCCTTGAGGATCATAAATGAGCACAAAAAATATTAGGCTGAAAAGTCTAGCAGTATGCAAGATTAGCCGTGGACAGAGAAATGAATGCACGTGCGCACATACACACAACCAAATACATGATCTCCAGGTGGAGATAAAAGAAAGAAAATCTGAAGTTATTACGAAGCATAACCAGAAAGGTTGATTGACGGACGGACCCGTGTGGATGGATGACAGACAGTCATACGGATAGAGTTCTGAGAGTGTGAGGCTGTATGATTATCAAATTAAGGGCAGCCCAGCTAAAACTCAGAGAAGCCCTTCCTGCATTGCCGAGCCTTAAGAGGTCCAAACAGCTGCAGCCCAGGGTTTGGACTGGAAGAGATAAGGAGGCACTCTGCCAAAAGCACCCAGGCTGGTGTAAAATGATGTGGACAGTACACAGTGTTCTACAGGTCTTAGTGAAAAAGGGGAATTTTTGGTTCCTACGTCTTGCTGCAGAGAGTTTTGTACAACTTTTTTTTGTAATGGCTTTAAGATACCAATGTAAACAGATTGTAGTAAGCTTTCGTCAAATACACCCCTCACCCCCACTCCAATACATGCACATAATTATGGTATTGAAAAGGTTAGCCTACATGACATACACCGAATGGTGCCAAGCTCACATGGGCTTACAAGACATTACGTAAATACTGAGGCAGGATTTAAAAAAAAGGATTGTTGACCATATGGGTAATATGTTTTTTTTCTTTCTTTCCTCACATCATATTTTGGAGCTGTTTTATGATCACCAAAAAGCAACACATAGCGCTGTTTTGCACCTCATCGTATTATGTTCATCTACAACACTTATGTGTATTTACTTATGTGCTATATGATGCAGACTGAGAAAAGGAAACAGTATATCATGACAAAATCTCCAATAGAGTGAGGAGTAAGAAAGCCGAGAAGGCCTATTATGAAACAAATAATTTTGAGGAAGGACTATGATCCAAAATATTTAAATCATAGCATCTTATTAACTTGTATCAATTATTGGACTGCATATAACATATATTTAATTTGATTAGATAGTCAAAGGTGACATTTATATTGGAAGTACAATTCCCATAATACTTTGAGGATGTAAAAAGAAAGTATATGCTTATTATGCTATGGATTCGGTGAGTTACATTATTGGCATCAACTTGGGCCCTGTATTTTTAATCTATATGTGTTTTCAGTTGAGCAATTTGGCCCCTTTAAAAGTATGCCGAATTAGCTATTATAAGTTATTGTTTGCAATGTGTTCGAGAAATTACAGACAACTATCAATGGATTACTTTGAAAATGAAGAAAACTTAAAAAGGTAATGACTCTTAGGCTAGTTCTGGAGCTAGTTCTGATTTCTAAGCGGATTATTGGACGTTTATTTGCGATGAACATCGGATATAATGGTAACCACGGATAGGGTAAGTTACCCCCGAATCTAAAAATATGCGTATCTTGTCTATGTGTTTAGATTTGACTCAGAAATAAGAAAGAGTGTGTTTGTTGACGCAAATTGCAGCAAACGGGCGCTTACCTTTATTGTCCCCATGAGGAGTGTGTCTCCGCTACAGTCGCAGTCCCGACTGCTGGCCTTGTTGGTGTGCTGGCCAGATCAGCCAAACCATAATAACTAACCTTCATGCAAGTGCACATTTCCCCCTTTTGTCTCACATTTTGAAAACCTCTGCTCTCAAACAGCATTACTGTTTCCAATTACTATTTAATTTATCTTTTACCCTACATAAAGTTAAGTTCTTAATGACAGATGTAGGCCTAAAGCCATTGTGGCTTTTCACATGCTGATACTTTTCCCTTCCCTTGTACTTACATTATTTAGAAATGTGGATTTCAAAATAATTAAACTATAACTAAAGAGAATAACTTCAAACAGCCTTTAAATTGAACTTCAACCTGTAAAACTAAACATTGTGGTGAGGCCTTTAAAGGACTACCCTGTTCACAGAAGACTTAACATTTTTCATTGCAAAATGCTTTAATACAATTGCTCTAGGGTGGATGAAACTGCTGCGAAGCAAAATATCAATCAAACCCAAAATAATAAATTGTCCTGTCCAGTTGTATTGTACAGTAGGCTATACCTAATGATGTCTTACAGTAGTTTTTACCTCGTGGAAGGAAGATAATATGTTGCATTTCATGATGCCTTGACACAAATGCAAGACTTACAAGGAGATTTCCTTGTAACGCAGTAAACCGTCTTCAGCAGGAGTATTGCCTCACAGTGCTCAACACATAACACACTTGTCTGACTGTATGCAAATGGGACACGTTCACAACACTCAATACACGCACTGTATTTTGTTTGTTTTAGTGTAATTTTGATCCGTCTCCCCCAAGTGCCTTGCTGTTTAAACACCATCTGCATGCCGCAGCTTAATTACTGTCTGCATTCCTGTAGAGATTGTTTGCTTTAAATGCAGAGTCACGACATGCATATCACTCTAATGCTGGGATATTATTAAGATGGCGGAGGAGAGTAATAGTACCCCGTGTGGCATTGTATCTGTCACATTTTTGGTGTCATACTGTGACGTTTACAAGAATGGATGCTGGGTTAAATGCTGAGCAAATCTCATCGCAAGCAATGTGTTGGAGCTCATAATCCCCCCCCAATAATCACAATCTCGAAGTAAGGAAAACAACAGGTGTGGCCATGTTGCTCCTTTATAATCATTCAGTGTGGTGGGAGTATTGTGTTTGAGCCATTAGAGTTAAGTGTTGAACAGCTTCACATTAAGCTTTTCCAATTTCTGAGCATTATCTGTCGCTCTCAGAGGGGGTGAATGCGTCATGCACTCTGTGCAAAGAGAGGATTAGTTAGACGTTAAGGATGTACTGTGATGTATGTGGAGATGTATGTGTAGTAAGATGTTTGTGAAAATACATAGTTTAACAGCAAAAATTAAAAGCTGTGCTACAAAAGGGAAAACTTACTAATGCGTCGCTTTAATTAATTTCACCCAATAAGTATCCTGCTGAGTTTCAATTTTAAAGCATCATGGTTTTGTTTACGCTCCATATGTAACGACAATTATCCCGTGGTATTTGCACAGCCTTTTTAAATGTATTGAAACATCATTTTCCTGATTTATATGCATTGCTGCCTTTTAGTGACCATTACTGTTGATATGCATCACTACCCTCTGCAGGAAGCAGGTACTCAGTATCTCGTCACCCCTGTGCTGAAATGTCCAATGTTGCATTTCCTTCCTTGTCTCATTTCTTTGGGAAAGCATCAGTAATGCTGAAAACACACCAGTTCAGCAGCTTGTGGCGAGCTGCCATGTAATGTCTATGGAAAGCTACCTCAGTGACCTGTAGCCATTTTGATTCTGAGGCCAAGTACGGACAAACTAATTGTTGGTGATAGTTTAACTTTTAGCTGCGAATTGCAATACAACCAATCAGTAAACAGAGTCCTGTGACTTCTATGACATGTTGACCTATGTTACAAAGAATCCCTTCCTGCCTGAAACACACGACTATGGCTTCCAGCCGCAGACAATTGCTATTATTGCGGCAATCCGCACTTTGCGGCAAACTTTGTCGCTGCCTGTTGTGTATTAGGCTCAAGAGGCCAGATCAGTATATGAGTCCTTTGTTTGGTTTTACCACAGTTTTACCAGTTTAATCACTATACTATCAGTTCTTAAAGCTGGAGGCAAAGGTTGATCCTGGCTCAACTTTTGCCCCTACGTAGTCCCCATCACACTGTTTTGACTATTCAAATATGCACAAGTGAACACCGCAGGTAGAATACCTTGAAGTGTAAACAACATAGTGTATGTAACCAGGTAGAGATATTCAAATATGCACAAGTGAACACTGCAGGTAGAATACCTTGAATTGTAAACAACATAGTGTAACCAGGTAGAGAATTTGAGTTTCTAATATTTTATTTTATGATTTTCTATTTTTTTATGTAACCAGGCTGATAATTTAAGTCTTTAATGTCATTCTAATCTAAATGTAGTTCTGTTTGTTAAACAAAGTGTCAATCACAGCAGTCTAACCTAGATACGCTTCTCATTGGTGATTTTGGGAAATGCAGACTCCCAATTGGGTAAAGGAAAATAAGTCCCACCCTCCTACTAGGAAGAAGATCTGACGTTACCGAGTGAGAAAATACGCGAGTCAATGAACGCAATTTTTTTTACAAATTCGTTCAGCCGACACAAGTGATAACGGATAAAACTGTGAGAGATGCATTGTGTTCGTTGTGAGACTGCACTTATGTGATGTGAGAGAGGTGATTCAGACACCTTTGCGTGAGGAGTTACAACTCTTGATGAGCTTTGCTGAGTTAAAGTAACATGCTAACTGTATTGCACATGTCAATGTTGTGCAAGATGTCACTTGAAAGTATGTTATTTTTTCTATTTTCACAAGGTTCAATATAATCGTTGAAATCAAACCATTCAGTGGCTCCATTTCCTTTGTGTGTCTATTCTTCTTTTCTAACCTCTCCCTACGAACCAACCATTTATTTGAGTATCCTGCGAACACTAAGCGGGTTACAATAGCATTGTGCTTATTTTACTGTATTGTAGTTTAATGCTGGTATAATATTTCATAGATGTAAAAACTTGCCTGATATGAGCGTACTCTCCTGTGAAGTATCTTGTCATCTGATAAGCCCTCAAAGTCAAGGACAAGCTGGACTTCTAGCATTGCACTTTATTTTCTCGACAGTGCAGAAACACTACCGCATCATTGCAGCACTTTGCCCTTTTCGACTGGCATGCTATTTTCAGTCAGAACATGGCTTAAACGTGATTTAAACATATACACATGAATGAGATTTAGTGTCTTTTTTTAAAGGTTAAGGGAGGATATGAAGAGATCTGACTTGCTCCTCTTGAGTCAAATGTAAAATAGGACAGACATTCATAAATTATGGAGTAAACAGCTTTGAAAGAAGACTCAAATGTGATTTAAATGTTGTTGTGAAATCTAAAGTAGTTTATATCTGTGCTGTCTCAGAAAGGCTCTTCATGCAACACTTTCAATGCCATTCAAAATGCAGTTTCTCTCTGAGCTCAGTCATAATTCACTACAGGCTTAACAACAGAAGATTAGAATTAAATGCATCTTTTTCAAGCTGAATACAACAGGATATATACACTCACAGAGGGTAAAATGTCTCCATGCCCATTGTTAACCATGTTAGTTTACTAATAAAGTCCTGCTAAACAAAGTTTAAATGTAGCAATTGGTCTTTTCCATTTCTTTATGAATTCAAAATTATGCAATATGTGTAGGATATGATGCCGCCCACACTGTGAACAAGTCAAGAAGGGGTCACATTTTAAGGCAAAGAGATTGATAGAGAATTTCACAGGCTGAAAAGCATCTTAGGGCTAATTGGCACAAATAATAAAGCTGAATGCCCCCACAGAACGTATGGGTAGGACGTTGCACCAAGACAAGTAATTGTCACTTCTATAATGAACCTAAAAGGCACAAACTTTTACATAAATTAACACTTGAGAATAGAGACAGAAGAAAGAACAGGAAAAAAGACCTGGGTTCAGAAGCCTAGGAATAGAGATTCACAATGTCAACCCTGTCTCAGAGAAATTATGTTAATGCTTTACTAATTTGTTTTGCCAATTATGCTTTGTGGGAAACATTAAAGTGTACATAGCAACATACAAGCATTTATGTTCCATAGCTACCAGCTAAAAGATGGTTTCCAAAAATCTACTTTTCACTTTTAACTCCCAGATGAATTTAATATTAAATAAATGCACAAACAAACAGGCAAGTAATGACTTTATTCATATCAGTAATATTTTATTAGGGTTTGTCAGAGAATTTCAAAAGGAAAAAGTTAAAGATCATTTGAAAAATGGCCAGGTTGGGACACACAAATTTACTCTCACACACACACCTTTGTAGCACAATCATCTTTTTTCAACATAGTAGAAGAATTACTTTACATTTATGCATAGTGCACTTTATACATTCATGCATAGTGCACATATTATTGAAACTGCAATACTGTTCTCACATTTCTGTGGCTTATTTTATATATTTTGTATACTATTAGCATTTACCTCCTTTCTTAGTATTTTTGACAACTTACTTTTTATTTTTATATTTTCATTTTACCTTGAGTTTTAAGTTATTGTAATTCAGTGTGGAAGAAGTACCTAGCAAAGTAAGATTTTCATTGTACGGAGTAACTGTCTGTTAACTGCATATGACAATAAAAATATCTTGAATCTTGAATGTGTTGTAAAAAGCCTGTCAGCAAGGTTACTTGGCCACCTCTACTTTTCATCGATGTATTTATGCCGCCTTTGCGCAACATGTTGCCTCATTACTGACGTCTCACAATGGTGCACACTCTGACACTACAAGCCCAAAACTTTTGTTTGCCCTGTCAACACATCAACACTGAAAACAGAGTTTCTGAAAACCTTTACCCTGTCTAGAGCTTTACAAAAGCTCCATTTTCAAAGACCTGAAAAACCAAATTGGGTGTGGTTGAAAAGGCCAGAATGTATAGAAACAGCTGTGTTTACAAAAATACCTGTGTATGTGTGGACTAGGCCTAGATATAACCATATAGCCAAGATATAAATATGCTTCTGCAGGGATGCGCATACATGGCAATGCAATGTTGTTGTGGGATAACTTTAGGTTTTAGAGGCTTGCAGAGGAGCCAATGCACACCCTTCCAAAACCTCAACAGTGTGGTGTGCAGAGTGTCAAGCAGCCTGATGGTTTGACACACCTCCTTTTAACATATTCATTATCTTAGTTTAGTGTTTTAGTATGCTAACATTTTTTAATTCCTATTTAGCACTCAACACAAAGATTGGGCTGATGGGAATACCATTGCAGTATTACAGGTATTTGGTCACAAATACAAAAAAAGTATTGAACAAATGGAAGTTTTATATGCAAACATAAGGAATCTCAGAAGATATTAAAGATCATCTTGAAGGGGAAGAATGTCACACATTTCATGACAGTCTACCCATTATTTGTCAAGACATTTCACTCAAAACAACAAGTGTGAACCTGGTAGTGGCACTACAGGAAAAGTCACTGAAGCCAATAGGATTTGTTATGTTGAAACCACAAATGTCTCTACTGTACTAGTCAGGAGTTCACTGAAGTCATTAGGATTCATCACCTTGCCACAATGAATATATGCTCTAAATGTCATGTCAATGTCAATCATTATTGTCAAGACATTTGACTAAAAGCAAAACATATGCTTTACACAGCATGCAGGTTTAAAAGAAGAAAAGAAAATACTCCAAATAACCCTCCTTGCATGTTTACTATTTATGTAGATGTACTTGAGCATCATCTCAAGACATTTTTTTTACAAAAGCATTTTATTCGTGCTTGTTTTGTTTTTTCTATACAGTATACTTTCAATAAATACATTATTTATATGGTTATGTTTTATAAACACATGCTATCATCATACACTGTATATTTTGTCAACATACAGATTGTAAAAACATCATTTAATTTTGCAAAAGGATCCGCTTTTCAACAAATGAGGGGGATTCAACTTTTTTTTCTTGAACTGCATCCAAGCAAGAAGCCATTTGTGAAATGGAAATCCTTTTCCTCATCCGTTATGTTGTATAATTTCTCTTTTCTCTATAGGGCTCCATCTGTGGCTGTGAAAGGGCCCCCAGTCTGTCCAATTGGAGCCATTGTGCTCATGTTTCCTGGTCACATCTGCCAAACAAGCCTTGTCAGCTGCCACTCGGACCTGTCCAATTAATTTCCAATTTGAGAGTAGAGGGCTAGATGGATGGCAACACAGATGGATTGACAGTCTGGATGGATCTGAAAATAAAACGTTGGACTTTATACTTGCATGAGAATGATCAGTAGCGCAGCATTTAAATCGGACACAATTTTTTACCAATGGGATATTAATTTAAGAGGCAACTATTGGGTAGAGGAGAGAACCTCATTTCAAGCTTAATCTTTCCAACTCAGTGGCAGTCATGTTATCACTCTTCCCTACAGCATGCAAAAAATAAATATGCAATGCACTCAACAAACAGTACAAGAGGACTGGCTACCGATTGTTAGTGAGGTAAATGTTGCTCAGTCTAACCATAAATCTGGGAATGAGTCTTTGGTACATGGAAGGAGGTGGTTGTTGTATGCACCCAAGCCTCATCCCCAGATTTATGGAGGCCAAAGCACTCAGTCTCTGAGACGCACATTTACTTTCACAGAGTCTCAGTCATCAATCACAATGCAACACCAAGGACATCCTGTTTTCTCTGGCATCTGCTATTTGACAAACTAAAATTGACTGACACAGCAGACAGGTTTCTTACTTAATGCTGCTTTGTGTGCTTTTTGGTCTATATACTTAGGAATATTCAAACAAGACCATTGTGTCAGGATAAATTAAATGTGTTATTGTACATTAGTGAGAGAATCCATCAAAGCTTTGCATTCATAATGCTCTTCTGCATTAGAGTGCCAAACTATTGTTTTTGTATGATAAGCCAAGCAGACACATCCAAGACACAAATTAAGATGTTCAAGTATGAATTTCAATCTTTAGGAAACACTGTGCTCATTTGTTTTGATGCTAACAATGCCAGTATTCCTGCTATTACGTAAGTGAATTAAACTAATGCTTCTGTCTCTTCCCTGCTGGAAGGCCTGCTCTGCATCCATATCTCTTATTGTGTGTATCTCACTGTACTGTCTGGTATACCTATTTCTCTTTCTACCAGTTATCACATTAAAGTATGTTAGATTATCCTCTTAAGACTCCTCTTAAGATTAAATATCTTAGCAATGTAAGTAAAATAACATTTACATTTTTCAAAATAGTCACAATGTTGCTATATTGTGCATGTCCTAAGATGGTACCTTAAAGTACAGTGACAAAGCTATTGGGAAGCAGATTCTATGAATGTTACAGTTTAGAGATATGAACACAAAAAATGCACAATAAAGTAACAAAAGAATACACAGCTGGTATAGTCTGGTTAAAGCAGTGATGCTCAGTTAATTTTGTATCAGCCAAGTTTGATTGTGTTGTTTGCCATTTATTTTCCAGCCATAAAAGGTTTGGATGAACATAAAGACAATTTTTTTTTATGGTGAGCTCCCATAGCTAATAACGGCAACACTGGTTGATCTGTCTACCAACACTGATGCTTGTGATGGGCCAGGAAAGATGACGGGTGACATTTAAACAAAGGAAGGCAGATGAATTAAAAGATTGTTTATGCAAATATATATAAAAATGTCATTCATCAAACATTACAGTAAGTCATTCATGAAGGACTCGCAGAGTGCTACAGAGGGATTTTGTTGTTTGGATTCACTTGTGAGAATAGTAAGAACAAAACTAATTCTTATTTACTTTGGGGTTTTAGATGAATGATTTAGTGCCTCGGCAGAGGAGACATCTTACATAAGTCTTTTCTAAAAATCTGTTTGTAAGTTTATGCCTGTGAAACTGTATATTGAAACCTTGTGTGTGCTTGTAGTGAAAACTGCTTGGCTGACTTCGTGGGAAGACTTAAAACGACATTGGGACATGCGGGAGTTCATCTATAACCATTTCAGAAAAAGTTAATTCATTCAGGGATTGAAAACAGACGCCCTTAATGTCGCTGCTAAAACATAGAGGACTTGTTGTAGTGCTGTTCTTTCAATGTGCATATGAAATGTTCATATAAAAGAAACAGCGAGAGAAATCCCAAACACTGCTCTCTAGACAAACAGTACAAACATGCTCATCAACTAAATCATAAGGCATTTTCAAGCAATTTATCCATTTTGACCTGAACCATTAATGTGATGAGGTGAGAGTTGTCATTAAGTGGAAATTTTCACAGATGTTCAAAAGTTGGAATAATAAATAATAATAATAATAATTATAAATATTTATTTATTTAATTATAATACATTTTCAGTTTATATTTAACAGTTTAAATTAAAACTTCAGTGTTTAAAAACAGGTTGTGCAACTTAGAGATGTTACTGAAATATATGTTATGACACATCGCATGCCCTGTTGCCTTATCAGTTAACAAGATATAGTTGTTCTCTTTGTTAATGCAGAATAGAGAAAACTAGCGAGCTGTGCTCAAGCTGTTAGAGGCACTGTAATATGGAGAGCAATTTGGATTTGACACTATGGATGTAAAATTGTATATAAAGATAAGACTGTTTGCTGGCTCTGTAAAAGTGCAATTGGTTTAAGTAAAGTTAGCTTGTCACTAAAGTAAGGCATCAGAGGAGTCTTGAATGATTGCAAAATCTATTCTACAATGTTGTTTATGAATAGGTTGTGAAGATTTCATTTGAAATACAAATTCTCATTCTTACAATTTCTGACAATTTTTTTAATGTGACAACCTTGTAATTAAATAGGATGTCACTCGTTTATGAAAATATTAAATGATAATTATTTTTGAAATGGAATGAGTACCTAGTTCTAATTGCACAGGTGGAGCCCACTACTTGACCATGGGCAATACTCTCCTCCAGAAGCAAGCATGCATTCTACCACTGAACATTTGCATAAGCGCAGTTGGCCAATCATGACTTACCTATTCAAATATGTGCAGACCCCATTGTACATAAGGCAGCACACTGCGCTGTCTGTCATCCTTCACGCTATTCAGCAAGCTGCCTAGGAGCGACAGGCCCCCCTGTTCTATAGAACGAAGGTTACAATGTTGTTACCTCCATTTTGACGTACACAGGCTCTGCCCTCTTCTGGACTCTATGAGTACAGCTAAGTCTACAGGCACCTCACATGCAGCAGTCCCAGCAGCACCATCAGATTGGCAGTCGGCATAATCATCTGCGTATGGATGACGGTCAACGGTGTCACCGTCGCACCCCACCACAGTTTTTCAATTGCCTGCAACAGAGTGGCCTGCAGCCTGTATATGTTGTGCATAACCTCCAAATACTCCACCTGTTGGTGTGATAGGGGTCGTTCTTTTTCCAGTTCCCAAAATTGTTACGTGCAAGATCGATTTGGCCATGAGGAATAACCAATTCTGTGTTCCAGAACCTTTTCGACAAGAAAATACGCGTCATGCAAGTTGATGGTGTTAAACTTATCGTCTGGTGAAACCATTTCCAGTAACCACTTGATGGTTAGCATATGGAAAGTCTTCTGGGCAATGTGATTTCAGTCTGAGTTGGGACGACAGACACAGGCCCTGCATCTCTGCTGAGGGGTATCTCCATAGTATACAGTTTGGTTTACAATGTGGAGTCTGGTAGCTTTGAGAATGTGCAGCTATAATGGACACGATCATATTTTGCCATCATCACCATCTTCAGATGAAGCTGTTTTCTCAGCAGGGATTACCGAAAGCAGCGGCGGAACGTGACGGTTGGGACGATGATCTCGATGGCTTCGTTCTCATTGCAGGGAAGCATCACATCAGTGCGTTACAAGTGACTGCTCCGCTCCTGGTGACGTTTCTTGGGCAAGTCTCAGCAGGCTGGTGGCTGCTTAACACCGCTCTCTGCCTGATCTGCATCGAGGCACTCAAAGACGGCGGTGTGAAGATTCATCCCTATGTTTAGGTTCTTGAAGCGGCAACTTCATCTGTGGCGATGACCAGTCAGTGGGCAAATCGCTGTTCACTGAAGAGAAAAGGGATGGCAGACAGCCGTGTGTGCTGCCTTATATTCTGTGAGGCCTTCATGTATTCAGGTAGACACGTCCTGATTTGCCGGCTATGCTTATTCAAAATTGTCAGTGGGCGAATGCGTGTTGGTGATTGTAGGAGAGTACTACCCATAGAATCCATTAGAGGGCGGAGCCTGTGTGTGTTAGAATAGCTGTTATACGTCTCTTCAAAGCTACCAGACTCCACATTGTAAAACAAACTTCATTCTAACTCCAAAGAAAAAAAATAAACTGATCAAAACCATCTTTTGATGAGTTAAGGAGAGACTGAATAAGTAACACCGTAACATTTTCACCATTTACTAACCCTATTTTTTAGCGCATTTACGGCGTCAAATGTGATACAAGAAGAAGAAAAAAAGACATACTCATTTACTGTATGGTCTGCTATCAATGGAAAAGGGGTCTATTGCCTATTTTACAGGGGTTTTCCATGTTTGAATAACCTGCATAGACTTTGTTGGAAAAAGGTCATAATTGTTGAGAGTGGGTTACATTTAACTCTGCTAATCTTTTGAAATGGCTGTCCGCTATCTGTAGGGCAAGACCGAGTAAAAGCTAGTGGGATGTAATTTGGATGCATGGATTTTTCTATAAGTGTCAGAAATTGCCCTCAGGCAACTCATGTAAAATGCACAAAGGCCACATCATTTTCCAGGTAGGACAGAAATGAATAAAACATTAATATATATAACGATTCAGAGCCAAGGATGCTTTGTTGCCTCTTTGCTCAAGGAAGTTCAGGATTATGTAAGAAAAAACAGGACCTGGGTGGACTAGAGAACATTTGATTATTTAGGTGGAAAGTTAGGTTATTTGAGCTCATTTAGCCTGAAAACGTATCTCTGGAAAGATTGACTTTGGAAATCATCGATCACAAATTTGCCAAAACATCCCAGCAGCGCAGACTTTCAGAGGTTTGGGCTCATCTCCAGAGCCCTGCTTTAAATGCCATGCCACTGGTGAGTGTGGATCTAGGCACCTAAGCCACTACCAAATATACATCAGGATGCCTCATATGTTAAAAAGTATTTACATTTCACTGTCAGGTGCCTTTCCCAACTGATGCAGTCTCTGGAGGACACCATTGTATACAGACCTGTTCTCCGCTCTGCTAGAGCAGGATGGTATTGAAAACTGTCAAACTAATTTAAGGTAGCTAAATTTACTTTCCCCTAAGCAATCACTCACCACTATATTGCTATGCTTGTCCATGGTGGGTTTGGCTGATTGCTAGGATGAAAGCTGCACATTCCATATTCTTTCTCATATAAGAAAGTGACACACCAATCCTCTGATCTTGGCAGTTGAAATTCAGACCATGACGCCTTCCCTCAGACCACAAGGGAAATTAATAAATGATTAAAGTCTAGTGGAGTCGAGGGAAAGAATGGTAAAGAGGGATAATGGTATATTGCTGGATGATGCTATCTCACTGCACTCAGGGTTATGTCTCTATCTACTAGTGTGTGCTTAAAGGAGGCAATGCCTGGAAGCTGTTTTGTTGACAGGTGTCCTAAGTGATGAAAGGACACTGTGAGGAACATGATAACATTGTAAAACTCCATACGGTCATGTTCAAACCTTTAATTTGTTGGAAAAAAGGGCACCCTGTATCAAAGCAAGCCAAAGCAAGCCAAACTTATCAGACTATCTTTGGGTTACTTGGCTTCAGTCAACTAAACTTTGATAATCATAGATAACCTGGCGATTGTGGCTCTGTGATGGAGCGGGTCGTCCTTCAATCAAAGGATCGGCAGTTCGATGTTGATGTGTCCTTGGGCAAGACACTTAACCCCAAATTGCTTCCGTAGGTTGTGCCTGTGGTGTATGAATGGGTATGAATAACTAAATAGTTCTGATGGGCAGGTGGCACCTTGCATGGTAGCCCCTGCCATCAGTGTATGAATGGGTGTGAATGGGTGAATGATGTCATGTAGTGTTAAAGCACTTTGAGTGGTCGGAAGACTAGAAAAGCGCTATACAAGTACAAGTCCATTTACCATTACAATTTAACCAAGATAATGAAGGCAAATGGCTTGAACGATCATAGTTGACGAATTGAGCTGGGAGTGTGGTTAGATAAAAAAGGAAGGGTTCGCAATACAGGACAACTGTATGCAACATGAGTAGATCAAATGCAGCATTTTTTATATGAGATAGTAACGGTTAATCTGTGTCAGGGGAATCAAGTCATTGTGGAAAAAAGTAATGCTCAGCATGGTAATGTTATGTATGTAAACATGCAACCAGAAAAACGAGCACTAGAAATATTGAAAACACAATGTTGAAACTATATGTATTAATGCGTATATTTTTCTCCATTGCTGTTTACTGTACATGCTAAACAATGTCAATGTGTAAATTCATGGGATTTTTTCCCTTATTATACCCAGAATGCATGCACTATGCATAGATTATACATGTTCACGTCAATTATCATGTCATCTGATTGTCAGTTAATAGCTAGCCATCATCTATGTTGCTTTTTGACAAAATATCCTTTTTGCATGTTGTAAAAACACACAATGAAAACATTTAGGATAATTCAATAGAAAAATCTGTTTTTCTCCCCACCCTAGTGTAACATTTTTAATAAATCCTCTAAATTGAACACACAAATGTTACTTTTTTTAATATACTAAACTCTTGTATCTCTGTTGTCTCAGACCTATACCATTCTCTCCTGTCCACCAGTTGTCCTTAGTGTGTTCCTGCCTTTGCCAGTCACCTCTGTTACCTCATTAGTCATTGGGTATAAACTGTATACCAGCCAAGTAGCCACAGTCCTTTGCCGGATTGTTTAATGTGCCCCAAAGCCTTTTTGGTCCAACCTCTGAGCCGTGCTTTCTTGCTCACCTTTGTTTGATGACCACTTGCTTACCTGTCTGCCTTACCTCCTTGGCCTTGTTTGCCTATCCTCACTACCTACCTGCTGGTGATTGTAAGTCTGCCTAATGACTAGGTGAATATCATTACAGACATTGGTTTTGTAATCCAAACCTTTGTGCATGCTATTCCAAAATATTGGATAGAGATAGAGGAAGCCCCATCAGGTTTTCTTTTCAGTCCAAATTCTGAAGGGACAGAAATGTCCATCAGTGAGGTTCCTAAACCACACACTATCATACATGTACTTAGGATATTAGTGATCTGGCTGAAATCTAGATAAACAGAATCCTCCAAGAAGGGCTGTCAACGAATATTCTAAATTCAAATGAATGAATGAAATGTAACGTTCTGTCAATCTGATCGAGGAATAATTTGACAGCAAATGTAATGATGGCAGAGAAGAAAGTGACATAACGTAATTTAAACAATGTTAAACAGTATTAAACAATCTTAAAGAGAGAAAAATTAAAGTTGGTGTAATGATTTGTTTCAAGAAAGTTGTTCGAGAGGTTCAGCTGAAAATGATGACCTGATCTTGGCGACTGAGGGAAAATGCATTGTGACACCACAGACGAGCTGTGCCTCACTTCAAAACAGCAGCCAGTCCTTTGGGAGGGCTGGGTTCTGATGCGAAGGCCGGCACACTTCACAGCTAGAAAAGCCTTTTATCAGTCAGTCGGCTTCCTAAGAAACGGGGGCATTTTGTGTCGGCTCTTAAAGGCCTGAAACACACTGGAAGTTTGCATGAAGTACTGTGCACTAGAAGAGAATGCTCACTATGGAGCAGACACACTAAGGCTATTCACTGGAAGCACCATCTGTGAGAGCATTTCATTTTGACCTATTTTGAAAACCTTCGCAATATGGGACTTGTTTGGGACTTGAGTGTTTGCTACTATTTTGATACAGTGAAAAATCCTGATAAGTTTCATGCTGAGTATCGATTAATATAAACAATAACAAGGACATGATGACTAGGAAGGCAAAGTTGTTTTTGTGCATCAGACATCATTCAAACTAACGTGACATTCTGAGTTGGAATTAATTTTAAAAGCATTAATGTATTTAATAACACTATATAGGGGATCATCTTTCAAGTTATCTTGACAGCGTACACTTTTGTAGAAAATGGAGCCAGTTCCAGTGAAAACTAATGCATTCTATGTGTTGTTTTAATGTATTTGTGTAGCTGAATGCACTTTCTATTTCTGCTGAATTAACGTGTTTTGTCATAAAATTACCAGGTTATACCTGATGGAAAACAAGTTGGTCTTTAGTCATTTTTAAATAGGTTAATATGCCAGGGTATGAGATCAAAACTAAAAAAGTTGTGAGCTCTGATTTTTATCTTTTTTAATAGGGCTATCTGTAATTAAATGTAGTCGGTGTGCTCATCCAGAGTGTATTGGTAGAAATACTTAATTCATAAATTTGACATTTTAGCTATAAGGTTATAAATGAAACATAATGCAGAAAATGGTTATGGCTCACCCAGACACTGACCTTGTTGAATTTGAATTCTAGAGGATTCTGGCTCTCAGTGACCTGGTGATCTCTTATTCATACAGGGATGATTCAACCAGACCTAAGCCCATCCCTCTTAATTATAGGCCAATGATGAACTTCTTTGCCTGAAAACATCTCAATGTCATAATGGAAAGTAAATAATTTTGTCTTTGTTGAGTCCCCTTGGATTATTACTGGATGTTTAACTATGGGTTGATGTAGCTGGTATGAGTACGCTAGTTGTGCATCTTACAGTATTTGTTCACAGCATACATGCAAGCATACCTGCAGTATGTGCTGTCTGTTGTGTTTGCCTACTTGTTTTCTAGCTCATTAGGTCATACATCTCTCCAGTCAAACATTTGGACATTGCGTCAATGTTGATATAACTCCCTGTGCTGCACTGCAAATGTGTGTTAGTATACTGTGCAGATGGGGAGCAAATTGCAGGAAGAAACAGCATAAAGTTTCTTGGAGCTTCCAGAACAGCTTCAAAACTCCTTGGCGTAGATCCCAGCTTTGCTTATATAGTTTGGAGAACATGCATCTCAGGCAATGTCCCTGCAACTTGAGAGTTTTTCAAACAGTGATTGGGATGCCTTTAAAACAGGGATGATTTGATCGACGTAAAATATTCATCAACTCGTTAATGTGAATTTAAAATTTAAAAATAAAGAGAGCACTAATTACATCCAACTGCAGGGGGAACATAGTTATTTGGCTTATTGGAGAAATGCAAATGCCTCTTCTGTGGCAGGCAGTGTAGGCACAACATAGTTGTGAGATATGATGACACTCTAAAGAGACCAGTAAAAAGTTATAGTGTGATAAAACATTCCTTGGCACTGTAAAACTAAAGAAAATATGATTACCCTTGAAACCTTGATGTGCTGTAGATCTTCCTGCCTCTGCCTTGCCTTCTATTCTACCACTGGGATTTAACAGTTGGATAAATCAAATGAATGACTGATAAAGCATGAGTTTGAACATTTCTGCCTTTTGAGACGAATTCCACTGTTCTAATTCTACTGACATTTAATTTTTTTACCTGGCAGCCACACAGCAAATGATTACAAATGCACACCCTTATGAGTCCTATTTGTCAGAGCTATTTGACAAGGTGTTTCATAGGTGATTCATAGTCTTGCCTTAGTGAGAACTTCACTTTAAGTAGATAGTAAATTAGATTAAACAGCTTTGAACGATAATTTGAACTGATTTGGATCAAATCAGTAAATGTGAACTGTATATGATTAATTGTATAACAACAGTGTAAAATCTACTTTGTGATTACAGATGTTTAGTTATGCTTATTGAGCTAGGTGTATGGGTGAGAAGTTAGCATCTGTTCAGGTCATGCTTAGCATTTGTCTGGGCAACTGGAAAATATTTCCCTGTTCAACACCCAACGGTGCAGCTTGCACAAACAACAGACGTGAGGCCTGACACAAATAGCTCATTTTGCCAGTTTATTGGCTGCTATATTAACACATGCATGTTCTGGCCTTGTGGCCAGCGTCATCAAGTCATTAGATGCCGATGGTATAAATACAGTATTAGGTATAGGACTTTCCAATAGTTTACCTTGAATCAATGAACAAGCGTAACATTAGTTGAAATGGGAAATGGAAATTCCTTTCACAACTTTTGTCATCCTCAAATTTTAAAGTGGTAGCCAAGCCAAAGAGTGTAATTTTGCTTTTGTTTGCGTTTACAATCTGTACTTGAGGGTATTGTGTTAATTATCCGTTGATTTTTATTTAGCACCACAAAAAAAGTAACAACTGGGGAAAGCTCACTCTTCTATTTACCAGTCATGCCATTTTACAGGTAGAACTGGTCAAATTATTTGTTGTTAGATCTAAGGGATTTAATTTCCATTTCCATTTATTTGGAACCTTCATTCATACAAAACCAACTGCCTCACATGAGACAACACTCAGGTTATACACAAAAGACTCAAAACTGTAAAAATATAATCTTTCCAAAAGGTTCCTGAGAACTATAATTTCAAGTGTCAAAGGTTTTAAGGTGCAAATAAATACCAGACAGACAAATCTGTATTTTACAGTATAGAAGAGAAAACAAGATTTGACTTTCCCTGCAGTATCTGCACATCTGTTCATTTAAAAAAGCTGACAAAACAGTGGCAAAATAAACTACTGTGTTTGTTATGTAATGTAGTGTAATGTAATCAGAGTTCTTCCTGCTCTGTATTCACAACTGCACTCCCTTCCTCCACTCTCAGCTGGATTTGCGAGATCATGCAATATCACAGCATCACGCAAGAATCGCTACCATGTTGTACCATGGTATTTCAGGTTTGGCAATACTGTGAGACTGAGTCCCAAATTGGACGACTATGTCCACACTGGAATCTTTATTTTCTTTATCTTTATTTTGAATCAAACATTGTTTATATCAATACACATTCATGATGGCCACAATGATTATTTTCTGTATTGTACAAACACATTTTCTGTAATTCAAATTTTTACTGCAGCAGTCTGGAACAGCATTGTGGAACACAAAAATAGTAATGTGACACCATAGTATGAATATCCACAAAACTGCAAGGGTGGACATTGAGTCAGGACCTCAGGGTGCAAGAATTATTTCAAGAGTCAACTAATACTAATCAACTAGTGACTTTCAATTCTCTATATATTGTTTTGTTAACAGCCATCTACATGGCCTCTTGCCAAAACTAAATAACAATGACTCCCATTATTCTTTTGTGATAAAAGTGAAAAGTTTGTTTGCATGTTAACACCCTCTCCACATCAGTCTGTGTATTATTTTATTCTGCAATCTGAAAACAGTTTTGTACCAAACGAATATTGTTTATATAAGACAACAGTCTAAGAACAATTAAAATACAGCATTTTGCACAATGACCCACCAGAAACTCCTCACTGGCACAAAAGCAGTTGTTCTTCCGATAAAACATTCATACACAGTCACTTGATTTCTTCTGGATGTCTGTGAGGAGTTCTGGAGAAATGACTTTGCTTCATGGGCTGACATCTCTAATCGACAGCTTGGTGGATGGATCAGTGCAGTCTGAATGCTCTGAAAATTCCTCAGATATGGAAACCATTCTGCGCTGCTAATGAAGGCGTTGATCATTGTCAGCTTAATGACACTCCATAAGTAGGCTGTATACCCACCCGAATTGACAATCTTTCTGTGGGCTCTCTGGCATATTGTTTAAAAGAGGAAAACCACTGAAATGTATACTGTCATTTTAACTGCGCATTAACCGCTATATTTCACAGCAATAGAAATGCCTGTGACGACTTTGCAGTTGATTCAGGTCCATTAAGTAGGAACAAAAGTTGTGAATGTGACAATAATGACCAAGCATATTAATCCTGCCCTCATTAGGAAGATCAATTGATTCAACCCTCACTGGGCCAAGATGATAAGTCCACCAACTGCATCACTTTTGCCAGATTTAGTCTACTCCATTTTCAAAGACCAAAATTACCTCTGTGTCTGCCTTCTGATCATCAAATTACTATATCAGTGTAATAGTTTATTCATAAATCTACACCACAGGGGCGGCAAAATGCCTCAAGGCATTGCCAGGAGTGCAGTGTGTTAGGGATTTAAAAAAACATTCCCTTTTAACTGTCAATCACACATACTACCCCTGTATCATTTGTAAAATATAAATTGTAACTTCATTCAGCATAAACAACACATTGTTGGTATTCAAAAGACTTCATCAAAAATAATTCAGGTTTGATATCCGTTCCTTGCTATTTGGAGCTGTTTCCATGTTTTCCATGTTTGCCTGGTTTTGTATGTGGAATTTGAAAGTGTAAATGGTGTCATTAAACTAACTAAAACTTGAACATCATCAAGTAAAAAAATATAATTTGTTCAATACTTAAGTTTATGACCAAATGCCTGCATAACTAATGACAATCCCATCAACATCAGCTGTTCTTTTGGCTCCTGATGACGAGCGAATGTTAGCATGCTAACAGGCTAAACTAAGATGGTGACTATGGTAAACATCCAGCATGTTAGCGTTGTCATTGTGAGTATGTTAGCATGCTGTCAAAGCATCAAGTGTCTATGTACAACCTCACAAAGCTACTAGCATAACTGTAGACTTCGTTCGTTTGTTGTTCCATTGGGGAAATTCAAGAAGCATATTTCAGACAACGCACTAATAACTTAATTAATTTTGGTCATCTCAATATTTATTTTGTCACTACATTTGAAAGAATGTTGTTGCATACCATCATATCAACACATATCCTTCATGCATACATAGCTGCTAAATCTGCTTCAACAAACTAACTCTTGGCTAAGTACGGCCTACGGACACAGACTGGCCAATCATAGCGTAGCTTTGGCCAGGGATCGTCAACTAACCGGCTCTGCTTCATGGACTGTCAATCGTTTCAGATTCCCTTCATTTTCAGGCTGGTTTTGTTAATTTTGAGCTAGATCTGTAGGCTTCAGCTTAGTTATCTTTTAAACCTGTTTTTTAATCAGTGAATCAGTTTGACACCCTGGATATTTTCTTCAAATGCATATTCTAGACTCTTATGTCTGCTTCTCTGTGAAATCCTTTTTTTGTTTTGCCAAACATTTGATATTTATGCAGGGGGTGCAGTAAGAGACAGTGTAGGCTCCCCGTTAGCTCTGGGAGCTTGACGGAGTAGCGGCAGGAGGCGGGGCTTAGCCAAGGGGCCATTGCCAGATAAAACTCTCTGATGTGCTGTCATCAGTCTTTGAGTGTACCAGCATTACAGTTTTTGAGGAAACAAAATGTTGTTGGTTCAAAGGGTGCCATTTTGGAGCGTGATATTTTCAACATGACAAATCCATAATGCATCAGGAGAAAATTGTTTCTGGGCAATCAATGTAACATAATTTGATCTGTGTGTGTGATATTGTAAAGCCACCACTAGCCTGTGGCTACTTGTTATACCACTGTGTAAGCTGGTGAGTGAGTGAATAGCAGTGTGAAGGCAGGACGGATGGATGACTGCTTATTAGTAAGGTTATGAACCAGTGAATGTGTTTCTCTGAACGAATGCTATGGAATAATTGATTGTTTGAGTCAGGGTGGGATTGAGTGAGTGACTCAGAGTGCAAGGGAGACATTATATGAGTGAGTGGGTGATTGGGTGAGTGAATGAGTGAGGGAGGGAAACTTGGCAACAAAAAGTGCATGAGAAACAGAAGTTGAAATCTTGTCTAGCGATGGACTTCAATGAAAAACTGAATGACTCAAGCCATATGTAGAGCGCCCTCTCTCTATAAAAACAACAACATTAGGCATTCACGTTTGTGCCTCACAGCTCCAGGATGAACAGCGCGTCATTCAGTCTCATTTAAAGTCTGCTCTGGCATGTGTCTAGCTTGAGGGAGTCAGACTAATTCTGTCTGAAAATTATTCTGAGGAAACTGAAAGTATTACAGCTCCCAAATAGGGTATAGCAGGGATTTGTGGATAACAGCAGTGTCCAGCTGTCCAGGCATGGCAGCCAATATCATTTTAATGCAAATGGATCCACATAAATGACTAGGACAATAAAAGGCTAGGTGACAGAATACTGAAAGATGGCAAAGCATCACCAGGAGAGATGGACCTTTACTATTCTTGGCCAAAGGGGGAATTTATAAAGAGTCATTAAATGGTATTTTGGGGTTGGAGGAAAAAAGCAAGGTTTTTGTATTGATTTAAAGTGGGAGAATGGCAGTGAATGTTAAGGGACATTTCTTTCTCTGTGATCTCTTTAACTCTTTCCCTCTGTCTCTCTTTTTCTCTCAGTTCTCTATCCCTTAAAGCACTCTCATTTTACATTAGCTGCTGCTGCTACAGACTGTTCCAGTTGGAAAACATAACCCATTATCTTTAGCATGGGAACAATTTGATTGGATACATGATATATGTAGCTGGCATGTCAAGGAAATGCCCGTATATAAATGATATACCATTAAGAGTAGTTTGCTGAAACTTCTCAAGTGAGCGTGAATGTGCTGGAAAAAGCAACAGACCATGACCTTATACCTCATCTTCTTACACACTATTATCAACTATTAGTGTGCACCATTAATGCAGACATAGCAATAATTTGCCCCTGGCAGCAGCTTTTTAAATAGTATAAACCTTTAGTGGGATTCAACACAATAACATGAAATCTGCACATTGTCTAATGTTGTACAACGTGACAGTTAACGTTTAAGTTGACAGCAAAAAAAAGTATTCAGCTTAAAGACATCACAAACTCCTGCTATGACTATCTCAACTCTTTCCCACCCTGTTACATTATGAGACTTCAAATATAAACACCCCCCCAACCCTTCCTCCACAGTCTCCGTGGAGAGCAAAAAGGAAGGTGTCAGCTGAACATTCATCATGATCAAAGTGAAACCTATGTATCCTTACAATACCCTATCTCTGACACATGGATTCTCTCTGTTCATCTGCACCCAATCCCACACATTGTCCTGTCTTACAGAGTGCAACCTTAGAGGAGAAGCATACAAGGCAAGGATGGATGTCAAATGCAATTAACCCAAAGAGCATCCAACACTTTACTTTCTCCTTTTATCTCTCTTCACAGGGAGATTTCAACAAGGCCTCTTCATACTAGCTGTCAGCCTCCTATATCCTTCTTCGTCCTCAGTTTAGGAGGGATTTGATCACTTCTTGGTTTGGTTAAGGCAGAGACGTAGCAACCGAATAGTAATGTGCCAAGTTGTACGTTGCTGACTTTGAAAAATGAAAGGGGGTGTTCTCAAGGATGGTGCATGACTCGAAATAGACAGGTTTGAAGAGCTTCTCCAAAAGGTACAACGGCAAGGACTTGGGACATTCAAAACACCACTGATCCCAAACAATTGGCCATTTCAAACTTTGGCTTGTTTTACACAAATTGATATGTGTTACTTCTGTCTAAGATAAAAAAAAAGATAAAAATGAAGGCCCAATTTCCTTGATAAATGTAGCTGTCCATGTAATAACTGCATGAGTAATTAGTGAGAGATAGGGTAGAAGGGGACAGCGGAGGCAAAAGGCTTCAGAATTAAGAAAGCAGCTGGAGAAACAAAATTAAATTTGGCTACATCTGCCATGTTAGGATGAGGCTAATGAGGAGCATCTGGTTGGCTAATAAAGGTGGATAGTTGCTAATGACATAGAGTTTTTGGAGCTTTTACATTTTAAAATAAGTAATTCTACTTTCCCTAATATCTGATAACATTTGCTGGACTTTGTGGGAACCTATGTTGCACATGAATGACGATATTCCCCAACCAGTAAAGTTGGCCAACATTAGAGTGGACAATCTGAACAATCAGAGACACAGTGAGGATGACACAGTGTTTGGAATAATGAAGAAAAACCCAGTTTCAATTGTCAAAAAGATGAAACTTATGGTCCTGGGTGTAGCCACTTAAGTGCCAAAAACCAGTAACTAGTAAAAGATAACTTATTGGCTGCTGTATCGTCTGTATAGACCACTGGATTGCGTGTTAGTTGATTGGATGTCTGCTCTGTCCGTCTGTCCATCGGCCAGGCGCAGCTAGCCACATGCTTGTTTGAATGGTTTGCTTGCTGCAAGGGTCCATTACTGCCAACATGGGTTTTTGGCTCATGACCAGGATGATGGGGCTGTATGTTTATTTGGCTAGCTATTCAGGATGATGGATTAGGTGTTCAAATTACCGGCTGAATGACTGGCTGAAGCAGTGGCTAATTATTCTAGAGATTGTCTATTTTGCTCGCTGGTGGATTGAGCGACTTCACGCATGATGAGATTGCCGTTTGTTTCATTCATTGCTTTGCTAGCTAATTAATGCTCTGAAGTTGGACATTGAAAAAGCAGTGGACCATGGTCGGAGCCCAGAGGAACGATACTGAAAAGTGTGAAGGGCTTGTGTTGTCTAATCACAAAATGATTAATGTATTTTTTTTTTTAATCATGTAATTACTCTCTTTCTATTCAGCTTTTGTTCTGTACTGTGCTCCGTGACTTTATACTGTACGCACTCACCCCACTTTGAGATATTACTTTTTTTTTTCAACCATTAGACAGGGATTTACCTGTCAGGACAGTTCACAGACAAAAGTTGCATATTTTACTTCCAAGCCAACTGTGCAGCTGCTGAATCATGCAAAGGTACCCAGTAGCTTCCTAAAATATTAGGATGGGAAGCGCTTTTCAGAACTATATTTCATTCCTCTGAAAATCAGCAAACCAAAAAAAAATGTGCACTACTCTGCAAACAAACATTTGTTTTTATTTTCCCTGCCCACCATAGCTTTATAATCCCATTGTGACACTGAAAGGCTCATTGTGAAGCTTGGGGACTTGATAAATTGTTAGAGATGTAGTTTACATTTTCACAACAAAAAAATAGAAGATATGTGTGAATTGAATCACTGTCTCTGAGTATTATGTTTCACTCAGTACGGAACGAAAATGTGGTAAATCAACTTAGACAATAAAAATGCACTCGAGGGTGAGTTATTGAAAACCCTCCTAAAACCTTTTTTAGTAGTTCTGATGGTGTGGATTGTCTTTTGGCCCTTCTTTTTACCCGCATGTCCTCTTAACACAGAAATGTTTTCAGATTCTGCATCGGGGGATGAATGACACGTTTTTTTCTTATTTGGCCTTAGCATAGATATAACAGCCCTGATTCATCTGTTGGGTAGACTGCTTAGTATTATTGCAAACTTATATTTAACTTGACTCACTTGGTGGGGATTCGTGTCAGCGTGACTTCTCTTTGCAAATATTGTTCTTCACTAATGTGCAGCATTTGCTATTTAAATCAAAAGTTATAAAAAATGTGTCTGGATGCATCCATTTTACTGTACCTTTATTTGGTGTCATGCATTAACACCAGTTAAACATAACATCTGGATTTCAAAGTTATTGGTGTTTCCATAATGCCATCCAATCAAGAACCTCCTGACAGTCTCAACAAAAACAGAATATTAAGTTAAAAAATAGCAGTATTTGTTACAAAGTTACTGCATTGAATTGCATGAAATAAAATACATAATATTTGATCCAGTCGCTGAAGTTTCAAACAGGATTTGAGTTATAGCCATTGCAAAATCAGAGTTTGTCCAAGATGACAAGCCTACTACAGTGTTGTGAGATCTAACTGCAATTATGTCAGACAGCGCATACTCACACTCCATCCACACACTCCGGGAGGAAAAGCAAAGTTCCTGTGTCTTCCTCTGCCACACAGGGATTCTCAATTCATCTGTGCCATCCAAGTGGAAATTGGCAGACCGTAGAATTGGTGAGTTCTCTTGCCTCGGTGGCATATATTGAAAGAAGAAGTGCATGGCCTTCAGATATGTACCCAGCTGTCATATAAAAAATGGTTTTGATGGAATTACATTGAGGCAATAAGTTAAATAACTAAATTAATAAACATCTTTTTGATGCGGCCAGTTGAATAACTTGGCATTCAATTCATCCAAAAACAGACAGCATATTCTGAAGTAATATGTTTTAACATGCAACACTAGCATGGCTAAAATTTCTAAGAAGCTGGTATTTTGGGAGCTGAGCTGGTCTCATTTTATTGGTACAATCAGAAGCTACTCATATTTTTTAATCCAATTTTTGCAGACATCTTTGTCCACATTGATGTACAAAGGAGGTAAAATCCAAGTCATAGCTAGCCAAGACTAGGTCACAGAGTCACCCTTATCAACCAATTACTTAATAGTTAATAATTCAGATTATGATGGAAATGTCTCATAACATTTTAAATGTGTTTGGTAGCCTAAATATAGCATTTAATTTGTCCATATCACAACTATTGCGTTTCATTAATTTTGACTGCGTGGGCTTGCGTTGATTCTGTTAAAATGAAATGCTGCATCCAATCACTAAACAAAAGTCCAATGAAGGAGTCTAGAAAAAAGGCATCCATGTAGGATGATCTTGTTTATCCCCCCTTTAAGCTATTCTGGGAAGCTTCCTCGCTACTGTGCATAATATAGACTATTGAAACCTGCTAAATAACAGCAGACCAGATAGATTGTGTAGGACACACAAGGACAAGGAAGAAAAACACTTCACATACAAACATGGACCATGAAAAAGAAAATACCAAACTGTATGTAAGTATAAGAGCATGCCATTTCCTTTAAGCTTTAGGCCAACTGTGATAAAGGTTAACAATATACAAGTGATGACATGCATGTGATCACACAATACTCTCACCACATATTCAAACACGTGCAATGACCTTTCTCGAATTTCATCCCAGACTTTTCTCTAGCCTTAATGAGACCACTGTTAAACCAGCATTCAGGAATCGCCTGGTTTTACTTAGCAGGTAGCTTAATCCCAATTACTTCGACATGACAACCGAACGTAACTAATTATTTTTTTAAGATGAGCAATAATGACTAATTGATTGCATTTTTCAAGTGACGCAACACTGCTGGCTAATGCCAAAATTGTGCTGGCATACACAGGTGGATAACAACTCCCCCTCATTCGCCCGCCAGCCATTGCACCTGATATAGTCTCTTTTATTGTCTGTAATAGAGAATACAAAATCAATAAGGACCCTTCAGGTATACCCTTGGTGGGACAGGCAGAACCAGTTTTACAACAGTCTACTGGAAGTAGCCCCAGCTAGTCATCAATTACCTTTTTCCTCTGATCTAGTTTATCAAGCTGAATTGTGATCATATGCATTTCGACAGTAACCCTTCAGCACAGGATATTTGGACTATCCTGTAGGTGCAGGGATCCACAGAAGGGGCGTAAATATAGACAATGCAGGCAGTGCAGTTGCACTGATGCCTGTGATCATGTGACGAGAAGATACAATATGAGTTAATCCTAATAGCTTTCTCCCGGAACTCTCTAGTTTCCCAATACAATAGCACAAGTAACTAATTTGACTGTAAAATCCAAGTTGGTAAATGTATATGCCTAATAGTGTATGTGTGTTCTTTATAACTAATAATAACTAGAGTGCACCAGGGCCCTTCAAATAAGAGTTAACTCTGGCCTGTTGTAACCACCTTATGCAACTGATCCACAGTAACACTCTCTGCCCACAATCAAGCCATGTCATAGCACTGAAGTAATTTGCTTTAAGATGTATGATCAGATACTTAAAAAAGGGCATTAAAAGCTTTCAGTTCTTAAGTAATGCTTGGAAGTTAAAATCTGAATGAATCAAACTTTAAAATGTTTCAGAGATAGTGCACCTTTCAGGCCACAAGAGGGCAGGGCACACTGACAGGTTGTGCTGATATTGAAGGGAAGTAAAGAAATGTATCTTTCATTATTACACCAAACATGTTTTGTTGTGATTTATGAACTAATGAAGAGTTTTTACTTAACGTACTGCATTGTTTGGCATTTAACTGGAGGGCTCAGCACAGCAGGATGAACATATACAGACGGGAGAAAACTTCGGAGAAAGTGGAAAGTTGAAAACCATGACAAATCCAGACGCTTCCATTGGGGACTAAACACTTATTTAATATTATATAATATTTAATAATTGTATGGTATGGCTTTCATCACATTTCAACCCTTTTGAACACCTATTGGGAATTTTGCACCGATAGTACATGTTGTTCCGTGATCTCAGCCACCATCATCAAAACACATTCCTTCAATAGAGTTTCAGAGAATTGGAGAATCTATGATAAGATGCATTGAATCTGTTCTGGAGGTGCTTGGTGGGTCAACACATTAATTAGACATTTCATGTTTATGTTTCCTGTCTGCTTTCTCCACCTGTTTCCATTCTTTACTCTCCTCATCACCAACACCTTTGGTTACAAAGTGCTTTATTTCATTGAACTGGATCAAAGATGACATGCAAAAACAATGCAAACCTTCATGTTGTTGGTATGTTGTGATGCTGTGAGCACAGTATGTTTTGTTTTTTCCCCTTCTAATTGTAAAGCACAGTCACAGATACAAACATAAATCATTCTTATTTGGGATTTGCATGACAATCTGTGTTTTCATATGGGAAACATAATTTAATTTTATGCGGCTAGTACATAGCATTTTGTGTGGGGTATAAAGTTGAGTTAATATTTTCTGCGATCCTGTACGTGCAGCAGATTCATTTTGAGAACACAAGAAGGAAATGGGCACTTTCATCTTTGGTGAACTTATCTTCTATGACAAGGCCATCGAATGTTTTGCCCCTGGGGCAAATTTGCAGCCCACAATTCTCTTTTAGCTCTCCAAATGGCTGCAGTGTCATTATTTTGTCTGTCATGTTAATCCTCTAGGATTGTGAGTCTAACAAGGTGGTTAAAAGCAAAGGATATCAACATGATATAATGTGGATTAAAACAGATTTGCAGTAAATCCTAATGTGGTAGCGCTATGGTGTGTTGCTGGAACTGTTGACACAGGCATCCCATCACTAGCTCTGTATGAGCATGTATAGTAATTTGGGTAATAGCAAATGTAGAAGTATTAAACCAAAGATTACTTCAGTTTCAGACTTCAAAGTCCCACGAATCAGGTTTATTATGTATTGATGTGAAACTTAAGCATACATGTATGTCCTTGTGTTGAGGATGTTTGACTTTATGCTTGTCCTGTATAATATACAGCAAAATAGACACAATAACATATTGCACATGGCTGGAGTGTCTGAGAAACTCAGGAGGATTGTAAAAAACCCACTGCTTTCCTGTACTTTTTTAACAAAGTCATACAATAAGAGTTGTTCGAATACCAATATTAGTATATCAGAAATGCCTCCGATACAGCCTAAAGAGCTGGATCAGTTTGCAGTTATTATGCAAGTCTATGCACCTGTCCATGTAATTTGCTGTTGTGCACATCCTGCCCATTCGGTACTGCACATGTGCAAACTATTACTACAGTACTAGAAACTAATACTACAGTCCCTGATAATGCTACAGTGTGATCAACAAATCTATGTTGAAATCTGCAGGATGAGAGCTTGTTAACATTATCTGTTAGCAGATGGTGGGCAGAAGTTCTGCTTGGCTTAATAATGGAGCTAACAGAAAATGCACAGCGGTTCCATTGTGTTACATCAGGATGCGCTCAAGCTCTATTCAGTTTTGGGCGTGGAAAATTATTACGGTATCGTTGTTTGAAGGAGATGATTTAACATCAATATAAAATAGATAGAGAGGGAACTATGACCTGTACATTACTAACAAGTAGCTTAAAATACAACATTACAACAGCTAATATCAAAACATTTTTAATCAAAGCAAATATTTAATTGAAAATACAATTATGTTTGTGATGACACAACCACTGAACAAGCACCTTTGTCCAACAAAGTAGAGGCTTTGACAATAGCCCAAAATAGAAATGGCAGGCACTGTTTAACCTTCAGTGGTAGGACTTCCAAATTATATTCTATGTAGAGATTTTTCTAAAGTAATAAAGTATGCTTGTATTCACTGTGTCAAAAGTATTCACTGTGTCAAAAGTAAAGACACTGATAATAATTCTCAAGCTTGTTTTATCATACTCAATAGAATCACCGAAAGCTAACTGAGCAAGCCTCTTCATCTTTATGGGATCCTGGATTGTGCTGGTTCATCATTTTGAGTAAGCTAATGTGGCTGGTGGAAAATGCCAATTCATCCACCTCCAGATGTCTCCTTTGACCCTCTTCTACAAGCTGCAGCAATAACCTGATCCAACAGTAAAAGAGACACTGCTGCAAGGTGTGACACATTATTTGACAAATTAAAGGACCTACAATGCATACATCATGGACTAAAGCTGAAGAATCAGATATTACCCATTTGCAGTGTGTTTTTCCTTGCGAGTTGATTATGAGGTTGTAATATCAACAAAAAAAATTCTGAGCAGTGAATCCTTGTCTTTAAAATGCAGTGAATTGGTCTCCAGTTAGTGTTGAGCACCGTATCTCATACAAAAGCAGTAAAGAGCCTGGGGGAAGGAATTCAGTTGCATACGCTGACAAAAAGTTTGAACTGAGTTACTCAGTTCAAGCTTTTGATTTTATATTTCCTTCAGTGATAGCATTTGACAACTCATGCTTTGAGGATTCATATGTGTTTCCTTTATTTATTCATGTCATAAATAAAGTCACGCTGCATTACCACAGCCAGTTGGACCGCTAGCTTTTTCAGTGGCAAAAGACTTGCTGCTGTTGTTTTTTGCCTTGCATTATTGGGTCTCGTAGGGGTAAACAACTCCTGCAGCTCCAGCACCAAACATCATCAACCTAATATCAGGCATTAGCTTGAGTCATGGATCTTTTTTCTCTCAAAACAATTAGCATAGATCACTTGAGAGGGTTGAGCTCTGGGTTGGTTGGTCCATACTTGAAACATCTTAGTTACTATTAAATGGATTGCCATAATAATGTGCAAACATTCAGTGGATGAATCATAGGGTGATTTCCCATATAGTGCTTTTTGAACAAACTCAGTCCTCTTAAAGTAGACCAAAAAGTGTACCGAAAAAGTATTTAGAGTTGTTTAGGTTCACATTGTCAGTTCATTAGAAAGTGGAATGAGATCTGTATCTGGTGCACTTGAGCTCTGAGCTCAGTCCTCTTTCAGGTCACACTATAGTTGGTCAATGCTTTCCTCTCAATTACATTGTTAGGGTTGGCACAGGGGCTTCAACACATAGTACTCTACAGTTCATTGTAAAAGGGGCGGTGTCTTTGATTATTGGTTTCTCATTTATTCCCTGATAATAGATATTTCGTATTACTGTGAAAATATTGCTTTCAAACAACTGTATCATTCAAGTTTCTTGCCAAAAACTAAATTTTACAAGATTACCTTTGAACACATAATAAGAGACGCAGCATTGTGAGTGGGCCTAACGGGCCACTTGTATAATTGGCCCATTCTAAATGACTGAGAGAACATATATTTTCTTAACTTTTGTTTCTATGAGAACTTGTATTATTATTAGAATTTGAATTTAGATACACAATAAAGACAAAAAAACTCATTTCTGGCCGACTTGATTGTCTGCGTATTGCCTTGAAAACATAAACCGTTTCTGTTGAGACAATCTCGTGAATTGACAGCACAGTGAGTGCTCTGGTAATAGTCAGTCTAATACAACCAGCAGCAGTCATTATTTCTCTCTCCCTGCAATCAACTTAATAATTAAGCTAGATCATTCAAACAAGATGATATTTCCTGAAATAGAATTACATTGTCAGTGCTCTAAATGAATAGATGTATTGTTCTCTACAATCCGCGGCAAAAATATACAATAGGCAAGGCAAGGCAAGGCAAGTTTATTTGTATAGCACATTTCAACAACAAGGATGCTATGTTTCATTTTTGCACAATTTGAGCAATATATCCACGTGTTCCGACTTGAACTGTTGTGACTAAACAATAAGCTGTCCCTGCATTGGAAATGTTTTACCAAAAGATTTAAAAAATGTCAGAATTAACCAGAATAGCAAGCTGGACTTCAGAATGATATCAATTTTTGTTTGAGCAAGACAACAAGTTGGACACTGTCAAAGGAGGGCAACAGTAGTTGCTTAACTTCTGTAATTAAAACACAGCCAAAATTACTTTGGCCCATCCAAAAATGTACTGACTAGAGCTTGAATGCATCATACTCACAGCACCTCCTGAGGAGGTCTGAGTACGGTTCGTTTCAGATGGGTGTAAGTTATTTTAGACTGTTAACAAATGCACAAAAAAATGCCCACTAACCATTCTGAGTTTGTTTGCAGGACTAAAATGAACCAAGTGTGAAAACACCCTAATGACTTTGCGGATGATTGAAATTTCTTGAGCATTATTGGATCGATTGCCATGACATTTGGTACACATATTTGAGGTCTTTAGAGGATGCATTGTAATGACTTTGGTTCTCCTAGAGGCCACCATTAGGTCAAATTAGTCACATGTCCATTGAAATATCTTAATATGCCAGATGGATTGGCACAAACTTTATCACGGACATTCACAGTCAATCAGCTTCAAAGCCATAGACAAGTATCTATTCAGTACTCTGAGTTGACATGTAAGACACGCGAGTTTCAGCATTCCTTACAAGAAGCCTCACACCATTTAGAGGCCCATATTTATTTTTCCAGCCATGGTTAAAAATTGCACAATGTGCAGAGACAGTCAATGTAACTCTGTGGAATTTGCTCTGCTTGATGCTGTTGTTTTGACCCCTTGGCTGCTTATAGTTGTATTTGTTGGTCTTACTGTGTGTGTGTTTTTTAAGATGAGTGTTGTTTTCAGTTAGACATTTTTAATGAGGTGTTCCTATCATTTTGTCCAGCGCTACCAGCACATTTCTTAAAGAAGCACTCCACCGTTTTTACAAATGCAGATCAGAACACTCATCCTATGGAGTATAACTACACCTGTGAAAATAGTAATGTTTTCAATATCTCATGATGATGTCCTCAAAATGATCAAATCTTAGAGACGCATTTTTTCCAGAATATCTGCATTACAAACTCAGTTTGAAAAACATCGGTGTTTACAGGCCAAAGGTGGTCTAATGAAAAACATTATAGAGTCTCATTATAGGAAGTGTCAAATCCACTGTTTTTGGAGTTTGACTTATTTATCAATTGAGCATTGCTTTTAAAAAGAAATCTAATCCGTGTCTTGCAAGCCACCCAACCTTATTAAAGTGCTATACTAAATCACTGAAGTACCTTTAACAGCATTGACATTGACATTGTTAGACAATTCTGGCAGGGGCCTTTTTACTTTTCTCACCTGCCATTTCACTGAATAAATACGCGAATGAGCAATGGAAGGGGGGGTTAATTGTCCCTCGCATGACAGAGCTCCTGTCCTTGTCCGACCAAGACCAAAGTTACTTCTATTATTTTTCATTAATTGTCCTGTCCTCGTCATCTTCATTCTCAACAATACCTGTCTTCTTTTGATATCTTATTTATATAAACTTGCAACTGTAAGAGCAAACCACCTTTTGCATTATTTTTTCTTCTACGAACATATAAATGGATTCTGACTGAAAGGTTACTGACAGCAAAATGCAAAAGTCAAGCTAGGTTTACACTTGCTGTAGTGAAGCCGGTGCGAGGTGCTCATGCCAGAAAATGAGCTGAGTTGAGCACAAAGGCTCCGCAAGTTGTTACGATGCTTGGTTGTGCACCTCTGAATTTTTGGAACTAGACACTCGCCTGGGGCTTGTATAAAGGCAATATGAATAAGATATGCGAGTTAACACTTAATTGAAATTCCTCTTCTGCATTGTGGAGGTTGGTTTATGGTGTTCTGCCGTTAACACTTGTTGTCTTCTTCCTTCCTGACAGTACATCTTGTTTGTACGCCCTCTGACGTTTTGGAACGCAGGAAGAGTGCGTTAAGCAACAATGCCTTCGGTGCATGCTCGTAGCTCACTTGCCGTCTGTGGCCAGGCACGGGTATAGACAAAGCGATGAGGAGATTTTTGGACATGCAAAGGAAAATTACACAGTAAGTATCTCACCCAGAATGTGGAGGCAATGCTGTTTACAGAAGGAAAACAGATACATCTGTAAAATTTGGAACCCCCTTTTTTTTCTCTGTGACGTTCTCTGTACACCCTCCTCACACATCGGATAATTCTTCCACCTGGTGTGAGGTCATTGACTCTGAGATGCTGGCCCAATTTTGCCCCCTACTGACACATTTAAAAGATGCTCCTTTCCTGCACTTACTTTGCATTTTATCAGCCACAACCCTGCCTTTAAATAAAAAAAATCAATAATGCTTCTTCATCTTAAATTCAGATTTTCTTTTTTTGGCTTGGCTTACAGCTAAAATGCTTACAATCATAGTCAATACATATTCAGTGTCCTAGTGTTTAGGGTAATTTTGTATGATAACAGTTTGAATGACTTTGAGCTAGAGGGACAAACAAGGGCAGAGTCCTTCAGCTTGGCCATTAATCAGTACAGCTGGCCATGAGGAGAACAGAGGCCAATCGCTTACACTGGGCCTCGTAGACAAGTGTCAGGCAGAACCACAATGTATGAGCTATTTTCACTTTTAACCCTCTGAACTCCAAGCAGATTCGGAGCATTTTTTGCTCCTGTCACATTTTACTTTCTCTGGCCTCGTTTTTCACTGAAAAAAAGCGTAAGTTGAATTTCTTTGATCATTTTGTTTTTATTGGAAAACAATGGACCTGATACATTTTTCCAAGTGTGCACAAGTGTTACCGAAGTTGGAAAAAAAATAGGCTCCACGAGCTATATATTTTGGAACTATTAAAATGTTTACAACCTCTACTTACAACCTCTGCTGTCCTCTTCTCTCTGCTTTGTGTTCAGAAGCTTGCAGTTCAGTTACATTTTCACAGAATTTTTGTCGCCTGACTGTTGGTCTCTGTCAGTCATGGCTTCCCAGTTGCGGTGAGGTCAGAATTCAAACTTTTTTACAGTATCTAATCACAGAAAACTGTTTATTTGAGGTGACATTTTAAAACATGTAAGCTAAAAGTGTTTTTGATGAAATATCAAAATTTTAAGCTTCCATTTGGTTGATATTTCTGATGGAGGCGTTCATCACACAATGTGTTAAAGAAATGTCAGAAAGAGGAAAATGGCGGTGGGTTTTGGGGTTCCGAGAATGGTTAAGGTAAAGTACAGCAGCTTATCTATATTGTCTTGAACTTTTACATTTCACAAGTATTGCACATAAACTGCCATTGACTCTTCTCCAGTGTATCCTTGGCATGTAACTGAGACAGGCTGCGACAGCATATCAATGACAGTGACCTGAACCGCTGGTTTGGTGTTCGTGATTTAGCCATGATGAACCAGAACCAGGAAGAGCACGACAACAGCGATACATCATGTGATAATAACTACTACAGAGAAGATGACTCTGCCATGACCTAGTCTTAACAATGATCCGTCTTTTCTACTAGCTTTGACAAGAGTCATGATTGAAGAGTAAAAGAGTATTCATGGGGCCCTAAGGGATAGGCTGCACCTGGAAGAACAAGGGAGGAGGAGTGACTGAAGCAACGTGTCCTTCTCTGAGCTGTAAGCAGGATGCTTTGGGTTAGACTCATGTAATGACTTGCTGATTGAGTCAATATTTAGTTTTTATTGTAATGGGGTCATCGGTGTCACCCATTTAATAAACTATAATAACTATCATAGTACAAGTGTCTCAGAGGATTTTATTGGCATGCAAGAATAAAATCCTGGAAAGAAACATTAAGTACTTCATGTAGAAATATGAGCTTTAGTTGAACTGTATCAGTATTAGTCACAGCCATAATAATGACATTAACTGCAGTTTCGAGGTAAACTACCTGGACATGCAATTGGTCTAAATAATATCTCCATAATTTGTCACCTTGAGAACTTTCTTCCAAAAGCTTTCTAAATAAAATGTCACCCAGATTTTGATTATTATGTAGGTCATTTACATATGAGCAAAGCAGTCAAAAATATTCTGTGTAATATCCAAAACTTGATCAATGCCAGCATGTACAGGGAAACAAGCTTGGCAAAAGTCACTGTTTTCTTTTTAGTGACAATAGCCTCTGTAGCGGATACTTTATATGTGGTTCAGAAATATGTGTATACGAATATGAGTTGTTTTGGGTATCTCGTTGGCAATAACAAAGGCTTGACTCTTCCAAGCTAAACAAAAATGTGAGGGACTTAATATAGACTTGTTGTTTAAACAAAGGGGAGAATGCTAATATATATGCTTCAAGGTATCACCTGTCAGCTGTAGTCATGTTTCTTGGCACATATCTATGTCACAGACCATAACACCAATGGCCACTAGGAGGAGATAGGCAAGGAAACTGCAAATACAAATCTGCTTGCCAATTTTATTTATTTTTAACAAAGGTAAATTGTGAAGGATTATTGAATGTAACCCCTGCTGCCATGTCAATCATGCATACCGTACAATACATAGCATAGTATATGGAAACAAGGTTGTTGAAAACAGGGACGGTTTTCCACATCAATCATTCAAATTGTACAAAACCACTACCTGAATAATAGGACCCCTTGAAGGACTTTTATTTTTACTTGTGGATTATGAAATGACACATAGGTCTGAAAGAAAAAAAGCTTTTAAAAACCAGAATTACAAAAAGTACTTATGCAGCTTATCATTTTGAGCCTTTCAGAATCCAGTATGTAGGCTAGAAATCCGAAGGTCATGTAAAATTTGCAAGCAGTGCTGAGGTAGTGGTAATAATAGGAATTTTCAAGAAATTTTGTCCGGTGAACGATAATAGTTACAGTGGAAGATGATAGTGATTTTCTTCCATACATGCTGATACAATAGTCCTTATTAGATCTTCTTTTGCCTTCAGGGGTCGGTGCCACTAGTGGTTTTCCTAATTGACCCTTCCACTCTGCCTGGCTCTGCCATCAATAACTTCTCCCCATAGCTCCCGCCATCATCCTCATCTACTCATCTGCCCCCTTTAGCTGTCAGGCTGAGATAAGAGTTGCCTTTCACCCCTCTCTCCTCGAGATTGACAGGCTGACACACCATCTCTAAGGTCACCCAGGCTAATTGGTTTTTGCACATCTAAGATGGACCATTAGGCCTGACAACTACTAAACTAAAAACTCTCTCTCTCTCTCTCTCTCTCTCTCTCTCTCTCTCTCTCTCTCTCTCTCTCTCTCTCTCTCTCTCTCTCTCTCTCTCTCCCTCTCTCTCTCTCTCTCTCTCTCTCTCTCTTCATTGGCAAGCAAACAGATGAACGTCTGTATTTCGTCACCCATGTGGTTCTGTCATTGAAAAGAAAATATTTGGGCCAATTGAGTAAATCAATTGAAGTCAATATTGATGGTAGTTTGGCTATTTATTTCCCATGTCTCGCAAGTAATGATTCAAGTGATGATTCTGTCTGACCAATTAACGATCTGCAGTGTTTTGACTCCACCTTTTAGTTTAGGTTCAGCTTGCTTGGAACCTCGACTGAGGTGTAACCAAAAAAAGTCAACAGGTACAAAACTTTTGCCAGTGAAAAAAGAATGTTTTAAGCAAGTCAAGTTGGGGCATACCTTGCAGTGGAAATGCAGCATAATATTTCACCCATTGTAGCACCACCACAACAGGGATATATATTGTATCATCTTTTAACTATACCACCCACAGTGAATTTTAACATCTCTTCACTTTGTAATCTAAACTGACAAGGGCTATACTTGTACTTATATGGAGTTATATCCAGATAACATCTATGTTGCCATACAGAAACTAGCATTTACTTTCTTTGATTCACTGTGCTAGAGTGCTGTGATGTCCGTAGTTTTAGCCATCATCCCTCTCAGTAATAATAAAAAATAGTGACATCTGGGAGCAACATAGCTAAAAAAGATGTGCAACAAGCTGACAAACAATTCCCAGATAAGCAAAATATTGAAGGTGAATTGTTAAAGTTATTACCTAAATTGATCCAAAAGAGTTTACATACCATATAAACAGTAATTTTGTATGAGCACTGTTCTTCTAGGTATTTAGGGATTATTACCCAGATACTGAATATGCTCATTCTTGATCTGTCTGATCATCTGACCCCTTTTGTTCCTGGCCTGTTGAACATTTTTGTAATGATGTTGCCATGTTCCTAGATCTCCGCGATTGCTTTGGCGCATACAATGTTATCAAAATGTACTTTATTTTGTAATAATCATTGGATTTTAAATATAAGTTTTAGGCTGCGAAGAAGGAGTTGCCGTTAGTGAGACACTCTCATACAAAATATATAGACTACTGCTCAGGCATTCCCTCTGGCAAACTCAGCTAACCCAGTGATGGTTATTATTTTTGACAGGCTGCCACTGACCAATGGTTCCCTATCATTGGCTGTTTGAGTAGTGCCTGGTGGCCATGAAGAAACACCTCTCTCTGTCTGGCGTAGGCTTACCTTTATGTTCAGCTCGTACAACAGTGAGTCAGCTAATAGATTAAACTGACAAGTCAACAATGTATCCTGGGTGTAACAGTTAGATTTGGCATATCTTGAGATTTTAGTCAATCCTGTGGCATCACCAATATCTGAAGTTTACATTTTTACGGGGGTATGCCCCTGATGGAGTGCCTGTGTATTTCCAACTCATTCTGAATTCCACATCCACATCCATTTATTTATATAACAAAGTGTATACATGTAAGCAACTCAAAGTTCTTTACAAGTGAGCACATACAAAATCATCAAAGAATACAATGTAACAAAAAAAAAAGGTAGAATGTTTTAGATCAGCTAAAAGTACATAGATAGAAAGCAGAGTACATTCTATCAGTTTGCAAAAAGCATTTGGAACAGTTCTTATTTAGTGTAGTTTAGTGTAGTGTTTGAAGGTCGATATGGTTAGCGCACCTTTTAGTATAATCAGTAAGTTGGTTCCAGAGTTGAGCAACATAGCAGCTAAAAGCTGTTTTACCATATTTAGTTCCGGCAGTAAGTATTACTAATAGATTTATCTACGGTGAGCTGAGAGGTCTTCCAGATCTTGCTCCATTAATGATTTCTAAATAAGCAGCAATGCTTTCCAAGTCAATTCTGTGACCCACCGGAAGCCAGTGTAACGGACTTAAGTATTGGAGTTCTTTTAGTTTTCGTAAGATCTCTAGAGGTTGTATTTTATTAAAGTCGAAGCTGTTTGATCGCATTTTTATGAAGGCCTGTAAAAAGACCATTACAGTAGTCAACCCCGCTGAAGCATGAATTAGTTTTTCTATATGTTTTGACTGTAAGTTTGGCTATGTTTTTGAGATGGTAATAAGTTGATTTAGTTAGCTTTCAAATGTTTTTTGATGTCTTAGATCACAATCAATTAAGATGCCAAGGTTTTTAATATGTATGTCCTTTTTTGCCAAGATGAGAGGCCATCTTAAATATTTTCTTAATTTTTCTCAAATACGATTATTTCAGTTTTGACATTATTCAGCCAAATTTGAGATATCCAACTGTTATTTGGCCAATGCATCGACAGAGGGATTCAAAGGGACCACAGTTGTTAGGTAAGAGGACTAAGTAAATGTGGGTGGCATCAGCATCTGCTAAATATTTTTAAATCATTAATGATTTGTCCAAGTGGGAACATATAAAGACTGAATTATAAAGGCCCTACGATCAACTCCTGGGGGACACCATAGTTCAAGGACGTGGTGTTGAGGTATAGTTTCCAATGGAAACAAAAAGAGCTCCTATCTTGTAAATATGATTTGGGAAATAAAAAAATCCATTCTTTGTTGTAATAAGATAAGATAAAATATTAGTCCCGCAGAGGGGACATTTACATATTTTCTTTTTTACATAATAAATTATGATCAATGGTGTCAAAGTCTGCAGTAAGGTCCAATAACACTAGGATTGATGTATTACGTGTAATGTCATTTAAAATCTGAATAAGGGCTGTTTCAGTGCTGTGAGTAGCACAGAGGCCTGACATTAAGAAAGAGGTAGTTGATTTAAAAACTACTTTTTCAATTATTATTATATTATATTATTTTGACAACAAATGGTGGATTGGATATAGACCGGTAGTGGCTCATTATGAAAGCATCAAGATTATTCTTTTTGAGTTGACTTTATAACAGCTGTTTTCAGGGACTTAGGGAATGTGCCAGAAAGCAGCGATACATTTACAATTTTAAGTATGTCTGCTCCCAGAAGATGAAAAACAGATTTGAAAAAGTTGGTAGGCAGTGTATCTAAGCAGAACGTGGAAGAGTTTAGATTCTGTATTGTTTTATTGTCTATCAGACTAAGACATCAATTTGAGATTCCCCTCTTTTGTGCTTAGTTGTGTGCATAGTTCCACATGATGAGTTGTCAGAAATTTAGAGGATATAGTCTATATAGGATATAGAGATATATGCAGAAAAAAGACTGTCTTGATTTGCATATTTCAGTATTATGTGCAGAGCATAATTTTAGGGATTTCATTGTGGATCTATAGTTAGTATGTGTGCCATTTTCTTTGAGTCCTCCTGCACTCTCTTTTCATGACTTTAACAGATGGATTTTGTTTCCATGGTACTTTCTGTCTTTACTGTTTTCGGAGCAATGTCATCCATAATATTTAACGTATTTGAAAACAAATTATTTACCAAATCATCCACAGAGTCTGACACTTGGCTTGAGGTCCTTCAAAGTGCTTGCTCAAAGAGAGTACCTGTGTGTTCATTTATGACTCTCTTTTGTACTGTTATGGATCTGTTCTGAGTATGTGGAAGTATACACACATCAAAGAACACAGTATCATCAGACAAGGCCAAGTCCTTGACGGATGTAGAGAAACTGAGACCCTTTGTGATGAAGAGGTCCAGGATATGACCAAGAGAGTGGATTGGTCTCTGTAAATGATGTGGTAGGCTAAATGTATCAAGTAGTCAATCTTTCTTTTACATTACATTACATTTCTTTTAGCAGATGCTTTTATCCAAAGCGACTTATAATAAGTGCATTCAACCAGAGTTCAAATGCAGAACAGAATCAAGAAAGTACAATTTCCTCAAGAAAGCCAAAGTGTTAGAGGTAAGAAACATTTAAGTGCTACTAAAGTACTACGATATATATATGTACTTTTATGTATATATATGTATCCACTATTCCAGGTATAGTGTTGTGTTTTTAGTTTGTGGTGGAAACTCTTAGCATAACTGTTCTTTGGATTATCTGCATGTAGGTTGAAATCCCCAGATTTTTCATATACATTATAGACAGTAGTTTCCTTAGTTCATCAATAAAAACTTAAGGCAAGTGTTTTGGAGGCTGGTAAATAGTTTCTAACAAAATACGAGGAGAACACTTAATTAGAACATATAGGTGTTCAAATGATATGAAGTTACCAAAAGACAACTGATTGCACTGAAAAGATTCTCTGAATAATGTGTCTTTTCCCCCTCCTCTTCTGTCAGTCTAGGCAGAACTAATGAAAGTGAAGTTTGAAGTGTAGTAGTAGCGCTTCCTTGATGCTACCATGTTTCAGTTAAAAGTAAAAAATCAAGTTTTTGTGTGCAAGACTAATCCAAGACTAATAATACAACACATATAAAACAACTGCGCTTCCCCCCTAGTCATCCACCTTAGCCCGTCAGAGAGCTACAGCTGTAATTGGGTGCGGAGCCTGAGAGGCCATGTAGTGGACAGCTCAGCGGAGACTGCAAGAGTCAATTACCAGATCTGACAGTGCCGTGGAGAGAAAGGTACACCAGACGCACTGTAGTGATCTCTCTGAACAGGATAAAGGAGACAGGGGATGTGTGCTAATGTGAGACCAACATGCTACATTTATCACCTCACAGTAACAGTGACAGCTGTGGCATATTTCTTACTTATGCTCAGGGGTAAGACACCAAGCACAAAAAAAGGAAAAGTCAGTAATATATGTCCATTTCTGTCGCTGAATCCAATTAGTCCATACTATTGACTAACACACTGATGTCAGATTGCTCATTTTTGCTTTGTAAATGTTTTTTCGATGTTTCACAGGATACAACAGCTAAATATGTCATAGAGTTTAAAGCCATGTCTCAGTGCTGGTGCTCCCTTGGCTTCAAAATGGATTAGGGTGTTGATGATTCAACAGTGGCAATATTTTAATCAAATATGATCCCAAGGTATGCTCCCATCAAATCTGACAGAATTTGATTGATTCGTTATTCATTCTGAATGTGCTCAAAGGAGGAACGTGAATGTCAAACTTGCCGTTTGCTGGTCACTCTGACATCTTCTTCTCCCTCTTGAATTTGCTTCCTTTCTGGGTCTGTCTCGCAATCTATCTGCAAGAATTCATCCGGATATCTTTATATAATTTCTCTTTTTGCTATTCTCATATTCAAGCATACTGATGGACTACATATGTGTGTACAGTATGTTTAACATAACTTTAAATATGATTCTGGTTTAACAAAGTGCATGCACTTTCTAGCTTAGCTGCAGCACTAGAGGAAATGTATGTCTTGATATTCATCGTCGTCTGTGGGTTTTGTTGATGTGCAACAATGTTTGTTTAGAAGAGTTGGGTAGGAAACAACACTGAGGTCTTCACACACAATGATCAGGACCCCCTCAACTTTTACAGTACCATAATGATAGTTAGGGTTTCATGCCTAACCTACATTTAACAGTATGCTGACACTGATACTGCACAGGTCATGCTTGTAAGTAAAGCTATTTTTATTCTATCGCTAAAATGTCTTTCAGAACAGAAACATTTTGATCAGATTGGCATGCTGCAGTGCAAGAATTATCTCACCAGGATTAAGATTAGTGTAATGTAATGAAAAGATTACCTAAGAACCTGGATTTTTGAAGCCATTAATAAGATTATCCAGTTAAAAATCATTATTTCTTTGCTAATCCGTCAGAGCCCAGCAGTCAGGTGCAGCACAACACAAAATAACATCTTGTAAAGCTGCACACAGCAAAATGTATCATCATTTTATTGATATTCTTGGGTGTTGAGCCCTAAACAGACTATGGTATATGTGTGGCATTACATGTTACGATTTATTTATTTAACTTTTTCATTACCTGTTAAGTGACCGTTTCAGGATTTTTCTTTGACCTAGTGGAATTATTTTCTTTTAGTTAAGAAACAGATAGTTGTTTAGAAGATAATGCAATATATAATGTAATATTACACTTGTAATGACAAGTGTCAGAGGTCAATCGGTAAACAGCTGGTTAGAATAGTTTTTTTTCTATTTACTTAAGTTTAAATTACCATATGTAGTGATATTTTCTTTGCACACAGTTACCACTTTCCCTTCTCATTATAACTAGAGCTGAGGATAATATACATTTCGAAAAACAATATGAATTCACTTCTGTTTCTCGCTCCCCGAACTACTACCCCCCATCTCCCTACACGCACGCACACACACACACACACACGCACGCACACACACACACACACACACACACACACACACACACACACACACACAATCCTTATAGTGGCTGCATACCACACAATTTCCTTTATGTCAGGTGCTGTTTCTGCAAGATTTGTCATTCTGCAAACCCATTCTGGGTATGCAGGGGGAAACTAGAGAACATCAGAAGGTACTGTATGGGAAATGGTGGTCCACAGCTTGTAAACACCCCCACCTGACAACATTTCCAGCATTGTTTCTGTGGTTATTGAATGCGTTAGTGTAAGTGTGATATCTCCATACACAGACAAGTACACGTCATCACCTTTCTAAACCTGAGCTTAGCCCTTCTTTTTTGTGACGCCTACGCAGAGCAAAGTTGTGACTGTGTAGAACAATACTGCATTACACATGACACCTCAGAGAAGATGAATCTATTTCAAGTTATTGCTCACTAGTTTGACAGAAGAATGGATAGGATAAATGTAGGATATTGCTTCAAGAATTAGGACAGAACAGATAAACTCACATATATATTTCTTTAGAGAGTAGTTTTCAGAGTTTTGAATAAAACATTAGATACTATTAGATTTATTACTTTTTTATTCACCTTACTAATTGCCGGTATGTATATGATATTTGAAACACAGCAAATTTCAACTGTCTGCATCATCTTCAGCCAGTAGCGGGCCATCAGGGCCAGAAAGGCCTTCTCTGCTGGCCTAAACATCATCAGAATATAAATTTAATTTTTATATATTTTTTCCACAAATATGTATTAAATTATTCCCCATAGTCTATTCTCTTCATTTCATAGCTTTTCTCTTGGTTGCGCTGCTTCCAGCCTCAGGTCGAGAGCGGAGGGCTGGCCTTTACGTTAGAGCTTTTATCCAATCATATTTCAGCCGTCATGTGTTGCTAGGGAACAAGAACTCTGCCCTTACGCCTTCAGAATCAACAGTGCTGGCGTCTGTAGCTTAAAGTTAACGGAATCTAAACTGTGGTGTTAACCAATCAGATTTCGAGTTGGCAACACCGAGGCCAGCATGCAGGCGTACAATGACGTCAGCACGGGCACGTCTTTTGATTGGATGCGCACTGGTGAGAGGCGGAGCTAGCAACCTGAAACTGACCCTGAATGACCCTGTGGCACCTGAACGAGCTAGCGTTAATTTGTGTAGTAGATAGATATAGAAGCGTTGTTTTTGTGTTATTTTTTTAACCCACAATGGCTGATGGAGGAGAAGAGATATATTTGGTCGCAGAAATACAGCAACGCCATTTTCAAGACGGACTACGCTATGTTAAGGTGATACAACGCCTAGTTATAATGCGTTTCTGTCTAAATGTATAGTTTCTAGAGCCATGGTGTCATAATGATGGTATTAAGAGGTGGATTCATTCAGGGAGGACTGTGGAGGACATCACTGAAGGCCTAGGTGTGAAATGTTCTTCAGCCATATTCAGAATAATCTCTTTATCCATAGCAATATGTAAACTAGCATGCTCCTCAGTGACTTATGTTGTCAGTCCAGATGCTTTAGAAAGTCAGTTGATACTTATGATTGCGTAGTGGTTGATTACCCAAATAAATGCATTCAGATATATTGCTGAACTTGAATATACTGATGTAACAAATCTCATCAAGCAGTATGACTTTGGTGATCCCCTGACTTCATATAGCAACATCATTAGGTCAAAATGTGTCCACTACTTTGGTTTATGATTAAATACTTGACATTTCCAATATCACCCTCTGCAGCACTTTGTTTGTTAAGCAAATTAGCAAATGTCAGTTTACTAACGCAGTTAGCTTAAATGCTAAACATACTTCCTACTAAACATCTGCATGTTAAAATTGTCACTAACGTTGAGCTAACGTTAGCATTTAGCTCAAAGCACCTGGGCGTCTAAATATAGCCTCACAGAGCCGTTAGCATGGCTGTGGACTTTTAAGCTGCCCTCAGATGATACCACATTTCCTCTTCTCTCACCGCGAGGTAAAGCACATAGCGTAGCACCACTTTTAGGCAAATTTCTTGTTTCATGGTATAAGGATCACAACTGAGCATGATGTATCCCCTTTACTGTATTCTAAAGGCCCAATCTATGTTTTTTTAACCCCTCAAAATGAAAAAATGTTTATGCAATATGCATGGCAAATAAGCATTTTTATTTTTCCCTATATGCAACTGATTATAAATATTATTGCTCTTTTTTTTTTACATTACGAATGTTAACAACCCCAGTATCTACAGTAGCAGATGCACTCTCAATAATATTCCATACAACTTTAACATTTCAACAGTATGTTATCCCCTTGGTAATTCCCTCATTAAAGAATGCATTGATATCATTTAGTCCCACTACAAACCATGGAGCACTCTGAGGTCGTTTTGCCACATATGAAGTGTGACCAATCAGATTCACAATGCTATTGTAATGACATCGCTCATCCCATGCCCTTGAGCGACTGCAGTTGACTTGTGCGTGTAAAATGAGATTTTCCTCAAACCTTTTGAAATACATTTCCCCTTCACTGTGACCCAAATCTGATAACATTGTTGAAGCATAATTCTGACAAACACTGGAACAAAGTAAACATGTATTTCCATTGACATGTTTGATTTTGGTTTGTTGTTTATCTGTCTATAATTGAGTAAAGGTCCGTTGTCCAATTCAAATAGAATATTTTCAAGCATTTGTTGGTATAACACAAAACCGTAAATATATATATATTTACAAGCTAATTGGTCACAAGCCAAAGTCTTCTCCTATTTTTGTGACAGAGTTTGCTGCGCTCTGTCTTAAACTACTGCAGAACTCTGACACAGTGGAAGGTTATATTGGAGTGCCATGCTGCTAGAGGGCCATTACAGCCCATGCTCTCTGAGGTGGAAAAGCAGTGATCAACAGAAATGAAATGACCATACTGTCATCTGAGAGTGCAGATCAATCCAGGACAAAGTACTGCACACTGCTAGAGCTGCCTGACAGAGAGGTGATGGGATACTCTGCCATGGCTGGACTCCAAGGCCCCCGCCAACAAACAAAGAGACTACTTTGAAAGTTCCATTGACATAATGTGGTCATTTAAAAAAAATTAGAGATCTGGTTGACCTTGGCCACGATGAAGTGTTTACCTTGGTAATTCAGTTTGTTTAACATCTAAGCCTCTCACTGGATCTGCTGAGCCATTGTAGGGCACTGAAGTCATGATTATAAATCCCAGGTAAACATTGAGCATCAAAAAACCATAACAAATCCAGGGAATTATTAGGGTGGTACTACGAGGCCATGTGTGATTGGAGTCTGATGTAGTACAGCGTCAGGTGATATGTCATGCCTTCAAACCCCTTTGTCTAATCTGTAAAGCATTTTTTCACAAGGTCAAGGATGACTGACTGAATGTCTGTACATGATTGTGTGCAGGGAGGACCTCTTCTACAAAACACACGCCCACACACCAAACACAAGTTCACACATTTTGGTGCACACACATGCACAACAAAAAACTGTATAAATGGAGGGGGCAAGAGGGGTGTGGGGTACACTCTGCAGGCAGATGTGCTCTCTGAAGTCTCTGTGTTGCTTTGATTGCTGTTCTGCAATTTCACAGCTCAGGGTGTACAGACACGGTGAGAATAAATTAAACAGTCTATTGACCTTACTTTGTCTGCATCCAACTTTAGAATGAATTGCACTCAATGAAAAATGAATCAGAGAGCACAAAATAAATGTAAAAAAAGGACCCGATTTGTATTGTGGAATATGAACAGATACAGTACAAATTGTACAAATAATTCTGTGAAGAACTGCCCGAGCCATGTGAAATCTCTAAACACAAACATGTAAATGTCATCACCTTTCTTCCCCCTCTTACTCAACACTGTTTTTTAAAGGGGCATATTTTTCCCACTTTTTGTCCAATTAAAGTAACTTTTTGCTCTACTGTGACAATGGCTTACTTCCCATTTACATTTTACATTACATTTTGAAGTCAACATATTTTTGCATAAAGTTGCATGAAAATGATAAAGGTTAGAGATTGATGCAGAGCAAGACAGTGCAGCAAGTCACTTGTTAAGTCTTGGGACATCCCCACAACCTTTCATACAATCTCAATGAAGGCCTATTTATCAACTGAATGTGAACACATACTGGTTTATGTGTTATACCACAGACATACAAAGATGTGTTTAAATACCTGTATAAGCTTTTATATGCTTTTATATATTTTATTCATATATCGATCAAATTAACAATTGGGGTTGCTTCGAGGATGCACGGGAAATAAATGAATGCATTCATAGAGAGATTGAAAATCCTGACCCGGGTATTGAATTCCAGTTGAATCAGAGGCAATAAAACCATATATCACAATCAGCATCTGTATACAGTGAGTCGTGTGTAGCTAAAATAACAGATGTAGCTGAGATGTTATTGTACTACAGCGGTCTGCTGAGCACTTTACTGTATATCGACCTCTTGTTTTCAGTTAATAGATTCAGTAAAAACCCTGCCGGGGCTTTGGGAGGTGTTTGTGGTTTATGGGGTTGAGTGGCTGTCGGTGACCGGGAACAGTTAGTCAGTCACCCATGCAGGTGTTACTTAAGCTAAGTCCTTGCAGAGAACCCAGGGATTGGCTGTGGCCATCTCCTTGCCCTGCATGCCCTGATCCTTATGTCCAAGCATTTATCATTATGGAGTCTATACGCACAACATACATTCATTGTCACTGCCACTATGACAATTGCACTAGCTGTTGTTTCGGCTGTTGCAAATATGCTGCATAGTTTGCTGTCGTTGTTCGCTTCTACAATGTAAATACACAGTTAACAGCGCAGATAGTGTTCGGGAATCTATACTGTGACACTCTGCACAGAGATAGGTATCAAAAGAGTCGATGGTGGGGATAAAAACACCCTGTTGCTAGGATCCTGCTTTCAGCTTGAACTAAAGTGTACATTTTCTTCTTGCCTGTGTGCATTTGGAAAATGGAGGGAGCACTCAGAGGCGACATTAAAGGACAGCTTATAAAATAGTAAAGGTGCTACAGTATCACATGGCTTGCAGATGGTAGAAAGCAAACTGGTTATCATTTTAGAGGATGAGGGAAGGACAATAAATTTGGTGAGGCTGGATCATAAGACCGTCCAAAGTTAAAATATTTAAACTCTTTGCCGTCCTCTGCAACATCATTTACAACCAAAAGTTATGTAGCTCCCTCACATAAGGAGTATGCATGGGCAATCAGGACAGTGAGAAGTTAACAACACCCGGTATTTTATGATCAGAGATTGAAATGTGTTGGCGAACTGATCTTACGGGAGATGTGAGTTAGCAGTCTGCCCTCAAAAATGTATCAGAAGATTGATACAGAGTGGAGCGTTTTTAACTGCAAACAAAACATGGACTTCCATGTATTTATTTACTGAAGTCGAAGGTAAAGCCGTGTGCTTAGTTTGTGGAGAACAGGTCGCAGTGTTTAAGGATTGCAATTTGAATCGCCATTACGAGACGAAACATGCGGAGCAACAAAAAAAAAAATTCATTTTTGGTTCAGAAGATGTTGTTTCTCTTTGGATCTCCCTCCATATGTGAACAAACATTCTCCGTGATAAAGTTTAACAAATCCAGACGATCACTGAGGATCACCTGTCTGCTATCCTTTGCTTATCCACCTCAAACATTCAACCTGACTTCAGTGCTTCGTTGAAGCCCAACACAAACTAGATTTCTCACACTGAACTGAAAAACAGAAAATGAGGTAATTGGACTACAAACAATAGTGATAAAAGTACTAATTAAACTAAAACGTGATCCCTGTCAGTGTTATATTATATATGGATCTTATATTTATTTGGATCATTATTCCTGCTGCAGATTGGAGCTTCTTTTAACTCCTTTATACACATTTGTTCAGTTTGGGAAGTCTGGAAGGGTTTGAAAAATTGTAATGTGCAAAGTAACTCGTAACTAAAGCTGCCAGACAAATGTAGTGGAGTAAAAAGTACAATATTTCTCTCTGAGATGAGGTGGAGTGGAAGTACAAAGTTGAATAAAATGGAAATACTCAAGTAAAGTACCTTGAATTTGTACTTAAGTACAGTACTTAAGCAAATATAGTTAGTTACATTCCCCCACTGATCATGACATCCACTCTTACCACTCGCAGCTTATCAAAACCATACAATTTACTGCTTTTTATAAAGAGGTGGAATAATATTGAGCAGGATTGAGTTCAGTCTATTGGTCCGGCCCTCCACAACAGTCCTTGTTTCTCATAAGGCCACTTGGGAAAAATAATTGCCCACCCCTGAGTTAAGGCTATTATGGCTGACACTCAAAGTTTAATTTCTGTATGAACTGACAAACAGCGAGACAAGGAGCTGACTGCCAAATAATCACCTTAATATGTGCATCGTGCATTACGTCAGCTGCAACATGGGTTGCTTACCTGTCAACATATTGTGCCAATTCTGCATCAATATAATTTACATTTTTAATGTGCCTAAAGCTCTCTTCTCCTTTGAAATGCTGCAAAAATATGCATGCAAAACTATGTACACAGCGGGCAGTTCAGGAGGCCTGGGTGATTAGAGCAATCACAACAAAAACAGATCTGGACTGGCTTTGCCCGTTTAGAAATCCTCAGCAGTCATTGAGTAAACAGAGGGTTGGCCTGCCTTGATCAGCAACTATATCTCTGCTTGGATCTGTAAACACCGGAATAACATATTGTGTGTAGGCAGCTTAAATAACCACCTACACTCTGCCCCCCGCCCTCTCCCTCTCCCTCCTCCTCCCACCTGCCCACACACGCATGTCCTTTTAAGATTAGATCAATGTTGATTCCTTTTTAATGATTTGATTTGTAGCACATACACGCAAATATGCTGGGTGCTTTCCCATCGAAAACGATCATCTGTTTGGGATGTGAGGCTTTGAACTAAGGTCACTATTATGTTCCTTAAACGAGCTTCAGATTTTGGCACATTATCCTTTCCATCATGGCCTCGATGGGACGCATAGTGTGAACATTGGCTGTTGGTGTTCAAATCCTGCTGCACTAGTACGGCAGGTCTAAACCTATATTCCACAATCAACCAAGAAGGCTTAATGTGCTTGCACTTCTGCTTCAATGCTTTATACTGTATTGCGAGTTCTTAAGTGTACACATGAGCTGTTATTACAGCGGTCCTGCACAGTTAAATGGCCTTTTGTGTGGAATATTTGATGGACCACTAGTGCCCTCTGTCAGCCTCCACCGGGATATCACACATTTTCACCTTTTACTTCTGCAGGTTAATTTGACTTCGTTGTGCTTTATTCTTGATGGGAGTTGCATTATATTTTAAATTTACTGCAGCATTGCTGAGTTTCATCAGATGAGTGAAACTTCTGTTTGTTTTGTTGTGCTTTGACAATATAATCTTTTTCCTCTGGCAGTACATTTTTTTACTACAATAAGTCTTACCTTAAATCAATTATTATAATGATACATGGTACTGTATGTTGTTTACTAATGCAGTAAAACAATTCCTGGTTTGATGATTAATGTTAAAGTATTTGAATGTGGAATACAAATATAGCATTCCACAACCCTAATTAGTACATTTTGTTTCATGTATGCTGTGTGAATCTGTATTGTCAATACACGAAAGTCAATATGTCTCTTAGTATACTGTTCTCCTATTAACCTTCAGTTTGTATCACTGACATCACACTTAACTGAATCCCCTGATCTGTTAATATCTGTATATGCCGTTTTTTTATCTAGAATTTGTACAAATTCAGCCCTTTTTCTAAATGTCATGCCACATTGCTTACCTATAAAATAACAAAAACAATTGCAGGATTATGCCAATTAGAATAAAATAAATATTTCTTGCAGCACACTTTGCAGTTGTAAGTATGAGGATACGACAAGTAACCAGAGAGTCATGCAGTAACCAAACCCGTGGGTGTAAAGGCAGTGGGCTCAATCTGAGATGAAAGGGTCCTGAGGCAGCTATCAAGTGTTTGTTCGCGTGTGTGAAACTGAAAATTGATTGTGGCAAAGGAACATCGCTTTAGACACGTAATATCTTTATCTACTCTCGACCACGCGAGACATTTTCCAGTGTACGTCTGTCTATGTACCCTCATTGTAGTTCAAGGCAAATTAGACTAAATGTAGACTAAATTACAAATTCAGAGCATTAACTTAGCAGCAAACAACTATTTGCTATTTAAATATTTGTGAATAAAGAGAGTAATGGTGTCCTGAGCAGAGAATTAGCGCTTACCGCACAGTTAGCTGACAGCCGCTAGCTCAGCTGTTGCCATGTTGAGAGCCGTGTGGAGCCAATCCCTCAATCATAGATACTGTATGCTCTGAATTTGGAAACATCTTTAACATTGATATCATGTTGTGTTGATGGAATGAAAGGCAGAGGATTCCATTGCAATTCATTCAGGGTTCTGTTATTGTGCATTCTGGCCTTCTGGAATAGTTTACACTCACACCTAAATGGGATAGAGCCATGCTGTTAGCTTAGCCTTTGCTTTCTCTGCTGTCAAATTTGTATATCACTTAAATACTTGGCAGTCCCATAAGGATAAGGGTGCTTTCATCTTGATCACTCTGACGAACTCTGTGGAATAGTTACATCACTTGTGAATGTCATCCAATTCCTTTTCTTGGAACTTATTAAAGAGCAAACCATTTCATTTCTGCAATGCTATATATAAATGTTCAGATGACTTTTCAGAGAAATGCAACACGCTGATAACTAGCAGAGATCTGACAACTGATATCAGAGAAGCCAATTAAACTTCCTGAAAAGTTCACTTGTTTTACTGTGATGGCAGATACGTTTTAGAATTTCGATTTTCAAGTTTGTCTAGTACAAGTTCCTATAAAAGGAAAGGATTGATCACAATACATTTTTTGCATGGATGTTATTATTATAAACACATTTTGAAAATTCAATGCGTGTGTGTTGGTATTAGAAAGAAAGAGAAGGAGCATAATTAGAGAGCTTTTAGCACTTTAGTAAAGAAAAATGAACTCTGAACTCTTCCTAATGTTTTAAAGGTTTTACAATGATTCAGTCTCATATTGTCTTTGGTTTAAAGGAAGTATCTCTTGAATGTTCAAGATGTTAGTATCACTCCTCAGATTAATATCATAACATATTGGGTTTACTTAATGTGTTCATAGTTGTGTAACCATGTTAGTCCACTTTATGCTGTACTTTTGCCAAAGAGGTTTAAAGCATCCAGGACACAGACACCAGGGGGGGATCCTTCAGCCATGATGGCAGATGATCAATGTCATTTGGTTGAGGTCACATGACGGAGATCAAAAAAATCCAAAGGGTGTCAGGAGTTTCTTATAGTATAGCAGACTATCCACCATACTCATGAGAGATGTTAGACTACGTCAGAAAATGATATACTGTAAAGATTAGGACATAATATGAGATACCATTTTAAGATCACATTAAAATCTAAATCACATATAAATCAAGCAAAATATTAGAAGACATCGGCGGCACTTATCTTCAAATTAGTAAAATAAACCTGCATACTTAGCTTTACCTTATAGTCAACTGATGCTGTCCCTTTTGTTACCATAGGAGGGAGCTGCAGTAACACATAATCTGTATCAATGTTAGAGATGTGCAGAACTACCATGGTTGATAATATATAAAGTTTGTAAAATGAACAAGAAAACATGAAGATTGATTGAAACAATAATGGGAGGATTCTTACTGTTCAGGTGAAAGAAGAACTCCTGTAGAAATGCAATGCTGACTGAATGAATTGTCTCCCCTCTCTGTCAGCAGGCCTAATGGTAACTACTGCTACGATCCTCTTTCTACAATTGTACTGCGACCACTATTGTCAAATACTGGCTCTGCTTGTGTAGAAGGACAGGTGACAGCCACTCAATCCACCAAAATAATTTGTTAACATTTGAGGAGCGATAATCACAAAAGGACTGAGTTTAAATGACTTTGACCATTGTTGGCATCCTTGATGCTCTATAGATGGATAATTTTATCGGCAAGGTCACTGTTGCAACAAGAAAACTGCAAGATAAAATTGCAGTAAGAGGTCATTATAGGTCTTCCATTTATTAATGTCTAATTCTATTGATTCATTTAATTAACATGACCTTTTTTTGCAAGCAGAGCTCTTGGAGGCTTTTATGTGATCTATTGGCAGAAATTGAATACAATATTCACATTTTCATGTAAAATTACCTGAAACTAAGATTTGTGTTTTTGTTACCTTAGAATGAGCTCTTCGAACTCAAACGGACCCGATAACAGGTGGACAGGGATTGCCTCTAATTCAATTGGACAACAATTGGGTATACAGCATTTACTTTGTGTTGCAAATTAATTCCATTTTGTTCATATTTCATCAATAGTTCAATTCATCAAGGAACTCCCCACTGAAGTCAGGACTGCAGTGCCACTTTGGATTTATTCATTTATTTATGTGGGTGTTTGTATGTACTACTTTGACGTGTATGTGTCACCTGTCCTGTCTTTAAGTAGTTTGATGTTTCTGATTGCAGTGGGTAAATCTGGAGCACCTGGACCCAGTGCTCATTGAACAGACAGTATTAGCCACAGTGGTTGGCATGAAACTATCTCCCTCACATACATATTCACACACATACATATTAAACCGCTGATGTCCCTACCTCGATTTACTTCTCAAACTAATTCATATACTGGCATTTTCTCGTGGGCCTGGTTGTGACATAATTTACCTTTTTATTTTGCTATGCAGACCACTTATAACTCCACACAGAAATGCACTGCAGGATTTATTTAAATAGCCTTATATAGACTAAATCCTTTAAATTATGATTTAAGTCAGCATGATTTGCATGACTCCTTTGAGGAGCTTGTCAGATATTATCATAGTTTTATTTTTTATTTTTTTATGTCAGACCTGCCTAAAAAATGAGGTGCATTAGAAAGTGCAGACTGGGTCTAATTGAAGAAAATTGCTGTGACAGTTACTGCTGTTGTTCTTCTGCTAATGTTACAATTAGGCTTTGCTGCAGCCTTTTATGACCGGCTAAATCGCTACTTATTTTCCTACATTTATTACATACCATACTGCTGATGAGCATTGTCATCATTATTGTCATCATCCAACATTACATACATCAGCAGGGCAGATATTATCTGCCAATATTAGCCTTTGCCTCCATTACATATGTTGTTCTCTTGGTTACAATTTGTATTAAGAAATTAAAGGATCCTTCTCAAAAATACTGAAGTTGTGCATTCATGTTAAACATATTTTTTTTTTACACTCAATTATTGACTTTGATATTGGCTTGAAAAATCTCCTTTTACATTACACATCTTCTTGCTTGTTTTATAAAGTGAATGCTATTTGTGCATTGTCCCTGTTCGTAAAGATGTTAGAAGTAAGCATGTGCAATTACATGATAATTAATTAATTAAAAAATATTATATAATATACATATATATATATATATATATATATATATATATATATATATATATATATATATATATATATATATATATATTTATATAAAAGTATTTTCTCGAAAATGTGAAGAATGGCTGCAGGATGTGTAAACAATGAACGCAAATGTCCTTGAGAACACTGTAATCCTCATAGAAATACTTCTGGCAGTTATGATTTCGTCGCCACAGGAACATAACCTGGCTGCAGCCTCAGAAACAAGAGGCCTCTTGTAACCTAATCGATTGTCGAGCAGAGAGGCAGACTGGGTCCACACTCTGTGATCGGTTTCTCTGTGTCAGACTTCCCAGAATAGCAACTCGGGCGGGTTGTCTGCCGCTCCGCTCTGCTCTGGAGGAGATGGAGGAGGAAGTCAGTGGATTTACCAACTGTTGCTTTTGCTGCTGCTGCGGAACCAAACTACCTTTCAGTCCGCGCTGCGTGGCGCACGTCGTGGCTCCAATGAAGTCCATTCCGAACCGAGACAATTCAGTCGGGATCAATGTGCAAATTCATGGGATTGTATAAACTCCTACGTGTTTAAGGTAAATAAAAAAAAAAATAACTGAGCGAGAGAAACATATAACCGCATGAATCGGTTTCCTGGAGGCTATTAACTATCCATTCTGTTGCCGCTTTTAACGTAGCCTAGCTATTCAATAACATTCGACTAACAGGCTAGAGACGCTTCAGAGCTTCTGGAGGCGCATGTCTGCGGCAAAGGCAGACAAGGAGCGTCTGTCGGATGAATGGAAAGCCAGACGGGCTCTGCCGTAGACTGCGGTGATCGGGTAACCTGTTGAATTGCAGCTGTCAGTCAGCTCCAAGCCACGCGGCCGACGCAACCAGCAACCCCTTAACACGAGCAAAACACAGCGCGTTGACACAATAGCAACTAAACTGCCTTCACGGGTGTTGTTGGGTTTTTTTTCTCCAGCTGATGCTTATTTCCAGTGATGGAATGTTTTCATGCATCGCTGTCCTTAACCTGCCCGTGCGTCCTACGTGTGCGACATACAGTTCTCCCCTTTTAGCTGCTGACATACATGTCAATGCAAGAGTGTACGTGAAGTCACGCTTGTCTACATACTAGGAAGTAGTGTCAAAGATTAATCGAGAAAGGTGGAGAAATTATTTTAATGTCTGAGTTTTCTGTCACCATGGTTGGTTGTGATTCCCCATGACGGGTAAGAACATGGAGCAGCTCGCGTGCCACTACATCACAGTTTATACGCGCGAGGCTCAGCCGGTCCGACCTTGAGTCACATCTCCACACTGCCTACCCACGGATTTCCAGTTTCTTGGTTGTTGAAAATAGCTCGGCTGCTCCCTGCCGCTATGGCTAATTCCTCAGGAACCGGTGGATCCAGTTTGATCCATCCCTCTCTTTATTTCCCTTCACCAACTTGTTGAGTCTTCGCCCCTCGGTGTTCCTACCGTGAAACAAAAAAAAAAAAAGGGCGACGTGTACGGCTCGGCTCGGCTCGGCGTCGTGCGACTTTCTGGAGAAATGTCGTTAGTTTGAATCACGCGAGTGTAGGGCTCGATGAGACGGGGTCGTTGTCGCTTTTCAAGTGGGAAAAGTCGACGGGACGCGCGCAGAAGAGGCTTTGACGCAGCAACAGTCGCCGGTGGGAAACTGTAGATGCGCTCCTCCTTAACTTTGCTCTGCTTTTCTGAATCTGCTCAGATTATTTGCCAGGTAATCCTTTCATTGGAGTGTTATTAGTATTGAAACATGTTTGCCTGAAAGGAAGTTTTTTTTTTTTTTTTTTTTTTCTGTCATACGAGAGACCACCGGACGAAATATATCATTTTGACTTCTTTTGTTTTATCAAAGGGAGGTGGAGACAACGTACCACCCCTCCCTCGTCCTTGACTGAAAACACCAACTCATTTTGCAAAGGGCAGACGCTTGAAGGTAATTATATGAATCCACCTTTTTGAATATATATATATATATATGTATATATAATGCATGCTACTTTCTGTTTTTGCTTTCAGGTGTACACGTTCACTTAAATATAAAGAATGTAAAAAAAAAAGGGCTTTTCCAACTTTCTGTGACTGTAAAGTGGCCAAAGTGTCCTCCATCTAGATACAGAGGGAGGCCAAATTAAGAGCTCAGATCATTAAGGAAATTATTGCTGGCTACAAGTCAGATTGCTATTATCGTTGTTGTACAGTAAACTGCAATAAAAAAATACTCACATCCAATAAAGCTGACTAAGGATGTTGGGCATTCTGCATTTGACTTATAGGCCAAAAAGAAATCTTCAATGACACCTTTGAAGTTTTTTTTTTTTTTTTTTTTTTTTTTTTTTTTTAAGGAAAGGGTTAACTGTATGTTCTTTAAGGAAGCCAGCAGCTGTGCTGTGGCACAATACACCTTTTCTTGTGTGATCTGACTCTGTATTTAAATAGTTATTAGTAAACTTTACTACAATTCTCTCTAATGCAATGCTATTCCAAATAATACTTTTTCTAACACACTTACTTTATAGAACAAATCTTATACCCAACAATAACAATGGGCCCAGGAATACAGATACAATTTGGAATGAAATGGCAACTTATTTACAACTTCCTCAAAGAAGCCGGTTAACACGGTTATCGACATGCCCAGTATTTCTTTTTAAAGTGAATCTCTCTACAGTTGAACGCCTCTTGCTTCTTTTTAAGTTAATGCTATTTATTGTGTCACTTGGTCAGTCTAATGTTTTCTAAAAAAATTTGAAGTGATACACTTTATAGATTGCTGTGTCACTGTAGTGACTGGATCCATTTATATTCATCACTCTAGTTTTGAATATGAAGACAACAGCTTAAATAATCAATCAAATCATTTCTGAGTTGGGTCTCTTACGTGATATGTACTTTTGTAAAATGCAAAAAATGGGGTGACCATGCTAGCTTTAATTTAACGTCAACAAAAACTTGTTTTATAGAGAACATGACAATGTTGCTGTTCCCACATTTAAAATAGTTCATATGGATGGGGTAACTTTCTAAAGATACATGACTACTTCTCTAACACAAACACTGCACAGACCAGAGGCTCTGTTGTAATGCATCCCTGTGCACTGGAATCCATGCGTATGAAGCTGCTAAACAGCCTTGAGTTTGGCTATTATTATGATTTTAAACTAATTAAGAGTCTTCAGGTTCATCGTGTTTGTATGAATACTTGTTCAAGGTTAACGCTGAAGTTGCACATCATTGTTGCACGCAATTATAATGACAGAGCTCTGGCTCCACAGCTTTTGAGATACACATATTTGGTTTCGACAAATTAAGAATAAAGATAAGAAATTGAAGCATTATGTAAAAAAAACCCTCTGTTACAGAAATGTATATGTCGCCGTAATATTTCTTTTTATTCCCTGCAGCACTCCCTGCAGCACTTAAAATGGAGGCTCCCGATGACTACTGTGCTAGTAAGTCCTCCTATTGCTTACATTCTACCTTCAATGTACACTGACATTTATTAACACATACTTTACTTGCTACTTAGTTTATGAAGTATATCCAAATGTGTTTTTGTTGCACCGATGATGGTGATAATAAAGACGACGACTACGTTTGTGTGTTATTCTGTTATTGTGACTTTGACATTATTTACTTATTTTAACTTCGTGACATCTCTTCCAACTTTTTGAGACAATGCTGTGACAAAATAACATAATTTTTTGCAATCACGAGACCATGAACATTTCAAGGGATTTTCCCCTAGTGCAGGCTTTTTCCTGTTCACCCCTTAAAGGTAGAGAAAACGATGCATTACCAACATCCTGTTGAATGCAGCAGATACTGGATACGCACTTTGTGGTGCTCCATTTGCCCTTTTCTGGTTTCCTTTGGGCAGGTCTCTTGAATATATCTCTCTATCTCTTCCCTGCCCCCTTGTATTTTTGCTTTGGTGTGAAAAAAAACAAACAGGTGCCATGTTGTTTATGACATCAGTGGGGATTTTAGGTCTCCATTTGGGGTTTGTGCTTATAGGAACACTTGGCAGGTGGGGCAGGGGTGGTGGTGGAAAAGGAGGCTCTTCCTCTATCTGTCCATCTGTGGGTCGCTTCTCAATTGATACTTTCTGAACAATTAATAGTTAGTTCTGTTAGTATAAAACTGCGGGAAAACACATTCTTTTTGTGAAATGCAGCAGTTTGCATCCCTATTACCCCGATGTATATTTACTACGTGTTCAATACATTAGCAAGGCACTATGCCGACTGTGTTGTGACACATGTCATCATAATCATTCACATATACAACTATACTCACCAACACACTATACTGTACCCTGCTACACTAAATCCTACCGTCCCCTCTTACATGCAAACTTATGCAAACTTACTCACCATCATAGAACACACACATTCTAATGAGCTGAGCTGCCACACATAAAGCCACACCAGCCACACTACACATGTGCAGTTATGTAGGAGATTGGTGCTATTCACTTATACACAGTGTTATTGTCTATAAGTAAGCAAGGATAACTGTGTCTGTGACTCAGAATACTAGTATGATACATACAGCCTGACAGTGATTAAATTGTATGTGACTGACAATATTTGTGGTTTCAATTCCTGACAACCTACTTACAGCCTTGTACAGAATATAAAGAAGAAGGGATCGTCCAATTTCTGAAAAACAGGAGCTTTTCTATTGCTCTGACAAAACATGGTGTCCTTAAATGCACAGTGGCTGGATTTGTTGCTCAAAGTGTCCTTGGTCGAGATAGTGAACCGAAGTGTTCTTGGGCAAGACACTGAACCCCAAATTGCCATCGGTGTGTGAGTGTGCTGAATATGCATTAGTTTAGATGGCAGCCTCTGCCATCAGTGTATGAATGTGTGTGTGAATGTGTGTATGCTAACATGCAGTGGACAGCGCTTTGAGTGTTTGGCAAACTAGAAAGGTGCTATATAAATGCAAGTTATGTATGTAGTTGTCCACTTGGTCACTGCTTACTTTCACAGTGTAAACTAGCTTAATATGTGGCTAACAATACCTAAATAATACGTTTGACATATTTAATTATTTAATGTTAGTTTGGCAAACTGACATATCGAAACATGCGTTACTCCCCTGAATCCTGAAGCTCTTGAGTTGAAACCCTTCAACAATATTTTATTTGCTTATATAAAGTTCCTGTTGTAGGTCATTCATGCACTCTGTTGGTCTTTTTAAACAGAGAAAATACACAACCCACACTAGTTTGATCTGTAGTTTATTGCTCTAGTTAAATGTAATTAAATAGCATGGTATGGTGAAAACATATCCGGACCTGTGTTATTAATAAAGCCATTGGCAACGGATAGAAATCGTGAAACTGTATACGTTGTCCTCATACCAGACGTCTGTTATCTTGAACCATATAACATTTTAACATAGCATCATTTCAGTCCAGTAAAATGTCAGTTCATCAGTGAAACAAATCACATTTACCTGAGGTAATTCACAATAATCTGAGGGAAACTATCCAGCATCATCTTACAATAAGAACAACAAAATGCTTCTCCTATATACTTATTATATATATACAAATTAACTAACATAACTTAAGTACAGTACTCATTTTCTAATCTGTTTTATGTAACAAATTCCTCATACAGTCAGTAAATAGTGTCTTTGAAACCATCTTTACTAAACCTAAATAGTTTACTTGCAGGCGAAGAGCTAGACTCCAGCCAAGAAGTTTCAACTTTAGTTCGACCAAAGACATTAACATCGTCATCGATTAACATTGTTTACGTTCATCTTATAAAATTTGCTTGCGAATGTTGTTATTTCAGCCAGTTAAGTCAACGGTTACAGTTACTAAGACAGCTTTGGTACAATGTAAGTAATATTTAAACAGTAGTGTGAGTGAGACTGTATTGTGAATACAAGGGGGAGTTGTAGGTTGTGCAGCGTATGGGTGAGATTATGACGATGATGTGTGTGAGAGTAAGTATGATTTATGACCTAAATGAAATTCAGAAAAATCTAATTATTAATTATCTTTTGCCAGTCAAAAGTGATCCGACGGGAAAAACATCGGCTAGCTAACCACAGAGTTGTTTTTCGCAATGCCAACTTTGCTCTTCATACATTGCAACAATAATCAATAACTCTCCGTGGAAGCTTTACATTAATGCAGATTGAAAAGTTATACAGTAGCTGGATTTTACCATAAACTCTTTATTGTTTTCACTTATTTCTTGAGACCCACACTGCATATGATTTACGATCTGTTATCTGCAGATGTATACGGTTTCCCTCCTCTCTGAGTAACCCCCACATACACAAATACGGATTACCGGAAATGCAATTCATCAGTGCACATGGCTTGGCAATTAACAGTGCATCTGTAATAATTCTGGATACGGTGATTGATTTTTTCAAAATAATTGAATTCATCACTGGTACTTACAATGCAATATCTGCAGTTTTTAAAAGTTCTGTAATTGAATGCTGTCATTTGTCTATTTGTATATTTTTTCTGGGTCAGCAGTGTGTGTGTGTGTTTGTGTATGTGTGTGTGTCTGAGTGTATGAATCTTTGTCTTAAGGAGGGATCAGGGTTTGACAGGAAAAACCAGCTCCAATACACTGGGTAGCCAGCAAGCCAGAATGGAGGGCCACGTCACTCCGGAAAACAATCTCTTTGTTATTTTCAGTTCTTTACAAAGTTAGACATTATGAGCCATTTTCTTTGTATTTTATTAATTTCTGCCATCACAAGCAGGCTGATGGAGCTTGGTCTATGTTAAATTTAGGTTTATTGTCCTTGCATACGTTTCCTGAACCTATAAACCATTTATAAATGCTTGTGCTTTCTTTTGAATAACTTAAGATTGACTGTATTAACTGTAACTGTAAGAACATAAATTACATTGACCCTTGTTAGATTCCACGGAGAATGGCTGTACTTTAGAAGCTATGCATTTATTTGACATCACTGTTGAAGTCAGCAATTATTTCACTAACAACGTTTTCAACCTTGTTCAAGTCAGAATGTACAAGCCATTCCTTCCAATCATTAAATGTTTGAGGTCCCCATTTGAACAGGCATGAAAATGCATTTTCTTCACTAGCTGTGTATTTGACGATCTTAAGCAACAGACAGACTTAATATAGATGTGACTTCTTCCTTTGATTGCCAGTGATTGCCCTAAAGACCAGGACACTTGCCCTTCGATGAAGAAAGTCTTTATTTTACGTTATTCTTTATTAATTTAAAAATACACCATATTGACAGCTTTGCTCATAAAACATAATTCATTTGATACCTTTTTGATTAAATTGCTTGTGAAGCAATTTACCTTGAACCGTTCATTCTTTGCAAAGGTGCAATGTGTAAGATCAGGTCACAATTTTGGTTTAAAACATAAAAAAATGAACTAACATTATCAACAGAATGTGAAGAGCCTTTAGTGTTGACGTTACGTCAACGACATCTCTGTATTGTGTTGCAAAGATATCTACTAAAATGAGCGTGCTCAACAGCTAACTCCGGTCCATTCTGTCTTGTTATACCACTTGTACCTCAAGAAGCGATAGTGAGTCACTGTAGTGACTCTACTCTAGTAGAGGTGAAAGGCTGCCTCCTGTTTGTTTGGAGCATGTGGCCAGATATTATACATTGGACCTTTAAAAGCATTAATGGAGGGTTCTTATTTTAGCATTTGAAACCAGGCAGCCCAATGCTATTAGCTTCGGCTTGTGACAACCTAGCCACACTGCTGCCAGGCAGTTGTCAGCATCTGCTACAGTAATGGAAAATCCTTCATGACAAATCTGGGCCACTCCTGTCTCCAGGACAGCATTGCCAAGGGAGAACCAGCGTCGGTCACCTGAGATTTCCTCCAACCCCAACCTGTGCAACCCGAGCCCAGGCCCAGGGATTGTGTCATGGACAACGTCTCCCAGTATGCCCCACACAGTGGGGCCGCCACTACAATGTAACAATACCATAGAGGAGGTTGTCGAACTAAAAGGAGCTGACATAGCAATTGGAGATCTGACACAGATTTCTTTTTCATGTATAAGGGATCATTGCAGACATATTCAGTACTGACAAATTGTAACAAGGCCATCCTTGTAGCGGTTTCAGATGTAACACCTTCTTCTCAGCTACAGCTATTGTTGCATACATTTAAATAGTGTGAGGAAGTCTGATGTCATTGGAATGGATAACTTTCACTTTTTCACAGTTAATTGGAAAAATGTTATTTGTGCTGGTGGTAAATGAAGGCTCACTTTGGTTCCTAAGGGATCTGACACCTGGGTCAGCAGGGGTGTTTGCCTGTTGCCACTGTATTGTTCTAGTGACCCTGACGGGCCCGGGGTGTAAGGGGATAAGGGATTGGTTTGCTCTCCCTCAAACCACACAGGACACAGGACACAGGGCTATCCATAGCCTGGGTTCTGTACAGACTGCTGAGAGGATGCAATCTGATCCACATTTGCTGGACATTAGGATCCCATAGGTACATATAGACAGTTTAGTTAGTTGCCTTGTGCATTCTGTATGGTGACATCCATAGTGGCCATTCAGGTTAGGCTTTGAAGGACATCTGAGAGTAGGATGAAATTAATCATTTTAAATCTGAGAAGGAATTACCCTAGAAGGTTAGGTGTGGCGTGTATCGTATCATCACAATCTTTAAGAATCTCATCCTCTAAAAAATTATCTTCGTAATGCTGAATTTTTAGAAACTCTTTGTGTCTCGCTTGACCACCTTTTATTTTTTATTTCCGTCCTCTTCTTTGTTTTAAACCCCTAATCATTACATAGTTGCATATATAATACCAAAAAACCTCAAAGCTTTTTTGTCACATAACTGCCTAGTATTGTACATTTTGTACAACTACAGTATTGTACAACACAATGTATATTGATGTTTTTCTGCTTGTCCCCTAGGCAACGGCCAATGCTCTCCCGGTAAGGAGAACTCAAGAATGTTAGCGGATGCATCAACACCTAATGGACGGACAGTACCTCAGGTTCCTAATTCCCCCAGTGGTGAGTGCTCAATCAATAGATACACATTTCTGCTATCTGCCAAGAACAACCACAGTATGCACACACACACACACTGTTTCTCATTTAAACAATTGTACCAAGGCTGTCAATCAATTACTATTTATGATACAATTAATTACATGATAGGCTGATTAATTAATACAATTATAAAAATGTACCATATATATAAATATTTGCTTGAATAAGCAAATAAAAATATTTCAGCTCAAAAACATATTGATGACACATGATTAAAGCACTGAACGGGAATATCAAAATGGGGCATTAGAAGACGATACATGGGTTTATTGGCAATATGTTTTCCAAATACATCATCATTAAATATCACTTATCGCCCTTAACAGAACAGTTAAAGGCGCAAAATCCGAGATTGGGAGCAATTTGATTGCCTCTCAATGGCTCTCAAAAGCTCATAACTAAGTGTGCTAACAGTGCTAACAGTGAAAAGTACTGGGTTAGTGCTGGCAGACCTATCGGTGTTCACCTGAGGGGGGACAGAAGGGTGGGTGCTACACTTCCATGACGGGGTGGGTGTGTGTGTGTGTGTGTGTGTGTGTGAATGAGGGGCAAACTGCAAAGCATAAATCACATAATCACATAAATACCAACCAAATACCATAATCCAAAAAAACAAAGAAGTTATGAATGAAGTCCTGTCTCAAATAAATAATACTAGAAATTTGGGCGCTGTAACCTATATCCTTGACAATTTTAGTCATCCAAAGTCATTATAGTTCAGTCAATTTTTTGTCATTACTTTTTCTCTCAAATTTATATAATCTTAGTCCTGTGTCAAACATTATTTTCCATCAGATTATAGTGAATATTTCTGTCATCTAGTCTAACTAAAACAATTGTCAAACTTATTTCCCTTAAGATTGTATATTATCATTATCTGATGAATAATACAGGTTGAATGATTAAGAATGCAGCTTTGCATGGGCATCATAAGTAAAAATACTATTCAATAATCACTGGGAACTTTGATCATTCTTCAACGATGACTAAGGTCATGACAATAAAGATACGGTTTGATAAGGTCTTAATTTGTTTAAATACATTTTATTCTTGTCTTTTTTGTCAATTATTTTGTGTGTCTAATGTCATCACCAATAGTGTTTGACATCAGTGCCATCATCGCCTCGTTTTAGTCATGGAAGAAAAGGTCTGTGATAAGCATATTTCGTCGTTGTTGCAGTCAGCTAAATTAATACCGTTGGCCTGACCCCATATATTGTGAGAAAGGCCGACCTCCAAGGATTGTGACAAAAGGTGCATGCACATACATACTACCTCTCATTTATGACAGTCTATCTTCCAAGGCAAGCAGCACCAGCTTTTTTATAAGATCCATGTCTACATCATCTCTGGGGCATCCCTGCGCAACAGCCTCTTCGTGGACAAAATCGTCACTAAGCTGGTCCAAGATCCTTGGGTTCTGAGGGTTGGCAGTAGTGGACAATGATAGCGAAGGTTTCTCAGACTTCGAGGATGCATAGCTCTAGACATCATACATAGCAGTAATCTACTTTCCATCATCCTCAAGTAAGCCCATGGCCAGAGATTTCTCTTCAAAAAGCGTATAGTTTGTGGCCTTATACATCTTGAGGTCCTCAAAGCTTTGTGGGCTTCTGACATGAGCCAGGAGCAACTTAAAATACTGTAAAATCTCTCTTGATGTACGATGGCATGGAAGGAGCCAACAAATTCAACATTGATGCAACACTTATATTGGACCCAGGGGTTGTCAGGAACGACCCATCTGCTGTAAAAGATGAAGCCATTCTTCTCAATGGTGTGACCATCGTTTGGGCTTCTGTAATTAGGGTAGCCATGACCATTGTCTGGCAGGTGAGTCTCCTGTCAGAAGGTTTTAGAGTAAGTTCTTGGAACAGATGCCATTGGCCATACAGGGACAGTTAGGCCTGCTAGGTTGGAGTCCATTCATTACGAGTTGAGACACCGACCTATACAGCTCTAGTTCCTTCCTTGAGTCAGGTATGTCTGCCCTAATGGTCTGATCAATGTTGTCAACAGTCAAACTCTCATGCCGGAGTAGCAGGATGTGTGATTTAATCCCCTCATATGTCCCTCAATAGTATGTCCTCTAGCCTTCATCTCCCCTTCATCTTAAAGATTAAAGCATGATCTGTTAACCAACCCTGCTCTCCTCACTCTCTCCATGCTCGCTACTGAATACTGAATCAGAGCTGAATACTGATGGACTCTGTAACTGGCTTGCAGTTCTTTACTCCTGTAGTACTTCAACCTTGCTGCTTCTATCTTGCTGTGCTGATCACAGAATAACTTGTGGGTAAGTTTACCTGCCTTCAGTAGAGTGTTGAAAGAGTTGGTTTTCTGTTGTAGATATACCCTGAAAAACTTTTGAAGAGCTACTTTCTCCCTGGCTTGGTTTCGAGGAACCTTCAGGATGGGATTCCTAATGCTGAAGCTAGCATCCAATTTTAAGGGTTGGTGATGTTCTTCAAAAGTTTTTTTTTTAAATAGTTGTTGAAATTATCATTACATCCAGATAGCAGTCCATAAATCAAATGTACTGACCAGAAAAAAAAGAATTATACAGTATCTGTGGCTTTCGCAGAACTTTTAATAACTCCTTCCTGCTAGACTACATACAGTACCTGCTGCCGGAACTCATTAAGCTATTATTATCATTTTAAAGCAGTCTATAAACTGCAAAAAAATATTTCTTATGTTTCTTATGTGCTTAATGTATTATAATCTAGCACATGTGTTTAAAATGCTGGTATTACCATTTATAGAGTCTTGTTATCACTTAATGATTTTATTAAGCATCTTATAAGGGCCTTATCCCCTATAAACTTACACTTACCAGCGTTGCAAATCCATCGGAGCTATATGAAATTGAACTGCATGTGTGACTTCTTGTGGAGCTGTCCAGGCCCTTCTGAAATTTCTCTTCTTCTTTCTTAGCCATCTGATATTTTCTATTGCTGACTCACAGTACACCGTTGACCTGAACATTTCCAGAATGTTGTCAGAAATTAGATATATGTCCCCGGGGGCCTCATGTTGGTTGCGGGCAGTTAGTGTTAATTGCTATTTTTAAAAACTCCATTTGAATGAGTATGTGACGACTACATTGGACACCATGCATTTATAAAGGCAATACACTTAAAACAGGACTTGTTATTTATTTATTTATTTATACATGATGCATTTACTAGATTGTAATGCCTGTAGTGGACACTATGCATGAAAGGAGTAAAAGGAAAGTATGAGTAATTAATTACCTGTGGCCTCTTGCAGCTCCAATGATCATTCTCTGTTGATTGTCCTCACAGTGCTCAACTGAAAAGTCAGATAGTTGTTTGAAATGAGATAAACAAAACAGTTCCTTATCCATGTTTTAAATTTATATTATATGACTCTGACTGTAGATGGAAGGCTTGATAGGAAAGCATGATTAATAAGAAGTTAAGAAGCACAAAACTAGAATGCTGCTATCTGGCTACTTTGTTAGCGGCAAATGGTAAATCAATAATATTCTGCAGAATTCTTCTCTGGAGATACACTACCGCGCAAATTGCAGGCAGTGACTTCTTTTTTCTTTTCTTTTTAGGCATGTTGTAAACGCTAGTACAACAATTTCTGTCGTTGTCCTCTTCTTCTATTATATTTTCAGTAGATTCCTATAGAGGAGTAACCACTTTGTGTATGGTTGAAAATGTAGAACAGTGACAGTAGTTCCGCTGCAAGTGTTTATGTCACATTGGAAGATAAACTATGGAAAAGCAAGCCCCCTGAACCTTGCATGAAACATGTTAGCATATTAGAGGAATAGGGTAGAAGTGACTGGACACACAAACACACAAACTGCTCTCCAATTATAGTTGTGTGATGAGAAATTCTAAGAAAAACATTTTATAAGATAAGGATGGATACATATTACAGTAGCAGTACTTTCCACACAGCTTAAGAGCTTTTGCCCAGAAATGACATATTGCAACTAGAATATCACACTTGTTGAGCGATATAACACTTACCCAGAAATATTGCCAGGTTCCTTTAATTCTATTGATGTGACCTTAGATTAGCACCAGCAATGTCACTGTGAAGCAGCAAAGTAAGAAAAGGGGAAACTACAAGAGACGAGGCAACTGTGGGAGAAAAAGGGAAGCTTATTTCCCACAAGTTTAAAGATACAGGGAGACGAGCTGGGCCATGGTTTCACAGGGAGATACTCTTCACTGATAAGAGTGTTTGTCATTCTGGAAGTTGCCTACCATGAATTGCCATTTGAGGTTTTGTTACAAAAGAAGGGCTACCTGATATCGTCTGCTGAAAATAAGCACGATGCGCTGTCAAATTTCGGTGCCCAACTGTAAAACTTTCAAGCTTAAACACAACTTGTACAGCAGTTGTCCTGGAGTTCACCTTTCTGGTGACAAAAGGTGTAGGAGTAGAATTACGCCCTTTGGGCCAGATGACAGTTTGGGTGATAAGCGACATAATGCATTCTTCTTAATGATGTGTTGTTTTCAGTCAACCTCTCAATCAATTGTGATCGTTTCCCCTGCTTTATGGATTATGGGAAACTCAGATAAATCACAGACTTGTACTTACTGTATCCACAAGAGGAGTAGAAAAATGTCAAAACTTTATCTTGGTTATTTTTATTGCTGCTTTTGTCGTAGCAACCGTCAAGGGTATCCTCATCTGACCACTCTATGCATTCCACTCTGCCACCCTGGAGAGACAGATGTAAAGATACAAGGAGCTGAATAGCAAAGACGTTCAGGTCTGCTCCGTGTTGCCAGGATACAGCTGTCGAAGGCAAAGCTCGATATCAATGTGGGTATTGGAATAAGTGTTTCTTCTGTACAAACTCGGGTATTGGAAACACACAGGATCAGTTTGAAGAATACAGTTGCTTTGTGGAGATTTCTCTCTATACCCCATGAAAAGGAAATGTTGCCTGAATATCTAAATATATTTTACTAGCCTCTGAGAGTTAAGTGGAACTGCCTGCAGGGACAGTTGATGGATACAATCGAATGGGAAGCATTTGTAAAACAACGTCATATGCCCCAGTAAATCCCAAAACAGGATCATCAGAATGAGTATGTTTTGTTTGGATGATGTCCAAACGTTTGTTTCCGCATTTTGTAAAATTATTAATTTGATTCTATATATATATCATTTATGTGTGTAAATGTCTGGGAATAGAGCTAGATCCAAGACAGAGGAACTGTTTCCTTACTTCAGAAGACAAAATTAGGCTGCTTTGTGCTACCATTAGAGTCCTGTGTTAGACCAAAGATACACATATTACTCAAGCATTGTCTCGTCTAGCCTAACTTGTCAGCTCATTTGGTTTGTGCATGATAAAATAATTATATTACCTTACAGAGCAAATTTTTTGAGTGTTTGGTTGAACAATTTGAAACAAATTTTCCGGTTGACTGAATGTTAAACAGTATGCACATTCCAGGTGATTCTTGGGACAAGAGTCACCTGGAGTGTAGGTGAATGAAACTAGGTGTAGCTGTGCGTGTGTGTTCTATCCTCTGCATAATTCGTTTTGTGTTCAAGTATTACTAATTGCTGGTGATAAGTAGAGACTGCAGGTGGTGAATAGTTTCCCTCCACAGCCACCCACACACCCACACACAATTATACAATCTATTGCTCTTCTCCTCCAGTCAGTCTCCCATTGCTAGTCATGAGTTCTAAGTTACAGGGCCTCTGACACTCCCTTTTCTCCCCAGGGACAGCCAGGAACCAGACCAGCCTGTTTCTCTTTCTCTCTCACTCTTTTTCTCTGTCAATGTGTCAGTCCATTCTAATGCTGTCTACGCGTTGAGTTGCTAAATTGGATACCCACTCCATGCCCATTTAATTATATATTAGTTCACACCACTATCCCTCTTAAGTCAACATATGTCCATAGCAGATCATTAGACCTCGAGCCAAAGCAGGCCATCCAGCGACCAGCACAGTTCATTTCAGACCAGCACAGTTTAAATAATTTCAACAGAGGATACGCTCCCTAATCTCAACTCTAACCACACGCTCTACCCTCGGGATGTAGACAGCCTCTCTTCTAACCTAACCTAGGTCAATCCATCCATTCCAAATAAACAGAGACCATTTTGGTGTAATCTGCTCATGCTTGACCAAGTCATGGAACCAAGGGCCAGCCAAGACTACATAGTTGCCAAATGGTTCATGGTTGCTTTAGACCATTTTTGTCGTTGAAGTTCTTTTATGGCACTCCCATGAAACCTGCAGTATTTACATTTGACACTGTAAATTGTACATCTCAGCATTGCCATTGTTATATCTTACAGAACTGAAAATTAAACAGGAGGAAGAAACAGCGGAGGAGGCTGACGACAGAAGCCCAGCAGAAATAGGCCAAACAGGGGAGGAAGGAGTTTCATTGGAGGAATCCATGACTGACAGCCCAAGCAATGTACAGGATGGATTATCAGAGCCAAACGTGACAGCTGATTTAGGAAGTCGACAAACACATGGTAACAATCATGCCATTTACAAATGCCATTTAAAGAAGCTACCTGGTACATCTTTAGGTATTGACAATCCACACAGGATTTGTCTTTTTCTTATGATTAGAATCTGGGCGGTGTATGTTTCCCCACCTTTAGGGTGAGTCACACATCATTTGTTTTTCTCGACAGTGGGTGTAGAATACTTTCTGCTTTTTTTCTTTTTTAGTTTTGTTGTTTGTTGAAGGACAATAGCTTAGACTTGGAACTATTATCAGGAAAAATATCCTTGGAATCCCCCACAACCTGTTCCAACTGACGCCATGACTTTTCTGGTTGTCACAACATTAGGATCATATTTCTCTTTTTCAACTCGCTGCAGTTCAAAAGATTTGCCGACAGAACAGCATGACAGTAGCTGTGATTCAATGTCAAATCAGAAGTATGTACTGAACTGTATCATTCCACATGATATAAAGTCCACAATACTATTCAAGAGAGGTAGACAAGCACACATCCACATGTGTTACTCTGGAAAACATTGCATTTCTTTGGAAAATGTACACAAGTAAATGCAGTACCAGCTCCTTTTTTATTGTATATACTTAGAGATCTGCAGGATACCCACTTCACCTGCTATGCATGTCTTTGGAATGAAAACAACATGGGGAGAAGATGCACGTTCAATTAAATTAGTTTTAGTCATTTCAGGTAGGTTCAATTCATTTTAGTTAGCATAGTAATAGTTTAATCTAATTTAAAACAGTCCAAAAGAAGTTAATTTTTTTATTTTTATTTAGTTCAACATAGGGCAGTTCACTTTAGTCTATGTTAGTCCAGTTAATTTCTCGTTAGTGCTTTGTCACTAACATATGGTAGAGACAAAGTCAACTGTCATTAGTGAATTAGTTCAGTTCGACACAAAAACCAGCTTGCAGGTTTGTTAATACTTTCTAAAAACATCTTCCACAATGTGTGGTATTGACTTCCTGTGCTTGCCTCTATCAGGTGACAGGCCATTCCAGTGCAACCAGTGTGGCGTCTCATTCACCCAGAAGGGAAACCTGCTAAGACACATTAAACTGCATACAGGTGAAAAACCCTTCAAATGCCCCTTCTGCAGCTACGCCTGCCGGCGGCGCGATGCTCTCAGCGGGCATTTGCGCACTCATGCTGGTAAGACTCCTCCTTGCCCTCTTCTCTTCCCTTTTTACTCATCCACTTCTGTTACCCAGAAGAGACTACAAATAAAATGCTCTAAATGTTGTGATAGACTATCTTTATTTTAATACATAAACAATTTTGTTCTGAGTATAATGCTTCTGTTACATGTACTTAATAACCCTAGTCTCCCTCAGCTGATACACTTTGTGTGACTGGGAGTCTAATATAAGAACTAACAGAGCTGTAGTAGCCACAGTAGCCATACATGCTGGTTGTTGACTTGGTGTCTCGTATCTGCTGGGGAGACGCAATGTTTTTTTATGAGCATGTTATAGACGGCGTTGTGAGTGCTTTGTGGTTAGGTACCAAGGACATGCTGTTCCTGAGTTGCTTGACTTGCTAAGGAGGAAACTATCTGTCTGTTGAGAAACACATGAGGAGTGCTGGCAGTCTCTCTCAACCGTAACCCACTTTCCTATCAGAGAGGATATGCTCTCCCCTCTTTTGCACCTTTGAAATCAAGGTCAGATAATACTGTCATTGCTGTCTGTGATGCCCCCATGGGGGTTACTCATACACAGTTCTCTTTTAAGATAGAGGTAACGTGTGTTTGGGTGCGCGTCTATGGGTATGCGCTCATTTTTTTTTTTTGTGTTTGCGTGTCGGCAATCTCTGTCCCAGTTGTTACTCAGCAGCTTCTTTTATCCATTTCCTAATATCTATAGCTCCACACCTGTCTTCCACCATCAACTATGACCATTTTCTTACTTTCACTTCCTTTTTTGTTCAGCTGAATTTGTTTGTCACATCCCCCAACCCCTTATTCCTGTAAAAAATGTGAGTACTAAGTTACATTTGCCTTCTTCAGGTCATTCAGTGGGGAATGTGAGGAATTTAATGTTGCCAAGTTGTGCTGTCATGACGTTCTCTAACGTACAGTGACACTACTCTGTGTAGTACTCCTAGCAACTTTGGCTTGGTGTTGGAAGAACAGGTGTAGCCAAAAGATGGAAATACAGCATTTAAAGAGACCCTTGAAGAAAAATGTAAGACAAAAGTGAGAGTCAGAAGAGAGAAAGAGGGGTAGGACAAAAGTGTGTCCGATTTGGCTGTTATCCCTAAGGCCAGGTTAAATTTTGGATAATGGCATCATCCACTGAGGCATAGTGCATTGGTAGAATCATTATTCAGTAAACGCTTGAGAGGCAAAGAATGTAACATTTTGTAAGACAGGAGAATTAAATTTGAGTTCCCGTTTATCAGCCAAAGGCAATCAGTCAAGTGAGTCTGAGTGCACAGTGTGCACCATTTGCATGAATAAGATTAGCGTCTGAAAGTTGGATTCTTCAGGTCCATCCAACATCTGCGCAAGGTCGTGTGTGGGTGGTTATATAAATATGAAAAAGTAATGAAGTTCATGTTGCGTGTGTGAGTGAGAGAGAGTGTAGAGAGAGTGTAGATTTGAACTACTAAGAACATGGAAGTGATACTTGATTGAATACTGCCTACTCCTTTACTAGCCAGAATGAATATTACTGCAATGACCATGCAGGTACACCAACCCATGCTTTAATAATATGGAAACTTTTTGTCATTAACCACAATTATTTGAACCTGTTCATACTCAGAAAAAAATAAATTACAATGAACAATGAGTTCTGCCGATACGGTGTCATTCATAGACCACTGAGTCCTGAATGACTGATACAGCAGAAAACCTATTATCATTCCACATGATTCACTAAAGAGAATAGTGCCTGCTGATGCAAGATCGGCCATGACTGGCCATGTCATTCTGTAACCAGTGGGTTTTATTTCCCCTCACACAAATCATCAAGAAGTAGTTCGTGGAAGAACAATGTAACATTTACAGCTGAAGGAATATTAATTTCTGAGTAAATTTTCTTCTTATTAAAAATATAATGTGCAAAATAACCTCCACATCCCTTTCTGTGGGAGAAAGAGTACTTATGTTTAAGCGTGAACTATCCCCTATCTCTAAATGTGTGTGTGTGTGTGTGTGTGTGTGTGTGTGTGTGTGTGTGTGTGTGTGTGTGTGTGTGTGTGTGTGTGTGTGTGGGTTACAGTCTCTGTGCCTCAGACTGAAACATGTTTGGTTTCTTTGTTCTCACATTGAGCACTGGATCTTCTTCTAGTAAATAGCTGTCACCATCTCAGTGAATGTCTCACTACATCGTATGGTTAATGGTGGTCGGTCACATCGGTATGCTTATGTGGCCACCAGTTCGCGCAGTCCCTTTCTGAGTCATTATGTTAGTTTTGAGAATACACACAGGACACAGAACTGTATTATAATCAATGTCTGCATTTTTAATACAACTTTTACATCAGTATTGAAACAGCTTATGTACTGTAGTTCCATTATACAAAGGTGAGGACACTGGTGACCTTAACAACTATTGGCCCATAGCTATGCTGTCCTGTCAACTCATAATTATATGCCCTTATAATTGTTTATATATATATATATACACATATATATATATGTATATATATATATACATATATATATATATATTGTGATCCATTCATTAAACGATACAGAAAGAAGGATGGATGGTCAGATAGATGGGCTGATGACTTGAGATGGATAGGATATGTCTTCGTCTTTCCACTTGTCAAGGTTGGAAGGAAGAATTAAAATTGAAATAGCACAATGAATCACACTACACCTCCATAGCAGTTTAACATTGGAGTTAGTTTCCTACCACCACCATGGGATGCATGATCAACTCCGCTATTTACTCATCACTCAGCAGTGGGAGTTAGCTGTACGTTTCAGAGACCAAAGCGTTTTGAAACGCAGACTTCACGGTGCAACTATCTTTTTCGCCCACAGCTTGTCTTTGTGTCTGGCAACAGTGGTGTGGAATCCTCACACTAGTAGTGGAACATCCATGATCTCAGAGGCTTGCTTTTGGTTTGCTTGTACTACTGACACAGTATTTACTACTACGCACCGCTCAAACACAGCGGCAGATTGCGTTCATCTCATTGGACGCTACCCACTCTCTCTGTCTGTAGCAGTGAACGAAATTAATATGCTTCCCCTTGAATGTCCTCACTTTTAGTTGGCAAACCACACAAGTGTAACTTCTGTGGGCGGAGCTACAAACAGCGCACTTCACTGGAGGAACATAAAGAGCGCTGCCATAGTTACCTACAGGGTATCGGCTTGGATCCGAACGCCAACATTGGGCCTTACACAGGTAAATTGTTTTACTAAAACTGTAACCATGAAAATGAAGGTGGCCTAAAGTGTAATGGAAGCAATACAGAAAAGATGGATCTCACAGGCGAAAAAAGCAGTAATTTACTAAGAGTATGGACAAAAAAAATATAAGTGAAAGGGGATTGAAATGATAAAAGGCTGATATGAAGCACACATTACTACAATTATTTACAGAAGGTTTTCTGGCTGTGTATTTATTATCGAATCAATGTTTTGTTTCAACTTTTTTATTTATATGTTCATCAATTTATACAGATTTCATAATGTATTAATAATTACTTCACTGCTTTTATAGTTAATTAATTAATTCAATCATTAATCATTTTAGGACAATTGAGTGACAGAAATAAAATTTCTTGAGGAAAGTTTATGGGGCAATGATAACCAGAGGTTAAAATTCAGATTTTCTTTTTGTTTTCACGTCGCAAGAAAATTGATTAAGCAATTATTTTTCTTTATTTAACTTAACACCTTCATTTATTCTTGCCATTGCTAACCCCCCTCCCTTCTCAAACCTTCAAGGTGAGGTCCCTAAAGACCCAAGGCCCATGGCGGAGCCCAACAGCATGGCTACCTTTGATCGGCCACCTGTTATTGAAAGACTGCACAGCAACGTGGGCAAGAGGAAGAGCACCACACCTCAAAAATTTGTGGGTGGGTATGAATTAAAGCCATTCATTCAATGGCTTTCTCTAATTTAGTCTGTGTGGCATGTCCATGAGGACCAGCCTGATGCACAGATGAAATTAATTTTATTTAATGTCATTACATTTCAACTCCTGTTTCTTTCTATGAATTGACATGGACATACTGATGAACTACCATGCAAATCATGTGAAAGAAATGTATATATCCAAGCATAAACTGAGTAATTTGGACTTAGCAATCACTTTGCAGGACCTCTAGAATGCATTAGTTAAATTATCATCATGTAATACCAATGATTTCACTTTTATGCTGATAGAATTGAAATATAATATGTTCTTTTTTTACATATACTTCGTTTTGGTTAGTTGTTCCTTTCCTGTTCACTCATGCATCATACAATATTCTATAATAGTATACAATAGCCCTGCCCTTTGAGCTTAGATTATTTTTCTCAGAATTTGGTTTTATTTGCCGCAATATTAAAAAAGGAGATCATGCAAGCTAGAACAAGCGGTTGACTGAGAGGCAAGGAAATGTTTTTCACTCTGTGGTTAGGTACACCTGTAACTTTGTCATTGCTCTTATCGAGAGAAAACAGCTTACCGCATCCCTGTTCTGGAGGGGTTAAACAGTGCAGTAGTAGATGGATGGGGTTTTCCACCTCATAAGATTTGTAAACACAGAATAGTAAGTTAAACATATGAAAAACAAGTCCTGAAATATCAGCAAGATACAAGTTTGACTGACTGGAAAGGAAATTTAGTGAAGTCAAGCCATGCTCATATGTTTATTTTTTTCTCTCTTCTTTTTAGCTGATAGCAAGAGTGTTGCCCTCCACTGAAGCTAATGCATTTATATTTATTATGTTTTGTGTCTTGCACTATGAAATTGGCATAATCTTGCTAAATCTTGTCAGAACATACATTTCCACACATTCATAGTGCCACTCTATTTCATGCAGGTGAAAAAATGGTACGCTACAGCTACCCTGAACTAGGCTATGAGATGGGCCTTAAGTATGAGAAGCAGGCTGAACTGATGTCAGCCCACATGATGGACCAGGCCATCAGCAATGCCATCACATATCTTGGATCAGACACTCTTCGGCCCATGCTCCATCATCCAGGTCCCCCTCTCTCTATGGCTGAAGTGGTGCCCATGGTCAACCCCCTGTTCCACCATGTCCTGCCATTGGGCCAACGAACAGATCATCCAGGAAATTGTGACACTCTGCAACCTCAGCATTCTCTGCCCCTTCCGCCCCACGACTTCCCCAGCCATCCAACCACAAATGGTCCAATGGCTTTAACCAGGCTGGGCAAGCTGCATCATCCAGGGCAAGGAGAATCTCCCAACAACAGTGGAATTGACTCTGCTGACTCAGCACGCAGCAGCCCTCATGAGAGGCAGGGCCACCATGGGAGCAACCACATTCCTGGCCTCAGGTCTCGAGCCAGTCCAGCGGTGGGCTATTCAGGTGAGCGGGTGACAGAAGCGTCACCCAAAAGTGGGGCAGGAATGGGGACTGGGATAATGCGAGTGACCACAGAGAAGCCTGTGAGCCAGGATGGGGTTCGGGTTTTTGGACGAGAGGGCCAGGAGTTACGGGCCTACCAGTGCGAGCACTGCCGGGTGCTCTTCCTGGACCATGTCATGTACACCATCCACATGGGTTGCCACGGATACAGAGATCCATTAGAGTGCAACATCTGTGGTCACCGCAGTAAAGACAGCTATGAGTTCTCCTCTCACATAGTCCGTGGTGAACACACCATCCAGTAAAAAGATGGGTAGGAATTTAGGGAAAGACAAAGAAAGGAAAGGAGCAATAGCCTGATATCCGTCCTTACCCTCAGGCATCTGAGACTGCACAGTTGAAGGGCACTGTAGACAAGTGTAGCACAATCATAGCATATATTTCTTTTAAGCTAATTATGTCAATCTGAACAGTTGAACAATCATATGAAGGTATGGGCCAAAGACATATATTCTACATATTTAATTGAGATTAATAAAGAAGAAGGAAGGTAAGTTGTTGTTTTTCTCGTAAAATGTTCATGAATGTTTTAACAGAGCAGCTGTCAAACAACTTCAACTAGTTTTTCATTTTAGTCTTATTTGGAAAGTTCTCCTGTTGTGCTTGTCCTGTCATCGTGGTTTTGTTACAGAAAAATGTTTCCACTCTTAAGAAGTAAAAAATGCATACAAATGCAGTACAACCAGATAGGATGTCATACTTAAAACAAGGCAGAGGTAAAAACATCAGACATTTTTTTTAAGTTAATTAGATAATAATAATAATAATAATAATACAATTCATGATTTATGTCATGGACATAATAACAGTATGGTATTGAACTGGCCCACATACTGTGGCATATAACTTAGGATCCATGCAGTTTTCTTTTTCTTTCTTTTTTATGATATTGCCATGGCCCATAATGCTTGTTTTTCCGATGAAAAATGATGGAACACATATTGTCATGGTCAACTGGTGCTGTGTGTTCTAACTGCAAGCAACTTGATGTACATTTGGACTTGATGGCCAGTGGTGTTGTTGTCTCTGATTGTAGTCTATCTATCTGCAGCTGTAGATATTTGACCAGTCGTGCCATCATCTTCAGAATTAAGTTGTGGTTTAGTATTGCTGCGTGTATTTGCATAGTTTCAATGAATTAGCAAACATAGATTACTACCAAATTTGTAGAAATTAATCTTACTTTAGACTTTACTATGGACCCCCAATAACAACAAATGCATTTAGTTGAGACATGTTCTCTTTTAGTCCTGTAAATATATGTCAAGAGAACTTGGAGGCTATGAATCTATGAAGAAGTGTTAGTATGAGTGTATTGAATGTGTTAATAAACACAAATAAAAAATAGAAACAACATTTGACTACACACAAAAGCTAATGCTAACACTCTAAAAAAGGCTTAATAGCCTGCTGATAACAGAAAACTACCTCTTAACCACCACTTTGTGAGAGTCAGCCGATGTGATAGCCTTCATTAATACACTTTGACGGATGTTATATAGAATATAAGGGCTGTCTACACTTGAGTAATGGACCAGCTATGCAAGACATCAATGCTAGTGGAGCTAGCTAGCTAACTAGCCTATAAACCTTTCACAAAATCGTATCACTGTTTTAGACTTTCAATTGCTTAGTGTTTACTTAGACCACTCATGTTTTTACAATTATCAGTTGCTGGTAAAGCACTTATATACCACGACTTGCACAGATAAATAAGAACACCAACTTCCTGTGACTAACTTGTATATTTTGTAATTTTAAAACAAGTAAAAAATCCCAACTATTTTGAAATACTAGTAAATACTAGTAAAATACTAGTTTATTCTATAAATCTATTAAAAAAGAAACTGCATTTGTTGCTTGTATTTGGATTTATTAATCTCCACAGTAATCAGTCTCTGTTTAGTTTGCACATACAAGGTAGAATTATGAATTATGATTATGAAGCAAAATCACAATGAAAAGAAAACAAGGAAGTATGCAACGTGTAGCCTAATGGTATTTATCAGCCCTGTGGCCATAAAAAGTTCATATTTTTCCTCATCTGGTAAGCTAAAGCATTATCCATACAAATAACAGGCCATTTATGTTTCCTGATTGTTCATATCAAAAATGATTAGATCCTGTTAACTCGTGGGTTGTGTTGCTTGCAGTTTGAGCACACAGTTAGATTCCTTAACTAGTATTATAGTTTGTTTGAAACTGGCAGATTTACACATTGACACCGAGAAATGGCAGACGGTGGTAGCTGTTTTAATTTTGATGACTTAAAATTATGCTTTATGGCAATGGGTACCAAAGAGATAAAGGAGGCTGAAGATACTTTACTGCTTTAGGCTTCTCTTTTTGATCTAATCCACTTTGTGCTTCTGGCTGGATAGCTGTGTTTCTGTATATATAATTATAGTGCTTTTTTGGGGGTAGGGTCAGATAGGGTCTGTATTTTAGGTATAGGGTGCTGTTTTCTAGCACAGTGCATACATGCTTATATGTCTGGTTCAATGCAGCTTTCATCCTATTTGTGTCATGACAAAGACAGGGACACATCGCAAACTCTGCACAGCTATTTTTGATATGCTTTGTCCTTCTTACCGTAACATTTTATTTGCAGCTGAATGCCTAAAATGTACTGCATCCAGGGAATTGAGGGAACAGAGGAAAGTCTTGATGTGTATGGTGGGCATTTGTCCTGCTGGTTTCCTGCTTAAATGTTGCGACATTCATGTATAACGTGCATTGAGAACGAGATAGCATAAGCATGAGAAAATGGGAGTGTAGTTACCATATAGTTTTACCCTGAAGGCAACTCCCAAAACTGTAGCATTCCACTGTAAGCCTGCTCTGACATAAAAAGCACATGCATGAAAAATGTGTTGAAGGATAACAGATTTCAAGCTGTAAGGCTAGCTGCAGCTCTTGCATAGTTACAGTCTCTCCCTGTGAAAGGTCACAGATAAGACTGTGTTTTGTACAGTTGGCCCTGCACTTTATGTCAATGTCCTGACTAAAAAAAACAACATTGCTTTTTCTTTTATTTTTTTGTTCTTTTTACATTAAAGTGTAGATAGAAACAGGAAATGATCATTAGCAGAGTGAATCTTGGTCTTTTCTCTGAAAATACAATCTTGGAGATACACATGACAAAACATTTCTATGCTGTCTGATGAACATTTTAATTTTGTAACAATACTCACATGACATCTGGCATTACTAGTTTCAAACTAGTCAGCATTATAAACAGTTGATTATTCAGTAAGGTTAAACTCAGTGATTTATTCTTCTATATTTAATATCTACTTGTGATCAAAAGGCAGCTTTTTCTCTGTTTACATGCCGCTTCTCTTATGCACAACTGGTGCCCAGCTGGAACAAAATCCTATACTGTCTGTAAAGTATTGGCCCTGGAAATTGTTTACACCTCACAGCTCTGATAATGACTCTATACATTCCTCAAGTATATAATTCCTGTATTATCTGAAGCCGTATCTGTACTCCTAAAACAACATATCCTTTTTAATAATCCTATGATCAAATGTAAATTAATGTTACCCTGATTTACTTCCTTAATCCCCTTCTGAAAAATACAAACAAACAGACCAGAACTAATTTAACTTGAACTGGGCATAATATATAACAGGATGTTCAAATGAAAAGTTATTTTCTCAGTTCTAATTTGTTCTCCAGGTTAGATTTGGTAAGACATTGGGGCACAGAAGTATTTATTTCTTGTTCTCTTAGAAATGTTGTAACAAGGACAGCCTTACATGATATTTAAATGAAGCAGCCATATGAACTTAAAAAGTAAGAAAAAGGGTCTCCTGTCAGCCCTCCTTGTGAGAGGAGTTTACTTGAAAATCAGAATGATTGCTCTTGTGTCCAATTGCGGGGTTGTTTTTGTAAATTTTGAAAATGTGTGTGCAAAATGTCTATTTTTCTGCTGAAATGTTAATGCAAATTGTTTTGTGATCTTTTGTGTGTGTTTTTTTAAGTTTAAAAATGTTTACAAAAATGTAAAAGACAGGGTTCAGGTGAATTGTATTTTATAAGAAATAATATATGAAAGGATTATATTTTGGCACTGAATACTGAAATTATCCAGAAACGTGCCGATTGATCGTCTCTGATATGGCTAACAAGTTTCTGATGTGAGGGCTCTCAGGTATTTGCATAGGTTGTGTATTTTTATGTCCTAAAATATGTGATTTATTTATCAAAAAGATGCACAGTAATTGAAATTGATTGACTTAAATCAGAAGTTAGATGATTCAACATCAATGACATAACATGAAGACACATTGCAGTGAAGAATACAATGTATATTTTTAAGGCATGGGTTTCTCTCTATTAAAGACATGGTTTTACTGCTTTGCCTATTGTGTGAATTTTAAGGAAGTCAGAAATATTGTTCTCTTCAAAACATGCAAACTGTATCCTTACATGCAATTAAACAACGTTATTGTGAGACAAAAACAATGCAGTTCCACTGTTTAGAATTTAATTATTCTTGTTGTAATTGTGACTTTGACCATGATCACCAAGGAAATAGTAAGCCCTAGTAGAATCTAAATAATGTTATCCCAGTTGCTTTGCACTGTTAAGTCAAAATCCAAGGATCAAGTAGTGAACTGAAGACATCATCAGGTGTCACTGAATGAATTATTGGCTCTATGGACTGACAGAATATTTGTTTAAGATCCCATCTCACAGTGATTTATTTTAATGAAAGGCTACCAGCTGCATAGCTCATTGTATCATGGATAGTTTAATGGTAACCGAGCTATTCTCACTTACAGTCTGTCTGCTGTTCACCTTAATGACAGACTTACTCAGATTCACCAACTGCTCTGTACTATTTAAAAGAAATAATTTACCTTATATAAAAATCTCATTTGGGCAAATTCTCCATGGAAACCATAATAGGCTATTTTCCTGGTCATTAATCCTGGAAATGGTAAATGGACTTGCATTTAGTGCTGTGCTCTACATGTCAACATTCAGCCATTCTCACACACACATTCATACACTGATGGATGGGGGGGCTGCCATACAAGGAGCAACCTGCTCATGGGGATCTAATCTAAATGCTGTGTCATTTATTGCCTTCAAATGAAAATACATTTAAAAAAATGTCAGCAATCGGCAGCTTCAGATCTAGTAGTGTCAAGCAAATCAGAGGGAGCTGGTTGCCAAATACATCGTTCTGTCCATAAAATCGTCCATCATTATGTAAAGAATCATTTCTAGACCATACTGTACAGCCTCAGTGCCTTGCCTTAGTTTGCAATGTAATGACTGTTGTTTGTTCCTCTCCGATCTTTGTCTATGAGCAGGTGGGCGCCAGAGCCTGTTGAAGCCTCTAAATGTCAGAGCAGTCTTCTTCACCCCCTTACTTCTTTAATCTGTCTATTGCACACACACACCGACACACATTCACACAGAAAACACACAAAATCAAAGCTGCCTGAAGGCGGTAGCAAAACTGAGAAGTGTAAAGCCTGAACAGACCCCAAACTGTATCTTTTCATCTTCAGATCTATTTACCTTGCTGTCAGTTGATTGTTTGTTCCCATCTAGATCATATCTCTGTTTGACTCATATTTTCAACACAGGGGTGATACACCTGCCCTCACCATGGTGCTCTTCTGACAGAAAGCCTTCTTCTCAGACATGGCACTTATTATGGAAAAAAACAAACACTTTCACAACTAAATAAATAAAAAAAAAGATAATTGCATTTATTTTTAAACCATTTTTAACGTTCTTTAATAAACACATTTTAGTCTTGAAGCTTTTGTTTTGGGAGAATGCAAAGGCATTTTGTAAGGTGCTGTCATAATTGAGTGCTGCGTGCCAGTCATATCTTCAGTAAAGATAAGATTGGCACTGGAGAAGAAAAAAAATCTAATTCCTAAGAATCCATTTTTTCTTAGTATGGAGGCATGACCTTACTCTTTGGGGGACAGTCAACAATCAGAGTAATGCATGTTCTTCCTCCTGCTTAGGGCTAAATCACTATCATTTCATTAAAAATCCCTCATGTCCACTGCAGCTTGTGGTTCAGTTTGAGGATTTAATGTACTGTAATTAAATACCCAACATGTTAAAGAATGGCTGAGGACAGTCTGTGTTTAAGATTATCAAATACGTTATTGTTGTACGTAATAAAGCACTTTGCTCTTCACATAATAAAGTTATTTGAAATAAGTAAGCAGCTGGCTGTCAGCCAAGTTATTAGTAATTCTCAGCTTAAGTGTGAAGTCAAAGGTAATTTCCTGATTATTATTATAAGTGCTTTGGGTCTGGATTCTGAGATGTAAAAAACAAACTGTTGACTCAATGTCATGTTTTTGACCCCCTCAGTGAGGATGATGGCACGTGAATCTGCTGGAAACCACACGTTAGTTTTTCAGTTCCTACCTAACATGAGAGTCCGCTAAGTCCAGCAGTGTAGTTTTTTGGGGGTGGTGGTAGATGCACTGATTATGATAGCACACATTAGAATGACAGCAGAGTGTTAAGTATTATTCACATATAACCTCTGCGGTCAAAGAATTCAGCCGAGTGCTGCTATTTGTTTTTTGTTCTCAGGACGGGGGCCTGAGACAGCTTCGTGGCTGTGGTAGCGAGACTTCCTCTGTCGGGTTCCACTGCCCATGCCACTTCTTCTGCAGATCCTGTTTGACAATAAGAGCTGCCTGGGGCTGTTAAAAGCATTGGAAACTGCTCCATCCACGCCTATGCGCACAGACAGACTTTGCACACTCAAATGAACACCAGAACACCCCTCATAGTGGATACTCGATAGATCCTGAAGTCTGACAAACATTCAGCCAGTGTTTGTCCACGTTGGTGAAAATAAAATGTGAATAATATGACTATATAAAAGTATAATGTTTGGCAATGTAATTTCTATATTGGCGGAAAAAGCATTAAATTCCATACTTATAAATGTACACATATGGTGCAGATGACAGATATTATGTATGGTCTTTAAATTAACAATAATAACCCCATAGAATGTCACTGTCATTTTAAGCACGTCAGAATCAATGTTGCTTTTGTCTAAGCTATAAGTGGCGCAACCTGTCCTCTGGGTTTCAGGTTACAGATCAGGGAGCAGTTCCAGATCTTTTTCAGCCAAGTGAGAATCCACAGCAACGTTGTGCAATCGCATGGTGACAAGTCCTATTCCTGTTTTTCCTGCCAGGTAGTGGTGGATGTTTGGACTGGCCCTTAAAACCTCACGAACACCAGCAAAGTCATGCATGCACGCACACACACACACGCACGCACGCACGCACGCACGCACGCACGCACACACACACACACACACATACACACACACACTGCATTTCTGTTACACACCCTCATGTTAGAAGTTAGTGAGATTAGTTGCAGCACTGCAGAAATGTGGTATCACATGCCGTAGCTTTGTTAAGTATTTGTGCTGCTTGTGTTTGATGTAATTTAAGAAACTTGGGAATTATTGATGCAATCCACTCACTTATTGGGGAAATGTCATTGTTGAAACATCAGAGGTGAGATATAGGAAGGAGGGGAGCTACTAAGCTTGATAATCTGTGGGGGAACCTGAAAACTGGCATGGGTGGTTTTCTTACTACTATGTCTACCCACTTGACTGAAAGATGTTCAATGGTAGTAGGGCGGGTGTGTGTGTGTGTGTGTGTGTGTGTGTGTGAATATGTGAATATATGTTTGTAGTTGGCTACATCTTGCACTACTGTTTCATTTTGTTAGTTAATTTAATTTAATATTATTATTCTATTCTATTTGCTGTATATATTGTGCATTTTTCTTATTTTCTTCTTATTATTATTATTATTCTATTCTATTTTTGAATATATTGTTCTATTCTTCTAAAGTTTTTATTTTCTTATGTAAAAAAAATATTTTCTTATGTAAAAATGCTGCTGTACCGAAAAAATGTCCCATTGTGATAGATAAATACTTTATTAATCAATAAAGTATTTATCTATCTATCTATTTATCTATCTATCTATCTATCTATCTATCTATCTATCTATCTATATAGCTTTTGAAACACTGTGCACAGACACAATAATGTTGGTATGGTGACATTGCAAAGGCCTCTGGGTAATATCGGGCTGGTTTGCGGTCAGGGTGCTTAAAAGAGCGAGGTCGCAATATTCATGTGGGAGGAAGGACTGTGGGGGAACTTCCACTTTGCTTCCTTTGCTTACCCGCGTTATGCAGCTATGTCTAGTGGGGAGGAACTGTAGGGTGAACAACTCTCACAAAGACATAGACAAAGCAGAGAGAGGCCTTTAAGACTAAAACCATAATGTGCCTCTGCATCTGACCCCAGAAAACACAGTTGGAAAATCAGAAGAGCAAAACAGATAAAGAGAAAGCAAAGGCAGCAAGGGCAATATGGGAAAGTAACAAAGAAAGGCAATCAGCACACACACCAGATGCTTCTGGGTAAGTCCGGTTGAGAGAGTGGGAAAGAGACAGAGAGAAACAATAATAGAGAAACTGAGAGAGTCAGACAGAGAGAGAGAGTGAGTGCGAGAGAGAGCGAGAGGGATGAATGCATCTCACACAGGAAGATAGAGAACGTGACAGAACTAGAAAAAGTGGGGTTTTGTAGAGCAGTGCACACCTGCTGATCAGCTTGAACTATGAAAATATACTGGGAAGCGAGATACAGTTTGAGGGCTGCGATGAAGCAAACAGCCACAGGTTTATTGGAGGAACCTGGCATTGGGATGTGGGGATACAGGCACTGGTGGTTTGACATAAATGGATACACAGCTGCAATGAGTTGAACTGAAAACAGAAAATAAATGTGAAAACAGAACCTTTTTTTTTTTCTTTTTTTTCTCACAGGCAAATAAAGAGAAGGAAGTTTCACAAATGTCAAACTATAATCAGCCTAATCTGAATGTCAGGCACAGACTGAGAAGCATACACGATCAGTGTTATTTCCAAAAATAGATTTGCTTGGACTGTAAAGATTATTTTCTGCATTTCCAGTGTAACTGTGACTCTTTTGCCATTCCCCTGCAGAGAGTGTGTTATCAGTGTTTTGGGGATGAGACCTAAAAGGGGTCGACAGGAGTCATCTTCAAAATTAACACAAGTGATTTAAAGGGCAACCACACATACTGTAAACCAAAGTGCAAAAGTAAATGTCAGCCCTTTATGTTATTTCATTTGCATCACATTCACTGCTGGATGTGGGCTGGGGAGACACTCGTGTTGGCCCCTCCCTTTATTTTCTGCACTTTATTATCAGTCAACATCACATCAAACTTCATTCTGCCGCCATAACACTTCAGTTGTCTTTATAGTACATTACCTTTTGTGATGACAGAACTATTACACTCAAACTGAAATGTATTTTATGGCCCCCTTTTGTTCTACTTTGTAGTCAACGTGTATTTTACCATCTGTAAGTTATTAACACAGTGGAACATATTCACAGTCGTTTCTGTACAATGATGCTGACGAGTTGACAGTAAGTCTGAAACTATTGACATTACTGTACTTCACAGATGATGCCGGGACAATACTGTTACTCAAATTGACAAAACGTGTTGCCACTGCTGGTAATACTGCAATTAAATGAGTTCTCAATGAAAAACAGGACTATAAAAAGAAAAGATTTATGAAAGATTATCAAAGAGAAAAAGTATGTAATTAGTGGAGATACTGCTTGACAGACTGCTAGACTGCCAATGAGTACTTCCTAAATTCCACTTATTCAGCTTGCTACTCAGGGAAAACTGAGAATGAAAGTCAAGAATGTAGCAGTTGGTGCAAGTACTTTTTGTGGTTGCAGGGTCTTGGGTCAAGAGAGCGGTGGAGAAGACTGGAGAAGATGGAAAGACTGACACAAATCCAAATCTCAACATTTACTTTGATTTTCGCACGGGACATGGACAGCTGTCTCCCAGTCCTGTGTTTGTTTGACCCATCCACCAACCATCCACCCCCCTGTGGACTATCTCGCTCTTTCTACTTTGTCAGTTTCTCTGAAAGTCTAATAACGACGCGGGTGAGTTTACATTGGAGTTTAAATAAAAATGTAATGCGTCTGTATCAGACAATGAGGGGCACTAACAAAGTGTCGGTATTTGACAAATCAGAGAGAAACTCTCTGGGAGAAACTCCGGAATAATTTAGAGGTGATTGTTCAAGTTAAAGTGTTTCTTAAAATTAGTAATAGTAATCATCGTGACAGACATAAGTAATGTTTTAAACATTTCACTTTTTTAAAGTTAAATGTTTGTTTTTGTGTAAAGTTTAAAGTTTAAAGTTTTAAAACTTTGCACTCTTCACTGGCTTCATGAAAAAGAGTGACTTTAGAAAGACAAAATAGCAAGCTCAGCTTTTCTGCTTTCTTATCAAGGAGGACATGGACTGTTACATTTAATGCTGGATGATTTTACAACAACATATAAAGCCTGTTTTTACTTGTGAACGTATTTCACAAGCGGCCGTGTATTCATCCACTGTAGTGAGTTCAAGCTGCACATATGATCTCCTTACAGCTTTACCGTCTGTGGAAACAATAAAAGGAAGTCCTATTAGTTCAAGCAGTGAGTTTTTATTAAGTATGGTGCAGATTTGTAATGTGTGTTACTAAAGTCAGGAGGAAACTTTGACTTAACATATAATGTCTTTGTGAATTATCTTTTTTTGTTATTGCCAGATCTCTATTTTCAAAAGGAAGAGTTGACGTATGTAAAGCCTTGTGTTGTGATAAGGATTTATTAACTTGGCATTATCTCATTTACATTCTATTTTTTGTTAGTTTTTCCCTCTCAGTCCACCCACCGATACAAGAAACACACTTTGAGAGACACTTACACACATTCAGAACTTTATAACAACTGTTTTTTGTTTTGGTTTTTTTTCATCTTTTTGCAGCATCTGTGCCATTGGATGTCCACTTCCAACTTCAGAACCTTTGTCATACTGCCATCCAGTGGTGATTTGTTGCAATCAAATAAGAGCCACTTAAAGCAGCATGACACCTGTCTGGTTTATTAATGCAAATTAGAATCTTCTCAGAGTCTGTTTTTTTTTTCTAATTTCAATTGAGATATATTATATTGACCAGCTTCTGTCTTAGTATTCATAATTTGGATGCTTTTGTAGATTTCCTGACAGAATTGTCACTAACGTTTCTGAATTGGCCAATTTCATTCTATTCTCTCATGATATCTGTCTGTCTGTCTCTGTCCGTCTGTTTTTCTCTGAAGTCATAGAGACACCGCTCCCACCTCCCCACCAGTGATTATGAAACTTCCATCTCCATCCTCTAGATGGAAGCAGTGTAAAGAAAACCCTCCTAGTCCCGCTGCTGATCACCTCCCATCCCCATCAACTTAATGGTGCAGTAGCAAAGCCCATTCCAGGCAGCCATTAATAACTTGAGAAAAGTCCTCTCTCTGCCTCATCCCCATGTCTTACTTGACATGGTTGGCCTCGTTTGAACTTTTGACCTGCCTGTAATTTGCAATGTAAGCTATCCAATTTACAACACCTTCACAACGGAGCATGCTAACGATTATTCATCACTGCACTGCAGGCTTCAGAGAGAGAGAGAGAGAGAGAGAGAGAGAGAGAGAGAGAGAGAGAGAGAGAGAGAGGGGGGGGGGGGGGGAATCCTTTGTCAAAACAAGAATACATATGTGCACAAAACACTTTTCATGATAAAGACAATACTTTTTATTCTTGCGATATTCTCCAACTTGAAACCTTCCAAAAGCAAAAGCAGAACAGAAAACACGATTCATACAGGAACACACTACTGTGTTAAGAGCATTGGCTGCATCTCAGCTACTGTACAGAGATATTGGTCCTGCAAGCATTGACATGACTGATCATAATGTTTAAAGCCTTGTGTCACTTCAGTGAATCAACGAGTATGAACTCTTGCCCTGCAGTTCCTTTCTCGCGAAAAAAAAAAAGGAAAAAAAAGATGCATCACCCTCACCATCAAACTGATCTGGTGGTTTGGGGATTTTGAGCAATTCCATCACAACCCACAGCAGAATTAGCCCTCTCCAGTCAGTGGACAGCGAGCATTCGTCAGCAAACTCTGCAGTGAGATGCAACTCAATGGCAGTCAACGTTTCCCCTAATGGGAAACAATTACACACTCAGTGGCTTCTTCAGTGACTTCTGATGAGACTCATTCACTGAGGAAATGGCCACGTAATCATGTGTGTGTAATGCGCTAACGCTGCTTATTGCTCACTGAGTCAGGCTCGTGCAGAGCCAGTCAGAGCTTCAGTTGACTCTTTAGCCACCATATGAGTTTGATGAGAGGTAAAATGGGAAGGGAAATAGCTTTAAGTGCACCCTCAGAGAAATCCCTCTATTGTCTTGGACTTAAATTTGTCCACAGGAACAGGTCTCCCACAAAGCCAAATGACTCCTTTTGCTTCGTCTTTCTCAGGAGAGACACTTTGTGAATAGATTACACAGTGGATGAGGTACTTCTTGTGATTCATACCCAGCTGGACTACTTCACTGATGTAAACTCTCAAACATACCCAAATTACTCTTCCGAGAAATTCAGGTTGTTGTTTTTAGCTTTGCTGATAGATTCTGTCATAAAAACTGTTTCAGCTGTAAGAGCTATTGCTCTTAAGTTTGAGCCAATCCCTCAGTAGTCCTTCAGTAATTTGAATGAAGATTTTGTGTTTATACTTTGGTATATCAGGGCAAAGTCTACTCTAACAATTTTAATTTATTTTTGACATATCTCGACAGTATATTGACAGATTTTAACACTGCTAACTGCAGAAATCATTATTTAAAAATTTATAAGACATAGTAGTGAGAGTGGAGTGAGTGGTTATCTTAAAAGACATCGAAAACTTATATGGACATGCATGATGGAATATCACTGTATGAGGATTTCATCGCTGAACCTTTTCAAGTTTAATGCCATGTAATCCTGAGGGCAATTAATTACATCATTGTGAACGTTGATAAGTTATCCATCATTAGCAGCAACAATTATTTTTCTATGATGATGAAGCAATCTTCTGATGTGAATCAAAAGAGTTCCGGCTTCCTGATCCACCCAAGAGAATTCAGAATGGTTAGTCATACAAATTTCCATGTTCAACATTTCCTGGACCTGATCTGATTTATTGGTAGTAAATTCTTCTGGTTATAATGAACCTCTCATTATCCAAGATTCGTAATTTTGATAATTATGTTGCTCATTGAGGACAAGCGTATAGGACGAGCATATACGACTAGCCATTACATCAATTAAAGTAAAATTTAAACAAATTAGAAGAAAATTACAAGTGGGAATGGATGAAAAATAAATAATTTATGAAATGTATTTATATTTATTGCATGCAGACATATTGATATTGATGTAGCATTCCCTCACTGTGTAAAAAGACTGATACTCTGAGCTGATGTCTCTTAGCACTTTGGTTACCTTCCTAAGACTACTGCGGCATTATCTATTCAACAAACCACTTTCTTTTATATTTATATAAGAAGAAACATTAATCTTCTTTCTTCCTTTTATATATATATTTTTTTTTCGGAAGATAGGAGCACACTGAGGCATGAAAAAAGACCTGTGGTGCTATCTGCCATCACAGGGTCTTTTGTATAAATGCATATGACTGAAGTCTTTGCTCAAAAAGAGGGAGTTTAGTACCGTGTGTTAGTACTCATTTGTATTCACATGCAGAGGTAGACAGAGGTCAGTAATCAATGTTCGGTGGCTTTTAACTACACATGAGTACATACTTGTCATACACCACAGCCATGTAAGACACCTCAAATTTTTTATATTTTTTTTTGGCAACTATACAAAATTTTGACTCGTGTTTGAGTCACATTAAACATAACAGTAGAATGAGAAGTCTGAAAAAATGAAGAAATGGTTAAACAAAAAGTCTAAGTTGGCAGTGACTAACTAGCAAAACATCAGCACAAGACACGTATTTCAATCTTAAACTTCCCTCATCTCTGCAACATGTGGCTGGGACAGTTTATCATACTGAAGGTTTATCTAAGTGTGGGGGAGAAGTGCTATCCTGCAGGGAGAGATTGCCTTTACTTGCACGGCACCAACAGAGCAAAACAATGTGCCGCATGATAAAGAATTGCTTCATAACTCTCACATTGTGTGTCTGGCATCATTATGAGGCACAATAGCCTCTGGAGGGCCCCGGCTTTTATTGGCGTGCCTCTTGCAGCAGCAAAGTCTCATCCATTAAACAAATCAGGGGGTTATGTATTAGATTAGCTGTACAGCAGGCACCGGGGAACGCCTAGAAGAACACATGAAACCTCGTCTCATTCCGTCTCATAATCCCCTGGAATAAATTACCTAATTGACAGCATTAGGGTGATGCTGTCAGAAGGTGCCTCTTAAAGCGTAATGTATAATGAAAATACACAACATTGCTAAATTGCATTTTTTTGTTTTAAAAATGATAAACGGCAGCCATTTGGGGCATATTTAGAGTGAAGCCTCCCCACGTAGCATGCTGCCAGATCTAATTTTTCAATATTTCTTAATAAATTTGTGGTGTCAGTGATATTAAAAGCCCATTTCTGCTGAGGAATATTTAATAAAGCTTCTGTGTGATAGGAAGCCAATGTCACACAGAGAGTCAGGAAACTAGTTGGTGGCAGCTTGGATCGCCCACCCCCCACTGTGTCACTCCGCTGGTTCTATGACCTATAAGGTGAGAAATGGACTGCCCCCCACTGGTGAAGGGTCAATACTGCAGCGGAGGTTCAAGAAGTGCCCCTCACAGTTCAGTGCACTATTCATTCTGCAACCAAGCTGAAAACAACAGAGCCTTTTGACTTTCTTCAAAGTGAAAACTGTCTGCATCCCATTTTCTTAAAGTGTTGGAAACACTTCGCTCAGGAAAGTTCAGTTAACTGTTCCAGGATCAGAAAAAACACCGGGCCAGGCAGTGTGTGTGTGTGTGTGTGTGTGTGTGTGTGTGTGTGTGTGTGTGTGTGATGGCGAGTGGTATGCCTCCCTATTGGAAGCAAATAAAGCCTTGAATGATTTCTGGGGAGGAGTGACCTGCCTATAGCTAAAAGAAGGATGTTTATGGACTTGAATAGATTATTGCTCAGGCTTATACTTTGATGTCATGGAAAATCAAAAGAAAGGTAAATTACCTCCTCAAGTCATTATAAATTATGACATAACAACCACTTTCAGGAGAGCATAAACATACTTTTGACCCTTAAAACACCCTATTATGATATAACTTGCTCGTAATGGTACCTGTTATGGTGCTTAGATATCAAATCTAACATCATAATCATGCACTTATTTTACCATTTTACCAAAGTAAATAAAGTTTAATTCTAAAGATGGTAAATTAATGAATCTGATAAATATATATATTGTATAATTAATTGCACTTGATTGGTTCACCTTACTGATAGCGTAAGTATAAGATAAACATTAAAACGTTATTTTAAGCCTTTGTGTGTGTGTGTGTGGTGGTGGGGGGGAGGGGGGGGGGGTTTGGGGGGGTGCACTTAAGATGTGGGGGCACAGTAAGAGTTCAGGATTTTTGTCCAGATGTGTGGGCATATTGTAACCCCGGGAGGTGTTCACCCTTCTCTTAAAGTGTGAAAGTAGGCAGCAGCTGGTTCTGAAAATACTAACCTTTAGTCACATTGTTTCTTGTGCTCCCATAATCTTAGTTATTTTTCTGTCACCGCAAAGTCACTGCTTTCAAACTATTACAAATAGCTCAGTGAGCACAATAATATCACTATCTAAACGTTCTATTTGACTTTTATTTGTGTCATTTACACAGAGCCACCCCTGGGGAAATGATTACCCTGTATATAGAGAGATATCACCTTCAACAGTAATGAACTCTGATAACTGAGGAAAAATGGATATGCTTGCTTCAGATGAAACCATAAAAAGTAGATATGAGAAACAAATATTGAGAATCACAGGATCAACAGCAAAATGACAGTTTCATTCACTATAAACGTGATAAAAATAAAATGTATTCTAACATTGGCATCACTCTCCCTACTCCCACAGTACAGTGCTGACAGTTCAGTTCAGTATTAAATCAACAACACCTCCAATATGAGAGTATATCTTATCAAATATGGATAGCATCTTCAAAAGCGCATGGGGAAAGCCACCTTTAAGTGATATGCAGCTCTATTTCACCCATTACACCTATACATCCTTCTCGCAGCATTCATCTCCGCTATGTTCAGTGTGACAGGTGCAACGGAGCCGACGCACAAATTCATGGGGTTTTGGCATCTTGCGTCGACCAATGGCAGCGCTTAAGGAGTTGTGGCTGGCGGGGTTTCGGGTGACTGTCGTGCACCTGTGCCAATCACAGAGCCAGTAGGCGGAGTCCGGGGGCTTGGAGGTGTGTCTGAAGAATACGAGTCTACAGCTGCATACTGTATCCAAGTCGGGGAGTAATGGCATGAGTAGTGCTTTATACTGTTTAGACAAGCTTTACAGTGCGCGTAGGAAACTTAACATTCGACTCTTTCTGCTTTCACGTCAGTTACTAATTCGGCCTGCAGGCACTGAGAGGCGAGTCGGAAGACCGTCGGACACATTGTAAACTTAGTCAAGAGCGACTAAAGTCCCCAAACTCACAAGCTGAAGAGGCTTCAAACGCAAACGATTCATCCTTTCTGACAAAAAAGGATACGCTGCTGGACATGTGAATTTAAAGGAGATACTTGCCAAGCACAACAATGAAACCAACGACTGCCCCGTGTTGCTTCGGCTTTCTCCTGACTTGCCTCTTGTTCGGGTCGAGCTCTTCGCAATCAGGTGAGTGGACGGTCAGCCGTGTGCTGCCCCGTGCGCAGTTCTGTGGATCCGTGGAGCTGCTCTCTGCGCGCCGAGCGCAGTGGCATAGTTACTCTATGCGCGGAGCATACTTTTTCCCTTTACTGTTGTTGTTTTTTATGCACGTAACGTGGGGTTTTCCTCCACCTCCTGCTGCCATTTCAACTGTCGGTCAGCATCATAATGTTAAGAAACGTCTAAAAATGGGGCTGACGTACAGGGCGCATGCTGGAAACACAGGTGCTGGTTGGAACAGATGGCAGGTTGTAGCAGGACATATCTGTTGTGTTAAGCTGAATGAATCAATGCCAGTGACTTGCTCTGTCTTCTTCGTGCACAGAGCGGCACTGTTGAATTTGAGAGGGAACGCAGAGCATATATTGTCCATCGCACGTGTCCTTTAGACACAGTGTGGACAAACACGGAGGAGTGACAGTCTCGCTTTACAACAGGCTACTGTGCTCTTGTCTTCCCTCCAGTGGCTAAACAGGCTGTCTAATGCTCGACTGTGTTTCAAAAGTTCCCTCTTGCCAATATGTCCTCCCCCTCCAGTGTATCCATAAAAAACAACGGCAGTAAAGGGATAATAACATGTAACTCCTGCATCGGTTTTTATCTCGTTTATTTGGAATATCCGTGTGTCGGACAGTCAATTTGATCAACTACTTTAAATTGAATGTCCTGCAGGGACTGGCTTGGAAATGGTCTATTGTTGTGTTTTCGCACTGATCCTCTCTCACCTGAGCAAAGGGTGATAACAGTGGTGGGCATTTAGCCATATGTGTTCAGTAAACGGGATCAAAGCGAAGCTGATTACCATGAAATTACATTATTCCCCATTTTAAAGTGAGTCCCTTCGGGGATTCTGTGGACTACAGTTTGACAATCTGCGTGGCAGCGCACAGGACCGTCACACTGACGGCGGCAGTACCGTGTGTACAGTGCAGCGGCGCTCTTTACGCACAGGTGCGCTCACCGTCTCTCTCTCTCTGTGTGTGTGTGTGTGTGTGTGTGTGTGTGTGTGTGTGTGTGTGTGTGTGTGTGTGTGTGTGTGTGCGCGCGCGTGTGTGTGGAAGAGAGCGAGAAAGAGGTAGAAGGGCTTGTAAATGGCATGTCCATAATTCACACACGTTTGCCTCCTTTATCCATTATTTCGTTCTTTCTCTGGTTTTATCGATAGTCTTTATACCCAGCGCAACCCCCCCTGTGTGTGGAACTATGCACAATGGCTGTTTGCTGTGACTGATGGGGGCAAAATTAACCGTAAACAACGTAAACGCATGCGTAAAAAATGCTCCCAATCTTGGTGCAGTATGTCAAAATAGTCTTAAAAGTTGTTGAATTAAATCGTTCAAGCAAGTGTTGAAAATCTGCAATGGATGTGAAATCATTCCACCTCTTCGGTCTCACATTTAGCTCTTTTCTTTTCTTCTTTTTTTTTTTTTAACGAGTGGAGAGTTCTGTCCCATTGCACCTATTCTTGCTGTTTAAACGTCTTAAAATAAGTACAACTGTTTTCCAACAGTTTTGGGAACATTAGCACATTGTTTGACGTGAAAAGCCTGAATGAGACATATTTTGCGATGCACACATTTGATCTTATGACGAGCGAAAGCGTAAGGCACGGACCCACATCTGTAACATACGGACAATACGATCCGCTTCCATATGAGTATGATTGAATTAAAAGGTTGGATGCGGTTTAGAGAGGGACGAGGTGGCATGCGTGTCCTCCTGCCATTTTACGCACACAGCATTTCTCTATTTCCCTCACTCGTTCTGTTCCATAAAAAAAGAGCATGCATTATTTCCCATGCTGTAGATCGTACGTCGGACAAACGTGCTGGCTTTTTATTCACGAAACAATTCGGTTTTAGATTTCACGGTCATTTTGGGCAGATTAGAAAAGAAATATCAGTCATTTGAGTAAGTTTCGATTTGTCAAGAATGTTGTTTTTCAGCGCTTGCAGAAACAAACGTTATAGCAGGGGCATGTATGAGAACCGATTTTATTCTCTCAGAACAAATAGAGAATCAAACGATTCCCTTTAGGACTACCTGTGTTTCAATAACTTCCCAGATGAATTTCTCGGAATCGGGAGAATCCAGCACGGTGATCACAGTGGCAGTTGCCACAGGCTGATCGTATCCCCTGGTGGAGCTCTAAACTCTTCTAAAAAAAAAGTGTACGTGGAACTTAAAGGAACACAAAAAAGAGTGCGAGACAAACGTAACACGAGCAGATTATACACATACGGTCGTCAACGCGGATTGCATTCTGCACGTGAGAAGGAAAGGCAGAGGAAGCCAAAGTAATGACATGTGTGTGTATGCGAGCGTGTGTAGGTGTGTGCACGAGCGCGCGCGAACGAGTAGTTGTCTGTCTGTGTTGGATTCGCTTTTGTATGCAATCTGTACAGGGATTTTTATGAAGCATGCAACTTTAAAAAAAAAAAGACTTATTGCGCCATTGCTTTCTCTATCAGGTTTATTGATGGAATCTCTCTCAAGGAGTCATTACAAACGTAACCCTCCATTCCTGTTTGTTACAAATATTGTACCATCAAGATGTCACCTTTCAACAACTGTGAAAATCAAGGCCCGTTCTAGACCAACACGAGTTTTTTTCTTTTTTTTTCTTTTCTTCTTTTTAGCTGAGGAGCTTTCACGTTCTGTAACTTTCCTCGGAGAATCTTGCAATCCCTAAATCAAAGAAAATAATTTCCTGAAATGGAGTTGAGGCGTTCACGTGACAGCGGGGCCCATGTCTGCAAGATGTGAGTTCCACAGAGTCCCTGAACCGCTCTTCATTTGACTGCAGCAATACACTCGAGCTGGAGGATAGAGGTGTGCAATGCATACAGCTGCCGATTCTGAACCATATGGCCACATTCCAAAACTCTATTTGTGTTTATGAATATTCATAGGTTTTGTGCGCAGGAGCACAGGCAAGTCATCTGTTCCGAATGCAACTGTGTATGTGTGGAGTGGGTTTTCAATTAGCATGTAGATAAACATCCTTAAATGACCTTATTTTACAGCTCTCAGCAGTTTCTTTCCTCTGACTGAAAATGTTGTTTGATTGTTAAGGATTCCACTCAAAAGATGGATGGACTGCCTTTTAAAACTTAATTGTTGAACGATAGCTTAATGGCTACTCTTTACTGCACCCTTGATTTTATAGAGGCCCCACTGTTTATTGGAGTGAAATTGACAGTGCAGCTCCACTGTGAGGCATGTCACAATGTTTACAAGGGCTCGAGTGAGGCACGCAGAGAGACTCGCCTCAAATAAGGAGGATTTTTGTTTTCTTCTCTTTTGCACTTTTTGCACTTCTCGTACACTATTCTTAATTTAATGTATTTCTCTTTCTTCCGGTCTGGAGCATAGGGAACGAATGGTGTCATATTTAGCGGGCCACACGGCTCCGCTTTTCCACAAAGCCCTCTTGCAGTCATATCTTTGCCTGGTGTCGCCTGATAAAGGAGCTTTGACCCTCCACCGCCACCAGGCTTTTTTATTAGAAGAATGGCGGTCTTTGATTAGGTGGTGATCCACTTCCATTTGTTGGATAAAGGAATGTGAACCTTTGTGCTTTTATCTCCTCTGTGTCTGTCGGGGTGAGAGATGAGGACCAACTTAAGGCCATTGATCCACTTTATGGAGAAATCTGTGAAACTAATGCAATCTGACACCAAATCTTCCAGGTTTGTGTTTTCAGTGTTTTCAGATGCAGATAATCACATTATTGTTTCCTCTTTTCTGGTGATCTTTCCTTCCAGTGAGTGACAGTGATAGAAACTAAAATACATACCAGTGCCCGTACCTTGCCATGAGTTACTGACAGCCAAAAGAAAAAAAATAGCCTAAAGATATTTGCTGCTGAAAAGAAATCCTAACCATTTTTATTGTGTTTTCCTCTCCTGGGGTTTTCACCCTGCAGCCAGATAAAAAATAAAAAACCTTCTGTTTGTGTAATCTAGACTGTAGTTTCATTGTGAGAAGAGTGGAAACCATTAAGTTTCCTATAAATCTCTACACTTCTCAACAAACGAACTGCTTTTGAACCGCTGACATCAATAATACATGTGTAGCACCCACAATGCAGCCCAAGATTCCCTCATGAAAAATCACTCTAATATCCCAACTGGGATTGAGAGTGTTGCATTCAGTGACCCACTCAAAAGTGAGTCTATGACCTTATGGTCCATAATGGTGTTTTTGTTGTTTTTAATCTGCTATGATATTACTGTAACGTTCTTTAATTACCTCCACAGGGACTTATGTCTTCTATATTTGTATCAAATTCTTCCAAAATGTATTTGATTACCACGGATGTCTTTGTTTCGGATGACAAAAGGGATTGTATCATTGTTTGTTTTTTTTTCAATCTGAAGACACAACTGCTGACATTGTTTTCCAGTTTTGACTTGTTGATGGGCTCATAACCAGTCAGACTGTCTGCACCCAGCAGAAATGATTGGATCATATCCTCTGTGACCTTTACAAGCGCTGCGCCCTCATTTATCACCTGCAGATATAAACGCAGCATACATGTGCATGGGTTTTGCCATGCATCACTATCGGCTCAGCTATTAAATGTCCTTTTTGTGAAGGATGTCGTAATTGGATTGAAGCATCACGCATGTCTGTACATGCTTAATTTGGCCAGCTGTTTATCATGTGTGTATTTAAAATGCAAATTCTATGTTTGAAGCGTGCTTTACAAGCAATTAGTTTTCTGCAGATTTGATAGGGTCTGTTCAAAACGGAATGCTTTATGCTGTTTTTTCCCTGCCTCTATGTGTCTCTGCTTTTCATGGTTTCTCTTTTTGCTTTTTGTAAATTGAGCGAGCTTTGAGTTTTTGTGTGCAAGAGAATGAAAGGGAAAGGAGGAAAAGAGAGACATGCAAACAGAAATACTGATAGCCTCTATGCAACACAGGCCCTGAGTGCTGAATACAGCAACCAAAGGCCTTCATTAAAAACGTAGTGCAAAAAAACCATATACACAAACACAAGCAATATCTTTGACAATATACCACAGCTAGTTTAGACAGATTGGGGACTTGAGTTTCAGTACCGGGGAAATCAATTCGGTTGGCAAATGTGCATTTAGGGCCACCAAGAAGAGCTTGCAGCATGAAAAAAACAACACGATTCTCAGGGCTTCTGCTACCATTCAGCCTTTTTCAGTTTGTTGAAATGGGATCGACACAAACAACAGTCCAAGAAAAGAGGCTAAACGAAGCGGTTCCATCTACAGTGCAGACAACTGTTACACTTTAGCCTTGCAGCAGAGGTGACTGACTATCGGGCAAAATACATTATTTGTTCCAAAAGAAAAGTCTGTTTTAGCAACCAACTAACTCAAACCTTATCCTATCCTATCTCCGTTTCGCACAACTTTACTCAGAAAGATATGGAAACTAGGATATTAAAATGTGTGTTTTTTACAAGATAATAGAGAAACAGTTGTTGCAACATTTTAAATTAAATATTTATAATGTATCCGCATACACCTGGTTTGTACACTATTTTAAGAACAAGTTACTCCTCAATTTTCATGCGCTCTCCTCCAAAAGTTCAGCAACACGTCTCAATTTCCACTCCTTACATGCATGCAGTCTTTTTGAAATCAACTCCCGTCTTCACAGGCAACAACTTAGTTAGGTTTAGGAAAAGACGGTTTGGGTTAAAATAACTACGGAAGTGGCGTTACTTAAGCGCGGAAGTTATTTGACAAATAAATCAATGTTGACTTCTCGTTTCACACGGGGAACGAACAACAGTCTGCTCTTTGTTTGACCCGTCTACCTCCCCTCCGCCCCGTGCGCCTTGTGTGTGTTTTGGAGATCGTTACACTTCCTGCTTCATGATCACGTGGATTAGATTCAAATTGACTTTGTGGGATATCTACGAATGACAACGCATTTATTCTAGGTATAGCTACGGACGCTGAATAAAAAAAAGTTGTCTGTCAGTGTGGACCAGGGTGCCTCACACATTGGTGAACACACTCTTTACACACTTACCCACACACACACATGCTGCCTTCACCCTCGGCCATCAGTCTAAGGTATAAGACAAATGTGTGAGATCCAGGCCCTTTAAACCCTCACTCCTATTTCGCTAGACAATGTAGATGTCGGGAGTCTGAACGCATCATGTATGTCTGTCAGTTTTTGTGACTTCTGATCCCCTTTGTTGTTGCTGCTCCTCTCCTCACAATAAGCCCGCCTGTCCTCCGCATCTTTCTGAAGGGCTGCAGAAGCCTGTCAGGCACCGACCCCTTTGACAACCATATTTTGAGGGCTTCAAAATGTAGTGACAAAGGGTCTGCGAAAACATGCGCATATACTGCATGTGTGTTGATGTGTGCGGCGACTGTGTCTGTCAGTGTTTGTTTGCGCGGCTGCAAGGTTGGAGGGATAGAGGGTGACTGACAGACTAACCGAGCTCCAGAGACTCTCCCTCCCTGCTCCAGTGTCTGCCTGTTCCTCTTCCTCCACCCACCCTCTGTCTTCATCCGCGGCTTTGTAAGCCTCCACATAATGTGGTAGCATTATAATGACAATGGAAATTATGGCTAATCTTTGTTAAGACACACTCATTACCGCCGCGTTTCAGAAAAGGAGTCCAATGATAAGAGTTGGTCTGCCATGTTTTTTTCTCTCTCTGAAGCGACAGCCTGACACATTGGAGTGATGTGTTTTATTCTCACTTTTTTTGTGATTTTTTTTCTTCTATTCCTGCTCAAAGTTAATAATGGTGGCAAACATATGAAAGGATGATAATAGGCTGACAACTTGGGCATGAAAGACTAGCTCCACCTTCAAACAAGCTTTTCATGCAGTTCTGGATGTGGGTGTTAAAGGGCTGATTTCTCTCGACTCTCTCCCTCTCTGTCGCTTTCCTCTTTTAGTAATCCCCTTATAAAATATTCATAGCTAATCTGCATTTACAATGTAATTACAGACAGGCTTTGAGTGATATCGGATATGGCCGGCGGAACACACGCTTCACGCAAAATCTTTGATTTGTGTGCCTGAATAAATACAAAACAGGCTTGGGGGTTAAGGTTCAAAGTACATTTTTAATAAATTCAAACGCACCAAACATTTTTCAAACTAGTCAGTCTGTACAGTTGTAGTAAGCGTTGCCATTTTTTTCCATGGCAAGAACTTGCGATGTGATGTGACATTTTCGTACATACGTTTCCTTGGGACCTCGCATTGGAATGTAGTTACTCGCCCCTTTCACACAGCCTGTTCGACTGTTGTGCCATTATTCCACCTCGCTGTTCAGTATGAAAGGTACAGAGGCGGAATCGGGGGACAGAGTTGTTCCGCCGCTAAGCCTGCACAGGGGGTAGTCACATTGCCGAGCCAACGACCGCGTGAAAAGGGACAGTCGGTAGGCGGAACGCAGATGCTGTTGTGTTCAATGCCATGCCTCTTTTGCTCCTGTGATGCCGGCATGCGATCTGAAACCATACACTGGACCACCGTTGTTTGGTTCTGTGCGAAAAAGCAAAGCTGGCAAATTGGCGGTATTGCGGAATCTCTGTGTGAAAGGGGCGACTGTAAACTGCTGCTGCTGTGCACACAGTCATTATGATAGCTCCAGCAGAATCATATGCGAAAACAAAACTATCCCTTCTGTCTTTCTGTTTTGCCCTTATTGCTCAAACCTCCGTTCCCATCTTTTGGGCGCTGCTTGCCTCCGTTTAGTGCTAATGGAGCGGTGTGCCCTGTATGCTATTCTTGCAGGTCGATTTTTCACTTGTGTTAGAGGAGAGGGGGGGTGGCGTCCTTTTAAATGAAGCACTTGGCGTTTGTGACCTGTAATAAATGAGTTTGCAGTCAGTCATGGCAGCTGTAAGGAGACATCTGGGAGCGAGAGAGAGAGAGAGAGAGAGAGAGAGAGAGAGAGAGAGAGATATTCAGACTTTACAGGGAAACCGTTTATCTATGCATGGATGAAAAATGGCTGCACCAAAACATGCTCACTTTAAAAAAAAAAAAATGAAATGTTAGCAGTTTGCTGTACAAATGTGACGGAATGAAGAAACTGAAAGGTTATACAATGGATAATCTTACTGTATTACCATAAGGATTAATATTAAATTACTTTGATATGGCCACTGAATACCATAGCAGAAAATTGTACCAAAAAGCATTATTCTGACGATATTCACACAGGCAGTGATCTTATTTGTGCTTTAAAATCCCTTTACTGGCATACCACCCTCTGGAGTTACTGTATAAATACTAAATTGTCAGTTGATTTCACAAAACTCCATTGGGAGATTTTTTTGGGGGGGATATTGATTTTGTTCCAAAACAGAGAGTAGGATCCTGAACATACAGGGCTCTCAGTGCTTGGTAGAATAATCATTGGGTTGTGAGTATTGATCAGCAGCTTTGTCATTGACCACATTATGGTAATTTAACTCCCTTCAACTTCAGTCACAAATACTCTCATCCACAGCTACAGAATTAATCCTTTTGTACGGTTGTAATTTGAATTTGATGCGAATAGATTTGTTTACATTTTGCTTGAACATTAAAGGATTTTTTGGTCACTCTTCTTAGCCTCCCTTAGTGTGGCTGTCGCTGGTGTGAAGGCACAGTCACCTTGCAGCAGAGCAGAAATAGCGCAGCTCTCTTTCCCTGGATGTGAAGGTACATAAAGCACAGGATGAGAGGAGCAGGAAAGGCAATTGACCTTGGCTGCTTTGGGGGCTGGCTATATAATCGTTCGGATGGATGCCACGGTTCTGCACCTTGGCAGAGAGGGAGGGGAAGAAAGAGGACAATGCTGAGTATGACAGTTATTGCTCACAGTGTCGAAAAGCAGATTTCTTTTGAATTTATGCACAATTGTTAAAAGTGAACCATTGTGCACAAAATAAATCTTGTCTTTGGTAGCATCTCTATTAAAGTGAATGAGAATTTCGGGAAAGTGATGTAACCTTTCAGCATTAAAGTGTCTAAAAACACCTCAACCTATATTCAGCTCAGTTGTGTACATCATCCCAAATGTTTCCAAAAAAATTTAAACCTAAAGGAAACTGTTATTTTAATCAATGTAACAGTCTATTTCATTTGGTCGCCTGTCAATGCCGTCATATTCCACATGTGTGCATGCATCGAATCTACCAGAAGCCATCATACATTGATTTATTATCCACTTTTATGAGGACATGTAATGCTCATTTTCAGGTTCATACCTGTTTTTTTGGTTTTCTGGAACATGTTTGCAGGCAGTTTAAAAAATGAATTTTCTTCTTCATACTGTCTGAAAATACCTTTATTTCACCCTCTGTCTGAAATGCTCCGTTATAACACCTGTCTCTTTAAACCCACCTCCCTAAAAAGTCCAGTCTGCTCTGATTGGCTCGCAAGAAAAAACCTTTGCAACGGTAGTTCTCAAGCCATGGTTGGAGATGTATATTTTAATGAGCCTACATGTGACTTTTTAGATCTTGGTTGTTTTTAACTTTAACCGAAAGAAGGATTTTAGTCATCAGACACTCGGATACTACGCTATTTCACGACGTCACCAAACTCCACCTTTTGTTATTGTTTTGATTGAGAGACCCCATGGCGGCAGAAAATATTGTGCGTTTAATACTTGTGTCGATCTCTTTTAAGCAACTTCAGACTATTGCGTATTATGGAAGTGTAACAGCAAGCTTTACATCGTGTATGTGCGCGTGTGGTGGTGTGTGTGTGTGTGTGTGTGTGTGATGTTTGGGATGGGTGGGCGGGATGGGAGTGTATGTCAAATGTGAGAGAAGCTGACTAAGTGGAACCCAGGACCAAAGTCAACCCTGCCATTTCGCCCCGCTGTGCTAGACTGTTTACCTGAGACAGGGATGCTTTATCTCAGCCAGTCACTGCTGCTCATGTAAACACACAGGGGGGAACACTGTATATCATGCTGTTTCCAGCCCCCCTGCCTCTGTTCCAAAACCTCTCGCCGACAGAGAGACATTATCCCCCGATGGCAAGGTGAATGGGGTGCTGATGTAAGATTATTTGTAGCAGCCAGGGTAAGACAGAAAAAAAAAAAAAGAGAAGGGATTGGAGGCGAAAGAGAGGAATTCTCCTAATTTTAGCCAGAGAAGGGCAGGCAGGCAAGCAGGGTACACCGGAGGAGAGGTGTCTTTCAGTGAGGATGGGACATGGGTGGGTGTCTAGGGAGTCTTGGTTAAAGTGGTCGCTATCACAGGAGCTGGACGGACAATTAATCAGCAATGTCCCAGTGGGGGAGCTGGGGCTCTGACAGAGACACTTCATTCTGCACAGAACACACACAGACACACAGCCCTGCTGACAGGCTCCCCCAAAGCTTCTTCTCACCTCTTCCTTTTTGCCTCTGTTCTCATGTGTCCACCTCCTTGTCCTCCTTCCTTCTCTCATTTCCTTCCTATGCTTCTCTTTTTTTCCCTTCTCTCTCTCATGTCCACTTTCCCCGTCATCCCTGATCCCCTTGACTTTCTCTTGTCGCTTTCTTTACGTCGTCTCTCCTTCCCTCTCCTCTTTCCTCCTTGTCCTCATCTCCTTTCCTCAGACTGTGAACCTCTTGACTAAAATGAGTTGAGAGTCCCTCTTGTGACCTGACAGCTGACTCTGTAAGACTTGGGAGTTTTCTTGCGGCTGTAGTGGGAGACAGGGAAGTGGGAAGAGAGGAAAAATGAGGTGAGAGAGGGTGGACTGGTGGCTATAATTCACCCTTACCACCCCTCCCTTCTTCCCTGCCCTCATCCTTCCATTTCTGCCTTTCTACCCCCCTCTCTCTCCCGTCGGCTGGCGCTGAGTGATTGATGGATTCAGGTTTGACATGGCCCGGTTCACCCGAGGGCCTGAGCAAGGACACTGGTGATATTTAGCCAGATGCTGGAGAGAGGCAGACAGGGAAAATAAAAAAGACAAAGAAAGGAAAGAGGGTGTACTCGACACTGTTGACCATCATGGCTTGCCAGGGTTGCCAGGGTGAGTAAGCTCTTCCTCAAACGGTGCACCTGTTCTCAGTTTTCCATTGCATCACCCTGTGGCTTTTCACTATGGCCAGGATGTAATGAACTAATATGATTTTAACTGGATGTGTGCTAAAGGTAATGGGTTATAATAACGAACCTTATTGCTGATTGCAAAATGTAGAGACATTTTTTTCCTGATGGAAATAAAGCACATTTTTTATGTGAAATGGCTTCAAAGCAAATTAGGATTGTAGAATTATCTTTGTTCATACAGTATAAGTTCTAAAGGGGATCAAGGCATTTCAAATGGAATTTATAGATAACATTAACATTATACTGTCGCCTGTACATTCTATACATACAGCACACAAAAAAGCACGGTATTATTCAAAACGGTATAAAAATAAGTATAAATCTGTTGTTGATCCTCCCCTTTAACCTCTACACTACCTTCCCTCTTTTATACAGTGACACGTGAGCTATAGAGCTGTTGTTGTGTTCATTGATATAGACATAAGCATTCTCTAATCTTAAATATACCTACAGTAAGTCCAGTGTATGTATGTCTCTGATTTGAATGAGCTAAGGCTGTGTTCTGTGTTCCCCTCCAGGGGGGTCCTGGTCCTCTCAGTAAGCAAACACTCACTTGACATAGAGCCAAGCAAAGGGGAACAAGGCCCACAGTGTCTCGCTGCTCCAAGTGCTTTGTCCTGGAGGAGGCTCCCGCCGTGGCTCCCGGCTCCTAACCCCACGTGACACGCCTGGAGATGAGGCATGCACTTGTCTCGTGAACATTGTCTGTATAGTGATGTGCCTCTCCAGGCCAGACCTGGGCAAAACACATCTGATTACAAGAAGCACATCTCAGATGTTTTCTTTTTTTTTCTTCAAAGTTCCACATCAACTTTTCTTTGGGGAAAAATTAACATGCATAAAGAAAAATGTGATATTGGGAGAGCACACATGGTACAGGGGGCAATTTCTTACCCAGCAATGCAGAAACCCTTGGGGTGTCTTCAGCAAAAATGACCAAACTCATATCATAACCAAATTATTTGATGCAAGTTTAAAATAGCAGCCTGGTGGACAAGATGATGGAAGCATGAATAATATTGCGGAGCCATCTTTATTTTTAATGGCAAGCAAGACCACCTTTTTCAGTGATTGGCCAGGTGTTCCAAGCATTAAAGCAGATTGTTGAATGAACAACAAACATGATTTCATCACGTCATAAATTCTACCAATGTTTCACAGCTGTATTGGGACTCAAACAATGTCCCAATCCACAGCCTAAAAGTGTGTTGTGTGATTGGCTTTTCTGACATTAAGAATAAGTTATCACAGAAGAAGTTTGAGGCAATACGTAGCTTGTACATTTTACCTCCACACAGTTCCCGACGGTATCTAAAACACAAAGCTGGTGTTCTCAGCTTTCCACACTCTGGAGACAGTTAAGAACACCTCAGTTCTCGAGTGAGAAAAACTCTCTCAGCTTTCTGTGGCCAGAAGGCCAAAATGAAGAGGAGGAGATGCCTTTTCAAATTTAGCCGGCTCAGTGTGGATTCACTCTCTTCTTAAGGCACGATGTAGCAAAGTCCAAAACACCTTGAGGGATGTAATTCCTCCTCTTCCCCAGACCTGCCTACCTCAAGTCTTCCCAGTCAATAGGCAGCTTCATCCTCTCAGTGCAGGCGGTATCTCCCAATCTCTGTCTGCATGGCGATGAGTATATTGTGTATGTGTCACCGTGTCGTCTCGTAGCTGTATCTGGCTTTGTGAGCGGTAAACACCACGACAACAGGTATCTTCTGTTCTCCCTCTTACCGCCGCCTACCACACTTCGGGCTTTTTGCTCTCTGTCTGGCTTGGCAGCAATGTGAAGTCAATAGGATGAATAAAACATACCTGAATCAGAGCCCTATACCCTGGGAAATGTCAAGATGTCAGTATAGCTTAATGGGAAAAACATTGTGCTTGTCCCAAGGATCGGACAGTTTATCCCATAACAGGTACGGAAACGCAGCCACGCCAATTTGTTTCTTTGTATGATACAAACACACAAACTCTGGCAACTATTGTATTAATGTAGTTTCATGAATGATGAATAGGAGAGTTAAAGCAATTTTCATTTCGTAGTTATACTTGTTGGATAACTTTATTCATAATGATCCAGCATGTCTCAGAGGGACACACTATTTAGTCTTGTAGCTCAGTAGGCAAAAATCTTTTTTTCTCACTTAGTTAGAGATTCAGTTTCCATTGGGGCTTGTGTGAACACCTATGACACTGCAAACTGCTTTGGGTAAAAAACATCCTCTAAATTGCTTATGGTATTTGCATATCATTCAACTGGTCTGTCACTGAAAAGCTACCATTTAACATGCAGTACTACACATATTACACAACACTCATCTCAGCCGTTGGTGGTGGTAGCTAAACCCCTACAGCTAATTATCTTTAAATTAGGGCTGAGGTCTAGGTTTAATTAGGCCTAGCCATGAGGAGGTTTGAAGCTCAACAATAACTCCAGCAACTTCAGCTGCCAAACCTCATCAGCCTAATGGAGACTCAAACACTGAAGGCCCTCGGGGGCCCGGCAGGCTAGCCTGACTTTCTGCCTTATGCCGACCAAGACACACACATATACACTACTAATAATCAAGACATGATGAAGTTAGTGAGGCAGGTTGTGCATAAATGTGTGCGTAGCAGAGAAGTTACACTTTTTAATTGCATCATTTAAATAACTTTTTAGCTATAATACTCCTATCTTCCAAGTGTTGTTATTAGCTACTCATACTCAACAAACAGTCCAACTAGTCCAGCCTGTTTCAAGAGCCAGTAAACTCTATGTAGCTTGCGCCTGTAACAATTCATTGAAATACCCTGAATGGTCTATGGTTGTCCTCAGACTTGGCCTGATGCAGTATATATCTGTCCTTATTCAGCAAATTTGTTATTGGTCTGCTGGTTCTTTGTAGCCATCTGGTGTAAGGTAGGCTGTCTGTCCTCTGAAAAGATCCTCTTGGATGAAAACAGGAGGCTGTAGCCAACCAGTGCACAGATCTCACTCTTCCATGCCAGTGCCTGTTTCTTACCTTTATTCCCCTGCCATCTCCTTCTGCTGTGGAAATCACAACTCTGCAGTTAACACTGAGAAAAAAAAGTATTGAGCAGGGATACTGTGTGTCTTTTCTACTTTTTTTTTCTACTGACCACAGCGTTGGCCATTGTTTGGAGTCTTATGCACATCAGCTTTGAACATATATATGTTTCTGTACACACACATACACACCCCTGACTATAGATGCGCGGTACACACATTAAATACAGGTTACATGTGATTTGGCCCTAGACATCAGATCGGTTGCCAGGAAGGGAAAGGTCCATAGGATGTATTGTCATTTCTCCTCCTCTCTCCACCCACCATCTGCCCCAGCGTTTCCCTAACTGACTAACTGTAATCGGAACAAGCATTCTCATTAGCCCATCTGAACATGGAGAGAGAGGGAGTCATTGATCAAAAGATCAGAGGTGAGCCATTGGAGGGAGGAAGAGAGGGAAGGTGTGAAAAGAAATTGCGAGGGCTCATCCTATTATCCAAGATATTACGAGCTACTACACGCAAACACTACGGAGGGGAAAATATTGTAATAGAATATTAGAGACCGTTTTATAAAACCATATCAAGACAATGTGATCAGCAGATAGGTAATGAGTAGAAGAGGGAGAACTACATGATTGAGGAGAAAAAGATAGTGAAGCTGCATGGGGAAAAGTATGCTATTGTAAGTAACAAAACACAGATTGGCATGCATGTGGTTGTATTCAATGGATCTATTGAATACAAAGGGATGAGTGAAGAGCTGAAGACAGAGCTCCTACAAGCTTACAATTCACACTGCAAAAGCCAAAACAACCCATTTCTGCTGCTGGGCATGGGCTGGTTATGGGGTGATTGTGTAGAACCGAGAGTGCCAGAAAGTCAAGATTTTCAGAATCACAACTTGACAAAATACGGATCTGAGGAGAGTAGATAAAAATTCAGACTACTGAATTTGAAATTTATTTTTCTAAAATGAGGATTGTATGAAAAATGCTGAATCATTATGAACAACCTTCATGTTAAAGCAATATTTGAACCAATATTGACAGTTTGCATATAAGTTACTCCATGTTACAAAACTTTGAGTTTGTGAAGAAAAGTTTTAAGTCAACATGGCGGTAACACAAGGTGGGCAATTGATATACACATTTTGGGGATGAAGTATTCCTTTAAGAACCTTCCAATCCAGGATTGCGGTTGATTATTTTATTTATTTTTAACAGCGAATGTTTGCAATTACAGCCTTTGCACTGTGCGTCTTGCTACAACACTTCTCCCGTCCATCTGCTTACCTGTCCTTTAAACTTGAGACACAAGTAGCAAGACAGGCAGCAAATGGATAAATAAAGACAGAGTGAAAATTGGCAGTGGGTGTGTTTGTTCTGTGGGGCATGTTGGCCGCCTCTCTGCACTGACAGCCAGTCTGTCTCAGAGGATTGAGTGACAGAGAGGGGCAGCGAAGCTGGCAGAACGCTAATGGGCGTGATGCTAATGAGCTCCGAGCCAATAAACAAGCTCTCCCTTCCCCTCCCCTGACCTCTGATCTCCTCTCTTGTTTGTTTAACACCCTCGCAGGTAAAATGGGCTGATTTCAACCGCGTTGCCAGAAACAACAAAAAACAGGCTTGAATAGCAATAGATGAAACCTGTTTGAATTGAGTCGCAACTGTTTACTCTCTTTCAGTCAGTCATTTTACTGTTAATGATTAATGTTTTGAATGAAGCTCAACATTACTCTTTGCTATATTTTAAATGCATCCAAATTGCACACTTGCACTTTGTATTGATCTACCTTCAGATTTGATGTGAAACTGTTAAAATGTAATTGACATTTTAGAGCATTTTAAATGTAAAAATTATAATAACAATAATGATTATCATAATAATGTACTTGAGCGCATTTTAAAAGCACTCAAACACACTCAATCTACTGCTCACGAAAGAAATCTGTAAAATTGCAATACTTCCACATGATAAGGGCAATTTGGTACACTTCACACCGGGGGAAATACCACAAATAGACACAAAAAGAACCATCTTACCCTCACCCTTGTATGCTTATGGAGGCTTTTCTGTGCTTTATACCCTCTTTCTCTTCAACAACCTGTGATGTCTCACGCTTTTGTCCCCTCTTTCCTACCCTGGAGAAATGTCACTTGGGCCGGCATCGTCCGTCAAACTGGCATCTCTGACAGAACACTCGGCTAAAAGGCCATGCTCCGATTGGCATAGGATCCCCTGGCTGTGCTGTGTCAGGCTGCTGCCTCCTCTCCTCTCCACATTATTAGCATTCTCAAATCTGCAAAGATATTGACTCCCTCCAACATTCTATTCCATGTCTATTTTCTATTTTTCTTGTGTTGCTTCAACCTCTCAGACGGGTTGCGTGGATCTTTTTTCCCTGTTAAGCCTGTGTTGTTGAGAGGCAATGAAATACATTATCTGTTTCCGTCACCTTATTTTGTTCCGACATCATAAAATATAACCGCTGCACAGTAAGCTAGATCTGTTTATTTATTTATATATATATATACAGTGTCAAGGTGGATCTGTGATTCTAATCCAATACACTTTTTGTCAAATTCAGCGAATATCTACTCATGGTCCGCTAGCTGTCTTTTCTGTGTGTGCGCTGAAAAAAATATCTGGTGTTCATTCACAGTCCTGGCTCTGTAAATGGGAAACAAACAAAGTGGCTGGGACTGAGCCACACAACACTATCCCAGCCAGGACAGGGGAAAGGCCATTGATGTATAAAGAGAAAGGCAGTGGGAGTGAGAGGGACGGTAATTTTGGCACTGACAGGAGGGGTGAATTGGTTTGGGTGTTGAGTTCAAAATCAACAATCATTCTCGAGAAGTGCAGACTCCACCTTTTTAATGCTTGTTGTTTCAAAGAGAAAACAAATCCTCTGTATTGTAACTAACAATCGATGCGCTGATGAAGTGCAGCCAGAATTCTTTCAGCAGGCAGACAACACTATTAATTGCTCATCTTGCTTTATCTGGGGCCTTTAGCTAATCACAATTCAGTTTGATAGGAATGAGAAGTGACCAAGGGGCTGTTTATAGTCAAGGGAAGCCTTAATACTCTAGTTTTTTTTGTGTTTTTTTTTTGCCTGTGATTGTTATTGATTACTTGCAGAAACCAATAAAGCTGAGTTCGTTTGTGACTCTGGATGCAGGTTAGGGCCACTTATGTTCTTTAGGATTCCATTTTAATTAAGTGTAAACCACTTAATTTGGCCCATTACTAAATGCAGTTTAGATGTCTCTGTAATTTCCTCAATTAAAGGCCTAATGAGTAGGATATTCCTAAAATAAAACAATGTATAGACTCATACAGATATAATCCCAATCATCATTTATTCCCCACTGTGTGTGTTGAGGTTTCTGACACTGCCTGGTGCCTGTATTTTCTCTTCTCTTTTCATTTTGCTTTGTTCGGGACATTTCTCCATTTCTATATAAATGTAGCAACCAGGTGTCCGATCGTGAGCACGTATCCAAGAGGAAGCTACGGAAACAGTGGAAACAGCGGCAAAAAAATATAGCAATGCCAAACAAGCAAACAAAGCTTGTTGCAAAATGAGAGTGAATATGGGGTGGGCTTTCACCCACCGGTGAGCATCGTAACCCTCGTTGAGGAAGGGAGGAGAGGCCTACTTTGAATGTCCGAACCGCAACCGACAAATCCTACTCATTCTGACTTTAAGTCTTCATCTAAATACACTTAGTCACACAAATGCAGCAGTGTATTGTGTGAACTTGTGAAACGATACGCTACATAATCGACACTGCTCAAATAACAAAAAACTGTTGAAGTTGGCTTTGTTTGGACAATATCCAGCTGCCTTCCTTCTGAGTGTATTGACTCTCGTCAGTGAGATGGAGATATGTCAGTTGTTTTTAGGGGAAGGCTTCTGCAGTGACATGATTGTGCTCAGTTCTGTCATTTCCCCATATGGCGCAAGGATGACGCTGCTGGTCCGAACTGGCACAGGCCACAGAGGGCAGCTTCACACGTGTGTACAATTGGTCAACTGTATGTGTTCATGCATAGGTGTGCTTTGTTTTAGTGTGTGTATTTGAATGGTTACGTGTGTTTGTGGTCAGTAAGTTTGAGAGGAAGTACAGCAGACTATGGGTAGCTGGTCAGCAGCCCGAGTGCTTTCAAAGGAACCGTGAAAGCAACTTGACCGGACAAACAGTAGAGCTATTTGTGTTTGTGCCAGGAATTCCTGCAGAGCACACCTCCCAGGCCTCTTTAATTAAAATATTTTTAAAACGTCTGTGAAATCCGTTAGGGATGCTATCTTTTACTGCATGTTTAAGGATACAAATATCCACAACTATTAGCAGCAGAGTGCTAAAATTATTAAAGGGAACCTCCTTGGATTCTCAAAGGATTAAACAGAATATCCTTAGCACAAATACCTTAATTTGATTTCTCATGATATAATTGTGCTCATTTTAGATAGTTTGCAGAGTTTATTGCATAATTGTGCAGCGCATGAGGTGGCAGAGCCAACAAATTGGTAGGCAAAGAAGATGCTTTGCCGGATGTGTCCTTCTGATTGCGTCAGTGAATGTCGGCTCGTGTCTCTGAGCTGAACGTTCTCATACAGTACATGAATCTGTTTGTGCGTGTACAGATGTGTGCACACCGTAGCAAACTGAGGCGTCTGTGGTAATTTGTGCTTAAGACAGCGTTTTGCTTTTACATCTGTTTGGAGCATGATACAGCATTTGTTTGCAGATGTTTTATCCCTTGTGTGAGTGTGTGTGCGTGCGTGTGTGTGTGTATGTGTGTTTGACTGTTTGCTCATAATGTAGCTAATGCAATGAATTTTGTATGCCACGTAAACACTTTCTCATTGAATGCCCTGCAACCAAATCCACCCAACATAACCCAGGCCTAGTTCACGGAGGGACAGATTGGGGGGGAGGATGACAATTTCCTTCTGTTTATGCCATTTTATTTTGTATTCCCTTGCGCGCGCACACACACACACACACACACACGCCCACACCCACACCCACACACACACATATATATGCAGGGGCACACTTGAAGGTGGAAGCAAAACGTTTAACTTTGAAAGTTGGGCTCCTAATTAGCAGAATTAGTGGTAGATCAAAGAGGACAATTAGAGGGGGTGTTTGTGGTAGCGAGGGCTCATTAGCATCACAACACATGGACATGGCCATGAAAAAGAGAGCGGCAGAAGGAGTCTCATTATGGAGCACCGCTGTGCTTACGCCGGGCCACATGCAGGCAGATTGGCTGTCAGGAGAGAGAGACAAAAACAGTACTAACACATACACACACACACACACACACACACACACACACACACACACACACACACACACGCTGACAAGGATATGCACACACACATGCATGTAGGCATGGATGCACCAATACCTATCGTTGTGGGAAGGGATTCAAAAAATCATTCCCTCATGCACACACACACACACACACACACACACACACACACACTCATTCTGATCTACAGCTTGCAATGTTTCCTGGCACAAAGGAAAACAAAAGCTAGTCTCTGACTGCTCTCGTCCAATTTCAGCTTAATTAAGAGGGGAATTAACTTTGATCTGCCGCAGTGTAGTCAGAACTTGGTAGCCCGGCCTGTAGAAAAGCCCAAGCCCATAAGTATTCTTCAACCTCAGCCTTAAAGTCAGACCCAGATTGTTTTCCATTCATTCCACACTGTTTGAAGTCAATACAGATAAGAGCAGGAAAGATTCTATTAGGACTACCTGAGCCTTACTCGTTAGCTAGATCTAACAAACTCCTGGCAGCGAGCCACAGTGCATGGCTCTCCACACTAATGGCATAAGCAGAACAAAGGATCAAAGGTTTTCGGGTGGCCCTTTTTATTTTAGTGGTCTCTGTCACTGGCTCTTAGTCCCTCGTCCAGTGACACGGGTTAATGATGCATATGCTTTAAAAGACAGATTTTTTCCCCCTCTGTGTGATGTTTGAGTATGTTTTTAAACCTAAAAGGTAATGCATACAAAGGTCCAAGGAGTTGCTCTGCAGGCAGCAACTAGATACACAAATAATTACATTTTTTTTACATTTAAGTAATATAAATATTTAAAAAATATGTAAAAAGTTGTTTTTTTTAGAATACATTTTATTCGGGCATGACAAGATAGTTCTGAGCCTGAGGATCTCTGTAAATTATACAGTATATTGCCACTGAATATGACAATTAGGCCCAACTGTGCTTTCACCACCCGATGCTCTGTCTGTGCAATCCTAACATGTTCTACAAGATCAGAGACTTCAGCAGAAATCATGTCACTTGTTTCCAATGCACATATTTCCGATTTTTTCTTTATACAACCGTTTTTTTTTGTTTGTTCAAAGGACAGAGTAAGGCTGGATGTTCTGAGATGAGCACACGATGACTACATGTGTGTTAAAAATGTAAAATAAGGATGACACGTAAAATAGTTGCTCACAGTGTCCGAGTAGTTGCTCTCTCCATACAATCAAACATGGACCCCCATCTTTTCTTCCAGTGCTCAATGGACCGCATCCATATCATATGCATTACCCAGGAGAATAACAGCAGAGAGCGCCAATGACAGTGCCTCTCTCCTACTCCCTCGCTGTGTTTCTTTCCTGTTGAGGTGTTGAAAAGCTTCCTCTTCCTGCCACCATCGCCCTCCGTTTCCCTCCATTCTCAGGGGAACGCTGGATCCGTCTATCGCAGCGCAGCCCTCCAGGCCACAGAAGGATGGGACAGCGGGATTGTGGGGCGCTGGTGCAGGGGTTCCTCTGACTGACAGTACTGATAATCAGTGTAATAGGTGCAGGGTGAGGAAAGTGGGAGGTAAGCAGCTATTTCCTAAATGCCACCACCAGCACCCCCCTTCTCATGTGGATACTGTGCACAGTAAGTGAGGGACAGGAAGGACTGAGGTGCTAAAAAACATAGGAAGAAGAGAGGAAGGATACCAGGGGAGCGTGCTTACTGAGGGCTGGCAAGAAGTGTAGTCGGAGAAGACAAATCTCATTCATCTTCCTCTAGTCTGACTGTCAAATATCTGCTCCGAGGGAACATACTGTAACTAAACTCCAAATTTAGGAGAGCTGTTTAAACGTTCCACATTTATTTATTCATTCATTCACTTACCTGGCAGTCTTAGGCAAGTGGAAAGCTCTCCTGAAGTTTTGTACATTTTAAGAATTTCACTATTTTTTTCTTTCTTAGAGAGGTTGAGCTCATTTGGCTTGATATCAGTATTTTCTATCAGGGCGCAGGACTCAAAAGGACTTACCATCGTTTCTCTTTTACGAACCAATTTTAGTTTGGGAAGGAATAATTGCCCAAATTAATCTCATATATATCAACATGTTTTGCTGATTATTTTGTCTCTAAATTTGTAAACATGGCCAGTTTGATGGCACAGGCTCTGCACAATTCAATGTTTATTTATTAATAAATGAATCACGTTTTTATTTATTTATAATTATTTATTAATGCAATTTGTATGCTATACGTGTTGAGAGACAAACCGATGGGAGGCTGTAGAATGAGCACTGCATGGTGCAAGACCAGGGTGGGCTGCTTTTGGAAAAATGTAATGGCAGTTTGTGGCCCCTAAGTTTTAGGGATCATCCACTTCTTTGGATAGCCTCCTTTGCATGCACACTTAGGTCCTCTTGCTTTTCATACCAAATTACCTTTGAGGATCTGCCAGTGTCTGCATCAAGGACCTGAGTGAATACTCAGTCGGTTTAATACAGTAATTTCTAGTAATTACGCGGTGGAAAAAAGAAAATTGTTCCATAGTTAGACGCCGCAATGTCTGATGGGTGTCGGACACTTTCGGGACAGAAAGAAAGTTGCTAATGACATTTCATTTAAAAAGAAGAAAAAAAAAACCTCCCTTTCATGGGCTTAATGTCTTAATTTTTTTCTCTCTTTATTCTACCTTTTATCATTATTATTTTTCTCTCATTCTCTTCTTCTGTGTCCTTCTGTTTTTGTGGTTTCTTATGTTCTCTTTAATATCTTCTCATTACACTGAATAAATAGTATTTCTGTGCAGCATGCATTGAATATGGCGGTTATCTTTAAAAACACAGCTGTGAAGGTGCAGATATGCACAGCGCAACTAGAATGTGTGCTGGGCCTTTGAACTACAAGCACAGCTAATCATATTTTGCCCGCTCTACTGCCAGGGCCTGATCAGTGTTTATACAATACAAAAGTGCCGTTAAGTCCCTTAGTGTTTTTCTGACGGTTTGGATGTCTCTGTTTTCTCCAGCAAATGGAGGGACATCATCACACTGACTGGCTTCCAATTTAATTCTGTATTTACTGATTACTGGCTCGGATTTACTGTCATTTTATTATTTAGAATTATTTATTGTACATTTTGAATCCCACTGTTCTGTGGACGTTTTGCCCTTGATCCATGTTCCGGCCCCAGTACATGTCCTAACTATTGACGATGTGTGTTACTGCCATGCCTTTTCTATACCTCGTGACATTAGTGGCACACTGCATTGCTTTCTCCTCTGTCTCTTTGCCCATGGCATTGGACATTAATCGTGGACTATAATTAAGTAATAACTACTGTATTATGATGACGGTATCTGGAGGAGGAGGGGGGACAAATCAAAAGTGAGGAAAACAAGGAGGAATCAAATGTAACAGAGGAAATCACAGATGCTGCTCGTTGCCAGTAGCTCTCAGCTAATTGAGTGTTTTGTCCAAACACTAGCATTTCTAATGATCAGTCCTACTTGCAACACCTAGACCAACCAGTTCCACCTGTGAAGCAGGCTGTACAGCCCCTGGTGTCACGTGAAAAGCTGATCATTTCACTTGAACATGTTTTTGATCAGGTCCAACAAGTAACTGGTTGATTTAATCTTGTGACTTTTGTTGAAAGTAATTTCCCTGTGACACTCTCTGTCCCTCTTTACTCTGTCGAAAACAACTCTTGAGATTAAAAGAGTTTTTTTTCTTTCTTTTTTCAGCAGTTGTCCACCACAACATTGAAAAAGAAAGGCAGATACATCCTCTGAGTTATCCAAAGCAAATGCAAATACTTTGCTTAACTAAACATTATGGGAATTTGTAGGATTCTGCAATACTATACTAGAAACCAACCAAAAGGAAGGCTATCTTGGCCTCTGCAGTTTATGCCAAGTAATGTTAATATCCAGGGCTTTGCTGTATGTTATGTAGCCCATATCTTAAAACTTTTCATTACCAGGTTTCATAGGCTTTTCATTAATGCAAAGCCTATGAAACCTGGGAATGAAAAGCCCCAAACTATTTTGCTTTGTTTACAGTCTACATTACACCGTAATCTGGACAATGCTCGCGACTTCATTCACATTTTAAATAGACTGGAATGAGGTTGACTGTTGACATCAGTAATCCACGAGGCCCGTCAGCCTTGAATATGATAGTTGAAGCTGTAGTATCGTAATTAATGTATTAACTTTGATGACTTGCAAAGAGGTGTCAAATATATGTGGAGTGAAGAGTCAGAGAGACAGTAAGAGAGAGCGTATGTGTATTCATTTGTGCACGACATGTCCAAAATAGCTTTCGGTTACTTTGCACTGTCCCATGAAAATCAAAGCCTTTTGGATCCCTCGGTTCCTCTCCTTGCCTGCCCTGTTTCATTAATATTTCCTCACAGTATTGCCCACTTTCATTCTTACTTCAAACTTGTTATCCATGTCTTTTTGAATTTAATTTGCATCCATTTAGAAATAGATGGCATGCCAGCTCTCACTATCTCTTTTTTTGTTTCTAAGTGATGAGCAACTCTCAGCCCTCGTTTCTCTTCTTTATCCAGTAGTGATTAGTCTAGCCAAATAGCTGGAATTAGCAATGTAAAAATCTGATTATCCACTGCCAGCTGGAGCAGATGCTCAAATTAAGCATTGGTGCCAGATTTTTCGACTGGCATGAAGCTAAGCTGGAAGGCCGACGCTAAGGAGGGAAAGAGGAGAAAACAAGAAAACAGGTTGAAAAGCGGGAGAGGGAAAATGTGCTTGTGAGAAAGACAGAAACAAAGAGAAAGACGGCATAAGAGAGAAAGGGGGTAGAGAAGAGTGAGCTTGGGAATAAGAAATGGCAAATTCTTTAGTTTCAGCCAATTAGGCTGAGAAGCCACTGGTAATTAACTCTCGAGGGACCCACTGAACAGTCATGCACCTCGTTTACATAATGAGGATGAGAGGAGAGGCTCTTTTTCTCATCTTTCGCTTTCTCCCTGCTTTTCTCTCGTTCTCTATCTTTGGCCTGTTGAACCAAAGCGGAGCAGCACTTCGTTCTATTCCTTAAACAGCTCCCACTGACCTGGTACAGCACAACACGTTTACAGTGGGATTTGACTTGAGTCAATAACAGGAAACTGCAGATTATTTCTGAAATAGACAAACGCTGAAGATTGATCATCCTCTCTCACTTTGCCATGTAGACATTGGACTTGTTTTCTACTCCTTTCATATTTCCAAACTCTCTGCATATACAGTAAGGCAGATAGTTTGATCATGTAAATTTATGATAATCCCTTTGACTTTCTCCATCTGACCTTTGCCCCACTCCAATACCTTTTCATTTCCTTCTTGCAAGATATGGAAAGTAATGGACTCGTACTTAAGTCCAGAAGCCTTTTGCCTCACTGAAACGATTCAGAATATGAAAGCAAACTGCCAAGTGTTGAAGGGCATACTTCTAGTTCTCCATAGCTACAGGTTAAAGGGGCATTTCCCCTGTGATACACTGAATACACTGAATTCTGCAAACCACTAATTCCTTTATCTACCCTTGAGGCCACCACTGCCCAATTTCTTTTTCTACTTGGCTAAGATTAAAGGATTTTCTAGGTCTCTACCTTCATTACATATTTATTCAGCAATTCTTCATTATGAAATGCGAAAACATCAGACTCAGTGCAGAAACACATCACCAAAATGATCAACCTGGAAACCTGGTTTTCCCAACAGTAACTGCTGGAAAGTCATCAAGTCAAAAGTTTAGGTTTCTCAAGAGTTCTGGTCTTCATAAACTCTTTCACTCTTTCAAAACAATGTACTTATTTTCTATTCTTTTGTCGCACAAGGTTGAATGTAGCTCAGGGGTAATGTGAATGTAACGTAACAGGAAGAAATTCATATCTTCAGGTTGTGTGTTTTCCCTTCTGCTGCCTTATTTTTCCTCTTCCTTTGATGGTGGAGCTGGGATAAAAGCGTTAAGTTCACTTCCTCTTTTATTAAAGGAGGCTTAATTTAATTAGCTTGCACTGCGTGAGCCTGCTATCAGGCCCTTCTGTTCTCATACCCAAGGTTTCTGATGCTCTGAGGAAGAGAAGGGAAGAAAAAAGGGAAACTGTCTGGTGGTCTCCAAGGAGGAAGTGTCCTTTTAATCAGACTTCTGCTAAGATCCCATTACCATCTCCTAAGAGAGAGGGAGGGCAACACATAGACAGTTGGACAGACATACAGTAAAGGGAGAAAATATATTCAAGAAGTTGCAACATTCAGGTCACCTAGATCAGAGGGAAGCTTGGATGGTGTAGTGTAGACAGAAAAGGAACTCAACAGTATATGAATAATAATGCTTTATAGCAATAGCTTCCCATGACTGTGCTGTAAGAAGCATAGAAAATGTATTTTCGCACACATATGCTTTACATTTTTCCATTATTATACACTGACATATATTTGTGTCTTTGTCAATACTTAATCCTCTGACACTGAAGGTTTGAACAAAAAAATAACAAATAAAACAAGCTAAATACATTTAGTAAACTTTGATATATTTATGGTCTTGTCCATAGCTGTCTATAGTCTCGGTCCGAGTGAATGTTTGGAGTCTGTGTCATGACATTCGTCTTTTTATCAACACTGCCTTCCGAGTGACGGCAACATTAATATCTTAATATCTTTTCCTACTAATATCTGCGTTAGAGCCTAACAACGTCGTCAGCTGAAAAGACATTCGAAAGTCTTCCGTGGGAAAGGTCCTGTCGAGATGACTATCTTCAGGTCATACTCATACTCAAATCTACTTCTATCTTTGCCATCTTTGCTCAGAATTAACACATTTGAATGAATGAATGAATATTAATGCTTTTCAGGTTCAAGGGTTCACACTGTGTTGAGGGAGGGGAGTGGGCAGCCTGATTCTGTCAGCACATGGGCAGCTATTAGAATGCATGGCCTCATGATTGTGACTCTTAGCCCTTAAACTGGGCCAAAGTCATAAGTTTACATCATAAGGACTATACAGATACTTGGCCTTCTCATCATGATATATTGCTACAGTGCTGCAGCAAGTGACAAATTCATGTCAGCCTATCGATGGTTTGAAGACGAAATAACAAGATGCATATTGAAATTGAAAAATGCAGGGGATACAGGGCACAGGAAATGTAAAGTTGTTTAATTTTTATATAACAAATATGGTGGAAATTGTTTAAAAAAATTAGGGGAAGTCTGATTTAAAAAATATACCTAAAAAATGAAAACAAAAATTACTTGCCGCATATTTATATATATATATATATATATATATATATATATATATATACACACACACACACATACACTCACTCACACATGCATACAAAAAATAGTTTTCAAATGTACATGATTATTAGGCAAGGCAAGCTAGTCCATCATCTGAAAAAAAGCTAAGAAATGGAACAAAAAAACAAAAAAACAAAATATTATATAAATACAAAAGAGTGAGGTAGACTTCACTGACCCCACCTTTTTCCCTTGGGAGCTTGTTGTCGTTGTTTTGCAGCATGATTAATACTATTTCTGCTACCTCTTTCCCACACATTGCATATTTCTTTCTCTATACAGTAACCTGTCCAGTTACTCCCATAATAACACCCATACATATGACAACTTACTGAACACGCATGCATACTCAGCTCAAGCATGCTCTAATTAGGCATTTCTAGCCGAGCCTTGAACAACAGATTAGACCTGCTAACTCCTCACATACACATGTTATGCGGCGGGTTACACACCGATAGTAATTTATCTCCAGTGCTATTGGATGGGTTGCAATATATTTTATTTCCTCTAGTGGGACACCAAGACACCAGCCAGAAATCGTTTTCTGGCATGCACTGTTTAATTTGGCCCGGCTGTGTAAGCAAAGAATGGAGAAACTCAAATTACAACACGCACAGAGGGATACCTACTTCATTCTCTGCTGAGGTAGACATTACGCCGCTATATCTTACAAAGCAAATAGTTGTTTGCTGCTTTATTAATGCTCTGACTGTTATCATAATACTTATGAACATGCCATATCAGTGATGTTGATAGGTTTTCAATGTAGTGAGTCCCCGGAACCCACATGTGGTCATTGGACTGGGTCCCCCGAAAAATGTGTGTTTGCTGAGAAATTGTAGTGATAAACTCATGTTCAGTGTTATAAGAAAGAGAATATCGTCAGACATTATGTGAAACACAAAGCTTGACTAAGAAAATGGTGAAAATCTGTCTTCTGACAAAACAGAATCACACAAATATGTTGCAGCAAGGACATTTAGTCTCGTTGGCTCACTCACTTTACGGCCAAATCCCACAAAACACCAGTTTTTCTTTTTTTCCCCCCAAAACAAACATTTGTACAAAATGATCCGAATACCATATTCACCCCGTACTCCACCCCTCCTGTTAACATGTCTGGATTATAATAAATTTGTGAGCAAGTGCCGGATTATGTACACCAAACTCATTACCATATTAAAATGATTTCAGCCTATTGAAAGGCTTTAATGCTTTTGCTCTTTGTTTCAAATGTCTGCAGAAACAGCAACATTAAAAGGTACAATTTTATGTTATGCATTGTTAAAACGGTTAACTATCAGCCATGTCATGAACACTGGACACTTCTTGTGAATCTTTTTAAAAGGGCAAGAGATTTTTTTTTATACCACTGTCTGTCTTCTCCAAGTGACTTGACTTTTTCAGCCAAAGAGTGTATCTATCGGCTCTCTAAATCTCTCTCTCTGCGCTTTCAGACACCACGGAGGCCTGAGGGCATTCTGTCAGATAGACACTACTCCAGCGTTTTGTCTGTCTGATGTCTTGTGAATGCAGAGCTCCATAGCAGGTGCTGTGTTTTTCAAGATGAAATGACGATTCAATTTCTTTTCTTTTTTTTGCCAGCGGACAGCTCAAAGGCCTTATGCTGTTTTCTTGAAATCTCTTAAGTTAAAGGAATATGACCTTTGTGCCAATTGTGAGGCTGCGAACATGCTACGTGAAGTCACAGAACTGTGAATGATGCTTGTTGTGCGAGTTCTCACAGAAAACAGGCAACAGCTCTTTAAACAGTAGTTTGATATCTTAAAGAGCTTGGAACATGAATTTTATGTTGCTGAAGCTTAAGGCCATAGGTGCACAAGATGTGTGAGGCGCATCAGGAATGCATTGTTTCTAAGCAGGATAAAGAAGCTCTCACTGACAACAAACTTTTTACTTTATCCAGCGGCCTCAATTATCATCATCATCGAATAAGCGCTCATGAACTGCTCTTTGTGTGTAAACACAAATGGTAGATGTCATTTTTATTGACAAAACTTTGATAAACAGTTATCTTATGAAGATGTGATGCAACACAGAGATTAATTCATGGTGTTTATCAGTGTATTTCTATATGTCACTTTAATAGACTTGTGCCAGTAGAATTTGCTGTGGGCGAAAAGAGAAAGGAAGCAGGTGCAGGCATACAGTAGACCTGCCCACACATATAGCACCAGTACATCAACAACTTGGAAACAACTTGTTGCCTGTATGTGCCCATGTTTTGTTGTATTCATCTGTGTTTGTGTGCTTGGTTTATCTGTCCCTGAGAAGTGTATGTTTTGATGCCAATTATGAGTAAAGTCTTTGCTCCAGTCTAGAATTGCTGGGTCAGAGTGTGCTGTGCCTAATCAATAACATAATTGCAGTGCAACCCAGGCCTTACTTCAAACACAAATACAAACAACAAAGTCAATGGAGTGGACAAACTGATTTTGGGGCGATAAACCACCACACTCTGAATTTAATAATTCTACATGTAGCACTTTAAATGCAAATAAATCATTTTAAGTGAGGTTAATATAATTAAATTATCAAGCATGACCGTTGTCACAAAGATAAGCCTAGATTAGATTATGTGCAACTGTTCAAAGATTTTCCGGCAATGGCAGATTTCATCAGTGAGCACAAAGAAAGATAGTATTAGCTTTACTTTTAATGGGAAACTTCTGAAACCACTAACGTTTCATGTATTTCAAAATGCTGGCGAAAGAGCTGAACATTTTTAGTTTTGGGGTTCTTGGATACTGAATCATTGAGCTCTGAGGTTACCACATTATTTTTATTTGTAGTTTTAGGAAGAAAGGTTAAGCCAATATGAAAGTGCTTGAACTTGATTTCTTTCAAATGGCAATCAAGGGGTAACTCCTCTGATTCAAAAATAAGTCTGATTGTTGTCTCACTTGATTTATTACCTCAGTAAACATTGTAAACTTAAATTATGGTCTCAGTCGCTTCAAGTCTTCTGAAATACAGCATTATGTTCATATTGTGTATTATGGTCACATTTAGAGTAAAATAAATGATAAAACAGGGTGTGCATTAGGGCGGCTACCTTGTGATTGACACGCCGCTACAATCGTCAGTTCTAACATTTTGGTAGCCTATAAATGTTTTATTCAGCGATCGGGTGTTCTTAGCTCCAACCTCTTGTGTAACTTCTGGTTCCAAAAAAACAAGATGGTGCCGGCCAGAAACCAAGATGACGACGGCCAATATTCAGAATTCAAGGGTTCAAAACTGTAGTCCACAAATCAATGGGTAACAACGTCCAAGGGTTAAATTTGGCTGGGGCTGTCCAGGGCTCTGGAGACTAACAGTCAGCATTCACAGAGGAGAATGGTAGAGGGTACAGGTCCATGTGGGAAAAAAAACAAATCATTCTTTTGTATTTTTCCAAAAGAGACGGAAGGTAAGAAGTTAACCTGCAATAGGTTACAATTTGCGATATGAAATGCATTTATCTTCATCACGATTGTAGATGGGTGGCACAGTGGTGTAGTGGTTATCACTGCTCCTCACAGGGGACTGGGTTCGATCCTGGGCTGGCTGGCCCTTCTGTGTGGAATTTACATGTTCTCCCCGTGGGTTTAAATGTGAGCATTAATGGTTGTCTGTCTCTATGTGTCAGCCCAATGGTGACCTGTCCGGGGTGTACCTGACAGATGGGATCGGTTCCAGCCCCCCTGTGACCATGAATAGGATAAGCAGTTACAGATGATGGATGGATGGATGATTTTAGGTGCTTTAATATAAGAGAGACAGCAGCAGATAATAGAAAGGTGAACAGTGCACGCACTACACTTGCAACCAAATACCCCTCTGCTCACCCCTCCCTTTCCAGGACAGTTGGAGAACTACGGTGGCCTTCACAAGAGTAATCTTTAGGATGTTTGTACAACTAAAAGCTACTCTTGTCAATACTCTGCTTTTCTTCATGACTAAATATTTATTTATTTATTTTTTAAATAGAATTTTAAGAACAAATACATTCAGAGCAGGATTAGAATTTATATTTTAAGTATATCTAAATATTGTTTCTAGAGCAGCTGATATACAGTTATGTTTACAACAAGAAAAGTCACTATATAAAGTCATTATTATTGCACTGGAAACAAATGTAAAATGTAAATAAAATAAATAACAGTTCTGATTGAAGTTTATAAAGAATGAAGAACACAGAAATCCATCAGTATGTCATTCCTCCTTTCCTCTGTCCTCCTGGCTTCTTTGTCTCAGCCAGCAGAGAAGTTCATGAAGAAACAGAGCTTTTGGCCAATCCCGCGTGCTGTAAACATAGCGGCGGTGAACGATTGAATTAGGTTTCACCTTTGTTGACATGTATTGGCTTTTTATTTCCAAATATTGCGACCATTTTTATCAGTAAATATATTTCTAAAGGTGTTATTGACATGACATTTTCACCAGATGTCAGTAACAACCCAAGTAATCCATACATACAAAGAAAATAAAACATCTAAGTTCAGAAATTAAGTTATGTGTAATAAAATGGAATGACACAGGGAAAAAGTATTGAACGCGCTTACTGAAATTTATTTAATACTTCGTACAAAGCTTTTGTTGGTAATGACAGCTTCAAGACGCCTCCTGTATGGATAAACTAGTTGCATGCATTGCTCAGGTGTGATTTTAGCCCATTCTTCCACACAAAGAGTCTCTGAGCTTTAGTTATTTCCATAGATTTTCTATTGGATTCAAGGCAGGTGATTGGCTGGGCCATTCTAGCAGCTTTATTTTCTTTCTCTGAAACCAATTGAGAGTTTCCTTGGCTTGTTTGGGATCATTGTCTTGCTGAAATGTCCACCCTCGTTTCATCTTCATCATCCTGGTAGATGGCAGACGTTTTTTATTAAGAATGTCTCGGTACATTTTTCCATTCATCCTTTCTTCAATTTTATGAAGTTTGCCAGTGCCGTATGCTGAAAAACAGCCCACACCATGATGTTCCCACCTCCAAACTTCACTGTTGGTATGGTGTTTTTGGGGTGATGTGCAGTGCCATTTGACCATGTTGTGTATTATGGCATCCAAAGAGTTCAATTTTGGTCTCATCTGACTATATTATCCCAGTATTTCACAGGCTTGTGTAAATGTTGTGCAGCAAACTTTAAACGAGCTTCAACATGCTTTGAACATCACCCCAAATTATTCATTTTTTAAATCACTACCTACGTATATATAAATGTTTTTTTCTGAGCTAATGAAAATACCAGAATTCTTAGTTTCAGGTGATTATACAATTATTATATATAACACTATCAACCACGTTAGTTGATAAATCAATGCTGATGTTCCACTGTGCCTGTTAAACAGGGGAATGGTTTCAGCCTTTGGTAATGGCTGCTAAGCAGTGTAGACATAGCGGGATGATGTCAAACTGTGAGTGAATCTGGTAGGGACTGTTATCTGTGATGCTGGATGCTTTGTGGACAACCTATTGCTAGCACTGTGAGGCCAGACTTCTCTGAAGCACACCTCTGATCTCTAATCATGTCAGGCTCAACATATTCCTGAAACCTAATGCTCCAAAAACTGATGATGTCAGGCTACGTGTTTATGGTGATAGAATGTGTATTTCAAGATTCTAACACAGACTTCTTCTCTCTTTTATATTTAACCTCTTTATATTTACTTCTGATGTCCCTATTTTTTTTCACTGCCATACCAGTATGGTATAAGTTATTCATTACTACCACTTGCTATCTACTGCTTTCTCATTGTCCATATTTTTCATCTCTCTACCTTTTTCTCACCAGGCGGGTCAGGATTATATAAACACCAGTGGTGTAGCTTACTTAGTGTTTACTTAAGACACTGATTGCTACAGTTCAATAGCTGCAAAACACAGTTTACAAAATGTGCAGGAGGAAAGTTGTCTTGTTCTCTGTCTACAGCTTTAAAAGGATAGTGGTTTCTGTCACTGTGTTCTGACTCGGTAAAAAACTCTGCATTCATCAACTTTTCCTCTATATTTTGTTTGATATTTTTTTTTGTCTCGTGAGGTAAAAGTAATCTCTGCAATTGTGTTATTATTGTCATGTTAGCTGATGTGGATCTATATGCATTGCTGAGTACATTTTTTTTTTACTTTTTTTACTGTAAGACTGTTGTTTCTTGCATTCAACAGTTAGGATGCTAAATCAGTTTTGCTGTATGTCAATGGAGGGAGAAACAGATTACTCTTTATAATGTAGAGTTTTTGTCTTGTTGTTCAATTGATGAATACAATCAAAGTTGTCAGAGTGGTTCTACCTAAAGAAAGTCAAGTTGTACCATTCTGACAATTATGCTTTTCGTACATAATATTTTTAATTTTCATCATTATGAAACAACAACTACCACAGTTTTTGACCAAAATGTTGTTCTAGTATATGTTCGGAAATGGCAATGTTATTTGTTGGGATGATTAGTGATGAACTGATTGCTGCGATGTAGGAATGTAACAGAATTAGTTACTATATCCAACACTGGTCACTTACACTGTTCTGGACCCAGTACATTTCTGTACTTGTTAACTTAATCGCAAATTGGCACTCTTTTCGGTCCACAACAACATAATCTCTTTAAAAGTTACACACATTTTACAATACATTTTATAGTAAGATTGCTGTGATGACGATAATTTTGGAGACAAAGAGGAAGTCCGTTTGAATGGCTGAGGGGGTTATAAAACCTATTCAGGCTGTAACACAGAGATAGACGCTGGATAAATGGACCTGTACTTGTATAGTGCTTTTCTAGTCTTCCGACCACTCAAAGCACTTTAACACTACATGACATCATTCACACACTGATGGGAGGGGCTAAGGTGCCACCTGCCCATCAGGAGTAGCTAACATTCATACATCGTAGTCACAGCTACGGCAGTAAATTTGGGTTAAGTGTCTTGCTCAAGGACACATCAACATGGGCTAGCGGAGCCGGGGATTGTACCACTGATCCTCTGATTGAAGGACGATCCTGCTCACCACTAAGCCACAGTCGCCCTTGATAGAAACTATGCAAAAACACTATTGTGTTGCATTCGTTATCGTTTTAGATCTATAAAGACAAGCAAGTATACCTGGTTTTAAGGATTAATAGAGACAAATAAGTGTTAATATATGTGCATGTGCGTATTTGTCAGGTGGACTGCAAAAGACCCTTGTGTGTGTGTGTGCTGCATTTGTACAGGATCAAGTCACCTGAGAATTGGATTCCACCTAATTACCTGCAAGTAGCAGAACATGAACACAATAAATACAAAACAGATTTTCCTGATCATTAACTTCTACAGAAAGCAGCTATTCAATGTGCCTACCCTGAGCTGATGAATGTTTAACAAATGTGCTGATTTGGAAAGCTAATCTGAAAACAGTTTGAGTGACATACCTTACAATTAATTTGCTTCGAATGATTCTGTCTCTGGATATTCCACCTTTTATTTTGCCTGAGTTTTGCACAGACAGTGTGAGAAGTGAAATTGTTTCTTCCTATGCGGTTTTCGTGGCACAATGCAGATAATAATACAAGTATATCGAGTTTGTTTGTACACAAGTTAACACACACATGCACACACATACACAAGTACAAATACATACTCTGTTTCCCATACTCTTGTTCATTGTGCCTGTCCGTAACTCGCACTTGCTGGAACCGGCAGCAGCTGGCAGCTGACATAAAGCTGCAGTAAGAAGTCTCCTCATTGTGCCTCTATGACCACTGTAAAGATATGCTCAGCTTCGTCTCATCCTATCTTACTCAACTGCCTGCGGCAGTGTCGAACAAACTGCTTGTGCCTGTGACTGACCAAGTCCGAACAGTTACCATCCAAAAGTTTTCTGCCAGCTACAGTGCTCAAAAACAACAGACATAAGAACAGAGTATAGGCGGAAAATACCCAAACTATAACGCACAAACACAAAGGAGTGAAGATATACTGTTCAAGAAATATAGCCATCTGAACAGCTGATAAAAAAACTTTGAACCCACTCAGTGCAATATCATAAAAAAAGCCCACCCGCATTCTACATGGGGCGAGCTGTTACAGGGACAGGATGCTTGTGGAAGTGACTCACGAGGACACACAGAGAATGAACCATCATTTAATCTGTCTGCGAATGATACCAGAGGCCAACCTTCCCATCATGCAGAATGATCGCCTTTACAGATTGCTATGCCAACACGTCTGGCAGTTTCATACCTAACAGCCAGTCACACAAAATAATAGGCTGCGTTGGCCAACAGTTATGATGCCATTTCCTCAATTACAGGCACACTCGACTGACTGTCTTGAGTTGTTTGTCACCTAGCTTGGGATGCAGCAGCCCTCCTTGAGCACCCTGTGAGCCCCTCCTGGATAAAACTCATTATCCCAGTCTGCAGCTCTTCAGGAAAGTCATTATCCCATCCATCACCAGTGGACTCTCAGACAACAGGATGAATATTCCCTCTCATCGTTTAATTAGATATCTTTGCCTATAGTTTGTGGAAGAGCACAACAGCAGCCCACGCCGCTGTATCAGCTGTATCTATCTAATATGACATCTTTAGTTTGACATCTGATACTTCTGTTGGTTGTCATCAACTCTCGGTTTGGGCTTTGCATACTCATACCTTCTGACAGTAACATTGCAATTCTGTCTGGTCATTATAGAGCTAGATAGGTTTGGCTCAGTCATTGTCCTTCTTGCCCCTGTCTCAGTCTATTAATCTTCGTATTGGCTGGACACTAAGTGGATGGAAAATAGGCCTTAACGGAAGTTAAGAAGAACTGTAAAGGGCCCTGTACATCCTATCACCCAGCAGGGAACTTTTTTAGATGGCATAATTTAGACAGCTCAGCTCAAGGAAACAAAAGAAAGTGAAAAGATTGGACTGCAGTTATTCTTGATGTGTCTTCCAAATAAATATGACCTTGCTTTACATCTAGAGGTGTTGAAGACCAGCAAAAACATGATGCTAGGAATAGGGCCCCAACCTGACCTTCGCCAGAGCATTACTAAGGCCTAACGCTGGCTATGTGTGAGGCTGGGTTGCATTACGGCACATAATGAACTGTGACTACAAGTCGTTGGGTAGATGGATGATCTGTGGTTTCTCAACCCCCCATCACCTCCCACCACTTCACTTTCTCCCTCTTCTTTTCTATATTCCCGCAGTCAACCCCCCATTCATCGTTCCTCTGCCAAACGGATGTCTAATGACAATGGAGGGCCCTTGGACGAGTTGGAGAATAGATTATTGACTGGGACCAGAGATTTACACTGGAGCCACGGGGCCAGGCGGCCCCAGAAGAGATAAATGGGACATGTAATTGAGTTTGGTCACACAGTTGTGTTGGAGAGGCTAAGGCCGCTGTTTTACCCATGGTGGTGCAGAGTGGATGGTGGTACTTGCAGTGGCTTGAAAAGCGTGGAGTTTTATGAGCCATACAAAGTGGCAGTGGAGGGTCAGACAGAGGGCAGTTGGACACTTGAGTTGTATAGACGTCAGGACAATGTGGCAAGAGATTGAAAGGGGAGGAGAAAATATGGCTTATAGATCTTAACAGATCATATTAAGAACAGAGGATTCATTCAGAAAAGTGACAGGACTGGAATTCTGAAATGTGATTAAATGCCCGACAGTGACTTTAAATATATGAATAGAATGTTCATGTGCATTCCAAAAAAACCTGAACAGTACACATTTCGGTTTCTATTGACTTCATACAACACCATGGGAATTCAAGCAATTTCCACAATAGAGAAACATGTTTTTTTGGATGAAATGTTGTTCATGAAAAGGAGTGATGAAATGCAGCTCCATAATGCAACTTGACTGGATCCTTAAAAACAACTTGAGGGAAAATGAGCAAATAGGGGATGGAGCCCAGTATACATTACAACGTTTGATCAATCATTTCATTTTTTCCTGTCCATCATCTGTGAAAGAGATATGTGGGTCTGCAATGGTTGAAAAAATAAATAGTATCAGCAATACCCCTACTAACCACAACTATTGGACAGAAACCCTTTAATATTTTGTGTCGTGCTCTGCAACACTGTCAGATCAGTGAAGATACACTTTGTTTTTACTCCGGTGGAGGGTTCAGTCAGGACTTAGATGGAAGAGATGCACTGTTACCACAGTAACCGGTGCCCTGGCTGTAATATGTATATACTTGTGTGTGTGTGTGTGTGTGTGTGTGTGTGTGTGTGTGTGTGTGTGTGTGTGTGTGTGTGTGTGTGTGTGTGTGTGTGGTGGAAGGGGTAGAGACTTGGTTGGGTGAAGGGTGGAGGATGATGCTCGTAGCATAGCAATAAGCTCAGTCATCGCTTTCCCCACCAGTCCTACCACATAAGTACATGCATGCACTGATGCACAGACACACATACACACTTGACCTCTGACACAATACACCTATAGACTCCTTTGTATCGAGCAATGTTAAGCTTCATTTAGAATTTAACTCAGATAATTACACACTTTAGTTTAATATATGCATTTTATACCGTGCATGAGTGATTTGCTGATTATTTGAAGTGTATATTCGGAAGTGTACTGTATAAAATCAGACGTGATGTTATGTGTCTCTGTAGTGTGGCACTATGAACTCTATCACCTGGCATGTGTGTGTACTAGCATTTGTGTCCTACGGATATGAGTGACAAGATTATCTGCTGGCCTCCTGAGACCAGATGAGCACCCCCCTCTCCCCCTTGTTCTGTTGTTTTACAGACACACATTTGTCTTTGCAAGTGTAACTGTCCTGCATAGGCAGCATACAGTATTTTAATGATTAAAGCCTATTGATATTCCAAAAAAATCCTTGTTAATGATGTACGCTGTTTTCGCAAATTGTCGCATTACACATAATGAGTAATAGTAAGCTGTCTCTAAACAAACCATATGCGTAGGCTCTAATACCAGCCAAGAGGATGAATATTGCAATCCTTTTCTTCTTCTTCTCAGCTTTCCCACAGGACTGTGTTCTTACACTAGGCTGGATGGAGGCCAGACTAAGACGTGTGAATACAAGTCACAAGCGTTATTACTCACCTAGATCCTCAATGGCCACTCTGTCTGCTTGGACAGTTGGCTCGCAGAATGCCGAAGCCTCTATTGAGGCTTCACAGAAGCTTCCTAAAATTCCCCACTGGCTATGCTGGGAGACAAATACTGCCGAAAGCTTTTCAGTGTGGTTACTGGTTTACCTGCACCACTAAGGTAAAACAAGTTAAAACCAGAACATTTGAGCATAATTCACCATATGCAGCACACACACACACAGTCAGAAGAAAGAGGATGACAATATTCAACCTGATTCATAAACACATCAAGGAAAATTGCAATCAGTATACAACCATGGACCATGGGCACATGCCCAAATCAGCCCAGTTCAATTTCCATACTTGTGTGGTCAAGTATTATTTGTCTCTCATATACTGACAACGAACATCAGTGTTGACACTATAGGAAAGCATTTGTGCAAATACAATATATTACTGGATGCATGTAATTATGTGTGCTATACTGGAAGGAATGTTTCCGTGTAACTTCACGGATGAAATATTTGAATCTTTCCTAAAACACACGATATTGTTTGGCAGCTTTAACGCAGCTGTTACATGTAAAAATTGCTGTCTTTCCTAGCAAGTACAAATTAGTCACTCCCACTTGCTAAATTAAACTAGTCTCGTACTGGGGTGGATTACAACAATTTACATTTACTTTGCTTACTGAAACAAACTTGTTTGATTGAGTACTTTTAATACACTTCTCTCAGCAATACAATCTGTAATTCAGTGCAGTGGTATGCAGAAATGACTCAGATGATGGCGGCCCAGCGCTGGGTGGTGTGTGCTGCCTTATATACTGTGGGTAGACACATCCTGATTGGCCTGCTACACTTGTTCAAATTTTCAGTGGACGAATACGTACTTGTGATTGAAGGAGAGTATTCCCCATAGAGTCAGGTGGAAGGCTCAGCCGGTGCTTATAGAACCAGGGTTAATATATCGTCACTTTTGTTACATCCATTACTGAGTAATTAAAGTCTCATGAAAGAGCCATAATAAAGTGCGTTAAACACTTTGGGCAGAAAACCAGTGCTAAATGAAGAGCTTATCTAGAACAAGCAACTTTGGTCTTCAATACCACTTTTTACTTTAGCTTAAACATTCAACAATTCAACAAGCTGCGAACATTTGTACATTTATGGACCCTCCTGTGAGTCTGAAATAAAGGTGGAATCGGAATACAGCAGACATTGAGCTCCTTATACTAACTTTGTCTGCTATTTGGTGCTGGGCACATAATGTTAAGCGGATTTATCAGAGCTTCCTCTTCTTCCACTCCAAACATCTGTCTGCTGTTGCTGGAAACAAGGTAGATGAGAGCTGTGAAATTGAACCAAAAACAGTACATTTGTGGGCCATAATATCAAAACTGTGAGCTAAAAGATACTGAAAAGCTTTGTAAAGCTGAGGGGGACCGTAGGTGATATTATTCTGTGGGTTCATAATTTGACTTATTATATCCATTGTTAGTACATTTATTTATTTATTTATTTTTTGTTATCCTGGTGTCATACAATTAAGTCAGATTTCATCAGATTGTTTGTCCACAACTGGGCAATCCCAAGCTGCTGATGTGCATTAATGAAAGGGATCACTGTGCTTTTTTCTGCTTTTTAAGTCTGTGTGTGTGGCAGTGTGTGTGTGTGTGTGTGTGTGTGTGTGTGTGTGTGTGTGTGTGTGTGTGTGTGTGTGTGTGTGTGTGTGTGTGTGTGTGTGTGTGTGATGTATTCCTTTCATGTAGGCTTTTATATCATTTCCATCTGGGGTTTTCTAATCAGATGTCAGTAAAGCTGTTATAGCCTTTTTTTCCTCACTCCCCACCATGTTTGACAATTGCGTTACAGTAGATACTCATTGATACTTTGTTTACTAGAGGGAGCTGAGCCGGAAGGCAAAGCTCTGAATTTACCGGGCGGTCTACGTTCCGACCCTCACCTATGGTCACGAACTCTGGGTCGTGACCGAAAGAACGAGGTCTCGGATACAAGCGGCCGAAATTAGTTTTCTCCGTAGGGTGGCCGGGCTCAGCCTTAGAGATAGGGTAAGGAGCTCGAACATCAGGAGGGAACTTGGAGTTGAGGCGCTACTCCTTCGTATCGAAAGGAGTCAGCTGAGGTGGTTCGGGCATCTGATCAGGATGCCTCCTGGACGCCTCCCGTTAGAGGTTTTCCAGGCACGCCCAACTGGTAGGAGGCCCCGGGGAAGACCCAGGACACGCTGGAGGGATTATATCTCCCAGCTGGCCTGGGAACGCCTCGGGATCCCCCAGAACGAGCTGGAACGTGTTGCGGGTGAGAGGGGAGCCTGGGTCGGCCTGCTAGGCCTGCTGCCACCGCGACCCGACCCCGGATAAGCGGATGAAAATGGATGGATGGATGGATGGATGGATGGACTTTGTTTACTCTTCATCTGCTGTGGGTTGACTTCTTAAGACAGGTCAGCCTTGTGAACCCCTGAGTCGTCTAGTGCCTAAGAAAGAGTTTCAGCAGGTGTTTTGCCAGAAAAGTTGATACGTCTGGAAGCATCTTTTGACGGGGCCGACAGCCAAGTGTCTTTCGGATGGGGGCACTTTCCAGCAACAGACTAATGGCAGTAAACTTTGATGGACAGCTATAGCAAAGCTGTATGGAACAGCAAAATTCCCAAAAAGCAAGGTTTTTCCGGTTTGGTCCATAAATGTTTTATGCCAAATATAGCGAGGAGTAGGAAAAAAACTGATTTGGAAACCATTCAAAATGGCACTGTAACTGTAGATTAAAAGACATTTGTGAAAATAATTTCCTGATGCTTAATAATACACTGGCAAAAAACCTGGTTTTAAGTTTGGCTAATAAGCTGCCATCTAAATGGAGTGAATGCTGTAAATTACAACTTCTTCATTTTGATGTAATGTAATTGGTCTGTACGTAAAGTGAGTCCAGGGAAAGTCATTTTAATTTAAACACAGCAATAAAATTGACAGTGGCTTGGCCTTTCCAGCGCTGCACACTGCCACAGTCAAGTGTGCTTGCAGATGGAAACTGAGTGGATAGAATATTGAATGAGGTGTTAAAGTAAATGTGTCTGCTGTAAACCTTGAGAAGGCCACCATCTTAAGTGATTTTCAAAAAAATAGGGAGTGTGTATGTATAAATGTATTTGCAAAAAAATTGTTTTTCATTTGTTTCTAATGTGTACCCTCAGCCAAATTGTCAATATCTACCTATCCTATTGATGGGGATAATAACTTACCAGCTACAATTTTTGTTACATTGCAAACAAGAGCTGCTTCTTCGATGAACTCTTTGTGTTATTTATGCGTTGCAATCCAGTGTGAGGAGTGGGTCTCAGGATGCATATAGGTTTGCCACAATGCCTGCTCATTGGGTCCAATAAGACAATAATTCCTGATTTATTCATTCTTCACAATTCTCACACTTCTCATGCACAAACTCTCCATGCATCCAATTTGCAGTGTTCTTTCAACTTGCTAATGTTGATACCTCTTAACAGAGCTGAAACTGGATATTAGTATAAAAAAGATAGAGGATGAGGTAATGGAGTTGCTCCTTGAAATTAACCTGCATCCTATATGCATACAAAAACTGCATCACCCCTGAAGTCGCTGAGATTGCAAGTAGTAACCCCTTTTTACAGAGGGCGTTTGTTTTATAATATTGACCAGTTTCAGACTTGAGTGATTTTTAATGAACTGCGAACCAGCACTATTGGAATTCAAGTCAATACTGGGAAATATGTAATTAAACAGAATGAGGTTTTTATTTGTAAATTGAGTTGTGCTTTGCATAGAGATTTAGGAAAGGAATGAGAGGGACAATACGCCTAGACAGAGACATGGCTTAGCTACATGGATAGCCTGGTAGGGATTTTCTTACATTGACTTAATGTTTTGGATAAATACTGCTGCAGACACAACTGGTAATCTTCAGGAATGTTAATCTTAAGGCAACTTTTCTAATTATTAATTTTTTTTTTTTTTTTATCTTGGCATTGTGTTGTATTTCATTAATACAGAGTGGTGATTGTATGCTGTACAGGTTCTGAGTATGGATTAGTTCTCAAATAAAATTAATGTGCAGCCTATGAACTTTTATTTCAAATTTTCAGTCTCTAATTGCATTGACCATACTCTGTTATCATAAAATATTTCATAGCCCCCATTCTGTTGACAGCATTTGATCAAGAGTCATCTCAATCCCCAAAACATCATGAATAAATGCTTTCCTTAGTATTTTTAGTCTCCTGATTCATGACTCTTCTATCATCTTCTAAAACAGTGGTCATCCCTGCAGGTAAATTAGTTCAAATAGCAGAAACAGGATATTTATCTTCTTTTCATCTGATGGTGAATGTTCCATGTTCTTTTATTCTATTTCTCTGAAGGTTGCTTTCATAAAATGTAAATATGAACCAGTGTGGATTGTGCAATATTAAAACAACTTACAGTGGCACAGTGATTCCCCTTAAGGCGTCCTCTGATATAAATCAAAAGAACTGAAACCCTGCTTCATTTCACATCTCAGGATGCAAAGCAAAATTACCTCATCCGTTTTTCTACAGCTTCTTGCACAAAGGCCGGATTCTAGGAGGAGTAACAAACATGCTCTCCTGTTTCCCTTCCATAGCAGTCTGTTTTATCCTCTTATCCAGCAAACGGGACCTCATTTGGCAGAGTTAGATGAGCTTTCTCCTTGGATCTGTAGTCAGAGCGCTTCACCAGGTTGTGTTAAACTCAATGGCCTCACCAAGGTGGCAATATGGGTCTCAGATGTAACTGTCACATTTATCTTTCTACTACCTAACTTGTGCCTTATTGCTTATTAAATTAAATAATTCACCTTTATTTCTTATTCTGAGCTGTGAGATGATAGGGGTTCATACAGCATGCCCTCAGGGTACATGTACAACACATGCAAGGAGCCAGTCATATGTGTTGTGTGGAGAGAAAATTATGGCTCAGTCAACAGCAGATAAAAAATGCACTATAGGCATGCAATGGCAGCTTTGATTTATTAAAATAATGATGGTATAATTGTATTGCTTACAATGTCTCTAGGGCAACACATGAGAGAAGGCTAAGATACAGGCCAACCATTTTTGGTTCCCCTTGGATTTGGATACTTGGAGTAAGAGGCAACACAGCTGGTAAAATTGTGCCAATAGGAAACATGTTGCCAGGGCAAAGAAAAGCCTAATTGATGTCTTACTTGGCTTGTCTCGGTAGCATGTCCATTGCACAAAGCTTCCTGCTTCAGAGGAACTATGTTTGTTTTGATAACCTATAATTATAACCCTGGCAACAATATCTTAGAGGTCACAGACATTGAACACATATTTGTTCTATCCCTGTGACCATGTTAACTTGATGCGGGTGGGTATTGCTCTGAGAGCAATTAAAGAGTTGTCATTATGAAAGTAATCTACACCATCAACAGCACACAGGGATCTCTGAAAGTATATTTTCCGCCACATGGGAGGTGTCTAACAGTATGTCTAATGAGCAAGACATATTATAACAACATCAGATCCAAAAATTATTCCCAAACCCTGATCCAACCACACCACCTCCTGTCAAATAATAATTCCTGCCAATATGGATCTGTGCCCCATCGTCTCCCCTTAGGGCATGGAGGCAGCCCAGTGAGATCATTGTTGTCTACAAAAGCTTGGAAGATGTTATAATGATTTTACAACCTGAGCAGAGAGTGGAGTTGGTGACTAGGTGTAAAGTGTAATTCTGGACAGAGTCTAGCACGAGTACCCCTTTCTGCCTTTGTGTCCAGCTCTCTCTGGAAACAGAAGAGTGCCTTCTCGGCCCAAATACTCCAACTCCGAAGCAGGTGAAGCTGACATGGATCGTGTTGTCTGTTACAATGGCAAGCTGCTCTGCTGTGATTCCAACAGTCTCTCAGGCACATTCACTTGTATAAATGCTCTATCACCACATCCATCTGGGAATCACACTGTCATTACTTGGTGCTCTTCCAGGGTGTTTTGCTTCACCAACAGCACGAGGGAATCAATAGTACTTCACACTCACGTTATTGTTTGCTTTGTAAACTACACAGGGCAAATGTGCTTTGTGCATCAGCTACAATACCTGTAGGAGGATGTTTTCAAGTAAATAATCAAGGTCAAGAGTGGCTGGTCCTCCCTTGCTCTTCAACAGAGCTGTTGTGACTCCTGTCAGTGAGTCTTAGTCAATCTCTAAATTTAGACAGCACCTTTGGGCCTCAGTGGTTTCCTTGTTTATTCCCAGATTAGCTCAGTCACAGAATACACAATCTGTCACCACTCACAGGTGTTTGCGTGTGTGTTTGAATTCTTGTATTTATATAGTTCAGAAAGATATATTTTCATAGGGAGCGAAAGATGTGGCACATCCTTCATTGTTAGGATTGTGGAGTCCAGCAGGACATTTTGGCCGAGCCTCTCTCTCCTCAAAAAAAGTTTATAGTTTAATCAGGGTAATATTAGAATCAGTATAAAGGGGTCAGCATGGTCCCAGTGCCAAACAGAACACTATCTCCACTGTGGTTGTGTGCACACTGTCTGCTACAATTACTGCGTACAAGCTCAGACAAGTCACGTTCTCATCCCTGCAAGAGTTGCCATTGCTTTCCAACACTTAAGTGGGCACTGTGGACACATGTAAAACAAGCCCACTGGAAGGTTACACTTGCAGTCCATAAAAGCAGGGAAAAGTTACATTTGATGTCTCTTTGAAAGAACTTTCACAATCGCTGCATGTTCCCATTGTACACCACTTTTGTTGCTTTCCTCGACTCCTCCTCATTCTTCTTGTCCTTAAAATTACATTGGCTTCCGGGTTTCCAATGTGTTTTTTTAAAGAGTTTGAAGAGGAAGTGATTGTCCCGATGAACCAATTGTCAAGAAGTGGCCAACATGCAGACCGCAGTATTTTAGATATTTAGAGGTTTGTATCAGGCCCATGTGCCAAACGCAGGTACATAGTTGTGGAGGTATATGGGTACACACACAAGTCCAGTGCAAGAGCTATGTCGTGGGTGTTTCCGATCCACGTTAGGCTTTATGTTACATATGAGATAAGGTTTTGTAACATTTTTAAGAAGTGTGTGTGTGTGTGTGTGTGTGTGTGTGTGTGTGTGTGTGTACTCTATGGGGAAGAAAATAATAACCGGGATCACTTTTTGATGCTGATATAAATCCAGATATGATCTTTCTCCATTAAATTCAAAGCTCTCTCTCTCTCTCTCTCTCTCTCTCTCTCTCTCTCTCTCTCTCTCTCTCTCTCTCTCTCTCTCTCTCTCTCTCTCTCTCTCTCTCTCTCTGAGCACTCGATAGATGTGGTTTGTAATCCGTCTCAGGGGAAACCGTAGGAGTTTGCTCAAACCCCATCTGTTTAGCTAGCGAGTAAACCTGATGAATTAAAATCTCTGGTGTCTCATGCTTACGGAGCTAAGCAGAGGAAAGAACAGAAGGAGAGTTGGGGTGAGTTAGAGTGCATGTGTGTGAGTGAGAGTGCCTTCATTAGTCTGTACGATCACTGTAAAGGTTTTCACACACATTCTCAAACCACACAAACTTGATGTCTTTTTAAGACAGTGCTGTAAATATAATAACTCAGTACAAACACTGGCTGTCCTTAGTTTTCATGAAAAAAGTGTTCATCTCTATCAGTCTTGGTAAGGAATTTTAATTAGTTATTCCTCTGATTATTGATTGAATACATTTAAATTTCAGAAATTCTTAAAACTAGTCAATTTGAACCTTAATTGCAGAATCTTCAGACAAGTCAATCTTTAACAAGATGGATGTTCATAACTTCATATTATTGTTTGCCTCTCTTCTCTTACTTGCCTAGCAGTCTCCCTTTAATTTCCTCATAATGATGGGTTTGATATAAATACTTTAATTTAGCATCAGCATCATGGGAGCTCATACAGTAATTCTCAACGTGACATTGATGTTGATGTCCCATAGTAGGTATTGTCCACTTAAGCCCTTGTTTTATTTTGGAATATTAGAAAAGGGGAGCCATGTATCTCCAAAATGCCAATTTTTCCCGAACCAATAAAACAGCCATTACTTGACTTTTGCAAAAAAAAATAAGACCACATTTGATATGGAGCGGGCTTCATACGCCCAGGATTCAAAGCATTTACTCAGCCCATCCCATTAATTTACATCATGAGCACCTTGTTTATAAACACAGTCTATAATCCCTCAAATTTGGCAGTTTAGAAAGTGCAAGATTCTCTAATTCTATCTATGATTTGGCCTGCTATGAAATATTGAACAACTAAATTATGCATCACGTCTTTGGTATAACCCTGAGACATTATATTTCTTGATGTTTTGAATAATCAATGCAGTTTACGTTTTTGAGTTTCAAAATGTCAGGGAGGAAATGGTAGCTAAAACAAATTCAAGCACTGCATTTCAAACATCAGGCAACATTAATTCAAATGGAAATGGATAAAAGTAAAAAAGCTTTCCATCGACCGCTTTGGTCTTTCTGCGTGGTTGAGAACTGATGGAGACTGTGTTTTCTAGACAGTTTGCTCATATATATACATTTTTAAAATATCTTCACGTTACAATGGAAACAACCCAAAATGAACTATTTAAGCACTAACTCAAGTATTTGTAGTCCAGCAAGTTCACTTGTTTCTTCAAGTCCATTAATGCACGCAGTCTTTTACAGTCTTTAGCTTCTGTTCTGCTTATCTAACTCAAGGAAAACACTGTAGTACAACAAAACTCACCAGCTTTTCCATTCACTGCGTTCTTGCATTATGCATACATTGTGGAAATATTGTGCCACAAAATCTCCTAGAAAGAACTAGAAGTCAGTCATTCGGTGTATTGGAAATATGGAGCAGGTGATGCTGCAGATGGCTGAGTAAGGGGTAGGGGTGGTTGGGGTTTTGGGATGGGTTTGAGAAACCCGGGAAACAGACTGGTTTCCTCCAAGGCCCACCAGGTCCTGGCTGCAACACCAACGCTGCCTGTGACCAAGATCCCCAGAGACAAGCATGGGGAGACGAATGCCATCGCGGGCTCTGTGTTGTGAGCTTTTAGTTGGTGAGGGAGATTTGTGTGCACGAGTGTGACTGTGTGTGGCTGTGTGTGAGTGTCTTAAGGCAAAGATATTAATAGTACAATACTCTGTTATAAACCATTTGACACACACACACACACAGACACACACACAGACACACACAGACACACACACACACACACACACACACAAACACACACACACACACACACACACACAGTCTCCCTCTGTGACTTTTTGTTTTTATTTTTCACCTCGGTTTTTCTCCTCAACCTTCACAGTTATCAAAGCCTGTATTGCTTCGGCTCCATTGTCTAGGTCAAAGTGATTTGTCACGATTTGTGTGGACACAAGAATTCTTCTCCTCTGTGTATGTGCTGTCTAGACAGCGCGTTCTGCCGCGGGAAGGATTCATACAGCCGGGGCCGCCTTTATTTTTGCTGGCACTCTTTAAGTTTATGAAAGCGGCAGTACTGTACACCCTGGAGGGAACTCTGAGAGCTATGCAGACTGCACACTGTCGAGAAAAACAATGAAATCAACGAGTGCCTCGTCATGTATTTGTATAGTCCACAAGTTGGCTGTATGATGTCTCTTTTCTCTACATTCTAAACCAGAATGTGCACAAAGTAAAACTAAAAGCTACTTAACTAGAAAAAAATATACTCACATCCTCTTAAATAATTAAAGTTAATTTATTTTGTTTCTGTGAAAAAAGAAAAGTTCTACCATATCCAACTGCATTCCCCGAATGAATCTGTGCCTTATATACCTGTTTGGTAACTACACCACTAATGCTTAATTAATGTAATGTCTCCATTATGCCATCATTAATGGCACATCACACATCAGTCTAAGAGAATGAGCTATTCATCACTTTAGTTGAAGGGCTGAAAACATGTAAAAGTCATGAAAAGCTAATGCTTTTTTAATGATGATTACAGCCGCATTGAGAACAGAATAACAGCCGACAGAAGCTCTCTACCGTGATAGGTCAGATAACATTGTGTCCATAAAGGCAGACTATATTTGAAAGAAATCAACATTTTCGAAGCCTCACTAATCATGATGATGGAAATACTTTGTTCTTATATTTAATATCTACTCTTTTTTTTATTATTCTGTCTGATTTTAAAATGAATGTTGCAGAATTCCCTAAAAAGGGCAAGGAAATGTTTGAAAGTCATAAGAGAGGAGAGCCTGGTTTCCTCCACAACTATGAGCAGGCAAGGCAAGCCCAATGCTTTAATTATGCTTACTAGTGCGTAAGGCTGTACATCCCACGGGGACTGAATCCCAGCTTAACACAACTATGTTTCTCTGTCTAACTCTCTCTGGTTATTGATTGGCTCCGTGAAACTCTGATGACTCCAAGCCACCGCGGGTCTGATCTGATCTGATCTAATGCCTCTCTCTCTTTATTCATCCCTCACATCTACTCTCCGCTGGGCCTCAGTGATGTGTGATTGTATGCATGCACATAGGAGAATTTGATACCCAGCTGCAAAGGAATCAATAACCGTCTCTGCATGACAGCACAGAACAATAGAGGTTAAGTGAATTAACACAGCACTTTGTTTCTGCCGCTCTTACCTCTGTGGGAATGTTCTCTTGCAGTGAATAAATCAATCCCTGGCTATATCGGTGCTATTGTGTTTGTTTTAGCAATTCCTGCGCACAACTACACCTTTAAATTGTCCCAACACTTGTTTATTCTGCTATAACGTCCATACATATTAAGTCACTGATTTCTGTTTTGGCAATGAGTGTATAGTCATTTTGGTAATGCTATTGCCATAATCAAAGTGTAGCACCTTTTAAAGTGGTACGCCATTCAAAAACTACTTTTTAAACACTGTTTACAAAACCAACGTCTCTATATGAACTTAATAACTAGAACTAAATATCTAAATATCGTAAAATAAACAATATTCCTGAGTGAAAAAAAAGAAGAACACAGACATCAGTAAGTATTTGTTCTTCCTTCTTTCCTCTTTCATCAGTAATTCAATGCCTGCAGATACTGCAGGTAGATGAATGAGGGGCAGTTTTTTTTAAGGCAGAACAGTTTGCCAAATTTTAAGATACTTGGCAAACTAAGCTAAACAGACTATGTACAGATAGCTTTTGTTCTTTTTGCTTGTTTGTAACAATTTATATTAGCCAAGCTAGCGTGCTGTGCTTGTGTAAAACACAGCGTTGGTGGATGAGAGACAGCGGACAGAGCAGATAGAAATATTGCTTTTCTTCATGTTTACATGTTTACTCTTGTTGAACAGGTGTATTGATAAAGCCTTAGCTTTTTACTCGCAAAAGTTGTATTGCACTTACAGTATCAAGCATAGTGGTCGTCGACTCAAGTAATCTTATAGGTGTCTTCTGGTCAACTGGTTCACTTCACTGTCTCCACCACCGCCTTTCTGCTCTGCTGTTTGCTGATGTAGCTCCATGTGTTTGTTTATGAGTATGTATTTAAAACAGCTCAGCAGACACAGAGAGCAGATGAGACGTCGCAGCATGATAATAGCTTACACCAAATCGTCAAAAAGGACCGTTAAAAGAATAGATAATGTCGGAGCTTTGATAATTTAGCACCGGTTTAATACCCATGGTACCCATTTCTAGCTTTCAATGAATATACTAGTTGAGATCTACAATAACAACATTAAGAGAGTTACACAAATGAAAACTGATTGACTTGTCAATCTAGCTTGTGGGCCTTTTAGCAGCCATTCACAAAATGTTGGAGAAAAAAACTTAATTTACCAAGTAAACCACAGTTACAGTTGTCATTGACGGCTACACAAGCTGAAACCACAAGCTTGTGTCTTTGTTGTTGTTCAACAGGATTTTTAACCTTTGCTGTTCTCTCTAGAGTCGCAACTTAACTGCTGCTGTTTTGTGATCGATGCAGCTTTAGGGACTCACTTCTAAATGCCACACCTTTCCCCAGACACGATGGATAGCTAACCTTTCTGTTGGAGTTACTCTTTATAATGATTGTGGATTATTGACACCCATTAGGGGGACCTGCTAATTAGTAACGGTGTCCGTTTTCTTTATATTGGAGAGGAGGAACGGTGGCAGGTGTGGGAGATGTTATGAGCAAGACCAAAACCCTCAGCAGCACTCTCTACTCTAGCTCCCATGTTATACCCTTCATGGCTGATGACTCTGTCTTTTCAAGTTAGTGGAAGCTCAGTGATGAAGGAAAAAATCAACATCAAATGTACACCTCGATTAATATCTGTCAATTTCTCATGTTCACTTTTCTACAACTTGGATGCAAGTTGAGTTGGCCTGTTTGATAGACATGGAAGACATGTCTCAAATCCTGTACTGATCATACCACAATGGAATAGTACTTCTTTGAAGTCTTTAAATTGTGAAACTTCTGCTGTTAAGTAAAGTCTTTATATCCAATACACATTCACAAACTACACAAATAACAATAAATGCACTTTTGACTTCAGTGAATTGGGATACATTATTTGTGTATGTGCATGCGTCATCTTGTTACATGTGTGATCATCAGACCTCATGCCTCCCTGTTTTTGTGCATGTGTGTGAGTGTGTGTCATAACCCACCAGTCTGGAAGGACAAGGTCATTGCATCTGCTGCCATATCTTGGGGTTGTTTAGCAAAGCTCAGAGGGAGAGTTTGGTGTAATCCTTTATAATGATAAAGTCCTGTGGGGACTGAGGGGCCACAGTTGGTGGAGTTGTAACAAAACCTACTCTACCTCACCGCCAGCCCTGCAGCCCATCCGTTCCCCCAGGAGTACGGCCTGCTCGTCGCCTGCTCACCGGCTGTCTGGAATGTACAGCTGGGGAATTTGCTTCCACCTGTTCTGCTCTGTGTGAGGGAGGTTGACCTTGCCCAAACAAACCCATGTGCTTGGCACAGGTGTTCAGAGTTCTTATGTACTGTGAACATTCAGAGCCAAGAGCAAACACTTAACAGTGAAGCTCCCACTGACCAGAGTAAAATCAAACGTTGAGCTTAGATTTCCAAGGTCCTTGTGTTTATTTGGTTTGACAACAAAGAATTGCTCATCTTTATTAAAAAAGACAGTTGCATCCCTTTGCAACTTCTATTGTGATGTCCTTTAGTAAGTCAACAAACCCCCTGACTGCTCTAGTGGAGTTACATAGAGGCCATCCATGGATGGACAGATGTATTACTGCATAAATGTGTATTACAGCTAGCCGTTGTGTCATGAGGTCAGATGTGTGAATAGATCATATGTTAAAAGACTTTGGAGAGTGTGGCTTGGCAAAAATGAGACGGTAAAAATTGAAATGTGTAAACTAATCCTACAAGTTGTGAAGGCAGAGCGCAGTTATTCAAAGCTCATCATAGAAAATATGATCAAATCATTTTTACGCGGAATACATGTATACTATTTGTGATTGTTTGGCCACAGCTATACTGTAAGTTGCCATACAAATGTACAGTTAGCTCAGAGCATGTGTAGAAGGTCTCTTATTTTATTGATCAGTCTGGATATTCAGCAACTGAGGTAACACAAAGACCTCAATATGTAGATAAGAAGATTTGTTTTTTATTATAGCTGCAATTGCAGTTAATGACAGACACATATTCTTTTAGTTTCTAATGACTGTAAATTACAATAATATGGCCAAATTAAAATGGACTCTCACTGAACAACCTACAATCATATATGCTCATAAACCTACTGTATGTATTAAGCAATGGACATGATGGAACTATCACCAGTTTCTTTTGTTTGCCAACTTGCACTTTATAGCAAAACAATTCACACCACATACTTTTAACGTGGTTCTTGTTTACTGTTTTTGCTTCAGAACAGTATACTTCATATTTTTCACTTCACTAAGTGACTTGAAAGATTATTGATAAAGGCAGCCTCCATCGTAATTAAGGTCCCATGAGTATGCTTCCCATTTATGAGTGAGGTGGGATTCATTAATACATTCATGTTGATATTAATCAAAAAAGATGTTTCTGGACTTTTAACTAAACTTTTTAGTTTTAACATCTTAAATACGTGCAGATATTTTATAATCCCAGATTGCCAACAGTTTATGGGTGTGACTCAGTGTTTCAATTTGGTAAAAATCAAGAGTATCTCCAAGTCAGCAGACATATGAAGGCAGCCGAGGGCATGGTTGCCAAAAGAATCAATTGCTCACAGAATCAAATGTGTTTTGAGGGAAGTTAATGATATCATCAGTTTGCATTGGTGTGGTTATATTGAATAAACCAGGCTAGTCAATTTCTCCTGAAGACATGACAGCTTCTACATTGATTAGTCAATATGACTGTGACTTTCTCACCATAGGAAATAAGTAGACATATTGAATGCAAAGAGAATGAGCCAAATGCACTGAAATTAACTTATAATGTGTAACATGCAAAATAGTGTTTTATATAAAATAACAGGCACCAAGTAGGAACACAATAGGGAATATGTTAAGGAAGCACTTTGCATTTAATATAAATTAATATATTATTACATATATTATTATTATATATATTAATTAGTTTAGATGAAACAGTGTTGGTTAGCATTATTAGCTTCACAGGCAGTTTTATAGCTTGGTTGTTGAAATATTGTCGTTGATTATACTGCATTATACAACCAGGTTTGCTTCGCTTTTTCATAGCTTTGGCCTTAGAAGATGATAAGAGGACACAGCCGACATTAGCAGTTCACCAACACTATAGTTTGTGCAGAACAATACTGTTACTTAATACATACAGTGTTGTAAAAACCCATCCAAAGTACGGTAAAAGTTGTTGAAGAAGATGATGTATTGACAAGATCCTAACTGTTGTATTTGCCACAGTCAAACTAGTAACTGAGGGTGTTGAAGACACTCTTGATTTTGATAGATAGGCTGACAAAGCTGGGCTTGTATTAATACCACACCTTCAGACCAAGTGCCTTAGGGCCTAAAAAACAATCTAGTGTGGCTGGATGTGGCTTCTCCAGAAACCTCAAAGGAAGATAAAGACAACAAATCGCTCACTCTGGCAACTTTAAACTCTTACTCCTCAAAGGTATCTTGGGCACACTGAGAAAACGACTCCTGAGAGATTTCTAAAATACCCTTTGTCAGGTCTTTGTTTTGTTTTTATGCCTTGTGAAGGCCTTATTGATATTCATGTCATCTCTCTGGGGCTGTCACATTTGCCATATCAGCTGTTCGGAGAGACAGAGTTTCTGATGCCGGTGAATTTGGAAGATACTCTCTTTTCCTCTTGATGTTTCTTGCCTGTTTGTTTTTAGGAAACCCCTACTGTAGATCATTTGTGGGGCTTTTGAAGCCTCCTGGATTGCTAATGTAGATTTAAACCTTAATGCTAATTCAAAGCCAAAGATTCCCTTGAATAATGAATGAATTAGCCTGAGTGACCTGATTTTGATTTTGATATGTGAGCATACTTTCTCTTTTCTCTTTGTCTGACAACTTTGGTAAAGACATTTGACCCATTGCACTGGGCATTTTTTTTATCACATTCAACACAAATCATAAATATTTTTAGTCTTCTTTGGCTTTGAAGTTAAAGCATCATCCTTTGACTTATTGGTATATCGATATTCATTTGCACTTGTATGTCTTGATCAAAGCGTTTGTGCACTCTTTTCACTGGGATGCATTTATTTTTTGAAGCATCAAACTAATTTGATCAAAGCAGCAATCTAATGGGATTGCAAGATATTCAAAGCTTCTAATGGGAGATACGACCTCTGGTGTGTGCTCTTCTCAGAATGATGAAGGCTCATGTTCTCCCTTCAGTATTTTCTCATTGTTTTTTTTTGCTAAGATCAGAAAATGGATAAAAAAGTGTCAAGAGGGAGAAAGGCAGTAGTCAAAAGTGTGTTGAGACACTCAGCACATCCAGTGCTCTGCCTTTTTCATGGATGAGTCCAAGCTGAAAATGTTTAGCAAGATAAGCACAATTGCTTTCAAATTGAGTTGAAAAAATAAAAAAAACTTAATTTATTACCAATTGAAGTACATTTTTAAAGTTGTTTAAAAATGATCTTTTTTTCAGTGATTCACAATTTTTTGAAAACATTCTTAAATTGTATATAAACTAAAGACACTTTCAGAGTCCATGAATTCTACACTCTAATGCTCTTTTCTCACGTCTTTTCTCCGATAAGAATGTTGATATTGGAGGAATGCAACATTGCCAACAAAAAATGTCTCCTTCTATAATATCGACACCTGGCAGCTACATTATGGTTAAGGTTAGGCAAAGATTGTTGTTGTGGTAAATGGGTTAGAAATAAGGTATTGCTAACTAAAACACTATTTGGTTCAGGTTAGGAAATACATTGCTCGATGCTGCTCAGTTAGTCAGGGTTATCTTGGTCTTCCCTCCTTATCGCTGTAATATGACACCACCTCTTATTCCTATACAACAACCTCCACATCAACTAAATTGGATGGTTTTCTATGGCATGCGTCCCATAAGATTGGAATCATTGTTTACAATCCAGTACGCAGAGAAATGTTCTTTCAGAGGGTGAGAGCATTTATTGAGTAACAGCTTACAACATTGATATTTCTCTCATAAAGCAGGATTATGGGTGAATTCATTAGTGTATTTTTTTCTTATGTATGGTCAGTCTTGGCTGTTGGTTTATACACCCTGACAGATATTGACCGTTGAATTGATTAATCTTAAATTAAGTTGCTGAGCCATATAGCTCTTTCTGGTAAATCCTTTTTGAAGAATTTCTACATTTAAGTGTGTACAGCCGACTAGAAGTTCAGATACTCAACCAAGAGACACATTAGGATAAGGAGCAAACATCTTTCTTATATCTTGAGCAAATGTTTGCACCATATCTTGAAAGGCTAGATGAGGTAGGTATCAAAGCACTTGTAGTAAGACACTGGTCTGTAAAACTTTACTCATCTTATTAACCCAAATCCCCAAATAGGCTCAGAGTAGACTGTCCATAGCATCATGGATTATGCTATATAATTGTGGTGACACGTACATGAACTGGCATGGGATGTTCTTTAAATAATTAAAAATTATAATAATTTTGTGGAAAAACAAAGATCTCATCCTGTTTGCAAGGGTCCCCAGAGGTCCCTTGTTCGTTTTCCTCTTTTCTCTACCCCATTACTGAAACACCTCACAGTGTAATACAGTGAGCTATATTGAAATGTAGAGATGAGAGGGAAACAACATAAAGTCTCTTAGTAATGCTTTCAGCCAACACAATCCTTCAGAACCAATTAACTGCACTTCAGTATTGTTTTTTCTACATTTCTCCAAGTCCATTCATTCAAAATGTCATTGTTGGTGTTCAGTTGGGTTGATAACTTGTGACTGTGAAGGCCATAGCATAGCATATGATTCACATCATTTCTGTCAAACCATTCAGTGACCTTTGTGCTCTGTGAATGCAGGTGTTGTCAACCTGGAAGAGGCCCCTCCGATCAGGATGTAGGGTTAAAGGTGAAGAACTCTGTAATGATTTGCGGTGACCCTTTCCTCTATGGAGACAAGTGGAACCAACCATGTCGGGATAATTCCCCGACCAGAATAATGGACCAACAGGACACCCGCACTGTAAATTGTAAAACTTTCAGCCCTGTAACATTTATTTAGATCTAAATGCCGATGTCACTTGAGTCATTGTTTCTATTGGAACACCAGCCAGTTGATCAGTCAAGTCAAAGTCTCTTTGATCTTTTCACCTTTTTCATCTTTTTCATCTTTTTTGATCCAAAGTTAAGCTCGACCGATCCTGCTCAGCTTTAGGATGTATTTCCGGATTTTCCTTCAATTTTAATTGAAACATTTCTGGTAAATTGTGAAAACCATTTTAAGAAATAGAACCTTATTGTATGTGTAGCTTGAGGTATATTTTATATGAATACTACCAGAATCAGAATCAGAATGAGAACAGTTTATTGCCAAGTACGTTACACATACAAGGAATTTGGCTATTTATATTGGAATTTACCAGTATGGTACTTGGAACAGGCCCTGCAGCTGAAAAACAACTACTTTGCACATTCTGGATGTTATTGAGACTCTAACAATAGCCTTAATTATGATTGTGGGATGTAACTTCTCACCTATGTATTTTGTATGTGTGAGCCAGTGTGTGCATATTATACTGTTCACATCAGGCACTGTCTGTCTGCAGGGTGGGCAGTCACAAAGCATTTGGTTATATCATCCTAGATCTCAGGGGAGTGTATTGACTGCCTCTAGTGAACTGATTATTGATGCTTAAAGGATTACTGGCGCTACACAGATAAACCTCTCAACCCCTGCTACCTTGTCAGTGTAGGGTCATGTAGCGGGATACAGTACATATGCATCATATGCACATGATTTCTCAGTAATCCTCATATTCCTCAAACTCTTAAATGTATCATTTAATAGTGTACAAGGTCACTCCCTTTGAGACAGAGAGTGAAAGGTCAGCAGTTTTAATTTAAGGATTTTAGTTTTATTGTAGATATGGTTGGATCTTCAAAAATACTCATATCCTGGATCATTTTTCACATGTCAAAATCCATTTCAATGAAGAGAGCAGTTTCTATTGGATATTGAATAATAAAAAAAAAATGAAATTATAGGGCTCCTTAATTTTTTTAATTACTTGTACTCACAGAGCTGCAGTTGTGAGACTGAGGCTACTGGTCATGTTGATCATGTTTTTATTTGTTAAGCTTTTGAAATTTGAATAGAGAGAGAGAGAGAGAGAGAGAGAGAGAGAGAGAGAAGGACTTATGTAGAGACCTATATCCATTTTTGCTATAGCCACATCTATTCAAGTCCCTCTTTAACTACCCTGTCCACACAGATACACACACACACACACACACACACACACACACACACACACACACACACACACACACAGCTCATTTCACACTCAGGTACCCCGGGTGTTGTTATTAGAGGTCACATTGAGATGGGCCTCCAGTGGGACTTTTACCCATTCCTGTTACCCAGTTCCCCTTTGATAATGAGAACCCCTCACACACACTTTCTAGACAGCCACCTACACGTATGAGCGATGGCAGAGTGGAACTCAGTTTGCCCTTTATTTATTTTTTGTATTTGACTGAGTGTTTTTTGTGTCTGTGTCTTTCACTGGGTCAAAACGTTAAAAATACTTTGTATGTGTAAGTGTGTGTGGGCCTTCAAACACGTTGTGCACACACATTCTGCGAAAACAAGTTTAGCTTATATCCATAACCCCGTGCACAATGTTCTACTGTATATTTCCTTTATCTCTCACTTCCATCTGTCTCTCCCTCCCACTCCCACTCTCTGTCTACCGTCAGTGATATACCAGACTGATCTGTTGGCCCAGCAACACGTCCGACCACCCCTCCATTTGACATCATTGACAAATAGATTGCCGGCCAGTGAGTCAGGCCTGTGACCCTGTCATTCCTTAGCTAGACTGATTGGATTCCATTTGTCCCTGCGGAGGAAAGGCAGCGATTACAAACAGATAAACAGAGTGGGACTGCATGGCGGTTGGCCAGCACTGACTGCCTAAATCCCCTGTGACAGGAGAGGAGATTGAGAGTGTGTGAAAGTGGTAGGCTTGAAAACAGAGAGTTTCAAGGCCAGCTTGTTTACTGCGGTGGTGCGGCAAGGATGATGGAGGTAGCACCAAGCATGATGTGACTGAGTTTTTTTGAGTATTCTTTGAAATGCTTTGCTGTCTTCAACACTTCTCAAATCCAGCACTTGAACTACTCCAATCTTGCAAAAGCAATAAAGAGAAATAATCTTACTGTACTTCAGAACAAACTGAGAAATGGCAATGTGTTGCCTCTTTCACAAATAGTTCCCCGTAAACCGGGATAACCTTTCAGGAACCGCCAGAGATTTTCACTAATCGCACTGCACTACATACCCGTACATATCCGTCTTTAGCCTTTTCACACATGCCATGGAAATGTCTGAAAAGACGGGGCAATGGACAGTCCAGCACACAGCGGTATTGCAACACTCGGATTCCAACCGCCTTAAAACTCAACAGAAGAAGAAGATGGAATAAGGCTGGATATCTGTTCGGCGCTAATGTTCTTATACTGTATTTATTATATAAGTATTTACAGTCGGTTATCAATTCACCCGCGAAAGCATTGGCAAAAATATTAATTCATAAGCAAGATGCAGATTCAAATACATCATCAGTGGACTCTTGTCATTGGTTTTCTCACTCCATGTGAAAGCGACCTCCTTCAGACGGGCGTAACCTTCAACATGCTTGTCCCTGCAATGTTACTGCTTTTATTCACAACACAACACAGCCATACTGGCATTTTACCTGCAATGTTAGAAGGTTTTCGAGGTGGGAAACTGGTGCTACAGATTTCCCTCAATATTGATCACTGCTTCCATTTACACGTAACTGCAGGAAATATTCCTGTTTATTTCAGGGATCGACTGCATCTGTGAAAAAGACAAGTGAGCCAGGTTAGATCAATTTGGTTTGTTGTGCTGCAGTATAGTAACATAGCTTTAGTGAGACACTAAACCAAGACGTTGTCGTGGAGATTAATCACATCGCAAAAATGTAATTGAGTCACAACAGAAACCCAGTTGAAAGTTTGTACCCCACATATCTGTATGACTATATTTGAATGAAAGTTTGCAAGGTCTTTTTTCTGCCATATCTGTTCTAACATTGTTGTGAATCTACCACAAGCTTTCATTATAACGGCTTATTTTTCATTTTGCCTTGTTCAGGCCTTGTTGTGGCATGGCCTGAACACAGCAGCAATCCTGGCCATGACCTTGTTTTTCTTTTTTCTATTATCCTCTTGTCTTTACAAATGTTATCCAACAGCAGTGTGTTTGGGCTCTTTTTTGTTCTAAGAAAAATAAATAAATAAAAGATTGAAAGCAGTTCTCTTTTCTTGTCATTGTATCTTCCTTTCAAGATGGATTTTTCAAATACTTTGACACTTCAAATGCTCTAACAGTGACTGAAAAGGACCATCTATTGCAGAATAGATAAAGAGTCCCTTAAAATAACAACCAAACACTGGTGTGTAGTAATTCAGTATATAGATAAAGGAGACTAGACTAGAAATAGAGTATCTTTTTCAATAAGAACATTGTTTTCTGTGTTGTTCTTAAGCACGAATTGTGAGATGTTTTGATTGCAAACTGGCCTTCTTTAAGACGGCCAAATGCATTTTTCTTCTTCTTGTTATGAATTAGAAGCATTTATGTGTTGCGTTATTCAAGTGTTCTATTAACAATAACACTCCTCACACATTTGTTTGCTGTGGTTGAAGGTTAAAATCTTGACAAATATGCCGCCCAGCACAATCTGCAGAACATGTTTTTTTTTTGTTTTGTTTGTTTGTTTGGTTTAAATAAGCAGATGCAACAAACCGGCTGGACAGGTTACTGAAGGTTTGTTCTTTTTTTGTTTTTTTATTTTGTTCTGGAAATATTTTGTACCTCAGCTGTGTGCTCTCATGTCTCTAAGATAGGTTAATGATAAAGAGGAATATCTTGTGCGAGTGGGGCGAGGACAGGCCCTGTTAACTTGGTTCTCTGGCGAGTCCCAATGACAAGAGGCTTCATGGGCCATAAACCCAGAAGGATGAGGGAGAGTCAAAAATGACCGACCGTCTCAATTTTCTGCCAGACTGCCTCCCTCGCCTTCTCAAATTTGTGTGTGTGTGTGTGTGTGTGTGTGTATCTCTTACTCAGATTATCTCATCCTCTTCTGCAATTCAGATTTTCTGCTCAGTCCATGTTTTCACTCTCTCCCTCTCTTTCTCAACACACACACACACACACACACACACACACACACACACACACACACACACACACACACACACACACACACACATATGACACTGATCGTGGCAGGCGCATATTGAAACTCCACCCTGAAGGTTAGGATAAGTGTATGTAGAGAATGGAGTCAGAGTTCGCGCTAACTGGTGCATGTTACCACACACATACACACACACACACACACACGGTTGCGTGGTACTGGTCGCTTGTGGAGCATTACAAAGCCAGCCGAGCAGAATGGCAGCTTCATTTTGATTGCTGCTGGCATATCAGGTCGCAATTATCAACGCTGGCTTATTCACTATTTAATTGCCTCATTTAATTTGTTCACATTTAGTGCTGAACAATGTCAACCTGCTGCAGTTGAAAGCGATTTGCTCCAAGGACATGTAACATACACAACCACAGAGGTCACACACAGAGGAGTGTGTGTATGTATGTGTGTGTAAACATGTATCTCAGCATGTGTTAGATGCGTTTTCATTTAAAGGCCTTAATTTGTAGGCATTGGCAACAGCCAAAGTCTTAAAAAAAAAAGAAAAAAAAAGGTTGTTGATTAGAGTACCTCTTAAATCATTGGAAAGGACACCTTTCAGATGCAGATCAACAAATATAAGAACGGACACTTGGTTGTGTTCTTATGGAGGACGTCCATCCCAAAGAATGGAAGTAATTATTTTACTGTAATGATGTTGCAACAAATAGGTTCGCTAATTTTAAGTATGTTTTGGGCAATAGTCAGAGGCCCATATGAACACCAAAACAGGTTTCTCTTTCTGTAATCATCCCCTTGTTCATCCTGGCAATATATCTAATCTATGTCCTGCTTCTAATGTAAGTGATTGTGGAAATCCTATTGTATGTGCAGAAGTGTATTCTAAGGTTTAATGCAAGGCTTCAGTTTTCTGAGTTGAAGAAATCAAATGGATATCGTTCAAAGTTAGTCTTTTAAGTATTACATGTATTTTTTGTGTCTTTCCTTGTTAGCTGTAGTGGAAAGGTATGCACAGCAAGAAGGAATTTCATAAGAAAAATTGGGGAAATACCCACTTGGACAAAGACAGCTTTGCAAAGAACGAGGACTGTATATTTTGTCCCCCATCACTTATGTTGAAAGCACAATAAAAAGGAATCCATTAATGGTCAGAATAGGAATAATTATTACTGAAAGGAAAACCTGCTTATACAGTATACACATGGACACCTGACTAATGTTTTAAAACATAATTGAAAAAGTGTGAATCCTTTAAAAAATTTCAGCTGCAACAGATATTCTCAAACATGTTTCCAAGGTAATTGACAAAACTAATGTGGTCCAGAATTGGCATCAATAAAATCATCATGAAATAAAAATGGATAATTTCAATGACCAGTTACGATCAGTTCCCTCGGAAGTGACAAAAAAGGTGTTGTTGGAGTTGATCCTGCACCAGTAAAAGCTCCAAAGCCTGTGGTGAGGAATAATGAACCTGAATATTAAATTTGGATTCATAATGGCAGGCAATAATGAGTAAGGGTAAACAGAATATTTATTTTGGTCCTAACAGCTGACTGTGGCATAACACATTTATAGCCCAGTTTATTCTTTTTTTTTCTCATTTATCTCAGAAGTTGATTCAAGGAAATGTTTTACCAATCAGTGGTGGGCCTTAAGTAACTAAAAATGGTTTGATTCCAAATCCTGAATAATTTCACATTTAAGATCATAGGTTTTGGTCTAAAAACCTTTCCTCATGAAGCAAAATGATTTGGTAATGTGATACTTCTATAACAAAAGTGAATGTGCAGTAGATCACCAATTTAATGCTCACCTGAAATAGCTCTAGGAATAAACAATGAATTCTGCTACATCAGCCGTTTTGGACTTCAGGCTTTCAATACATCAATTTGCAAGCAATACCGGTTAATTAGTACTGTAGAGGTTAGTAGTGTTGATAGTGAGAGAGAAGTGGCAGCACATATTTCCTTAATATTTTATTTTCTAGCTGGGATTCAATCTAGCAGTCAGACTGTTTATAATTGGTGTGTAGTTATGTATTCACAGTTTGAACCCATGGATGGTCACTTAGTAGTTTTTTTTAGTATTTTACAATTCAAGTAATATATTGAGCTTGATAACACATAAGCTATAAGTGTGAGTTGCCAAAGATATATTAATAGCAGCTCGATTACAATTTAATTATTTTCAATTATGACAGAGGTTCATAAAAACAGTTTAATGACAACCAGAACCCATTACCCAGAACAGAGCACATTTTCATATACATTCACTCTTGTTGATTGACACAGAGTGATGGAAAGGACTTAATGTAAAAGCATCAAGCAAATAGGGTTGTGTTGAGTGTGAGGAGGTGGCTGTGACTCAGTGTTAGAGCAGGGTCGTCCTTCAATCAGGGGATCGGCGGTTCGATCACCGGCTCCACTAGTCCATGTCGATGTGTCCTTGGGCAAGACACTTATTCCCAAATAGCTCCCATAGCTGTGCCTACGGTGTGTGAATGTTGTATGAATGTTAGTTAGTCCTGATGGGCAGGTGGCACCTTGCATGGCAGCCCCAGTTATCAGTGAATGGGTGAATGATGACAAGTAGTGCTAAAAAGCGCTTTGAATGGTCTGAAGACTAGAAAAGTGCTATACAAGTACTGATGTATAAAATATTCCTAACGTGTACTGTATTGGGAATAACTAGATTTGCATGTTGACAGAGGTTTAGAACTTATCATTCCTTCACAAACAGAATATGTTGGTCCTGCTTGCATTTGTGCACAGACTAAAGACTCATTTCTGTAATCACAACTGCAGAGGTAGGACCCAACAAACAGTTTGTCTGTTTTAAGTGTGTTTCTAGATGTCCATCACTCGCGAGTGTGTCACTCAGGTCTCTGCGTGGGTGAGTGAGTCTCATTGTTAAGTCCGGTGGTGATGCCGGCCTCATTAAGACGGATGAGGAGCGGCCAATGTCATGGCTGGGTTAGCAGCCCATTGGCAAGCCCTGCCTCCAAGCTCTCGGCTCAGCAACACACCACGTAATTATCTGGTTAAACGTCAAATGAACAGGATAATTTATTCACCTGGGTTATTTATGAGAGGAGGGGTTGTCGGGGGGGCATTAGAAATGTTTCTCACCTGCCCTTTTCGAAAGGTGACACCAACCGTTTTAGGTTAACCTTGTTAATAAGAACAGCCAGAAGACTGGAGCGACTTCTGCATTTTGGTCATATTTTAGCAGAGCCATTTCACGTAAACATGAGATCACAGCTGTCCATTATACAGCTCATGCTTAGTATTAAATGCATTGTGTTAAAAAAAAATCCAACATTTAGAATAGATTTGTGTCACTGTTTTAACCTAAATTTGGAAAATTTGAAAATAAATGTATCAATTTCTTTAATTGAATTGTTCCTTTGGGTCTGTTAAGCAGGTATCATTCAAATTAAGCAGACACCGATGCAATTTTCTCATTATACTGCTACAAAATACCCTTTGACTTGGTCAAGAGATACAGTAAAACTGTTTAACTGTATATTTAGATGTGTTTAACCTTTCAGTTGCCATTGTTCAGAGAGTGACCCTATCAACAATAAAGTACACCAGCATAAGAGCATATTTAAACAGGCATTGGAATTAAACATACAGAAATCATAGGAGCTTCTTAGACCTGCATACAATGCGGTTTAATATGGCCTCAAATAAATACGTTTTGCAATTAATCATTCAAACCTCAACAGCCTACGATACGTGTTGAAAAGAGTCCTAACATTAAAAGACAGAGGCTTTACAATCTCTTACAATCTCCTCTAACCTGGATATGCACCTGCTTTACGTTAGGGGTTTAGAAAAATAGCAAAACCAAGTAGAGGGCTTTAAACAATCACTTTTCTCTTACTTAAATCCTTCTGTAATGCCTCAGCTTGGCTAATAAGCGTCCCACAGTGCACAGAGGATTGACTGAAACAGAAACTCGCAGCTTCAATGATTCAAGGAGACTTTCTTTTACAAAGTGGGCCAACAATGTGCAGTGAATTTCTTATGAGCGGGAGGAGGAGGAGGAGGAGGAGGAGGAGGAGGAGGAGGAAGAGGAGGAGGAGGAGTAGGAGGAGGGGCGGGGGTGTGGGGTGTGGGGGGGTTGGGTCTTCCTGTGGGGAGAGGAAGTGAGAGTAGAATACTGATACTGTACCAGCACCAAGAATCTCCTCATTAGGAAACACCATATGGTATTGCCACACAGAAGCCTGTAAGCCAGTGGGCTGAAGCCTGCAACTAGGTGCACATTTGGTTAACTTTGGGACTATAATGGAGAAGTTTCTCCATGAATGATGTTGAGTTTTTTATTTATTTATTTATTTTAAAGTTTCAGCTTTTCTGCTTTGCTGGTCAGTTTAATTATGTTGGCTCAGGAGAGCAACTTGGGTGGATAGAGAGTCCTCTTAGCCAAATGAGTTACCACAATGTTCCACTTCCTTGATCAAGTCCTTGTCTTGTCTTTTTAGAGTGAGACATTTTTAAATATATCATAACGGTTCAAGAGTCCTTGACATGTGACATGGAGTTATGTCGAATGCAGTACTGTCATGCACATATCAGCCTTAAAACAATGTTGTATCGTTGGCTAGAGACATTGCCATAGTAGCGATATGGTTTGTAATGCTTGTTATAAAGAAAATGTCTATAATGCATTGAAACAACATGCAACTAAGATAATACAAGGTGATCATTACTTTTAACCCTTTATTAGCAAAGAAAATAATTACTAGCTTTCAGAACAGTTGCTTTGGAGTGTGCCTCTGTTTGGAGGGCCATAAAGCCTATACTACTTCACCTTAGTCTTTATCACAACACAAATTGGGACACCCTACTGCTTCTCGTGAGGCCAGGGGGTTGGTGGTAGAGGAAAGAGCTGTATTGGGATTGGGTAGTGTAAGGCCTATTATAATGAACACAAATTGCTAAAAAAAAAATATTTAACATCTCTCAATAGTAAAAGCACCAGTTTTTGTTTGCCATTATGCACCGCTTTACCGGGAAAAGTTCACTACACTGTATTCTTGTATGTTTTTCTAGGTTTCTGACTATATCTTATGATACTGTGAGTAAGATTCTGTGATTCTGCTTCTGTCTGATCCACAGAGGGGATGTCACCCAGTATGGCTTAGAGGTTGAAAGGGAATTCTTAACACAATTCATGCCCTTCAGCGGTTTTTGCCTGTCGGACAGAGATGGGAGAAAAATAATAATATGGTTGGCATCATGTCTACATATCTCTTCTTTTCATGGTTCAACCCAGTGGCTGTCAACTGTGCAACAACTCAGCCCTCTTCTTAAAGATAACGAGACTATGGAATAAAAACGTGTGGAGAAGAAAAAGCATGGACGCAGAGGACGTAACAGCCATCTTAGCTGACCAGTGTTGCGGGAGGCTGCATCACTCAGACATGATGGCTTTTGGTTAAGTCTTTGTGTTTCATTCTGTAACTGTGAGACTAACATTCACAGCTGCAGAGATCAAAAGCTTATGAAATGGCTGCCGATAGAACTGGAAGCCCAATTGCCCTTTTTGTGCCGCTTCGGAAAATGATCATCCATTTTCTCTTTAAGCATTTGCGACACAGCATTTACAGAAATTGTAAAATGTGCAGGTAAAATAGTGCATATAAGTCAATGAGACCTGACTATACCTGGATTTGTGTATCTAAAGGTTGTCTAGTTAAATGACAATGCTAGCTAATAATAAAATAGATACATATTATATTATTGTAAATATTCTGAGTACTTCCTCAACACAAAAGGATAAAGGAGTGAATCTTTCTGAAGAAGGGTTTTTATCAGAATGTCACATGTTGGTTGATGCCAACATAACAAAAAAGCATGACTGCCTGTTGGACTCCTCAGGTGCCAGACATTCCAACCGACCTAGGTGGGCAGTGAGTGGGAAGCCAATTGTAGTCTCACATGTACTTTCACTCTGTGTGTCTCTCTCACAGTGGAATGGTGTTATTTATCATAGTGATATTTTGGAAGATAAAGTTTGTATAAAGTGTGGGAAGGCGGCTAACTCCATGTCTAGATTATTATCTGTAAAGGTTGTTTACACCACTCAGTAGTGACAAAGTCCAGTACAATATATCTACTATCTTAATTTTCAATTCAATATAAATAGTATGGTGCATTTATTTCAGTACAATTGCCACTAGCATTAAAATAGTTATTGTGGACTACAATATTGTTTTGTATTGAATTAAACATAAATGCTGGAGTAAATCAGTACATATGGCTTTAATAGCATTCAATTAAAATGTGAATGGGTTAATCTTGATCCCCATGCTAAAGTTTGGACATTGCAGCCTCAAATGGCGAAATAGTGTCTGTAAAACTATTTGCCACAATTCCTACTAAATAACTGCAGCAATGAAATAAGTGGTACTTTAAAAATTAGCAGGTTTCAACTAAATGTAATGCCCTGCTTGAGGTGTTTTTTCTTTTTTTTGTAATGCCGCAGTCTTTGCGGCCTTGCCTCAGGACAAGTCCTATCCTGAAGACATAACCCACCTGGCATGATATGTGGACACTAGTGAGCTTTGGGCTTGCTCCATCATGCAGGCAATTTTTTATGATGTTCATTGATTCCTCTCCACCCCTCACCTTCATACCCAGGGGAAAAGACTTGAACTGAGAATTGATTTTCATCATTATTGGTCCCAATCCCACCGCTGCACCCGAAGTCACAGACCTGCAAAAAGGTCAGAGAAATTACCTCTACCGTCTCTGTCAGAAGGATTTAGCTGCTTGTGCCTCTATTGATTTGTGATTTTGATGCATTTTTTATATATCAGCCTACTTTTTGCTCAATATGTGATTTATTTATTTTTTGGCAGAAGCACCCATCGGGGCCCATTTGCATTCCTGTTTGGCTAGGGCAACCGCTGTGTGGTTGATGCTTTGAACATGCTCCCAGATGTGCTTATTCCAGTGTAGTGGTTCATTTGAGAAACGTGGTTAATTAGTGTGTCTGTATTTGAGTGGGACTCTGTTGTGTTTTACTCCTTCGAGTCTACACACATATCTCTGAATGTGTAAATGCATGAATGTGGATAATAATCCAGTGTTAGTGTGTGTGTTTGCTTGCATAATTGTTTTCTAAGGAGCTCTCAACCATCTCCAGCGTTTTGACTGAATTTGTGGTATATTTTTTTTCCCTCTATCATTATGCATCAAAGGACAAAGATTCATTTTTAAACAGAAAACCTTCTTTGCTGTGTCTCTGTATATGCACATATATGATACATTATTGAGAAAGCAGAAAGTAATTATTTATTTTCTTTCTTCTTTTAAATTAATGGATAAATTGATTGACTGATGCCAAGCTGTCTTTTTTCTAATAAGCCCTGCCAAAAGCTACTGTAGAAGCACAGGATGATACACTGCAAAGTGGTGATTTTGTAATCATATCAATTTTATTTTCATGATGGAATGTCTGTGGCTTGAAAAAAAAAATCTTTTAAGTCTTGGTGGCAACTGCAGCTCATATTAACCCAGCTGAATTTTCTTCTTTTTCCTCATACTGCTTGAAGTCTAGATAGGTGGCAGTAACACAGATGGTATGGAAATTTTGCAAATACTCACTGTAAAAATAGGTTACAGCTGAATTTGACTTCCGGTCTCAGTCCAGAGAGAGTTAGTCTTTCCAAGTCGGCTGAACAATATTCTGGCTTGAGGTAAAATGTGTTTAAAGACAGGTTGTGGAAATGTACTGTGGTGTTAAGTTTAAAGGCATTTGTAGGGCCAATATTTGTCTTTTGTCTCTGTTTTGCCATTCTGTAATTAAAATGAATGTATTGCTCTCGCAAAACACTGACTTGTCTTACCTGCCCTGAATACATTCCTGACACATTTAACATATTTGCCGTACCTTCAAGGCACCATGTGATAACAAACTAAATACATCTTTCACCGTCTACTGCTAAGTTTTGGTGAAGAAAAAGATGGTGTGTATGTGTGTTCACAGATACAGGGTATACTTGCATCCCTAGGAGTTTTCTCAGATCAATAGGTGGGGGACAGGGCAGTCATCGATCAGCTCAGTGCATGGAGGCTAATTTATGCTACTGCTCCGGCGTTCCCTTCGCACCGAGGCACTGGGGCGTGAAATTCAAATTATTATTACAGCCAGGCAATTCCATTATCTGGGGGAAGGATATGTTGCTCTGCCACATATTGGCTGTCTTCCTTGTGTAAAGGGAAAGAAAAGGAGAGGAGAGATAGGGCCAAGGCTTGCCCTCTGTGGCCAAGGCAGTGGGGGAGGGGGGGATTATTAGCCACTTTATCATGATGGCCTCAGTTCCTCCCACCCCCTCTCACTCACAATCAACAGAAATAAAGCTGCTGAACAGCCATTTTGTGGCTGGAAATAGTTCTGGCTCACCTAGGCTCCGCCCTCTCCGGAACTCCGTGGGTAACGTTTTCCTCCAATTACAAGCATGCATTAGTCCACTGAAAATTGGCAAAAGCGTAGTATACGTGTGGACCCCATAAGGCAGCCCACACCAATGTCACAGATCTTTACTGGCAAGCACTACCCAAGATTCAACCCACGCAGCGGTGGCTTGGCCGCTTGGCTTGGCCACAGCCCTCCATATCCATGGCAGGGTTGTACTGGGTAAGAAATTCAGCCCTGGACCTGCCCTACATGATGGGTAATGTTATACATTAGAGCGGATTAAATGTTTTTTTAGGATGTTGGTGAAATACATTGTCTGGAGCCTTGTGTACCGGCGGCTATAACAAAACAAAACAATAACAAAATGATCTGTATAGGTCAATATCGCCCATCGACAGTTGGCTCTATATGTCCACGACAAAAAAAAACGTGATTGTAGTCTAAAAGTTATGTTTGCTCCTTTTTCCTGCTGATCCGATCCGTGACTCAAAACCATGACATGATCCAGACTGCAAGCACCCCTAGTGCCCAGGGGCCTATTGTCTCATAATCCGCCCATGCCTATCCTTGTGATCCTGCAGATCTCTGGGCTGCTGATGCAGGGTTAGGGCATGATGACCAGATCTACACCCTTTACTGTATCAGAGTGTGTGATGGGTTTCGTCCTGATCAGCCAAACCAGTACTGTATATGCAAATTGTAGTGCTCTGCTCGGCAGGGGAGAGTGGGCAAGACTAGTGAGCCCATTAGAGAGCTCTGGCTCTGTTCATCAAACTAGGATTAATATGTGTAACCTTTGTTCTTTTAAGTGGCACCTGGGGAGATCTAACTGGCTGTAAGAGGAGTATATTGTAGCTTTTGGGGCCTTTAACATCAGCCTGATATTATTGCTTTCGTCAGTGAGGGGCAATCAAATAAAGTGTAATTGAGTAACTAATGAAAAAATAAGTAATTTCATCATAATCAGTTATATTAGATATATTATCCCCTATCAGATGAGAAATAGTGATGACACTTGATGTCCTTCACCCATTAGAACTCCACTAGTGCCCAGGTTCATTTTCCCTCCCTTGACAGACTGACCAGTACCCATTGTCTTGACCAGCTGTTCTTTTTGACAATTTTGTCATGAGTTCCCTATAATAGCCATTTCCGCCCGACTGTCAGTTCTGTGACTCCCTTGTCTCCGTAAACTGTGTCAAATAACTCTGCTTGTGTCATTGAGTCCTAATTCCAAATGCCAACATTACTGAAATGTAACAACTTCGGCCATTAATATCTCTGCTGCTCTGATTCATCCAGTACAAGCACAAATAGAACACAAGGTTTTCTTTCTATGTAGTCTCCTTAGTATTCAGAAGAGAGCAACCTTGAATTTTGGGGCATAGTAAGATACTTTTGCAATTAGTGGTGAATATTATTTTTCTCTTTTTAGTCATCGGCCAAAAAGCCATCACCGACCACACAGTTGTGCATGGTACTGTCCTACTCATAAGGACATCAGATCAGAAACTCATATGGGTCATTTTGAAGGCATACAAAGGACATCCTTTGGCAGAGGGAGATTAACTGAGGAGAAGCAGGAGGTAAAAAAAAGTAGAACAGATAGAACTGTAGAGGTGGAGGGACTTTAGAGAGACTCATTAAAACCAAGTACAACGAGTACTGGACAGCGGGTTGCTCAATGTTCAAATGAAGGGGTTTGTTTCTTGGCCCTGAGTCACAATTAATTAGCACTGCAAGGGGCATCAACACTGCTCTGCATCTACAGTTCTTGTGTAAAAAGAAAAGAAAAAGAGATGAAAAAGAAAAAAGAAAATCAGAGAACCAGACCCATAAACAAAATTGTGAAATTGCTCCGAGATGCATATCATTGATGGTTGGGCTGAAGGTCATGGCCATGTTCTCTCCTGACATTCTCTTTTTGTTGTGCAATCCGCTCTCTTTGGTTGAGTTTTAGTAATCCTACATCCCATATGAACATGTTCTCAGAGGCAGCTTTCTAAAGTGACAGCACACTTCAAAGAATTTGTTTCGTCTCCACCTCAAATATTTTTCAAGGCCTGATTTATTGGAGGACGTGCCAAAAGGTAGCATCCTCTGACAGGGACATGAGGTTCAGGCAAAACAGTTGCCAATTGCTTTCACACGAGAGGTTTTACTAGTGGTTATCTTGCCAGTGATGTTCTTTCTTTTTGAAGCTGTTTAAGACAAAAATCAAGCGTTTCAACCGACGATTAAAAGCACTTGTTGGTACGGTGGTTTGCCTCATCTTCCCCCCTCGATATTTACTTAATCAGAATCAATCGCCTCTGGCTCTGAAGCCTATTGGAGCAATTGTTGAATCCATTCAAAACTCACCCAGATACTGTATGAATAAACACACTTATTTGTAGATGCTTGAACATGTACAGACTGCCTCTAAATTATGCACATGCGCATAACTTATTCATTATATTTACAGTGGGAAGTAAACCTTATTCTTCTCAGGGTGGAAAAGCCTCTAAAAGAACATTTAGATCACAGGACACCTAAAATATGAATACAATCCAAATCAATTAAAATGATTTAAGATAGGTCAGCAGTTTATAAAAGGAAAAGACCCCCCTCTGAATAAACATTTTGTCATCTATTTGGCCCATATCAATCAAAATGCTATGGTCACAGTATTGCAAACCACTTGTAAGCCTGTGTGGTCTACAGTAAAATAACAATGTTTTTCTGATCTAAAACAGCATGAAATGGTCTTTTAATTAGTCAGGAAATAATTTTTAATTGTTACATTTTCCTACAAAAAATTCACTTTTGATCGCAACAGTGGTCCTTTACTGTATGAGTGCTGCAAGGTGGCCACTGCACTGTGTGGGAGGAATGGCATACTGACTCATTTCACTTTAAATAAATGCATACTAGCACGTGCAATATTATTTAGGAATGGATGTATTAAAATACCAAATATGAGCAGAGCTTGACTCATCTTTGCTTTTCAGTGATGTATCACCTTTTTGAACTTGCAACAACGTTTTTCAATATGCACATTTTCTGGTTGGGTAATGGTTGCTACATTTCTACAAGACCAAATAAGAAGCATTTTAAGGGGGTCAACCATTTATGCACATTGTTTTTGTGTGACATTTACCCATGGGTTCCTAAATGGGTTTGACCTCTTTCTCACTCCCATGGGTTTCCTTTTTATGTCAGCCAGCCACAAGAATAGGTGTTAAGGCAGCATCTGGCAAGACAGGCCTTTTTTTTCTTACCTAGTGATTGATTCCCCCAGTCTCACTGCCCTGAATGGGTTAAACATCCCCAGGACCTCTGTTCTACAGAGATTGCATTTAGCTGCTGCTGCCAAACCAAATAGGCTACCAGTCTGTCTGGTAAAGAAAGAATGAGAGAATAAAGAAAGAGAGGCAGAAAGAAAGAAAGAGAGAAAAAAATGGGTATAGAGACACTTGGTTGTTGCCTGCTGCAACCCTCTGTACTTCCTTTTATTAGCTGGGATTTAGGAAAATAAATCCCAGCTAATAAATTGACTAGAGTACTTTGCTTGGTTTCCTTGTGATACATTTTTTTGCATCAATTTACTGAAACAGACATTCAATCAAATTATATCTGCCAAGCCTTGTTTGCAATCAACAACAAATACCCAATATCTGTTCTATTTTCACGTTTTACTCGAAAGAAAAAACAAAAGCAATGTGTTATTACATCAACATTATTATCCAGGTTGAGTTTACAATACATACATATCTATGAAACAAGGAATGTCTGTCTTATTGTCTCATTGTTGGTATGTCCTTTGCATACCTCAAGAACATTTTGATGCGATCTACTTTACTTACTTTGGTGGGTGTTTTGCTCGGGACCCAATTTGGTGCAACTTGGACACATGACACAATCAATATTAATTAACTTTGACTAAACAAGTGACCAGCTTTCGGTGCAGCAGTAGGGGGAGGGCTTTAGTGCTTTGCAGACTGAGTCGAGCATGTCGTACGTTACACGGTGCCAACTGGAAGCAGAACTGAGTTTATTTAATCGGTGTGACTGTGAGTAAGCTGCGATTTTGTTCCCCTGTGAGTAAGAGTGTATTTTTCCCTATGAATTGAATTGAACTCATAACACTAATAATGTCACCTCCTTATTTAATCCATGCTTTACTTCAAAACCACAGTGGGTATGTCAAAGCCAGTGGCCATTAGGCCCATTTGGAAATTACTCCGATAAGTGTATTTCAGTAACCTGGGTGGGTTTTTCAGGGATGGATTCAGCCAAGGTAAATGCTGTCTGGCTTTACTTTTCACCCTTTCTCTCTGGCAATATTGGTATTGACAGTAGAAGTACTCAAAACTTTGTTTTCCAAATCAAACTGCACAGTAAAAGTCCTGCATTCAACTATGTTGCCTACTTCCATTGAAGAGAGAAAGAGCACAATGTTAAACTTAACGTCTCTTCAAGGCAGAGCTTTCAATTCTAATATGATGCTGGATAGTTTAAAGAATAATAATGTATTATACTTGAATTGTTACATTTGGTGAGTCAAATGAATCTGCTACATGACCAGTCATATTTCTCTGTCAGTTTACTGTACCGCAATGTTTAAAAGTACACAGTACGTAGTATACAGTTGAGATGCATACATTTTCTGATCAGAAGTAGCTTCCACTTGTGTGTGTGTGATGCCACTATGTCATGGCAGGTGTATTACGGAAGACCCAAGGGTGCTCACTGTCGAGTCTGAAGTTGTTTGGATGAGCGGTTTTCGGAAAAGCTGCAAGGTTTAGCATTTGGCCAGTTTTGAACAGGCATGTTTTAAATGCACTGCTTTTAGTCATTTACAAAGAATATCCACACTTGATTAATGTATCTGTTCTGGCAGCTCATTAAGATTGCAGGCTAGCACAGTGAATGTAGAATGACTTCCTGTTATCTAATTTTTTCTTTTTTCTGTCTTGCAGGTAATGTGCTAATGGGTGCAGCTATGATGACCGCATATGTGATGAGTAACAAACAGCTTTACTTCATGGGCCACAGTTTAATATGCACACTGAGCAGGAGAAACACAGCGAATATACGCTGTGCATTGACAGCACATGCACAACCCATACAAACACATGTGAACAACTGAGATGTGAACATGGATATGCATGCACATTGAACAGTGTATGAGGTCACATAAATACATTACTATGTCAAGACTTGACGTATAAGGTATGTGTGTAGCAATCAATCGAAAATATTCGACATTTAACGATTTACATTAATATGCAATTTACATTAATATGCAAACACAGTAAAGATGTTCACACAAAATAACAAATCATACTCTGCTTTCTTTTCTTTTGCGATCTACTTTTTATAAATAGATGATCATTGGTAGAACCTTGCATACTTTGCATATGTATATATATACACACACACACACACTAACATACTGCTCAACACCATTTACACTAGGCACCAATAAGTGTAAGCAAACATTAACAATCTGTGTGTAAAGCTTTTTTCTTCATGCTGGTGGTTGGGACGGTATTTGAGTTGGTCGACTGCCTTCGCCTAAGTTAATAATGTAACCAAATACAAATGTGTGTCTCTGTTTTTCAATTTGCAGTGCTTGCACGAGTATAGTAAATTATAAATGGACACACATATCCAAACATGCAGTCATGGGAGTGCCACACTCACATTTTCAGAGTTAACTGCCAGAGTTGCGCAACTGTTTTTTTTCTCTCCACTGTAAACCTGTGTAACTGGTTGAAGGTACAGTGTGACTGACTTGACATGCACAAGCTTGACCTTTTTTTTATGTCACATGTGCCTTTGCTCTGATGTTCTCCTCTTTTACAGTTGTCTTTGTAATTGTTCACTTGCCCACATGTGCTCACATACAGATAAAGCAGGCCTGCTTTTCTTTTGAGTTGCAATTCTAAATCCATGCTAACATGCATGAAAAATAGGTCACACTTAGGTCACAGGAGAGGAGGGGCAGAGGATTTGTTATCCAGTTTCTATCTACATTACTTTGTGTAGGTGCTGCTGAGAATACAAGTAGGTGTATGTAAAGAGACTGACTGTGGGTAGATCCAGACAGGCAGGGTGATTAGGATGAGCTGATCTGAGGTTGAGCAGACCTGGAGGTTGCTTCTGTGCCTAATAAGGAATGGATGAAAGCAAAGACAGGACAAAGGAAAAGAGGAAAAAAAGTAATAAAAAAAAATACAATATTCAAAGTTGGCACTTAAAATCAGGAAGAACATTCATGTTAGCCCGCCCCACTTGTTAGTTGATACAGAATTTCACTAGCCAATTAAAACTCACTGTTGTAGATTATAGGTGCAGTTGCCAACTTTTGTGTCCGTGCCCTAAGTATGGAGCTAGATTCAGCACAAATTCCATAATTAACATGTTATGTCTTGTTTGTTTAATCCATACACAAACATACATATATTTAAGTACATTGTGGTTTCACTTTTTCTTGGTGTACAGTGACAGGGTACTGTCTCTGCTTGTTGCCTGGCAACATCACTGTAAAGACAAGAATCCATGAAGTATTGGTTAAACAAACAAAATACAACATCTTAATTAGTAAGCGTTACTATTGCAGGTGTTTGTAGGTGTATTTATGAGCTTTGCACAGTGCCAAGCTAGCTGTTTCCCCCTATTTCCAGTCTTTATGCTAAGCTAAGCTAATCACCCTCTGGCTCTAGATCCATACGCAAATACATGAGAGTGATGTTGATCTTCCCATTTAAGTCTCTGAAAGAAAGAAAATATATCCCAAAATGTAAACCAATACTTAAGCAAATAAAGCAGTAGAATGGGTGCCAAAAAAACAAGGGCTATCTATTGAGCGGCTGGTAGATATGAAATCCACCTGCCATAAAGAAGTTATTTTCCAACCCTGGTTCATATATATTTGCATATAATACATATTATACTGCATTTCAATGTTGGTGGAAGTGTTTGGGTGCATTCCTTAGGCAATTTGCTCATGATGAGGTCAAGGCAGGTAAATTCCTACTTGCCTTCAAAACTATAGGCCTTCTGCTTGGAATATTAAATCGACAAGGGTTGGGGTGCATTTTTGTAACATTTTATAACAACTTAACTGTATCCTGCACCACTCAACCTCCCTGCATCAATGAATTTACTGCAGAGTGTGATTGATAACCTGACATTGCTATCCTCTTCTATTGGCTTAACTAGCTCTGAAGGCCGCCCCTGCATAAACCACTGTATATGATTGTCAGTATCTTATCTTTGAAAGCCTGGTGTTTTGTGTCAGAGAGGTCTTGGAGTTGGCTTAACATGTGCTGCTGTTTGGAGTTATCACTTGCTCCCCTGTCAGCATCATCACAAGTTGACCAGGGGTTTTCATAGGTGCTTACAGTAAGGAGAGATGTACATTACATCGCTGACAGAGTAACCCTGCCTCCAACCTGACACAGGATGTTACGGATAAGTTGTCAGAGTAGAATAGCGCATTCTGTCTCACAATATTGATTTTTGCAATGGTGTAGCTTGATTCTGCCCACACACCCTTATCAGTCAAAATCTGTTGGATAGAAAGTTTTCTATACTTTTACATATGTCTCATTACACACGCCCACACACCACACACACACAATAAGGTATTGCATCACAGTCAAATGTATTGTCCTATGAGAATCCCATTTTATATAGTCTGTACTTGTTGAATATATGACTTTTGTTTTTGCTTAAAATGCTTATTGAGGTGAGATTCCTCCTACAAGCCCTGAGGTTGTTTTCCATCTGCACAACATGCTTCTTTTCTTTTGTTGTTGTGTTTCTGCTTCTTTGGTTTATTGTGCAACAATAACTACAATAACTAACAACTCAAATCTCGAATCTACTGCATTTGCGTTCAGTAAATTATATTCATTCTATTTCATGTATTCAAATTGATAATACATTATTGTCCCCTATGGGCAATTCTTTCTCAGGCAATAGTAGTAGATATGGCTGCACTTAACTTAACACAATAAGTAATTAAAGACACTGTAATAAATTGTATGCAAAGACAAAGAAGATAATACAAACAATACAAAGAAAAAAAAAGGTAAGTAAAATAGTGTGGATGCCTTGTATGAACTACATAGGCATTATCAAAAGTTTTAAAAAGATAGTAAAATTATTAAAGCGATATAACCATCGACGTTGTTCAGAAGGAAAGGTGTTTTTATATCTACTGGCTTTAAAACATTTACCTCAGGGTTGCAGTTAGTATTTACAATACAGAATGTGGGACAGTTCCTTCAGAATTACATGTGCATGTCCAACAGCAGTTATAGATGGTGTGAAGCAATACTTCCATTGCTGCTTTCTCAAAAGCAATATGCAATATGTTGGTGTGTGTGTGTGTCTGTGTGTGTAGGTGTGTCGAAGTGGTAATCCCAGTCCTTGTAGCTCATAAAGATGTCAACACACAACCTGCCTACATTGTTGACGGTCGGCGCGGTTACCTGGCACTTAGCCAGCAGATATTGCGTGTACAGGTGTGTGTGTTTGCTGAAAAGTAAAGAGTAAGTGTGAGAAGCCCCACTGCCGCAGTAGAAGGAGAGAGAGAGAGAGAGAGAGAAAGAGAGAGAGAGAGAGAGAGAGAGGCAAAGTAAACTCAATCATAGCGAGTCAATTTGCTTTGATTTGATCTTCATTCTCATCTGGAATTTAAAGCATACTATAGTTTGAGATGATGTTTAAAATCACTGCATGATTAAGACTGCTATATAGGACACTGGGAATAATGTGACTAATGCCTCATGCGTTTATACATACAGTATGAGTTTGTGTGATGAATAAATTCCTCATTATGCTGAGCTTTGGAGAAATTTCATGATGGCCTAATGTTGGCTTTAGAAAGAGAGAGAGTGAAAACTGGGAGGAACACAGTTAAACTGGTTTCAGTTCTGATAGTGATATTATGTTATTGTGTGCACAGAAAAACATAAAAGCTCACAAACACGCTCACAAATTTTCCAACCCTCGTTGCCTGCATTGTTGTATTTCATTACACACCTCTCTCTCTCTCACACACATACACACACACACCATTTATCAAATACGTCAACTTCAAACTTAGTGACAGAGTGCAGAATCCGGACCAATTATTCAAACTTACATGGCAGGGAGACAGATCTGTCAAACGTATTAAAAAATGTCCTTCCTTCACTCTCCCTCTTTCTCTCGCTGTCCTGTTCCTGCTATGACTTCACCTACAACATTACTCTTCACCTCACACCCATCACCTCTATCCTCCACAGTCACATACACACACATGTACTCGTATACCACCTTTAAGGGGGAATTTTCTTTTTAATGTTCTTTCCTTTTTTTTTTTTTCAATCTGCCACAACATCAAAGGTATGGCCTTCCCATTGGCGAGGAAAGCAGTGTTTTCGGAGGTGTGCGTCAACGGGAAGTCATAGGACCTTGGGTTGCCCTCGCTCCCTATTCAACCGACCTGTTACTCATTAGTGCTGACCCATGGTTGGCTGGTGTGGAGAAGGTAAAGGGAAAGGTCATGACCTGAGTGGCAGCCAGTTGTATGTCTGCCTGGACTGAATAACTATATAAGGGGACAGGAGCAGGTGACAGAGCCAACCGTCACACAGATTCTAATTGGTGATTAGAATGAAAACGCAATCCTACACGCCCATAAAAATACGTGCACAAGTTGATACTGATGTTACATATACTCATGCATCCAACACACACATTAACAGTATGCGCATTCTACGTTATCAAGCATGCATTTAATTGTGCATGTGCATGTTCAGCAACACACACACACACACACACACACACACACACACACACACAATAACAACTTGTAATAGCGTAGTTGTAGCACTATTGCAATACCAGACAGAAAATACAAGCAAGTACTCCTTTTTACTCGATGTGCTTCAAACCAACATGTGAAGTAAGCAATTTTTTTTTTCTTGTTTTTGTCTTGTCTGCAACCATAGTGGGCGATCACACATTTTCTGTCACACTCTCATGACTCCACCTGGGAAACTGTTCCTGGAAATTGCTTTTTTGTATCATTCAATTGGAGTTGAAAGCAATGTTTTGATGGTAAAGTTCAATCAGTCCAGACAAAGGTTGGTTTCAAGTATGTTTCAGTTAGGTTTGGTTTACCACAGTGCCCCAGGCTGTATTTTGGCCTCATCTTTTGTAGTTTAGTTTAATCTGACTCAGTTTGGTGTGGATTAGTGCAGCTTTTTTCAGTGTTTTTAGTCTTAAATATAGTACATATCATAATAGTTATAGATTGCTCTGATGATGTCATGTATTTTCTGTATTAGTTAGTTAATCTAACAGTGACAAAACAGATGTTTTTGTTTTAACATAGTTTTGTTCTTGTCTAAAAGTTGATTTTTTTTAATATGCTTTTATCTTTATCCGGATATCTTTCCATTTTGGAACATATTTAAAATTACCTCTATTTATGAAGTTTAGTTATAGTTCAATTTTTTTGAAATTGTTCTTCTTGACTGTTGGTTAAGGCAGAGTATAGCAAAGGGCAAGCATACCAAGTGGAATATGTATATTCAGCATATGCTGTTAGGCTCTATACTCTATGTTCACTTTAATTCACTGGCTTGCTTTCGTGGGCTATCAGCGATGCTGAATAACTGTCTCTAAGAGATGGTTACTATCTGTGTATGTTAACCCTGAGTTAGCTCATCCAGTGAGTGTGTAATTACAATCACATCAGCAGATAAAGAGCCGGATGTTTAATATGTAATGAGATAACTGTGTCTATCCCTGGTGGGAAATTAGGTCAATATGTGAGCTAAAAGCAAGAAAATAACCACATAAATGGGATGGAATAAAATGCATTTGAGATATAACAATACTACAATAAGTGAGTGGCTTTATGTATAGTTTATTGTAGAATTAGTATCAGAAGAAAATTATTTAATTAGGTCTGTTCTTATTTCTGAATGCGATCAGATAGTTAAGCAATACAGAATATCCAAGTTAAAAAAGCTTGAAGAAAAATGTTATTAAATTGCTTGAAGAAAAGAAAACGTGATTACCATGTTGTAATTTTCACATCATTCATTACTGACAACTAAGCAGTCAATTCCTGCTGTTGAATAACAGAGTAGACACCTGTGCTGTCATTCTCCTGATCAATGCACGTCACTCTGTGCTCACTTGATCACTTAAGTTTGGTGTACACACAGTAGCAAGTACGTCTTTGTAAAGATCATGTAGGAATGATGACTCGGCTTACCAGGAAGTTGACTAATTAGCTGGCGGACCTTTAAGACATTATTTAGCTGGATCCCCTGAACCTGCTCCAGAGCAAGTCAGCCAGGCATCATAGGTTTCCCCCGTGATCTACCCGCGTTGAAAGAGAGCCAGCTTTGTGATTCCATAAAGCCTGAGTTGAATGCAGAGCTGGCTGTAAAACCCTACTTATCTCTGTTTTTGATACAGGCCAGTGTTTTGGGAGAGTGTGAGCTGGTGCATGTTTGTTTTTGTACTCTCGTGTTTGTTTAATTGTGATTAAGTGTATGGGTGTATTTTGTCCCGTGGTGCCAATTCTACATTAAGTGTACAATAATGACATGGCAGCATACTACAGGCTCCAAACTCCCGGGGCAAAAATAGGCATATGCAACACCCTCCTATAACAAATCAGCTGGTCGAAAATGGGGAGCTGTATTAACACCTTCAAAATAACGTAAAAGGCAGTATCACTAATTGTAATTTAAAAGCATTGCTAAGCCTCAAGCATATTTTCATTGTTCGTATTGCAATTATGTTTTTCCTCAATATTTTTTTAAAGACATCAGCTTCAGTATGTTTAAGAGGCTTGCATTTCTCCTGTGGCCAAGTAGTGGAGGGTTTTGCAATATCCGTTGTTGCTGACTTCCAATTTGTTGGTGAGGTTATTGCATCCCAACTAACTCCATCACCATAAATAAATCCTTGTGATTAATGGCTACCTTTCTATAGCTCATTATGGTTGGCTTTTTTTGAAAACACTGACACAATGAGGCACATTACTATAGCTGCAGTCGACTGATTGTGAGTAGCTCTCTGAAGTCCTCCGGAGTACTTATCAAAGATGTACAGTAGGAGCTGAATTAGTTTTACAACAAAAACTTGTTCATACTGAAACACCATTATTCTTTAAAATTCCTCCCAACATGGCCATATGCCCCTGGTGCTGCATATGGGCTGTTTTCCACCCACAGGAGCTGCTGAATCACTAGAGTGAAATATAAACTGTCTCCTAAACAGCAGTGGGCGGTATACTAAGAAAGATGGGTTTACCAAATTAGATAATCCCAGGTGTTTGGCTTCTCTCATCCCTTTGATGACTTTCAACATCACAGACCAGCCAGGTGGGTAAACAAGACATCAGCCTACAGGATTTCTGTGTTTTGAAGTCCATTTATTTTCTTTTTTTAAAAAAAAACTTGCTGCTGCTGTATAGGCTGCAATGTGAAAAGTTGCTAAGAAGAAACTACTTAAAAGCAATCCGTAGCGAGCTATTATTGCAAACATAGAAAGTGAAATATTGAATTGTAAAGAAATGCATTAGATTTGACTTTTACTTTTTGAGCATTAGCCAGTAGTGCTTGCAAATACAAGAACACATCTCTTGTACCGATTCTTTTACAAGTTAAGATGTGTACCGGGTCTACAACTGTACACACTGCATCCAGGAAATAGCCATATACTTGCACTCTTGGGTCCGACAGTTCCTGCTCTCTCCCCGCCTACTCAGCTTTTATTCGCAAACAATCTAACTACTCCCAATCAAAATGGAAGCCTTACAACACTACACTGTGTTACCAACTCACTCCAGTACAGTGTGGCATAGTTTAGTATGCTTAAGCGTGGTAGTGATTGCCTGTTTTCCCTCTGGACATGCCGTAGCTGTATGCTCTTCAGAAGCCTATTACAAACACGTACAATCAGCTCGACACGGCTGCTGCTGATATGACTTTTGTTTGTTTACGGAATGATGATGTATAGCTTCAACACAGCAAATGAGCAAAGTAAGTGTAAGCATAATTATAAGTAATACACTAATCAAACATTACCAGTTTTATATACAGTTTAATATTTTGGAAGACAAATAAAACATAAATTACTCTGGTTCCACTTTATAACCCTCCAGCCTAGCCTGTCTATATTATCCACAGTATTAACCAATATTATTTATATTGCTGTAGGAATTTGTAGCACTTTACTTATCATATTCTATTCAGATACCAAAGCTTTGATTTGTTTTTCCCATGAACTCCTTTTTGGACGTCCAACAACTTCTCGCTATATATACTGTACGTACAGAGCTTTATGGATTGTTTCACATTGTGTAACATGCAGTCGTGTCGAAGCTGATATTTAGTCCACAACTCTGGTTCATAATAAAGCAAAGCCGGGCAGAGCCAGGCTCAGACTGCTGCTGTTAAAGCTACTGCCCAGCTTGTGTCTTGCTTAACAGTAGTGCTAACTCAGATGATAAACGCAGTGCTATCGGGAGAAGGCAGTGACTGCTGCTTCTAGGAACAAGTCACTGTGCTGCAGCCAAATTTCAACATGGGCCTTTTGTCCACGAATTGACTCCATACATTGACTAGAATTACATATCATGAGGATATTATGATGTATGGGTTTGCCCTATTCTCTCCTGTCCCACTGTCAGTGCAGAGAGAGTGCTGAGGTGTGTGAAAAGAGGCTTTAAACAGCCTTTGGAGAGATGAGGAAATGGTACAACATGGAAATTAGCTCATTTGCTTTCTCTCCGAGCGCGAGATAAGAAGATCACTTGCACTGTTTAGAAGAAGGTTACACTCTGTAAAAGAAATGTGGTTGCTTCCTGGACTCCTGGCACCACGTTGAGGTTCACATTGTGACAACAGAGGCTGCACATACTGTAATGCTATGTTAACACTGGCCAGCTACATTGTTAGCGAGTAGCCGCTGAAGTGTTGCTCGGCGTAATGTGGCTGCTTTTGGGCTTTTTTTGTTGTTGTGCTACATGTCGGAGAAAGTCTAGTGGTGCCATCATCAGTCAGTGAGTCTACGGTCAAGTGTTTTTCTACTAAAAACTGAATATCGTCAGCACCTCAACCACCTTTATCCTTACTAGCTGCTAAGGATTCTCTTGTCATATGAACTGATTAATGGGGGTTGAATATCTGACAGTCCTTAGACATATACATATCAGAGTCTGACATTTTAATCTGGTAGCACCTGATGTTGCCCACAGGGCTTTAAGCAGGATTTTTCTAAAATGGCTTATTTATAGAGATAATGATTCTGTCATAACTTTACATTACTACATATCTAAACAGAAACTGTCAGAAATGAGGAGAAAATATGGCAAAACTTTACACATAGGTAAACCACTGAGCATTTTTTCTTTGAATTTGTTGGGCCCAGTGAAGCTTCATTCGAGGTTGAATTAGGGAAAATGCAGGCAAACTACTTCTTGAATTGTCAGTTATATATGGACACCTTTTACCTCCAAGGCTCAATTAAGGCCTCTTAGGAATCAATAACAGCTGCCTGATTTTTAAAAACCATGCCATAGGTTTTGGATAAGCCTCAAGTTTGTAAAACATCTTTATGATCATAAAGAACAATGTGAGCTGACCAGAAATTAGGTAACAAAATAGTAAAATGCAAGTGATCAATATATCAAGTACCATCCATAACATACTAAAATATGAGTAACATCTACACCAACAGCAATTACTTGTTTCAGTAGCACAAAAAGCTAAAAAGATCATTTCGTGAAAAGTGCATAAACTTGAGATCCACTTCTGCACATGAGAGCAACTGGTAAATAAATAAAGAAACAGTTGGATAGCGAAAGCTCATTATTTAATAGCGAGTGCAGAAAATCCAATTCATGTGTGGGCTTTAACATGGGGCTAAATTAGCATATAAGTAAACAGAACACCTAACTTGAGCATATTCTAAGCCCCCCGAGAGACTCGTATCCTCCGGTTTTGCTTTTCACCTTGTTGCGTTGTAATGAATTACCGTGGGTACAGATGTGTGCAGACACAAATCATCCACATTGGAATGCATACCAAAGGCTGTTTGTAATGCTTTCAAATGTGCACATTGCTGCACACGTGCACCTAGAAATTGAAAATCATTGAACGGTTAGACTTAAATATAACAACTGAAACTGACGTTTGATTCTATCTTAAATTGCTCGGACCTGTATCAGATTTCATAGACCGTAATGGTGGAGCCGTCATTTACACATACACGTACACACGCAAGAGCAATGCAGCCTTCCAACACACACGCACACGCACACACACACACACACACACACACACACACACACACACACACACACACACACACACACAATTTGGCATACATTGCACAATCAATAAAATGCAGTGGCCCAAACTAAGGCAGCCTCTTTTGTTTCAGCTCTACTTGCCTTTACAAGGACAGACACATTTAGATACATTACACTAGATGACAGACAGGCCAGTCTATCAAGGCCTTGCTCATATGTCCCCTTTAATGAACTAAAACAATGTCTTGCCTGACGGAAGACAGCATAGGGTTTGAAGGATGCTTAACAGTTGCAGGCTCAGCTAAGCAGAGGCACAGTTTAGGGGGTTTAGGGAATGGAGAGCGGTCTGCAATAAGAAAAAAATCTTCAGCAGGTTTATTAGAGCCTCATTCCCCAACTCTTCATGAGCTGCTGTCAAGTCAAGCCTGTCATCCACTGCCTTAACTTTCTTTTCAGCCCTCTCAAACAGTTGTCATCTACTTGTCTCCACAGTATTGTCTTACACAAGGTCTATTTCTCCCGCAGCTTAGAAGGTATGTTCCTACTTACAACCCTTTACATTTGCCATTGTGCCCAACATACAACGTTTTTTATATAGTAATTCTTGTGCAGTGCTCTTTTTTTGTTTGTTTTTTCCGTGATCAGCGTCATTTTAGAAATTATATTACTTTGTCCTTGGTCTGGGCTTGTGTGTCTGTTCCCTCCCTGTTCCGCAGCTGTGTTCAGGTCTGATCTTGATACAGGTACATTTCAATTGTAATCATTCATCAATAGCCTTTCAGGTTTTCAATGGATATTTTGAAGTGAATCTTTTCCTAGCAGCCAATTTATCAAGTCGACTAAAAAGCCCTGCATAGATGTAGCGGCGCGGTTCTTCACTCAGCCACCGAGGCAATATGGAAATGCTGTGACATAAAAGAAGACTATCACATTGGTATTGAGCAAATCCAACCTTGGTTATTTGCACAGGTGCCCCTGTATTCAAAGGTAAGGGGAGGTATACTGTTTTTGGAGCATCATGATGATCAGAATTCTTGAAATTGAATGAAAGTATCATACTTTAATAGAAGCTTTTGGTTGACTATGATGATAACAACCTCTATTGAGCTATATTCAATGAGAGGGTGATTATGAGTGACAAGTAGCCTGGGGACATGGACAAGAGAAATGTCCACAGGGAATGAAGTGCATGCCGTGCAAGACAATGTTTGACAACTGACTAATTACGCTGTTGTGTTTCTTTGACACAGAACGAGATCGAATAGAACAGCCTGCTAAATGATCAATTATAATGTGTAGATTTTCAGCTGGAAATTTGATTTGCTGACAGTTAATGATCCGAAAAAACATGTGTATCATCTGTGATCAGATGGCATCACTAAAATTATTAGTTATTCAATTAAATGCTGGTGATCTACCCTTGGTTGATTCCAAGAGGCACCATATGAATACTAAGTTATTAACACAGTAGATTCACACCTACTAATGACTGCACTATTTAATAACAAGGGAGGACATTCAATTTTATACATTTTGAAATTGTAAATGCGGCATTTGGAAATTGAAATTAGGGCTGGGCGGTATGGCCAAAAATGCATATCACGGTATTTTGTAAGATTCTGACAGTTTCACGGTATATCACGGTATTTTTTTTCGAGTAAACACATTCATTCATTGACGCCGAAAAGGACCGCCGGCCAACTGAACAGCTGTTCACCGCTCATTGTTCATCACTCGCACTGCCATGACTGGTTGACAGTGTTGAATCCGAGGACCGTAATCGCATACACTCTTCGTATTCCAACACATGCTTTCTGCTGAGGTGATGGAGTTAATTGCTAGTGTTGCCACCAGAGGCAATAACAGCGGCTCGACAAACTTTACAATAAATCGTTTTCTGATCTACGTCGGATTTGTCAAAACCAAAAAACCTCCAAACAGCAGACACAGCTCCTCTTGGGCACAAGTTGTATTGGTGCATCTCTGGTCTCTCGTTGTTCCTCCTCTTTTCCGTTTTTTAATGTAGCGACGGAGTTTCTTCTTGTTGTGATGTTGTGGGCGAGCTGTACCCAGCATGCAGTTCGGCGGTGTAATTTTATAAATGTACAATTATTAGTGCTACAACTTGTTTATGTGTCACAAACTGTTGTGTCGTGGTGTTTTCCTGTTAAAGAGCGTTAGTTGTGGGTTATTAATTGTTGTTGGAAAGTTATAACCATGTCTCATCTCAATACCCGTAAGATAAGTAGCTCTGACCGCTGCGCCCTCAGCGGTGAACAATATATTTTGCTGCCTGCCGAAGAGCGACAACAGTTGTTACGGCTATGCACCGGTATGATGGTATATGAAAAATTCATACCGTATGGAAATTTGAAACCAGTATACCGGTTGAACCGGACCTGAGCCTGTTTTACGAGACCTGAGCCTGTTTTATAATAAAAAAAGAAAAACAGGCTCAGGTAGGGCTGGGCGGTATGGCCAAAAATTCATATCACGGTATTTTGTAAGATTCTGGCGGTTTCACGGTATATCACAGTATTTTTTTTTCGAGTAAACACATTCATTTATTGACGCCGAAAAGGACCGCCGGCCAACTGAACAGCTGTTCACCGCTCATTGTTCACCGCTCGCGTGGCGAGTGAAAAATTCATACCGTATGGAAATTTGAAACCGGTATACCGGTTCAACCGGTTCAACCGGTATACCGCACAGCCCTAGGCTCAGGTCTCATTTTGCTGATGCAGCCTTTATTGGGTCTGGTATGACCAGTAACACATGGTAGCTAATGTTAACTATCCTAAGAAAGATATTGCTGTGTAACTGTCATTTCTGAATCAGTTCTCTGACTTTACAAAACTCCAGTACACTATATTTTCGAATTTGCTAATACCCTGTATTTCCAACTTGTGCCCACTGTATTCTCTCTTTAATATCAAGGAGTATATTTTTTCTCCACTTGGCATGTTGTGTCTAGTAAACACAACGCCTTCCCTAAATGTGTAAATAGTGGATTGAATAGTCACTCAAGACTAAGGTTTTCATTTCTCACCATCTTTTAGATTATGACTTTAAATGAATTTTCATCACAACAAAAGTTGTCAGTGAATTGCTTTAGTGAGCTTGCTTTAGATTAACAGGACAACAGTTAACACATTGTGCAAAATGAAACTCGAAGACAGTTAAAAAATATTTTTTAAGCATGTGGGCCTTGCATCCACTAAATGCCCTAAAAATAAGCATTCAAGGTATCTCCATGCCCCTCTGTCTGACTCACACTGTCAGATCCAATGGGCACATGTGTTTGCATATAGCAGCACAGAGGTGGACGGGGCAAATACATACATCATTAATATCATTATTATATCTAATTGTAGTCATTGTATGTATAGTCAAATGCATATGGGAAAAGTAGTGCTTGTGGCAACTGCCGTCAACGACTGAAAAGACATAAAAGGACATTCAAAGGACAATAAAAACAACAAACAGCAGAATAACAGAGTGATGTGTCAGATTGCACAACCACTGTTCATGATTCTGATTGCCTGAGGGCAAAACAGCTTTTAAGAGGTGTGTGTTTCAGTGCCATGGTTTTATTACTGCATTTATCATTTGTGGTGTTTTTGTTTATGAGCAGAATATTGAAGAGATGTGGGTATATTGAAGCTTGTATGAATTTCCAAATGCTTGGACCATAGTAATTGGTGATTTTGAATATTGTATGGCCTAATTGTGTAATCATTTTAATTTTGAATTTTTGAATTTATACTTTATGTTAATTCATTCAAATGTCATCTTTGTTTTCAAAATAAAAAAATAACTTCAGCACACAACTCCCAAGCAGTTGAACACTCATTGAACACTATTGGTGGTTTGAGTTTTGTTTGAATAGCAAATTGGCACTGTCATTCCTCCGCTGTTGCATGTCCAAAGCCTTCAGTCTCACCCAACCACGTTAATTCAATGCTAACCCTAACTCGTTTTTTTTGATGCCGTAATTACATGTGAAGTGTCTCACATCCAATCCAACAAAACGTTTCCATCATCTTGAAGCCGTGCGATCACGGAGGCGTGTGCTGCCGAGCCGCCAGTGTTGGCTGACATGTTTGTCTTTGTTCATTCCTTCATCTGAAGGAAGCCTCGTCTGGCTTCCTTCCACCCTTTTAATTTGAAGGCGGCCTGACTGATACTCTTCATTTGCTGTTCAGATATGACAGTGCCAGCACACACACACACACACACACACACACACACACACAGACACACACAAGAGATGTGCCAGTAAATTGCAGACTTTTGTTTTGTGTGCATTGGTGTGAGCCAGTAGGCTTGCATTTTTTTATTGCATGTGTTTGCTTTGACAAAAAAACATTGGTGGGTGTGTGTGTGTGTGTGTGTGTGTGTGTGTGTGTGTGTGTGTGTGTGTGTGTGTGTGTGTGCATAAACTGATGTATAGTGCATGAGCACATGCATGTACAGTAGGGACTACATGTGTTAGTGTGTGCAAGGACGGCATGATTGATAGTGCGGAGTGCCGGGGGTGGTTAAGCGGCGGGTTTGAGTTGACATGAAAAGTCGCCTGCAGCCATCAAACATGATGCATGTTGGTGTGATCCGGAGGGGAGATAACCCCAGATATGGAGGTGGACAAGAGCGTTGACACTAATTTATCCATTTGACTGACTTCCTGTGTTACAAAAGCTTGGGGGTGCGATGGTATTGTCTGCCACAAATTACCATACACTGCTTTTTCTGCAAGGGAATGAGTATGCAGAGAATGGTTTTAACTTTGATAAAAAGCTATATTATTAAAAAGATATAATATTGACAAAAAGCTGCATCAGAGAGGTAAACAACGTGCAACGTGTAACTGCAAAGGGCTGCTAAATGGATGTAAACCAGGTAGAGAATATTCCATTGAGAAAAAAATATTGTGTTTTCTGAGATAAAGAAAAAAGAAATCAAACAAGATATATATATATATTACAGGGAAGTGCTCCCAGATTTATTGTCTGGAAACTCTGGTGTTTTGTTGAGAAGATGAAGCTGCAGGTCCTGGGTTATTTCAGTAGCTAGAGACAGCTAAGTGCTGGAAGTGAGTTGCTTTTTGATGTGTGAGATTAAAGGGATTTAGCACTTGAATACCTTCTCGTCTGGACGCTCCTGAGGGTTGTCTGAAAGAGGGAAGCTAAAAGCTCCTCTCTTTCTCCTCTCTCTTCCTGTCATTCAGATGAACCCAGTGCCTCAATTAAAATAATTTCTTCCTTATTATCATCCTTGAATTTAAATGTAGGTGGCTACTAATATCATTCAGTTTTGTTGCATGCACAGGCCTTCACGTGTGTTTGATGGAGAGATTATCACACCAGTATCTTTCCTTTTAATTATCAGAGCTTTAGGACTATACAGTATCCAAATTCAATTCTGCATTTTTACGATAGTTAACATATTTCAACTTGGGAGAGAAATTTGTGTGACGCTGTGTCGTGAAAGCCTATTAGCATTGAAATTATCCTCCTTTCGTCACTGTCATTCAGATGTTGTTGAAACACAAATGGAAGAAATAAATATTTCAGCCGTCTGTGGACACCTAGAGCTCTATGATACCTCATATTTGTTCAGAAACGACACACCATGTGTATAAATGTGTATAAACCACAGACTATACATGGTATGGGGCAGCTTCATTAAGTCATTCGTTGCAAGTTCTGATCGATCGATCAGAACGCGCAACGAATGATTTTATGAACCCAGAGAGGACGGCGTTTGGTTTTTCTGACGTTTCTTGTACTTCCACAACACGTGCAAAGCAGCAATCGTGGTTGTATTTGGCTCTGGTTGATAAAACACTGTTGGTTTCCCTGAAGGTATGACCCTCTTCCTCTTCAGCACGTCTAGTGCAAGTGGCACAAATAAACACTTTGTGATCCTGTGGTCAAACTTAACGTTTGGTGTGAACACAGCAAAAGAGTTCGAGCTGTGTCACAGCTGAAAAGGCGGTGACGATCCTTATATGCATCAGTGTGGCTGAAGGTTAAAAAACCACGGAAGGCCAGATCAACAGAAGGATTCCGTGCCTAATCTGTGAACAGAGGAATTAAGTTTAACACATTGGTATTCCAGCCAATAATCTCTCTGTCATCCTTATCTCTCTTCTGATCACAAAGAGCAAACAAAGCTTAGCAAACTTCAGATCAATTCATAATTCATGGCCAAACCAGCTCTTCTCTTTCACTTCTTAACATGATGGTGTGCAGAATCATCACAAACCCAACCGCAAAATCCAGTTTGCACACAGGTTTGTTGAATACGGCACTGAAGTTTCATCATTTAGGTAAAATGAGTGCTCTGAAGACGGCAGTATGTTGAAGATTTTACTTGAGGTAAAGGGATTGATTATGCCCTGTGTTCTGTGCCCTTCTTTTTCATCTTCGGATTGATTCATTACTGATTGATGAAAGCTCCCTCTTCACCTTCCTTATGAGGATGAATCATATTGAGCGGTACGGTCTGTTCTCATGGCCTATTTATGTACATATATATGAGTGAGGCACAAATGTATCTTTGAGTTTGTGAATGTATTTATGCATGCATGATGTGTGCCTGCTCAAGGGTTTGTGTGTGTATTCGTGTATGTGCATACATGCTTCGTTCCTTTGTTATATTTATTCACTGCACTTCAAGTGTGTGTTCATGTATTTCCCAGGCTACCGGGTGCAGGCAGTGGTTGAGGGATGAGCGATGCTCGGCTCAGGTCCAATTGAGATGGTGCCAGATGCTCTAATCTCTGCGTGTGAGAGACAGAGGAGAGAGAGAGTGTTTGTGTTTGCAATTACAAGGAGCTGCAGAGGCTCACTGTGTGCGTTCACATGTTCTTTTACTTCAATCTTTGTGAGAGCCAGTTTGAGTTTTAGACCTTGAGAGTAAGGATATTTTGGGAAAGTGAGAATATTTGGGACCAATACTCACTTCTTGAAACAACTCTGTAGGTGTTAGCTTTTGCTCAGAACTTGGTTTTAGGGTCTAGTTTTGAATTAAGCTTGTTTGTGTGTGTATGTGTGTGTGTGTGTGTGTGTGTGAAAGAGAGAAAAATTAGCTCCTTTCAAGAGACTCTGTGTAAAGTATTGTAACCTTCTAATGAGATGACCACATCCTGGTCTGTGACATTGTGACATACAGTGCATAGCTTGTGTGTGTGTGTGTGTGTGTGTGTGTGTGTGTTTGTGTGTGTGTGTGTGTACGTGTACGTCACATTTCCACTTAGTCCAAAAAATTCAGAGACAGACAGAGGCCACACACTAACTACATTCACATAATATTTTTTAAAATGTTTTTAAATTACCATTTACTCTCCAATGATATTTTTGATTTCACTCGACTGTTGCCCTTGTAGTAACATCAATACTCTCTGGTTTGGTCTCTACACTCACCCTCATTCAGCTTGTTAACTGTGCTGGGCTTTTAATTCCTTTCCTTGCTGCCTGAAGACTTAGTCATTCACATGAATACATAATAATAAATCACTACGTATGTCAGAGAATGAAATGTTCGATTATAAAGTTAGTAAATAAAGGGTTGTGTCATTTACATTCTCGTCATGCAGAATAAATCAGTGGAATACCTCAGGGCACTCTGTTGGGATCTCTTATACTGTATGTTATTAGGTTACTGAGACACTTGATGCGAAAGATGCATCAAAGGCCTTAATATACCATTTTGAAAGTTAATGGGGTTTAGTTTTGGAGTTTTTATGCTTTTACACAAATAAACAAGAAGGGTTAAGAGGAAGAATCAGGCTCAGATTATGAAAGGGAGATTGTATCTCCAAGACATGATATGAATCCACATTAAAAACAGTAGAAAACAAAAGAAAATATTATCCCAAAAAAAACATTCTCGGGAGAAAACGCAACAAAACTGTTATGGTGAAAAATGAGTAAAAGTGAAATTGTTTAATGCAGATTTACATTATAAATGTGAAGAGACTGTATACACCAACACTTTTTAAATACTGATTGTAAATATTGCAAGTCCAATCTTACGGATATGCAAACAATACAATGGAACAGAAACTTCAGTTTGAATAACTACATAATACTCGTCAATTTGTTAAACTCAAATTGTAATTGATGGTTACATCCAAAGTGTCAGTGGAAGTGCAGAAAAGTGTGGAGGACGAGCTACCTGCCTTTTCGTGTCTTGCTCTTTGACAAAAAGCAATCTCTGCAAAATATAATATCTGGTAAAAAAATACCAGAGCAAATACTGCTCGCCACCAAAGATGGAGACAAAGAATGAAACCTTAATGAACACAAGACCCCACCAAGTTACTGATTAAATAGCACTTAATTCCTTTAATCTTAACTTGAACCTTCAACCTAAACTGAAAGTCTCTTAAGTAAAAAAACAACACATACCACATACCTCCTGTCTGCTCAGTAGGATGAGACCAGACAGTCCATGTGTGTGTGTGTGTGTGTATGTGTTTGTACTGCCTTCCTGCTTAAGCTGTTTTTCTACTTCAGCAAGACCAGGCATGCACCTATCAAGGATCTGTGTGTCAACTGAGATTTTGTGGTTTAATGTAAACCGTTTTGCCCCAAGCTGACAGGGTTGTGTGTGTGTGTGCGCGTGTGTTACAAATTATACTCTTTTCTAAGGCCCTCTTGAACTACAAGCTTATCTTGTCCTATCGGGGCTGTGTGTGTGTGTGTGTGTGTATGTGTCTTTGCATTCATGTGTGTGTGTTTTGAGTTAGGAAGTAAAATAAAACACAAAAAAAAACAAAATGTGTGCTTGGTACAAACATACTCAATATTCAGTTTGACTGATTTACACAGTAAAATGTCCATATTTTTTAATATTGAGCAGACTGGTTAAAATTGATTTTCATCTGGAGTTCATGTTGTGCATCCAAATGTTTCATGTTTCCTGCTGCATGGGAACACTGGAATGCATTTTATAAACAATGTCGTCAACAAGGACATCTCATAATATTCTTTCTATCAATATAAATTGGCATGGAGCATCATTAGCAGTTATTTAGATGTTATATAGACAAAGGTGTGTCTTGTAAAGCTTTTACTTGACTTCAATGTAAGTATCAAAGAACATTTGCACGTCTAAAGATTATGAATATAGCCCTTCCCTCTAATCGCTGACCTATAGTGGAGGCTTTGACATCTGAAGGATAATTTAACTATATGCATTCTTAGAGGAAAGAGGGAGGCTGCAAACGACGCATCAAAATGGAAAGACTTTGATGAACTTCCCCCAATAACTTTTTCTATAGGCCTATGTAATATATGTATACAAACATTTATTGTAATCTACTGATTTGCCTCAGAAATACTTTCTATTTACGTAGATAAGAGTGATGCAAATTAGTTTTGACCTCTAAAAATGTTTTACATCATATTTTCTCAAGTGTCTGATTATTTGTGCACCTGCAGCAAATAAGAAGGACAGAATACACTTTCCTCCACAGTTTAAAACCATATATTTCAGCCGGAGGTAAAACAGTATGAGTAAAGCCCTTCTGTGCTGAACAAGCTCAGGACTAGTTCACCGAAAGCGTGTCATAAAGATCAATAAATCACGATGTCCGTTGATTTCTCTGAAAGAGGTTATTTCAATGTTAGTAGCCCCAAATAGCTGAACAAGGTAATGGATCAACTAGTGACACTTCAAGTAATATAATGTGATGTCAGCCCACACACTGCATGGGCCTCAGGTGGGGGTGGCATAGTTGAAAAGGTTCAGCTGTCATCGGTGACGTCAAATCTCTCTCCCTGATTCTCAGTTGTGCTTGAACTTTTCATTTGTTTCTTGCTGTATATCTTGCTGTGGCCCAACAATAACATAGTTAGGGGATATACCTTTGCTTCATTATTTATTCTTGCAAGTTTAAATATTACAACTTTCCATTATGCAGCTATTATATTCTTCCAAGTGGAGATTAGATTATATTTTTCATTATACAGGAAGGACAAACTTTGGAGTACAGCCTATAATTATATCCAACGTGCTTTGATATTTAAGTCAACTTTGAATAAAAAAAAAAAAGTCAAACATATTGATAGTGTCTACCTTCTAAAATTGAATATGCAAAAATCTACAATATTTTTGAATATTTCAAATCAGCGTTCATTCAGAGTAGAATGATATTAATTTGCAGTGTATGGCACCTATTCACTGCTCTCCATACCAAACAGTACCTGGGTAGCAGGGATGGGGGAAGTGTGTGTTTGGAGTTTTGTCTGTGCAGAGCACATAAATAGTGTTGGCAAGCCAATTAATTTGTTTATGAGTGTGCTCGGCAGGCTATGTGACCTCAGTGCCAGAGAGAGTTAGAGTGCATTTAGCAAGCTGATGGCCTCCAAATTAGAACTGGTTTGCATCTATAAAAAAGAGAGACAGGGAGGGGGGGAGTGGAGTAGTTAGATTTTTACATGTAGTTCCTTGCAAGCCTTACTTTTGGTAACAGTGGCCCCTACAGAGTCAACTTACCAGTGCACCAGCTAACTTATGCTCATCGATATTCTTATTGCCAATGGATCAAATGATGTGTATTGTGAAAGGGGCTGTCCGTAGTGATTATCTTGTATTATCATGCCTATTGTGTTTGTGCAGTTGTCTCTTCAGCGCTGTTTCAAGCAAGTGGGGGCTTTTTTTAGGGAAAATGCTCTGATACTTACTGTAAGCTACTCTCCCAGCATCAAACTACTAACAGACAAAGATAGCCAAAAAGCTATTGACAAATTGGAGCATTATAGCAGCTAATAGGACAGTTATTCCTGTGAATACTAGACTGATATTCATGAGTCTTTTTTATGGCCCTCTTTCTACTACATTCTTAAACTACAAGTTTATTATTTCCTATTAGGCCTATCCGTGTGTGTGTGTGTGTGTGTGTGTGTGTGTGTGTGTGTGTGTGTGTGTGTGTGTGTGTGCATGGTGTGTGTGTGTCGGTCTTTGCATTCGTGTATGTGTGTTTGAGTTAGGAAGTAACAAAACTGAAAAAAAAGAAAACAAAATGTATGCCTGGTACAAACATACTCAATATTCAGTTTGACTGATTTACAAGGTAAAATATCCATATTTTTTATACGGAGCAGATTGGTTTCATCTGATTTTCATGTGGAGTTTATGTTGTGCATCCAAATGTTTCATGTTTCCTGCTGCAAGGGAACACTGGACTGCAATTTCTTAACAAGGTCGTCTACAAGGACCTTGAGTACAAGGACAAGGAGTTGGCCAGAAACACGAGTGCAAGTGAATGTTGCTGTGTGTCTGCTGGATGCGTAAATGGGGAACTGTTCACTTCCATGTTTGTTCGCTACAAGCCACTTCATACAATGATAAACGTAATCTAACTAACACTCGTGTGAGATGCATTAGTGAAAAGATGAACTCATTTAAACAGGTCAATGGTTGATCTGCCCTGTTTTTTTGAGTATTGAGGTAATTTCATATAATTTTGTTTTACTACACTGCCCCGTCCTGGTTGTTTTGCAGCGGTTGTATTCAAGTGTTAGTATGGTAAGAAACTGCTTCGCCCCACAGTAATTCACCACACTGTCTTCGACACTGTCTGTTTGCCAGTAAGTATTTTGTTTTGTCAAATGACAGATGCCTTTTGCAAAAAAAAGTAGACTGTATTTTGATTTAGTTGACTCTGGTTTGTTAGCTAGCAGAGCTATACGGTTAGAGCTTTAGTTAGCATTGCTAGCATGTGACTCAACATTTTTGGTCCCTCGAAGTTTTGACTATTCTTACTTACTTACTGTTAGCTAATGTTAACTGTTTAGCTTTGAGAAGGTGAACTTACTGCGAGGACAGTGCGATATATGTTACAGCACTGAGAGACGGAAAGAACCAACACTTGGTATTAGGTAAGACGCCGCACTCTGTTAGCCCATGTTAATGTTAATTGCTGACTTAATGAGCGGTACAACAGTTTGCCGGTTCTTTGATCAGTGCTCCGCTAATTGGTAAATGATTGAGGGCCGTCTGCACACACTACACAGTGTGTGACTTGCAGGTGCCAGTTAATGTAATTCAGGTTTGATAGAGGAGGTGGACTGATGGGTATGCTTGAAAATACAGCTTTTAGTCATGACATATAGAAAAAGCCACAGATATATGATGAATAACTGGTGTCTGTAGACCAAGTTATTGTGTCTCCTTTGTTATTTCTCTGCAGCTGATTTGAATTTCCCCAATTAAATATTTCATAGATGCATCAGGTGGCACATGACTGAAACTTTGCCCAAAACCTTTTTTTCTTTTTTTTATTGGCAAACAGCATTCATTTCATAAAAGCTACATGTATGGAGGGTGAAGAAGGGTTTTATTTTGTGTGCCTTTTAACTTTTAATCTGTGGTTAATGGCAGTATTATCTTACATCTAATATACTGTATTATTATATATATATATATATATTAATATTAGACCGATAATACTATTCGTCATTTGTCTCATCTCCTTATACTTAATGCTTCTTTAATGCAATATTCAGCAAATTCTCTGGAAAAGAATGAGAAACAGAAATCCCAATACGCCCCATATAAGCAATTATTTTAGAAGGACAATTTCAGGCAGTTTATTCAAGGTGTGAATTGATTTCCGCTTTTGTCTTACTTTGTACAAACGGTGGTGAGAATAAAACCCCTTGTCTCAGGCCCCAGGATGACCTAATGTTTGCTGCTAATCTTGTGGATGATGTAAGCTTGAGAGTTTGTTTGGACAATAACAGCATCTAGACTGAACAAGGGCAAAAGGATAATAACAAACATAGAAAATGGAGTCTGGTCAGTTATTTATGTCCACAAGTGTCTGAGTGCATCATTGACTGCACGTGGTGGATGCATGGCTGTCTGAGCATGAACTTTGGGTCAAGGAAAACCTTGAAAAAAATTGTTATGAGCTTTTTTGAAATATGCTAGTGTTGTTCTGGTAGTGTTCGCCATGCTAGTGAACCAGGAAAATTTCTACGGGATGATTTTGAAAGAGAGTGACTCCTTAATAATTAAGTTAATTATGAAGCTGTTAGTCCCAGTTGTAACTGGCTGAGTAGAAGTGGAACCCATAAAATGTTGATACACTCATGCACATGTAATAGCAGTTAATGTAAATATTAATATTAATGCTCTGCTCATAACGTTACGTGTCGCAGCACCAGGAGCTGTGTTAACAACAGTTGTTAAAAATGTAACTGGACAAGTAAAAGCAGCGAGGAACTGCTAGCCGTAACCAAAGTGACTGAATCTGCTACAGAAGAATATCAAAAACCTAAACACTACACAGTGACGCATGAGAAGACTGCAACTTTTTTGAATGGCATGAGGGCCACTGTCAGCCTTGGGACAGCGTATAATTGACAGAGTTTCTATGGGGGTGTGATGGATTGCCTGATTAGGGACCCTGGCAGTGGTACACCTCACAGATGGCAAATTGAACAGTAGACAGATGCCCTCGGCCTCCTCCCACCCTCTTACTCGCTGCACAAGCTCAATACAACCCCCCCGCCCCCGCCCCTAACCTCTCTGCGTCCTGGGTTGTGTTGCCCGCTTCCCTGCTTTCTCTGTACCCTTTCTGTCCTGTCTCTCTTCTAGTCAGCATGCATTTTAGTTGAGTTGGGTTGTCTCAAGGTTTGACCGCCTTTGTTTTTTTAATAAGGCCACTCAGTACATTCAGATACATTAATACAATCTTGAAAGTTAATCGATTTTGCACGAAAAAACAAAATCAAAAGCAGTTAATTTTGGGAGAGAAAAGGTTACATTTCAGCTCACAGTCAAAGTCTGGGTTTGTTTTTCAGCCCAAATTTTTAGAATGAAATAGTAATGTTGCCAAAAATTGTCACCACCGAGCCATTGTTTAACCACTATTTGTAGGCTAAAAGGGCTGTAGCTTTAGATCCTCATTATCGATTAATCTATTGATTGTGTTATCCGTTAGTCCTCATTTGTAGTGTTAAACAGTTTAATTTGTCTGTTTGTATTCTTTGTGTATATTGATGTAACAATGTGTATGACTTAGATTAGATTAATTAGACAAACCCTAGTTAAATACTATATATATATATATAGTATTTAACTAGGGTTCGTCTATATATATATATATATATATATATATAGACAAACCCTATATATATACTGTATATACACACACACACACACACACAGTATAACATCAATAACATATTATTGACATCAATTCCAATTGTCCATTTGTCCAATCAACAGTCAAAAACTCAAGGTATAAAAAATCAGCTGGAGATGCTGGAACCTGAAAAAAATATATTTTAGTTGATTATTATTATTTCTGATGATGGATTTTCAGTTAAACAACTAATTGTTTCATATCTCTGTAAAGTATCTATGGTATCGTTCTATTTTTGTGCACCGTAGCAGCACATTATGCAGCCCTTTCATCTGCCAGCGTTCACCCTTCAAGAAAACTGGTACCGTTTGTTTCTCATTTGATGGATTGAATAGAATGGAGTGAAATGCATTTTCAATTGTGCAAATTAACAAAATGTGAGTATGGGTACAGGTACACTCACAACAACTTATCCTAACTGTGGTGCGCTTAAGTCTAATGTGTGTGTGACATGTGCTTGTGCGCGTTTGTTCAGCACAGAGAGAGCTTGTAACCACGGCCAGTGCATCATTAATACTGTCTCCCGCAGATGTACCACCATTCTTGACAAATCACCGGGGCCTGCCATCGGGAACATTTCAATCCCCTCTACACATCAGAAATACACATGTACCATGAAAGAGAACACAAGTTTTCTCTCTTCGCATCCGTGGACCCTTGGATGAAAGGCTCTGGGGTTTCAGTGAGGGCTAAGTACTTTCAGGAAGAAAGTGGGCCTGCTTTATAATGCGCAGCTAATCAAGCTTTTATGCATGCCGTCGCCTTGTAGGTCCATGTGTTGTTTTCCCCATCTCCAGCTTCGCAATGCCCTGCCTGCTCGTCCAATTACCCTCAAACATGTCTTTGTTTTAACTCGCTTGAATAAGTGTGCGTATTTAAATTCTTTTTTTTCCAATAAAGGCCAGCACTCTAGCCAGCAAGTGACCTCCTCCCTTGGTAGGAGAGGATGTGGGCAACAGAGAAACAGTATTAACGCTCCTGCACAAATGGTTTTTACCTGTGTGTGTAACTTTCGCCGCCTCGCTGCTAAAGTGTCCTGTCGCTCCAGTGGTTTGGAAAGCGTCTGTTATATTCAGTCCACAGAGCAATCATGGGATGCAGATGGAGCCGGAGCTTGTCATGTCGAAGGCTTCCTGCAAGTGCCCTTTGCAAATGCCACAGACAATGATGGGAAGGAGAGAACCGCAGCTCCATCTCCATCTGCATGCCTGACCAACCCAAGCGCAAGTGTGTCAAGCGTTAAACTTACGGTGAAATGTGCTTTGTAATCCAATGATATCTTGTCAGCTCAAATCTGCTGCTCGCGACGTGAAGTGCAGTTTTTTTTATAGTTTTTTTTACCAGAATACCAGGCGAACTGAAGGAAATGTTGGGGTAGCTGCTGCGATCCACAGGGCTGATAAATAGGGGGTAATAGATCTGGAAAAAGGAACAAATGTGGGATACAGTGGCAAGTACACATACATATCCTCAGACACAATCTCACACATAAAAAATATAAAAAGTCAGGCAGTTGAACACGGGTAGGAAACAAAGCACTGCCAAGTGACTTTTATTCGCTTTAGTAGTCAAATCAATTCAGGTATGGTTTTGCACACACACATGTACAATACCTATAGAAAACACACACACACACACACACACACACAATAAACAAAAACATAATCACACAGATTCACAGACAGTTGATTTTTCTCTTTTTCTTGTGTGTGTTCATACACACTTAAGTTCTTACTGTGCGTGAACAGAGCACAGCTGGGAAAGAAACAGGTGGGTCTGAAACGGACACATACACACAACGTACATGGTCTGGAAGGTGCTATTCTCCATCTGCCATCATAGGTCTGTGAGTGGGTAGGAGGTGTTTGTGCGTGTGTGTCTCATCTTCCTCGTTTCTCTTACTAACCATCCCACTCATTCACACCCACACATACTCAAACTTTCCCTCTTTCAGGACTTCAGGAGCTCTTCTCTCTCTTTGTTTCTTCCTTCGGCTCTTTTCCTCTGTCTCTCCCCCTTCGCCTCTCTCTCTCTCTTTCTCTCTCTCCTGTTCATATTTGTGTTGCCAGGATCGATCAGTAGGTTAATGCTAATACTGGTTGAGAGCTGTTGGAACTTTGTGATCTGAGTGCACACACACAGATACACACAAGAGCAGTGATGCAGATTTTCGATAGCGCCAAAAGCCTGCCTGGAAATGGACCATTTGGGATCCTACTCAGTTTATGTTCTTTGTGTGCGCATGTGTTTGTATGTGTGATCCACTCCTGTAGTCTCATCCTGGGTTGGCAGATTTTGGATTATTATTCGATTATTTTGGTCCCTGTGTCTCTGTCTCTGTCTCCGTTTCTCTCACACACACACACCATTTGCATATGCTTATTTGTTCCCTCCTCTCTGATGGTCTATCCAAGGCCTGTGTAAAATTAATTCTACTCCTGTCCTGCCATGGGTGACCTTGTCCTTCACTTCTAAATGGCATTAATGAGAAAATGTTCGTCAACAAGAATGAATATACAAAGGTTTTGACCATGCAAATAAGTGAGCAACTCTCATCTATTGTTCAATAACTTAGCCTTGGACTGTGTCTGTCTGAGTGATAGCATGTTGCTCAATAGATCAAGGCGAGTTTTCTATGAATTGTACTTCAGACAGAATTGTTGCATTTAATAGCACAACATGTTGAACAACAGTTCAGCACTAAGGTTACCGTGTACTGTATTGAAAAGCCTACCCTTAACTATAGCCTTGATAAATCCAACTACTACTTTTTAAATATGCTGTTTATTTATATATCTGTTACTTTCATGATTCAACAAAAATGTAAGCCCATTTTCAAAAACGCATAATGTACAAACATAATTTAACAAGGTTGAATTATCAATATTTTCATTTTGTATTTCTGTACATTTAAAACGGCTTCTAAACCATTTTAAACTGTACTGTACGGAAAAGCAAATGGAAATGCTAATGCAAAACAGCTCAAGATGAAATATCTCAAGTTGGTTACTGCCATAGGAATCAAATCAAACATTATCATATCACATTACATTATTTACCAAGAGACAAATTAATTGAAGATGGTCTACAATCTCACAGGGCTTAGTGAGACGGTCTCCGTTTGAACCTGAGCAATTAGACAACACTTTGCTCTTCTTAACTCAAGGTAACAACAATAAATATTGAATTGTTTACCAATATATTGTGAATTATTGCTTGAATAAAAGTATAGCTGACATATTTCAGTTGAATCATGAGTGGAGTTGTGATATAATTGTGCCACTGACAGAAACTTGGGGAAATTATTGTATTTTATTACTGTTTCTGGCATTTCCAAAATCACAGTTTTGTATAGGTCAAATGATCACTGGAGATGTCTTTGTTACTGTTGAGTTGGGCGAGAGAGACATTCTTTGTTGCAGTAAGTTTATGCATCCTACCACCTACTTGTCTTGCCACATTTTCATACTGTACTGCGAGTGTGTGTAGACAGCCAATAACCATTGGTTATTTTTGCTTTTGGCTCGGTGAAATCTTCAGCTTCTCTGTCTTTCTCTGCTCTTTTTCTTCCTTACTTTCATCTGGTGGCTCTATGGAATTGATTTCTACCCGACTGTCTGCTGCCTTTGTGAGCAACGCAGAAGCTGGGGAGAGGGAGCAAGAGAGAGATGGAAGGCCCTGTTTTTCCTTCAAGGAGGGTTTCACACTCCTCCCTCGAAGGAGGCTTTTCGTGCTCACCCCTTTCGGTTTTTGGACGAGAACAGAGAGAACATGTGGGCACAAATGTATCAGGTTCGGTCTGGCTGGGTTAGCTGGAGGATGCTGAGGAGACGGGTAGCCTTCAACCCACAGAATCAATTCAACAGCAGAAAACATCACCGCACTAAATGATAACACACCTTGAGAGGCATGGCCCCTGACTCAGGAGAAAAATAGCTGCGTGAGAGAACCGTCGTGGGAGATACAAATATATTTTTGTAAGCTAGGTTGGATCTATCATCTTGTGTAGGCAAACTGTACCTTTGGGGGGACCGCTGTTTTTCTGCTGTGCTTTTGACTTCAAAAGGCAAAATTGTTTTGCTGTTTCTAATGTAATGTTATTCCTAGCTTGAACTAGTGTTGGCATTATCCTTTCAATCTAAATGTTTGAGATATTTTCTGGTGTCTCCTATACATCCCACATGTCTATACCTGCTGTCCAACTTCTAACTCAGATTTGCAGAACGTGCCTGTTCCGAACGGCCCGATTGCTTGGCCTCTGGTATTGCTGTTTGTAGCTAGAACTGCTCATCCATACAACTTCACACTCGACACTGTGCTTCCTTTGGTCCTCAGTAATACACACGCCACGGGTGAAGTCAAGAATATCAAATGACATGCATAAACACAGACAGACAGACAGACAGACAGTCAGTTGTCAGTGGTCAAGTTCTTTCCTACATGAACTATTTTACAAACAAGTAAATGGATCCACATACATTTTCAAACCTTTTTTGATATTTTTTAAGAATCGGGACCAAACCAACAACGGCAGTGTGAGACTTAGTGGGAGGGAGAGACCATTGAAGTGTGTGTGTTCATCCGCAACATTGTGAAAACACTTACTTCACTATATCGCCAAAAGTATGTAGACAGCCCATTAGAACGCTTCCATTTTTTGTGGCATTATTGGGCTAGGCTCATTCTTGTTCTGCAAGATAATTCCCATGTGCACAATGCCAGGACTATGCATATGGAAGACCTTGACGAAGGCCACTCGCTGAAACCTGATGCTCTTATGATGAAGTTGTCCTACATGCTTCAAGTGTTGCTGGACTTTTGACCTCTTCAGACTTTTTTCCCTTCACCATGCACTTTAGAAGTGAATGATGCTGCTTCTACAGGTCCATGCTTAAAGAAATGTTTTTGTTTTTTTCAATTTGCTGTAGAAGAAGTTGACTGAATGAAAAGTGACACCATGATAACTTTCCAGAGCACCAACATCCTTCCTTGTAATATAATATACTGCAGTGTTTAGCGTCTGATAAGCCCTTGAACTCATGAATCTATTACCCAAATTGTGACTCCTGGATTGTAATTTAAAGTCTCACCACTACCTGAGGCAACACGCCCCCAGCTGTTTTTAGTACCCACTTACAGTAATCTCACATGGGGAGCACTGAGTCCCCTGCAACCATGTTTTCCAAGATGGCATGGTAGCAACATCCTCTGATAGACATATCCTTAAATTTCATCAGCACAGGGACCACTAAAGGAGCAGAACATCTTTCTTAAAGCAGATCATCCACTTCTCTCTGTGGTCTGCACTATCACCCCACATTGATCTAACATTGCCTTTTGCTGTGTCAAGAGATGCATTTTCTGCCCCCTCCTATCTAATGTCCAAGCTGTTGCAAAGAAAGCAATTCATCTAAGTCGAGTACATCCAGAATGCTGCTAGCACTGTGGTTAAAAAGAAATGTGCAGATGCTGATGTTTGTCGACTGTTTTTGCTGGGGATTTTGGAGCTATTGGAAAGTATCTTCTAGACTCGGGTAAAACATTAAGCAGAACATATTATGCAAGCAAAAATCCCAACAGACTTAAACTCAGAAAATGATAAATATGTGTTAAGAATACTAACAACCACTGCTCTAAAAAAACTAAAAACAAATAGTTGGTTAAAACAAGTGCCAAGTGACTATTAGGAAAACTCAAATTATTTAAAAAACGTATTGACAGATTCAGGGTAGATTTCAGGGTAGAGATGTATATGTTATTAACAATATAAATAAACAATTTATATGTATCCATAGACAAGAAAGCTTTTATTTTAAGGCTAATTACCAAGGGGCAAATATGGTGCTGTTATAGCAGTTGTTTTATGAGGAAATGCTGTTGTGATTTTATTTGAATGTGTTTAAGTTTTAGGGAATTAATTTAGTCTCAGTTGTGTGTGTTTACTCCTACGTTATTTCCCTAATGTGACTTTAATCCTTGTGAGCAGGAAACCTCTATTTAATGTCAACCAGAAAGCGATCACGATTCAATCCCATCTTAATTCACCTTCTAAGACATTTTTCTTCGAAGATTTTATTAATGATAAAGCTTTAAACTGATGCCTCTGTACTGTACTAATGTCTTTCTTATTTTACCGCACGTAAACATACAGGATTGCTTTGAATCCGTAATAGATAACTCATGTACATTGTGCCTTATTTGCAGTTTCTATTCTTGTCATATCTGCTGTATTTCACGTTCAACTTCGTGAGTGACAGAAGAGGAAGGACAGGGGAGGAGACGAGGTGGAGGGCAGCAGGAGTAATAACCGTTTAGCTGGGACCGTCACGAGCCCGTCTTTGCCCTCTACCACATGACCTTTACTCCAATTGTGCTCCAGTGTCGTTAATATTGTACTCGGAAAAAAAACCTCTCTCTCTTGCTGTGTCAAACTGTTGTTGATGCAACTGTTAGGCATAATGGAACATTACTAGTCATTATACGTTAACTAGAGATGTACCAATTTTCTTGGCTGTATCCGATTCCAATTTTCCCCTTTTTCTTTCTAAAACTATAATAGATTTAACTTTTTTTCACCACCGTTCTGGAACTGTCCTGAAAAACTATTTTAACCCTTCGGAAGTCAGTGTAAATGGTCAAAAATTATAAATGTTATCCTTTTACTTTGTTATTGCCATGTATAGTGGTATTTTGGGGTTTGTGGGGGTTTTAAACTATTGGCATTAATAGTTTTAATTATATAGTAGTAGAAAAAAAAGAAAAAAGTAATAGAGTAGTAGAGCTAGGGTTAGGAAGTTAAACAGACCATAATTCCCTCTTGAATATCAATTGTTATATAGCAGTGAAAATAGCTCCTTCAAACATCTATATAATATTGAAAACAAATACATTTTACATGCATGCTTACTTTTGAACACATCATGATTGCGTTATAATTTACCTTCACCCAAAAGTCGTTTTTATTGAATAGAGCTCCAATGCATCATAATCCAAGTCGAGGCATCCTCTGTTAACGTTAGCTGTTAGCTCCATTATAAGCAAGACTGTGCTAGGGAAAGACCCCGTGCTGAGCTGGTCACTGCCATTACTTTGAATGCATGGCAATTCATTTCAATTTAAGAAGTGTCTGATTGAGTTAGTTCTAAATGTTTTCTTAAGGTTGTTCCTCCACGACTTATTTTGGATTTGCAGTTGTAACAAATTGCAAGTGTTATGTCTTCTTCAGTCATGCTGAATAACTTTCACACCGAAGGCGTTGCATGGGGGCTGAGACATTATTGTCGGTGCTGCTGTGTCCCGACACTTGCACTTGTCCCCGGTCACGGACGATCAACTGAAAACCGTTTAGATCAGCAGCCAATCAATCAGTGCACCTCTAATGTTAACGGTCTGCAGGTTTTAAAACTGGTATCGTCAATGAATGCAAAAACCTTGCGCTGTTTCAGTATGCACTGCTTTGTGTGCCACCAGAACTAACTTAGTTTCACTTTTCAATGCCATTGGTTTGACTTTGGTCCTGAACTTTCTGCACCCTGCAGCGCTGGTGGAGAGAGCCTGTGATTCCTACTCAATGTCATCGTGGGGAATTTTGGAGGTGGAGGGTTTAGGGAAGCAGAGGCAGGCCAATGATGGAGATAGCTGTGATTGCCGAGATCTGTCGCCTTCTGCTTTGGTTCACCGCCAGCGTTGTGTTTTGACTTCCAATCGACTTCAGCTCCAGATGTTCCCAGCTATATGCCTGGTGTGTTTGTGTGTGTGTGTGTGTGTGTGTGTGTGTGTGTGTGTGTGTGTGTGTGTGTGTGTGTGTGTGTGTGTGTGTATGTGTTAAACTGGATTTTGTCTCCGTATGTGTGACCATATGCATAAGTATAAAGGAATGCTTTATGAGCGAGTGTGATTTCATCTAGCTGTCATCTGATTTTCACTTCGCATTAATGTAGTCAGTGCGCTCAAACACATTGAAAATCTATTAAATAGCACAATGGGATTTAATAGCACAAAATATTTCAGAACATTAATAACAAATGGAACATCAGTCCCCAATAATAAAAAAAGAAAATAGTTGCTATTTTGCATTAATATTTAAGGATCAGACAAGGAGAAATTCATCATAGAGGAGACTGAGATACCATCAGTAGTAGTTTCTATAAACCCAAATATATTGCAGGCAAAGCTCTTATTTTTTCAAGCAAGATCAAAATCTTTTTACAATCACTATCACCATTGTATTCTCCATCTACACATACATATAACTCACAGTTTAATGATACTAGCTCATAGCTGTTCTCTTGGGATTATAAAAAGGTGCTGTGGAAACATGAAAATTAAGTCAAACAGAAAGAGATAGGGAAATAAGAAAAAGATGGCATTGTAAAAAGTAAGTAAGAAAGAAAACAAACCAACGGGGCATGTTGAACATCATAAGTTGATATGTGTTCATTTCTCTTCTCCTCTACTACAGATTTAGCGATATGAGTTAATGATTTAAATGTATGATTTAATTTACGGGCTTAAAAAGATAGTTTAAGAGTAGTTGTATCAAGAATACCAGTTAAGCTTTTCCTTTCAAGGCAGACGAGCTACTGTGGGCCAACCCAAATGACAAGCAGACACTCTATTGTGGAAATAAATAAAGGTTCAAGAAATTACTGGACTATATACGCCACGTAATTTGTAAAAAATAGTACATATTCTACAGTAACTGTTTCTTTCGGTTTTGTTGCAGTAAAAACATCGTCTTCAAAATGTTTTTGTACCCAAGTTTGTTCGCCTAACAATTTGCAAACTGATTAGGCTAAATGACCTAAAGTACTGTCTTTTTAATGCCAACTGGGCCCTATTATTGGTAAAATGCACTGGAATGATGAGTTGTCAGGCAATTGTGGACTAATTTCCTGCAAAAGTAATTACTATTAGCTTTCTATGGAGATGGGCTTCTCATTCAAGAATGCACTAATGTATTTCTCTCTCTCTCTCTCTCTCTCTTTCTTTTTCGTAACTCTCTGTTGGACCTCCACAGGTAAGAGGACTGGAGCTTATTTTTCTCCGGTCTACAATGAGGCCTCATACAGAGCCAGCCTGAAACACACTACCTAAAAACATCCAATCACTGCATCTTTTCATCAGAAAATTAATGAAGTGCATTTATTAATTATACTTTAAATATAATCAAGTGTTGCACGCAAAACATTAAAGATATACTATTGAAAATAGGATCAACTAAACAGCCAAATAATGTCATATGGTAATATTGATATACAAATTGACAAACCAGTCACCTTACATGCAAATATAAATGCATGTAACTCTAAGTCTTTAATTGTGTGTTTTCCCCGTCAATTATTTTGATATGGTGAAAAAATCAATGAAAGCAAACATCAAAGCAACACATTCATATGAAAACTGGACTAAAGTTTCAAGCTTGGCTTGAGCTGATTGCTACACCTGGGTCCTGCTCAGTCTACTCTTTGCAGAGCATGGAAAACAAATATTGTTTCTGTTTGTGGTATCATCATTTTGTTTGTGCAACTTCTTTTTGTGACCCATTCACCTGATGCTGCCCCAACGGTTTCTTGGGGGCATGAATGAAAATAGCCTGAAACCATGTTTTTTGTATTTTAAAATATTTTGTAGTGTCTCTAAGTGTAGATGGCTCCGACTGATGCACCTGCCGGTCGGACTCATCGTACAAAAGCAAATGCTGACGTCATTTTTGTAATTACTCTCATGGCCAGAAAGTAGACAAAGGTCCACACACAGAGTCAAAATCTATAAATATTAGTTAATCTAGAGAGCAAATTAAACTAATTGTCCATCTGTCTTGTTCAGGCAAAGAACAGGGGAATAGCAGAAGCTTGTACATGTTGCGTTGTGTATATCATTTGTTGTGATTGCACTGTTGCGCACTAGCAACCGTGGATTGAGAGATCTGGAAATAAAGTAAAAAATAGATGATAGAGATGATAGAGCTGGCCGTCCATTAATGTCTCATGTGTAGAAATGAAGCCAAGGCAGCGAGCTGCATGTAGTTCAGTCAATCAGCTCAAGTCCTTCACTACACTCACGTGGCATACTCTTCACACTGCAACATACATCCAACACGTCATGGCAGTCTACGCAAGTCAGCAGTGTTTAACTCCCTCTTTCTGCTTGCCTTCTGCCAGAATACACATATGGAAGCATGTGACCCTTGATGCTATTGCTGCTGCCGTTCTTTTGCCTTTCAAAAGCCCCGCCCACCCATCCACCTGTAGTCTCTAACTCTATGTTCCCCTATAGGGGGGAAGTTATTATTGTTACTTCCCCTGCTGTGTTGAGCTTCGTGTTGAGAGAATGGAGGTCTAGGCCTAGATGCCAAACAACAAAACTGTACATTCACATAATCATCCATGCTATGTGGGTTGGCTGACTGAAGTGTGATCGTGCAAGGCACGAAATCTCAAACAACTCCCAATGAGCGGGCCAGTGCCTTGAATGGTGTTGTGTGTGAGTATGTGTGAATATGTGTGAGCATTTTGTTATGTTCCCAGTTAAAAGTGCTCGATGAGTGTCTTCCATTTACTGTGTAATGTTGCATACTAATTAATTTAGGCACTGCTAGACCACTCCTTTCTGCGCCCCCAAAAAACTCAAAGAGGAGGTGAGAATATTGTGCTCTTCTGCTGCCGTCTGGTACAGTGCTATTTATGGTTCAGTTGTGTTGCACAGTTGTGTTAGGCTCCTGCTCCTGCACCTAAAGCTTTCTGTTAGTAAATGGTCTGTCACTACACTAAAGAGAGTAGAGTGAGCATAGGTTCCCTCAGAGGGCTGTTATGGGTGAGGTCCTCCTAATACAAGGAAGTGAAAGCAAAACTTACTTTGCTTATCTTTGGTAGCTGTACATGTTTGTGCATTGCTCGTCAGGCTTTTTAAAGCTGCTCTCTCGGCTCATTATATTATTAAGTCCTTAAACCTCACAGAAAGTTATGAAACGGTGTATAAGCCACTCAAATTTGTGAAATTCTTTACAGATTCCAATGTGTGTTGTTGTTGTTTATTTTGTTTTTAAATAGCATGAATTCTATGAAACAAATTCATGAAATCTCCTTAAGTATAACCTTCATTCAAATAATTATTTTAGCTGCTATTCAATAATGAGAATAATGTTTCAGTACTTACATAACCCAACAAAAATATGTTTTTTGAAATGTAAACGTGATTAGAAACATAAATGGAAATGTTTCACACACATAGATTTTACCTTGGTGACCCATTTCAGCATTTTGTTCTTTTAACGCCATCCGCAATTTCAGGTGGAGCGCTCCTTGCTTAGCATGCTGATTTGCTGAATCATGAGTTTTACCTTACAGATATATGCTTCTTCTATATCTTATACTGTATGTCCGCCAAGAAGCAACAAGAAATGTCAGAACAAAAAATATAAAATAACGACAAATTCATAATATTGGACACCAGAATTACTGACAAGTTTAGTTTATCAAAAATGTTTGTTTATGTTAAAAGAAAATCTTGATTAATAACTATTCTTTCAATAACGGCCTTAAAAACGATCTATAGTTACTGTAAAACCATGTGTGTGTGGTGTGTGTCAGTGCGTGTGGGTGTGTGATATCCAGGTAAATAGACAGACGGATAGAGACAATGGGAGAGACAGACCCCCGAGGGAGCAGTTTGTTTTGAATAGGCGGAAGTATTTGTCTTAAACAATCTTCTCTTTACAGGTTTACTCAAGCCACGCTTGCAGTAATGTGTTTTTGACTTCCATTGACTCTGAATTGCATTTCATTCGCTCGCCTCTCTCTTGCTCTCCCTCTCTTTTTATTGCATCTCATCAGCTGTAGGGAAACAGCCCAGCTGCCGCTGCGATGCCACACTCAGCCAATGCACCCTGACAGGTTCCAATTAAGTTGGAAAATGTAACGTATGAATATTAAAAAGTACTCTGACAGAAACATCAGCCCCTTCTTTTGTTGCATTATGCAGCTTGTAGTCGGGGGTCTCCGTTGGTCGGCCATTTCCATAAAGTTTATTTCTTGAATACTTCCCACTCTTCTGACACTATCTCTGTGGTGCTCCCTTTCTCCCCCAAGGCTGTTTGTTAACAGTTGTAAATATGCCTGCCATGCACACATTAACGCTCATTTAAGGCCCAAGATGTGGTTTAGTCTGTCAGTGCATCTCCATTTGGCTTCCCGTGCTCATTCCAATAAACATTTGTGGGTAGAGGAGAGAAGTGAATAGAACCCCGATAAAGGAGAATGTATAAATAAATGCAAACCTGTATGATATCTCATTTCTATGTGCACTGAATTATATCAGTGTTAGCTGAATAGCTAGAAATTGTCATTTTGTGAGAGAGCTAAATTTGAATAGCAGTGCCTATAGTCTCCCGATTGCTTCGTTTTTTTTTTAACCTGTGTGTGTGTGTGTGTGTGTGTGTGTGTGTGTGTGTGCAGGTGTCTATTTGTCTGAGGCTGAACTGGCAACCCCCAAATACTGCCAGCTCTGTGGTAGTTATATCAGCTCACAGCTCAGTAGTGCAGCTTCATTTTGACAGACTTCCGTTGCCCCTGTGCTGAATGAGAGCATTCCTCTAAGCTGCCAGTTCCTGCAAGTATGTGTGTGTGTATGTGTGTGTCCCACTGTTGGAGCCATGAGGCAGAGCCAGGGCCCCGTCGCTGGGCTATAGACCATGTGTGACCTCATCTCAACCTGGCAACCCACTTTCACTCAGATAGCGATAAGAGGCAATTGCCAATCGTACTGTCTGTCGGCCTACTGGAAGTGCATTATGTCCCTTTAACTCAGTCTGCTGCATCTTAAACTCCTTTTAAAACGTGATTACGATGACCCATGGGGACCATGGGGAAATATAGGGAAGGGAGAACATAAGAAAAGTTTTTAAATCCTTAAATTCTTAGATCATGTCATATTTCACATTTACCAGGAAAGGTTTTTTCATTAGAAGTCCTAAAGGCTTCTTAACAGTATTGGGATCTTACAGATGACCACTCTGCAGTCTTGAGCATCCTTTATCTCTGCACATTTAAAGTGAATGTCCATTGACACCTTGGCAAAGCTGCACTTGGAAGTCTTCATGGGTGTGAAGTGGGTGTAGACAGTGCTGGTACGAGTCAATCCGCTGCTTTGTTGGCCAGCTTCACAAACAAAGGAGAACTCCGCATTCAGGCATTGTGTTTATGCTACATTCTGCCGCGGCTTCTACTGTATTTTTGATGGCAATGTACTCAAAAAGAGATGGACCATCGATTATAGAGACACCAATACAGCAATTTCTCCACAGGATCATTTTTAACTGTGATGTTGGGAAGTTGTTTCAGAGTGTTTTCTAAGCTGTCATTCACACAGATTTCTGGCATTTATTTAAAAGAAATTGCCTCATCATCATTGTCACGTTGTTGCTGTCGCCATTATTCAGACAGCTCAATCCTGCACAGAATGTCCTCGCCTGTCTTTGCCCAAATTAATGAACAAATCTAACTATACATTCAGATTTAGCTGCTTGTCGATTTAAACCAATCAGGACGTGTTAACTGTCACATCAGTAATCAAAATATGTGTGAGCTTTTGCCGGTCATCCACACATCTAAGAATAACCTGATCATGGTTTGTTTGGAGCTTTATATGCAATATATTCTTGGATGGGTTGTGTGGTCAAAGAAAGGCTGATGTCACAGGCAAGAGCACTGTGGACATTGTCAAACTTTAGCACTACATCAAATTACAAAAAGCTTTTTACATAACTTATTTGAGATGTCCCTTTTCACCAAAACAGTACATTGTGGCTTCAGGAGACAACTGTGCCTTGCAGAGAAATACACATTCACTACACACAATGCATATTTAAGTTTAGTTGAACTGCCACCAGTTTACTACGAAATGTCATTGTGCTTCTAATCGGAACGTAGTTTGTTCATGTCGTGAATTTCCCATCATTGCATAATGTACACATAGTGTATGCCTCCGTCTTCCCCCCGTCCTCCTCTGTCCCACACACATACACTGCTTTTAAGTGCTGAATATTTCTACCTGTTAATTAGAAGCTTTTTAGCAGACGAAACGGTGGTCGTTGTATCTGTTGTGGGAAAATAGAAAATAATAGTTATAAAGCTAATGCAGCGCTCAAGTGTTAAGGCCATTATATAGAACAGTTTTAGCAGGTAAAAATGTACATGGAGTGTTTTGGAAAATCTGGAGTTCTTAAAATGTTCCAAGAGTTGAGTCAACGCTTCTCTCACTCAGTGTGAACAAAAACTTGCAATATATATGCACACTCATTCTTCATTCATTTCACTTCTGCGTACGTTTTCTATTTTGTAGCCGGCGCAAACTTAGATACATACACGCACTTAAATATACACTGCACACATACATGGATTATCCCCAGAAAAATGTATTTCTGGCTGTCCCACACTAAAGATCACTCAGACACCAGCATAGGATACATTTGCTCACATGCTCCCTTACTGACTCACATTTAAACACACAATGCGACAGAAGGTAAATAGGGTGAGTTGTTATTCTTGTACCTGTCCTGACTCATTGTTGTGCTAGCCTCGGGGCTAAAGATGCTAATTCTGGAGTTGGAAATCAACACACAATACAATATGTGAAATTGCTTTGCAGGAACACATTCAGTAAATTATGCTGCAAAAGCCTTTTGCAATTTTTACAATTATCCATCTGCCAGTTCATTGTTTGTACTGAATGTATTAAATTACTTCTTCTGCTACTATAAACGTGAAGCTACTTCGAAGAACTTTAATTTTGTGTTGATTTTAGCAATGCTTGTGGACAGAAGCCATAGTGTTTCCAAGCACCAGATTTCCTTTCGAAAACCTCTCATTTTACTACGGCAGGATCTGACAGTCTTCCCCGCACAATTCTGGTTCTGGTTCTTCGATGCCTACCTCCCCCTCCAGCGGGCCAAGCAAAACAGCCTGGGCCTCCAACAGCCTGGTGTCAGTGTTGGCTCCCAGCGGGGAGCGGCTGGGCAGCAAGGCAATGCTCTGCTCCTGGCCTGAGGAGGAGACACTGCTCTCAACCTCTCGGCAGAGCTTCGACGGCAGGTGGAAGGCAGTAAAGCCGGATTTGGGTCTGTACATGACGGGCTGGTCCCTGCTGGAGTCTGCTGAAGGAGGGGAACCTGCATGATTTGGTCTGATTTGGCAGAATACAACCAGGTGGCAACAATGACAAGCATTTGGAATAACATAATTAGAAATAGCCAATGTTCTCGCTGATAGTCTTGTTTACTTATGTATGCCATATAATGGCATCAGTATTTAAATTGAGACCGTTTCACATCTTATTTGGTCAAAGCGAGGAAAGATGATGACATGTTTGCTGTTGCTCTGTAATTTTATTGGGGTCAGCAGAATGAGGAAACTTACATTTCCCCCCCCCAAGTTTATATTTGATGTTGCTGTAAAGTTGCAGGAGGAAAAAAACAAAGATGAGTTTGATTTCAAAGAACGCCACAGTAAACTAGTGTATGCAAAATACATGGCGGAATTTTTTTCTCACTGATAGCAGATGAAGTAAAGATAAAGTGACTAGGGCTCCAGCAGGGTCAAGGCTGACAGACTGGTCGCTATTCGGACAGCCAGCCACTGCGCCTGAAGCCAGAGCCATAGCTCAGTACAGCCTGGACATCTCTACATGCATGGATGTCATGTGATGGATCTGACTGGACCAGTGAAAGCTGTGATAAACAAAAAAGTCTTTGCAGAGGGCAAATTAAAAAAATAGCAGTTTATCATCTTCAAAAGCATTCCACATAGATATTAAGGAGAGGAGAGCAGAGGGAGGAGAATTATATGTTGGCAACATATCCTCCCCCTCCTGGCTAAAAAAAAAGTAGATTGGAGTGTGAATATGTGTGTGCACGTGTTCAGGGTCCGTCGGAGAGAAATCGAAAAACCAAAGATAGATGTGTTTTTCAAGTAACTTAAATGCACTACTCTAAAATAAAATCAACACCACTCTGCAATACTTGTACAAATACCTCTTTTACTGCTACCTCGAGACTCGCCTTTAATCTCCTTGTCTGTGTACTCCCTGTTGACATTCAGCAATATAAAGGCACATTCAACAACAGCATTTCCCAAAGCGAGTGTTGAGTAAAGACCATTGAATGCCAGAACAATGGCGACAGTTTTGTCACCTCGAGGCCCAGAAATTGACAGGGGAAATGTTCCGTTGTGGTATCAAAAACAGGCGGGGGAAGGATGAATGTGACTGTTATACGGAGCATTGTTTGTGCCTCTGTCTCCATTACCAAGGGCAGTTAATTATGTGTTGGTAGCATCCTGCTGTTTAGCATTGCCTTTCCCTGATAGATTTATAATTCCGTAGCAACATTCAGTAGACAACTTACAGGTCTGGGGTGCAGCCTGTCGACATTTCTCTCTGTTATTCACTTTTTATCTTTTTCTATCACTCTTTGATTCTCACTCAGTCTAAGTTTCTTGCACTTTATTGGTCTTTGTCTTGGTGCCTGCTGCTCAATATTTCTCTCTTTGTATCTCTATATTTCCATTGCTGTGTTTCTCTCCCTCACTCCCTCCCTAAAACCTTATCAAAGGAGGGCCAGCAGAGTCCATCACCAGAATGAGAAAGCAGTATCTTGACACACAGGGGTTGTTATTTTGGCCAGGAGTGCTTCAATAGTAATATGTGGTCTGCTCTCTAATGTTAGCCTTGGCCAAAGGTGGACCTCAACAGCCCATTAATCTTTGGAACACACACAACCATGTACTGTATACACACAGACAACAGCCTGTGTGTGTCCTCAAATACACACATGAATGCACAAAAAACATACACTGTCTCCCTCTGCTTTTCCTGCATCACTTGCTACAGCCAGTTGACCTTAGCATTGGGAAAACAGGTTTAGTAATGGGATCAGTAGCCACTGGCAAGCCCTTTCACCTGCAGTCTCATCATTCCTGCTTACAGTAAGTGGATGAGAGATGGACTGAGAAGAAGAGCAATGGTCGATGGGGAAATGCACACATTTAAGGCTCCTGGTGGGCTGTTCAATGGCTGGCGTGTTACTCCAGGCAGTCTATGAATCACTGGGAAGAAGCAGCGCTTAAAAATAAAAAGAGAGCCGCATGACAGAAGACAAGCAGTCTCACTAATATGCATTCTACTATTTATTTAAACCACCAAAGCATATTTTATTCATTTTATTGATAAACTAGTCTATATATAGATTATATTATATTCAGTTTCTTAACTACATTTTGAAAAGCTATTTACCTGTTTCATCAGTGTAGTTAACAGGTTGATCGCTGTTGATACATTGTTGGCAGAGTTGTAATTGTCAACTTTGGTCTTGTGCATTAAGTTAAAAGCAGAAGAAAGTGTCCCATCCCCACAAATGTGTCCAACTCTACAGTCAATTATGGACACTATGGATTTCTGTCCGTAGGTAGTGAGAAATTTAAAATTAAAAGATCAAAAACACAAATATTTCCCATTAGCAGCTAGAGACAGCTCTCGTAAGAGAATCCGGACATACCAACATTAGATATCCTCTTTTGTTCCTTTTTCAATAGTGAACATGTTGCTTAATTTAAGTATACAGCGACAGGTCCCGTTAAATTAAAGAGAAATAACTTTTCGCATTTTTTAGAATGGTTTTATTTTGTATCTTTTCTGACTAAGAAATGTATGGGATAATGGCGATAGAGCCTTCTTCAAAATCCGTCAATCACATGACTTCAAGCAAAGCAGGATTCCTAAATCTGGGAAGATTATTCTACAAAAACTAGACACTCACCACATGAGTATTTTCACTGTCACTGAGTTTTTAGTCATGACAGTCTGGGAGGAGCACATATTGAGACGTCAAGTAAAAACAGAAGACAACGCACTTAATGGCAGTTAATAGTCGCGCCACTATGGTCAGTCACATGCCTTTATTATCATTGAATAATTCCAACTCCCTTTTAAATGGTTGAGGAGGCAAAAGGGACATTCAGTGAGGACCGAGATATTTAGGTGTGCAAGGAGGACGACATGGTCAGTCGACAAGAGCTCAGGGGCTTGATACACACTCATCTCAAGTAACACAGTACCTCAGTGTTTGAACACTGTTAGAAGACCAGCGCTCATTTTCATGTTGGCTTTAGACTGTGCTTAAAAATACATCAGTCAGAGAGATGAAGGAGAAGGCCTTCAGAGGCACTAGAAAAGACAGATTTCCCCTTTACTCGCAGTGGTCCTCTAAAGAGCCCAGTCTTAATGGAAGCATATTTTTATCTATATATTTTTGAACACCATCGCTATTCGGGCCTCTCTGCACTCCTCAAAAGGGCTGCTTCCTAACCAATGTTAGTTTCCATTATATTAAAGTAGGCCTGTTGTAGAAAAAAAATCCCTGTGGTGGGTTGAAATCCCATTTGCGAAGTGAGCTGTGGTACATGGGATCAAGCGTTGCTGCCAGACAAAGAAAACTGAAAGCGGGGCAGGAACAGTGAGGTTACAGACAAATCTAATTAGATGGAGAGAAGGGCAGTTATGGAAGAGAGAGAGAGAGAGTCACAGAGAAAGAAACATGAGAGACACCGCCGGAGGGGGAGCTGAGTCATTCATCACCACATTCTCCATTTTATCTTTAAACTCCTTGGGACATTTTTTTGATTCCTGTAAACATGTTCCAAGTTTGTTGAGTGAATATAATCAAAAATAAATTAGAGAAAGTTTTTTTAAGGCAGACGGTGGCTTAACAGGCAGCGCTCCCACCCTCCAAGCCTTTTTCTACATGCAGTGTTGCTTCTGCTGGCTCCAGACGGTTACTTTTGGTTGTTAAAAGAACCAAAGCAGGCTTTCAAGTGATTATGAGATAAATCTTACCCAAAGATGGCATCGCGAAGCTTTGATTTTCAACTAAAGTACAAGGACAAAAGCCCTTTCATCTACCTTTTTATTAGATTAAACTGAGCGTTGTGAGGTTGTCTGGTGTGCTGCTGTAACACTTCGACCCAGGTCAGTTTAACCACATGACTTTCAGATTACTGTGACATGTTGTGTGCTTCGAGGGCAGTACTCACTTAAAATCTGTTTTGAGTATCCATCAACTCTTGCATGCTTGGTTTGGGACATTTACTGACTACAGTTGCCATCCCCCTAGAAGGAGAGCTTTTCAGCACCACCTTTCTTGCCAACAGTGTGGGGTGTGGGGGTGGGGTGCGGGGGGGGTAGTATTTGATAATCAAAACATATTTGTGTGGCGTATTCCTTCAAGGTTGCAAATGTAACTTTAACTGTGAACAGGCTCAGCAAGCAGGACAGTCAACATGCCAACCCATATAGATAAAAGTAATTCAATGAGGCATTCACTCCCTGCTCTCTAGAAGTCTGTTCAGTTTTGTTGACTTGTGCCCACAAGTGCCCTTTGCCTTCTATGGCATGAGTCAGATGAACAGTGGTGCAAAGTACGCCTGAGGTAGCCAGTCACTTTCTCAAATCCAGTATGGGCAGGAAAATGTCATGGTGAGGTACAGATAGTACTTTATTTCTGTTGCGCACATACGGAAAGGGGGAAAAAGAGGTTTACTGCGTTTCTTTCTCATCCTCAGTAACACTGACAGTGCTAACAAGACCTCCTGAGACTCTGTACCACGATTTGACACAAACGATTTTTAAAACTTGCAAAAAACAACACGTCATGTACCGGACTACACAGACTGACAATGCCAGTGGGTGGGAGTCAGGTCTCTTTTTATTGCTCGCACTTTCTACCCATTCTGGGTGTCAGCATATGACTGCTTCTGTTGAAAAGTCAACTGTAAGCGCTGGTTGCTGCAGGGCATTCTGGTTGTGGCGGTATCCCCATCCTGAATTTCAGCTTTCAGAACAGGTCCTCTGCAGAGTGTGTAATGGAGCCTAAAACCGAATACAAACAAATGTGAGAGCAGAAACACAACAGTTCCTGACCCACATCAGTGCTCCACATCCTCAGCGATGCGTTCATTGAGTTTATAATTTGTTATCCAAAGAGAAACAATTGATCGAAACACTATAGATGTTTAGTGAAACCAAGAAGTGACACTCTCCTCTCCATCTCCATCTCATACTCCTCTTAGTTTGAGAGTGGGCTTACTCCACTCGGAGTGAGATATAACAAATGAGATGTCCTTTTAAATTATTCATTTTTAACCAAGGGACAAACTCATTAACATTATATTCTTTGGCATTTGTTATAAGACAGTTAGGTACCGTTTTGGGAAGTAGTGACAAGTCACAGGTTGTTTGAAGAGCAAACATTTGAGAAGGATAAGAGGAAAGTTGAGCTGCGTTATGTTCTCCAAACACAGACTATCACCCAGGAGACTGATGTTCGTGTCCTGTGTGAAACCAAGTCAATGTTAGCCATTCTGATTAGCTAACAGTGCTGTCAATCTCATTGTGCTGGGTATAGTTCAATTATATAGGCTCTAACGATTCAAAGGAGGTCTCATTCACTCATATCAACCAATCCGTTGCGGAAATATTGCCTCTCATAATCAAATACCCCTGGCTTTTCGAGAAAGAAAAAAACAAATTGATTTGGCATTGTGTATGTTACTGCTGTATTTGGATGTATTGAACACCATTAGTGATATACAAGTGAAATATGTAGTTTGGTACATGAGAAAATTCAAATTGCACTCATTGTGCCAAATGGCCAATTTCGGAGACCTCGCCTGAACGTCTCTACTAAAAACTCTCTAATTTTTTCTTTTTTTATAATCATCCTGAAAGTGTTTATTTCTTTTGGTGAACCTGACATTTTTTTTCATTTTTGCTGGGTTCAATCTTCATTTAATCTTAACCAGTTACATATATACAAATGAACAAATCTCACAAGTCTATTCAAATAGACCTTCTGGTTGCAGAGATATACTCTTTTTAGTATGGTTATGTAATTTTAGAATGGAGGCCGTTTTAAAAGGTAACTCCAAATTACTCCTGAAGTATTTGCAATCAGTGTGTGAGTGAATATGAATGCTTATTTAGTCCTAATGGTCAGGTGGCACTTCGTATGGTTCCCACTTATAATCAGTGTACGAATGGGTGTGATTAAGTGAATGACAGGTATTGTTAAAGCGCTTTGAGTGGTCAGGCGACTAGGAAAGTGCAATACTGGTACAAGGCCATACAATGGCCATTTACCATTCACATTTATTGTGATAAGACATTAAGCCTGTAACAAGCAGAAACTGACAAGCCAACTCTGACATATCCAAAACTGATGCTGTAAGGGTGCCTAGAGCGTTATAGTTTGAAGTCTAGACCAAGCATTTGTATTTGACGAGTTGGGATTGAGAATGTGCTGTTAATATCAACCATACATAATTTTCTGATACTTCTGAGAGCTCTTAAGAAGGATGGCAGTGGCTGTAAAAACAAAGCCTCGAAGTAAAATGGCAGGTTTTAAAGTAATTGGAATGATTGTGCTTTGCAGGTAGCTAAAGCTTCACAGTAAATGTGCATTGATGGTAAGGTGTAATGCTCTAGTTCAGCGTGTTGCAGAGCAGCTTTATCAGGTTTCTGTGGCTCTTCATTGAGTATCATCATCAAATAGAATACGATTGTCAGAGGCAGTTGCCATCTTACAGGCTTTAATGTTGGCTCAAAGCTAGCTTGTGAAGACAGGGAAGCCTTTTTTGTTTGTGGTGAAAACAGAAGGAAATGCCAGACATCACCAAGTAAACAAGTTTTTGATATGAACGTTAGCTTGTAAAATATTGCTCCTGAGCCGTCTCAGCGGAGTCCGTGGCAATCTGTAAATAAGGAGACCAAAGGGGAGAAATGTCTAATCGTCCTTGAAAAGGATGTGCCACAGTTTTTTAATATCTTCTGCCCTGATGCCCAGAGGTATTGCAGCAGGATGGGAGGAGTGAGGAGGTGTGTGTGGCAGGGGTGCTGTCGGTGCCGGGTGATGGGGCATTACTCTCGCGCCATTGACTTCATTACAGTCCCTCTCACATATCCATCCCTCACCCTCTCTAAATGCCCTTGCCAGCTTCTAATTCACTTAATTCCTTGATTATCAATTCTGATGGCATTCAGGCAGAAAGGTCAATACTTTTTGTGGCGTGTACCTGAACTTTAGAACACTCACTGAGAAATAAAGGAGCGGCCATCATCAAAGCAGTGCCGAAAGAATAAAATGATGTATTGCAATCATACACTACCAGTTGGTTTCATTAAATTTTCACTGTTCACACACTCACAGGCATATTGTAAGAGAACACACACAAAAGTATGCATCAGCACACACAAGGACAGGGAAAAAAAGAGCATGAACACAGCACAGACACAGTCATACACTTGCTACAAACACCCATTTCGCTCTCTCTTTTCTCTTTGCCCAACTCTTTGATGAGATCGAGGTTGCCATGCCGTGACTGTATGCGGCAGACGCACGAACAAGTGTTTCCCCCTGAGGAGATGCGATCTAAATGGGAAAGCAACATGACAGCTTTGCTCTGAACGGCCACATAATCAAACACCACACCCACAGTTACACACCACCACTTCTGTTCAGGAGGCTTTCGACTCTCCGCCTCATGCATGTAAGATGTGCAGTACAATCTCCTGCCTCTGAAAATCCCACATCTGTGGTAGGATGTCCTTTTGTCCTCGCCAAGATCTGTTTTATTTGTACCTTTATTTTCTGTTTAGTTATTCGTTCAAGTGTTTGTTTTCCCTGCCTTTTTTGTAAGTTTTATTTCCTGGAATTTATTTTGAGTCTCTACATTTGGAAAGAAAAGATTCAATTAAGCTTACTGGGCATCTTGAGGTTTGGACAAAGCATGCCCCAGTGGCATTTAAAGGCGAGCGTTTCACACGATCTGCTGATCAGAGTCTTCAGACTCCGCTGACTGCTCTGGTGCCTAATCCACAGCCGCTTTATTGAAGCACAATGTCACAGTCTGCTGGGCTTTTTTCCACTCCTGCTATTGCGGTGGTGTGGGCATCTGTCTCTGCAACATGTTTGAGCTCATCTTTATGTGGGAAGTTGAGGTGTATGTGAGATTTTCCCATTCAATTGAAGTCCACAAACACAGGTATCAGAGGCACTTTTATGCATAACGTATGAATGCACACACTGCCCTTTTATTTGCAAATATTAATATAAGGTATTGTTTTCACGCTCTTGTTTTCCTGTGCCGATGTGAGATCTCGGGACAGAGGATGTCGTATGTGTACAGATTGTAAAGCCCTCTGAGGCAAATGTGTAATCTGTGATTTTGGGCTATACAAAATAAATTGAATTGAATAAGCACTTTTGTGTGTACCATCAGTCCTTTCGTGTCAAAGATTTGCCCTTGTTGCACTGAGGCATCCTGGTGGTTTTTCCTCTGTTTTGAATTAAAGCTCTATGTCTATGGCTATATTTCATTGAGCAAATCCAATACTTTATAGATAATTAGAATGTGCAGTCCTAGCCAATTAAAATGTTTAGTGAAGTGGGCTAAATGGTCACAGAGGCATAATCTGGGCCAGTTTGGCATGCCATAGCACTTAAATAAAACTGATTTCTTAACTGTGTCTTGCTGGATCATCTGTGTGAGTAATATAATCCATCATAAATCTGCAAGCTGCTGTCTAGAACACAAACGGATTTAACTTGCTCTGTGTTCAGAAAAGCTGTCACTTCGGGTGAACGCATACAGTACTTGAGCATCTTGTTTAGTTTTGTGTACATAATATGTGTGTGAGCGTGTGAACTTGTGAGCGAGGCAGACAAAAAACAGACAAATGTGCATATGTGTGTTTGAGAGAGAGAGCAAGATAGACAGAGTCAGAAACTGTGTGACAGGTGGATGGTGTGGTTTTTTACGAGTGTGCGTGGGTGTGCGAGTGTGTAAGTGTGCGTATGTTTGTTTTTTTGCATTTGTGAATATGTATGATTGACGCAGACATGTAAAGAGTAAGGGCTGACAGTCTTAGCTGACAGTCAGAGCTGATAATCCCACGCCAGCACACACACACACACACACACACACACACACACACGCACATGCACATGCACATGCACGCGTACAGAATGTTTTGCAAGAATAATAGAGTGGGATCTGTTACACTACATGCAAAGCACTACCCAGCCTCTGACAGCTTGGCTGGGCCGACTTGGCGGATTCATCTGAGCAGTTTGGCTTCACTTCTCCCTCTTGTTTCTTCTCTCCCCCTTTTTCTTCATCAATCTCATTTAATCAGTCAATTCAACCTGAGAAGGATTCTGCCCACCTGGTCCCTTTTTTCCATCAAGTAAAAAAAAATGGGTCTGAACAATAATTGAAATGAGCTGTGGATTATACTAAGTATTATGGAAGAATATCAAGACGCAGTATATTAATTTGTTGTCACTTAATGTTACTTAAATTTGGCAAGTGCATCCGTGGGTAGTGTAAATGGAACAATACTCGGGGCCCTGTCCTACACCCGGTGGAGAGCAGTGCAAAGCGCAGCACAACAGTCATTGCTAGTTTCAGAAAGATACAGTTGTCATTTTGTTTTTAAACTGAGGTGTGGTCAGGCACATTGTTGACACATTACTATCTTGATGCAGCAGAATGCGTTTGCGCCATTGGCCGTCAAAAACCTGGTCTAAAGTCAACAATGTAGTATTGTCCTGCTAATTAAAGGGTGCATTATTAAGAGAGTCAGTTCACAATGGGCGTAGCCTCTGCTTATTACACACAAAGGGATGGGCACCAGCACCTTCCTCCTCAGTTAAATTGGTGCATTTGCTCATATGCAGTCAAATACATTTTTTGACGGGACGGTAGCTACAAAAAGCCGTCTATATTCTTGTCACCATTTGCCACTAATGAATAATAGGAAAACTTGCAACAAAAAAAAACTTCTCCGATCTAATATCTACACTGACAGCACAATCACAAATTCAGAGAATAATGGTCATCGGAGAAATATACTTTTGGATCGTTCAAACTAAATGTTTTATGTCATATGCCTCCGTGTTCCAAAGCTGCATGCAGCACTTTACTTCACAGGACAGACGATGTGCTGTGCTGATGCACATGGGTGTGTTCTTTGTATGTGTTCATACGGTTTGGAGGAAACGCTGTGGGGTTGTATCAGACTAAATGCACACACTCTCCCTGTCCAGGTGCTTTGTGCCAGGCACTTCATTACCCTAGCTCTGCAGATGGACGCCGATGGAAACAGGCTTTTTGAGCTTCATTCTTTGTGACTTGTTGTTCATTAAAATCAAATTATGTGTCAGGAAGCATAACTTGTACGTGCTGTAGTGCAGTTATTGCTCAACAAGCTCTTTGTCTTGCATCAGTGCGCGTCTGTGTTTGTTTTACACAGTCTGCCAGGCCAGTTCTGCTCATTCTGCTCATTCTGTGCACCTGACGGCTACATTTGTGACAACGTTTTCACGAAGACACCCTCTGCAGAACAACCGCTTCTTTGACAGGTGTTTAGGTTTTTATGATTGTGTTTCGGTTGACATCAGCAGCCTTTGCTTCATTTATTATCAATTCAATGCGATAACGTGGTCTAATATGGGGCATAAGCAATACACATCAGAAATTAAGAAATAAGATAAGTTAGATTACTTGTCATACCTTATCTAGATTGAATCCCATGATTCATTTGAATTATGTCTCCCAACAGAACAAAATAAAAATAGTAGAAACCTTTGACTTTATTCCATTTACCTATTAGTTTGATTTGAAGACCAGCAATACATTGGATCAATTGACATCTGTGTCCAATATAAAAACACCACAGCATTGTCCTGTTATAAGCCAGGACTTGAGAGGGATCCTGTAGTGTTGACTGGCCTCCACTGGAGGATGAAGGGATGGGACGAGGGATACCGCTGCACGAACCAATGGTTTTAAGAGTCCTATTTAGTCTCCTCTTGAGGTCTTTATTACTAAAATATTGATTACTTGTGGTACAGTTTGTGTCCCTCTCAGTCTTTCTATCTTTGTGTTTGTCCTCCCAACTTTCTTCTTTTCATTGTACAGTCACACTTTAAGCATTTAGGCAACACTTTGACACAGACTGACTCAGAAATATTGTATCAATCCCTAATAACCAACATTATAAAGGGATTTTCCCTTTTAGAATAGCAGAACCAATGATCACGTGAGTGTAATGGAAAGAAAAAAAAATAGAGGAGGAAAACGTGTGTGTGTGTGTGTGTGTGTGTGTGTGTGTGTGTGTGTGTGTGTGTGTGTGTGTGTGTGTGTGCATGACTATTATTGAAATACCTACGTGTTAATGAATTATTTTTTCTGTCTTTTCCTTTGCTTTCTGTGCTGACAGCCAGACTGCAGTTAATTATCCAATCCATTTACAGTGAGGAGGTTGTTGGTCATATACTCTCGCTGTTAACCTGTGTGTGTGTGTGTGTGTGTGTGTGTGTGTGTGTGTGTGTGTGTGCGCGCGCGCATTTGAGGAGAGGAGGCAATGAGCTGGCATACAGTCAAGAGACAAGTCATCGCCTTGGCCAAAACACACACTGCCGCAGTTGTAAACACACACACACACACAGTTTTTCTAATCAGTCACTTAGGTGTTTTAACATTAACGGTTACATCGGCAGCTTAAAAAGCAGTGTATAAATGTAATTGCCTTTGATTCTAGCTACATCTCTGCCATTATTGAATTAGCCAACACTGGCTAGCTTGAATCAATACCAATGTTATCACAGGGCCCCAGGTGAGCAAGATTTAAAGAGAAAATCAGGCATGACATCTCCTCCATCATTAATAGAGTTGCCTCCTCTGCTTTTCTTCCCATCGACAACATATTGACTGCTGATGAGGGAGAGAATTGATCTCCTCTCTCGCTCACTCACACTGAGAGGTTATTTAACATGGGCAGTGAGCAAAAGGCAATCAAAGGAAATGGGTGATAGACAAAGGATGGGAAACAAAGAGAGCGAGAGGTGCAAGGGAATTAAGTGATCCAAAGGGAAGTAGAGTGGTCTCTAATTGGAGGCATGTGGGGGCTCTGAGGTAATCAAGGAGTAGAAAAAATTGACTGCACTTCAGATAAAACTATTAGCAGCTTCTGATACCAGCGTGGGTTGAGTGCAGGGGATGCAGAAACTGGAATTGTGAACTGATTCAGTAATGTCCATTACTACCTTGCTTCATGGTGATGTATATTATGTTCACACTGGAAAGCATTTGCACATCAATACCTTTTTAGACCTGTCAATGAAAATAACGGCAAAGAAGTAGCACCATTCCACAGATTGTGTCACATTTGCAAGTTCTCCAACAAGGCCAGAGCAGCTGTCCTTATTTATGACCACTGTGCACAGATGGGACTATTTATTGCACGTCGAGACTGTAAAGCATCATTGGCGGTGATATCACATTGACTATCATCATCAAAATCTGAAATGATTGGTTTAGTTTATAGCGCTTCTATCAAAACAAACTTCACAAAGTGCTTCAGAACAAAGGATAAAATGGAAAGAGCATAAATTCAGGGACATACAATGATTTCCCTGTTGTAAATAAAAAAATTAAAAAAGCGGTTTTGAGACTCCATCGTAAATAATGTGGATCATGCTACCGTCATTGATCTATTGGAAAAACCTAAATGGCATATTGATTGTTAATCATTAAAAACAGTATGGATTTTCTACGTGAAGGCCACTTTTTTTTTTTTAAGTGAAATGGTGATTAAGATCTGTGTGGCACAAACTGTTCCAGCTACTGGCACCACTGGCAATATTGCTGCCTTGCACACAGCAGTCATATAGTCAGAACATATCGACAACCGAGAGGCAAAACAATCTGTGAGATCCATAGCTGTGTATGATGAACGACGCAAAGCATTTCAAAATCAATCAGGATTTCAAACGTGTTCTAGTGTGCCACCAGCTTTATTGAGAGTCCATTTCAACATTGATGACATTTTTATTTTCTCTGCTTTCCTTGCACCTTGATATTCATGTCATGCCTTCAGAAAAAGCCCTAACAGGGAATCATTGGGTCTTGTCAGCCAGCAGGAAAGTTAGACCATCAAAGATAATTGCATGCTAATGTTCAATAAGCCTTGTAAGTCGCTGCAGATAAGTGTGGCTGCCAAACAGCCTTGCCAGGGGAAAGCACATCTAATCCCTTGGCTGTGGCCGGGGAAAATTAATACTAAGCTCCTTTGGTCAGCCACTTCCAGTGTGGTGTAAGAAACAATTACACAACGGCCCACCAGAGCACAGTTAATGAATAGCTGAGGAGCTGCCCAGATGTACACATTATAACAAAGATGCATCTACCCGCTTGCTGTACAAACAATTAATACATGTAGTAAAGGAGTAGAAGTGGTCTGTTAGAGTTCACTGGACATGGAGTTTATGCAGAGGGTACCTTGTTCATCATTTTCACCCCTCCACTCTGCTGTGTCCTATGTTTACATGGTGGTCTGTTCCTATATGATAGCTTATTAAAATGTGCCACGGAATAGACCAGGCATAAAAACCCATGTATTAAAACTAGATAAATGGGCTCATCTGCTCTTTTACAGTGATTCTTTATTCGTGACAAAAAGATACTGATATACAAAATTAATTCACTGGATTCTGGACATTTATTTCAGTTAAAAAGTTATCAACATCAAAATCATATTCTAATCTGTACGATTTTGATCTTGGTAGTTTATTCACAGCCGGACACCTCTGTAAACCACTTTGTTTTTGATGAAACCTGGGAATAATGTGGGCTTGAATAAAGCATGTGTGATCTTATCAGCTTTGAAGTCACATTTTTACAAAAAGAATTGTCACAAAGTGCTTCCAAAAAAACAATATATGTAGGGATATCAACAGGATATTACAAAGCAAGGGGTAATAATAGTAGGAAACTGAACAAGTACACACTAAGACAAACAGGACGAGACCGTCTTTTGTCAAACAAGAAATAAATCAGGGAATTATAAAAAGGCAGCGTCTTAAGAATTATGTGTTTTTTACATTTCTGAACTGGGTACAGCTTATTTTAATCACTGCATTAGAAATAATGGCAACGACAAAAGGACACATTTAAATACATGTTTGAAACAAAGTGAATGCTCGCGAATAATTCAAACGCACTTCCCTCTGTTGGACCTCTCATCTTATTCACTATTTACTTGCTGTGTGAATATGTGACTTTGTTAATTACCGTAAAACTTCAATTGAAAGCCGAGTTAGACGCAGAGTCCCTTCTACTCTCTCTTTGTGGCTACACATTTGGACGAATAAATGCAGGTCTCAATTAGACTCTGGTGCTGCCTCTGTCTCCCCCTTTGTACACACACACACACACACACACACACACACACAAAACTCTCTCTCTCTCTCTCTCTCTCTGCCTCATACACACAGATAACACATAATACATGTATTGGATTTATCACGGACGTATACATTTTTGACTAATTCCCCCCAAAATTGTAGTCAGATTCAGAGTATTATATCGATGTAGCCATATCCCAGACTCTTGGATCAATTTTACGAGTTGTATCGGTTAATCTTTACACCCCTAATGGACATGCTACCCATTGTTAGACGGATTCGCCATGATTCTCAATTCAATTGTTCTATTCATCTTACAGAAACCATGAGTGCCGTGGTAATGTTGATGGTAATTGAGAAGGTTGAGCAAAAAGTTGTGATTCCATTCCTTTGAAGCAGTCGTAAAGTAATTGTCAATTGTTAATATCCCTTTAATCCATAAGAGTGCAGCGATCAGCTGAATCAAACTGTGTTCATCAAATACACTTTAACAGACATAAACTGTGTTGTCCTTGCTGGCTAAATGTGTTTTACCCCCTTTTGAGAGGATAAATAGAGGTGCTGTGTTTTGTGCATTAGGAATTAAAGGCCATGCAGTCCCATGTAGTCTCTCCAAATATAGGTTGGTTGAGTTTAGTGATTGAAGCAAATAATTACAGCTTTAACGTATGTTATGTGCCAGTCACCCCTTGCAGTGTTTTTGGACCTCTGATAGAGGGTGATGAAAGTCAAGGATTTCTTATTTTTGTGAGTTGCTCCAAAAGTCCCATCCCTGTCTCCAAAGAAAAAACCCTCTCACCCCTCTGTTCAGCTCACAGGGACTTTCCGACTCCTATCTTTTACATGTATTATTAAATATGGGGTGTTATTATGGGATTAAAAACAGAAAATTAAGATAGCAACATGGGGACAACATGGCTTTCAAACTTTATCTTTCGATGTAAGCCATCTTTTCCCTCTGTCTGTATTCTATCTCACCATCCTTTCCTAATTTTAATACGGTGCATAGAAACACACACACACACACACTTAAAAATACATACTGGATAATACAACATACATGTTAACACACACACACCAAACAACTGCACACTCCATTTTGCCTGACCACTGCAGCTCTCTGTCACTTGGTAATTTATTGCTGAGGCTGATATTGTATAACAAGATATATTTGCTCTGTCCTCGAATAAGAACATAGATTACAGGCTACACTGAATTTACTATCTGAATCCCAGCTGATTGCTTGGACTGCTGGTTTGCTAGCTTATATCTTTTTAAGTGTCAGCGCCTGGCTATTTACATTCATCCGCTAAGCCTTAAAACAAATTATAATCGATTCATGGTGTGATGAAAAGGGTGGTCCCGCTGCAAATTAAACAGGAACGCCAGGTGACCAGGACAGCAGAATCGCAATCTCTGTGTGTTTGGTCCAATAAAATAAAGCACACTAACCAGTTTGTGTCAGATGCATAAGCAGTCTAAGACACATAGCACACTTTTCAGTTAAAGTCTGGCCAGAGAGCTGTGTTGTATTGTCACTGTGGCGGGAAAAAAAGTGTTTAAATAAAGTACAGAAAACAACGTTCAGTCTTAAATATAACATTCAGGACTGCAACACATTTCGTTTTTTAATTTCAGTGAATCAAGGTAAGGCAAGGCAAGACAATTTTATTTGTATAGCACATTTCAACAACCGTGCAATTCAAAGTGCTTCACATAAAATCATTAAAAGCATCAAAACATAATTCAAAAGAAAAGAAGATTTAAAACCATTAAGAACATTCATTTAAACATTACAAACAGTAATTAAAACATTAAAAAGCTAAGAAATAGAATAAAAGTTGCAGTCAAGTTTAAGAAATAAAATACAGTAGTGCAATGCAGAAATGTATTAATATCCTTGAATCTGGTTCAATGAAAGGCAACAGCAAACAGAAAAGTCTTCAATCTGGATTTAAAGGAGCTGAGGGTCTCAGCAGACCTGCAGCTTTCAGGGACTTTGTTCCAGATATGTGGAGCAGAACAACATAATGCTGCTTCTCCATGTTTAGTTCTGACTCTTGGAAAAGAAAGTAGACCAGTCACAGACAACCTAAGGGGTCGGGATGGTTCATAAGTTAGCAGCATATCAGAAATTTATTTAGGCCCTAAACCATTCTGTGCTTTATAAACCAACAGCAGGATTTTAAAGTCAATTCTTTGTTGGACAGGAAGCCACTGCAAAGACCTCAGAACTGGAGTGATGTGATCCACTTTCTAACTATGTTGCATTAGGTCTTACAATAAATGGCCTAAATTAATAAAAAAAAACTTTGTATCTTTCTGCATCTAAAGCTTGAATGTCCTTTAGGGGCAGGCGTAGGATCTCATCTGTCACTTTTTAAACTTTGTAACTCAAAGGGAAAGTCAATTGCTATGTTTGTATTGGTATCATTATGGAAGCATAAAGCAACTGCAACCGTAATTATATATATATTTTTAAATACAGAAATTTCAGTTATTAAGATGATTTTGTTTTATTTATATACTACATTACATAACAAATATGTATAAAAAGTATGCACATTCAAATATAAATCCAACCTAGAAGGCTTACTCTTTAAAATGATGTGCTTCAGGTTAGTCTGCCTTAAACAAGTTGGATGTCTGTGTTTTCATCGTCTTCACCCCGAAGCGATGCCTCAAGGTAGCTGGATTTACTGAAATGCATTGCACAGAGAAGTTCAAACAGACCTTGCAGAACCTTCACTTTGAAATGTGAGGTAGTTTGACGTTAGACACTGGTCTCGGTATATTCTAAATCCCCAAAAATAAATAAATTAGAATCCTCTCATAAACCTCTTTGTAAATCTCTTTATAGCTTGTTTTGACAACAGAGGTACCTTGCATAGAACCAATGAGCAACAGTAATATACCCAGACAAAGAAATGCCTCCAGCAGTGTCTTCTTTTCATCTTGATGCCTCACACATAAACATCCAGCCTGTCTGCTCGTCAGTGTGTTCCAGCGGTTTAATGGAATAAATTATCTCCCCGTGTTGACAGCTTTAGACATGTCTGTTGCATGTGACATGCAGTCTCCTGAATGACGAATAGTGTCACATCTGACAGGCTGAGAAAAGAGAGACCCAGAGATGTCTGCTTGTTAAATAAGACATGTATTCTAGATGCAAAATAAGTATAATTAATTTGTGGGGCACAGAGTTGCCAGATTTTCTTTTCTTCCTCTTCTTCATGAGGGAAACTCTTTGTTCATCCTCTAATTGAAGAAGGGCTCCTTCTGAATTTTCTTTGACATTGATTGGAGTATTACAAAAGTGACAGAAAAAAACTTTATAGAAAGTTCAGATAATTTCTCCCCAATCAATGACCATTATGATATGACATCACAAGCAAAAGGAACTAAACTATATCTCGTTGTCCTCAAACATGTTCTATTTCATAAACTTTTGATTAATGTCAGAGTTTCTTTACCTAGTCAGAACTGTTTAACATCTTCAAACAACTTGAAAATCATCCAGTGAACTGATTTGGAATGTTACCACCCGAAACAACTACTATGACTATAGCTAAACAACTCTTACAGCAAATGATTGCTTTGACAAATCCTAGTTTTGGTTAAATCCTGTCACCATTGAATGGGTTTTGGAGAATTTGCAGTAATTTTGATCGGTATGATTTAGACTTAATTACATTTTCTGTCTTGATGCTACGCGGCCTGATGAGCGCTTTCCTGCCTGGTGAGCTTTCTGCTCCCAAACATTTTCTTGCAAGGAAACTGACTCACGCAGAGAAACACATATGCTCGCAGGCACATGTACAATAAACACAGAAACACACACGTGCATCCATTCCACCTGTGGAAAGCCCCAGGTCCGCAAGCCTGCTGAGAAGTCATTTCCCGGGTAAGCGAGCGAGGCAATTCCGTCACAGCGAGGAGGAAAAAAAGCTCTTTTTAATGGGGAAAAATGGGAGGCAGGGGAAGAGTTAGCCGTAGCAGCCAGGATAATTGATGGCAACTGTTTGGGTACAAGATTAAGATTCATGGGTAGGACCACACATGGGGGCTGGAAACTGGGATGCATTGGAGTGATGAAGAATATGAAGCAACACTTTGACTGGCCTCTGGCTTAACTGATAGTGTTGTCCCAGTTGCTGTGTAAAAAAGAAAAATTATCAGAACGGATTTCGCTCAAAGGGTTTTTCTTTGGAGAAAGGTGGCTAGAATGGATTCCAACACCTGAGCCTGAACTACAGAAGACAGAGAGAGAGAGAGAGAGACAGGGATGGGAAGAAGGAAGTGCTAGAAGCCCAGAGGCAAGAGGCAAGAGAAGCAGGATTGTAGATGGAAGGTCAGTGATTCCTATCCCCAGACTTGTTGAAAAAAAAAAGGCTTGTGAAGAAAGTATGGGAGTTGCACTCCCCCAGTCCCCAACCACTACCCATGAGCCTTTCAGCAGTGTGCTTAACCCCATGGAGCTGTTCAGCGGCCAACCGTAGAAGATCCTGCTCCTGCTGTGAATGTGACTGTGTATGAATTTGAAGTAAGGAGTTGTAGAGAAAGTGCATGAAAGCAAGACTTTTCCTGGATACAGTAGCTTGTGTTTAAACACAATTTCACCTTTTTACACAATGAATACCATTCAGCCCCTCCTTCAGTCACTTTTTAATGCCTTATGAAGATAGATATCACCCAGAGAGGATATTGATAGAATACCTAATAACTTATATTACGAGGCGACTTTCTAGCAGCAATTTGCAGGTTAACCCCCGGTAAATATCTGACCCACTGAAATGATTGAGATTAATACTACAGTGGGACTGGTTGAGAATATAAATGAAGTTGTGCACTAAATGTAAAATAAAAAAAGATCAAAATTGAAGGAGATTGAAAAATAGGGGTCAAAACTGAAGGGAGATGAGAGGAGACAAAGATAAAGTCAGATGTTAAAGGTTGTGCATGTAATATTTTAACATCAATGAGTCACACAGGGCCGATGCTTTAATTCTTATGGTTAGCGTGAGTGTGTTTGTGTGGGAGTATGTTTGTCTGGGTGGTTTGACTATGTGTGTGAGTGTGTGTTAAGTTAAAGGTAATGGTCTTACCTTTATATTTCTTAGCCTTCTGTCGATGTAAGGCACACAGAGGTATCGTTTAGTTCTGCTTTCCCATGATTTGTGTGGCCGCCTGTGTGAGTGTAAATCGTAAAAAAAACAAATTTGATCTCTCAATAGCTGCATTGTGTATGTGTGCATGTACTAGTGATTGCCCCCTGAGGTCCAGTCAAGTTTGTCAGCAAGTCGCTGGAAACAGAATAGCTCAGAGCCACCACACATACACAAAGTGGTCTGCACACTTGCACACCAATTTAGGATGTGAGCTGATCATTTGACCCCATTGCTCAGCCTATCTACAGTCTCTCTTTTGCAGACTACTGGGATATGAACCACCTCAGGGGTTTACTGTTTCTACTATTAGCATATAAAGAGCATAAATTTAATTCCACCTTGTGTTACCAAGGAGCTTTTGAGACTGCAAGAGCAAAGGCAAAGCCTCCCTGGGAAAACTTTCAAAAACGTCTGTGATTGGAGAGGCTCTGCCTGAAGCTCAAGAAAAGTCAGGTGGTTCTGCCATTTAATAAAGTAATCACACGCACAGCCTCGAATGCACATGTGAAGATTCGTGCACAGGCATACATGCATTCTCTGTACGGTGCCTTCACACACAAAAAGTTCAGTCTAAAACAGGTTTAATAGCATGAGGAGTGTAAATCACTCTTCTGTTGGTCTTCACAGTGGCCTCCTGAAGTTGTAATAAACCAACCAAAAAGCCAGACTGAAAAGCTGACTGTATTTAGATTTCCCGTAGTACTGTATTAATTAATATAGGCATTAAGAAACATGCTGGAAAAACCATAACTGGGCGTACTTGATTAATCTTCCAAAACAAAGGTACTTTTTTGTAACTTAACTATTAAGTCCAACCATGTTTAGTAAAGATTATCCACAGCATAATGTCCTGGTAACTCTGGTCTACCATTCATCTTACAACACCACCAAAGTCAAATGTGAGGTTCTCGTTGTAGTTGGCTGAGCTGTAAGACCTCTCTTGGGAAGTTGTAGTGAGAGAAGCTGGCATGCCAAACTTGCTGGCATGATATTTAATCAAAATACTTGGCAGTAAAATTTCAGGAAGAGGTAATACAGGTGCCTGACAAGAGGGTCAACAATTCCTCTGGGCAACAAGCTAAACTTGTCATATAACTGCTTTCTGAGAGGCATCATCCGCTCCATCATCGTGGAGGTTAAACAGGCTTTATCATGCACACCACAATCAAGCTCAGAAACCACAAAGAGTGTGTGGGCATACCTTTAAAGCATGATGAAATTGCTTTTGGTGCTTTTTAGTTTTGAAATGCAGCATCTCTTGTAGTCAGCATCTCACTTAACCTGGTTTATTTTGTCCTCCACTGGTTGTAGCATAATTGGTATAATGTATGACATATGTTTGAGATATTCCACCCTTCTTCTTCTCATCGACGTAACCCAACAGTTCAAACCTCTCTTCTTCCCTCTTCTCTGCCGCTATCATTTTAATTAATTCAAAATCACACAATGGGAGGAATCTGAAGTTGAATTGACTTCTGTCAGGCTCGCTCCACAAGGCATGTTGTTTGCTTCTACTTTTCGTATCGCATTCCATTGGCAATTAACATGCTTGAACAACACCTTCTGTCATCCCTGCTATTACCACATAGCTAAATCAATTTACATGATTTCATATCGTATTGATCACAGTCCTCAGTGTTTACGTTACAGACTCTGTTGTATCTTTAGCCTGCAGTTTGAATACTGTTTGCATTTTATATAGTAAAACATATACCAACACATACAGCTGTTTAAACCCTTATTACAACAATTTCCTCATTGAAGAACGGAAAGAAGCCTTCCAGCTAATACCAGATCATTTGAGTGGCAGTTAATTGAAAAGATAACTTTTAAGTGACCCTATCAGCATCAAGAACAATATTGTCTGACAGTCACCATCACTGATTACAGGACCTAATGTGTACTTGATAACCATGCAGGTTGATTTGATCTTTTACTTATGATTCAGTCATGTCCTTGTGTTTGAGTCCCCCCAAAATGAAATTGCATCATATCACCTCATATCAACTAGACAACCAATTGTTTCTCATGGAAGCTAAGCAACCAGAGAAGCTCAATAATCACAGATAACCATAGCTTTTGTATCTTTCCTTGCTTTTCTAAATGTGCTCATACAAAGCTTCTCAGTTCGCTGTAATCTTCCATGAATAAGCAACACAAAATCAATGCTTGAAAAGCAGTTCCGTCAATTGTTGCTGCAGAACTGTATTATATTAACTGCTATGGCAACTTAGAAAACAGTCCTAAAAAATAAAGGGAAAAAGCATCAAACATCAGATTGGTTTACAGTTTGTTGAAAAGGTCACTACATAGATGCAATCCAAGCTTGTCACATTATTATCTAGGTTTCTCACACGTAAATTCCTTCTACATGTTAAGTGCAAAGACACATGTCATTGCATTGAAAATAAAAAAAACATTTATAAATTGTGACGGACCAAGCTGAGGAGTCACAGGTTGATTGGATAAGAGGGGATATTTGAAATACCAAACTCCCCTGAATGTGCTGGGCACTTGGTACATTCCTTTAGGTCAATTCCTGTCTTCAAAAGCTCTGTTTAGAGGTTGCATATTTTGCTCCAGCCTGCCAAGTGTTCCTCCAGCAGCAAGAACTAGCAGTATAAGTAAAATTAGCTATTAAGTGTAAACTATAAAGAAAACTAAGACATGCGCAGGAGGGTTACTGACATTTGAATGTGAGGCAGCAGGTGTGATCATCACATAACTATTTACAAATATTTGATTTGAACTTGGAGTACTTTAATACTTTCACTTTTTTTTAAACTCACATAGCTGACTACTGCCAAAGAGCATTACAAACAGGCTACAGTACATTTACCAGAAGGCCAAATCATCTCAAATCAATTAAGTAGAATTGTAAACAAACAGAGTTTGGAGTAAAACGTGTTTCCCTAAATTCATTTAGCCTGGTCAATACACGTCTATGTTTGGAGGGTAAGTCAAAACTGAGGGTCATACTTGCACATGTGGACACACACACACACACACACACACACACACACACACACACACACACACACACACACACACATCCATACATGTACTGGCCAGTGTGGGGTCTAAAATACGTTTTACTAGACCTACTGTCAGCAGTGCATTCAGTCAAGGAGAAGCAGCAAGAGAATTTGGGGTAATGAGGTGTATGTCAGTGTCAGCCAATCACTCCCCTGTGACTTGGATAGATTTCTCTTGTCTGGAGACAAGTTTAAATCTTACAGAGATACAGAGAGCACGATGGTGTGAGAGAATAAATGGATAGGGTGCAGCCTTGAAAGTTTTCAGCCATTGGACTGACCGGTTTCCCCACAGTAAAATAAAATCCTGGTAACTCCCTGGGCCACTGAATTAGACATACGAAGTGTTCAAATAAACATCTTCAGTTTGTCCACAAAAATATTTAATATTTCCTGAATCGTCATATCCAAATATATGAAATATACATACCGAGCTACACATTATTACATGGCTATAATGGCTGTTTGTGTATTTAATAGCAACAGTAACCATCACCAACACTGACAACAAACAAGCACACAGACAGACATAGGAGACACTAGTGTTTTATCAGTGGCCTAATTACTGTTTGCATGCTTCCATTTAAAACCTCCACTCCCTCCATCTGTTCTCCCTCCTGCAACACCGGGCTTTCTCGCCGACAGCGATAGTGTCATTGAGCACTCGGTCACACCAAACATCAGAGAGAATGAATGAGAGTGTAAATAGCTATTTAGATTGACAAAAAAAAAGGAGAAAAGATAGTGTTTGGAATGTTCAATACAGGGATGTTATGGAAGGTGAATACATGTTTACACACTTCCCACAGGGTTTTCATGCATATATTTACATGGTTTAATGGTTTACTATCTTGTTTTTATTCTAAAAATCTCATATTTGCTATTTATTTTCCCAGTGTTGTTAGGCCTTTTATTCTCTCAGTTCGAATTGACCCCTGCTAAGGAGAGCCTGCTACAGGAATGAGGCTTAATGAGCACAGTGAGACTAAACAATACAGTACATGTACTGATCAGACCACTTGTTAGTCAAATTTGAAATATATCAGACACATGCAATGTAGTCAATCTGTTAGCAAAAGGTGCACACTGGCAGCTGCAAGCATTCCTCTATGGAAAACTCCAACAAGGTTTTGGACCTGTGTGCACCAGCGATTGGATGAATGCTAATTTATGGTCGACCATATGGAGACAGCGACAGCGTTGTTGGTAGGTGACCAGAGCTCAGAGGGCAGTGAGAGGTTAGCGTTACTGGACCGCGGCGTCATCACGAACACTCATCTAGTTACTGTTTCTGATGCTTATTAAGCCGCTCAGCAGATGGACAATAATCTGGGCCATGATTACCATCAGAAGCAGTGGCTTGTAACTCATACTTAGCCAGAAAAGCTCATCTGGGGGACATTTACAGGACAAAGGACAGCTCTGACCTCAGATGTGGCCTTTTTTTATTCTCGGTGATAGAAAATGTAGAATTTTTTGTCCCGTGAGAGGCAGTGTTTGAGTACAACTTCTACAAGGTCCCCCTGTTTATTCGAGGCACGTTAGCCAAGCTCAGCTATTGACAGTGTTTACTTATGGAAGTGACATTTGCAACTTTATTTAATTCAGTCAGTTACTGGCTATTGGGATGACCTTTTGCTGGCTTCCCTGGCAGGAGCCTATAAACCTCCGAGACTCGCCAGCTTTATAGGCATTCAATAATCGCACAAGGCACTATTGATGAAGTTGTTGTGTGCACTACCTATGAAATGACTTGGGCAAGGAGCAGGAACCACAGCAGTGCAGTGCTAACTTAATCCTGATGAGGATATTTATAAGAAAAAAAAGGATGGAAATGTGTCTCCGGGGCTTTTCAAGTCTATGCAAACATTTACATGTTTTTCTTCAGTTTTGGGTTTATTTAGAGAGCTCACTATTTGCATTCCCTCTATATCTGACGGTGACACTACGATTGTGTCAGAGACCGTGATAGATGAATTCTGGTCTTGTCTGGTGGTTGTCTGTTGGAGACACATAGGCGCTGCATGGAAGCCATTTAAAACCAGCTACCAACCCATCTGTCCCTCAGAAAGTTTGTGACTGACTTGTGAGAGAAAGATAAATGGATGGAGAATAGAGAAAGAGAGTTTCCTTTCTTTGTCATAAGTAAAGGAGATAAGTCTGGCTTCTGTCTGTCTGTCTATATATCTAGAGCTCTTATTACCTTGTCACTTCTGATATTTGGTGCCCACTAACACGTGGTTAATGCAATTTTGCCCCGTCTATATTCCAATATGTTTGTTATCATTTATGAAGTAATGAGGGTATAAACCAGCTTACTCACAAGCTTGCTGCCTATGTCAAAGCATTGCATAAAAAAACAAAACAAACTAAATTATCTTCTAGACCATATGAAGTGATCCAGCTATGAATTTCCACCCATCGACTCATAATCTTCTCATTAATTACATGTATTGGAAAATCCTGAATTATTGTGATTAATTGCCTTAATCCATCACTTTTGAGATGAAATTAACTGCAAATTAATTAAATTAATTTACTCACACTGGCAAATATACCGTATATATGGAATAGAGTGAATGAACCTCATTGGCATTCTCTGCTTTAAGTGTGCCTGGGAGGGAAATCCATCACACAGATAAGATGGATTCTCTTTTATTGAGCAGCCGTAAGTTTTTAAACAATGTGAAGATTCATCTGTTCTTGAAGTCTATTCCCGCATCATAGGCAGTATGTTAAACAGTCGACAACTCAGTGTCTTATAACATGTCCTCCTGGGTAGGCAGGCTGCACCAATATAAAGAGCAGAGGCTGTGTTTTCTACAACCTTTACTGTGATGTACAGGCTCAGGTGTTACACATTGAGCATGAAGACAAATTGATTTGATCATGCAGTGAGAGAGGGGTAATACATCCTGAGGTTTATTATTTACGGCCGGCCCATGTTCATGCACATGCAGACATATCACCAGTATGATCACCAATAGATCTGCAACAGCTCACACTTCCTATGAGCTACACACTGCACAGATGGTTTTGTTGTGGTTCACTTGGCAGTCAACGCCTTTTCAGCCTCATGCAGAGCTATAGGATTTCGTAGTGTTTCATTAGAAATCACTAATGGAGAGAAGAATCAAAAAAGATTTAGGCTTCACATCCAGACAGGTTTCCAAAGTCGCCAGACTTACTGAATGCATGCTTGAGGAAGCATATTGGTATAAAAAAGTAAATTTCACCAGACGCCACATGCCACAATGTCCCATTCCTCTGATCTCGGTACCCTGCCCCAAGGGTGCAATAACAGTTTATTACACCTATCCTCACTTTATGACCCCCACCTCACCCTCCACCCTTTTCCCCTCAAGCCTACGCTAACTGTTATTGAAAACACCCAGGTCTGTCATATATCATTCCTTAGTAGCACGTTATGCTATGAGCAACCTGGCTAATCACCACCAGCTAGTACGGGTATTGTCCAGGTAACAACGGAATAGTTCAACTTATCTAATATCTGCTTAGATGTGGAAGTGTTTGAACACAATTCCATTTGTCATTACAGCTTGTATTGCCTTGAGGCTAAATCCTCTTTTCCCCATACGTGTCTGTGGTGTATTGTTGGGGAGTAAATAGGAAATAGAATTGACAGATCTTGCCACAGACTGCCTGCGTGGAGATAAAGGGTAAATGAGCTTGGCTTAGTTTACTGCTAGCCAAGAGGGTAAAGTGTAAAGATTCAGGTTGAATTGAGGGGGTATATGTTATAAAAAGGGATGCAAAATGCAGTGTATATTATAGGGTGTGTAAGGGATCTTGGATTTAAATGCAAAGCGGCAGTAAAGATCTTTCAGGGTGGAGGTGTTCAGAGAGAGAGAGGTAACCGCTCATGGGTGACAGTGTGACAAGACTCAGGGAAGGACCTGCCACCCCTCCGTCACACCGATGGCTCCTCTGTCATCTAGAGGGTGCAAGTGGGAGAAACCACACCGCCATGGCAATGCAAATGAAACTAGATTATTATGCTTCGAAAGAACAAGTGTCATTGTCTATATCTTAAAGTTGACTGCAATTCAGCGGATTTACAAAATATGCTTGGATTAAAAGAGTCAGGGCACGTAGTATTGCTGTCAACGTGGCTTGTGTTTTAAGTCCAGAAGGACACTTTCAATGAAGGTTTCAATCTAAACTCGATAAGCAACAACTGCAAAAGTTTCAGGGGGTTATTGGTGGATTGTTGTTTTGGTGTTTACACAAAGCTGTCTTTGTCTTACACAGACATATGTATTTATGTGCTTTTTTTCTCAATTTGAGTCTATGCATACATGTATATGTGCCTCTTCATGCTAGAGTGGGCAGCAACAGCTGATTGGACAGATTGTGTCATCATCAGGTTTGGGTGGGGGGCTGGGGTGTGTGTTTCGGAAATGGGTCTGTTTAATTACTTGTGAAATGAGCAGCACAGCTAGTAGATGAAGAGCTTCCATGTGCTCTGTGTGCCCCAATGGGTGATTCGAGGTGTGGATAGGGTGCCGTGAGGTCCAGTGACTTCCTGGTCTAACATGACCAGGTCAGCTGAGCGGATGCTGAAGCTCACTGTCCATGGGCTCATGTTTACGCTACATTGTCTCTGATGATTATTGCTCCACAAGCCTGGCACATAAAAGAACAAACCAGCCTTTTTTTGTATATTAAATCCCTTTAGTTGCTGTTGTTGGTAGTTTTTAAAGACTACATTAATTTCACAAGAAAATCATATCAAGGTGACCAGTGCTGCAGTTTGTACCACGTTCAAGCTTTTTTTTCCCAGTGAAAACTGTGGAAAATAAAGTCGAACCTTGTGTGTGTGTGTGTTTTCTCAATTGAACCCTGCTGTATTAACACTGTCTTATTCATCTGTGTCCTTATATTCCTAGTATGTGCTGGTACAGAGAACAAGCTGAGCACCCTGTCGGACCTTGAGCAGCAGTACCGCACCTTGAGGAAATACTACGAGAACTGTGAAGTCGTAATGGGCAACCTTGAGATCACAAGCATCGACCGCAGTCGGAACCTCACCTTCCTCAGAGTAAGGAGAAAACTAAATAATACAGTAAACTGGTTTGTGAATTGAACTTGTACATGCATGCCCAGCAATCTTGACTTGCAACTAACCAGAGATTATTCAATGTGCTTGATTCAGTTGAAAAACTTGACCCAGATACAACTGTCAGGCTGGTGATTGGATGGGGATACAGCCACTGATGGTTTCAGCTTGCACAAACAGATGCAAAGTTATCCTTCCTGGCTTGATGTGATTTGAGTACACAGAATATACTTTGATTTGAATTGATCAAATTATTAAGGGTACTCAATATAGAATTCAGAGCATATTTATTGCCTCCACACAGCTCCCAACATGGAGACGGCTTAGCTGGTGGCTAGCAGTTAATAGTGCTAAGAGCACGAACAGTGCAAACAACTGAAACAGTGCTAACAGAAGCTAATAGAGTTCACCGGAGGGTGGGTTCTATGCTCCTGCGATGACTCCATGGGTCGGTACAGCGTTATCAGTGGTAACCTCTCTGTGAGCACAGAGCGGCAGCAATTAGTTAGCCAGATGGACACAACAGAGGGACTCACATACACAAAAGTGTATGCACAGCCTGCCTGGCTATGCATACAAGGCACAAGGAAACTCGGATTACAACACACTGAGAATACATGAGATTAAACATCCAAACATTCACTTTTTAGATCGTTCATACAAGTAGTTGTCTAAATCTCAGTAAAAAGTTCAGAATTTGAACTTGTTACTCACTCTCTTTTCATGTGACCTCATTGCAGAGAGAATGCCCTGTGCTTGGATCCTTTTTCAACCAATCAGAACTCAGATTAGTGTCTACATTGCCAATGATAAGAACTGAGGAATTTTGCTCTAATCGGGGGTAATCAAACTTCCTCCCTCCTCAGTGTCGAACTGATTGTACGGTCATACCATTGTGATCTGAGGCATAGAATAATCAAAATCCAAAAACCTTGATCTGGCTAATCTCCTTTTTGATTAAATGTGATTCACAGACAGAAAAGGAAAAGTGCATGAATTCCCACCTTTCAGAATTTTTTAGATATTTAAGAGCATTTTTTGTAACCATCTTATTCCTGAACTGAGCATGTGAGCCAACTGATTCACACTGTCAAAGAGTTACAGGTGTGACACATGGTAACTTGCATTTGAGCAGTATGTAGGCAGCAGTGTGATGTAGTAAATTAATGAGAGTAGGCTGAGGTGACAGTTGTTCTGTGATGCCCAGGAAGTACAGTTGAGGTGGATTTGCCTGCATGAATGCTTACTTCCATTTTGGTTTGATGGACACATGCATGCATGCATTTACAAACAGGCTGAGCAGGTGATGACAGGCCCCAGCCCTTCAGGGGCCAGAGCAGTAATAGTGTGGTAATGAGAGGTCAGAAGGAGTTACTGTTGTGAAATCTGCAGGGGAGAGAAATAAAAACTGGCTGTTTCTTTGGTGAAGTCAGCTGCCATTGTTGACCTTTGTTGGCCTTCCACTTCTCAGGAACATCACCCTAGACCATTCTGTCTGCACTGTGTTCAGCTAACGCCATCCAACTCCAATTGATTCCAGTCTTTCTGGGGGGCTGTGGAGCTCCCCTGGTGTTCCTGTAAAGTGCTGACTGCATTCATTGGCTTGTATTGCTGTGTGAAGGAACTGGGCTACAGAGGCTTGCGGAGTCCCACAATAAGGCATGCTCTGGTTTTTCATATTTTGTGCCTTACAGCGATAATTTGTAGTTTATATGGCAAAATAGTTTGTTTACATCAGGTAAACGTAATTGGGTAGCTCGTCTTCTCTTGTGTATTTGTAAGGACTAAAAAAAAATCAAGATTGATCAAAGTAGCACATCAAGACAAAGTCATTAAATATTCTGCAATGTGTGCAGAGCAATACTGACAACACCCCCTACGTTGCAAAACAAAACCAAGATAATATTGAGAATGATGCCGCAATGGATGGTAACTGCTACTATTAGACCCCCGCAGAGGTAATAGGCCCCACTGACTCAGATGAAAAAAGATGGTAGGGGGGCGGGATTGTGTGTGTGATTGTTGTTTAACTACATAAAACCATTTTTTTTCTTTAAAACAACATTCACACTCCCACTTTTAGCAACGTCTTATCAGTGCAAGCTAATATTACATAAAGACAAGACATTGCAAGTTGAGGTTAAAGGTGCTTTTGAGGTTAAAGGTGCTTTTGACTACTTTCCCTCTTTACCTGCCTACTTCTATATTACACCACCACTCATTTACAAAACGACTCCCTGTGGCGCTAGCTTGCCAGGTTCCTCCACCTTTCTGTGGTTGCCAATTAACATGGGTTAATTGAAGATGCTAATTAGGAACACAGGGTGCCAAACAGCAAGGGAGCAAGAGGGCAGGGTGCAGTGTGTATTTTTAGGGAATATTATTATTATGATAAAACACATTAATAACATGGTTCCCCAGGGAGGGAAAAACTTCACCTTGAGGTAGAGAAGAAGTGAAGGAGTGGAGAAAAAACTATTGTGCAGCAGCGTGCCATACCACCTGTCTCTGGAAGGTGATTGAAACTGATGCCTGTGCATTGGCTCTTTCTTTTCTAGATAGCCAAGAGATTGATGGCTGCCTCCCAAAGCCCCTCAAACAGCTTTAGCAGTAAATAGAGTCCGTCTTCCAAACTGCCTCCACGACAGATGAATCAACGCTCGCACTGTGATTAATAACGCAATGCACTTCAGCGTGGATGCTTTTCCCCCCACTCTCACATATGCACATTCAAACCAATAGCACAACAGTGAGTTTTAACCACACACAGTCAACGTTTAATTCACTCCAAAATCCATATTATCATTAATTTGAATCCTTCTCTCATATCAGAAGCAGAACATATGTTTGCATTCTGAATGTATGCATGTTAAGAAATTGAAATGACAAGTTGGGCCCTGCTCAACATGTTAGTGTAATATTTTCATTTTGTGAATGGGACACAGAAGAGAGCAAACACACACTTTGGAATCTCTTTGTTTCCCTCATGTCACTTCCTCGTGTGTGCTCATAAACTGATCTGTGTACATGAAATATTCATTTTTTCCTCTCCCAAGTCCCAGAAGAAACCCACAGTCAGATTGGATTGTTTGTCTTGCCATTGCAACCATTAGTAAACATGTAATTCCCCCCAATATTAGTGCAGTGATCAGATTGCTTAGCAGCGCAGCACCAATTCACTGACTCCCCTCCTCTGTCCCTGTAGCTGCTAATAAATTATGGAATTGTCATTTCCAAATGGAAACATTTCATTTTTCCAATAGGCCTTGTGTTCTTTTTGAAAGAAAAGGGTAGAGCAAATGTAGATGAAGCTAGGGATCTGGACAACAAACATTGCATATTCAGATGTTATGTTACAGATGCATATTATGGATAAGAATATCTCCTTCACAACCGCCTTCAGTATTCAGAAAAAAGAGTATATTTTCTGACAATATGACAACCTAGAAAAAATATAGTATGGATATTTTTCAGTATAAGGCAGTCCAATTCAACACAATCGGAAACTACGGAATTGTCCTTAAAATGTACAATTGGAATGAGTCTACATGGAATCATTAATCTCTACATCTTTCTTTGTGTGTGTGTGTGACAGCTCATGCCCTAACACCTGTACTAAAGGAGGCTTCTAGACAATGATGGTAGTGGTCTGTTAATGGGGGCTTCTATGACACTTGTGTGAATAGTTCTCTTGACCCCACACAATTCTCAGCTGCAACAGTGATGTGTACAGGATGGAAAACACTACGTGCACCAGTGAGCAGTAATATCAAGACTAAAATGGATGATTAGAGATTAAAGATGTCTGGGTACTTAAGTTAGCGAGATTTACAAGGTCAGAAGTTATCTACATGCCAATAAATCTGCTAAATCTGACTTTTTTCATGGCACAGGAGAAAGGGGCTTAGAGGAAATTTAGGCTGCAGAAGTAACCTCAATCCATATTCTTTGAGTTCCAGTTGTCTTGACTTCCGGTTCATAGGGATTGGGGCGGGGGGGTGAAGCAACTCAAAAACCTCATGCAACATAGGAAAGCTAGAGTGCAATAGGTCCAACCAGATCTGTTTTTCTATCCTGAAATGAAACCTCAGAGGCCATATTCACATGTTTTGTACCCATGCACAAACACAGAGCGCACTTGCTTGCGCCATCACAGATATTATGTAAAAAGGTTTATTACAAGTTCACCAGTGTTTGCAAGCTGAAGGTTATGCAAACATTTTGATGGAAATAAGTCTCCTCCCTCCAGACACTGAATTTATAAAAAAGAATGATTTTTTTGTTGAGCCTTAAAACTGCAGGAAGTAACAACAACAGTCTATAACTGCTGCATCGCTATGAGTTTATAGCTCAACATCTGTAAACCCTTCTGTGGAATGACCAGCTGTGTGTGTGTGTGTGTGTGTGTGTGTGTGTGTGTGTGTGTGTGTGTGTGTGTGTGTGTGTCAGGGTCAGGGTTATACATCAATGACCAATTGTCAGTCAATCTTTCTGCCTTCACCAGCTTTATTCTGATACACTTTACCTATAAAACTATAAGCTGAACTCACAATATTGACTAATGGTTCATAAATTGTGACTGAGCCATTGTGCAGCCTTCAGGTGCCTGTCAGAAATCTGTGTTACAGTTTATGCGTGCAAGTATATTACAAGTTATCATCATGAGAGAGACTGATTGTAAAGTGTTGGACACAACATTGTAGGATGTTTTTACACACTATTGATTATTGAAAAACAATTATAAAGTCCTATTGATGTGCATATGTGAAACGTTATTTAAAGTAAAAACAAAAAGGAAATCCATTACTGTTGCTAGTGCCATCTATTAAATTACCACTTGATGGGTCATTCATGTGCGGCTTACTGTAGGCCAAACGCAACATTATGAAATTGCTTTGCCTTGCTTCACAAGATATTTCCCATGGCATTTGAAAGCATCATCTATTCCTGCACTCCATCCTTGTCTTCTGACATCTTTCTTCATATTTCTTCTTGACTGGCATATTTGTCCCTCAGGCACCATTGGTGCCCTCCCCAGCTTCCTAATTGTTGATGCACTGTTAGATGAGTGCAGATTACGTTGGCCCCTTGCTCCTCAGCAAACTCCTTCAATATTAATGAAGACTGATGAAGTGCTAGGGAGCCCCTGTCTTTCAGCCCCGGCCTAGATTGGATTGACAATTGCAATTAGCGTCCCCTCAAGTTCATTTCCATCACTTTAATTTGACACGAGGAAGGGCAGTGTGAGGTGGGAAGTGAGACTGTTGAGGGAAAGAAATCCTGAAGAATAAGGTTAGAGAGGGAAGATGGGGTGAAAAACTTTGACCGCAGCAAAAAAGAGTAGCACCCCTTAGCAGACAGGAAGTCCCTTGAAATCTTTCCCCCACCGATATCGTAAGCGATTTTCTGCAGCTTACTTTTTACATTTCTTCTATACTCCTTTTTCACCATGTGCTGTGACAGCCAGTGGGAAGTCTGTACGAGAGGTAAATCCACCTTAAGGCCTATGAGTCAGATTGTGATCTCCACTGTGTGGATTCCACTGTCACATATGCATCTCAGGATATGTTTTCGGTATGTGCCTAATATCAATATTTCAATGCCAACGTTTCTTCTCCCATCTGCAACAGTCACCAAATGGATTGCTTGTCAGTGCGTGTGAAAAAGAAAAAGAGTGTGTGAGATACGGGGACAGCTGCGCCTGAAAATGAATGATTCTCTGTCCTTTTGAAAGGAAAATAAGCAATGGATGATAGTCAGAGGTTGATGATGTGTCATGTCTGTGTGTATTTCTGTAGGTTATTTAAGTTTTGCATGTGTATACTGCAAGTGTGTATTGTGTGTTGTGTTGTAACTGATAGGAAATGTGACATCAAAACTCTTTGCCATACTGACATTGATTTTAAACCTACCCTTGTTCAAATTGACTCAAGCAATTGATTGCATGTAGGTGTGTGTGTGTGTGTGTGTGTGTGTGTGTGTGTGTGTGTGTGTGTGTGTTTGTGTTGGTAATCATAGGCAGGGTTAAAAGCTGTCTCCTTGTCTGACTGACAGATACAATTTCTTGCTCCCCTCCCACTTTTGGTCAGCCCATATAATTTTCTTCCCCTGTCTTTTGGAAAATGATCTGTACTGATATGACAATGGAATGAGAATAACATAAATGCCTGCCATCCCTCAAATGACCCAAAAGACACTTACCATTTGTATTGACATGTAGCCCTGTGCAGGGCAATAAGAGGAAAATCAGCAAATTTGGACACATATCTAACCTGGCAGCTATGCTGACCTGTAAATATGCTTACTGTAAAAATCTGCCCTGGATCACAGAGTGCAGAAAACTGCTGCTGCACTACGATGTGTTGAAACTTCCAAGTACATTTATGTTCCCTTTTGGTTAATTAAATGTGCTTCTGTATACAATAACCCCATGTTTGATGTCACTACAAATGCAGGTGCAACATATTAGAAATAATTCAAATGTTTTACTGTACATTTTAAAGTTTTTTCCCCTTCATCACGCCTTGTCCTTTTTGCCAAAAAGGAGTCAGGAAAGTGATAACCATGCCCTAAATATGTTAGGTCTTATCTCATTTACTTATTTAGTTCTCAAAACAGACCGAGTGCACCGTAACACATCAGTGGACCAAAGGGCAAACATGTTTAAATGTGTAGATACCTTAGACTGTTGATAGCTGAACCTGATGTTTCAAAGAAAAAAATAATTGTTTGAATTAACTTTAATTGACATTGTTCAAATTACATATCGTGTGAACATGCTGTCTACGTCAATGTTTTTGGATTGATGGATCGTGGGTTGAGAAAACAAGGAATTGCATTGTCTTGGAGTCCCTTTCTAAATCTTGTAATACTGATATATTTGTCTGCTCATTCAGAGGGCTTTATGACTATTTATTGTGTATTATATATATATATATATATATATCCATATTTCTATATCCGAGGTAAGGATGCTTTTCTTTGTTGTACATTATTTCTTTCTGGACAGAATATTATACTGTTGTCTCTAAGTAACACCATAATTGTCTTTCTGATGTTTGTAGTTAAAAAAAAAATCCCACTTATTTTGAATAGACAGTGCAGGGGATGCATGAGATTTTCTCACAACACTGAGCGAGTGCACACACACAAACCAGTGGTGATGGTACTTATCGTAACGGAGCAGTGCCAGACTGAATAGAGAGGCAGTGGAGAGGAGAAGCAGAATTGGGGTGTGACAATAGCCCACCCTGCCTCTCTGATGCCTTTCAAACTTCATATCTGCCTCCCTCTGCAGCTTCCTGAAAAAGGTGAATGATATAGACCCACTTCTCTGGAGGATCGAAATCAATTTCCACCCACTGCGACTTAGATGAGGGAGTCCTTTTCAAGAATGGCTGGTGCTAAGGCTTAGATGGCCAGAGTACAATAGTTCCGCTAGAACGAGACTATTCCTCCTCATTTACAATACCCAATTGATAACAGCACTTATGGAAAACAGCCACCAGCACGTCTAATCCGCTGACCACATTTAATTTAGACCCCCACCCTGTGGTGAGTCTTTGCATAGAAATAAGGGACCTTGTGGCTTTGGCTTGCCTTGTCTGAGTAGTGAGACTCTGTACCTGGTTGCTGTTTTATTATTCATTCCCATTTTTCTTTTATCTATTGTTCAAACTTTGTGTACTATAGTCTTTTTCACACCGGATAAGAAGCAAGTATTTGGTTCCTTGCACCTCAACAGTATAGGCTGCTGGGTGGTGGGTGGAGATCAGTTCACTCATTCACATTTTCCAGCTTAGCAGGGTTTGCCATTATATAGCAAAATACTGTAATTCTCAGTTTTACTATTACCATGTGTAACTTGCGTGTGGCCGTGTATTTAGCTCTTACATTTGTCAGGAGAACTGCTCTGCCAGTCCAAAGCTTTACTTCCTACAGTATAAGAAAAACAAAGTCTGACTGAGTAGAAGTTACGTTTTTGGTCACGCAATAAGTGAAGATAAAGAGTTACCGATATCAGCAGTAGCATAACATTCAATATATGTATATCATTCACAAGCCGTTTTATTCTGTCACAACTTATGTTAGACTTCACTCATCCTCATGTTCCCATGCACTCTGACTGCAGCAGGAAGTATCAGAACAGTGGATTTCCTTGCTGTGATGGAAATAAAAACCCCAAAACAACAACAACAACAACAACAACAACAACAACAACAACACATAATGATACAGCTCAATGATCAGCATCCAGACAAATGAGAAGTCAGAGATAGGCACCAAACACCACAAATACTTATGACTTTGTTCTGAGTGAATATCTGGGCATGGCAACTATGGTATGTTTATGTTGTGGTTATAGCAGACATTTATGAATAGGGTTAAGCAACTACCGAACTTATGGTTAAGGTTAGGAAAATCTCACCGTTCCGGTTAATAAAAACTATGATAGGAGTTATACTCTCCCATCTCATCTACATTTGCATTCAAATCCAGGCTGAAAAGTGCTGAGCATTTTAAACACCCAGGTTGTAGCTTCGGCCCTGATTGTCGACAAGAGCAATACACATTCTTCATGTTACCCGATTATCTTATGTTATTTAGCCACAATTACGTCTGTCTTACCTTCTTTGTAGCTTACTCCATTTATTCATATGTAATTGTGGTTTGCTTTTGCGTTTTCCATCCTCCCTTCCTTCTACCTCTATCCACAGTCTAACTAGTCCGTGTTTGAATAAAAACTCATTAGGATTACATAGTCATTTAGCTAAGCGACACAGGGTGTAATTGTACCATCCATCAATTGCTGTGTAATAACACACTCTGAGGGAGCTAAATGTTGATTAGCCCTCAGCCAATTTCTCCATTGGGTTTTGGGAATAAATAGCCAGTGGAGATCGGGTTGGGTGATGGGTGGCGGGTGGCTTTGGAGGGTGTTGCGGTCAGAGGCGCTGACCCTTGCAAGCCAAATTAACTTGGAAGGGATGAAAACAAAGTGTCAAAGCCAAGCAAAGTATCACTTTCTGTCCTTGGCTATTGGCCTTTTTGTCCTGTTCTGTCTAACAGTCACCCAGCCACACTCATTACACAGAACATGTTTATCATGCACAATGATTTTGACAATACAGGAGGATTTTTTAACACAAGCCAGTTATATCTGATATGTTTTTTATCTCTGTAAAGGTAAGAAAATAAGGTTGTTTATCATATTTTTTATTCTGTCCATCCACTTCAGTAGAAGATAGCCATTAAGTTTATAAACTGACAGAAAACCCCAGGAACATGTTTTGCCTTTTTTGGAAAGAGTGATGATAGAAAACCGTAATGAGTTAGGATGGGAGAGGGGGCAGGACTTTGATCCCTCTACATTTCAAAATATCTTTCCCTCTTTCCAAGTGTGCTTGAAATTACTCTCATTGGGGTATCTCTGCATTTCAGCAAATATGATTTATTATAGGTTCTATTTAAAATTAAGTTATATAACACACCAGGAATTAATATGTATTACTCTACAAATGTTGACACCCACTGTCAGGAATATCGTAAATACTGTCTTTGATTCCTCATATCAGGTTATTCGCCTTTCGTACTTCAAGGCAATGGTCATCATATGAAGAGAGAAAGAAAGTTGGTGAGTCAGCTTACTCTCAGCGCAGTGCTGGCTCATTGCTGTTTATGAGACCCTTAATTTCACCCGAGTGTCACAAATCACTATCTTACTTTATTGTCTTCCTACACCTAATCTGTTGCTACGGTCATAGATCATAGGTCATAGATTTCTACAGTCAATGGTGGTCCCTTAGTGTGATGGCTGCATTATAGTATCAAATTAGTATAGACATGCAATACACTGTTAATCCCCTAGCTTCTCCCCCCAACCCATTATTTGCATACCTTTATGCTGATAGTCTCAGAATTCAATAACTGACTTGTTGTTACGTACATGAAGCCAGTCTGAGGGTCATTACTGTAGGTCAATCGGCAACCAATCAGTCAATCAATCAATAAATAGTTCCACTTGCTGGACAAAGCTTATACTTAACTTACTCCAAGCTTATAGAAATTCCAAACATATACTAACTTGTATTTCAAAGCTCATATGAACCTATTTTATTTACTTGAATTATATTAACTATCAGAAGATCAATTTTTTAACTGGGGCTATACTCTAATGCCTCGAACATAATTTCCGTGGACAGCTGCGGAGTAGTACTGGTCGTGCAGATGCGCATTTCTTTCATACTACAATTGATGGTCCGCGTTGTGCATTTCCCGATCCACACTCCATTCCAGTTGGTAGCGGTAATGTGCCGTAACGTTCATTGCCATTTGGCTGTATTTGTATTCCTTTAAAGACTAATTATCTTAATTAGGGTAACAGTGGATCTCCTCACACAACCTGTCTTCAAAACAATCATCCACTTCATCTTCTTCTTATTTGCAAACCAGCTAGAGGTGCAGAGGTGTAGACTGGAGTGTGGAACGAAACTGGAGCACGCACAATCGGCTAGCATGCTATGCATAGAGTCAGACCCTCGCGGACATAGGTGGATGACAACATTTACATCGCGCAGACCTAAGCAGACCATCGTAGATGCGGAAATATGAATTGGCCTTAAAGCAGAGGTATATTAGTATTCGGAAGTTTCACATATGAGCTGAACTTTCTTACAATTCTCATTTGCATCCTCAGTCTTTCATTCTCAGTTTAATTTGTCTAAGTCAGTCACTCTTGAGTACTCGTGCATGCTTCACAGTTTCATAGATCTCTTTGACGAGTCTTCTCCACCTTTATATGTTCTATACAGCACTAGCGAGTAATCCTTGCTTAGCCTGCTTAACTTGTTTAATGGCTTTCGTTTTAGCCTCCCTGCCTTGGTGCACATTTTTATCATTAACTGTATGGGTACATGCCTTGCCCCATCTTCTTCTTCTGTTGAGTTTTATGGCGATTGGCATCCATTGCATTACCGGCATCTGCTGGACTGTCCCATGCCCTGTCTATTTTATGGCATTTCCATGGCATGTGTGAAAAGGCATGAGACGGAAATTGTCCTGAATATAATGCATGTGCAGATAGTGAAAATCATGAGCTGTGCCTGAAAGGTCATCCCAGTAATTTAGCAGGTACTATGTGTGAATAAGCCTTATGATCCATGCAACATGCAACTCTATCGGTCTTACTATCTGTCTTCCAAGAGTATAACCATGTAATCTAAGGAAGAACCACAAAAGAAACCAAAAAGCCTCCTATTGAAGCACGAGACACAAATGTGAGAGGGTGGGGAGGATTTTTTTTTCCTATTGAAATTTATTCTGATTCTTCCTCCGAATAGATAAGAGAATAACTTAATTGCTCAGTGAGTTGATCATACTGCTTTATGCAGATAATATCCCTTTGCCTGACAGTGACATAGTGTGGATAAAGGGCCAGCAAAATAAATGGGAAGGAGTAGAGCAAGAGTTTATGGATGAAGAGAAACAGAAAGAAACAGAACAAGGGATGGAGAATTAGAAAGAGTCTCTTTTAGTATAATTGCAGCTTTTACTATGAAATTAATGGATTGTGGGGAGCTAACAGTGCCAGCTCCACCTATGTGAGCCATCATGTATTTATCATAAATGTACCACATCTACTGTAATTACATAGGCTTTTCTTTCTACATCTGTGCACAACTATCTGGGAGATGAAAATTGCTCAGACTTCAACAGCTCTTTTATTGACCTTGCATTCATGGGGAAGTTTCAAAAAGAGGCAAAGGTGATGTGTTAATGAACAGATAGTTAGAAAGTCAAATATACAAAAATAGATGGGAAGTTAGATGGAGAGACAAAAACATGTTGAGTGAATGGTTATGATGATTTGTCAGGTTGCTGATATCATATTCCAGAAAGTCAGTCATCTGATATGGACATTGTGCAGTTTGTTTACAAATTAATGTATTTTTGTATTCTCCAAACCAATTTGTTGAAAAGTAATTGTCCAATCATAGCTTAGTAACTGTAATACGACACAGCAAGTTCCTCAAACTTTGCATTTCAAAGAGTTAAAGAGATTGTGTTCAACAATATGAGAGCAAGATAGTTAGGAGCTGATTGAACTGTCTTTGTCTGCTCTAATGTAAGCCACAGCAAGCATGTTAAGCTAATTTACCTTCTACCTACAGCAGTAACCTGGCATTACTTTCAAGGCGAAGTGTTAGCGAACAAAATAGTTTTGTGCGATTATGGGTGATTTTAAGACCGACACTTCCACTGCATTGGAGCCAGTGTAATACTGGTTCCAGATGCTACTATATCAAATGTTAGGGTAATGTTAGTGGTAAGACTGGTTGGACAGATCTTTTGACCACAATATCTGATCAAGCCCCTGAGTTGGCAGGATGCAACCCTTCATGACACTGAATCCTAACCAGCTCCATCTGCAGTCAAAGTTAGAACTTCCTTGAGGGCGAGAAACAAAACTCCATGAGCTTGCATAGATTAATGTGAAGATCTCACATTGCATGGGCACCCTTAAAACCACAAAGGATTACTGCCACAACTTCAGCTTCTGGTTGCGAATTAGTTAACTTATTCGCCATGAAGTACTCTTAGTTGCTCATACAAGAGATGTCCATTAAAACGATTAAAATATTCATACACTTTTACTCGGGCAACGGTTCCCAACTTGCTCCCCCATGTCCCATCTACTCAAAAATAAACTCCCCAACACCCACATAATGTGGCTGTGTAGTATGTTACAGCAGCTTCTGTCTCCTTAGGGTAGGACAGGGGTTGGCGAGCCGCATGCGGCTCTTCAGCTCCTCTGTTCGGGCTCCCTGAGGCTTTGACAGAAAATAACATAGAAATTAATAACGGTTATTTTAATTTAATTTTTTGCACATTGGACAAGGGACCACCTTTTATCTTGGAATTTGAGGTGATACTGTGTCACTGAAAATCAAAACAAATTTTATATTTTTCTAACGAAAATGTGCGTCACATCCTATTACGTCGCTGTCAAGCACCTTTCCCTGCAAGTGGCTAATCATGATTTGCAGACTCCCGCCCTCGGTACACTATCAATGGATGAATCCCAAAAAATGTAATTCACGGAGGAAAATAGAGTTTAATTCTGCATGGACGTATTCATTTGCTTTCACTGCCAACGATGCTGGCTTACGTGTATGCTTGATATGCGGCGAGAAATTAGCAAACAACAACAAATGTAATGTTGAAAGACACTTCCAGAACAAGCACACAGCATTTGCTGAAAAAAGTATCAAGCTGGAGATGAGCGAAAAAGAGCAATTTTTCAACTGCTGCAGCAAACTGAGCAAAGTAAATATACTTTCACGAAGTGGATCAAGTCTCCAAACTCAACTACTGCTACTAGTTTTGTGGCAGCTCATGAGACAGCTCCGTCCTCGGTGCTCTAAAACTCTGGTGTAGTGTGGACACTCAGTGTACACATAGCAAAATATATGCGTTTTTAAATCGGAAATGTAGTAGTGTGGACATGGCCTATTTATTTCAAAGTAATTTCATTTTTTTTTTTTTACGATCGTCATTTTACATACATACATGAAATTTGCCTTCTGCATTTAACCCATCCTTAGTATTTTAAGAGCAGTGGGGGCTGCTGTGAAGCACCCGGGGAGCAACTGGGGATTCAGTGTCTTGCTCAAAGACACTTTGACATGCAAACTGTGGAGAGGCCACGGATCGAACCTGCTACCTTATAGATACAGGACGACCACTCTAACCCATGAGCCACAAATAATGGGAGGCCTCCATAGTTCCGTGTTAGTATAGTATTTTTTTTCTCTTCTTCAGAGTTTGATATTGTTATCACAGGTAAAATAGCAATGCAATTTCAAGAATTATCTTCATTGTAGTTCTATAATTTTATAAATACAACAAACTAACATACATAATATGACTATATATAAAACGTTATAAGCTGTGATATCAAATAGCTTTTGCGGCTCTAGACAAATTTTAATTGGTGGAAAATAGGGAAAATAGGGAAAAATTGCTTTTTGGATAGCGAGCACTGGTGTAATTGATAACATTAATAAGGGCTTGATTATATCAAAGTGTGTCAGTTCCAGGATCCAAGGCAAAGCCAATGGTATTTATATTGGTTTCACCTGTGCTGTGCTGTCTGCTGTGAATTGACCTATAAATGTCCTAAAGAATATAAGTCTGTAAATGATGTGATAATCAGAGTTGATGAACGGAGTTGCACTCAAAGGAACACATTCATACATAACCAAACTGACCATTTCTCCCAAAAATGTTAACGATATATAATTGCAATAGTTTGATGTTGTTTTTATTGGGGCGTTTTATAGTAATTTTTCACAAAAGACATGTGCTGAGAACTTTTTTCCACTGGCAGTATTACGACTACCTACATATCGGAGTTTTATTTGCGAAAATGCAATATGTAATTTTTCTTTTATTGCCAAATGTGATCGGCAAGCATTACTCAGAGAGTCACATCATTTCAAAATGTTCTACTCTACCATAACACTTCAACCTCTTAATTAAACATGATTGTTATCTAGGTTTGATTAGTTCTAAGAAATAATGATGGGTAAGGCTGCCAAATAAAACTCCATGGGCTGAATACAGCCACTCTACTGCTGCTGTTTCTGCTGCTGCTGCTGTGTGTGTTTGTGTGAGTGAGTGAGTGAGTGAGTGAGTGAGAGGGGGCAGCCAAGTGGGTCAGAAAACGGATTCCTTGGTTCCCTGTGGGAAGAGCAAGACCGTTATCTTCAATTTCAGAGATTTCCTCTGTGGTCAGAATAAGAGGCCACATCACCTATTTCTCTTCCACTCCTATACTTTTTTTTTATTGGGCCATCACTTAACTCAGACGAGACAAGAACTAAGGAGGGCATTTATAAGCATTTTTTGGTAGAAACATTGTCTAGCCTGTAGCATTATTTGCGTCTCCTCCTTCTGCCTGAAGCAACATTGATTTAAAATGTTTTTGTCTGTTGTTTGGACCATTATATTCTGGATGGCAACTGCTTTTTTCAATGAATTTTGTACCGACCATTGGCCTTTGTCTTGATCTCATATTGCTGTATAATACGTTTATTTATATTTCCCATACATGATAACACTGTATGATAAGCACCCTGCTGAAAAAGTAAGTGAATGAATTTCAGATTCAGATGAAATAATCATTTCACTTTATATATATATACTGACTTGGTATGCAACATATAGTCCGTACAGAATGGCATTACTCCAGCAGCAAGAATTCTGTAATTACTTCAAGTCTTGTGTTTGCAATTGCCGCACAAAAATCTACTTAGTCCATAGAAAATGTGTTTCGTTGTTTTGCCTCCCTTCATCTGCACAATACGTTCAAAAATACAAATTAAATGTATGTTTACATGTATGTTTGGAAGCATTCAAAATATGAGGAAATGTGTAAAAAAGAACATGCATTCACCCTTTGTGAAACAAACTGAGGGGAAGATGTGCTTTGAAAGTTGAGTTCAAGTATTTCAAATACAGCAATTCATTTTCAGTGCATCACATTCTGGTGGAAAAAAGGTACCCTCTTCATGTCCAGTAAAACCCAAATAAAAAGCAAGTTAGCAGTTATCGCAATTGAAATCTACCAAAAAGCTTCTGTGACAGTGTTTGTTTTTTGCTTTAAGATGCCAATTTTGGAGGCGACTATTGCACAACTTGTTAAAAATTATGATTGTAGAACATCACAAAAATGTTCTTATGCATTCTTAGACTTGAACCCTTGAACAAGCTAAATACTAACTTTTTATACTTGCAAATAATCCCTATGCAATTTGTGCCTGGAGTGCAAAATAAGGGAGATACATAAATTCCCAGACTAAAACCGTACCTTATCACGGCCAATGCTTCTGCTTCTCCTGTCCGCCTAAATTTATTGAGTCACGAGGCCCATCAACCTTTATTAGCTAATAATGCTGTTAGGACCATTAAACGTGGCCGAAGCTCCCCCAAAGCAACACTTAACAGTCTCACTGGGGCACTAGTGGAGGACTGAAGAAACAGGACTGCTGTGTGACAACCCCCCCTGCACCAAAGTGTCTGGCTAGACTTCTAATTTGCAAGGACCAGTTTAGAACTCCCAGAGGGTGATTGGTATGTCACTTAAATCGGGAAAAAAATGCAAAAATTACTCTTGGTAAAACATCATCATTTGCTAGAATAATTAAAAGTCTTGCTTTTTTTTTTGCTCTTTTTGCTCTTTTTTCTTTTTTCGGATCTAAGAATAATACTGACTGGGTATTGGTGACGATGGGGCCAATCTATTCAATACATGATATGTTTATATTCTATATGTCATATACTGGAATTTTAATTCCTGCGTAAATTGTTGCTGCATTTAATTGGTTTACACTGGCATTGTAATCCCTGTTAATTTTAATGATTTCTGGTGCACAAAATATTTCCGTAAATGTGTTTTTATGTATTTAGTTTTTATATTTTGTTTTACTAGTTGGGAAAGCAATGATCAAGTTGAGACAGATTTGCCTTGAAAATAAAAAAAAAAGATCCCAGTTACTTCCACACAGTAAGGCATATAGTTTATTAATCAATCACTGGTATCAAATCGATATTTGATATCAGCCCTCAGGTATTGGTATCCGTACCGAAGAAGTCCAATCACTGCAATCATATACAGTTTTTTCAAGATTTTACAGGTTGCTTATAGTTCAGGTTTAGTTGAAGTCAAGGACCAATATTGCCCTATTTTCAAGTTGTAAACTTCTAAGAATTAAGATTTTGACCCATTGAAATGTAGATTTGATTGAAATCTTGAACTAGTACTGTCACTCACATTTGGTGATAGCTTCCTGCCCGAAATGCCCTTAAGGTTTTCCCCAAAGATGCATGGAACTCAGTTTAAGAATGGCTGTTTTCTATGTTTCTGTGTTAAAATGCCCTGTCCAAAAGAAAGTAAATATGCCCCATTGAGATGAGACAGGATATGAGTTAAGGCTCCTGCAGGCACTCTTTAGATTGCCATACTGAAATATGCAGTGAAGGGCACAATGGAGTCTGGTTACTTCCAAAGCCGTGGGTGTTGTTTTTGTTGTCTTGTGCTAGGTCCAAATTCTTAGAGAATAGTTAGGGGATGGCTGCCGTAGATCAAAGCAGAAATATAATCAACTGTTAGGGAGAGAGAGAGAGAGAGAGAGAGAGAGAGTACTCTATTTTATTTCTCTCCTTGCTCAGGGCTGAAAACAGACTGTTGTTGAACTAAAACTTTAGAAGAGAGGAAAGGAGTGTACAGTGTGTGCTTTCCACTTGTTTTGTAAGTAAAAATGGAACACATGGCCTGTTTTGATGAGTCACATGGGCAGTTCCTTGAGATTTATTTTTATGGTGCGCAGTGAACATGAGGAGGCCAATCTGAGCAATTTTCTAAGTCTGTAGCCTTTTTAATCATTTAGCATCTCACAGGAGGAATAAAGCCCATTCTGTATGTAGTTGATCAGGTAGTAGTTTTACTGTTGCTATCACAAATACAAACTGAGTGGGTTGTATTGTTGTTGATATCTCTTAAGGGGGAATCCATTTTCAACCAATCACATCTATATGTATCTATGCAGTTAAGTCAACAGTGAAGGGGAAATGAACACATCAGGTGTAATGCCTTCACATCTCATATCCAATAATCTGACAACATAGTTTGTATGCGTATTACATAATCATGACGAGTTACATTCCACTCTACAGCACTTTGTTGGACATATTTGTTTTAAATATATATTATATTTGTGTGTTTTCTTAATACATATTTTACATTCATTAAAGTGACAGCATCACATAAATGCAAGGTAACATACAACTGAAAAATAAGTATTATAAACATAATAAAGTATAGTCATATATAGTCTGACAGCAATAATACTGATAATATTCAGTTGCTATGATCCTGCAAGGAGAACGGTGGCAGTGTTGCGAAATACTGCTATCCTCTATCTGTGTTTGGAACAATTTGGTATTAACTAAATTATCACATATAGAGACAGAGCCAAAACACCCAAATATATATGGGCATATATGTTGACTTTTTCATATCTCAATTAGACATCAAGAGGTTATTCTCTCTTTTACAACATCTTTTCGTGCCCCCAATGAACTGCTGTTTAAAAATGGTGTTTTCATTAAAATATTAAAATGGGTGTCAAAGTTTGTTTCTCCTATATGCAAAAAAAGCTGCTGTGCAAATATGAGAAACATGGTTGTATAGTAGTGCAGTGATCATTTTGTATAACTTGTAAACAATTAATTTGTCTCACCATTCTTAATTAATACATGGATACGACAAACACTTTAAAATGTTGGAGTGTCACACATTACAAGTGGAATCAAGACCATATCAACAACACAGTTTTATCACAGAATCATCACTTTCCTTACGGAGCTGGATTCTCTTCTACTGCTGCTAGAGAACATTACAATACCAAGGGGATTTGGTTCCCAGGCCTGATTAAGGAGCTAACCGTGGGCTACATGGATCTAGGACTACCCCCACCCCAACACCCTCCTCCACACAAGTCAGCTCATAGTAGGGGAGCGTGGGGAAGTGATTACTCTCGGATTAAGACTTGCCTCGTCGGCGATGTGTGCGGCATAATTGAATAATGGCTGCCTCACCCGAACAGTCCCAATGCAGACGGGCCTCCCAGCCTTGTCAGATCGGCACAATATTAACCATGACACAGGCGTAACCAGGCCGGTAATTAATGCACTGAATCAATTACAAATTAGTCCATTTCGAGAATTCCCCACAGGAGTCCACTTATTACCAGTGCTCTGATGGAGTCGCAAGTTCTCCTCATGGGAAGGGGTGTCACTCTACTGTTCTTCTTTTCGATCTGTCTTTATCTCTTTTCTTAAGTTAGGATACGGAAGACAAATGGAGGATGAAATTGATGCTGCCTGCTACTTGACATTACATTGCAAATTAAATTGTCAGCTACACAACATTGGATTCTTGGTATTGTCCAACTGGGGAGTGGTGTGAAGCTAATTGAAGCTAATGAATCTACCTTTAGAAGGTAGCTAATGAGTACCATTAATTGAGATTGCTGCTACAACCAGGCTAGGAAGACCATGTAATTAATGGGTAACCTTCAAATGTATTAAAAGGAGTTGGACAGTTGTAATATAGATCTTGGCCCTTAATGACCATTTATTCATTTTCACCCAACATGGAATGCTATAAACATTCATTATTTTTTCTAGAAATTATAATTTTTTGTGTTTCCTCCAATCCCAAAGTGATGTGTTCTTGACAGTTGCATTGGAGATCAACATCGGCCAATGCCCTGTTTCTGTCCACTGGGCCTAAATAGTTATGGAACAACTGCAGGGGACAAATTACAGGAATTAATCAAGAATATCTTAACTAAACTAGTATTGATGAGGGTGTTAATGTGAAGTACACGACCCTCTCTCTTCCCTCCGATATTAATGGCTCTCATATTGTAAGGTGAACACCACACGATTCATTATCATGCCAAAGGTGAAAGTCAGTCTTAATGACAGAGTGCTTACGAGCTCAATTCAGGTGCTGTCACAGATGAGAGCTGCCATTATGTGAGCCAGTGACAGAAAGTATGAGTCTGTGTGTGTGTGGTTTACATTTGCCTGCTCATAAGCCCTTGGAAGGCAAGGAGCAATAGTTTTTACTGTGTACATTTTAAACCCAAATCATTTTCAAATATATGTAATATATTTCACAAGGATAGTAAAGTCATTCCAGAATGTCAAGGGAGGAATCTGATTAAGAGCAATAAAGGCAGTGCCAGACTAATGTGCCACTTTATGGAGCAACCCTCATGCATCAGCGTCAATGACTGATGGTCTTAAGCAAAATTAAGGTTTTGTCTGAAATGAGAGTTACTCCTGTGACAACTTTCAGTAGATGGGAGCCCCAGTTAGATTTTTATATTACAACTAAGATGTATCCAGTCCAGACAGGGTGGCTTGTGATGCAATTTCAATTTACAGTCCAGTGATGAAATAAGTTTGAGGGACACAAATAAAGGGACACTGTCCTGAGGAAAACTGTCGCTGAGCTCATTTGGTACACTGTGCTCCCACTTGAATTTCAATCAAAATGTTTGCATTCTGATATGTGATTCATGGTTCCTGAGATAAATTAACCTATATTGCCCACACCCTGATCATTTGTTGTCCAAAGATATTTGATTATATTTCATTGTCCAGATGGAATCTTGAGTTGCTTCTCAGTTTATAGTAATATTAGCCCTAAAGCACTTGTTTTGACCTCAACAGTAAGGAAATTCGACAGTAAATTTTATGCATGTCATACCCATTTACAGCAAACTACATTGAGCTTTAGATTAAAGCAAAGCTGTCTGTATGATCTGTCAAATGAACATTAAGAGGAGTGAAATAGTTCAGCAACTTGATAAAACAACCAAGCCAACAAACCCCCCCATGTGGGGGGCCAGGGAGGCAACGTTACTATTGCTTTGCCCAGTTTGTGCGTTGGCATGTTATGTTGAACACCCGACCCCCATCAGACACACTGAATAGCTTTTTGTGTACTACGCTGGTGTTGTGGCTTGTAAAGCCCTGTCCAAGAAACGCCTGGCAGGATGGATTTGTGAGACTCCCAAGCCTGCAGGCAGGTAGAGAGTTCACACAGTTATATATTTAGGACATGTTGGGCTCCTATTCAGGGTCTGTGCTCGCTGGAAAAAACAGGACTGATTAAAAAGGTAGGATGTGTCAACTGTATTGCATCTGACCCCCTCACTGGGCATGATACAACATGTTCTTGATGACACTGAGAATTTGGTTTGAAGGGCTGTACCCATATCAGTTGTGTACTAACTGGGTTGGCTGGGCCCCTCCTACTTCTTTGCTTTGGCAACCTCAGTAATATAGGTTAAAGGGCTGCAACGACTAACCTTAAGCTGGTCAGGATCAGTGTGGCTGGGCCATGGGTTATGTAGGGGCAGGGCATGCTGTCACACACACACACACACACACACACACACACACACACACACACACACACACACACACATACACACAGCCCTTGTTGCTAAAAGTTTTTTTTTATTTTTCATATATTATTAAATAGGTGTACAATATGTCTTATATGATCTCAAAGGGTTATAAAGGCATTTTTAATTCCACCTTGACATTAACAATTTGAAGTTACAAAACAGAGATGGTGAGAAAGGGGTTCAGGGTTGAAAAGAAAGACGAATGAAGTGAAAACAATAGACCGAACAAGGAAAAGAGAGAGAGCCAAGATACATGCGTTTTCTTAATTACTGTTTTAGTAAATCAATAGTAGCTGTGCCATGCTTCATTGTCTGGGCTGTGGTGGAGAAAGAAGAGTTAGACAATCTGAGGGGCATCAGGCAAGAAATGCTGGCAAAAAATCATCTTCATACAATCTGTGAATCACGAAACACCCACCCACTGCTCGCCCACCACCACCCATTCTCCATATCTGTATAATCACACTTCTTACCTTCAATTTACAAATTGGAATTCGAGACATCACAGAATCTCCCCTCTCTTCTTTTTTAGTTCTGTGACTGCAGGCATCGCTGCTCATCAGAAACATTATGTGACGAAAGATACTCATTATACAATTTTGTTTTACTTATGTCTGTGCGTTTGTTTGTTTGTGTGACTGTAGATTAATTTTGCACGGGACCCTATACCAAGTACATACACTCAGATGTTCATGAATGGCTCGGCATTGGGAGGCATCCCATCCATCAGACTTCTGTCACTATGGCAAGAATTCAGCAAGCTCTATGAGGTTGGTTTGTTGAAGTAACATACAATAACACATGACAATGTTTCTAAATTATGAGTAAAAAAGAATAAATAAATGTGAACTTACTCTTCAGAAATTGCTGTTAGATAAAGCATATTTCCATTTGAGGAGTGTTGACCAGGGTCATGGGATTTCCCTCCATCTCCTGTAAATAAGGTCTTGGACAAATAATATAAAAAAAAACTTTCTACGTGTTCTTTCTATATCTAAGCTAAAATGATTGACCCCACTCCCAGTTGGATACTTGATATTCATAAATTGGGTGTTTCTGTTTTTTTGTCACCTCTGTCCACTCACATGATTATTTCCCTATTCAGCCATCATTGTGTTTCTGTCAATGATGCATGCACCTTACAGGGCTTTCTTGTCATCGTGTTTGACAAGTAGACTGTCAAAACCAATGACACTCAAGCATCAACTGAACACTTGCCTGGGCGTACATGACATACATACTCTGAACAGGGACTTCTCAAAGTCAACCATTCTTGCCAATCTCACTAATAAGTCACATCCACTCCAAATCTCAAACAAAAGACAAAAACTCACTTTAATTTAAGTAACATATGTAAGATAATTCCTGATCTATTGCCTTTTATTCTGTTTTATGCATTATATACCTCTGTACTTTCAGTTGTTGCTGTATGCACGTTGTAATCGACAATTTACTTTCTTGCCTTATAAGAAAGGGGATTTTGTATTTGCCTCATTGAAATCCTCAGTGAAATCCTTGAGCACAAGTGTTCCTAGAAAGCAGCTTGCACTGACCCCCGGTAGAGGCAAGGGAAGAACATGGAATGCCAACAGAGCGGTTTCAAATCTTTCATATTGCAGGTATTTTTTTGCATTTGTTACCACAGTCAACAAAAAAATGTCTAATCTCACATGAGGATTCCTTTGTATAGCCACACAAACAAACACACATGCACACACAGATTTGTTTCATGAGCGCCTAAGAGGTGTGATGTAAGAAACAGAAGGGATAGTTTCTCTTCATCTTCAAAGATGAGTCATCATAATAATCTTGTCCAAGCAATAAAATACATGTGAGTAACTCAACATACACACAGCCCTGTGTGCACACACACACACACACAAACACACATCAAAGGCAGCATCAACTGCAGGTGTTTGAAGTGGCTTGTATTGGGTTTGAGCCACTCCAGAGGGATTGAGGAGTTACCAGGCTCAGAGCTGGCTCTTTGCAGGGCTGTAGGTGGACGACTTACAGCAAAGCATGGCAACACTGTTGCTGTGAGTTTGAGCTTGAAGAAAAGACTCACAAATTCCACCAGGGACGCCTCTCTTACTGTAAAACATTGCACTCATGCAGCGCCAATTTGATGATATAATAAAGTCATAGCTGACTTTGTGAGTGATATGCAGGATTCATTCACAACGGAGGGTTAACACTCATTTATGGAGATTAATCTCAGATATTAATGTCAAAACCGTAATGAAGCCTTCACTTTTCGAAACGGGAAAATTACCCAGCAATATGTCCAGTAGGTTGTTGCTTACATCGAGGATGAGCTCCTGGGAAAACGCCTGAGGATTTTCTTACTTACACTTGTAGACACCCCATCCGGATTCTGTGTCTGTTTACAGATGTGGATGTGAGCTCAGGCAGAGAGTTTAGAGAAGCGTTATGGAAATAGAGGATGAGGACTTAGTGATGCAAGGCAAACCTTAAGCCCTCCCAGTGCACTCCTGTGAATCAGACTTCAATGACCGCAGCCCTGTTGAGCACATCGCTATGCCTCAATATGTATGGAAATGAGAGGGAATCATGCTAACGTGTGTTCAGTCTCCTCAAACATGCTAATGGTGTCGTTACACTTTCAGCCCTTCATCACCTCTCCCAACAGTTCACCCCTCCACAGATACTTTTCTTTCTCTTTTCCTGACCTGAAAGACGTGTGGTTTTAATTAGGCATTGAAATATACGTTGACCCAGTCCGATCCACTTGACTGAGCTCCTCCTCCTGCAGTGTGTGTTCCACCCTCTCGGTCTCCCTTTCCTTTTTTATCCTTTCTGCCTTCTTCCTTCATTAACTCTACCTCCAAAAGCTCCCTCCCTCTCCTCTCCTTTTAGAAGTTGGGGATTGAAGGACTCGATTTCAAAACCACACACGTCTCGGTGACTCAAGTGAGGGGTTTGTTCCGCTGCCACACTTCCGTTCACAAATGCTCTGGCTTGGAGAGGAGGGAGGAGGGAGAAATCCCTGTTAATCTAGTGAATCTGTCTCTCTCTCTGTCTCTTTTGTTCACTGTTACTGGGACTCTGGGACATTGAACACTTGGCCGACATGTAGGGTGTTTGTTTGTGAGGAGTTAGGTCAGGTGAGTTGGGTGGTTGCTACACAGTTAGGTCGAGATGTAGTGAAGGAGTCTAACATTCTACAATATTAGTTTAAAAAGGACACTACATATTCACCGAAGGGATTGTGGAAGATGCACAATTTGTACCTTCCTGTTCAAAAGTTAAAGTGCCTAATTTGCCATAAGAGATGACCATGTTGACATAAAATACTGAAATGGAAAAGAAAAAATGACAAAGTGAGCATTACATCTTGAATTTCAGCAAGATGAGGCATGTTACCTGTCAAATGTGCCCTATACACCTGTATCAAGATAGTTGAAGAGCTATTTTTACTGGGAGAAATCTAGGACAAAAATGTGTCATGTCTATTATATTTGGGAGGTAATTTATTGCTCTAATTGCACTATAGCTAAATAGAGGAGGTCATTCAAATGACTCAGGAATAAAAATGTGTGCAAACACACACACGCAACATGCACCAAACTCAACATTGCCACAGCATCACATAATGCGGGGTCGGTAGGCGTGTTTCCCTGCTCACATCCCTGGTTTTTTCAACAGGCATGTGTTTGGGTGATTTTCACCCAACGTTAGTGATAGAGGGTAAAATATTTTCAGGTGGATATTACCATTGCAGGGAGACTGTGCCTTCACTGGACAAGGCTCACATGTCTCAGAAACGTGTGGACCAAATAACAAGTTCCCAGCTCCATTATTTCTTTTTTTGGGGGAATCTTTCACTAATGATTCCCTACTTTTTCACAAATATTAGAGCCTTTTTATAGGGTGCCCTAATGATGCCTTTTTTTCGTTTTATGAGACGTTGTATAGGGGAAAATAAAAGAAGAGTACTTTAATTTGCCTTGTATTGTTGTATTTTAATATATTTTGATGAGAAGTATTTTTTATCGGGCACATTATCGGGTAAAATATACCAGACGTTAGTGATGGTGTTACTAACTGTTACGTTAGTGTTCTAGGGTTAAGGGTCTTTTCTCCAGGTGCCTGTTTCCCTGAAGTGGACATACGGTGCACTCGGCCTGCACCCGTGGTGCTGCTGGGCTTGTTTTGTTGATCTGTGTTTAATGAAAGTGACCACGCAGAGCAGATTTGGCCATTAGCTCAGCAAGGGCCTGTAATCACTACAAATCGTTTCCCTTTTTTTTCATGCAGTTCATTATTGAACAAACAATCTGTGGGGAGAAAAGTGTGTGTACCTGCCATCTTCTTTCTTCCTCGTTTTATTTCCCTCTGCAAGGCTGCACTTTGGAGAGTATTGATTTGGTGGCTTGAAAATAACAAACCGGCAACCTTGCGAGTGGGGTAATAAACAGGCTCAGACAAAGAAGTGAGAAAAGCACATATGAAGTGTGTGCCCTGAAATAATAATCAGCTACTGTAGATTATCATACTCAGTCAACCAGAGTTTATACCTCTTACTGCGATGTGCCACCCTCCACCTTTTGGTCGCAAGAAAAAGTACCTGTATCATTGGTAGGGAGGATACTGGTAGTTTATGGCACAGGGCCCAGGGCAATGTCACTGGACTACATAGACTTGGAGCTATGTATATGAGGAGCAGGGTTGAAAAGACCTTTAAACCCCTAGCAGGGTCAATGTGAGTAATCCAACCGACCTCATCTCTTGGCTAGTGAAATAACGTAAAAATGTGTTAAATATTGCTTTGATTGTCTAACAATGTTATCACACTGTTGGACCAACAGAGTACAACATAAACACACATCAAAGGAGCTCAATATATTGTAAACTCATGCATGCACACATAAACATAGACAAATGGACATGCGTCAACTTTTGCTCCCTAGAGCCCACCATTATCCTTGATCTTCTTTTCCAGATAGTTTCTAAACCAATAAAAACATGCGCATACACAAAATGTATATACATTCCCCATCACTCTTTCACACCGATACACACAGACTCTCCATACTCTGGCCCGTCTGTTTCTATTAATGGTAATCAGGAGGGTAATGATGACGGAGCTGTGAATGTGGCTTACTTACTGGTGGCTGATGGCCATGCTCTCTGACAGCTGTCAGCCGCCATGACTACCCTGCCAGGGCCCTCCTTAGGACTTATTTCAGCTCAGCACATCAGTTGCAACAGCACTTCACACACAGACTTGTTGATTATCAGCATCAGTGGGGCCGGCGCGGAAAGACTTCTCTGACCGCCTGTCTGCTAATGACAGCCACCATGATGGTGGATGGTAGAAAGAGGACACGGCCTGTCACTTTGACTCATGCAACAGCAGCTCCAACTGGGTGGCTCCGCGCCAAAGTCTCGACAGTCGTTATATCCCCTCCTAAATGACATTTAAAGTGTAAAGCAACGGCTGTCCTTGTGGCTCAGTCACCCCAGGCCGAGCCCTGGACATGAGTGTTCTGCATTGAGGTCACAAACCCCAGAGCAAGTTCTCCTCACTCAGATGCTCTAACTCAACTTGCTGGCGTGATTGAAACTGTGAAAAGTGACCTTGAAGATAGATGTTGCCAATGATCTGATGTACGCCTGACTTTCCTTTTTTTATCCGTGTCTGTTTGTTTTTATTGTTATCTGCTGCACCTCTCGATGCCACTCTTTGCATACAAACATATATCAATTCCGTTCATGTTTTAAATCTTAAGGTGACACAATGAATTATCTTTGATGTAAAATAAGACATTCAGAAGCACTGAAGTGTAGGAGAGGAAACTTTGGGATTCTCTTTGTGAATAACTAAATTACAATTCTTTGATTTAACAGCCTTGAAATGTTGTTACTGCATTTGTATATATTTTCAAACTACATGAGCAACATTCTTGAATACATATTCTACAAGCATAGAAAATACTACTAAGTAACAAATTATAAGTGTAATTGACCAAACCATTTAAACTGCACAATACAGCAAAGTTATATTCAACATTGGTCTTGGGAATGATTTCCAGGTCTAAAGGTCTTTAGTTTTTGGCTAATGCAATTTGTGGTCCTTCATTCAAGCTAGAAAAATGTGAATGGGGATGTATCCAGTTGTTGGATGTAATTGTTGATACAGAAGGTAGCACCGTAAATGCAGTTCATACAGGAACCTTGCTGAAGTTATGTATACTATAGAGGGAAATATATCTGAAGAGTGATATACGGTATGTTTTCTATGAAAAGAAGGTAAGTTATTAAATACAATTGTTAGCTTGTCCAATGGCAACTTCTAACAGAATATTTCACACAGAATATAGTAAGTAAAAAGAACAATTGCAGTCAGACAACAGTTTACCATACATTGTGCACTGCTGGATGGGCTTATCGTTTAGGAGGAGAACTATATACCTGCATATAAGGTAGAATAGTTGATTTCTACAAGGGCAGACCAAAAATGTTAGTAGGTAGACTCTGAAGCTCTGTTCAATATATACTTGTACAGTGGTGTATTGTTGGCTGAAAACAATGTTAGTGAAACCCTGAGTTCCTAAGACTCCTTGGAGGGAAAAATGACATGGGGTCGTCAAGGTCTACAAGTGGGCAGTACAGTTTTACAAACTACTTTTCCTGTTAGCCTTGTACTAGCTTACATGCTGAAACCATAATTTCAATCCACCGAGAGAAATATAATTTTTCCTTCCATGTCTTTCACGTACTATAACACATGATTTGAACTGTTTTTATTTTAATGTCTTGTTAAAGCACACACTAACACCTCCCGTCGTAACTTTGTCCACAGTCCATCCGAGAAGTGACAGGCTATGTGTTGGTGGCACTGAACCAGTTTGACTACCTCCCTTTGGAGAACTTGAGAATCATCCGAGGAACCAAGCTCTACGAGGACCGCTACTCCCTTGCAATCTTCCTCAACTACAGACGTGATGGAAACTTTGGCCTGCGCCAACTCGGTCTGAAAAACCTCACAGGTGAGGGATTTTCTTTTTGGTTACTCACATTTTGTCTGTGCTGTGTCTTGTTGTGGGTATTTGTGAGTATAATGAGTGCCTTTTGATCAAAGACGTGGTCCGTTAATCAATGATGATGCAACTTCACCATGAGTTCAATCTTTAAAAAAGCTGTTTTTATCTGAGATCAAACATTTAACATTCTATATTTCCATGCCTCAAGGAGAGTGTGTGTGCATGTTTACCCTTTCATTCACCATCTATTGGGACTTCACTAACAGGTTAACAGGTTAGGGCAGCTGATGAGATGTTTTCACTCCTAAGCTTGACATTTTGACCAAATGAACATCATTCAGGAACTTAAACTAGTAAGGGCTGATGACTGTAAGATGCTTATCAGGGTTTTGCTTTGATTTTAGGTTTTGCTTTTACAATGAGGCACACTGCCCATAATTATCAGAGCAATCTGCTCTAAGCCTTGTATGTAATGTTATTTTTTAATTATTATTGATTTGGAAACAGTCCTAGCAAATGGAGGCAATTCAGACACCAATGTCAACTTAATGAAATAGGAATAGCGATTGATGGCCGAATAGAAACAGACTGATATCTTGAAAGCAATTTGTTCCACTTTGCTTTGAATGCTTCACCGACTCAAGCCGGAAACTTGATTATTAACTTCACTCACTTCATTACCTTGTTTCAAATTGCTGTCTTTGAGTTAATGATTCCAAAAATGTTTAACAGCTGAATTGAACTGTGATCAGATTCCCTTTTAGATGCCAGTGTTAATCAATAGTTGCCTAGCACAAAGTTGTTTACCCACTGCTTTTGAAACTATGCTGACAAGCAACAGTTATTTGTATTGTTTCACATTAATCTACCAATAGGCTGGTAAAGATATCACTGTCACGGCCTGTGAGAAGGCAGAGGCAGGACCCAAGCGCAGACTCATGATGACACGGTGGTTTGAGCAAAATGCTTTAATTACTCACAGGCAAGAAAGGACCAGGAACACAGGCTGCAACAGCCAACAAAAACAGACATACGGACAAGGAGGCACAAGACAAACGAGGCTTAAATACACAGGGAGGTGCAGGTGCAGGTGATCAGACACAGGAGGATTCAATTAGACAATCACAAGGACAGGAAGTGAAGGGACCCGGGGAAACACAAGACAGGGAACTCTTCAAAGTAAGACAAGAAGTGACCACCTACAACCCCAAACCGTGACAATCCTGATATTATTGAGAAAACATCCTACAGGGCGATGCTTTCAGAAAATCTTTCACCAAAACACGATAACAGTGAAACGCTGGTTGGACGGTACATTACACAATTGAATGAATAACTTGGCCAATGTGCTGGTAGTTGTTTACTGGCATCTATCACCTTCATACGAGGTGGAAATATGTGGACAGTCTTCCTCTTCTACTTCTCCTGAATACCCTACTGGTGCTGTTCACAATTAATCCTCTCACACTAAGGGATATAACGCTGACTCTGGATGTTGTGAAAATACGTTATCTCTTCTATTATTTCCACACATCGCTCCTGCTTACAGACAGTGTTTCTCGTCTGATTTACAACCCACTCTGCAATCGACCTAAGCCTGTTTCCTCAGAAGTTGGAGAAGACAGTGAATGTGATTGCTGATAAATAGCGTACTAAGTAGGAAAACATTGTGTGGGTGGCGCTGCCTCTTTCTGAACGATGGATCCTTCTGCTGCTAGGTTTCCTTCAGGCGCCCTGACCCTGAGGTCAGTAAGAAATGAAGCTTTTGACTTGCAGAAAAGATGTCAAGGTTTTTCCAATACAGGGCTAAGTGGGGCATGCCATGGCTAGCTCATGATGTGTGCAACACAAGACCAGAGGTATTATTCACTCATTTTGAAGTTGAATCCAACCATACAAACATTTTAAGTGATGGAGGGTGGAGAGGGAATCTCTCAGTGTGTTGGCTGAAGTGTTATCAGTAAGTGCTGGTCAGTTGTGTCATGTCCCACGGTGCAAACACTGCCATGTTTTCTTCAATTCTCTTTTGCCCTCCAGTGCAATGATGAAATTAATTATTTCACTTATGATCTTTTGCACATAGTGAAGCATGAGAAATGAGATTTTAATGATTTATTAGGGAGCACCACCAAAGTGCCATGCATGTCCTCGTTGATGAGGGATGTCAGTAAAATGTGCTTTGAAATGATTTTGTATGCTTTTTTTCTCTATGGGGATGAGCTCCCAGTGCAAGATCGGACTGGTGGCACACAGTACACTGAAGCTTGTTTCCACCCAATGCTTCCGTTGAAGTTATTTCTCACAAAGGCATACATATGTTATATATAAGCATGATTACAAATATGTCAAGGAGGCACTGAGGCAACATGATAAAGACAATGTCATCAATGTGCACTATAATTTAAAGGTTCTCTATGTATTGAGAGAGTACAATTCATTCTGAGACTAGACTTTATTTGGATTTGTGAGGAAGAAGCCAAGCCCTGATCGTGTGTCTCTGCTGCTTCCAACCCCTCTTTCTAAATAATTGAATTGTCTCTCATTGTTCTCTTCAACTGTTCCTTCCTGGTGATCCCTCAGAGACAAAGGAAGCGACACAGCCTTCCATGACTGCATGCACAGAAACAGTATATGCTTGTGTGTTATGTTCCATCTTGTATTCTTTCTCGCATGTTGCGCAATGCTTAGGGAATTGCACTTGTCCGGCACCACCAAGCTTTTTTGCCAAGCCGGTCCTCTTCATTGTAGTGCCAAGTTGAAACCCGTGCCGAGGGAGCCGGGGCTGGACTCTGTGAGAAGCTGCTGTTTGATGTGCTATCCATGGCCTCGAGCCATGAAGTGGAGGGGAAGTTATGCACAACAGCCATGGTCTGAATCTGTTCATAACTCTGACTGAGTTCCACCCTAGTACTTCTTGTTCTTAATGGTAGAGTAACATTTCTTATTGATGAAAAAATATTCTGAGATATTTGTCTTGTTATAGGAAGAGTTTCTCATGAGGTCTCCAGCGCTGTGCTTGGTTCCTAGTAACCAAGACCTGGGGTTCAAATGAGTTTCTAATTTTGCAGTTTAATTGTGTCTAGCTGCTATTTCCTGGCGTCAATTTATCTAATACGTGAGTGCATCTAAGTCGCCCTGCTATCAGAAAAAGTGTGAACTGTGAAGTGACGCGTGTAGCTCCTCCTTTCAGCTGCTTATTAATTGTTTCTATCTCTTTTTGGGTCTGCTCGAGTCTACCGCATTTTGGATAAGACCCTAATTATCCTTAGGTGTATTTCCTACCACCATGAGATTCCCTTCTTTTTTCATCAGATTTCAGATATTTTATTTATGTGTATACAGATGTCAATTTTCGGTAATTGGGCTGTTTACTGTCAGTTAAAAAATGTTGGACTTGTAACAACCTTAAATAACAACATATCTCTTCATAAATACATACTTGGAGAGTCTTTTCATACCACTGCTTTTTTCACAAATGGTTCAAACAGTTAAACAAGCTCTTGCTGGGGGGGCTGGAGGGTGTGTGTGAAAAAGTCACATGGGTCCCAGTTTGTTCTGTTGCAGTTGTCATCATTCTACAGTATACTGCTGAGGAAGGATACATGCCTAAACAATCAGATAGATCCACTACTGTACAACAAGCAGTACATCAAAACTCTTTCCTTCCTTTAAGTGCTTTAGTGAGTCCGAGGCTAGCTTTCTCATTCATTACAAGGCCTTTGATGTTGCTGTCACATTGGTCCACCGTTCCTCTGCCAGCAGCTCCAAGAAGAAGTGTAAAATGATCGATATAATCCATAAGGAACATATATAAGCGGATAAAACGTATTAACTACATAAGGGGCTAATCGAGGGAAGGCACAGTAAAAGGCCCCTTCAGCGCTGAAACCCACCCGCATTTGTACTCGGGTCGAAATTGCCTTCGGATGAAATCAATTTGTCGCTAGTATATTGTAGCATTGCACTTATTGATTTTTCTGGTGCACTCTCTCGGCGAGCTGTGAATGGACTCTCTGGATTTGAGGGGACCGGAGGATGGAGTGGAGGAAGTCTCTGGCTGAGCAGGGATAGGACTCCCTCCGATGCACCTTTCAATCAAGCTTAGCCAAGTTATCCTCATGAATATGAAATATAAGGCACAGTCAAGCTGGGGAAAAGTTGAGGGATAGTGTGTGTGTGCAGAGGGGTGTATAGACGTGAATAAGAAATAATAAAAGACTCTTTGCTTCAATGTGGAAAGTTTGGTTCTATTGTTTGCTTGATATTACTTGACAAAAATATGTTACATTGTGAGGACTCCCTTCCCACATGAAGACAAAAAGCTGGTCACTGCAAGGTTATACATTGTCTTCTGTTTTTTTACAACTGCAGCAAAGAGAAGGTTTAAATAAGTATTTTTTACCTTTTCTTTTATAGCCAAGCAAGGAAAAGGTTAAACAGAGCCGCCCGCCTCCCTAATATTCCTAATATGTATTTTGATGCATGCTGACCTGCAGTGTCTTCCTTCCTGCTTAGGCAAACATTTTTAGCACTTCCGTGTGGATTCACATGAACCCCGGGCAGCTTCTGTGCTTTCACATGGTAATTACAGCCTGCTTCCCTGGCAAAATAATAACAGTCTCAATAAGGAGCACAACACAGATGAGCTTTCTGATTTAACGCATTTACTGCCCCCCTTCCTTTCCCTCATTTCATCCAGTATCTTTTTTTTCAGATTTGTTTTGTGTTGTTGATTCATTTTTCTAACCACCCTACGCCTGCACTGCGTCTGTCCAAAATGAAGCATCCAATCTGAGGCCCCATCTGCTGAATGATCCTCTCTCGTTGCATGCATGTACACAAGCCTGTGTTTTACGCCAAGGCGTTATCAACTCCTTCATGGCCCATCTGCTCTCTCTTTATCTACCCCGTTTTCTATCTTTCTTCCATCTCTTTATCCCTGTTTCCTTGGCTCTGTGTCTCTCATCATACTTTAGTTGGCTGTCTTGATTTGTTACATTGATGCCTTTCACAGAAATGCATGCACTGTAATGTTAGTACCATTTTGTGCGCAATGGCCGTTTGAGTACAGTCCTACTGTTTTCTCCAACGCCTACTGCAATTGTTTGATGGAGAGATCTCAGTGAATACACACATCAACTGCTCAACCCGTCCTGTTCAGTGTACAAAGGAGGCAGAGAAAGGATGAGATGAGATGGGGTAAAGTGAAAGAGACGATTTGAGTCAGTGTGTTTACCCCAGACAAGGAACTGCTGAGAGGGGGGCATAACATTGCTGCCTTTTCCTGATCCCTGAGACTTCCATCCACCGTCTAACTACTAGGGAGAGAAGAAGCAATTCTGCCGCAGGAGGCAGCAAGATTGTTTCAGTGCACGTCACCAGAATTTAGTTGAGTCTCTTGCCTGGCAGCCCACAGACCTCAGGTCTCCTTCAATTGTGTGTCTAATTGATTACTTCCAATGCAATTACTCCCGTGTCACACTCAATATTTCACCACACCAGGAAGGGAGCAAGAGGGACTTTCTTTTTGAAGGACGACATTCATATTGTCACATTTGTGAGCCCCTAATGTGGATCGTGAAGAGGCACATGTGAAATTGAAGTCCGGAACGAGCCTTCAGTGGTGGTTGGTGCTAACTGATTGCTCTGTAACACCACTGTGTGACAGCGATAGTGAGACTAGTGAGAGAAACTGGTTGAGTTTTTATTCTAGGGAAACACTGGTGCTGAAATTCTGAACAAAGTTAATTTTTTTCTGTTGTGTTTATTGTTTTGCTTCACAGAGCTAACATGGCAAAATATAAAAAAAAATTACTCACTTTTGGTTAAGTGCTAGGAATTTCTATACCGTTGGCTACCTCTGCCAATTAAAATGTCTTTGTGTGTATGTGTTTGTCTCTCTGTTTAGCAAATAATACTTTACTGGACAATTTCTTTTGCTCAAAATTCCCTTGTGTCAGACCATGTTCCCTTTTCCTTTATACATGGTACAAGGTTTACTTAGTATAAGTTTAAACAACCGTTAAAGCAACCACTATTAGTGTTAACTATGGTGAAGCCAGCCGAAATTCCGACTTAGATTGATTCCACAGCACAGGTCCCCTGTATTTATAATTACTGTGTCAATTCCTTCATATATAATAAAATCACAATTTCAGACTGCATGTAAAGAAAACCTCTTAGAATGTTTGAAAGAAAATGGCTTGTGGGTTTTTTAGACGTTACCCAGAAATAAAGATCTGGTAGTACTTCATTCTATTCTGGGGACCATTTATGTATTTGTTTTTATGCATGCAAGCATGACAGTGTGTGAATACAGTAGTGTCCATATGTCTTGTATGTGCCTATTTCCAATGAATTATTAACGTTGCAACACATTCTCACCCCAAAGTGTCAAAAACATTATATCAATATACTCGTTTTACATGCATAGTGTCTTTCCAAATTAAACTTTCATCTTCACAGGAAGTTTCGGTTTACAAAACCACTGCAGTTTAGGAAAAGAGCACGATTGACATTAACTTGACTGACTAGCATTTCACAACGACTCACGTGACTAATGACACTAACAACTCACATAACTAACGACTGACGTGACAAAATGTTATTGTTATATTTTAGTTTAATATGGGATACAAACAGTGGTCTCTTAACCGGAAGTCCTGTGTTTGTTTGACCCATCTAGCTTGTGTTGAATAGTGGTCAGTTGCCCTTAGAGTATAATGATGCATCGGAATTCATTTTGTCGCATAGAGGCACTAAAGGGTGCCTAAGCGCAACGGTGTCAGACGCCAAGGAGCACTGACCAAGCTGCGGTATTCGACGCTTTGGGACTGAGAACTCGTTGTACATTGTCTAAGCTCATGATTGTATTAGGAACCAACCTAGAGGGACTCTAACTATACTCACTGATTATAAATATTGTCCAGCCCAAGTCTCCATCTCTGCCTCACCTTTTGTCAGCTAGAGAAAATACAGTCTTGCCTAAACATGACTATACCCTATTTTACCAATTTGCCTTCCAAACTGAACCGCTGCGGCCCTCTGGGAGAGTCGACTTTCACCTCATTAAAAGTTAAAGTAGGCGTGGTAGGAATTTTAATGCCAATTAATAATAAAAACAGTCCTCTCTTTTTCTCCAACATTTCCATTCCCCCGGGCTATGTCTTAGATCAGGATAAGATATGCCATAATGTAGATGTAAAAACTAGCTCAGAGACCAATAGGACGCTGTTCACTGAGTTGAAATATTGTCTAAGTTGTTGTTTTGTTGTTCAGCAAAAGGTACAGAATTAGTCTTAAGATACCTGATTGCAGTGCAACAGATCAAGTGGCTAAAACAACTTCTGACCAAGAGATATTTTTGGTCGGGGGAAGATACTGTTTGCTAATCAGAATCTAGAGATTCTACAGATGTATGAAGGTTGTTGAGTAAGACTTACTTTGCATTAACACAGTACTTCATTTGTCCATTCTCCCGTTTTCTTCTTCTTTTTTTTATGTCAACCGCAAAATTTGAAGTTTAAAATTGAAAAGTAAAAATATAATTTTTTTCAGCATTGTTTCCTTTGACGAAATCAGCACGACTCTAAGCCACACTGTCCATGTCCTTATCTGGAGTTTACCACTGCTTATTTATTCAGAACTGCAAATAAACATCTATATATATGTAAGTGTCTGTTTATGCTGTAAATTTCTAAAATGAATGGACACCTACCAGCGAATCAGGAACAAGAATATCTAGTGGCCATGGCAGAAGTGTTGTAAATGTTTTTTGGATAAAAGTGGATCTCAATGAGACAAATGACTGTATCTATAACTGGCTTTAGCTTCATAGGAAATACTTCTTAGTCGGATAAAGTCATTGTGGGTTTTGATTTTTAGGATGTGATTTGTTTACAGTTAGAACAATATAGAATATTGCACATTTTATCTTTTCAGCAGGTTAATATTTCTCTCTAAAAGTACAAGAAAACAACGTTGACGGTTGGTATATGACTGGGAGCAAACAATGGTCTCTGATGTTGGACTTAACATACTTTGTATGCCCAACTATCTGCCCTGACCTTCTTCTCTGTTGTTTTTGCTGCTATTACAGTGATACACTGATTCCACCTTAAACAAATGATTAGTGCCCCCATTGTTTTTGGCAAGAACAATCTCGCCTATCTAGTAAATCAACAACATGGGACCAATTCAAATCATGTCAATTATCTGATGTTTTTGTATTGTACATGATAACCCATTTTTACACAATTTTAGATGCAGCTCAGTTTAGCTTAAAGACCACTAGTCATCTTCTCTAAACTACTTAAATCATGTATTCAATACTTATTCCATTACTGATTGTGTGAACAGTGCTTTGTCACACTGCAGACACATCGAGACAAGCAGAAGTGTACAGACATTCACGTACAAACAACAAATGAAAGGCTTCACCCTTTTATGATTTTTTGTCTGAATTGTTTTTGTCCAGTATGTGCTGTACCTACTCCTTTTTATTTATTATTCTGTTTCAGAAAAGTCTGCCACAGATATGATTGCAGATTCTGAACAAACACTGTGATCGTCATGTTTAGTTTCTGTCACTGAATGGCTGTCATTGTGGCTTTCCCATGTCAGCGCATGGCTGTGCAGGCTTGACATGCAGTTCTTACTTTGATTCTGAAGGCCAGACTGTGTTTCAGACAGGTCTTTGATGTCAGAGGCGATCAGTGCTCATCTCAGAGGAGGAGCAAAATGAGTAGGAAAGCAACTGAAGTAGGAGCTGACTGGCAGCTCAGTGGGTCTCAAAAGCCACTGAGGAAAATGTCACTTTCTATCAACTTAGTTTTGAGGCTTAAATGGATAGGCTACCTGTGGACTTTAGGTGGTATAAAATGCTCACTGTTAAAGCTGTGACGTGTTAAATATATGAACAAGTTCTGAAGTCAGTGTATTCTTAGGTGGTTAGTGTGTATACAAGTTCTGTACTTATATATGTTGTTTGGCTTTGTAATATTTTTTTACTTTAATTTTCCATTTAACATGGTTTAGAGTGTATTGCTTTGAAAAACATATAGACTTTGCGTCCGGGATAATGGTTAATCTGTGAATCTTTCAGCCTATTGTATAAACTGACAAGAAATACAGTACACATTTAAACAGTTAGATAAAAGGCCTTAGATTTCCAGCTAAAATTTACAAACACCAATTTAAATTGAGGATTGCTTTCCACGAGTTTAAAAGAAGCAGTGCTCCCAAAACAATTTAATAACCTTGCCTCAGTGCCGACACACACATAAACACACAGATTACCCTCCGACGCTACAACTCCTCCCCTTTCTCCCCTGGCAGCTTAATAATTAATATGCTTATTTTTTGCCTCTTAGGCCAAAGCCTTGGGTAAGTGGAGCAGCTATTGATGGGGGCAGCGATGGGTAATGGGACATGAAAAGGACTTTTCCGTTCATCTTAGGTCCCCAGAGATATAGGGTGGGTGTTACTACATGCAACACCAGGCATGACTTCACCAAATAACATTTTTAAATCTTTGCCACCTCTCCATGGTACATTTATTTGTTGTGGTGCTAAACAGATCTGGCTTCCATCATTGGTATTTTTTCTGAAGCTCTGTGTTTCCACCACATCTAGCAGGTGTTGCCTCTTTGATAATGTAATTTTCCTTTTTTATTATAGTTTGTTATTGCAACAACCAGGCTGGGAGGCACATTTTATTGCCCATAAACAGAGGTCGGTTTGGTCATGGATGTGGTCTGAAAGCATCTGCTCCATAGTTGTGTTCTGAAACAATGTAATGTTGACTGACGTCAAACACCGGGTGGACAGTCTCACCTTGAGGTCAAATGTTTTTGGGACAACATTTTTAAAATGTTCACCAACATTACTTGAGAGACAGAGAGACACAGAAGTTATTTTATGCAAGAATGTTGAAAATTTGCAACGTTTTCATGGTTTGGTTCATTGGTAGTCAAATTTTTTAACTGGCGCAGAGTGTGACGTTTTATCCAATGCAATATTTTCTGTAATACACTGTTATGTCTAAACTATCCGAGATACAATTCAACTGTTTGATATGACCTTATTTTTGTATTAATTCAAATAATATTCATTAGTTTTTGGTTTCAAGTTAAGACTTTCACATAAAAAGCAGTTCACAAAGTGTCAATTCCATGTCACAGCATGAATTCATCATAAAAAACTTTCACACCCTGTTTTTTTTAAATAGCTAATGTAATATTTAATACTAAGTACTGTTGTAGTAGACTACTTAATTCCTACAACCTGAGGCCCCATCCCATCAAACTTACATATTTTAAAAACATACAAACTAGTTTGTACAATGTGTCACATTGGAAGGTAAAAGTGTTTACCTGTTCCAAAATGCTTCTTTCAAAAGAAGAATTAAAAAGCTGGCCGCTATAGAGAGGGGCTAAATGCGATCATTGTCAAATATGAGGACACACATTTTCTATTTCTATTTCTATTTAGGAAGGCATAGAAGTCACCAAAGTGCCATAAATTGTTGTGTTGTGTAAAAAATTAAAAAAGAGAGCTTAGGAGAGAGGTTCAAACTTACTTTTTCACCACTGAATGCATGGCCGTCTTAAGCTGAAGGCAGTTCATGTTTGAGTCTTGGAGTAAAAAAGGTGGACGGCAAAGTTTGTTACACACACCTTGCTTAAAACTTTGCCATGGCTCTTCTTGGGTCTGTCATGGCATCTCCCAGCTGTTGTAGTAGTGAATCATAATAAGTAGCATAGCAAGCCCCTTGTGTGACATCAGCTCTGACCCTCTGAACCCTAAAATACATATCTGACTAAAACACTTATCACAACCCTGTTTTGAAATAACAATTTAGACAATTATGTGCAGCTTTGGCAGATATGGGTTATTTATAAATGCTTCAGTTTAAATCTACTTGACAGTCTTCTGGGTCGACTTTCCCACCTTGGCTGAGTCACATCAAATACAAGTGCAGTCAGAGCCATGTTCCGTAGTGTAATACTTAATGTCTCTCAGTAGGCCTGGAAAAACAAGGCCTCATTGAATTGTTGCCTTAGCAAATAATGAACTGACTGAAGCCTGCTTCCTCTGTGGTACAACCAACATACTTGGTGTGCTTGTGGTAAGATATGCTCTCTTTCCTCTCAGTCTTTCCATCTTTTAGTTTTACCCATTCCAGAGAGCGTGGCTCATTTTAATTCAGCTGGCAGGGTGATCACACATCAGCCTTGATAAGCTAAGTGGGCCCTAAGCAGCAGCAATTGAAGGTCCTGTTTTTAAATCACTCACTTGTTTTTTTCCCCTTGTCAATAATTTTTGTCTTTTTTTGTCTCTTCCTTTAATTGTTTTCATGGTTTTGTTTTTCTTTGCTTTTAGATTTGTCTTATCTTATTGCAATATGATTTTCTCCCCTCCTCTGTCCTACCCATAATGCTCAGATTACCAGGGCTTTATCACAGTTTAAGTTGAATAACCATAACAATCCTGTCTTTCCTCTTCTCATCTTTAAGCAGATGCTTTTCCCTGCTATGTTATAATTCCATAATCCCCAAATCTCCACCATTTTTCATAAAGACTCATAGGAAACAATTGCATGAGGGATGGGCCAAATTTAATCAGCAGCCTGTGAATGCAATTATCTTGGTGGAGGAGAGGCGTATGTTTGGGGGATGGGGGCCATGGCTGGCGCCCCCATGCCAATGACTATACCTCAGCAAATATTTCAACATTTCTCCTTCAGAGCAACACAATGGAAAAAAAGGACATGTCATTACTAAGATTCGAACATTGCATTCATTTTAAAGATTGAAGATTTGTGGAAAAAAAATCTATTTTCTTATTTTGGGTCTGAAATCAGCTATTAACAGAACAGTAGAAAGAGTGGTATTATACAATAAGAGTCTTTACAAAAGACACAAAAATAAACTGCCTAATTGTTGAATGTAGAGATACAGTAGATGAGTTTTGATGTAGTGGTCAGAAAATTCCAGAAGATCCATTTGATCAGTACCTATTTCAGACATTAATACTCTGTACGCTGTAATCCATGTACAATGTCTAGTTTCTTTATCTAACATTGTTTGTATACATATCGACTCATTTTAAATTGCCTTTATAAGACATTGTGCAACTTGTTTCCCACCCAAACATTAGACTGCCAGACAGGAAAAAAGAGAGCTTCAAGATTCAATGAAATAACAGGAAGGAACAAGAGTTTTGAATTAAATGTTTTTTGCATTGAGATGGATGAGGTTGTTCATTACTCCGAAAATCGCACAGTGAGAACGTCACGTGACGCTGCGTGCTGCCTTGGCCACTCAGCCATGAATGTCAGTCACCATGTTAAAATTAAATGTGCATCCAATGTGTGGACCCGTGTGTCACCATATGCATATGCAGCGACATAGGCAGACACATAATGTGAATTCTGAACATAAGTACTATGTACTCAAAGAAATCACTCATCTCATGGCTGTGTTATTCTCTGTTCTATCTCTTATATCTTCCTATATGTTTTATTTCAATCCCCTAACTCATAACTCATGCAGTTGTTTTTGTCTTACCATGCTTCGCTCTCCGTAAACCTTTGCCAGATCTCTTTCTTCTACCAACACATCAATGCAAGACACACGCACACACACACACACACACACACACACACACACACACACACACACACACACACACACGCACACACACAGCCCACGCTGCTGCTCTTGACCGCAGTGTTTTCAGAGACAGTCTAATCCCAATGCTGCCATTTCTCTGGTGAACCTCTCGCGAAGTGCTTTTATCTAGTCAAATTAATGCAGTTGTTCTTTTCAGGTCAATAGTTAAACACATAAAAGTGCAATTACATTTGAATGGTTACCACGATTTCACTTGGGGACTGTGTTAACAGTGTTAAAATTGCATGCCGTTTGTGTGGGAGGTACTCCATCCGATGACCTTCAAGGAGATATGAAGTTTGTGATGCATGCTGCTAGACATTTCACTCTATAGATCTTATAGTAAGGAATTACTTGGATAATATGACACTGAATAGGACGTTTTATCATATTCCTGTATATGGAGAGGTAGACCAGATAGGAGAGCATTACAATTGTCAAACCTGCTTCAATATAAAAGTGTCCATTAGTCTCTCTGTGTTCCACATGGATAGAAATGTTCCGATTTGATGACATGGTCCACATGAGCCTTGTCATTTACTTTAAGTCAAAGATTACATTACGGTTTCTTGCCTGATGGCTTAGGATATGTCCATTAGAATGTAATGTTGTTGACAGTTTCTCTCTTTGAGTCTTAGGACCTATAATTAATATTTCAATTTTATCCTGGTTGTGCGATACGACATTTTCTAACATACAGGCCTTCAAATACCATCAATTGGTCAATTGTCTTAGGAGACCGCCACATAAAGTTGTGTGTCATCAGTATAGCTTTGGAAAGAGATGGAAAGAGATGACACCACCAAGGGGTGACATCTATAGATTGATGGGACCCTCCACCAATTTTAAGAGGTAAATTCAGTTTACTTTTCACATGGAGTACTGGTACTCAGCCTGAGACAAAAGTTGTTAGATGCAAATACACACATACTTTACATCTGGGATCTGCTAGCATTTCCTTGGCAACAGTGGGGACTGGAGGGCAGGGATGGAACTGTGCAGCAGCAGCAGATGATGGATGGGAGGGGAGATCACCTTTTTGTAGAGCAAAGGCAGAGATTTGCTGTCCTGACATCTCCTGTCGGCAACGGAGCAACTCAGAGCACAGTGATTGACGCAGTGCTATGTGGAAACATGGGCACCGTTCGAAGGCAAAGAAAATGTCTTCTCCTAAAGCTTATTGTTGCTTGTTTACCAATTTTGTTTATAAGTTTGTGCTTTTTCTGGAGGCGTGCTGAAGACACTTTGGCCTCTGGAGTGGGTTCATCAAATAGTTCTATTCACTAATTCATGCATCATCTATTCAACCTATGCAACCATATTCTAGACACTCTTTACATTTTCTTTCTTTCTCATTGTTTTTTCAGTAGCCATCATCTATCATGACAGATGAACAGATATACTGATGGATGATGGCTGATAAAATAGATGTCATTCATTCTCCCATCATAACATCCATCACTCCAAGTAAATTATTCTTCATCCGTCCAATCAGCATGTACAGTCTTTTTGCCCAACTGCTTACTCACATTTATTTATTTATTTCATTTATTCCTTTATTGTTGATTGGTAAGTGGTCCATTTCAGCCTGGAATGATTTTTTTCTTAGTGCTCTCACTTTTCTGTGAGAGTGCATTAAAACACTTGTATGGCCTTGTTTAACTTCCTTATAGAACTACCTTCCACTGCTGCTGGGGATGTACAGCGGGGTCTGCGCCCCAGCATTTAGCCTCTTTGACCCAGAATGCATCCTCATCTTCCCACTGAGTTTTTCCCCTCTGTTGCACTGAGCTAATAGAAGCGCTCAGCCGAAACCAAGTTGAAGCTCTCGGACTCAATGAGACAGTACAGTGGAGACCCAGTGTAAAATCCTCAGTCTCGTTGCTAGAGGAGAGGAGAAACGCCTCTGTTTCTCTGATTGGATACCTGTTTATCTACTGTAATTGCCCGACTGTTTGAGTGTCTTTCTGAATCTCTTGCTAACTCTCTATCTAACTCCTCAAGTCGGCCGATTATGTGTATATACCTCCTTCAGAGGGACTGAAGTTATAAGATAATAAGATATCGAGTGAATGTGTTTTCCTGTGTGTATTGATGGTAGTAGTTCAGAACATGGCTCTTCTTCAGTATACAATAGAATGAACATTAGTGAGGATATCTGATAAGGCAGTCCTCCAACACTGGAGCAAGTCAACCATTCATTATAGTACTTCTGTTTTCCTACATATTTCTTCATTAAACAATCCCCACAACACTTATTAATTCACTCTCAGAAACTCATTAATATGGATTTCTTTCTGATCATTGGTATGCTATTTGCCTCCCAGTCTTAATCAAACTCGTCCCCACACTGCAATAAGAAAGTAAAAAAATCACAACAAGCGATTACCATCAAAATAATTGCTTGCATACATTTGTTCTGCCTCCTTGAATTTCATATTGTTTTCATCCAGCGGTCATGTGGCCTGATATTGAAGATGGCTGTGCCTTTTGAAGTCATGCACTCATTCAGAGACACTTGGTGTTACTCTGTGGATGAAGTGGAAGGGTAGGGGGTAGTTTGGAGTAGCTGTAGCTACGTGAATAAACTAATTAAGCCATTTTCTCTACCCACTGAACAATCAACAATAGAAATTAACCATTGATCTCCCCCTGGTCACCAACTGCAAATGTGCAAGCCAAGCATTTACTGGTAATGAAAAAGCAAAGCGTGCATAAGTTTTGCACAATTTTGTAGGTATTATGTAATATTTGTTTGTAAATTATTAATATATTGGTGACGGATGATATGGGAAATACTTAAACTGTCCTAGGCAAAGTGCCAGCAGGGAGCCAATTAAACTGTTGTCCAGATTCTTGAACTTGGTCATGTCACACTGCAGATTAGTGTGTTGTGCAGTACATGTCCAAATGTACCATGTGTGCTATTTTCATTACAAGATGGTGGAGCCCTCTGGATGGTGCTGAGGGTCACTTGTGAAAGTGTTGAGCAGAGAGTGTTTTATTTTTCGGTCTGTTTATACAATTTGTTTGAGTGTGAATGCTGCTCAGGTCCAGCTGGAATCAGTTAAAAGACGTTGTCTCACAGTGCGTAAGCGACACAATGATCGCATGTAAGGACTTGGCAATGATTTTGTTGTTGTTCAGTGAAACTCAGAAAATCATAGACAAGCAAAACAATAGATTGAAGTATGCCTCAAATGGGACATTCCTGCATTCATTCATTCTTAATTTATTTATTTTTACACAAATGGCATACATTTTGAAGGACTTTCAAAGCCTATTGGAACCTATGTGAACTGTGAATATGTCTTACACATAGATTTGACTTATTTTGCTTTACACATAGATTTGATTTATTTTAGTTCCAATTTGAATGCTCATGTATCTTGCTTGAACAGGGTTGGGATGTTCTTTTCGTTTTTTTTTTTTTTCGTAATAATGGCTTTGCTTTGTCTGTTGGCTTGTCCATTGCCTTACTTTGCAGCATCTTATTGTGCAAGTAAATTTGAATTTGAGATGCGGCCTCCTCCTATCCGAGCTATATCCCTCCTGTGGTGAGAGGCAGGATTAATTTATCTCCCTAACTCCCACCGCACACGCAGAAAGAGAGCTGAGGTTATGGGGGGAGGTGGAGGGGAGTGTAGATAATACCACCACCACCACCTATTATCCAAGGAGCATCATTTAATCGGGCTTTTGTGGGACGATATTGTATTTGGCTGTTTCAGTGTGGTGCTTGCAGGGCGCCTCGTGTATGATTATGTGTCTCATCGGTTTCAGCCTTGTGTCAGTAATCTGTTTGTAAGGAGATAGAGAGCACACAAGCTCTGTAAATAATGCAAATCTGCTACTGGGCTTCACTTTGTCTTTCGTTCCTGGCATCCGTCTCTCTGTGGCTTTCTTCCATCTTTATTTGTCCCTCTTTCTTTCTTTTTCTCACTCTTTCTCACATAAAAGTCAGGATTAAGCATTTTCTGAACTCTTGCACAACAATGATCGGAACCACCCTGCATATCCAATCATTCAACAGCCTGTGTGTGTGTGTGTGTGTGTGTGTGTGTGTGTGTGGGTGTGGGTGTGACAAAATGACTCAATCCTTTGACAATCATTGTATGACAATCATTGGATGGATGATACATATTTTGATGGAGTTATGACTTACCAAAATCTTTGATGAATTATAAAATAGGGGATGCTGTCCCCTACAGGGTCTTAAAACCCAGATGGATTTTGCATTGTGATAGTAGCGAGTCATAATTGATCCTGTCCTCTAACAGCATGGGAATAGAAGAATGACAAAAAACAACAAAATCAGAGGCTGTAATAATGGCATTATGACACTGCTTTGTCCTCGCTGCCTCAGTACAACAACCATCGTCAGATGTGTGTGTCTCAACATCAGCTCCTCCCCCTGAAACCCAACCCTGCTCTTGCCCTCAGTTGGGAAGAAAGGGATAAAGTGCCTTTCCAATCTAGTGATTAGATTTAGATTTTAACACGCAATGTCTGGCCATGTCAGTTTAAGCCCGTGCCATATGACCAAAATTTCATATAGGTCATTTAATTTCCAGATAACAATACACGATATAGCACATTTTCACTTATATTTGATTAATTGTCTCCTTATAGTTAGAACCTCTGTGCAAATTTTCAATTAAGCTTGGAACAAAATAGACAATAGTAATGTAATGTCATATTTATTGGAGGACATGCTCTAGCAGTAGAACGCTCTGGTACACATGGTAGGGGTGGGACGATCAGCTGATGAACAGGCAAGCCCAGTTCTGCAGACACCAACTGCTTGGTCCACTTGCGGTAGTTTCACAGTCTGCACGGTGTGAATAAAAAAATCATGACATTAGAAAATTGTTTGCAAATTCTGGGAGTGTATTTTGGATTTTACGCTTTTATACTGGCTTTTAAATGCTCAGAAAGTCAATGGCAGACATTTTCTTTGCCATGTCTGACTATTACAATTGTTAACATACATTGTTCCTCTTGACAGCAATCGAAAATGCATTTTGGTTTATTCAAAGTAATAATGATAATTATAATGAGGTTTGTGATAACTGAAATATGAATTTTACAGTGTTTTATACACTCACGAATGAAAGATGAAGTTGGCCAAAACACAAAGTGTGTCTAGTCATTCAGCTGAAGTACATGGATGTTGTTTGTGGCATTATTCGTGGTGACACAGACCTCACGCAGTCTCCATGACTCCAGAGCTTCCCTGAGATCTCTGGCTTATTTCTCCCGTGTGGTCATCTAAGTAATGGCCTGCCTGTAAACACCAACTGTAGTGTCCAGTCTCGGATGAAATGTATTGTCAGACTCATAAAGGGATGTGTCGTTAAGCTCAAACACATATTTGCTGTTGTAGTGTACAATACCTTGTGAATTTCTTTCTCTAGTGTTTTTGGCTTGGCATTTCGTACTTTGTGTCGAATGCACCAAGCCAACGAAACCCCCATTCATCCTCAGTGTAAATTGGAAATCTTTGCAGAGGTAAGAAGCGAAGGTAGTCGCTATGTTCTTTCCTCTCCGTGATTCTTTGTCAAAGGGTGTTTCTTGCGTAAGTTGTACAAGAGGTCAGTGCTGTTTGAGTCTGTTGAAAATTTGCAAAGTACCACGTCCATGTGACGGACGTAGCCCCTCTTTTAGCTATGAGCTTTGCTGGTTGGAGTCCTTATCCTGTTCAGAATTATTACCCCTGCTCTGTGTCCCATTCACTCTCCTTCATGTTTTTTTTGTGTTGCGGCCTTCATGCACATGTTCTGCCTGCAGGACGCATCCGTGTCGTATCCGAAAACACAAAGCATCATTCAAATGATGTAAAATATGAGTGTGATTTGCAACACAACGAAAAAAACGTTAGAGCATCATTTGAAACGAAATCCATTTTACTATCATCACTCGACGTTGTATCCCACAACAGTTGTAAGTAATAAAAATTAAGAGGGAAAAAAGAATTGTCAATTAAAAATCACATTAGGAGACTGGTAACAGGATTGCTGAATTAGTTGCATCCTCCAGGCAGAAACAGTTAAGTACCAAGGAAGCCCTGTGTTATCTGTATTGACTGTGTGATCTCTCTCTCTCGCTTGTCCACAGAGATCCTGAGTGGAGGTGTGTATGTTGACCAGAACAAGTTCCTGTGTCATGCGGACACAATCCATTGGCAGGATATTGTCAAAAACCCTCGGATGCATCCTGTGGTGGTACCCACCAACAGCAGTGTCGCATGTAAGTAACCCAACAAATACAAATGTAGAAGACATGACCTCTTGATTTGACTTCAACCTTTTTTTTTAAAGGAATGTTTTATTAAGAGCATTTCTGTTTCCCCTCACTCAGATGTTCATAGTCATTCCCATCTGGAAGCTGCCCAGTAAATAATCACTGCCGTTAATGCTTAGAATAGCACTTACCTATTTTATTACACTTCTATACAGAATTATTATAATGGATATTTTTTTATATGTGTATTAGAATTGATGCAGCACAACAAGAGATCTTGCTTTTTTTATTCCACACTTTCTTATTCATCCATTACCCACAATGCAATTTGACCACCAACAGTTTGGCTAAAGACCACCGATGTCTGGTGCTTGTTAGCAGATAATGTAGCATTAGATGTTTGCCTCTAGCAGAGATGAGCAGCAGGCTGAAGAGGACTGTTATACTCACTTCTTTCTACATACCACCAGATTTTTGTCATTGTCAAACTTGTAGTTTTTAGCGTCAACCGGCTCTGCCTTAAGCAATGTCACTTTATCAGATTTTGCACAGCTCCCTCTGAAGACACAGAAGACTTCATACAACTTTTTTGTCACATTTTCAGTAGCACTCCCCAAGACCTGTAGACCAGTTTGCTCAATAGCACTTCAGCAGTGCTAATGAGAAGGTGGTGATTGCTACTCTTTCAGTTTCTCCCACATACTAACCCTGCACCCAATGCATTGCTTTCCCAAAGATTTTGACATTTTCCTCACTGCCAGTAATTTAAGGTCTAATTCTTTCTTCTCTTCAAACAGTCACAGTTTTGCACCTTTCAATTTCTCTCACATGCCATTTCACATATTTCTTAGGTGTTGAGGCAGTGTAACTTGCTGATAGAGAGAGCTCATGACTACATATGTGATGACTCATTTGCAGTAAACAATCTTGATCGAAAGCATAGTTAGCTCTACCTGAAGGTTCCTGAACTCAAACCTACAGGACTGTGAGCATACTGACATATAGGCTTTAAAAATGATAGTTAGGTTTTTACATGCCTTTTATAAGGCAGCATGAGCCGGTAAGTTGTGACAAGGGAAATGGTCCAAAGGATACCCTCTTAACCTGCTACGTTGACAATAAGTAACGAGTTTGAGCAGCAAAACATTGTCATTATAAAACCACCTCTTGACCCAATTCTGTCACTCTGCTTACCAGAACAAACCATAATGATTGCTTGCTCACATCACTTTAATGGCCCACTGGAGCTTAAAGGAAGACATGTTAATAAATGCTTAGAATTATGAAAAGATTTAGTAGGATAAAATAAACATACTTAATCCGTCAAGGGGAATCATGGTTGAGGTGGCTATCAGTGAAGTAAAGATGCAAGTCACCTCTTCTGACCCATTCACTGATTTAACCTCTTAACACACACTGCTTTTGTTATAAATTTAATGCTCAAGCTGTTTGACATTTTAATCTGTTGTTGTGTTTTTCTTCTTTTCTTGAAGCTGTGTCGCCTCTCTGCAAATACATAATTACACAATAATAAAACGCATTATCATTATGGAAGAAAATAAAGAGACAGTCTCTGCACATGCCTTTGGATTTCCTCTCACAGCACTGGCTGAAGGCTCCAAATGCAGATTAAGAGCTCCAAGCATTGATATTCTGCTCAATCACCCTCCTCCCTGCAGCCCCGTTAGCCTTGGTTCGACCCTTACTCCTGTGCAAGTCTTCTACTCCGTCAAAAGATCAAAGGTCTCCAAACCTGTAATCCACAATTGAGAACATAATCTTCTTCGGGGAGACACAAGATTTACGCTGTTATTACTTGTGACTTATTTGTGCCACTGTTGTTGTGTTCATTGGTTCTCTTCTCAAAAACAGGACAGGTTTTTGAATCCATGCCCCGTTTATTCAGTTGAAAACCTGGCATCATGTCTTTTACTCCACACCAGCCCTGACATGGCAGGATTCTTGACATTTTAACCTTAGGGGCTGTTTTAAGAAAGCTGTAAAAGATTATGGGGCAGGAAGAGAGCTGGACAGGTTTATTCTAGGTCACTGAGAATTTATAAGATGAGATGGGGAAGACCTTGAACACTAAATGAAAACTCTTTGTCTTGACTTCACAGGGCGAACAGAGATATAACTTAGAACATCTGAGATTTTGCATACTTGGCGCTGTCAGACAACCACTTATGGCTGGGTGACATTTGTATTATGATCCTGTTTGTGTGCTGCTTTTCATACAGTCAAAGCTGTCGACCTCTCTTTCTCAAGCATTGTCAAAGTGCTAGTTTGAGGGGAACAGACTGTAGAAGCAGAGAAAAGCATAGGGGCAGACTGGAAAAAGACAAAGAGCGACAGGGATAGACTATAAGTGAAAGAGAGCCACAGAAGAGTGATGAATCAGCGAGGGGTGGATTGAGGATGAAAGAGATGAAATGTGTGGTGAAGAGGGGCACAGACGAGGAAGAAGAGAAGGGTAGAAGATGGAGAGGATTGTGGTGGGGAATAGAGTATCGATGCTAATAGCTCTCATCTGGAGAGGCTGATGGACAGAGGACAGCACTTCTGCACTTAGGCTCACTTCCCCCGCAGTCAATTACTAGACAGTCAATTAAGTCCTCCAAAAAAAAACCGAAAAAAACCCAGAAAGGCTCTGAGGGTAGGATGCTGCTTTATTCATGTGCTTTCTGCTGCTTTTCTGCTTTTATCTCAACCTAGTGTGTGATGGTGTCATGCTGGGCTGATTTAGAGTAGAGTCACATATTTACTTATTTTCACAAAACAACCTGTTATTTATGTGTTTTATGACTGGAACAGCACGTACAATTCAGAGGGGCTGTGCTGTTATTAAAAGATGGCAAGTTTCCTCATCTTTGTTGAATAATAATAATAATACCTGTTAAATATCAGTTGAAGTGAAAGCAATCAGTTCGTAATTACAAGGGTAACTGTCATTTGAATAGAATTAATTAATGAACATACCATCATCATACAGTATAATTAACCACAAAGCAGTCCTGTAATGTATTCAAGCACCTACGTTTCTTGAAGATTACCATATTCCAATTATAATGATGATAAAGCACTCAAAAGATGCTTGAAATGCACTTAAAATGAAGCACACACAAAACACATGCCATGTACTTAAAGGGGAACCAAAGGAACACCTACATCCTCACTTTGGATCAATTTGGGCTTCAGTGGAGTGCATGATGGCAGACAGTCAGCTAACCACCTTTAGCCCATTTTAATATTCAGCTAATATGGATTTTGAAGGCTGATACTGATCATATTTTGTGAATAAGTAACTGTTTGCCAATGTAAAATGCCAATCATCTCTTTCCTTGAACTTGTGTGCAGGTCAAAAGTGCAATCGTTCCTGTAATGGTCGTTGCTGGGGACCCAAAGGGGACCAGTGTCAGAGCTGTAAGTACATCACTATTATTATGGCCTTTTATTGGTTTGCTCTCAAGCACATCTAGTGTAGTTTTAGAAAGGCCTTCACAGCATGTCATGTTTATGCACATAGATGATCTAAACACATTTATATGGATTTAATGTTTTTGATGGTTACATTTTATTTTGTTTAGTAACACCCTTTGTATATGCGCTACTGCCTTGTTTTGTTCGATCTACAACCATATGTTTTTCAGACACTAAAAACAGAACGGAAATTATTATGATACTAACATGTTTGATTGTGAGAAAGCTGGCTTGTTTCAATATAAGGGTATGACTGCCTAACTAATGTGCTTGTGACATTTATGTGTCGAAGCTTCAAATCAGGCAACTCAAGTAACTTACTGTAGGTCAAGAATGGCATTTATGTGAATGTAGCCACTAATGTTGTTAAAGTTGCAGAATCATATTTAATTGACCTGCCTGGAAAAATGTAATCCATAGTGCACTATATATTTGGTAATTAATATGCCTTTCATGATAAATCACATAAAAGCATTTGTTGAAGTTTGTATTCATTTTTATTCCATTCTGATGGGTTTTGACAAACCCCAACCAGAAGAGTAGCTAATTTTCTGACTATAAAATTAGTTTGATCATATCTGAAGCTTACTGTGGCATCTGCCACTCCGAGATGAGATCAAATTATGATGGTGGTCCCTCCTTTAAAATATGATTAATTATTATTTCCAAATCTAAAAGAAATTGGCTAAAACTCCAATTGAACCATAAAAAAATCAATATCAACTAAAATGATTTACAGACAAGAAAAAATAATCTTACACTTACCTATACAGCTTGGTAATTAACTCGGATGTCATCTCTATTTGTTTTTTTATTAATTTGCCTTCTAAAGCTCTAACTGTAACTGCAATATCATAATCCATAGGCCTCCAGGTTGAAAGCATGGAATGAAGGTATCTTGCCGATTCGGAGTCATTTTTACATAAAATGGAGCGTAACGTTAGTGCAGGCAGAGCACTGAAGTTGCTTGTATTGGCCGATTGCCATCAGCTGTTAGCGTTCACCATGATTGGCTCATTCACAGCTGTGTGGGTTTTTATGACACAACAATCATATTCACGCACATGCACAGAAATTATAACCTTACACTTTCAACTATTACTCTGGTGATCATGCTCATGCCAACTCATTAGCATTTGTTGGAAGTAATATTGCTTTTACTTTCATTATTGAAGGTCTTGTGTTTCATAGGGCAAAGGAAAATATGCAATTCTTAGCATTGTGTGGATGTCTTTCGAACAACTTCTGATTGTGTAATGCCATTTATAATATCTTGGCTGACATTTACAAAGGAGGAACGCTTGACTTTTTCTTTTTCATTACATCAGGAAAATTGATTTACATCTTAAAAAAATGATCAATGAAATTTTAAGTAATACAAGCCTTTTTAAAGCCTGTTTAAGTGTGTTAAAGTATTGCTGACTTAAATTAACCTATTTAGTCCCAGTTTATGTTACTTTACTAATGAAATTCATAGTGAGAGAATGGTAGTTTGTAAGTTTCAGCCTTGTAAATGGGCCAGCTCTGGACAGGTATTCACAAGCCCATAATGGCTGTGGAAATACCACCACCTCCAGCACATGCACACACATATCAACACCCAACAAGATCCCTAGACTCCCAACACATCTTCCACAAACCCTCCTGCTAGGGCCTCCCATTCTTCATACTAGCTCAGGCAGCTGGGAGAGAGTGTGCGAATGATCCACTACTGAGTTTATCAGCAGGGAGTGGGTATCCATGTTATTCCCTCTCCTTCAGTCATTTTCTTAGGCTTTCAATTCTCAGTCAGTGTCGCTCTGTCAGGCTCCACCGACTTTGCTGTCTCTATATGCCTGTTGTACAGTGTACAACACATACTGTATATGTAGAAGAGCAGGTATTAGAGCTGCAGGCCACAGACCACCAGCTGACTTAAACCAAGGAAAAAAAGAAATAAAATATAATAATTTTGCTTTTGCGCTTCCAGGTCACAACAGTTCCTCTAAACTAAACCACAGAAGAGGTTGCTTTTCATTGCCTTGTTGTGGGGCTCCAGCACTATGTGTTTTCTCAAAAGCCCCAAATCTTTTAGTTTTTAAAATACCTTCAACGTCATTTCCCCCCAGTCTCTTTGGACTGGATCGGCAAATTAATGCAGCAAAAGTTCAATTACTGGGGAACTATTGCCCTCTATGTCCACTCTAGCATTGTCATGTGGTGTTGTTCTATGCTATGACTACTACCATGCTATGTTTTGTGTAACAAAAATAGGTTTGAAGATTAGTGATGCAGCTTAATACCAAATATCTATCCTACCTATGTAGGCCAATGCAACTTAAAAGTAATAATATTAGACATGTTTTGCCTGTTTTTAGGTGGCAAATTATTCATCCAGTTTCAGAATGATGTGGACAGTTGGAGAACAATTAGATAAAAAATGGAATGTTGGCTTGAGAGGAATTTCTTTTCTTGGCAACTATCATTTCTTTTCCCCCAAATGATAGACATATTTTTTGGCATTCTATTATCAAATGGCTTTAGAAATAGTGCATATAGCTGCCGTAAATGGGAGAAAAAAAAATTCCCTCTCGATTTGTGAAATATTTATATGTAGGTAATTTTAGACACTTCAACAAATGATGCTGGTGTTTTTCCTGAGGACATACTGCATAGCCCAGGAATTATAAGCCAAAACATAAAGTAATTTATATATGCCCAAACCATGCTGTCCCTGGCGGTAATTTTGTTACTTACTACCTTTCAGGGAGGTCAAGATGTTGCTAACATTCCATATACCTTTGAGAAATATAAACTTTAAGTCAGGAAGGGCATCCAGTGTAAAACCTTTGCCAAATCAAATATATATGCGGATCATAAAATCAGATTTCCATACCGGATCGGTCAAGTCACGGGTTACCAATTAGATGGAAATATATGGTCCTCTATGGTGAACCCTAACGGGAACAGCTGAAAGAAGAGGAAGAAGAAGAGTTGAGAAATATATACTGCATGCATACGCTTTAGTAAATGTACTACTGTAGTTTCTAGCTAGTTTCTAACACAATTGTTGGCATATCCCGTAGTATCACTTAGCACTGTGGCAAAGATAAGGCTTCAGTGTCTACTATCACTCATGCTTTGACATCCAGCACACCGAGCACTGAAAGATCCGTTACACACTGTCAATTAAAGTTTTTCTGTTTGCAGCCTTTGATAAGTAAACTAACCAACAGTATAACCTGCTGAAAATGTGGCAATCTATAAGCAGTTCATATGAAAAAGTGTGAAGTCATCCCCCTTCTGTCTGCAAATGTATCAATCTGTCACAGATCCTAACAATCTGTTTCTACAGATGTCCAGCCATCCATTTTTTATCATCGCTCACTCTGTGTCTAACACACCACTTCACCATTCCCGTGAAGGCACACACACGCAGGGAAGCTTGATCTTTAACATGAACAAGTTTGGCTTTTCTGCAGTGGAACAGAACATACACAATACAATTAGTACTGTACCACACACCGAAAACTTCACAACTCTCCATAAGAACAGCATGTACATATTCACGCAGACGAAAGAGCACTCACGCACATTTTTCCGTTTCTCCTTTAAGTCTCCAGTTTGATTGTGCTAGCCTCGCCATCAGTTTCCTCCCCTCTTTCCATCACTCTGTGCACAGACCACTTCATCTATGCCTTCCAACCCTGGCATGTCTCATCTTATTTGTTCTGCGGTCGCGATCTCATTAAGATAATGAGAAATGAACTGTTTGACCAGGACCTGTTAACAACACGTCACAGACCGAGCCTCGATAAGCCCTGGCCATGTCTGTCTGCCTCCTTTATCGCACCATCTTCATCCTGTATGTCATGATTCATAATTCTACTTCTCTTTCTACCTCACAACCGTCAATTATATTGCGCTGAAATACATGGAATGAATAAGTGTGAAAATGTCAAATGAAAGACCAATTGGACCATACCAAAGATGTTTTTTGTGACATTTTCATGAATACATTTCAAAATCAACAACAAACAGCAGCTTTTGGTGACCTCAGCAGGAAAGTGGAAATACTCAAGAAGTACATTGCAATTCAACACAATTAAAAAAGTCACAGATTTATAACAAGCCAAAGTCTATAAGTAGATCTACAGATGAACATAGCTTATTCTACAAGTTAAATCTCAAGTGTCTGAGGGCTGTTGAAATTTGTTTCTGAAGCAAGCATCATCATGAGTACTCTTATTAAACCCAAATTGTTTCAGTATCAAATATCAATCATTTTTAAATCTCTGTTTTAGTCCTTTACAGAGAGCAATGGCTGCTCAGCTTGGCTTTATAGCTTCCAATGCATTCCATTGATGACTATTTCCAATGATGCCAGTAAAGGCAAAAAAAAAGTAAGCTTGCAGTTTTCCCAAGAAAAATGTGCTTCTTTTGATCTTGAGCAAAACACCTGCCATGACATAGTTGCACTACGGTCTGTCAAGTGCGGCTGACATGCTGGACTGCAGATCCCTGAAGCTCCGCCCTGCTGCTGCACAGAGTACTATGTGCTTTTTTATTCCAAGTTCATACATATTGGAACGTGTCGCTTTTCCAAATTGCACAAATTCGAAGAAGCACTCCATGGGGTCCCCAGCAATACACCCGCCAAGTGTGAAGTGGAGCGGATCAGCTGGTCCCCGAGATATGTGAAGAACACAAGAACATATAGTCAGAAAGAGATTCCTTGCTGTATAATTAGATATCAAATCATGCTGACTGCCAGAAGGGAAGTGCCAACTTTAACCAATGCATTTGATCAATATTGTATAGACATTCCCTTATTTTAAAATATGGTTCTATTGAAAATGAGGAAAAGAGGGTTTTGACAATCTTATATATCATAAAAAAGAGAGGGTCTGTGACTCAAACAGTACGTACGTTTTTGTAGATTCAAAGACAAATTTTGCTAGTTATAGAAGTGTAGTTTCCATTGCAAAAAAAAAAATCCATATTCATTCATGAAGCTCCTTTGGAAACCAGATGTGAAAAAGCACATTTTAGCTCATTTAAATGGGAACTGAAAGGCAGTAGTTCCTGTGACTGATGCTGCTGTCCACAACCTGCTCAAATGGAAGCTTCCAGGCATATTTTATGAGATGGATTCCTTTTGTATATGTCGTCGCCAGCATGTTTTTTTTCTTAAAGTGTAAGTTTAAAGCCAAATTGATCAACAGTGTTGCGTCTCTCGCCTGGCAAGGTCATTTATTTGACAAAGTGTCTTTTGAGTAAAGTAGGCCATTTCATTTTAGCTCAAGCACTGTTAATGGAATGCCAGTGAGGGTACGTAAGGCAAAGAGTGAAGCGTGTGTGTGTGTGTGTGTGTGTGTGTGTGTGTGTGTGTGTGTGTGTGTGTGTGTGTGTGCATTTGGCGGGTTGTCTGTGGCTTGTATCAATCACTGTGATAATATCTCGTCACCACAGTGCCTAAAGGGAAACACAGGACACTGCACAAAGAATGTGCATCCACACACACACACACACACACACACACACACACACACACACGCACACACAAATACATGCACATTCCCGCCCCAGCATTGTACGCTAACATTGCTATTTTTCCCACAAATGAGGAATATGACAACTAACTATTTCAATCTCAGTTATAATATCTGTGACTAATTTACTTCTCTCTCACCAAATCTGAAAGAAGCTGAGTTATGCAAAAAATACATTCTATTATTTTATTATTTTATTATATACAGTCAAGGACGCAAGAAAGTCAGACATCAGCGCATGTTGTTTTTCCTCAGAAAAAGGAAATGGATCTAGAATTTTGAGGCAGGATGGAATTTGATGAAATTATAAACTTACAAGTTATGTCATAAATGACTGATCTATGAGTGACACGCCCAACACTGGTGTGGAGGCAACATATAGCACCAGTCAAGCCACTATGCTTTTTTATTTTACATAGTACAGTATATTTATTTTATCTTAGTGCTATGCAATGTATATCTCGTGCATGCTTTTTCACACGCCCAGTTGCACCGTGGTGGCAATGTAATCTCATACAACGGTTGTATGTTACTCCACATGTTTTGTGCGTTTTCCTCCTAAAGTCCAGCAACAGGTGTCAATGTTTTTTCTCAAGTCTTCACAGGAAACAACTTAGTTAGGTTTATGCAAGAAAACTACTTGGTTAGGTTTAGGAAAAGATTGTGAAATACTTACAAAACTACTTAGCTTCCCTTGTGGTAGATACAACATGATAAACTGCCCTCACGGGTTCCCTTGCAGTGGAGAACATGTGATGTAGTGCCCTCTATGGTGCCCCGTAGTGAAAAGAATGTGTGTTGCAGTGCCTTGTACGTATAGGCTCCCCTACATGCTAGAAGATTTTCTTTGCCCCAGTGCCCCACCTCATGTAGCTGGTGTCTTTATATCTGTTTAGCTCGACAGCCTGAGTCAGCAGCAACTGTATTCAACTTTTTGTTGTGTTCATTTCACAGCTTTATCCATCCCTAATATCTTAAATAAGACTTTCGAGTTCTGTCATGTTGATCCCACTACTGACACTCTCCTATATATATTAACATATGTCTGTCAAGAAGCGAGGCACCCAGGGCATATAACAGCACATATGACTACGACAGACTTGCGAGGAAAGGGTGGAAATACGTCCGCCATGAAAGGAGGATAGTACACTGAGTCAGATAGGAATCACCATGTCTTTGTCGAATCCAGCTGGAGACCCTCAGAGGAGCATGAAGGGAGACTGACACTTGATTGAAGATAGCTAGTAGGTGGCAGTGATGCTGGCTTCAGTTGAACTTGCCCGCACACATACATACATTTTACCAGGCGGTTGCAATCCATGTCAAAGTTTGACTAACAGACTGGCCATCCAGCAGTGTATCCAGTATCTAGCTGTGGAAGAATATGATTGATTAGATACATTAATAACAGTAATTTCAAGTTGCCATTAACCATGTGAACTGGGTATCCTGTTATATGATATGGCTATTCTCTTATTTTCTGTTTTTTTCTATATCTGTCAATCCACAGTAACTAAGACAGTATGTGCTGAGCAGTGTGACGGCCGTTGCTTTGGTCCCTATGTTAGTGACTGCTGCCATCGTGAGTGTGCAGGTGGCTGCTATGGACCGAAGGACACAGACTGCTTTGTAAGTGAACACACACACACACACACACACACACACACACACACACACACACACACACACACACACACACCACACACACACATTTAATTTACAAACAAATTACATAGTTATATCATACCCCCCTCCAAAAAAACAAAACATGTCCTGAACATTAATTTCCTGTTTTTCACAAACCTGACACAAGTTACTCGCGACTTTTAACTTACTTTACTTCAAGGAAATCTTCAAAAGGATTTATTCCTTCCAGACTCATCTTTTTTCCGTTTTAAAATGCCACTTGTATGGCAAATATCATTAAATGACATTTCATTCTCAATTGTACCTGACATGAGTGTCATTTTTAAATACAGACTTCACCAGCCTCCTCTCCATTTTGGCTCTTAGGCGGGTGCTTTATCAGTTTTATTTTCAACCCTCTACATGTTAAGCCCGTTTCTGCTTATCACTTATGGAACTCCTCAAGTTCTTGTTCTTTTTTTGGCTCTTCTTGAGTCTTCACACTTCATCTTTTATCATATGCAAGAATGGATGAATCAAGAGGTCGTTTTGACTTTGATTTTGCCGATCCCAGCTAACTTTGGGCAAAGGTCCATCAATTGGTGAAGGAGCATTATTGCAAGGCTTAACCTATATAGACTGAATGAGGTGGCCTTTGCAAATGGTTTTGCATTTTTACTGTTTTTTTTAAAAAAACATTTCAGTTCAACTTTGCTTTAACTGTGTCAATACACAGTTGTTGTCCACCATTGGCTAAAAACATATTTTAGGATCAGATACCTGCTGGAAAAGGTCGATCAAACTTGTCTAGGGGGCAATTTCATTGGGTGCATGCAGATTGTTTTCCATCTGCATGATTCAGTAATGTCATCTGTGGGCTCGCCCTCTGTATTCATGTTACAGTACCACAGGGATAAATGAGAGATTTATTTTTTGGCTGAAATCCCCCTTTAAGTAAATAATCTAAATACTTGTTCCACCATCATGTGTGCTGTGTGTGTGTGTGTGTGTGTGTGTGTGTGTGTGTGTGTGTGTGTGTGTGTGTGTGTGTGTGTGTGTGTGTGTTTGCAGGCCTGCACCAACTTCAATGACAGTGGGGCATGTGTGACCCAGTGCCCCCAGCCCTTTGTCTACAACCCCACCACCTTCCAACTGGAACACAACCCCAGGGCGAAGTACACCTATGGAGCCTTCTGTGTCAAGAAGTGTCCTCGTAAGTCTTACTGGACACACACACACTCACACACACACACACACACACACACACACACACACACACACCTGCTTTACTAGTATACTTGTGATGATGTTACACTGATTCCACCAAACCCCTTCATGGCTACCCTAACCCTAAAGATTATCCCAATCCTAACCACAGCCTTAACAGACTTAATTAATATAGATTGCTTTTCATGCTAAAGCAATGTATTTTTTTTTTCCTTTGGCAAATACATATGTGACATTGAGGTAAAGTTTAATAAATTCAGAAAAGACATTGAATTGAACCATTACTGCCGTCTCTGAGGATTAGGGAAACTTGATTAGTTGAAACATGAGCATGGTATAGAAAACAACTACAATGCTGAAAAATGCACATGTATCATAGCACATTTGTCAAAATAAGCCGCTATATTATGTTTGCATAATGCCAGTATAATAATTATCTCTTAGCAAAGATCATAACTGTGCATTCTCACACACACACACACACACACAAATCATCTACATTTTCATAGACTGAATTTTATAGACTATACTCACACATGCATACGGAGTGCATTGACAGCAGCAACTACAGTTATGCTCTTTAATTTAAATGCCTTATTTGCATTTGAACACTGGCAGATATGTTTTGCCATGAACAAGAACAACGATTAGAGACTTGAGACGCTTGAATTACATTTACTTCTTAATCCTCTCATAACCATATCATTTTTGCTGGTAGATCACATATACAAAACAACTATTGTATAAATGCAGCTTGTTTTATGATTTTTTGAAGATAACTGAGAGATAGAGAGAGAGAGAGAGAGAGAGAGAGAGAGAGAGAGAGAGAGAGAGAGAGAGAGAGAGAGAGAGAGAGAGAGAGAGAGAAAAATAGATATCTCTCTTCTATGCCTATCTTTGTGAGTATCAATTTGAGTTTTGGAACTCGGGAATGAGAACATCTTACAAAGTGAGGACATTGTCGCTGGTCTTCATTTCTACAAAGGGCTATTCAAGTTCATCCAAAATCCCCCATGGGGGATTTGGGTTGAGATGTGTTGCCTGTCTAGATATTCAAGTGGACACAAGGGAATTGAGGATAGAAGTTCAAACCCTCACAGCTCCATGTTCATGATGATCACAAGGTGGTGGGGCTTTGGGCTGGCGCAATGTATTTTATATGATTATGGCATTTGGGCAAATAGTTTTTATTATTTTCTGTGCTGATGGGTATTTTGCTGATTCGCCATGATCCGTGCATTCACCTGCATGCTCAAGCTTCTTCAAACTATAGCAAAATGCTTGGCCATTGTCACTGAAGAGGCACTTTAAGCTTAGCCCTGGTTGAAATGTGGCACGGATGTGGAATGACCTTACAGACTTATCAATATGGGCCATGACATGCAGAGAGGGGGTTATGGAGGAGGCTGCCTCTATTATAGATACAAGGCTGCTGAATACTTCCTCCACGTAGCAAAGCTTTTCTGTAGTTTGCGGGTGATACCAGTGTGGTCCATTTGCTCAATACCTTTCAATTGTTTATTGCATTTGGCTACGGCTCTTTGCAGAATAACAAGACCACTGGTTTGATCCGCATCATCATCATCATATCTCCTCTTATTTTTTTGCGACATTGTAAGTCTTGGTATTACTTCTTTGTTCTGTGACCACTACCCAGCTAACCATCAACTGCTCACCATGCCCACAGCTATTTGTGGACACCCCACACTGTTCCCAACATCAGTGAAAAGGCCAACCAGTGGGAGGGAAGTGGGACTTTTAACCATTTAAACGTTAAGTGTGATGAAAGTAAGTCCCTCACGGGCCGTTATAAAAACAGTATAAGTCATGGTTGTGTGCATAGTTTTTACCCTGGTACGTTATTTTAACACAAACCAAGAAGTTTGTTCCATCTGTAACCAAGTATTTTTTGTTGTCTAAACCTAACCAATCAGTTCACAACGTTAATCTAGTGTCATTGTGCGTTTTTGCATGCATTTACAAGGGTAATATGAAACTATTTTTCTGGCTCAGAAATATGTGGCCTACCGTCTCATTTATATTTTAGTTATGATTAGTGACTTGCCAGAGCCTACAGACAGCTATGTATATGAGCTTCTTTTTTCCCTACAGTGTGGGTTGGTCATCCAACTGATTAGAGCCTTTTAGAAATGAAACACGGTCAAATAAAATATTCAAGATAACAGAGACACAAATTGCGAGTTGCACGGGCATGTAAAAATGACTTTACTTTAATGATTATGTCACTGATTAGTAAATACCTAAGATTGATTGTATAATTAAACATCAATTTCATCAAATATTTAAATTGCATGTTAAAAAAATCCAAACATTAAAGTTTTATCCTTTAATGCAATTCTGGAGCGCCTCTGTCACACAAAGTGAATGAAAGTGACTTTCAACACTTTGTTCTGTGATTGCTTACACCAAGTGCCACTTATTTTACTGGATGTCCCTGTGTGACAAACAGCAGCCATCTGTATTTGACATTTACGGTGAATTGTTTTTCAGATAACTTTGTGGTGGACCATAGCTCCTGTGTGAGAGCATGCCCCAGTAACAAGATGGAGGTGGAGGAGAACCGCATTAAGATGTGCATTCCATGTACTGACATCTGCCCGAAAGGTAAACCACAAACAGATGTTAATATATTTCTTCTTCAGTAATTCATTAAGTTCTCATTTATTTAGAAATGTATGAGGTTGTTAAAGTATATCATTATTGGTTAATATCGGGCATGCTATGCGTGGGTGTAGCATCTGAACATCAATGAATCATTGTCACATTAATTCTGAGGTTTTATTTTTGTTAAATACAAAAATGTCACCGATATGAGATGGAGACTTGCAGCTCTATCGTCCGTGGACACATCTGTTTTTAGAGTATTAATACAAAAACAATATTGTGCATTGACAAATGCTGTATAGATATACTCGATATAACAAAAGATTCTGCCATTGCATAACTTTATATCTAAATTGTTTCATCATGTTGGCATTATAAAAACATTTCGTCAAACTAATGCATTTTGCTTTCTAACTTTGTTTCTCACTTTGTGTTCCAGCGTGTGATGGCATCGGTACAGCCAGCCTACAGGCAGCTCAGACAGTGGACTCCAACAACATTGACAAGTTTGTCAACTGCACCAAAATCAACGGCAACCTGGTGTTCCTTATCACCGGGATCAAAGGGTGAGAGTTTAGAACATTTAGCTTATCACAATGTTAAAAGAAGGGGTGAAATACTAGAACTGTCATCATGTTTTGTGCCATGTCCTGTCTTAAGAGTATAACTTTAAATTAAGGAAATCCTGGATTAACAATGTTAAAATTGAATATGTTAATCAATATGATTAAACTAAAGCTAAATTGGAATTATTAAAAGTTAATATTGGGATAAGATAATATCCATATATTTCGTTGAAAATATACTTATGGTTTCAGCAATGTTCTTTTTACTCTCAGCTCAATCAAAACCTCAGCAAATACATTCTGCATGAATACCTTTGGGACCAAATACATTGCAAATATTCATGGTTAGATGTGTTTTTTTTTAAATTGCTCAAGATAAGAGTGTCGCCTTAAAGTCCAGATTTTTTTTTTTTTAAATGTAGGCGTGTTGTTAATTGTCTGAATGTATAAATAATGGTACCAGTGTCAATGATGGCAAGTGGGAAATGAGTATGCTGAAAGTCCCTTGAGAGTAAGAAGAGTGCCAGTAAATGTATAAGCTCATATATTTCTCTATGGAGCGTAAATAAATGTGGCCTGTGTAGAAGTACTCTAGAAGACATACTACACAGATAACACGGCTTACTGATTTGATCAGATGTTCTTAATTGTCCTGTTCTATATCTGGGTGAGCGCAGGTAATTTGCCATTGCTGTGATTAAGAAGCACATGGCTTATCTACATAGTTTAAATTTCAGATGCTATGATCTTTCCATTTTTGTTTGTGTTATTCTGATCTCCAATTATCATTCAAAGGGATGTGTATCACAACATTGAAGCTTTGGACCCAGAAAAACTCAATGTATTCCGCACCGTTCGGGAGATCACAGGTGAGGAATATCACTTGCAGAGCATACATCCCTGCACATACATACAAATTAATAAGCAAACAAAAAAAATGTGCTCTTCACTTTATCCCTGCTTTTGCGCCACATATAGTGTGCATATATAATGCTTGTGTGTATCTGTTTGTGTATTTGCACAAGTCTACCTCCCCTCCTCCCCCTAAGACTGCCCACACCAAGGACAGACATTGCAGCATAAGATGAATATCAGATGAGTCTTTCAATCTCCTCTGTATCTCTACTCCTTCTCCCTCGGGGAGTCCCTAGCCTTGAGCCCCACAGTCCCAGCTCTCCCTTCACGCACCATGAAGAAAAGATCCAGAACATGTGGTGCGCATCGTTAATCCTCTAGCTCCCCTATGACATCAATACTTCTTAGCTGCATGTATACTGTCATTTCTCCAGCCCAGATATTTGACAATGCCATCTGAAAGAAACCTTGCATCTCCAATGTGACACTCCCTGATGAAATGAGAAAATATTGCTGTTGAAATATTGTTGGTGACATTTTTGACTCATTAACGGGGTTACAAAAAGCATATGCTTTATGAACAAGTATCCCTCTCTCTTCTTAATGGTGCTAAATACAATATTGGGAGTAATCGTCTCTCATTGGCTCTCAAGATGGCGACGACTGAGCCGGCGTTTGGCAGCTAACTGTGCTAACAGCGCTAACAGTAATACAAAGCTAACACTGTTTACCTGGGAGGGAACCCGAGGGTGGGTGCCTTGCTTCTGTGACAATGCTGTATGAGTACAGTGCAGAGCAGCGGCCATGAGCTAGCAAGTGGGGCACTCTCGCATCCACGAACATGCACTGAAAGAACCTGGGGCCAAACTGACTATGCTAACAAAGCAGGGAGAAAGCTCAGTTAAAACACACACAGAGAGCGACTTCATTCTCTGCGCAGGTAGATATTACTCCACATATTCACGTAGCAATTAGTTGTTTACTGCTATGTTACTGCTGTGAATATCGAATTATGCACCTTTAAAAAAACACATATATTTATGTGTCTGAAGCAGCAGGATTACATTTATTGTGGTAGTATAAAGCATCTCTGCAATAAACATAAACAACATTATTTCTGTTACTTGTTACTTCCTTGGCAACTGATGGCAAGCAAATATGAATATATTTGATTATTCTTTGAATGTAATATATGGAGTAATAATTGCATAACATTAAGTGCCAGTATTTTTTCTCAGCTCAATCAACACCCCAGCAAATGCATTCTGCATGAATACCTTTGGGATCATATATATTGCAAATAGTCGTGGTTAGATGTGTTTTTTTTCACATCCACTTTTCATGTAAATTTATCAAGATAAGAGTGTCGCCTAAAGACCAGATTTAACTGTCCTGATAGTTGCTGATTGTTGTTTTCCTACCTGCTCAGTTATACTGCTGTTCCAGAAAGCCAGTTTCAAACTCAGAGTTAGCTAACCCTGAGATGAGGGAAACACTAGGTTTTCAGTTACAGAAAGAGAGGTAACTTAAACTGTGGGTCGGTTACCGCGGTAACCAAGTCTCCTCCTTCTTTAGCTCGACATGCTGTTTTATTTCCTCATTAATTCAGTTCTTAGCAAAGCAAGTATCAAAGCGCATACATTATCAGAGGTTCACTATATGTCCTGATCTAAATCACGGTTGGATATTAGTTTGTTACAATTTTTTTTAACAGCGTTTTTTGCCCACAAATGCAAATATTACACATAGCTCTGCATTTATCTATTTTTGTGTGTAAGTCATTTTTTTATATAACTATAACTAACGCTGTGACTCGATGTCAGCTGTCACTAATGGAACATAATTCCTATAATAATCTGGGGTGACTGTGGCTTAGTGGTGAGCAGGGTCGTCCTTTGTCCAGAGGATCGGTGGTTCAATCCCCGTCTCCACTAGCCTCCATGTCAATGTGTCCTTGGAAAGACACTTAACCCCAAATTGCTCCCGTAGCTGTGTGAATGGGTGAATGATGTCATGTAGTGTCAAAAGCGCTTTGAGTGGTCAGAAGACTGGAAAAGCACTATACAAGTACAGGACCATTTAATATTTGGAGATAATATGTTCATATGTGAGCAGGATCATTGTGCAGCAGCAGAGTCTGATTTGACCACTTTCTCATAGATGTGAACAATCCATATATAGCCTTCATAAATTAGTCTCTCTATGTTCACTTAATTAAAATGGAGACTCTGACTTGTATTTACCTGTTGCCATGGTGAACTGTGTATCGGACCTCAGAGTTGACTGAACAAACTGGTCAGCTGTGTTGTAATGGAGCGGGAAACAGAGTTTCCCATTCCAGGGTTACTCAAGTTAGAGTTCATTGTTAGGCAACGTTTGTTAAACCTCTTTTTATACAGGGCCCTGCTCATGCTTTTGTGGCATCCTTCTGCATGATCTCAATCTGATTTTATAAAAAACACTCTGCTACGCAAATAATCTGGTTTGTTGTTGTTCAAGAGCAAACGGAGTAGTTCAGGCAGGAGTGAGCCAACTAGAAACTTATTTTTCAAAAATGCCCAGATTTTATTGATGTGCTTAGTATCTTCGTTTAGTGGAAAAAAACAACTGACCACCGAAGTCAATAAGCTGAGCAAAATCTGTTGGCCTGTTTAAAGTTCAGCCCCCGAATCACATCCATTGTGATAAATTGGTCAACAATGGATTGATCCTTTTACGACAAGCACCAGTTAAAGGCCTTAAAAGAGGATAAACACCAAGAAAGAGAATAGATGGGAACAGAAGGGGAACAAATCTACTCAAATATAACAATCACAAAACAACAAATCTATCTATCATCGTGTGGGGTAACAAACCATTGAATACAACTTGGTCCATGGTTGAGTGTTCAAAATGCGCAAAACAGAACATATTAAAATGGTTTTAAATTTAAATATGAATAGTAAGCAATCTCAGTTATGAACTTAGTAATTAGCTGCCGTTTTATAGATCACACATTGGTTTCAGATTGTGAGCTCAGAATGTGTGAAATGCGCATAATGTTTTCATTCTGCCTTTCAAGGAGCCACACAAATCCAATCCTGAGTGCATTTTTAACTGATACAAATCTGAATGAAACTCTGAAGAATGAAAATAGTTGCAATAGTATAATAACTACTTTAATTTACAAAAAACATTTGTTTATTTGTTTTTTCTCTTTTGTTTAGCGATGGCAGTTTGAGAGCAGGTGATGGGGACAACCCATTGGCCAAACACAATGTAGTCAGAGATGTTTGTCAGCTCAGCTTGTCATCTCTCCGAGCTGTCAAGAGGACATGACTTCTGACAGAGGCAGCCAACCTGCCTCTGTGACCCCAAGGTCACAACTGGCATTGCTCTCGCTTTCAAATGAGCTGGGAAGGAGGATAGCTTAACTCAAAAGCACACACACCTCTCTCTTTTCAATTCTTTTCTTTTCCTTCTTTTTTAAATGATACTTGCTTTGCTTTTGCAGCATCTTCAAAGACATATCAGCAGTTCAGGTTTCACCCAAAGAGTGGGCAGTCAACTCACACAGATTAGCGTGGGTAAGTGGGTTTCCCAGTGCTGTGGCTCGGATGTAATCACCACAATTCAAGCACTCTTAACCTTTGCTTGTGAGCTTGTCTAAATGGCTCTATGCAGCAATTTGTTGTGTGTGTTGTTTTGCCACTGATGTGGCTCTCAGCAGAACATGAAACACTGCAAAGTGATCTTTTCACTTTGCTTTTTCTGCACAAAACCACTCATTGGCAGTGAAGGTAAAGGCAATAAAACATAAGGATGAGGCTAAATGCATTTTTTCGATTACGCCTAGATAATTGTCCATTCTATATGAATCTCTGGAATACTTTAGCATATCCTATTTCCCAGTGAAATGTAAAGTTTGTCAAATGTATTGATTTATTTTTTTAAGCATTAAGTAGGCTGTTATTCTGTGCTTACTTGTTGTAAACAAATCCCACAATAAGACCAAAACTAGCAATGCTGGTTGATCCTTCCATACTGTCTGACTTCCCAACCCAGTCTGCTTCACACTAAACCCATTCATTGCACAGAATATCTACTGTAAATCCTTCAAAACAGGTCACACACAAATAGTTTGTTTTTTAAAAGAGGCTCAGTAATTTCCCAAAACAGCTGGGCACCGTAGCTTTTATTGAAGGTTACTCAAAAGTAGTGAAGAGTGCACATGAGGATTATTTTCAGATGAGGATTATTAAGCATTTGGTGCACCAGTGAGTATTTACTGCATGAGGACATTGTATGTGGGATTGACTAAAAATGAAGTCCAGTCCCTGTGCTCCTCGTAATGAAAGAACATGTCACCCAGGGCAACAGTGTTGCTCACTGATGTGTTTTTAGTAGTTTTTGGATAACACTGGAGATGTATCAGACTACACGGACAAAATATAGAATATCATCAGACTTTCTCTTGAACTCCAAAACAATAACTTTACCAATGAGCACAAGCAAGGATCCAAGATGCTTCATCATCAGCACCATCTTAGCCCCACAACCTGTTCAAAGTAAAAACATACCTTTGTAAGGAATCACCCATATACCCCGAAACAGCCCTATGGTGGAGCTGTGAGGAGCCTTAGCATTGCAGGTTTTGTCATTAAGACAATTAGGGCTGACAAGTACACTAATGATTCTATAGCGTTTCTGCCTCTGGGCTAGGAGCCCCACGGCATCCTGAAATACACACCATGAGGACAGGGATTTAATAAACAACACGGACGATGTTTGCTTTTACAAACAACAGTTACAGGATTCTGTATAAATATCACTTAATACTTTCCTATGGAATTAATTACTGTGAAATCACAAATTACCATTAGTATTCTATCATAATGGTAGGCATTATTATACTCATATTGTATCTTTAAGGAATAAAAGAGTAAATAAAATAATAAAGAGTGTTAAATTATACAGGAAAACATTGTTTCACATTTGTAAATATTGTAATCATGTATTTATATATTTTTTTCCACCTCTTTGACATGATTATTGTTCATTTGCATAAGAAGAATAGCTAAAGTGTGAGGATGTAAACCAAATTTGGCTAATGTCTATTTGCAGGAGCCCTGGTGTGTTATTCCTCACAAATACAGAACCTTTTTTTTTCTCATTTCTTCATCAAACACTTTTGATAAGCATTTGCTCGGAGACCCTGCCACTGCTCAGCTGGGATTGACGTGACAAACAAAATGATGTCGACGAACTGATAAAGGTGTTGTTGAAGGTTATTGCTCTCTTGTCAACAAGCCATGAGGGGCCTTCTTCTCCGCAACTCTGCTTACCTCCCTGCACCATCCCTCTCTTTCTGGATAAGCTTTGTATCCCGAGTGAGGAAAACACAGTTTATTATAATAGTGTTCAAAACTGTTCATTGATTAGAGAATGCACCACACTACCCACAAGGTGTTTCTCACCATCCACTGTGAGCTCACTCTCTTCCTCTTTTGTCAGGAAGGCAATAAAACAGCAACTTGTTGCCTCTGTGTTTTCTTTTAATGTGTTACCAGAACTTCCTTTACTTTCACCTTCCTACCACCTCTCTTCACTTTTGCTCTGGTCCCATAGTCTCATCAAACTGAATTGTTTGTTGGCTTGGGGATTGTACCCCCCCCTACCTTTTCCCAACTAAATATTTCATATATCTAAATCCATTATTGAGAATCCTAGCCACAGCCGTCCTCTCAGCTATTCATTTAATCTTTTTAAATGATTCAACGGTGGAGAAGCAGGTAAAGAAAATACAAAAATATTGATATATATCAAACTGTACACTGGTCATAGCTGGGTCATTTCTGCTTTTTCTGGCTGAAAAGTGCTTGGCTGCTTTATGAGGAGTCTCAGGTGTTGTACTTACTGTGGTCCTGGAATGTTGCTAAATCCAGAGAGATGCCAACTCATTTTATTCCTGTCACTGTGTGAAATAGAAGATATGATAGACAGCTGAAATTAGTCTGTCAGTACTTGTGACTCATTACAGTATAACCAGTGTGTGTGTCTGTGTGTGTGTGTGTGTGTGTGTGTGTTCCCATTTAGGCTTTCTGAACATCCAGTCTTGGCCTGACAACATGACAGACCTGAGTGTTTTCTCCAACCTGGCAACTATTGGTGGAAGAGCGCTGTACAGGTACATATCCGAGAACAATATACATTTTTTATTTGTTTTTGACGATGAGTGTAATTCTTATCATAGCTGTGCCAACACTGCCTTAAATAGAGCTCAGTGCTCAGTGAACGGAGAGACAAGCTGGTAATAAACAAATGGTCGTAATTTTATTTTGTGTCAAAAAAAACATTTCAGCTTTCTCTGAAAGTCAAGCTCTTTTGGTAATTGAAAAAATGACTGAATTTAATAATGATTGGATTCATCAAAAGTATTAAACAATCCCACTAAATCAGTGACAATATAATCAAAATGGTACATGATTAAAGGTTCCCTCTGGAGTTTCCTTGTAAACAAACACTTTTTACATTGAGTAGTACGCACCAAAACATAATGTGCCTTTGTGACACATTGTCGCATTAGCTAAAAATGTTTATTGCATCGCATCACATAAGTACTGTACTGTATGCACTTATGCTCCGCAGGACGACTAGATGTCAAAAACTCCACAAGACACCTTTAATGTACAGACATTGTTGATGTTAATTGTTAATTGTTAATTATAAATTGTTAATTGTTAACACAACTACAACTATAATAAGGATAAGGATATAAGTGGCTTGGGTTATGTATTCAAATTATTTGAATGTAAATTAAATGTATATGTGGTTTGGTGGGTTATGCTTCATAAGTAGTAAGTAAGGAAGTCATTAACAAATATGGCTTGGTACCAGAGAATTGGTTGGTGCCCAAAACATCTTTTTGTGATGGTTTTGTTTTGACATTTAAGAAGCCAATTTAGTTGTTTTAATCCAGCTGAGTTTGAGTGATTTTTCCAAAGGTTCTTAAAATTTGCTATGACATTTGGATGGAAAGAAGTGAGTGTCAGTGCGGCTGAAGGCATAATGTGGACTTTGGGATGTAGTGTGTGTTTGTGTGTGTGTAGGCGTGTGGATGCTCCTGTGTGTCATCCACCTGCAGATGGAAACAGCAGGCTGCAGTACAAATTACAGCTTGCCAGCCACCTTTATCCCATGCTTGATCCTGCATACTCTCTGTCTCTCTGGCTCTGACACCCCACTGGCCTCCTGTCATTTTTAAACTGTGCAAGTCGGGCGTATGGGGAAGGGTGGGGGCTTTGAGAAACGAGGGATGAAAGAGAGTGTTCAATCTGTTTAAGTTATGTGATTGCTGCAGCATATAGCACAATGTGGCAAGAAAGAAAATATATGAAAGAAGAATTAAGCAAATTCAGTATATTAATTGAAGTTTGACAACACCAGAATATTAAAGGTTCTAACTGGAAAATGTTTAATAGTCTACACACCTTATTATTGTGAAATGATGATATTATAATGATGATTATATTCGTGCACAAGCAAGACCATGGAGAAGATAATTGGTTACCTTTATCTTACTCCATGGGTGTTATTTAATGGTAGTGTTTCTTCAAATTAAGTCCACACTGGAATGTTGTTACTCGTTTCCCCACTTCAGTACTAAAATATTAGTTAACATCTGAATGTGACTTTTCCACTCACCCTCCTGTATCTTCTGTTTAGATGTTGTAGTGCAATCCAGCACATTCCCATCCTAATCTTACTCTGTGGCTACATAGAGGCTATTGTTATCGTATTTATAATTGCGGGAGTAGAGCAAAATTAGGTAAAAGTTGAGTGAAATTTATGTAAATACACCAAAATATTGATTTTTTAATAATTGATTTTGAGGATGTATTGCTTCAGTGAATTGCTGTAAAGGCTATAAGAAGAGAGAGAACAATGGCATTATCAGTTTATTTATTATTTTACTGTGCATATATTTTCTAATCACAATTCAAAGAAGTATATTCCAAGATCTAACCAATCTGCTGTCAAATGCAAACTTGTTCAATGCATGTATTTGATATTAGATCTCAACCTGACATTTGTATTTAACTGTGAACACAATCTCTGCTTTACCTTAACCACCTGCTTTTAGTTTCAGATATGTTTAAGATTAGAATGTATTCCAGGCAGCAGTATATTCTTTTTTAAAAAGGTTGTTTGTATACAAATAGTTATTTTGTAGGCCATAAAGCCATTTGCAATAGATAAATACAATTTAAAAAATGACTCATAAATCCATCTCCTCTTCCTCTACCCTTTCTTTCCCTTGCTCGCCTCATCCCTTCTCCTGCTGCCCTCTCCTCCTCTCACCTCGACCCATTCTTCCCTCTCAGTGGGATCTCCCTGCTGGTGTTGAAGCAGCAGGGCATCTCATCACTGCAACTCCAGTCCCTGAAAGAGATCAGTGCCGGGAATGTTCACATTGCAGAGAACAGCCAGCTATGCTACTACAACACTGTGAACTGGACAAGACTGTTCCGTGCTCCAAACCAGAAGGTTCTCGTCCGCAACAACCAGAGCCCACAGAAGTGCTGTAAGTTCACACCCAAACCATCACAAACTTCAAAAAAAAGCACAACAGAAGTGGAAAAGCTATCAAAACAGATTGCCTTGCTTCCCCATGGAACAAGGGCCAAAGACATAAGCATTTAACGGAATTGTTGACGAGTTTGATTGACACCGTTGAAAAGAAAAAGTATTGTAAATCACTGTTTTCCCCAAATGTATATAAGGGTATGATCGCAGCATGCAAAGCAACTGCTGTTCCAAAGAAATCATACAGTTCTTATAGATAATTTAAACCAAGAGTGAAGCATGAATTTAATAATGCTAAGAAATTGACCCAAAGCTGTAACTAATGTATATATATATATATATATATATATATATATATTGATTAAAAAATACAGTATCATTGACAATCACAATACATTTAGGAAAACACATGTGTTGTTGAGCTCCACATGAAAAAATAAACAGATTTCACAAGAATCGCTAAATCTTGTTTACCAGCCCAGTGTGTTTTCTGGCTGAAATGTATGCTGTTCGCAAATATCGTTTGCCTCTATCCCATTTTCGTCTCTCGGAATCCTCAACCCAGTGTCCAAACACATAAAAAAGTTGATAAAGTGTAAACACTTAACAGTCATTGCTCACTTTTATAAACTGCGATGGATTTGTGTGTTCTTCTCTTGCCTTCAACATCAGTTGTGCAGCTCCAAGCACCATCAACATTATTTCGTTTATAAATGTGTTAACATTGATCAATAGGTTACAGATTGATAGATTATGGAGAAATATGTTTGAGATTCACTCCATAACAGAGGCCTCAGACACTAATGGTTTGACATAATTTGTGATTGCTGACCTGACACAAATTCAACTTTAGACAACACTCTTACTATGAGATCAATGCTACAACTCAATTTTTTTGGGAGAAAGTCAAATATATCATTTCTGCTCAGGCAGTTTGATATACAGTTTTCTGGGTGAGGACATCAGCTTTTACATAACTTAACTGTGCTCCTATAAAAGGCAGCACTAACACTACACATGTAATAGCAGAAATACACTTTCTATTATTCTCTTTCTGCCATTTGAGTATAGTTATTATCTCACTCATTTGTAAAGACAATTAAAACCAATAATCTAATAATTGGACTAATTAACCTACAGAACCATTCAGATGAGAAAAAATGAAATTACGCAAATATCTGAAGTGATGAGACAAAAATTTTGTCTCTAAAAATGGAATAGCTTTTTATTATATCACTGCCACAAGTGTGAAGACATTATTCATTTATGCATAATGTTCATTAATGAGCCAGTGTTTGCATTATTGAGTTGGCCCCTTTTCACTGTTCATGTGATCCTTTCCCCTGGGCAGTTGCTTAGTGTTAGGCACACACGCACACACACACACACACACACACACACACACACACACACACACACACACGCACACACACACACACACACATCCCTTACTTCTATCTTTGTGAGGACATTCATTGACATATCTACCCTGAACCTAACTCTAACCTGAATCTTAAATGCAAGCATGAACCCTCAAACAGGCCTTTGAAGAGGTCTACAACTCAAATTGGTCCTCACAAAGATAGATGTACAAATTATCTTTCTCTCTCTCTCTCTCTCTCTCTCTCTCTCTCTCTCCCTCTCTCTCCAGCTCTCTCTCTCCAGCTCTCCCTCTTCAGTGACTTTGAGGACACACACAGCTCTCCTTGACATGGCTCTGCATGTGTGCATCAGACTGTGTACCCTTATAGGGCAGCATAGAGAGGAGAAAGAGTCTGCATATGCCCATCTATTTATTTAATAGTTTTAGTAGTTGTGGTAGTAGTATCGTTATTAGAGAAACCTAAGACTATGAGGCAACCAGCAACAACTTTCTATAAGCCGAACTACTAGTGCTAGAGTTAGCTAGCACAACTAAGAATATAATCATGTTTTGTGCAATCACGTGTTTAAGTCAAACCTTCCTGAAACAAGATTACAACATTGTCTTTTCATAGCCTCATTCATCCAGGTAGCACAAGGTCAAGTTGAACTGTCCACTGGATTGATGTTGTAGGGTTGAAGACATTTCAACACTCGCCTAAAAAGTTTCATCAGTTGAAGTGAAAAGTTATTCATATTTGTTGTCAAACAAGTCACCGATTAAGGCCAAAACATGTTTGGCTGCATATTTATTAACTAGAGTTGAATGTTTTTGCAGTTTGTTGTGGATCTGATTGCAGATGAAGTCCAGTCTTGACAGGGTGGCCTTTCAACATTGTGCTCTCCTCAAGTCTGCCTGTTTTTGCTTTGGATGATACTTACTGAGTTTTTATAAACCTATTCCTTGTGCATTAAGCTACTCAATTTGTTTTTACTGAGCTTTAGCTGAATCATAACTTGTCTGAACGTGAAGAGTATTACTGCTCTTTTGAGTTTTGAGTGAAAAATTGCTTCAGAGGAATGTTGTTAAAATTAAAGTGTTTGGTTAACCTTGTTGTGTAAACAAGAAAGTTGGACATCTTTAAACTGTGTTGCCTGTAGAAAAGAAGGACTTTGGGCCAAGGCAATTGATAAGCTCTCACCTACTACAACTTCATCAGGGCGAATTCCAGAGCTTACGATAGGGTCCTTAAATGTACTGCTGAGTGATGCCTTATTAGCAATAAAATGTTAGTGTTTTATGATGACGTTTTTAGAGTGCAGGCCTTAGGTTAAAACATGAGGGAGAAATGCATTTTGTTTTCTTCACACACGTCTTCAAAAGGTCGAATCTTGGGCAAAAAAACTGTTATTAGCACCATCACCCAAGTCAGAGAGGGCTGTTTCATAACCGTACTTTTCTGAGTAATGTCTTAAAGGCTGCACACTGCAGACGCATGGTAAACCCACACAGGTGATTTGAATTATTTTGACTGATTAGAGCTCCCCCCAGGACTGGGTGGGTGTGTGTATTCTGATCTTAAGCGACATTTGCCTGACATTCCTAGAACGTATTCTTAGGTAGATTATCAGGCCACAGGAAGAGCGCTTTAAAGTTTAAAGTATCCCTCATTGATCGGAGCCATTGTTAGTGATATTAGTAACACCTGTGCTTTCTTTACTATGACAAGTCAAAATGATCTGCAAATTGAAAACAATATATGACCGCCATAAAAGTGTGCACATTGTGGAGCAAAACATTGCTCCTTCAGTTTTTTATATTTTTTTATTTGAAGAATCTTTCTCTGTGTCAAAAATTGCTCAAAAATCCAAAAGTGTTTGATTTCTAAATTACAGAAAAGGTGAGAAAGGTTATTGAGCCCATTTTGTTTGTCTCTTTAGTCTGTCAGTGGTTGCCTTGCTTTGCTTTCAATGTTGCTTTTAACAAGGAGAAAAGGTTAAGGAAACTGAAAGCAACATTTGAGTTCCAACCACACACTCCTTACAACCTTCTTTATGCCGTGGCCGGTTTGTCCACTTGGACTGAAGGATGAAGTTATCATATGTTGGTGGTCAAAGGTCAGGGTCACTATAACCTCACAAAATGCGTTTTTGGCTCCAACTCAAGTATTCATATTCTAATTCAAACACTTTCAAACAAACGTCTAATAGGATAAAATAAGGATGTGATGACATTTTGGACAGACATGGATTTAAACTGCAACTTCACTGGTTGGTGAAGGCATACAGCTGCGGTTATTCAAGATAATGTTCATCACAGTTCTGTGGTGGGGGACTCTCGTTATTAAATGTTTTGTCCTATTCCTTTGATTTGACTGTTTTTGCCCGACTCTTCGTTCCGTCTTCCATACTTCCTTCTATCTTTCTTTCTTTCTCTCTCTCTCTCTCGTAATCATCATCATAGAATGTACTCCTGTCTCCCAAGGCACCTGACAGCCCGAGCCCCATGGGCTTTTTTTTCCAACCATGTCAGAAACATCTGAAGATCTTATCTTTTTGATCTTGCGAGTGCTATATAGTTAAAAACCCATCCAACCACTCCTTTTCCCTTGTTTATTTCCTTTTTTTCAGCACCCTTCATTCCTCTCTTTCCTCATCTTTCCCTCTGCATGGTCAGTTTACCTACGGGCGCTGGAAGCCCAACAGAGGTGGTTTTGTCTCTTGTGGAAGGCAACACTTTCATCCTCTGCCCTCAAAAGAAACACTTCTGTTTTCTCCATGTATCTGCATCCTGTCTGATTTCTTTTTTTTGCATTCTGAACATGCTATGGCTGACACTTAGGCATAGCCCCTGGCTTACATGTGGCCAGGACTGCAAAAACAGCAGTGGTCTTTTTACAACCATGTTCAGCTATGTTCATGAGAAGAGAAAAGAAGAGAAAATCTATTGTAAAATCCACTGACAAGGGGGAAATCATGTTAGATGCAGATAGTATGAGAAAAGTTCTGAATGTATTTGCAGTGCTGTCGTCATTTTACTTCAACCCTCTCGTTTTGTCACAGTAATGCTCTCAGATGTAACAACCTTTGTAGAAACGACTGCTGTGGAACAAAAGAGAGAGAGAGAGAGAGAGAGAGAGAGAGAGAGAGAGAGAGAGAGAGAGAGAGAGAGACAGATGAAAGACAGGAGGAGAAAAGAAAAGAGTAGATGTATTAGCCTATAAGAGTATTTTGGTACTATATGAGAAATGGTGAGGCAGATACACAGAGCACAGCATACAAGCTCGCTCGTTTAAAGCTTTAATGTCTTTTTGGAATTAAATGGTGGCTTTTATAATGGCAAAGACGAAAGAATCCCAAACACCAAAACATACATGACTGTACTATTTAACTATGTTCAGCTATGAATTTGTCTTTTGAAAGCAGATACTAATGTTTATGGATTTAAGCTACTAGAAAATCTGTAGTTCTAATATTCAATATCTAACTTGCAGGCACCAAAAATCCTGAGAAGTGCTGAAAGGCTGTGTTTCAACCTTTGAAATAAATCCAGACAATAAAGTTCCAGGTTTGACAATTCAGCCTCACTTCTGAGTTAAATCAACAAGTCTGCGTGGCATCTGCAGGTGCTTTCTAGGTCCCACTAGTGCTTCGTCACTGTTGGCTCAGCATCTTTTTAATGAGGCAGGACAGCGCTCTCTTTTGCTCACTCCACAGTGAACCATATCACAGAGTACTTTACATACATATACATAAATAGAGTTAATGTATATAAACACAAAACACACTGCACAGTATATGCACTCGCGTTGGATAGCCGTCACAGTCCTTTGACTAAAAAGAGCTAATTAATAGAATGTTGTAACTAGATTTTGGTGGTCAAAGTTCATGGTTTTGGCCATAACTCAACAATTCATACGCATAGTCGTGACATATGACTATGTCAAGCAAACATCAAATGAGATAAGATGATAAAGTAATTACCTTTCAGACCGATATGGATGTAAACTGAATATTGACTGGTTGGTGGAGGCATACAACCATGAGGCTGTAATTCTAGTTATTGTATGTATTGTGCGTGTACAAAATGTCTGGTTGTAATGCTTTGTATGTAGTTTATCTCGCTTTTATTTCAATATGATGAACATTCGACATTACAGTGTGTTCTGCTGATATTGCTCATTGATATTTGTTATATGTACAGCCCTTTGAGGCATGCGTTATGCTATTTGGCTTTATTTTAAAACAATTGACAAGTGTTTGAAAAGGAAAAGACCTTACGAACACACAGACACACAATCGTGTTGAACGTTGTTAACTAGAACATGGATGTAATTCTTTTTGGTTATACTGTCTTTCTTTTTGTGTATGTATGTAATGAGCAGCCAAGGAGCGCATGGTGTGTGACCCGCTGTGTTCAGACACCGGGTGTTGGGGTCCTGGCCCGGACCAGTGCCTCTCCTGCAGATACTTCAGCCGTGTACGGACCTGTGTGGATACCTGCAATCTTTATGAAGGGTGAGTTATGCTCCATTCATGCATACAAATGACTCCTGACTGGTAGATTACATAATACGTTGTCCTCTAACTGTCCTCAGGTCCTGATTGCGTTTTAGGTTCGGCCACATTGTAAAAAACTTGTACATCTCTTCAACTAACCACTACGTCAATGCACGGCTAAAAGCACATCACTTTTACAAATCTTTTCCCCCTTTTCTTTTATATAAAAATCACTGGTAAATGCTAATCACTTACTTATCAATTAAAATAGAGTAACTATATACTTCATAAAGTGGCTTTTCAAATCCTGATAAAGTCCTTTACAATGGATATATTAAATTTAAGTTGTAAATTGCAATTCTGAATTTACTTATCATAGTACCAATGCATCAATATTTTGTTATGCTTCCTCCTGCGAGACGACACTATAAGTACAGTTGGCGTCAAACAGGATCCTCCGGTGGTGACGACAGCTTAGAATACACTTACTTCACCGAAAGTGAATAATAGAAGAATCTTCTGCTAGTGCTGCAGTTTACATAATATCTGTGCTGCGAAAAACCCGGTTGTGTAATATTGATTTTTAAAGCAAATTATTGAAACGTTCACCCGATAAACTCTGATAAAATAGAATATTTATAAACGATATGAAAAGTTAGGGGAAACATGTTTGCTCCTTATTAATATTAGATCTCTGATAACAAGCAGACAACTTCTGCCTGAAGTTCACAAAGTGTGGTTTGTAAATGATTCACGAATGTAATTGTGCTTTATTAAGTAATCGAATATGTGACAGAACTCCGTCCGGAGTGAAGCAGGAGTAAAAGGTGACCACTGATGAAATCAAGGACAAATATAGAAACATAAATCAATTCATCCTATTCAGCTATGAACATGAGTGATGGAATTTTCAAATAATCCTCAATTGTTGGAAGACGTGCTTCAGAATCAGCCCATAAAAACTTAAATTCCAGCTCGAAAACACCCCAAGGCTCTTTGTTACAGCTTTCAAGTTCAGCAGTCATTTTTCTGTTTACTATGGATAATATTTAAGAGCCGCAGGGTAAATAGAAAAATTAAAGACGTGGTGGTAACTCTCTGTTTAAAAGGCACCCGTGCGGAGTGACAAGACAATGGGGGGCCCTGACTTAAAAAGGAGGTATAGCTTCATGCTATCCTATTCTCACAAAAAGAAACGGTGACAAGCTCAAACCCCCGAGGAGTTTTATTAATGACATTTTAGATTTAATTGCTGGAAATATGCTTTTGAGTTTAGAGCCCTTACATGATCAAAAAAAGTCTTTGGTGGCCACATTGGAGAGGAATGAGGAGGACCAGAGGGTGCTGTTCGGGCAGGGGGGCTAGGCGTGTCACTGCGTGTCACAGTCACTGCTTGCGCACGGGGCCACGCCCTGCCTACCTGTCCACCTGCACGTCAGCACCACCCACACCGTCAGCCTTACCAGTAAATCATCTACCAAATATAGAGCTTCACTGAATGCAAACCCAACCCTTCCCTCTGAGCGTTGCCACATTGTGTGTCTCACGACTCCTACTTGAAATGTTTCATATTTCGTCATTATTTGTGCCTTTTTTCGGTATCTGCTCAGCATTGATCCGTCTAACCAAATCTCCAAGTTGCACTGTTTTTGTTACAGCACCATTATTCCTCTGTGGAGTTAATAACACTACAATGACAGGGATAGTATGACACTGTGCAGAAATTACTTCATATTAGGTGTGAATGACAAAAACTCGGGACTGTGTTTAATACACAGTACTTGCTTAACCAAAAGGAAGCCGCTTCTTGTATTATTTTTGGTTTGAGTGGATTTAGCCTCAGTAGCTCATTTACAAAAACAACGAGGAGCTTGAATCGCTTTAGACCTCAAATGAATTGTTATTTGTTGTTGAAAATGTTTGTCAAGCAATTTGGACGTGATTGTTCTAAATGCCAAAATTGCAGTTTTAGCTGTCCATGTGAACAAACAGGTCTAGCAGTACGGATTATTTCTAAAAGCCATTTGAAATGAACGTTTTTGAATCGAATTGATATAACGGGTTTATTATTCACAGCAAATGTGTTGCTGTATGTATCTTTGCCCCTTAAAGGACAGAAAAAGCAGTTAAGCCGAATACAGCATAACATCATGCCATACAGGTTTTAAGCGTCAGTGATATTTTCCAGCTACACTGCAGCCTTTATTATTTCAACCAGCACACACCCAGACAAAGGCTTACCTCCCCTGACTCTTGGAAGGTTTTAGGAAGGCCAGATGAAGCATAATTAATACTAATTTGATTTTGCTCCCACTGGGCCAACGACATTTTTTCTTTCTATTGCTGGAACATTCTGTTTTCCTTCAATGACCAAAAGAGAAGTCATTCAAAATCCAAAAGTCATTCTCCTTGTCCTGTCGTGACAAAGGTAAAGTGCTAACTCAGCCGCACTGTGGTCAAATTTAATGACTTTTCGAGGCCACTCTGGTGTTTTACTATTATAAGGGGATTTCAGAAATTGAATAACAAGGCACTTAATTTAATTGATTTTTGAAAGCATTGCACCCCTCGCAGGTACTGCACCTTTTCAACTACGTCGACCCCCTGCGTGATGGTATCAGCATTACAGTTACCTAATTAGCTACAATGCTTGTGGGTCTAACAATATTGTGTGTGTGTGTGTGTGTTTGAGACTGCATATTGATGTTACGACTACATATACTGACCTTTATCTTAAAAGTAACTATTGTAATAAACAACCCTCATGCTAGCAGATTAAAACAGACACATCTTTCCATTACTAATATTTCTATTATATTTCTTTCAATCCTTCCCCCTTGCTCTTTTGCTTCTTGAAATGACATCCTGAACTTGATTCAAACATTATGAAAAGGAAAGGATAATTTCCGAGCCTGTGTTCAGCAATAAGAAAGCTCTTAATGAGAACATTCTGGAAGATAAAATGTGATATTGACATTGAGATTTGTCGGGAATTCAACAGATCACTGCTGTTGTCCAGAAGGCAATTTCACTGAATTAGCAGATTTATATATAATGTAAATGTACTAAATTGAGTGTTTTATATGTTAGTGCTGCATCCCACTTACATTTGTATTATACATATGACATATTTACTTTGTCTATTCTACTATATGTAATATCCATAATGGCTGAGGACACAAAGCCATGTTATTGCTCTAGTTCACAAACAATGTTTTTCTTTCCCTCTTGTCTTTCACCCCTGTATCACTCTCTTTTTCTCACCCATCTTGATCCCTCCCTCCATCCCTTCCCTCCTTGTCTCTCAGGGATATCCGAGAGTATGCCAATGGGTCAGTGTGTGTGGAGTGTGATGCCCAATGTGAGCAAGCTGACGATGACTCTTTGACCTGCAACGGCCCGGTAAGCTTGCTTCTATATAGACAAAATAGACATTGAAGCACTCGTTTATGTGTATCATCTTAATGTAGACAGAGAACAGGCCTGTTGTTACAGCAGTTTGTTTATGTTTGCTTTTAAATATTCACTAAAGAGTAATGGTAGAATAATTCCATCATTGACAGAAGAACTGCAGCCTCATTTCTCTTAAAGTTAGAAGCCATGGAGCCACGTCTCATCTGAGTTATAGTGCGACAGTGAAAATCAGTTCTGTATTTTTCCTATTGTCACCAAGTCACATAAAAAAGGCTAAAACCAAAAATGAATTGAACCAGCTAAAAGCAGAATTGGCTTAAAGGGTTAAATTGTTGTTCTCAGTTTTGAGCCCCCCAAAGAGAAGTGTTCAAGGCCAGTGCATTACTTCACTCACCACAAACCAAATGACTTGGAGCTGCAGACATTCCCTGTGGTCATCTTAGACTATGATTAATTATTGTATTAACAGTCAAAGTGTGCCTTTCAGCTGTGCTATTGATTATATATCATGTTATGAGTCAAAGGTAAAACTGATTGTTTAAGCTAATATCAGCATTATATGGCATGCTAATTTGCAGTGAGTTTTTATTCAGCACATGTACACTTGTGACTGTATATTAATCTGTTTTTATTTTGATCTAACCATCACAAATTTATTGAGGGACAGCCATTATTTCTTTTTTCAATTAAAAGTAATTGATTGTTTTTCTCCCAAAAGGCTTTTGTACTGCACACGCTCTTAGATAAACATGGACGCTCTTTGAAAGATTGTTTGGTTGCAGCTGTACATTAGAAAAATGCCAGAGTGGAAAGAAAATCCCTGACCTTCATTTCTGTATGCCTCTCCTGCACACTACACCCACAGCCACATGAGGCCCCTGACCCTGCGCTTTCTCTTAAAATCGTATCTCGCTGTTTGATAGAGAGGGATGATTTGCGACAGATGCAAGCCAGAGGGGCCATGTGCTGTCTTTTGTGTCGCATCACACTCTGTCAGATAGTTTGCCCAATACAGTTTGGAAGTAGTTGTTTCCAGAACTTCTGTAGTGTTTTTGTGTAAGTGTGCAAACATGGGAAACAAAGGCCAAATTTGGTTGCTGGCTTGAGTTTTTTTTATATGTTGTTGTTGGATGAGATTTGTTGGTCCGATTATGTTTGCTGTCAGCTTCATACCCTACAACCCTGCACTTGGCCTCTTAGACAAGTGATGTGGAGATGAGTGCTGTAAAGATAATAAAATGAAACCGATTATAGCTCTCTGTAGCTCTCTTATCCAGCAGCTTAAGAAAAAAGTGAAAAGAACTTGTAGCACTCAAAGTACTTTGTAATGATTTCTATTACAACTAGTTAATTAGAACTGATGCAAAATAAATAGAGGCCACGTTAACATCTCCATTGTCTTTTTTCTAAGTGCATATAGAAAATTATTTAATACTTGAAAGGGTTCTTAACATGACTTGATACGTGACTTTTAACAACTGTTTCTTATGTGTTTTAGCCTGTGAGTATGTGTGTTTGTGTGTGTGTGTGTGTGTGTGTTGTGTCGTGTCAAGCTGTGTATAATGGAAATGTCCCAGACTAACCTGTTGCACCAGAAATGGATTACAGCAATCATGTTATGGCCACAGAGCCCATAGCAATTACATTACGGCTTACACACAGTTATTCGATAGGCCTAATTCCCTCTACAGAGAGAGATTGGAGATATGACTATAGCCATGAATAAAGGCTATGCTATGGACACAATAAGTGATAATGGTAGATCTAGAGTAGTTTAGGTTGCTCCCATTTCACAACAGGCACTGAAGACTTAAGCTCAACTCAAGTATCCTATTGCACACCTTAATTCTAGACAAAAATCAAGGTGTGTTGCAGGTATGACAGATTGTGACGTTTAGTCATTTTAACAGGCGACATGTGTTAACCAGTAGGGACTCTGGTGTCTTTAAACTTCTGTAAAATTCCCAGTATAAAGTAAAACTCACTTCTTACTATTTAGCTACCGTGCTTACAATTATCCTGATATATATGTATATTGTATTTGTTTTGCTGGCCATCCACAAAAAGAAAATTCCATCTGTTGAATTTTTGTGTCAGTTTTCAGATGTTTCCGTTTTCTTATTCTGTATTTACACGCTTTACTTGACACACTTTGCCTAGTAAAATAACCCTACCGTATTTTCTTACTGATCATGTGTGTATGAGAAAGATAACTCAGACTAAAACAAATTTGAGATAAAAAAAGGAAAGGGGCATATTCTCTCCTATCGTCCCTCTTTTTACATATATTCTTTGTTCCCCTTTTCTCTCTTATCTCATATATGTTTCTTTCAACTTCGAAAAAAGCTGCAAAGTTGTTCCATTATGTAATGTCTTCAAAATGCTTTACTAGTTGCGTGTATGATATGTACAATTCTTTCTATAAGGTCCTCTCCTATGTTTTGCAAATGTTGCAACACTTCTATAGTAAAACACATATCTAAATAAGATACATTTGAATCTGCTGGAGTGGATACATGCCCTGTATGATCACTGAATTGAATTACCCACTATCATATTTATAGAAGCTAACATATCCATTTCTTTCCTATTTGTACCATTATTTCTTTTCTACCTCCTCTCCCCTCCACACTTTTGAAATCTCCACCTCATCATTAATGCTTAAAATATTTACTGGTGTTGTGTGGGAGAATATTTACAGACTGCAGCAGATATACAGCTTGGTCTGTGCATTATATCATACTAAAATATCTTGTAAATCCATCCTGATGCACCTGATCATGCTTTGAAAAGCCTTTTATATGGCTGCCCATCTTGACTATAAACTCTGACACCGTAAAGATTAATTGTCAGTCTGCCTGAGATGCTGGTGTTTGTGCATGAAAGGGAAGAGATAGAAATATTCATTTTCTCACACAACAGCTCACACAAACTTTGGTGTTAAGCGCACAAGCAGACCAATTTAAATTTACAGCAGGGTACTTTGGCCGCGACGCTGTGCGTCCCTGTCACTTTTTGGATGTCCCGATACCCTGCTGGACCAAACACTGTTTGTTTGCTCTGTCACATAATTTAGCTTGCTGATGTGATGGGACTAATGGGTATACACACACATACACACAAACACACACACACAAACACAAACACACACACACACAGACACACAAACACACATACGTACACACCAATAGCCACGGGTGGGAAGACACTCAGAAAAGCGAAGTGCCAGGCTCAATGCTAAAGCCAGTGGGAGCAGCAAGACTTTCAATTTGCATAATTATATCGGGGTGGATGCATGTGCACACACACACACACACACACACACACACACACACACAAGCTACAAAGATACCACGCAGAGTCATTAGAATACATGCACTCAAACACACACACATGCACGCTTACAAGCCCTTGCACAGACACTACTTCTGGATATGTATAAAAAAGCACTCACACACACTCCTCCACTTGTAAAAGGATAATTATCTGCCTTCGCTATCATCTTTTTACCTTGTTTGTCTCTTGTTTATTGCAAACAGTGTCTGTGACTAGATCCTACCTGTCACATATACAGTATGCGTAAATGCATGTTAATTATTGTGTGCAATTTGGACATCCATGTAAGTTTATGTTACTTAAATGTTCAATTGTTGATCCGATTTCCACTCACATTGTTTATGTATGCGTGTGTAATTAGGTACTTTTAGGTAATGAAGTGCTTTACTCAAGTACTTTACTGAAGTATAATTTGACCTCCATTTTGTGCTACTTGTGCTTCTACTCCACCACATTTCAGAGGGAAATATTGCTCTTTTTAATCCACTACATTTATCTGATAGCTATAGTTTCTAGTTACTTTTCAGATGAAGATTTTTACCATAAAAAACTTAAGCCTTGTGTTCTGACCTCTTACACAAAAGCAGTCGGGCCCTTATCACATTTCAGATGTCTGAGTTGTTAACAGTTCCACTTGAATAATTCCGAGATGATTTAATTAAGTTGACCCGGCAGTATTTTCTCATCCCTTTGGAATGGATGATATCCCAAATTTGGAAACTTGATGCATCAGTAATTACAACCTTATAATGGCAAATATAACTACAAAGGTGATCTCAGTCGAGTGCAGATCCCTGCCAGGATGTCTGCAATGACCACTGCTGTAATGTTTGAATTAATAGGTTTATCCCAATTCCATGTTGGCCAATTTTGCTAAAGTTAACATCATTGGTGATGTGACATTCATTAACAACGTGAATCTTCTGAACAAAGTCTTTCCATACTAAACTAGAATAATATAAAGATGGCTAAATAATATCCTCAAAAAAGAGAGACGGGAGTAAAACATGTTTAGCAGGTAGAACACATGAGTCCTGGAACAGGTTTAAAAAAACAGGTATACCCAATGCTTTAAAACCTGTTCAAGGGCTAGTTCTGTTTACTGTCTTAGGCCCGTTAGCTGTTAGCTCTGTTAGCTCTGTTCAGCTAGTTATTTATAAAGTGATGATTATATAAACACACCTATGTACATGCATACATACAATTTCCTTGGCGTGCAAATCAACAGAGGAACAATGTCTAAACCCTATCGGAATAAAGATTCCAAACTGAGGCAGTTGTGGCCCTTACTGGCAAGTTAAGAGGAGTGAGTAGTCAGCAGTCAATGAAGGTATTTAACAGTCAATACAATATGTTTTTCAATTCATCAATACAACCATGAGAGGTCCTTGAGCATACAGTCTTAAATGAGCACCATAAATATTATGCTGATGGGTCCAGAAGTATACGAAATAAACTGTGGAGAGATAGACAGATGCACACGTACGACCGAACACATACACTCCTCAGGCTACGCCTGGCATAAATAATGATAATATATCAGTCACAGGGGAAACCTTCCTGCAGAACAAGTACTTTTACTTCTGATACTTTTGATTTAAGTACATTTTGCCATGAATACTTACTTTCTGTACTTTCACACAATTACAATTTTAAATGCAGGACATGTACTTGTAATTGATTATTTTTCTATTATTATACTGGTACTTTTACTTAATTAAAGGATCTTTATACTCCTTCCACCACTGGTTTGCGTATATGTGTGTGCGCACGTGTGTTTGTGTGAGATGTTTGTCAATGAGATGTTCTTTAGGCCTTTTGATGATACGAGGCGAGGCGTGTGTGGGAGAGCTCTTTGCCTCTCTTCCTCTCCTCCCCTACCTCCTTCCTCCCCTATATTAGCTCCATAAATCCTGTTCCAGGCGGATTGTTATGGTCATTGTGTGTGCTGTGAGCGATGGTTATTATCTGCCTGCTCCGCTCACACTGCTTTATGCGTCTTGTCTGCTCCCTCCCTCCCGTCCCTCTCTCTCTCTCTCTCTCTCTCTCGCTCTCTCTCTCTTATTCACATTATATCTTGCTCGCTCTCACTGCCTTTCCCCTTCACTGTGGTATTCTGCTTCCAAGACCACCCTCTCTTTCACTTTCCCTTAATACTCTACAGTACTTTTCACCTTCTGTCTTTTGCTCCCTGTTATCTCTTTCGTTCACAAGCTTTCACTGCTACACAAGCACAACAATTTAATCTATAAAGCTGCTAAGAAACCTGCACTTGGCAAGTTATTGATGTAGAAATATACCCATCAATCAGTCTACTTTACACAGTGAGGCTACAGAAGATATTGTATCCCCCTAAATTTGTGACGCTGCATATTTGTCCTTTATGCCTGGCTTCATGATGTCAAGTATAGTTCCAGTTTATAGTCTCTGCACAGACATTTTTTATTAAATCTTTACAGTAAAAACTGTCAACATCTGTAAGAGAAAGCTGTTCAGAGACCAGGCTTATTAGAAATGACTAATCATCATTATGATAATAATAACAATACAATGATTATAGCTGTCAGTTAAGTGCCCTGCTAAATGGCAACATCGCTCCTGACTGATGGTTATGCATACACGTGTACATTTTATTCAGAACTATGTTTTCAAAATGAAAATGTACATCTGAAAAAAACTATGCATTTTCTTCATTTTCCATAGGGCCCAGAGCGATGTGTGAAATGCGTCCATTTCAAGGATGGTCCTAATTGTGTTGAAAAGTGTCCCGACGGCCTGCAAGGTGCCAACAGTTTCATCTTCAAGTATGCAGAAGCCAACAATGAATGCCATCCCTGTCATGCCAACTGCACCCAGGGGTAAGAACAGTCAGGCCAAGGACTGGTCAGAGGTGTTGGGTTCAATGGTCATAACTCTTGCAAAAGTAATACATTTCTGCCTTTCCTTCATAAATCAGAAGTCGGATCCTTCAATCTATAAATGAAACCAACCAATAATTATTTATCCAGATAAAACCAAAAATGCATGCAACATTTCTACTATTTGTCATCTTAGATGGTTTAAGAGGATCCAATGGGATATTGTGTGATACAGATCATTGCTGATAAACCATTTTGATTGTTAACTTTACTGTCACAGTAATGATGGCATTACTGTGACACTGCCGTTACTGAGTGTGTATATGTGCTATCAGCACTATCACAAGATAAAATATAGCAATCATTTCTTCACTTTGCAAATAATGTACTTGATTGTCGTAAAAGTGAATACAGGAAAACTTCCATTAGATAGGTTTATAAGGGTATAAGGGGTATATGTAATGTGATGAACCTTTCTTCTGAATAATATTCCTGGGCCAAACGTTAAGGGCCTGGTTTCTCCAGCTTTTTTAAATCAGTAACACTGAAAATCAATGGCATAGCCAAAATTAATGGTGAGGTGAAATAAGTCTGCCAGGAGTCTTAGTAAAAGTATTTAACTTTGGTTGATTTTGACAAACAAATTTACACCACTGAGCAATTGCGAACCATCTCAGCAAAACTGACATGTGAAGCAAAGAGCTTGAGAGTCCAAAATGTATAAAGCACAGTATCAGTTGTATTGCACCATGCAGTTTTATAAAAACCCGCTCTGTTGGAGTCCAAGCTGCTACATAAGGAGATATGGTTGTCAGTCTTGAGAGAGAAGATGAAATACTCGTGAATAAACTGTGTTACTGTATTGCGCTTGCTTGGTTGGCTATTGTGTAGCACTACCACGTAACTGGTAAGCACGTCAGCCACAGTAGCTCACCAACTAGCCCTGCAAGTGGTCACTACATCGCCAAGCTTCCAGCAATACGTATTCCACAAGGACGTTCAAAAATAAATGTTACTGTGCCGCTTTCTGGAGTGACAGGGTACAGACAATTTTTTTCTCATATTCTCATTGTAAGTGCATTTGGCTCTCATATGTGGTTTATTAGTGCATATTCAGAAATATTCACTTTCACTATCCACGTCCTGCAAAAATTATGATCTAACAACTTGCACGATAAGAGAGATCAATAAAGAGGAAAAGCAGAAAATGAGAGAGAAGAGACAAGAATGAAAGTTCGAGGAGTCCCTGTGGCAAGTACCTTGCCACTCCCCATTGCTCACTAGCCACTGATCACTCAATGTAATATTAAACAAGGATTGGTAAGACATCATTTTGTATTGAACTCCACAGGGAGTGTATGTCACTTCCTTGTGTGTTATTTCTACTCTCCTGAGTGACAGCCTCCAGCTTGCTCGAGCATAGCAATGTAGTTGTAAATGGAAAACACCAGGCTGACACTTTGTCACAGGTATAGCTTCATAAGCAGCTCCACCTCTCAAAAAAATAAGCTGGGTGTAGCGAGAGGAAAGGGAGAGAGATAGACAAAGAGGGAAAGAGACAGACACAGGGATGAAACCAATATCCCTTCCTTCTAAATATTCAAAGGAGCCTCCGAATTTTGGCGCTAGTATTAAGACTGTCAGACGCCATAGTGCACAGTACACTCGGGAAATTTGAAACTTCAACACAGGAGGACTGGTGAAATTTCCAGCAGAGATCTTTGCTTTCTATCTGTAGACAATGTAGCTTTGTAATATTTCACCCATGTGGACACACTGAAACTGAACCTCGAGGATAAAGTTGTGACTTATACATGCTTACACCTGCACACACACAACTACACACACACACAAACACACACACACACACACACACACACACACACACAGACATTGTATGTTTTGACAGACAGCAATAAAGGCTATAGTTGACAGATGAGATAAAACAATAGATCCTGGCTTAAGGTAGCTTGTAGAGTCAGGAATATGACCGGCACACCAAAGTCCATACTTGAATGTGAAGAGTGAAGTTACTTTGACAATAAATGGACAGATACAAAGTAATCCAGTTCCATTCAGTTGGAATGCTTTCAGATTCACTGTAGAGCAAACGCCTTTCCTCAAAGCATCTCAAAGTAAAATTAATTTATACGCTTTTTACACGTTCCCTTTTGTTTGTCTGTCCCTGTACAGTCAGCTATACAGCCTTTACCACAGGAAAACATCCAGCACCCACCTGACAAATAAAAGCACATTCTGTGCATCCCTAGTGCTGAAGAAAAAAAACTAGTAGGGAATACATCCCAAATCATGTTTGACTACAAAAACATGATTTGGGATTATTTATTATATGTATTGTAGTATTGTTCTCTAAAGTGTGCAACTTAACAAATTTAGTTGCCTAGTACATAATGAATAATACAAAGGTGAATCTTATTATGGATTATTATATCCCTGATGTGTAAATGTTGCCTAAGTCAGCATGAGTGACCTTTCTCGCTGAAGTCTATTCGTCCCATGACATGGGTTGCATTATCAATTAAGCAAAATAAAAAGGCCACTGAGGGCAAATATCCTAAGCCAAATTGTAATAAACTGACTTTTTTCATTCACCATTACTGTATTGCTTTTCTCAACTCCCTGTCTCATCATTCTCAGATATGACAAACTATGAATGTTGTTTGTCTAACTTTTCTCTTGTCCTGTGTTTGTTTACTTAGATGCATTGGACCAAGACTGCAAGACTGTATTGGCTGGATGGACAGGTACAACATTATTTTCCGTGGATTGCCTTTCATACGAAAACACATCGACACAGTAGCACACACCATGTATATACACACACACACACACACACACACACACACAAAAGAATCACAGTAAGCAACGTCTCTGATTAATGGCTAGCTCTAAGGTCCAAAATCCCTGAGTGTCCTTAATGCCTCTCTGTGTGTGTGTGTGTGTGTGTGTGTGTGTGTGTGTGTGTGTGTGTGTGTGTGTGTGCGCGCACAAGCAATTTGCCTGGTTCTTGATAAATTGATAGTGCTTTAGCTTTTGTTCTGAGGCTACTGGGAGGGTGAGGGAACAAATGCAGTTTACAGCAAATGGATTCAAGATTTCATAAGAGAAACAGTTTGACATCAAGTAGCTCTGAGAATTGTTGGGTGGTGTTTGTGGTAGGATTTTTTTAAAGGAAAAAACAAGTCTTATAGGCAGGGTGAGCAGCCAACACATATGAACTTACTGAAGAGTTTGGAGATCTGCAGCACAACACCAAAATAACAGAACTGCAGAATCAGACTGCAGATATGAAATTAATTTAGACTATCTTGCAGTGTAGCAGGAGGCTTCAGAAGAAAGATCCGTACAGTTACATACATAGACAGACAAACTGATAGCCATTTAGTACTAATCAATATTCAGTCATGAACCTTTCACTGAGACCAATAGAGGCGTAAGGAGATACCTATCATTTCAGAGCAAACATTCACACCTTCTAGAGATCAAACCTTCTCCTTGTGAAATAGTCTTTGGGACAAGAACAAGATGAAGGGGGACTGCAGCAGATGGGGAAATGCTCAGCCCTTATCGTATATCCGATAGCTGTGGCTAGGATACAGCAGTAGACGCCCAGAAAACCCCTTGCTTAGCTTCCTGCTCTGAGGTGTCATGCGTCTTGTAGATCTGTTACAGGTTGGAGGTATTGGCTTTTGGACACGACTAAAAGTGGCTTATCAGATTAAACTAAGCCTTCAAAGGCCATCATTCCACCTGGCGTTAACGTGCATCTTGTGTCGAGATTGTGTGCATATCTGATTAAGCTGAATTAATCACTTTGTGTCACTTACTCATGTAATATTCAGTTTGATAAAATTGACTTCCTCATTTAACATGTTCCCATTTGGCAGTATCTTTCCAATTTGTTTCAAGACGATCAGAGCTGCCTGTTGTCTGATATCTTTGTGCTCCCTGATTGGCTCCTTGTGCATGAATGCATTTGGTCGTGCGTCAAATTGTGGGTGACCTTTCTTGTTGACTGATTATAGACTGATTATTATTGACAAGTCCGAGATACATACTAACACATGCACAAACTTTGTTGTATTAGTTTTTAGATTATACCTGAAATTAAATTTGAAGCTACAACCAGAAGACAGTTTGCTTAGCTTATCCTAAAAACTGGAAACAGGTGTTTATAGTAAGCCTGGCATTAGAGGGGCTGATAGGCTGCTAAACTAAGTTATCTCTCTTGCTCTAGCTTGATGTTTAGTGAACAGATATGAGAGTGGTATTGATCTTCTCAACTAACTCAGCAAGAAAGGGACGAAGCATATTTTAAACTATTCCTTGAAAGAATCGTGACATTTAGAAAAATCTTACATTTAGAAAAATGAAGTTGACAATTCTTACTGGTGGACAATATATGTCCTGTAATGGTGACATGGTATCTAAATCACCAAAGAAGATGCTGAGTTCTTCACTTCTCATGAAGCCGACTGACTAATAACATTGCATGGGGTGTTTTCTTGCAGTATGTGATATACAGTCCTGACCAACAGACTTTTTCCTTTGATTAAGGACGGAGTCTCAGTATGCCTTGATCAAATAAAATTCTTTGATTACAGCAAAAACATAGTGGGGGTTGGCTACTATAAAGCCAACTCCTCCCACTCATTTCTGTATAAACTCTGTAGACAGTTTGGGGAGCATAACAGGGAAACTATCTAGAGGCTTGATTTCAAATGACAGCATCAGTATGGTGCTGAGAATTCACTTTGATGGTTTTTTCCATGTTTTTGATCTCAGCCTGGATTTTAAAGAGAGGGCATAGAGGGATCTTTGTTACCAGATGAAGCTTAGTGGGAAAAACATACAAAAACTGGAAGTGAAAAGGTTTTCAAAGGATCACCCAAATCAGCATATACTCAGAGACATGTTTTATGTGTTTGTTGATGCCAACTTCCATATTTTAGTCCTTATCCTCTCTAACCCCCGACCCCTTGGAGATAATGCTTCATGCTTTCTCATTGCCTGCATTCTCGTCTGTCTCTTCATAATCTACAAATCTTCCTCCTTCCTTCTTCTCCCCCTTCCAATTTCTTGTCCTCAGAACCCCTCTGATCGCAGCAGGAGTGATCGGCGGCCTCTTTTTGGTGGTGATCATGGTGCTGAGCGTAGCAGTGTCTGTGCGCCGGAAGAACATCAAGAAGAAGAGAGCCCTCCGTCGCTTCCTGGAGACTGAGGTGAGGAGGGCGGTCGATGAAAAGCGAGAAAGGAGAAACTGGTGCATGTGGCATTGAAAGATGATGTTGTCAGAGGACTGAGCATGACTGTGGATCAGAGACATTGGCGGAAGTCGTATGACTTAATATTGTATTATTTAGCTGACACATTTTTCCATCGCTTAGGCTTTAAAGACTCAAACGCATTAAAACATAGTGGAGAAATAGGAGTGGAAAAGATTAAAGGGAAATTAGTGAAAAGTGAAATAGTTTGGGTTTTTTTTTTGCAGAATATTTTTTGACAGATTTTACACATAATTTATTATATGATAAATTTCCCATTAATTTGAGAGGAAAACAATATGAAAACAGGAAATGCTTGAGGGCGTTTGTCTGAATTTGTATGATTACAATGTTGCATATGTGTGTTTGTGTGTGTAATATAACAATGTGAGTGTGTGTGCATTCATAGCACAGACACGGGCACATATTGTACAAAATTGGAGAAAGCCAGACTGAAAGACAGATAAGAAAATGAGACTTCATGTCTCCAGATGGTGACTGCGGAGGTGGTCAGAAACTCAGAGGCTCAGGTGTTATCTTTCCCATAGTATATTGGAGAGGACACTTCTGTCTGGAAGAGGTATGGGACCATGCCATTAGTAGCGGAAAAGGCACTCTTCCTTTGTGTTAGAACAAGAAGAGCACATCATCTAATACACTTGTGTGTTCATACTGAGAATAAGGTCTGGTTTCCCCGCTTTCTCCCTCTTCAGAGCACACAAGTATCCGTAAAGTGTCTTTGCCAATAGGTTCTATAATGACAAAATAGCACAGATATGGCTTATTATCATACTTGCACTTCTCTCATCTATGCAGACATTTATACTGTCACTGTTTCTTGATTACTTATGTCTTTCATCCTTCACATTATATAGCTAATGGAGAGTACTTTACAAACAGCATGCGCAAGAAGCCTGCTGTCATTCCTAATGCTAAAGTAGAATGTGGTGCAAACAATGTTAAATGGTATCTGCCAAAACAGGTGCATTTGAATCCAAAAGCAAGTATTTAATACCTATAAGAGATTACCTTTTTACCGAGCGAACACAAGTATCTAACTTGTAAACCCATACAATAACACCTCACTTTTTTGACTGCTTTTTAACCAACTCTACAATGTCTAAACTGTCTAAACCACTTTTCACAATTAGTGAACAATTTGTGCAATTAATGCATTCATGTTTTCATGTATCGCTTCCTATATGAGGCCCATTGTTGGTTTCAGCACTGCCATGTAGAGTGAGAAGGTGGACAGATCCGATGTACAGTATGTACTGTGGCTGCTACACAGCCTCAACATCTTCAGCACTTCTAATGCTGAACAGCTCCCTGCACTGAAGAGTAGCATACAGTAGTGTGTGTGTGTGTGTGTGTGTGTGCGTGGACGGATCATTTCAGAGACATCTGTATTGTCCTGTGTGTGTATATGCTTGTGTGGCCCCCCGCCTTTCTTGTTTCCACCCTGCAGAAGCTGATTTGTTATTCCATTTAAATGAAGAATGGCTATTGTTTTTAATCAAATGGTAACCATGAGCCAGAGGGACATAAGCTGCCAACCACAGCCAGGCTGATTTACACTCCTGTTCAGTTTTCTTCTCTCTGCCCTTCCTCCCTCTCTAATCTTCCACTCTTCTCCTAATTCTCCTTATATTGCTCCCTCTTTTATGCTTTTGCATCCTCTGACTAATTCAGCCACTCGCTTCTCCATCGCTGTCTTGTTGTTGTTGTTTCTGCCACATTTCCTCTCCGCTCCACTTCTTCCTCCCTCCCTCCCCTCATATAATCTTTCTCCCTCACTCGCTGTTAAATCTGTTCGTTCCTCCACTTGAGGAGTAATGAGACAACAAAAGTGTCCTCCTTTTCAGGCACCACAATTATCCACCTCCCCTACCTCTCTCTCTCGCTATTCGTCCACCTATCTCCATATCGCTCTTCTGTTCACATATTAAATCTCTCACTTGTGATATTGAAATGGTAATGGAACTGAATCTGTCTTGTTTGGAAAAAAAATGGCATTGTAACCCTAATGTCACCTGATATACTTAGCAGTTATTTATTAAAATTAGGTATTTTACAACCAATTGCATGAATTGCATTAATGCTTTTAGATTAGATACAGTAAATATTGAATTTAAATGAGATTACAGTTTTTAGGAACAACCTTTTTGCAATTGATTCAAGGAACAGTCGTGTTAGTGAATATTAGCAAAAATAACTTTTTTACTTAATCAAGGCATGTTATGTGGCACCATCTCCTGAAAAAGCTGTTATTACGTGTATATACACATGGACATTCTTGAACATGGTAGCGTTTTGTATTCCCATGATTGTCCTTCAGCTAAATCACATATAATTGCTTGGCAGTGTAAGTGATATCAGGTATTTCAACAATTGAATGACCTCTGTTTTACTGGATGTGTTTTTAGCTGGTGGAACCTTTAACACCAAGTGGAACTGCACCCAACCAAGCCCAGCTTCGCATCCTGAAAGAGACAGAACTCAAAAGGGTCAAGATTCTCGGGTCAGGGGCCTTCGGGACTGTTTACAAGGTAAAATGCACAAAAAGATCAAATAATAGTAACTGTTTGCATGCGTTTCAGATTGTACTTGAATGAATGCTCAAGTTAAGATCATGACGTGAGATCGTGAAAAAATAGGAAGACAGGAGAGACAAATTGCAGGATCATTAATGACAGGAAATGAGACGGAAGGCTCGAGGCGTGTGATGAAAAGAATAAGTAATAGCAGACACTGAGACCCCTGGGGTTACAGTGAAATAAGAGGTATCTGAGGTCACCACCAGTGTGATGATGAGTTGGTGAGAGGTAGAGAAAGACAGCTGAAATTGTAAAGAACAGACTAATCAGACTCTCACTGAAATCATCATTGGCCATTTTGTAGATCCATCCATTCACAATATGGCCCATTTCTGGATCAGAGGTATGGTAGCAGAAGCACCGGTGTCCTTTTTCAAATCAATATCTTGCACATTTCCTTGGGGAATCTCTGGGTATCTCTAGGCATGTAAGAGTATATTGTCCATTCTGAGTTCCAGAGCTGAGCACTAGGACCCAGACAGCTTTCCTTGGTGGCCTTAAGAGAGCTCCTTAGATATCCTCCTCTGGATCCTCTGGATCCTCTTGAAGGACAGTTGGTTGTTTCTGAGATCTTCCCAATTTGCAGGATATCCTACCTTCAGCAACTTGATTGCATAATCTTATTATACTGAACACAACACAGAGGCCATGAGTGATATAGAGGGTCAGCTTCCAGGTTGACTTGGAAATTGAGTGTTAATTGTGTGCAAAACTTCTCTTTTCACCAAAATGTCTTGTCTCTTTACACAAGCTCCTATTTGTTGAGCTGCTCAAGGTACCCTGCAGAGTTATGACCACTGGTGCCATGGAGAAACCTTGCTGTTTTGTTTGTATTTCGTGTTTTACTGACAAACGCACAATGACGCACATGTTAGCACACAAGATGTGGTGCATGCAAGCCAGAGACAATGAACAGGTAAAACAGAATCAGAGGATAATTGACCTGAACTGGAATTTCTCTAGTAGCGCAATATGATGTCTGTTGATTTCACACAATGTCTGAGTTGGAAACAGTAACTTGTCAAGAAACAAGGTAAAGCGTCTAAAATGTGGGGAAGAATAACATTGCAAATTGAGGTTTCAAAATATTCTCAAAATCTGCATTGCAAACGTTTTTATGAATTTGTATTTTATTGGGAATAAAATACATTTTAGAATGCAAAAAAATGGATTCAGGTGGTAAACACTGAATTTAAATTTTGTTATATGATAACTTCCGAGGGTAGCCTTGACTGGTAATCAGTCAATCTTTTCATCATTTGCAAGACCCCAGGACTCTTCCACCTGAGGCATTTTTTTTTCAAACCTCACCTGGCAGAGTTGACCAATCGACCTTGACGTGGAAGTGGATAATGTGCTTATATTAGGAGAAGTTGTCCTTAATGTCACGTTGAGCTCCAACGCAATCTGGTTTACAATGAACAGTGAATTTATTAATACAATCTGAAAATATGTTTCAGGCTAGAATGAAAGGAAGAAACATGTTTTGAACAGAAATAGTCCATAAAAACACAGCAGTCTCCCAATAACAACATCAATAACAACATGTCACCTTGTTTTTGCAGTTTTAACTGAAACAATTTGTGCTATATTTGAAAATGATAGATAATAATCATGTACTGTAGCAATCAGTTAGAGAAATATTGCTGAAATCCTGAGATGTTTACGAAACAACCATGCTAGCCAGATAATATATGTACAACATTACATATCCCAAATGCAGTTAATATGAGAAAAGATTGCAATTAATTCTGCTAAATATATTCATCTAAGTGCAGTGAAAAAGACTGTGTTTCAAACGCAGGCATCACATTGGAATTGCAGCTTTGGGAGGACAGGTGTTTTAACTATATGAGCAGAGGTGTTGGTCCTTCTGTCACTGGGGATATGTAGTCACATCAGTGCAGAACAAAGGTGGAACACATTTGGAAAAAGTTGAGAGGCACTTTATTTCTCTCCTCTGTTAAATGCTTTGGCCACTTTGGCAGCTGCTTAATCACTTTAATCCCACCTGAAATTGGATACTTCAAAATGATTAAATAGTTTTGCCCAAGTCTTTTTGAAGGACAAAATCACAGTTAATCATACAGCATACAGAACATCTCATACTCTGCCAATGAGAATATGGAAGATGGTTATTAGGACAGATGACAAGTTCAAGGTGAAAAATCCTTAATTTATTAATTGAGATTCTTCCTGTTCAAATCTTTAATATGTTTTGCTTAATACGATGTTAGTGAGTTTGAGTTTGGTGACTTGGCATTCAGTATAATGACTCATTGTCTGTTTGTGTTTCTTTAGGGTATTTGGATCCCAGAGGGTGAAACCGTGAAGATCCCTGTAGCCATTAAAATCCTAAATGAGGCCACGGGACCCAAGGCTAACGTGGAGTTCATGGACGTGAGTATCTTAAAAAATCCAAAATTAAACGGGAAAAACAATATATGACAGTTTCTTCTAGTTTTCCATCAGCTGGATTTTATACTTTATGAAATTCTGTTATATTAACGTATTTCAAGCCATTTTTGGTTAGGTCAGTCCAACAGATACAACATATACCTATCAGGGCACTGTTGCATTGGTGACTTAACCCTGTGAGGCATTAACCATCTAATATGCTCAGATTGAAACTACTACTCGGTCAATTTTGAATCATCTCCATTAATGGAATGAAGATATTAAGAACAAAGTCCAGACTCCATAGACACCAGAAGAGAAACCACAGGGGACCATATATACACCCACACACACACACACACACACACACACACACACACACACACACACACACACACACACACCATGCCACAGGCACCCAGCCCAGTGCAAAAGGCCCTATTTATAAAATATTCACAACACGGCTCATTTCAAAAGGAAAATTGAAAAAAAAAAAAAAAATGATCACCCTATGATGATGCAATGTAGATGAAATAGCCTCCATCAACACACGTACACATGCAGACGCAGGCACTCATGTTTTGCACTTAGTTTGACAGTCTAAGAGGAATAATTTTGAAGTGTTGGCTTTTCTATTTTTATCAGGAAATCTTTGATGAATATTCTTTGTGTGTTTAATTTAATGCTCTATGCGTTTTGAGGGCTTGTCTGACAATCAGAGAACCAGTTATCAGTAATGATATAATGTGGGGGTTTACTGTAGAAAGAGGGATGGAGATGTAAAACTCAAAATATGCATGTCCTAGCAAAACATGCATTTAAATACTATAAATTGTCTAATGTATGCATGTCTCTACATGTGTGCGTACCATTACACATAGACAGCTTCTCACCCCTAGTCCTCTATCCTCTATCTTACTCAGATGGGGTGACAGAATATAAACGGTAAATTAACTTATTATCAGCCCTTATCGGAGGCAGAAACTTACAACGACAAACATTTTTTTTGTGGGCTGGGGAATTTGGCCTAGTGACCTTCTAGCTGCACGCCACATTCACCTGCCACTGACTGTGTAAAGAACATCACCGAGGATTGATCATCATTCAATCCGTGTTTGTGTGCTATGTGTATGTTTGTGTAAGTGCAGAGTTTCCTATGGAGCAAATAGAGGAGGGAAGTTACTCTTTCTAAACAACAATCAAATGATCCAAAATGTAATAATGTCAATAACCCCTCCCTGCTGCCAGTGTCTAACAAGAGGGGAGGGTCTCAGTACCCAGCAAGATTATCATACATGTACGTGTTTGCAAGTGTGGAATAGTGCCTATGCTTATGTGTGTATGTAATCACAATAGTGGCCAAAGGCAGACAGGGCATGTTACAGAATGTTATTTCTTTGAAAGCCAACATCCTGCTCGAAGCTTGTTTTGAAGCAGGTCGTCTGTCCTTGGGTATTACATTCAGTAAGGCTGTTCTAAATCACACAGGCTCCGACCTTTACTGGTAATACTCCTCTCAATAGTCTTAATCACAAGGATGCCCATTGAAAGTTTGCATAAGTGTATCTGGTCAATCAAGACGTGCCTACCCAAATATGTGCAGATTCCACAGTATAGAAGGCAGCACCTTCATCACTGCTTTTCAGATACATGTTATCCATCACTCTTTAAACACGATTCAAACGTCTCATAGAAACCATAGTTCAGTGGTCATCTGCCACTTCATCATCATCGAAGGCTGAGGCGAAGTGTAACAACATGAAGGTTAGAAGGAGAGAATGTCGTCGACCCCCAGCATATGCCACTTTCCCACCATCGCCCTCGGCGTAGCCAAGGTGAATGGATTCAGCTGAGATCAGAGAGGGCAATGACCGACATAAGGGTCCTGCTTGGAGCAGACAGACTATTTATGGAACGGAAAAGCTTGGCAGTGACGAAATCACACGACGCAATGGCAAGGTTTTCCGCCCCCACCCCAAGTTCTTGTTGATGTTGGTAATAAATTGATGGAGTGATTGTATTGCAGTGTATTTCAGTGTGCTCGGATTTGGAGGAGAGAAGATTACCCATAGAATCTAGTGGAGGGTGCCGTTGTGCTTACAGAACTAGGGTTACAATATTGGAACCTTGGTATCCCTTGTGTATGACAATTAACTTTTCATTAATGTTTTGCTCAGTATTTGTTCTATATGAGTATCAAACGTATCAAATTTATTCATAAACTTTGTTGATAAACCATATTTATAAAGCACTTCTCATAACAAAGGTTAAACGGTGCTTTGCAGAAAAAAGGTAAGTCAATATCACAACAGTGTCCTTTGAAAATAAATTAGTTTCTTTCTTGAAATTTTCACATTTTGTTCATGTTTTGTTCAATTTACATATAATCAGAAAAAAACACCTGTATTTGAAAATAACCTCAAATAAAATGTTTTATGTGGCCAATTCATATACAAGCAAATTCCAAGTGAAGAAGGGTTAACAATTTTAAAGTAGCTCAAGTAGTTAACTACCAATTAAGTTTTTTTTAAAGAAAATTGGGTGACTACTTTTTTCAATACAGCAATTTTCAGATTTTTTTGTTTTACTATAACTCTGAAGATATATAAACACTTTCATTTAAAATGTATAATCTACTGACATTCATTTTGGAATTACCGCCATAATCCACAGTTGCATTGCAATTTAGTTTATTGCTAAGGATTTGATAAAATCAAATTAAATGGTATAGATTTTTGTTCAGTCTTAAGTGTACTTAAAACGCTCTCGCTTTTGTAGTCAGCAAGATACTTAAAGCCTTCCCTGTTGATTTAAGAGTGAAAACCTAATATACTATTCTATTTTAATGTAACTGTGAAAGTGTCAAAGGATGCTGTGTTGTTGGGGTCTTTCATTCATGGACCTGAGCTCACAAATTTGAATCTATAAAATGTGATCCACTCACCATTACCTTAAAGATGTCCATGCATACAAAGGTTAAGACATCTCAGGAAACCACATCACATTGATAGGGGAACCCCGGAGTTGTCCAGATTTACATGAAAGGGATCCTGTCCACATACCGAATATACTGCCAGGAAATGAACAAGGATCTGATTATGCGTTGTGATACATAAGCCATAAACTGTCAATCATAGACTGTGTTGTTGTTGTTGTATCTCTCTGTCAGTGCACTGTGGACATATACTGTGTCATGTATTATTATGTATTATGTATAGTTACACAGAATAGATGGTCTATATATTGTGTTTGGTAGTGTTTTTGTATCTTTTGATAATAGCTTGCGTATTTTTTGTATGATACTACGATCATATTCTTGCAAACTAATAATAATATTTTTTCTTATTCTAAAAATGCCGCACATAAAGATGTTGACACTGCAGGCAAGTTCAAAGCTCTATTAATAATGTACTCGAGCAGCTTCTTCATATGGACATATTTACTATACAGTAGCATATTCTCTAATACCAACACTTCAGACCGAACATGTGGAAATACAGAACTGCCTGTTAAAGGACAGTGACACATAATTTACAGCCATCTCACTTTGGTGTAGTTGCTACATTTTTTGTCAACTACAAAGCATGCTGACAGTCTTGTGAAGCAGTGAGTCACTTTGATGTTGAGGATATGAATAAAAATCTGCTGTTTCTTTGGAACCTTGCTGCATGCTTCAAGGGGATCTTCAGGGATCATATGGTCTTTGACAGTTCAGTCTACACTTGTAAACACAATAAACTATCTGCCAGTGGGTTACGTCTTTGAACTATAGCTCTTATATTTGTCTTCTGACACTAACTGATATACTACCTGTTTGGGCACAATATGACACACTATTAATATGGTACTTCTCTTTACATAGATATGTTTTCTTCTTCTGAATATGCAAATAGAAACACAATCTAGTTAGTGACAAAGTCATCAAGAAGGAAGCCTGTGCGTAAATTGCAAGTCCATGTTCAGCTTTATCCAAATTAGGACTAGCACAGTGGTGCCTGGGTTTTAGAACAGAATTTCAAGATCAAAAGTATCTAAGATCGGAACAACACAATTACAGTAATGTCATTTCTGTTTGTGTTTTGCTAAAACAGTTTGTTGTTTCCTGGAGTGAACAACACTCATTTCAGATGTCAACCTCTAAACCCTTTGCCCCACATGCCTGAGTGTATATCTGTCTCATTCAGGAGGCCCTGATCATGGCTAGCATGGAGCACCCCCACCTGGTCCGCCTGCTGGGTGTCTGCCTGAGTCCCACCATCCAGCTGGTCACACAACTGATGCCTCATGGGTGCCTGCTCGACTATGTCCTCGAGCACAAGGACAACATCGGATCCCAGCTGTTGCTCAATTGGTGTGTCCAGATTGCCAAGGTAAGGTTTGAAAAAGTTTCTTCATCGCTGTTTTACTCGCTGTATGGTTGATTGGTTTGGTAATTGTCTGATTGCTTGGTTAGGTACTTGGCAGGCTGGTGGATTGGCAGATCAGTAAAGGCTTGTTTTAAGTATTGATTTTGTATTGTATTGATAAGTAATGAATAGTTATTGATTTTGTTACCTAAACAGTTTTTTTAACTGTGGATTGTCTTCACTGATTGCTGCTTTTTTGCTTCCTTGACTGCACCAAATATGTCAATGAGTTGTGAGGATTTAGAGTGTTGGTGGGCCCTTAGTGGAACTTTACTGCATATTGTGTATCCTGCATACTTCAGGATTATCCCTTATCCCTTTTTAAATCTTACTGTATAAGTACTTGTGTTTGCTTTGGATTACATGTACACAGACATCTACTGAACCATCCATATGCCATTTTGTGCGTCTCAGCTAAAAGAGGCCAAGTGATACACTCCTTTGCTTCCAGAGTGAAAATCAGATGTCTGCTGATATTTGATAAAGTGTTCGTGAGTGTGTGCTGGTGTGTGTAGAGGATTCAACAGTAGATAGTGTTGCCCCTTGCCTGACTCTTTGGAGAAATGAAGTAAATAATTCAAAGCCTAGCTGGATTTTGGTGGTGTTGAGAGCAAGGTGCTCAGTGTTATAGAATGATCGATGGAGTGAAGTTTAATTTGTTCTTATACATTTGTCAATATTAATAGGGGATAGATGCACCTTTTAATTAACCTTTCTCCATTCTGACACAAAAATTACCACAGAGTTGATTCATCATCTGACTTGGTATAACAACCCTAACAACACCTGAGCATTTTGAGCAAACACATTTTTATTCATCTATTTATTACATTCCATTCTCCAAACTGTTCATCCTATTTACGGTCGCTGGAGCCGATCACAGCTGACATTGGCCCGAAGGGAGGTTTCACCCTGGACAGGTCACCAGTTTATCGCAGGGCACATATAGAGACAGACAACCATTCACGCTTATATTCACACCTACGGGCAATTTTAGAGTCTTCAATTAACGTAACTGTCTTTGGACTGTGGGAGGAAGCCGGAGAACCCGGAAGGAACCCGGGGAGAACGTGCAAACACCACAGAGAAGGACCGCCCGGGATCGGGGATGATCGAACCCGGGACCCTCTTGCTGTGAGGGGCTAGCCACTACACCACCGTGCAGCCCCTTGATCTATTTATTGATTATCAAAAGGTATTTATATCACATGATATAGTGTATATATACTGTATCATGTGATATAATTTTGTCTCCAAACATGCTGCATTTGACAAATGGCTGATGAAATTCTCATACACAGAGAGCAAAGAAATTGGTTAAAAAGCCAAAAGAAGCAGAATGAAAATGACTAAGCAGTCGCTGTAGTCCCAATTTAATATCTTAGATAAATATTTCTGTTGCCATTTTTTACTAAATCAGAGGCAGGCTGTACTCTAGTGAGCTTCCATGGGAAAATATTAAAGCATCAATTAAACTTGGTTCACAGTTATAATCACAACCCATGAATTGTTTTTTTATATACCAAAGGCGATCAGATCATGCATTAATTTTTGCTGTGCTGACAAAATTCCCATGCTGTGTAACACAAACATTTTCCTAGTATGAAATTAATCAAACTAATTACTTTGTGGAAAAAGGATGTAGATCATCTATATACACATGAATAAATATATGCCCACTGTGAACAGTTGTCAACATGGTGGGATGTATAATTCATAAAGGGTAGATATGAGGTTGTATTATTTACCATTGTTATTCTGTTTATCAAGTGTGTATTGTTTAGTGTGTTCAATAGTTGGCTACAGCTCCTGTGGACTCAAATAGCCATCAGGGGCCAGGTTTAATAAGGTGCCCACATATGGGTTCATGTTCACACTAACAAGTGTCTTACACAATGCATGTATCTTAATAATGGCAAAAAGGTGAATTATGACCACCATCAACATGTCCACATGTAATTGTCATAATAACGTATCCCAGACTTGAGTAAAACATTTTTCCTGCATTTTATTTCATTATCTTCATTATGGATGTATACATCCACTCATGCAGGGTCTTATGGGGCTCTCAAGGCTTGCAAGTGACAGGGCTCCACTATCTGAGGCAACATCCCTGTGGCCCTCCCACTCTGGCATTGCCACCATCACAGCCATAGATTATTAATGGGGTGATCTGCCATGAGAGTCGTACTAATGAGCAGATTCATTAGAGCTACTGCACATGCAGGGCTCTGATGTCAGTGTTATTCTTTTTCTGTTCCTTGGGTCTGATTTTCCTTTTCTTTTTCTGTATTACTTTCTCCTCATTATGTCTGGTTACTTTTTAAATCTCCTCCTAGTTCACCCACTCTGTGGTCCTCTTGTTCATATATACAGAGTAGTGTTGCTACAATGTCAGATGTTTGACTTTGGAACCACTACTACAACACAAAAAGTGATATATAAAAAAATGAAACAGATATAGACAACTCCTCAAGTAGCCTGACAAATGTGTCAACTATTTGCAGAGGAAGAGAAATCCATTTGAAAGCATGGTACATTTGTTTCAGTTGGTGTCTTGATACCACTTTTAATTCCTGATGCCAGTACCAAAATGCTAAAGTCTCTGTCGATACCACTCTACAAAACAAAAGAGACAGAAAGAGGGTAGATGATATCACATAATAAGCCGATACCACTCTGATAGCAATACACATTTCCTCTTTATTATATATATATATATATATATAAAAAATATGTATAATGTAACTGGCATGTTCTTGGCATGAACAATTGACTGTACTTACTTAAATTTGCAATGTGATAGCACCTCTTCTATTGCTGCTACAATGGATTCCCTCATTTATGAGCCGTACAACTTTTTTATCCTGGGGCAATGCTTTTTGCAGGGTGAAGTTAACTTAAATAAATCTAGTGTACAATCAGAGTTAGTAATTTATACACAGGAGACACATTTGAGTTCCACATATGAGCTTTTAAATGGTACTGTATACTGGTATGATGTTATCACACAGTGTAACTATACAAGTACAGTTAAAGTGACAATCTGTCTGTCACTTAATTTAAATTGATCTGACATTTGTCTGTTTTATAGTCTAATCGCAACTAAAAGCAGATTATATGTTCTTAAAAAGAATGGCAGTTGAAATAAGACACAGTTTAACAGAATAGAGTAATATGTTTCAGTGTCAGTTTCATCTGCAGTTTAACACAGTTAATGTGACAACATTGGCGATAATCCAGTTATTGCAGTAATACTCTTCATGCCATGAAAATGGGACTGTGGCTGTAAGGCACCCTGAAATAATACATAAAATTCTTTAGAACTAGTAGAAGAGCCGACAAAAGATACAGTAGAAGGGAAGTCATATAATTTGCCGCATTCACACAAGTTGTACCTAACAGTGATGGTTGCCATCGCAATTCATATTCTTGTTAAATATTTAATGCGAACCCCACGTATTCTGCCTTTGAAAAAGAACTCGGTGTCCCACTACCTGTGAGACTTGTTTCAGGATGATGCATCATAAGCATATCAATACAACACTACTGTTTAAACAACCTCAGTTACATGGCAGGAATACCTGATTGAATCACGCTTTACAGTGACAACTGTTTGTTTAATTCACCAGCAAATCTTTCCTACCCCCCTCACTTGGATTTCCTCCAAGCCAGGTGTTGTGTGTGTGTGTGTGTGCGTGTGTGTATGCGTGTGCGTGTGCGTGTGCGTGCGTGTGTGTGTGTGCGTGTTTGGTAAGAGGGCCCACAGTGTGTATCACAGGGTCATTTCTCTGTGTAAACCAGACTAGGCAAACATGCCTCTCTCCAACTCATCATACACATCCCCAGGGTTCTAATGAAAACTCAGTTCACTCCTATGTCCTTTCTACTCTGTCTACTCCCCTTCTCCTGTCTCTCTGTTTGTATTTATTTTTGTATGTGATTCTCTTATTTTTGTTTTTCTCTGTCTTTCTCTGAACATTTATGTAAGAAGGCTTTCCATTCCAATCGTGTGTTGGTACAAATATTATGCTATCGCTTTTCTCATGTCAAGTAATAAGGCAGGGTTGACTTTAACTTGATTTTTGGACCACTGTGAAAAGCCACCCACTGGCCAGTAATTGCATTTCTTTCCACTTTCTACACTCTTTTTTTTGATGAACAACTTCTACCAGTGCTAAATAATTAATGCTAAATAAGGTTGACAAAGATTTATATTGTGCTGTAAGGCAAGCCCACTTTGTTTATTTGTTGAGTCTTGTTTGGATATATTCAAGGAATGCATTTGCTATGTTTTCTACCTAAATGGGACAGTGTTAGTTTTTTGCTGACTTGTCAGGCCAAGAGTAAAATATTCAACATGTACAACTTTCCGTAATAACAATTCCACCAGTACACAATTTTTCAAGGGCACCATTTCGCTCAGGGCAACTAAGGTGTGCCCTTGAATTAATGTGATTATCTTAATAAATTAAAATTACTGCAAGGTTTTTTTTTTGTGCCAATCAACGAATGTTGACTTAGGACACATTTCCCTTGATGCTTTCACACCGGAATCAAAAATGACCTTTTTATCTCATAAATTAAAAGCATGATGTCGTTAACTGCGTTGTTTAAATGATTTAAGATTAAAGTGATAGGCAGAAAATACGTGTCACAATCACGTTTTTACAGCGATAAACCATCCCATGTTTTTTTAATAAATATCCATCTCACTTATGTCTGTTTTACAGAACACCATGTTGGTGTGACTACCAACCAACTTGTACTTGTTAACAAGCTCTCCCTCCCCTCTCTTTTCCCACACTCGTCTCTTGTAGAAAACACTTAAACTGCATTCCGATGTTTGATTCCAACCAGCACTGGCAGATAGCATGCCTGCTCCAAGACTCCATGTTAACACATGGAGCGAGAGGCAGATCACAGGCGTCAAGCCTTTGATGCTACCAACTATTAGAAATGTCAACAAGTGTCCGCCTATCCACTTGCTCTATATCTAGCTCTAGCTGTCCCCATCTTTCATTTCCAAACTAATTAATTCCGAATCTTTTTTTGTGGTGGTCTTTCATGACTGCATAAATAAGTGTATGGCCCAATGTTAGCAGCTAGAATGCTTCCCTTCCCCTGGGCCTGAAAGGCCTGTTTGATTTGAGAGAGCTGCTTTATGCATGTTGTCATCGGTTGCAATTCTCATCAAAGTGGAGGGCTGATTAGGTAGAATTTGTATATTTTATTTGCTTTCATCAATAACATATTGTGGCGAAATCCATGTTAAAAATAAATGATAGTTGATACAGGATATTTTATTAAACTGCCTTGAAATGTTGGCCTTTTAATATATTGGTAATTCTTTCCTCCAATCAATTCAATTCAATTCAATTCAATTTATTTTTGTACAGCCCAAAATCACAAATTACAAATTTGCCTCAGAGGGCTTTACAATCTGTACATAATGACATCCTCTGTCCCAGAACCTCTCATCGACTCAGGAAAAACTCCCCCAAAAAAAAAACCTTTCAACAAGGAGAAAAATGGAAGAAACCTTCAGGAGAGCAACAGAGGAGGATCCCTCTCCCAGGATGGACAGAGTACGAAAATAGATGCCATGTGTACAGAATGAACAGCATAACAGAGTTACAACACGTTCAATTCACATGACAGAAATGATTCATGTAATAGTAGCAGTAGGTGACGGGGAGGACCACAGCAGGACGTAGGACCAGGGTCCAGATTTAACCACGATCCACAGAAACCTGCGAGGCGAGAAGGCACAAAGACTTCGGGGATGGAGCAGAGTTAGTAATGTGCATTTATGGTGCATGAATTCATATAGAAGGTAAAATAGAAAAGAATGTGCGTCAGCAGGTCCACGGAAGGAACCAGGAGGCAGGACCAGGGTCCAGATGCAACCACGATTCGTGGAAACCTGCGAGGCGAGAAAGCACAAAGACTCAGAGGGAAGAAGTAGAGTTAGTAATGTGCATTGATAGAACATGAATTCATACAGAAGGAGAGAGAGAAAAGGATAGAGGAGCTCAGTGTATCCTAAGTTGTCCCCCAGCAGTCTAGGCCTATAGCAGCATATCAAGGGGCTGGAAAGAATGGACCAGGGCAAACCTGAGCCAGCCCTAACTATAAGCGCTATCAAAGAGGAAAGTCTTAAGTCTACTCTTAAATGTGGTCACTGTGTCTGCCCCCCGTACTGAAAGTGGAAGCTGGTTCCATAGAAGAGGAGCTTGATAACTGAAGGCTCTGGCTCCCATCATACTTTTTAAAACTCTAGGAACCACAAGCAGCCCCGCATTCAGTGAGCGCAGCGCTCTAGTGGGGTAATGTGGGTCTATGAGATCCTTAAGATATGATGGTGCCTCACCAATTAAGGCTTTGCAGGTGAGGGGAAGGATTTTAAATTCGACTCTGGATTTTACAGGGAGCCAATCACAAGCACACGTTCCCCTACTAAAAATGTGCATAAGCACAGCTAGCCAATCAGGACGTGCCCACCTGAATAAGTGCGAAGCGGAGAAGTGGGGGTCCCCAGCCAACCCAGGTAGTACGTACCCTAACTGGGTTTAGACATTGCCTAACCCTGCAGGGATAAACAAACAAACAAGCCCTGACCTATGTAGGTCTATCCTGCCCAGATTCAACACAACCAACTAACACTCTTTACCAGTCCTGTGTAGTTCCAGTGAGCACAAACCCTGAACAGGAGCGTTACATGTCCAAGATAAAGAACCATGGGAATAGACAAGGCGTCGACCAAGACACAGCTGGACACATGTTGTTGACACTCACTCCACCGAGCAAAGCCGCCGACACGCTGCGTGTAAAGTGTGCCTGGACCACAGTGGGAGGGTCTCTCCCTGCCTGCCTATAGACTTGGAAGATTCACTCTCTATGCCATCCCGCCAGGCGTTTCTGGGATAGGGCTTTACTGGCCACACCATCCCTGAAGCACACACAAAGCTGTTCGGTGTGACCAATGGGGGCTGTGCGTTCAGCAAGACATGCCAAAAAGCCCCGACTGCACACTGACAATCTTTACTGATTCGCCAGAAGTGCAAGTGTCAAAGACATACATAATCACCTGCTGGGGACTAAAGTGGCATTTGCGCTGGTGACTTCAATTTACTATTTCCATTATATAATTAAGGAACATTTCAAACACTGAACAAACACTTTCCCAAAAGTATAAACTATGCTATGAAATTTAAAATACCACAATGCATAGAATAATGAGAAAATGAAATGTGGGTATCGGGAAGATTTTCACTTTAGTTATTCCCACCTTAGCTATATGCCAATGTAAATACCAATTACTTTACTGTAATTGTTTCATCCCGTTTAGACTGCTATAAAAGCAGCGAGGATAAGTTGAGTTGAGAGTTGGGTCCAGGTTTGTTTTCTCCTTGTCCGGTGGTCGTCACATCTGGGTGATGCTGGCAAATGTGTGTTAGCACGTTGGATGTGACCCTATTTACATAATAGCTTACCCGGTGGAGCAACGGTGATACATCGTCCTTAACTCTCTCTCTCTCTTGTTGTAGAGGTCTTCCAGCTCAATAATTTAATTTGCGCACGCCATAGTGTGAAGAACCCACACTCCAATCGGCGTGTCCATTTAAGAAATGAATCTGATCTGCACAAGTCCCGTGGACAAGTTTACATGCCTGGCTTCGCTGCATTGGTTCTCACAAGCGGGAGGTTATTGCGTAGCAATTTCTGCGGAGGTCTTCCTAGGAGGCTGATATACAGGACAACGATGATATATTGTCTTCATTATCATCAGCAGACGAGGCTGGTGTCTCAGCGTGGATGACCGGAGGCAGCGGAGGAATGTATGCGGCTGGGACAGGGACTTTGATGCCATCAATCTCAAACTCCGGCTTGCTCTCATTGCAGCAGAGCATCATATCAAGGAGTCGAAAATGATCCCACCACTGCTGGCCACGCTCGCTGGCTCCTGAACACGGCACTCTTCATGGTCCCCTTCCAAGGCACTCAAAGCAGGTGCCGTAATCTGTGCTGGCAAAGAGGCCGGGCACTGATGAGGTTCTTTAAGCAGCAACTCCATCCGTGGAGCGAGGCAGTCAGTGGCAAATCACCATTCGCTAAACATAAAACGATGTTGAGCAGTGATGTGTGCTGCCTTATAAACTGTGAGTCTGTGTGGCTTATAACTGCTGCTGCTTTGTGCCAACAGGAGTCAGTTAAGCTATCTGATTATGATGCCCACTGGCCATCTCTCATCTGGCCTGGGAACGACTCGGAATTCCCCAGAAAGAGCTGAAGAAGTAGTTGGTAGGGAGAAAGGGCATATGGGCTATCTTGCTCAGACTGCTGCCACCATGACCCAGACCCAGATAAGCAGCGGAAAATGAACAGATAGACAGATGGATCTGTGGTCTTAGTAGTATTTTTATTATTGAAAATTCTGCCTGTTAGTGAACCGTAGTCACCCGGAATGGCCTCTGTAAGCAAAGGCACACACCTCAAGGCAGCAGACAGACAAATAGTCACCGGAAAGAACAGAAGGATACACAAAGACTATTAGGCCTTCACTGACTCATGGTTGCCATGCTGTCAATCAAAAGCACACACAAACAAGCCAAGAGGAATACATTCTCTCTCTCCATTCCATTCTCTGTAACTCTCTCTCAATCACACACATATAACAGTGACGCAGTATTAACTGTGTCTGGCTGAGTCGAGATGGATGAGGCCAGGTAGGGCAATGGGGGAAATGGATGACTGCAGGCAGCCCACACAATGGATGAGACTCGCAGTTCAGAGAGGCAGGTCCACACTAATGAGTGACAGACCCACACACACTCATACACACAGGTAAATGATGGCAGGTAGATATCCAAATCTGGCAAACACAAACAGTAACAAAGTGAACATCATGTAATGTCATTGGATTATGCACACACCTATCATTTTGTGATGCCCTCAAACAAACAAAAAAGCCATCACACCCACACAGACACTGTTTGACGTACCAGGTATTAAGTCAGTTTTTTTCCCCCTTTTTTTACTATTTACTTTACTTTCTTATGAAGTAAAGTGTATTATGTGTCCAACCACAATTCTTCTCACAACCTTTTCTCAAATACACACAGTCACACTCAAACACCGTGCTGGAGATATGTATCTTTATCCACTGCTTTATGTCAAGCCCTTGCCCTATTTTTCCTCCTATCACTACTAATTACAGAACAGATTTACCCTCTGATTTTATACGTATTTCCCAGAGGAAATAGATATACCACATTTCTGGAAACATGCGTGTGCGTGTGTGTGTGTGTGTGTGTGTGTGTGTGTGTGTTGCAACCTGTTGGTCTTTTGGTATCACTTTGGTAGCCTAGAGGCTGTAAAAGTGGGCTCTCTCCCAACAAGTCAATTGAAATTATATTAAAGGTTCCAGCCAAGAGACAGTGCAATGAACTACTTTGCACTGTTGTAATTGTTATTGATTATGCTGAGTATCATTGTAATGATGAGGTTAAGAACGAGGCTGCATTTACAGTAAGTGCGGCATCAATCCTCTTTTTATGCATTGAGCACCTATTGCAGGCCATAGAAACATATGGTCATGTTTTTACATTTCAGTTCATCAATATAGAAAGGCAAACATTTGGGGTCAATACAGCAATACAATTGGCCTGTAGTGCCATCTCAAAGTTCAACTCACGCCATGGCCTTCAACTCTTCAACCCCTCAGCTAACATTAGTTTTCCTTGACTTGTTTGAGTCAATACTAATCCAAGCGATACAAGTTGCTCTATTTCAGGTAATGTGAATGTGAATAATTTTGAGCTATTTTAAAAACATATAATTATTTTTCTTTTAAGAAGTTTTGTAGCTATTTGTGGGTTTGGCCATAGATTATCGTGTAGATGGTATTATTATTAATGCTCTGGTGTGCCAGTGTTCAGTAATTTAACACATTCTTTTAGGAAATTGCAATTTTGTAGTTGAAGACAAGTCATTTTCACCCAGTTATCGCTATTTGGGTTTTGAAAACCAAAAATAGTTTTTCAGATTTACGATCATCTAAAGTGTTTGGAATGGCATGTGAATTAATCACACTGCAAGACATTATCTTTATTGAAACTGCTCAGTGGATTGACAAGCCCACTATTGTGTCATCATTGATTATCATAGATGATAACCATTTACATAAGAAAGGGTTGACAAGGCTGCTGGTGTTAATGCTAGTGGATGGCTTGTCATTTCTTAGCCATGCAGGCGGAAGGCCAATGCTGCGACAGCTTGGACCCACTTCACTTTCAATTAGTTGCCTGCCACTGTAGATGCCTGCTCACCAGCCTATCTGGAACTGACTCAAACCCTGTGTGTGTCTGTGTGTGTGTGTGTGTGTGTGTGTGTGTGTGTGTGTGTGTGTGTGTGTGTGCATGCCTGCGTGCTTGTGTGTGTGTTTGTTGTGCATTCCTGGTTAGATTCATGAATGATTGTGTGTATGTGTGTGTTTGAGTGTTTGTGATCTGGTCTGGTTGACAACTCCTCTGCTAGAGACAAGTGCCAGGCTCTGTGACAGTTCACCTCACCTTCCGGACCTACTTATGAATGTGTCACATACGTGTTATTGTACGCAAAGAATGTTTTTTACATTGAAAAAGCAGAGAATAGACATTAAGCCCCAAAACTATCTCATGGTTTCCCAACAACGCTGAGAGACCCATTGTAGGTTTTAATTTATAAAAGTCACACTTTTTTCGAGGCACAATGTTATCTGATTGACTAAAAAGTGCCTTATTTTGATCATACTGTACATGATCCAATCACAATCCCTATTCCCTGCCAGTCTACAACGATAAATTCCCACTGTTGATTGATTATATTTAATAGTAAGTAAAAGTTATATTAAGTTATATTAAGTTTTCCACCATGTTTCACGTTATTGAGGCATTCACGTTTTTTTAAACCTTCCAATCCCCGAGTCCATAGTTATGGTCGTAAGTTCATGTTAAGACAAAAACATTGTAATTAGAAATATATGGTAATTACTTAAATGATTATCCTGACCTTTGTCAGTTTGTTTACTATGCCACGGTTATTGTGTAAGAACATAAGGCAATTTAGTGCCTCTTGTTTTTGTAATTAAAATACTCTTGAACCTATGACCATGACTTGAAATATTTTGTGTCTGCTCAAACCTTTTTTTGACTGAAAACATATCAGCAAGTGCTTGATCAAGCACTTTCCAAATTATCATTTATGTTACAGGGAAATCTTTTGGTGTTTTAATAATGCACTTACCAAGATAAGATCGGGTAACTGAGGAAAAAAGCAATCAAAGTCAAGTACAACCAACATGCCATTAAACCTTTTAATGATCTCAACCTCTCCATATTCTGGTTCACTGCAATTAGCAATAAAATTCTTAACGGGTGTGGACTTGAGATGTAGCTGCTCTAGCGCAGGTCAAGACATACGGTCATGCATAAGGACATGCACCATCTGGTATTTTCAGTGGTGTCTGACTCATACAGAGGGCATTGTAATGTACTGTGCTTTTATTTCTTGCTATTGTAAGAGTGAAATGGTGTCATCTTGTATTCACATATTTAGTATTAGTATTTAGTTATGTTAAGTTGATGATCGGATAAAAGTTCTGAACACCAGTCGGCGCTGTTCGGGCGTCTGGAGGTGGGAGGGTAAAGTGAGGGAGAGGAGAAGAGAGCAAGGAAGAAAGAACGTGGACTTGACTGTACGGTTGGAGTGTTGCTGTTGGAACTTTACTAAAGTTATGAGGAAAACCTGATCATACACCCACATTGCTTACATTATTCTCTCTGTTTTTTTTCTCATTTTATTTTATCACAATGATGCCACCAAGAAGCATATGCAGACCAAAGTTTGTGAGTCAAATATAAGATACACAAACTAGTCTGTGTGTTTGTGACTGTGTGTTTGCTTATCCTTAACTTTGAATGGAGGTAGCCATTGTTGAGCACTGGGTTTTTCCAGCATTGAGATACAGTAATGAACATATATGAATCCCTGCCATTTCATAATGATACGTCACTGGCATTTGTTTGTTCAGGTGTATACAGTTGTTTTATTTACATTATAATGGCAAGGAAGAAATACTGTAGCGCCATGATGAAAAACATAACCTACTCACTGACTCTTATGGTAATACAGATCTGCTTATCTCAACGGGACTTTGTTAGCATACAAATGTGTCTTCTTTGAATAGTGACGTTTTATGAAACCAAATTGTTTATTATTTCACTTTCCCTGTCCTTACCCAGCTCTGCACCCCTGTGCCTGTGGACCCTGATTGTGCAGATTCATATCCAAACCCATCTGAAGAGCCAAAACTGCATATTTTGAAAGCTCACGGCTCTTTTCAAAGTCTCCTAAGATGCCCTGTGGAATTGTCACAGCTCAAGGTTGTTTTGGAGTGTCATCAGTGTCATTTGAACAATGAAGCAAATGGAACAAAACTATAGAAAACCTTTCCCGCTCATTTTTTCCTGATCAGGGCACAGAGTTGGGCATTGTTGCAGCTGTTATCATGGCTGAGACAGAATCCTTCCGTTACAATATGGCCTTTGTTAAAACTCGTCGACAGGATGCAGACACGTCTCACACTCCCTTCAGCATTCTGGGTTCGCTGTAAAAGACCTCACACACTCACACTCTTGCTCCCACACACATACACTGCATCATATCCCAGAGCTCAGAAGAGGAAGCCATACAATGTTGATAGCAGCTTCCAGTTCGCAGACTCTCCAAGGCTTACCACACATTCACCTGCAACCACACACAAACACACATATACACACACACACACACACACACACACACACACACACACACACACACACACACACACACACACACACACAGACAATGACAAGTACCTGTGTGCACGTAGACAAGAGTCCACACTTGCAGAGAGTTTCCCATACAGACCACAAATTACAGACATACATTTGCACATATAGTACTCACACACCTCTTGGACTGATGAGAGATACTGTTATTAATGAAAATGAATGAATAGCTGCTCATCAACCAATCGTTCAAAATGTTCGACCCCAGCCCTCCGCATGTGAAAGTGTCCTTGGGCAAGACACTGAACCCCAAACAGCCCTAATGGCCAGACTACTGACCATTAAGTGTGAGTGAATGTGTAAAAGGTTCTATATACGCTTCAATGCATTAACATAGAAGCAAACAACTATTTGTAATGTAAAGATATAGTGGAGTAATGAAGTCACTCTTCCTCTGTGTGGGTTGTAATCTGAGCTTCTCTGTCCTCTGTTAAAATAGCCAGGCCGGCATCGTGTGCCTTTTAGTGGATGTTAATGTGAGAAAGTTTTGCTAGCTTTCTCCTGCTGCGCTAATATGGCTTACAGGTGATAATGGTGTCTCTCATGGAGGCATAGCCTCCATGAGCCATTTGGAACTTACTACGGAAGGAAAACTCAATATGAAAACTGCTGAAACTATGTAAGCTATAAAATTTTCATAATTTGCATTTATGGCTTTATGGCAACTTTTATGGCTATTAAGTCTCTCCACCACTGATAAGCCTTACTGATGTTGGCACAGCTCCTAGCTTGATCATATCCCTTCTTTTGTAATTTGTATTCTTCTGACTTTTTCATTTTTGGCTGTTTCTCGGCCCTCTCTCCTGGCTAATGTGCTGTGGATTTTCAAAACGTTAGTTAACGTTCCTCTCACTACCACTACTTTTCTCATAACAGCTGTTCACCTGTCCCACACAAGAGCATACACAAACTGACACCCCCTGTTGTTGTGTGCATCGGTCTGAGACACTTTGTTTTATTTCCCATGTACAGAACCAGGGCTGTGTATGAACACCATATTTCTGTAAGTTATGGTGCCTGATAACACTATTTGTGTATATTTGTAAATGCCTTAAAATTACATGAACAAACACACTTCGATACACACACTCTGCATCACTCCTTGGAACTCCTGCTCCATTGCCGAGCTGCCAGCCTCGCAACAGATCAATCATAGATCACAGCTAATGTCTTCCATTACAGCACCCTGTGATTGCCCTGCTATTATCACACTAATTATGATTATCATCATTATTATCATTTCTCTATTACAGTTCATTACTTTAGACCCGAAAGAGGATAGTATAATGGTCTGAGTGGCAGTTATTCCATTTATCGATTGGTGAGAAGTTGCCAGCCTTGTTGCATGCTTTTTTGTCTTCTGACAGAAGCTGTCTCAGTGCTAACAGGCCAGTCCACTACCCGGGTCTGACCTATTGGGCTGTAAATTGGCAAACTCATACAACATTAAGAACTGATAGAAAGCAGTAACGTAAGTACTGTACATCCTTGCTTTCAAGCAAAGTTGTGGTAATTGAAAAATAATATACATTATTGCCCCCAGTTTGTGGCCATCATTGGAAAAAAAAAAAACTACAAATCTATTGAAAAAAAAATGAAAGAAAGCCAGGGCTCACTTTTGTGTTCAGGAGTTTAACAAAAAGGCCTGAAGAAAAATATTTTAACAGCAAGGAAGATTGCCTCAGCCTTCTTTCAAAAGGCATCCTTTTATCTTTTCATACAAACATACAGGCAGATTGTTGTAAAATATGTTCCAACACACATTATGGTACCCAAGCTAAACAACAATCTGCTACCAGATCTGTTATTTTCAGAAAATCAATAATTTATGTTTTTCTATTCAAAAACTTCAGTTTGGTACTGCTCACAATGCGATACACTGCATATTTACATGAAAGACTTTTCTTCACTCAGATTTCTGTGGCAAAAAAAAAAAGGCATTAACCTGTTTCACTCCGTGTTTTCATATGTTTTTCCAGTTAATTGCAAGTATTAAGAATGTACATAAGAGCTCAATCCTGTCTCCTTCAAAATGACATTCTTATATACCTAAACTGTATTCTTAATTATTTTTCAAGGGAAAAGTATTTTCTTCCTGATTATGCTTGCAGTTTTAAATGTGATTAACGTTGTAAATTGAAACAAAACAAAAACACAACAAAACTACTTGGCTTTGTTTAGTTAAACATAATGGTTTGGCTTTAAATGAACAAGTTTGTAATGTTACTTAACTTAATAAGGTCAATTTAAGTGTTTTTTGGTTTCACACGGGACACAAACAGCAATCTCCTTGGTGAAAGTCCTGTATTTGTTCAATCTATCCATTCATGATGACCACCTCCCTATGCAAACTACCAGAAGGTTTAACTTTGAACATATTTGTGCTACGTCAAAAACAAATGTAATCCAGGAGAAATTATGTTTCCTTTGAAAAGTAACAGACAGTGCATTTACTTTGAATGTAAATGTCATTTTTTTAGAGACCAGGCTAAAGAGCTAAGTGTACACACTTTGAGGCCCTCCCTTTGGGCAACATTGCAAATCAAATCGAGCACAGTTGATGTTTACTCGAGAGGTGTCTCAGCAGTGTGTTTCAACACACCCACCCAAACAACCTGAGGCAAACTCCACACACTTACTGACTGGAAAGCACCAACAGACTGGGCTGCCTACTTTCGGACACAATCAGGAGGATGGCTCACTGGATAGGAAAACTGTCCTTTCTCTGAAATGTGAAGGAATTTGAATAAATGTATTCTTTAAATAGCTCCTGTCTCTCACAGTCATCCACCTTAGTCAGCGACTGACTCATAACGTTGTTTGTCGCATGCCAGACACTCAAGCTGTAGCAATGTGATTAAGGACAGAAAGAACGTCACATCATGCTGCTGCTGGCAGAACACCATTTATCTCCAGAAATGTCAAGTTTTCATGAATCTAGACAAATGCTCCTGGGGTTTGATTGACAACCATGTATTTTAGGAGATTATGCAATAAGCTTTGAAATAGTTTCATAAGGGAAAAGGTCATACACTTTTCCCAACTCATAGAGGAATACATTTACATTCAGTACTGTACTGTGTGAACATTGTACTGTAGTACATTTACACAATAGTGATCTGATATAACATACAATAAATAATCTTCTGTTTGTACGCGTGATGTAACTCAGCTAACACAACACTCAGTGACGTCTTATTTTAATTCAGATCTCAACATAAATGTGAACATTTTCGACACTTAGAATGTTATTGGGGAATCAACATTACTCACAGGACCCAATTATATAGTTACAAGTGTGATGTGTTGCCTTGGACAATGAGTCCACTCATTATTAATTTCCTCACCATCTTAATTCTAGGGCTGGCCTGAATACAGTTTTACAAGAGTCCAATAGAATGAATATTTGAAAAACTGTCACAGAACAAAAATATGTATTTTTCATATTGGTCAATAATGCAAGGCGGGTTTGTTTAATACTGTATATTCAGCAGGAGGGAACGTCCCATTCATCATATAGGCCTATTGATTGGCAGGAATTGACTAAAATGTGTTGGCAGAACTGCTAAGCAAAGCTTTTAACCAGATGGTTAACCTAACACAACCTCACATTTTAATCCAGTTTATTATCATGGAAACTTTCGGTTTCCCTCCTCCTTTTTTCCCATACTCTTTTTCACCCTATTTCTACCTTGTCAGTGTGGATTTCAAGTAACAGTGGTGATGTACAGCTCCCTCCCACCAAGCACTAGGGTTGCTGGATAACTATCACATGCACAAACACAGATTATTCAGATTCAGATTATACCTGCGACACCACTGACTGTGTGTTCTTAAACCACCAAAAAACGAGAAACCAGCACACACCACTATCAATCAAACCTCACGCGCTACTTTACATCAATGTAAATAGAACACAGTAACAAAAGCTACGAGAAACCTCAAAGAATATAACACGCATAGCCTTGCCGTCTAACTAAATCCCCAAAGAGCATAACCTGACAAAAGAGACTTTAAAGAAAATTTAAATAAATGTTCTTTTCAATACTAAATGTATTTAGGCTGTCTCTGTTGCAAAAAAGAAAAAAAGAGATTGAATTAGAAAGAACACTTGATTGGTTCAAATGATTCAAACACAAGCCTACATGGCCTAATCCTCAACTATGGTCTAGAATTGACAGAGGGTTCTTATGCGGCGCTTTCACTGTTTTACTGACAAGCTAACAGGTGATTTCACATTTGTTGTTGCTGTGATGAATCTACTATAAGGCAGGTGCAAAAGGCAGCCTCACTTAATTTCTTCCATCTGTGGTCTTGAATCTGAAATGCTTTGTGGTTCTCTTCATTTTGCTTTCACAAGTTAGGTCACCATGGCTTGGTTGTGTTTTCACCTACATATTGCAGTATACCGCTGAACAAAGCTTGTTCATGAGCGAGACATCAAGCTGGTGTTGCTACTTTTAAGATTATGTTTTTATAAGCCATTAAATAAAGATTATGATGATGGCCCCAGTCCACAAGCCAGGAAAGAAAAGAAAGGAAATCTCAAAAACCACAGCTGATTGCATACAAAACAGCTTCTCAACTTGAAAGGTCCGTTCAATTACTTTGATATTATTTCATGCTTGCTTTGTCTACCATTGACTTTGGCATTGGTAGACACTGTCACACTCTACCATGTCTACTATGTGTGTGCATGTGTGTGTGGGGGTGATTGATTAATTAATTACATTTATTTGATTATTTAAACAGTAAACATGAAAACTGCCATGCAGTCATTAAATAATTACAGTGGACAAAAACACAGCCTGAAGGCTTTTTTCCATTAAGGTATTCTAGTACACTACAAGATACAAAACACACACACACACACAACAAGGGCAGACATTACATTCAACATATAAATAGCAGGTGGCAGGGTGGCTGCGTCAACATGCTCTTATTATCTTGATCATCAAAAGTTAAACCATGTTAAATTAAATTGAATATGCCATATAGTACTTTACAACCAGTTATTTAAAGCCACATGAAACATGCTCTGTGAAATACACAGTTTCCAAATTGTGGGCAGGTTATTCTACTTTATTGCTCCACTACAGAGGAATGTGTTTTTGCCCATTAAGCTATTGACTTGAAAAGCTATGAAGTCTATTCTTATCTATTACTTTTTCATTTACATGACTCCAAATTTATCATATTTTTTCTTTGATCATTAACCTTGGACAGCAACATTTAAAAAAATAAATAAAACAGTTATGTTTGTATCTGCAAGTACCTCTGGTCTCATTGCAAGTGCTTCAGCGCACAAAAATACACACAAGCATATGACCAAATTGTGCAACATCAATCTAATAAACGCATGGCTTATGACATACAAATAAGATACACTTTGCTCACTTATTTTAATTATTTTCCTATTCCATGCACACAAATAGTTACACATTCCCATTAGTGTGCAAACATTGTATAATAGTGTGTCAAAAAATTAATTAACAAACTCAATTTTAACACCTTTCAAGAATACGAAAGAAATCAGTTTCATACGTTTTACTTGACGCCTGTATTATTAAGATGCACATCAGAGAAAACATTGCTTAGCTTAATTGCGATTAAATTTTTGTTCAAATTACAGGCTACTGTAATTAAAAAAGATACAAACAAAGTGGGTCTGCGCTGGTAATTGGACCATGTTGCTGTAGCTCTTTGGCTGCTAATGGAGGCTGACCAGTCATATATTCCGCCATGGCACTTTAAGTATAATGTTTTTCTGCTGTGTGTACTCATTGGCAATAAGAGCAAGAGAGACAGACTGAACAAGAGAAAGAGCAAGACAGAGAGGGATAACAGCAAATTACACCATTGCCAAGTACATTAACATATCCATCTGGTGTCTCATTCTGCCTCCACTCCTACTCACCCCATTGGCCTCTTGCTTCCCCCATCACTGGGCTTGAATGGTCCCTTCCAGGACAAGGTCATGTTGCTGGCGTGTGTTATGAATCTGCCACCTGAACCCAAAGGTGCCTGTGGGGCCTTGGCGCACAAGCATGCTGGCAGGGTGGCAGTAGTAACTCTGTAGTGGGAAACTGATAGGAAACAAGTCTGAATCCCCCAGTCTGGGTCACACATACACACTGAGTAACACCTTTATGTGTTCCTTGCTTTAGTTTTCTCTCTCCCTCTCTGTGTTTTGTCTCTACATTACAGTACTATCAGCCATCCCTCACTTAGCAACAATAACTTGATGTGTTTGTATTGTTAACTCGCATTCACCCATGTTTGTGTATGTGTGTTTCCCTCAGGAATTGGCAGTCCCTGCCATCCCGTAGTCAGGTTCTAAGTGGGTCAGTGATGACCAAGTGTGCAACACTTTGCAATGTGGCCCATAACTTATATCTATGAGACAGAGAGACAAGCACACAGACAGATGGCATGACTGGAGTACGAATAGCCATCCAGTGGCCATATTGCACTATTGAAACATGTTTAAGAGCAAGAAAAGGAGATACATCAAAAGAGAGAGGCAGCGAAATAAAAGACTTTATACAATTTAGTGAGTTAACCCTCCAAACCTTATTACTCAACTAAGTCCAAGCTGTGTAGTGTGTTATCATTATAATAGAGAGCAAAAATCAAGCAGTATCTAAAATTGAAATCACACCAGTAGAGAAATTCAGGGCAATGATACCTTTAAGCAGATGCTTTGTAACCTATATCTCTTAATTTATCATATTTTCCATACGATAGTATTTTGTCAACCCGGAGAGTGTGGACATTGTATTTAAAGCACATGGTAAAAGTGCACATAGTATACTGATGTGATATGACATTTTTTTTGCATTGCCATAAAAACAAACCCCCAATGTGTAATTGAGTTTGAGAGGAATGTATTAAGGCTGCTGGATGACACTCTGCTCGTCTGTTTGTTGCTGTGTATGACCTTTGAATCCGCTGCTCCACATCCTGCATCTTTTTGTGATATGAAAGAGAAAATTACCCTTGCAGTTTCTTGATGCAGGGACTTCACTTCTTTGCAGAGACAGCAACAGAAGAAAAATAATATGAGATGATTCAATTAACAATGAGAAAGATGGATGATTCTGCTGAGTCTTTGTTATTCTTTGCCCTCACCATATGTATACCTGCTCTTTTGTTGCTCTGTGTCCTTTCATTTTTTGGTCTTAAATGTGCTACTCAGCATGTCCTACCCTTTTCCCAACCTCACCAAAACCCCTGACGACCCCATCAGACCATAGATGTTAATGATATGCTGGCATCCCTCTGCCAACGTTTAGGACCCTATCTTATACACCATACATACGGTACACACAGATACAACTACACACTTCCATAGTGTAAAACTAAAAAAGATAGAAATGCGCAGACTTTAAGGTGTCTTTGGTGAGTCCAACTTTCACTGGAAAACATTCAAATTTTTTGTATCAGAAATTTGCTCAATAAAAATTGTTCACCCAAACATGAAAACTGTAATAAACTGTTCATCTAATTGTAAGCCAAAAACAATATTAAATATGTATATCCCCAAAGCACACAGCCAGTTTTCTAGCACTGTTTCCTATCATCCCTCTTACAGTAAAGGAAATTAATCTAAACTGCATTCTAATTCCCTTGAAGCCAAACATATGTAGATGCAAACAAGTGCTTGCTAACTTGTTGTGTTTAATGTGTTCATACTGGGCAAACTTCAGTTTCAGCTGACATGAGGGTATTTCAATTTCTTGTCATTTCTATGACCATAACTGCGATGTTGGATATTCCTTTGTGAAGACAAAAAGTGGGATTTAAGCAAACATAAAAGCTACATTTTACATCAAATTCTCACCTGAAGCATCTGTAGATGAATCTGCTTTCATTTGCATCGCTGTGCCATTGTTCTTTATTTCTCTCTCCGCCTGAGCATTTCACACTGTTCCTCCTTCCGTGGGTGGTGAGGTCAAAGGATATTATTCATCCATTCATTCATAAGAGCAAGCTGGATGAAGGGCTTTAAAACTATAAGCTAAACTCTTAGATAATTTTCAAGTAAACTTGTTTATTACCAGGGTTTCTTTTTGTTCATTAAAACAATCACTTACGTACAGAGGCCCTGAGAGGCAAATTGAAAAAAATGTGCTTCATTATTTCTACTTATTCAAAACAAAAATTATAATTCTTAATGTGTACAACAGAGAAGAAATGTCCTCTCTTCAAAGCTCAAAATGCATCAGTCCATAAAAGATGTGCCAGAACTGGCTAATAGGCATGAGATAATAAGTATTTTATTAGCAAAGTAATTGTTAGAGGTCTGGATAAAATATTTTTTAGAACTCAAAAGAGAGGTTATTGGGATTATTTGTGGAGTGTTGATGGGATTTCTTCTTTGCTGATCCCTCAGTCCCTCATGTTTTATAATTTTTCATTGCCCATCCTGTTTCTTCCACAAGTAAAAGTACACACATGAACCATCTAATCACATTCATGAGCTGAACTTAGATTAAATTCTGGCTTGATTATTCCACTGGAAGCGGACAATATTAATTTTATGACTGCAGAATTGTTATCTTAAACATCAACTGCTGCGGCCAAGTGGGGTCATTCCCCGCTCAGCTGCCACAGTGACAGTTACAGGAAAGAGGTTGAATCCCATTTAGAGTGATGGCTGCTTGACAGCTCTTCAGCAAAAACACAACCCCCCCACTCTAGAATATCAATGTCATGAAATAAAATTACTTCTTCAGGCACCTCATGTCATTTGATATGTTTTCACAAATTATTTCTCTTTTTTTAATGATTATTCCAGGATCGTAGCAGCATCCACTCCCCCTTTCTTCTGTGACCTCTAAACGATGGTCACAGGTAACAGCCTCTGCAATGCTGAATTGAAACTAAGCTTTTCTGTGAATTTACTTATAATACCAGTGAAGGAACCCTGTTGAATTTTCCTTGAGCAGAATCTGCTAGTGAACCTGATGCCTGTCCTGACTTCAAAGATGTCCAAGAAAATCCAACAAAGAGCAATAGATTTTCACACACACTATATTTTTCCCACACTGATCTTTCAACCATAAGTCAAGGAGAGGGAGAGAATAAAACAAAACAAAAAAAACTATAGCCTACTGGATAGAGCTAAGCAGCAGTACTGCTTGTTTTTGTAATATTATGCAGTCAAAGACATTACTATGTATCTAACTGGGAAGGTGTCATGTGAGCTGTCAATCACTGATGCACCCTGTATGTTTAAGGCCCTATGTTGATAGTGGTGTGGGAAGAAGGGAAGACATTGGCAAGCTGAGGTAAAATTACAATGAACAAGGTTATAAGTGTAACATTTCTTCTCATTATGTTTTCTGGGTGTGGAAATGCACTTTGAACAATTTATTTCACACAATAAATATGTGTGAAGTGGCATGTAACTTCAGAGCAAACAATTGACTGACATTTATTTTAACCTGGGTGCTTAAAAAAAATCTGGAAAGTTTTCAAATTGGCTCGGTTTACAAGTGCAGGATAATACCCATTTTTGTTCTTTTCTTGGATTTATTTGTTTATCACCTGTAAATTCCCTGTAAACATCCAATGAGACTTTGTAACACATTTATTCAGCCCAATGAGTTTAAATAATGTTTTTTATAAAGCCGTAAGCCTTTTTAATTCCACATAATGCAATGCCACACTTCAGACAATACTTTTTGTGTGCCTGATTGAAAGAAATCATGACATACTATACAACACTAAATATACAGTATTAGCCAGTAATATTTGGAGAGGTTTTCCTGAGAACATTCAAATTAGAGAAAATATTTGATAAAGGTTGAGATTGAGGTCGCCATGCTTGATTTATGTTTGTCTTTTTCATATTAATGCCAATGCCTTTTCATTGATTTTTTTTTAGCTGGTTTTGATAAATTAAACGTTTTCATACTTTAAAGCTCATATAATTAAATTAAATTGCAAGAGACCTCATTTGGAGGGATATGAAACAAATTTGAACTACATTTTATCCAAGATAATTACCTGAGTATTGGCTGTTGTATACTATTAATGTATAATGTTTGCTCCCAGAATAATTAATCCCAGTACAATTTGGCATTCACACATGTTTCCTCCACACATCTCTCACTAAATAATGTAAGGATTGGTTAGTTTTGTATCAATTGTTGTTTTCACAAAACTGCATGTGTGTTTGTTGTATCACCTTAGGACTTGTCACCAAGCGCTTCCTATAGCTTTAAGGTTTAGTTAATTATTACATTATATGGATACAAACTAATCTCATTTATTGTTTCAGCATATATCCCTGCTTCTATCAGAGCACAAGTCAGAAAACTGACATACTAGGTCACTGAGTGAGTAGAGACCAAAACTTGACTTCAACTGGTATTTGAACTGCGTCACTAACCCCTTTTATTAATGCTGAACCAAAGATAGCAGCGATAGAGAGGGAAGAGAGACTTCATTCTACAAGACGATTCAGGCCAGCTTGTTGGCTCCTAGGCATCCATAAATGCTTTACACACAGTTGAGAATTGTCTGGGCGCGCTAATGTGCTTCTGAGTGTGTGTGTGTGTACACTTGTATATCTATCTTTGTGAGGCCCAATTTGAGTTTTGGACCTTCAAAGTGAGGACAGTTTGGCCGGTCCTCTCTTCTCTCAAAGACCTGTTTGAGGGTTAAGACTTGGTTTTTTGGTTCAGATTATAACTTAAATTCAGGTTAGGGTAAAGGTTGGGGTTTGGCATGTAGTTACGATTGTTAAGGTTAGGGTCCTTCCATATACAGCGTTTATGTGTTTGTGTGTTGTGTGTGTGTGATAATTCTACACACATTTGCTTTAACAACCCATCATATTTGCATACCAATTTTCTATTTATACAAAGAACACTGAACACAGCACTGGTTAATAAACTCTTGTAAAATACAAGAGCAATTCTTCCTTTTCAGCAGGTCAAGAGAAATTGTCGCAAATATTTAATTTAATTTTGGTTTTGGTGTCAGAGGCCACAAATAATTTGACCAGGGACACAAGTAAAGATGAAGACTGGTGTTTTGCTTCCATCATAAATAATGCTATGTGTGTGAGGGATTTTTTTAATTACTTTGAATTTTGCAGACCCTTTTTGACATGTGATCCATATCTGTTTATCCCTTTGTTTAATCAGCACAATAATTGTTTTGCGAAGGTATTATTAATTAAAAGTGATGATTGCATACTGTGCCTCCTCTATTACACTGTTGATAGTGTTTGTTCATATAAGATAGACGAACCCTCCTCTCCACTGTAGGTACGGCAGTGGATTCTGCATTAAGCATTCATCAGAGAGAATAAATGTATATAGACAAGGGTTCCCCTCATACACTGCTAACACAGTTTGAGGACAGACAAATTGATCACATTCAAGCGCCCCCTAATGTCATTTTCTAAATTCATTCTGACATGGAAGCTCAAAATGAAATGAAAGCCTACTGCTTTCATCAGTATTGTGTTAGCGTCAGCCCCCTTCCCCCTTCAGTTCCTCCTCCACATTGGTCCAATTCGTTTCACCTCATCCCTTAAACAGTGATTCACCTTCTCCCATGCCCACTGTGATCTTTTTATATCCAAACCATACATTAAAGATGTGCTACGTCAAGCAGAGGCTGCACTGATGTCGCAAACCTCAAATAAAACTGCAACATTATTATTCACAATATTATAACACAAAATAACTAAACATCCTGTGTCCTCCAGAAATACTGGCATCCCAATTAAAATGAGCGAAAGAGGCTTTACTATGAAGACATAATCAGCACAGATGAGTCATGCACTCTTTCAGTGTTCAGAATAAAATTACTCTCATTCATAGCAATACAATGTTGCACAGAGTCTGGCGTCGAGCACTTGAAAAGGAGATGTACTGTATCTCACAACGACTGACTTTAAGTAAAAATGAAAGTACATTTGACTGTGATTTGGTGTAGCTTTTGGTAATTTATTGTAGTATTGCATATTTCTTAGAGACCAGCCTTCTGAGGGGGCACTTATAGGTGCTTGAGCCTTATCACATAAGGGCCAAGCTCCACCACAGCATCCTGTGACTTTAGTGCTTTTAGAATTGCTTTATAATATGTATACCTGTAAAACAAGTTTTTTTTTTCTTTTTTTAAGCCACGAAATAAACAGTAAGAGGCCCCATGTTTTCATCTTAACCATGGATTACAAATAATGAAAATAAATATGAATGACATCAAATAGTGCTGCAGCCATATTAAATTAAATATCTGTCAAACCAATGACATGATGCTACTGCCACACTCTTCACCACACCTAAACAAATGGCATATGTTGGCGTATATGATTTGATAATGGTAAAGAAGAAGTTAAAAGTTAAGGTGACACATAGTAGTAATTGGTTATGGTATGGTGGCATGCTGTGAGATCCAGGAATAAATTCCTCTTGTGTCACTATGGGCACAAATCCACAGAAAGGGTCGTCATTCCAACACCAACACAGGAGGCGGATCACCTAACTAAAGAAAGAGAACACACAAGAGGTTTATAGAGCCTCTGCAGGATGTTCAATCTCATTAGAAGTGTTTCCTCATGAATAACATTGAATAAGGATGAATCACTTGATTATAGATTCCTGTGTGTGTGTGTGTGTGTGTGTGTGTGTGTGTGTGTGTGTGTGTGTGTGTGTGTGTGTGTGTGTGTGTGTGTGTGTGTGTGTGTGTTGACTCTGTGTGTTGACAGCTTCTTCTGTGTGCGACTGTGTGTGTGCATCTATCTTGCTAGAATAAACAACAGAGGTCGGTGAAAAATGGGCACCACCTCTTCTTGCTGTTCTCCTATTGATTTACTCTCTAGCCCTTTGCCACCAGCCCCAAATCTGTCTTCACGAAACACATCTGAGGACAGTCCCACTCAGGTTTTTTTCACATGACTCTTTGAAATAAGCATAAATAACCATGACGTGAGATCAGAATATTTTCTGGGACAGTCATAATTTCCCTGACTGGTGAGAGAGTGGTCCAGCATACAGACCTGTAGCACTGCTAAGGCCCTTTTCATCTTCCCTTGTTTTTGTCTAAATCAGATTTCCTTCACCACTATTTACACTATTTACACAATAACTCTGCTTGTATTCTTTACACTTAAAATAAATCTGTAATGTCTACATCCGCTGCAGTGACAACAGGCAATCCGAAACTTGGATAGCAAAGAGTGTTGTGCAGAGTTGTTGAAGGTTACATGGAAGGCTTTTTTTTTCATAGCTAGATGCAAAAGTAACATTATTTTATGTGACTGTGAAACGTAGAAAAGCTTTGTACCTAGGTTAGTATAAAATCTGGTAACAATTGTATTTTCCTGAAATTCTGTGTGATTCAAAGCTTTGACATTTCTGCTCCTAGCATTGAGATTCTTTTCTAGGCTTGCTTTCCTATGTAAAATCTTCATGTGCAGGGTTTAGGGCATGGGCCTGATCCCTACTGATTGGAAAGCAGCCCGTGTCTGGAGGTGCGATCATAACAGAGTCTGTCTGAAGCCCGTGGATTTTCTCTGGTGGCAGGCTTACCTGAAATACAACTTCCACAACTGGCATCTCCCTGGCTGTCGCATCGAGGTTTGCTACAATTACAAACGTCTGGCAGTGAGTTGTTCTCATCATGTCCACATGGGAGGGCAGTAAATGAGAGCAACCGAGTAGAAAAAGAAAAAAAGTTTGTTCCTCACGCACGTCTGCAGCCACTTCCCACTCTGCACACTTCCATCACCTCCCCCTCTCAATCTCATTGTGCTGGCAAATTAAAATTCACGGGTTGCCAAGCCATCCATTCTCCCTCCTCTGCTTAATTGACTTGAAAATTGAGGAGATTACCGACTGCGATTTATGTACAAATAAGAATCTGTCAGAAACCTGGCAGTGTGTACCATGACATACACACACACACAGACTCAGATGATTTGGATACTGTTGGCAATGAACTCAGATCCCGACCTTTATCCTTTTCAATTCTACCCTTTCTGTGTATTACACTGAGCAACACATGCTTGGAAGAGCTGGACAAAACACTGGAGAAATGATTAAAAAAAAAACACACAGAGAAGAATAAAAATCACACGTGTTTTGATGCTGATCATCATCCTCTTTGTCTACATCAGTGTTTCTTTGACCAAAATTCTCCCTGAACTTTAAATATAAGGTCACACTGCAGCACAACCAACACCATTGTTAGTGCCAACAATTTGGGTGTCAGATATTTTCTAAGAAGATCACCCGCTTTGAATATTATCAGCCGATTGAATGGTTATCAGAGGATATCAGCTTCACAGATGTGGGTTAGCAAAGGGCCTGCTACAACTACTAGTAGGTACAGAAGGCTGTTATCATGAATTCACATGGTCGATCACCGATTCCAATACAAGACAATGTCAATCTCTAGTGGCCGTAATAATTATAACAGGAGCAAAAGAGGAAGTCTGGTGACTTAAAGAGCAACAAAGTACACATGGGGTGGTGGTCTTGGGCTATAGGATTCTCACCCGGGAGACTGCTGCTCAAGTCTCGTGTGAAACTAAAAGGCGACGTAGTACATACTGTACTTTTGTTACGTAACGTACGTAGGTCACTAGCGCCAAGTTATGTCGGTTAACTAACTAACAAGCGTATTTATTTGAACCAAAACCATAATATTTTCCTAAACCTTACCAAGTAGTTTTTATTGCCTAAACGTAAAGATGGTTTGTCTCAGTCCACAAAACCAAGTTTCACTTTCACAAAGTAGTGGGGCAGTTTTTTTTTTTATGATAAACCCTTATTATGCTCACTCATAACAATAAAAATAGGTGAGGAGATTAAGAATCAGCTGCTCAAAAGTCTTTAGCAATACAGGTCATAAACCGATCTTAATATGAATTTGCTACATTTAGATTGTGTTTGTTAAATAATGGAAACAGACCTCTTTCAGTTAGGCACTTAATTAGCAAAAATTTGCACAAGTCATACTGTACATTTATCACCAAACACCCACTCGTTGTTGGAACATATATTTTTTATTAGTCATTTAAATGAAGCTGCCAGAAGTTCATAAATCTAGTATCAGTTTAACATATTTCCAAGTTGGCAACAATGGTTCGCAGCTGAGCTAACATTTGGCACACAAGAGCTTATTGAGCTTGAGGCCAGTGATAATATTCCTACAAGCAAACATAAACTGCAGTTATTGACGATCAAACTGTGTGCTGTCCGTGAGAGAGGGCTATGCACTTCCCCATGTTTCCTGATCCCACAAACCATTGTTGGCACTTTTAGTTTAAAGCGTCAAGGGATATGGCACTGTCTCTTTCTAATTACTAACATCATTGCTTTACATGACATAGTTTGGTTTGTATTATAACCAATAAGCACAGATAAATCCTCACCTTTAATTAAGCTGCCTCACTTCATCTATGAAGCTATCAATGTCATGACATGAACTGAGGAACTGATGAAACAAAGGTTATGATATTGCAACCCTAGTTCTATAAGCACAGAAGGACTCTACTGGACTCTTTGGGTTATACTATCCCCAAATCACGCAAACACATTTGCCCACTGAGAATTTACACAAGCAGAGCCGGCCAATCAGGATGTGTCGACCCGACTATGTGCTCACATATATAAGGCAGTGCACACTGCTGCCTGCTATCCTACACCCTCTTCAGCAAGCAGCATAGGAGCGACAGAGTTTGCCTTAACTTATAACTAGGACAGGATCCCTTTCAAGTAAATCTGGACAACTCCTGTCAATGTGATGTGGTTTCCTGAGATGTCATAACTCTTGTATGCATGGAAATAGTTAAATTAAGGGTGAGTGAATCACGTTCAGGTGTAGAAATGAAATATCCCTATTACACAGCATCCTATGGTACATGTTCACATTTTCAAACATCAAACCAGAATAGCATATTATTTTTGCACACTCACATCTACACTAAATGCTCTCAAGTAAATAGCTCTATTGACTTGTTGACTCCAAATCATTGTCAGTAAAGTAAATTGCAATGAAATTGTGGAATTATGGAAGTATTTCCATAATGAATTGAATCATGTCAATTGACTATAATTGTATCAAGTAGGGGGTATGTTTGTGCCTTTTGTGTGTGAGTGTAAGGGATTATGGATATGTAATGTAGGGCATAAACATCCAGTGAGAAAAAGTAGATATTCAACAAAACACAAAAGGCCATTGCTTGTATTGATTTTAGTGTGTGTGTGCGTGTGTGTGTGTGTGTGTGTGTGCTAGAGAGAAAGATATTTAATTATTTCATTTAGGTCGCATCATGACTTGTTTTGCCTTTTTTTTATTTTCTACCAGTTCAATATGTTCAATATCTATCTTTTCTCAGTCAACTTCTTTCCAGCCTCACCATCACACAGACATGCACATGCGTGCACACACACACACACACACACACACACACACACACACACACACACAAATATTCGTAGGTGTATCTCTATTCCATTTGCATGTCTGCAGGTACGTGTGGTTTTGTGTGCAAATGTGCAGGTGTGTGCTGAAACCACATGTTCTCTCCTGGGAGGGAGCCAAATGAGGCAGTGTGATTATAGCCTTAGCAATGTAATCTCACCTCTTAGACTGTCGCCACTCAACCCCACCTCTACCCACCCTTCCTCCTCTCTCCTCCTCCATCCACTCCTCCTTTCATTCCAGCCACTCCAGCTAAATCCAATTTGTTATAGTTTCAAATAAGGCCATGTATTTCTGTGCTCTTGCCACTTCAAACAAAGTGGCTTCTGTTATTGCTCGTCCAATTTGAAAGTTGAAAGTTTTTTTCCACATCTCTCTTTCCCTTCAGGTCCCATCTTTCTTTCTCCTCAGGTCCACACTTGCATTGATGCACAATACTCAGTGTAGACTCTAGTCGTGGGGCACAAGATGCAGCAACTGAAAAGCTTTTATACAACTATACAGAGCTGTTCTTTTGTAGCTTGAGGACATTATTGACATTTTATGTCAGACCGAACTTTTCTATTTGCTGACACGAGGCTGACAGACAGATTGACCCTGCAAATAGAATATACTTTTTTTTAATTAGTACTACAAACAGCCTTAACTCTTTAATCCTCAGACAGTCTCCCTTTGTCTCCTCTCATTCTATTTTAACATTTTCCAAAAAAAGATTAGTAACAACCCCTATTATTGGCACTTTTTCAAGTGTGTGTGAATTCAATGTCTCAATTGTAGTCCATGTTTGATGCTCCAAGAGGATTTGAGGTGGATCTATACTCTCCCCTGAAGATCCCCTAAATGAATTGTGTAGTTTTATGAAATTGAAACTTGGTTGGAACATCTATGCCAGACAATTTTTTTCGCCTTTGTTTGAGGCAGATAATCAGTATCAATTAAGCTATACACAGTTTAAAGATGTGGTCTCTAATTGTTCAGTAAATGTATTGAATGAAATGTTTAACTCCAACATGCTTCTCACTCCTCTAGGTTTTTTTTTTCTTTATTGAAAACCTGCTTCTGGGTTGATGATGCTTGTAATGCATTGTCAAGCATTTGGCAATACCGAGGACTTTTCCACATTCTAGTTGTTGATTAATGGAAATTAAAACCATAAAAATAACAATGTGGTGATAATGGTGATGAAACAAATAATTATAGAAATTCTAATGGGGTCTTGATGATGGAAGTGATGATGAAGACAGATGGTGATGTTGAACAGGAGCCATATTTGCATCTGTGTGATTTCTGCATACCAGTGCACACTCATGCCTGCAGATAGGTGTATTTTATGTAAATGACCTCGATATAAAATAATTGCTGTGTGCGTGTGTGTCTGTTTGTGTGTTGCAGGGGATGATGTATCTTGAGGAGCGTAGGCTGGTCCACAGGGATCTGGCAGCCCGAAATGTCCTGGTCAAATCTCCCAACCACATCAAGATTACCGACTTTGGTCTGGCTCGGCTGCTGGATGTTAATGAGAAGGAGTATAATGCTGATGGAGGAAAGGTAAATCCTGTCATCACTTTGTGTCACATCATTTACACTGTCAGACAAATAATTCTACAAGTTTAAAAAATTACTTATATGTCAACATTTGACATCTTACACCCCACACTGTGCAAGACTATGGACAGTAGAATGAGCCTATACAAAAATTAAAACTGTTTTAAGTGACAAATACAGAATTTTTATTCATTGATATATATAGAAAAAGCTCAGAGACATAGTTTAACATATATTTATATATATATATATATATACATATTTACTATTAAAATAATAGATTTTACACCAGCAAACGTGGTAAAAGATCTTCAAAATTAACTTGAATTACAATTCAACTGCAAACCTTTTATATACAGCAACAAACCAGTCAAAATTTAAACAGGAATTAAAATTCCAGTATATAATAATATATAGTAGTAAACAAACATAGAATTGACTTGAAAAGTTCGGCCCCATGTTCACCGTTATCTTATGTGAGTCACTATCACCCCGGTATCTGATATTATTGTTGGTATTGGTGCATCAATAAATATCATAAATCACAAATTTGCCTCAGGGGGCTTTAAAACCTGTTTAATTTGTGTCCTTTTTAACCCTCGCTTTGGAAAGGAAAAACTCTAAATAACCCTTTTACGGTTTATTGGTAAAAATGGTTTAATATGAACTCAATTTCATTATTCTGTTCTAAATCTTTGAATGAATTATGTCATAGGAATAGCAATGTATCTTGTAGAAATTGTAATATATGTAGCAGTACTGCCAGTATTATTAAACTAGTACTGCAATGGCTGGTATACTCTACTGTACTAATACTGTAGTACCTTTTGAGCCTGCAATGAGTGACCTTGTTCACTGTTTTTATTATCTTTTGTTTAAGATGCAATGTTATTGAATTATTATTTTGGATCATACCATTGACATGTTATAAAAGACAACAGCAGACATTAATATTAATTAGGGTTTTATATCCTGAGGGAAGAGCTTAGCCCATCTCAAAGGACAGTTTTAGTGGAGTCATTGAGATTATTTTCTGCTCTATTGAACCATTTTATTTACTTTTGGGCAATGGAGATCTCAAAACTATATAAATGTAGTAAACAAACACGTCTTTGGAGGACTCTTTTGTGTTTTGTTTTCAAACCATTTCTTCTCAGCAAAACCTATATTTTCTCTCTTAGTGAGCGTCTTAGTGAGTGTGTTCTCCCAATTTGAGAGCATGACTCATTGATTTCACTTCACATTTTGTAATACTTTCCCTCACAACCCTGCCCTCACACTCAAATAACCCCTGATTGCGCTTGGATTTCTGCTCAAACTGTAAGATTGCACTCAATATATTGTTGCTTGTACATATTTCCTGCTCTCCAGCTTCAGCCCTTCTCCTCACACTTGGGCTGCTTCTGTGTGCTCGTGATCTACTCTTAGATTTTTGTGCAATAACCCTGTAAAAATTCCCCAACCAATAGAATGCCAGGTGTAGTGTTAACCAATGTTTAATCGCTGACTCAGGTGCATCCTCTGTACTTCTGAGAGTACAGTATTCCTTTTAACTATTATAGTAGCATGCTGCTGCAGTCATAAACCACATAAAAAGCCTGGTGTTGCACTGGTTGGCGACACTTACCAACAACATAAACCAATTCTTACTGGAATATGCGGCGACTACTTGTGCCAGTAAGTGTAACTTGCTCCACTGACTGTCACCACTGTTCGGTCCCCTCTAGCACACCGACAGGAGGCTGATGCAGCTATCATAGTAAATAAAAGAATAAATATGAGCGGCTTGCTGGTACATGTATTAACAGTCTTTTTATTCCAAAAGTGATAAAGAACACAATATTAAAAAGCCTTGGAGGATGCAAGTGGATGAGCCAGATTAAAGAGTAACCACCCATAAGGAACGCTCTAGTATAGCCAACGCACCCGCAACAAGACAGGGATCATTTCATTGGTCAACACTACACCTGGCATTCTATCGGTTGGGGAATTTTCACAGGGTTGTTGCACAGAAAATCCAAGAGCAGAAGAGAAATCTGAGAGGAGATGATTCACTAGCACACAGAAGAAGCCTGAGTGGGAAGAGAAGGGCTGAAGTGAGAGCCCAGTAAATCTGTGAAAGCAATGATATATCTGCATGAGAGCATACTGTTTCAACAAAAGCAAAGCAAATCCAAGAGCGGAACAAGAGCTATTTGAGTGTGAGGACAGGGTTTTGAGGGGAAGCATTACAAAATCTAAAAAGTGAAATCAATGATTCATGCTGTCAAATTGAAAAAAAGGAAAAGGACAAGAAAAAAGCTCAATACTCTCATCCTACTTTCTGGTGTTACTTCTTTGTTAGGTTAAGACAACAAAAAAAAGATCCTGATCGATTAAATTGGCATTGTTTCTGTGGTGCTGCAAAGTCATTTTTACACAGTGCAATTAAGTGGTCATTTCATATATATTGGTGAGATCAGGCTGGCTTGTGTGCATGTGTATGTTTGTCTTCTGTTTCATCAAACCTTGTTTTCATTCATTCTCTCATATCTCTCTTCTCTCAAACATGGTTTACATAGTCAGTTCTACCTAAACAGTCATATCACCACCTCACTAACAGATAATCCAAGTTTAATCCAAAATGTATGTCATCAATTTCCTTATCAATTTCATTTAAGGGAATGAGAAAGCCGTAAATTATTTTTAATGCCAAATGTTGCAATATGTATATTATACTGACGTGCTATGCTTCTACCTGGCAGATGCCCATCAAATGGATGGCACTGGAGTGTATCCATTACAGGAAGTTTACTCATCAGAGTGACGTTTGGAGTTACGGTAAGCTTCAAATGTTTTATTTTTTTTAAGGAACCTACATTAGGTAGATAAACCATTAGAGCCACAATATTTTCATATAAGAGACAGATCTGATATATTTCTATAGTAATTTCCCTTTTAACGTGACATTAAAATACATTATTTTCAAGAAACCTATATGCAAAGTGACTTATGAGTGAATTAGTTATAGGAACAAGAGTTTGATGTACATAAAAATTGTGTAAGTGCATGCCTTCTAAATAAGTAAGTAATAGTATGTTCAGTGCTAAAGGACAAGTGTTAAAATGGAAAATGTTCTCCAGCTTAATGAGAGTCACCTTAATTATTATTGTGGTTATTAATTAATTATTATGGTTGCTTTAATCGGTGTGTTATGTTTATTTAAATTTTTGTTTTTAGATTATTTATTGTATTTTAAATGTTGTGTAAAGCACTTTCGTCAATACTTGAATGTTTTCTAGAGATAAATAGACTTGACTTGCCTTAAGTTTTTTTTCAAAAGGAAATGCAATGTAATATGTCCTGTGTGTGAATGCAGTAACATGTTTAAAGGTGGTTTTTCAGCCTTTTCAGAAGATAGGCTGTAACTCTGCTCTCCTCACTTCAGTGTGGAGTTCATTCTACCACTGAAGGGTCAGAACAAGAGAGCCTTCACTGAGATTAGCAACCACATGGGTCCACTGAGTGACAGGGTCGCCAATCATCTAGACAGAGAGGCACAATGGTTGCAACAGAATCCACAAAAACAAACACAACACCTATTAGTAATAGGCAGAAGTATGGAACACACATATTAAAAATAAGATTTCAGGAATGCTGTAAATGATGGATGCAAGTTAATCTTGTGAGGCATATGCTGTGCATTACGTGTACTATAAACTTCAGACTGATTCCTTGACAGGCAGGTCATTTATAGATCTAAGGCAGCTGCAGTGGGTTTTTCCATCGTAGCGCTGCTGATGAACAACTGAAGAGTGTTGATTTCTTTCTTCAACTGTTTGAACATGTGGCAATCACAGTCACTGTAAAATGCAAACTGGATGATCTATTCCTTTAAATCTTTGCAAAAACCCGAGACCAACCTTCTCCATTATCCTTCAGTCTTACGAGATTTGTATTGCTTTATTTAAAATCTAAAATTCTGGTTCAAGTTTCCAATGACTCTTAAAGTCATTGAACAATGATTAAAAATAAAATGCAAGATGGGTCGTATCAAAGAGAATAATGTGTGTTTGATTAAAAGTATTGGTATGGTTTAGTGCACATGTCCCCAGTGGTCCTCTATGACCGGGGGCTATTATACTCCTATCTTATAGTATGCATTCACTCTGCTTACCACTCATTAGCTCATTAACACTAACATGATTAAGGCTGAAGAGTTCTGAAAGTTCAGATTGACTGATGACTTTCAAGACTCTGATTAGTTGCTCTCCTCAACTCATCTTCTGTCCTCAGTTGACTTTTGTTCTCTTATCTTGTCCTCTCTTCTTTCCTCTTTGTTTTGTTGCTTCCCCATTTCATCTCTCCTGTCGCTTCATCCTATCCCCTCTGATCGCCTCTGCTCTCTCTCTCATCTCTCTTTCTTTTTTTTCTTTCTTTCTCTCTTCACTTTGCTTTTTTACATTCTCCCCTTTCTCCTCTTTTCAACTATTTCACTTCTTTCTCTTCCTATGTCTTTACTTGTCTCTTCTCTGCGCTGCTCTAAAACACTCTCTTCTTAACTCTTTAATCTTTACTCTTACCCTTCTACTTGCTCACTGCATCTCATCTCGATTCTACTTCTCTGTTCTTCACTTGTCCTTTCCCCTATGAGAATTGTTTCTCTTTCTGCTCTACATTACTGAGCTCTCCTCTTTTTTTCTCTCATATTGATGTCATATCTTTTTTTTTTCTTATGTCTCTTCCTCCTTCCTACTTCTTCATTTTAGGGGTAACCATCTGGGAGGTGATGACCTTTGGTGGGAAGCCGTACGATGGGATTTCCACCAGAGATATTCCAGACCTGCTCGAGAAAGGAGAGCGTCTTCCGCAGCCTCCCATTTGCACCATTGACGTCTACATGGTCATGGTCAAATGTAAGTAGATGGGTGGGCATAATACCTTAAAGTTCTTACTACATAACATAATCAAATAAAACACCACCACAAACCACAGCCTCAACAGATTACAATTTTAAGTCAGCATCTTTCCGACAGTCTCAACTACTATTGATATGTATTGAAGAACCTCTGTATAGGCGTGTATTGCACATGATTTCCATTTTTTGTTTCTATCCTTTACATTTGATCTTTTCTATTGTCAGTGTTACCATATGAATGCCAATGAAACACTTCTCTGATGGCATCAGAAATGGGAAATCCTTCAAACATAACAGAGTTTTGGTAGAAAATAATTACGGTATAGGAACTCTTTTTTTCTAGCTGGCTTTGACCCCAACCACCAACACGTTGGCATCATTGGTTGGTCACTGCTGTCATGCCGTCAGGCACTGGGGTTACAGGTGGCGTTGTAACCTCTGGCCACTGCTACCAGGACAAAGGCTTGGTGCCAGTGCTACCCTGGCCTTGTTCTGTAGTCTCCAAGCTGACCCTCACTGTCACCTTGGCTCTTACTGACACCCTGAACCTGCGCCAACCTGGCAAGCAGATACACGCACACAGCAGGAAGCGGTCACAGTCACCTGCCTGTTATCTGCTTTTCTTTTTGCACTAATATACATGCACAGTGCTCATGCACCCAAATACTCAGACACATGTTGCATCACGCACATGTGGTGGAAATGCACTTCCTGATATTCAGGAGCTTTACTGGCATTAAACCAGGTAACAAGATACAAGATCATATGTTTTACATCTGAAATCTTTTATATCTGTATGTGTAATTGTGTATGTAAAGCCACACCTCTCTGTCTTTCGATCTCTTTCTCTTATTTCCCCGGATACCTAGACAGGCCTTACTCAGGGCCAGATCACATGATTGCTTTGGCATCATACCCATGTGTTCACAGAGAACTTGGCAAGAGAGCACATTACTCCATATGGCCATTCTAGATGAAACAGTATTTATCTTTAGATAAAGAACTTCAGTAATAATTGTTTAATTGTTCATTATGGATTAAGAAATAAACTTTTATATCTTGGAAAATCTTTTGAGACCTTTAGAAGTGGGTAATTATATCATCAGTATTTGCATTATGTTTAATAACAAACTGCACTGGTATCATAGGTCAGCTTATTCTTTGCTAATGTGATCTTAAGCGATATAGAGATACATGTTTTGCTATTATTCCTGTAACTCGATTTGTATAAATCTGTAGTAAACGTAGCATGACTATTTTTAGTAATCTTGCGTTCACATGCTTGCAATACTTTGACAAAGTTGGAATGGGTAGGTCGGTTGGGTTGGATTTGAAGGAATACTAATCTAACCTAGAGGGTGGTGCTGTAGTAGGTGCCTTCTACATAGTTCTAACTTTTACTCATCAGACCTTTTCATGTTACATATCATCACAATTCACACTGCAACCACATGTACTTGAAATTAAACATTTTGTGTTATTTCAGCTGCAACACTATCTCACTCCCAACTCGTCAAATATGGCAACATGGTCGGTGGCCCTACGCCTCAAACTATGACACTCTACATACCATCTACCGTCAGCTTTTCATGTGTCAATTTCTGCTTCTTGCATGCATAGGCTGTCTTTTCGTTTGTGTTCACAGGAAACAACTCGTCTAGGTTCAAGTTGGGTTTAGGAAAAATGTGTAGTTTGGGTTAAAATAAGTGCTTTGTTATGTAGCTAAGGATGCTACATTACGTATGCGATGTAAGTTGAGGTACTTAGGTAGCTTAACACCAACACCGGCCCTCTTCATGAAAGTCCTATGTTTTTTGACCCATCCATCCACCCCTCCCTCCTCCCTACCATGGCTGTATAAAGACAAGTGGATACAGCATTGGAGGCGGTGACCCTTTTTCAGCCCAATTGCATCACACGATGGACCGTGGAATTACATCTCCAACTTGGAGATGTAATTCCACGTTTGGCCACTATGTCAAATTGGTTTAGGAGCACGGCGCTCTTCCTGGGGTCATGCTTCTTAAGCCGACTTTATCGCTTTTTATTTTGCATCACTTTACTTCCTCCTTTATTTCTGCAACAACTATATCTACGTAACGTGTCATAGTTTGCCACATAGGGCCTCTGACCAAGCTTCTGTGTTTGACAATTTGGGAGTAAGAACAGGCTGGTTATTTTTGGCAAATAATTATGAATGTTTTATTGAAAACAGCACAGGAAAGAACATGACTTATATATTTGACATGGTCTACTGAGGCAGAACCCAACATCAAAGTGTGAAGACTACAGAAATGCTGTACTTGATCACCACTGACCTGTACACTACTTACAGCACCTTTCCTCCCACATAGGGCCATTAAATTAACTGTGAGTCAGGAAATAAAGTGATCTTAATGGGTGTAGATGAGGCTTGTACCTTACCTCAGAAAATAACATAATGGGGCAAAACTTTAGCATGTTAATGGGGTCAAATTTAAAGTCAAGGCCTATTGGAAAAAATATAAAGCATCCAAAGGTTTAAATATCAATACCTATATATGTATTTTGAAATTCATATTGCTCAGACACTAACACAAACAAATGTTTCAGGCTGGATGATTGATGCAGATAGTCGGCCCAAGTTCAAGGAGCTGGCTGCAGAGTTCACTCGGATGGCTCGAGATCCCCAAAGATACTTGGTCATCCAGGTAGGTAAATCTTGGTGACATAAAAACAAGCATAGTTGAGCTACCTTAAAGTGAAAGCTGGCCAGTCTTCAGTCTTCCATTTTGCTTGGTTTTGTGTAATCTTCCTATTTTCTACCAATTTATATAGACTTTAGGTAATTATTAGAATATATGTATATATATATAGTATTATTCACTACAAATTACAATTTACTCACCTTATTCCTTTGGGAGAAAATACACTGAGTATGTATCACATTACTTGTGTGTTATAGCTAAAATTACTGCACTTAAATTATTCACCAAAATGCAGGGATGCTAGTCAAATAATAATGCCACAAATCCTCCTTTTAATATTTTTAATAAGAATAGAACTGAAGCATTAATGTCTCTTCAAGTCATATTTACCACTTTGCTTTTGCATGTATTAACTACTTGTTATTCTGATATTTTCTAAATAACTTAAATAAATAAGAATAATAAAAATCATTTTTTATTTTAAATATACTATTTCCATTAGGATGTGAAGGGCCTTAAAGTTTACACGATTAAAACCTGATTAGTTACATTATTTCTTTAATCCTTAAATACTAATACAAATTACTGAACACGTACATGCTGTGAATCCACACACAACTTTACTCAGGGTGACGACCGCATGAAGTTGCCCAGCCCCAATGACAGCAAGTTCTTCCAGAGCCTCCTGGACGAGGAGGAGCTGGAGGACCTGATGGATGCTGAGGAGTACCTGGTCCCCCACTCCTTCAACATTCCACCACTGGCATACACTCCTCGCACACACATGGACTCCAACAAGGTATTCTCTTTTAAGAATCTCCAAATATCAAACATTTTCGCGATAATGATTCCTCTTAATCATTCTGGCCAATAGAAGATCTCTTCCTAAAGCATTATTGTTCTAAAACAGAGGCATTTGGTCTTTATTCCTATTTCCAATGTCACAATGTTTAAATATATAATATACTGTGACTTAATGTAATATACTTTCTGTTCATGCCATTGTAATAACATTGTTATATCAGGAATTCCACACCCAACATGCTGGTAGATGGTAGTTAATGGAACATTTTAATAACATCTGAGGAAGGCTACTGAGGATATTATTGACTGATTGCAACAGTTCACTAGAGGCCTGTTAATTTCAATTTGTCTGCTGTCATATATGCTGCGACACACTCATTTCCAATTTCAATTTAAATGGAAAGTTATTATTAAAGGATAAGAAACGGTGACCAGTCCTGCTTAGTTGTTTACCATTAACAAAAACTATGATGTTGTAGGTCCCAAAACTTCCATGCTACTTTGGTATTGCTAATCTCCAGTAATGTTTTTGGTGATAACTGTATTAGTCCAATGGTTACACATGTGCATATCAGCAATTTTAGTCAGTAAGTCAGTCAGGAAGGTCATTAAAAAAAATAAAGATTACACAACTGAACTCGTCCCAGCATAATAAAACATATAATCAAAACAAACTGTGGCTGACATGTCTCTCCTATTTTGCACAGTCAGCCCTTGTAATAGTATTAGTATTCAACGTAATACTTGGTTTGTTTATTGTTCCTTGTAGAATAAGTTAGAATTGAGTTGCTCATCTTTTCATTTTACATGAACTTTTCATTTCTACGATTTATTTTTGAGTGTATAGCAGCAGGGTGACTGGCATTTGCCATGATGGAAAAGGAGATGATATAAAGTCAAAGCAGTCATTCAGATCATTTAGATGGACTCTTAAGTGATGTGGGAATACATTTTCTCAGCGTGTACTGCAGGACTCTCCTATTCAAGCACAAAAGATTGAGAACTTAAAACTGTTTCACATAGCTTTCTCAGTTCCACTCTCATCTCCCTGTTTTTTTCTCGGTCTGTTTTCTTTGTTCTTTCTCCATTGTGAAACGATGGTAATGGCATTCTTCAAAATTGTGGTGTAGAGCCAGATTCCCTCTGTTCTTAAACTGTTCAACTGTTCAAATGTTCACCGTCTATCTTTGGACTTAAATCTATCACAAAACCAGTCACACAGCCAGGCAACTCAGCCATTTTGGATTCCAATATCCCCCTGTGTTTGTGTCAGGATAAAAACGCCTTCTGAATGCCAATGAGAGACATGACTCCTTTTCCAACTCTGTTTGGTGCATTTCAGTGGGTGACAGATTATTCATTCGCAGAATATTTGTAAAGATAGCCTCCACTGTTTATGGTCTCATTTATTGGGGCTGATACTGAATTAATTTGATTAATTTCATACGGCTACATTCATCCACATAGATCATGTAGCTGATTGTAATGAACGCAATTATTGTAACCAACTAAATATTTACACATAAATATAATCTTCACTTGCATGGTTGCACAGCATAGCTGAAAGTGATTTTCCTTATTTCACTCACACACACACAAACACACCCGTGATTGAAAGTCTTGTGTTTGTTAGACCCATCCATTTTCCCTCCTGCCCACCATAAGTAGTCTTTCTCTATAATACTTCGTCACAAGCTCTGACCGTTGCATAGTCATGCGGATGCCTTCAATGTGTGTGTCCAACACAAAATAAGTATCTAAAGAGCAGCAACAATTAGCTAGCCAGTGGGGCACAACAAAGAGACTCACATGCACTCGAAGGTCGGCCCAGCAATGTAAACAAAGCACAGAGAAGCTTGGATTTCAACACACATAGGGAGAGCGACCTCTCTGCTCAGGTAGAAATGGTGCCACTATATATTTACATTGCAAATAGTTGATGCTACCATATTAATGCTCTGAATCCTATAGAACCTTAAATATGCAGCCTCATATCTGACAATGTCACTTCAGAATTTGCAAGAAATAGCGATCAAAACACTGTGCCGCCATAAGCTCCCTCTGCTTTTTACAGATAATTATTCGAATGTGACACTTTATTATCTTCAAAATATGTAAGTGTGATGTTTCACTTTCCCACAGTTTACCCTGTTTCCACAATGTATTAATTGAGTTCCATGATGGGCTTCAGATTTTGAAAAATAAATAGTGTGACTGACCTTGATGGTTCACTTTAATGTCTTCTAAAGACATGAAGTTAGTTGTGGCATTTTCTGTTTAAAATACAGAGAAAAAAGAGAAGGAAGAAGGAGGCAGTGTAAATGAAGACTGAGAGAGTGGTTTAATCATTGCAGTTAAAAGGAAATGAAAACATAGCTTCTATTAATACCTTTAGTAGAGACTGCTGATAATGAAAATGAAATGCAGTTACACGCAGAAAATGAATTGGAAAAAGTCCCTTTCAAGCTATGGATAGTTTTTGGCCCTTTGTGCATTATAATACTATAGCATCAAGTACAATCAAGGTTTGACCAGGTCATAAAAGTAGTAGAACTTTTGTTTGAAGCTGCTATTTGCTTCAACTTGGTGCTGATATCAGAATACATTTGACAATTTTACTGCCAAAACAACTCCACAAGCTAAAAATAGTCAGTATTTCTCCCACCAGTCATTGACCCATCTCTTATTTCTAAGAAAAGGCTATTAGGGTCTGACTCTTTGTACAGGCCTGAGGCACCACTTTCTTGTGCTATACAGGATGTCAAAAGTCATGAGTAATTGGCGTAACCTGATAAATAAATGACTATAAAAACTGATGATCAGAAATTTGACTTGAACCTGCACCTTCATCGCAAGTCCAGAAATCCATGAACTTTAGCCCCCTTTGCAATTATTTCAACTTGCATGTTTAAGGAAACATATGTGCAACAGGGGAACAAGTCAATCTTTTATATCTCATTAGTATCATTACAGACTGCTCAGAGACCATGCAAAGGAGAGTAAGCGAGGTAATGTGAAACAGAAAACGACTTGCTGGATTCCTGGGATAAAAGATAAATCAGAATAAATGACCCAGTGAGGTTCTAAAAATTCCCTTTTTGTTATGAGTGTAGACACAAATGCTCACAGCAGGGCTGGGCTGATATGGCTACTTTAAGACTTTGCTGCATGGAGCCTTTTAATTAAAATCCTTTTAATTAAATTGTCCTTGGCAGTCATGCTGCCATATCAATGTTTGGCACTGCTGTCTCCCCTGCCTGTCACATTTAAATGTTACAGATGAACAATGGTACAAAGAACTATTTTTTGGACTTAAAGCACAAATACATTTTAGAATGTACAGTCTGTGTATGGTACTTGTCAAGTTTCATTGTTGTATATTATGCTTGTTTGTTTTTTATATGTTGTACTTTACTTGTAAATTACTTGCTTTCAGAACCAGAGTATAGACTAAAGACTGAAAAACAGTACAATACATTTTATTTTAATCACACATAGAAGAACAGAAAAAAACATTGCTATAACCCCTGACCCCAGTTCTCTCTACCCTTACTTAACCCTTTCCCCCGTCTCCTTCTACCAGAACCAGTATGGCTACCAGGACCAAAGTTTCAGCATGGAGGACATGCTGGCCAACCTTCCCAGAGTGGTCTCTGTTCCACCCGTGTCTGGAGGCTGCCTCCCACCACAGGACCTGTCCTTAGGTGGGCAGATTGGTGGTGGATTTGGCCGTGGCATCCAGGACGACCCTCGCTGCAATGGAACCCTGAGGAAGCAGGCCTCCCCAAGGTCAAGTACCCTTGGGCCTGGTTCAGCTCTCGCTGCAGGACAAGGTAAAGCAAAGTGTTTTCCAAAAGTTGGAAAACCCTGAGGGGAATAGCAATCTCCTCACGATGTGTTTGTGTTTGTGTGTGTGTGTGTGTGTGTGTGTGTGTGTGTGTGTGTGTGTGTGTGTGTGTGTGTGTGTGTGTGTGTGTGTGTGTGTGTGTTTGTGTGTGTCTCCTTAATCAAACCAGCAGGTGAGCAGAAGACAGTGTGAGATTGATGGATATTGCAAGAGTAACAGGGATTATAAAACTAAGACATCAGTTCAATTAGCTATGAAAAATGTTTGAGTTTGAATGCATTGTGCATTAATGACATTTGACTAAAGTTTGCATGTTGACATTTCTTCTTACAACCTTAATCTTCAAGTAGTCTTATCAACTACGTGTACATCTGCACACTTTTTGGGAAAACTGCCATGAGTAAAGCAATATATGATTAAGCCTTTGGCATTATTTCAACATCTCTCAATTATGTTTCTCTTTACAAAAGTAAAGTACTCACTTAACCAGTGTTATTTTATTTTATTGTTTATTTTGCATTTCCTGTGCCACTATCATAACATTTTTACCAAACTTTATTTTCTGAAAATAAGGTAATATAGACAATGCACAAATGTCAGGGTAGTTGAATTAAATTGATTGATTGTTTTTATGCTTGCTTAAATTAAAAAATGTATAATGGACGAAGTGATACTGGATTTTTTTATTTACTTGTTACAACAAACTTCATAAACTAAAAAAAAGATTAAAGAATATTTGATGTTTTTAGTGACTTAAGGTGATTGTAACACATATTGTGGTTACGTGAAGACATTTTAAGCAAACATGCCAATTAAACCTATGTTTCAATTATTGATTTAATTTCTCAAGTTGTTATTAGTTATATTATAGTTTCAGTAATTTTTTTTATTAATTTATAGGTTCTTCCTACACCTTCGCTATTTTTCCACAGTTCCTTTAATGAATTCAAATAAAGAGTGAAACAAGTTGGTATTACCATTTCAAAATGCATGAATCATAACATATAAACCATCATTTCTGCAAAAACTCATGAATGAAAACCACCTTCAAGCAAGCAGGCAGGCTCTCTCCCTTCTTTGACCAACCCTATCGGCTGTTTCCTTATTGGCATCGTACTGTGACGATGGATCACTCACCAGTAGAGGATCTGCGAGATGAGCACAAAAGGCTAAGCTTGTATCTAGCAGCTGTCTGGCGGAACTGAACCACATATTACACCTCTCAGGCAACAGGAGGGAAGCAGTGGCAGCTTCTAGTTCTTTTGAGCATCAGACAGACATGTTCGTGCATGTGAGCGAGTACCACTGTCTAGTTGCATTAATGGTGGTTACAAAAGCACATTTGTGGAAACTTAGCATCCACCCTCCGGTTTTCAATCAGGTAAACGCTGTTAGCTCTATCAGCACATTTGCAGTAGTTTTTACTGTTAGTGCTGTTAGTGCTGTTAGCACCGTTAGCTACGAGACGTCGGCTCAGACGTTGGCCATGTTGAGAGCTGTTCTGAGGCAATCAAAAAGCTCCCAATCTCGTATTATGCACGTTTATAAATAAAGGGCATCTACTCGCTATACATTAACTGGAAGATGCTGGTGGGGTTTGAGTGTACTATACATGGTGATGGCTCTATTCAAGCACTGATAGTGATCTATCTATTGGTGACAAATGAATAACGAAAATAAAGTGCTCGACTTCCGCCATAACCCAGAGAGATTAGTCACAGGACAAAATAGTTAACACTACACAAGAATACATTGCATTGAAGATGCATGACGCTTGTTTATTGAAGAATAACTAAATGACTAACTAAAAGGATGACGCAGATAAATACCACAAATATATATATATATATATATATATATATATATATATATATATATATATATATATATCTTGGATCCTCTTTTTCATGGAGATACGGTTCAAAGGACCATATTTTTTATTCCTTTCTTTCATCCTATGTTTGCTTCCAAAGGTGGAGGGGAGGACAGTAGTGGACAGCGTTACAGTGCCGATCCCACTGGTCTTTTAGCAGAACGAGTAACAAAAGGAGACAAGGACCAGGATGTCTACATGACTGCCATGAGAGACAAGAACAATTCAGGTTACTTTGAAAGTTTTGAGAACTATAGCAGACTATTGTAAGCATGTATATGACTTTTTAGTGGCTGTCATAGCTGCAGTTTCAAAATAGATGAAAAGATGTTAGCTAATCTTACCATCCCCTTTTTTTCTAGACTATCTCAACCCAGTTGAGGAAAACCCCTTCGTCACACGTCGTAGGAATGGCGACGCCCATGCAGTGATTGATGGAGCGGGTTGCCACACCCTGCACATGTCTGGAGCTGCGGCTCCTCCCAAGAGCCAGTCCACCCACGGGGAGGACGAGTATATCAACGAGCCTCTGTACCTAAATACCTTCCTTAACCCTGGAGACAAGAACGGATTGGCTGGTGCAGTCTCCATCTCTGGCCCTGGGTCCTCTGCTGCCCAATCAGTATCGCAGACAGTCAATCCATCAACATCAAGCCACACGGTCTCCTCCTCTGGATACGTACTTCCCCCTGGCCACCTCCCTCACCCATCGTATCCATCACATACCATGCATTCGGGGCATTCAGGACACGCTTTGCACTCAGGCATCCCCAGCAGCACAATCATGTTTGATAAGAAGGGCAAGAAGGCTACTTTTGACAATCCGGAATACTGGCAGCACAGTCTACCCCCAAAGTCCTCACTGCACAACCCTGAGTACCTGCAGGACTGCAGCACGCGCTTCTTCTATCGGCAGAATGGACGCATTCGCCCTGCTGTGGCCGAAAACCAGGAATACTTGTCTGAGGCTGCTATGAAAGCTGGCAATGTGTTGCCACCCCCTCCATACAGACAGAGGAACACTGTAGTGTAGTGACCAACCTGTAGCACAATATCGGGATGAATAGAGGGAAAGGGGTAATGATAAATGGACGTTCAACAGTCCTCTCGTTTTCATGCAGTACTTCTCAACCTGGGGTCTCCTTGCACCCTCCCTGAACACGTTTCTCTGTTATGTCTGATTGCAAGTCTTTTAGTCTTACTCTAAGGTTCTGCCTTTTATTGACAGGACTACAATAACAGTCACTGACAGCCTCACTTGACATTAAAACCATCTTTTTTTAGCTCCATATTTGGCCATGAAAGCAAGTAGATATTTCTTTTCGTGGTTGGTTCTATTCTGCAGCACACTGTCCTGCCATGTTAAGTATCAGAACAGCACCAAAACGACAAAAAAAAGAAAGGAGATGTTTAATTAGAGAAAAAAATCAGAGGAGAAATAAACTAAGGCTAGTCCAAAGAGAGGATTATCGCCATGACCTTACATGGTTTTCTTTATACACCCATCAATTATAGTCTTTTTAGCACATTACCACTGAGATAAATGTACCATTGCAGTATGCACACATTGCTATTGCTTGTGTGCAATTAAATTGCACATGCACATGGAGTGTGTCGTGAGTTACCAGCAAACCCGCAGTCATGCTGAAGATCCCAGATGTGGCTTGCATGCTTGCCAACACGCTTCCTTTACTTTTACATGTTGCTGCACTAGTAATGGAATTCCAACATGTATTAGAGACAGCTCATATCATACCTAAAACATGTTAACATGCCTGCAGCCTTGAGACACCAATAACATCCGTGCAGTAATTCATAAGTAAAATACACGCACAGCGACAGATAAGCTTGCTACCACTCAATTGACCTTGTGCTGGAAGACTGTGTGTGTGCAGATAATGGCAGTCAGTGTTGCAGTACAGAGAAAGGGGTCAACAGGAAAGTAAATGTCACTGCAGTTTTATGGAAAGCTGTGTACCTGCCAGTACCTGGTGGAAAGCATTGGGTGGATTATTGGCCTGGCTAGGGTGGGGTTTTAAAGTTTGATCACTCAGAAGATGATCCTTAACTTCCCACGTCCTTCTTGTTCCACTTTCCTCCACAACAATCCGCTCCGAAGAGCCAGAAAATCATCCACTTCAATATTACAGCATCTTGACTGACATAACCAATGGTAACTGCAGTGCAAGGAATAATGTTTCAATGGAACTGGTGCTTGTGAATGGACAGATATTTTAACAGGGGAAGAAGTATGGTGATGGTGAATATAAAGGGAAAAAATATAAAATGTCAGAATCTAGATCATAATTTTTCTTTTTTAGGCATCAGGGGACTGTTTTCTTGTCACCTTGTCTTACAGTAATTCGTACGCAAACAGCACAGACACCGGGCCACGAAAGAGCACTGTGGTTGTGGCAAAAAGACTAACCTTGCAGAGCCGTAAATAAGCAAATTATATGTCAATTACCAGACAGATACAATGCCAGAAAAAGGCTCTGTGACTGGGAGTACATCAAAAGACGAGGATAAAAGTTTTTTTGAACCTCTCTGTGTCCATACTATTGTATGTCATGAAAGCAGAAAAATTAACGTTGACCACGTAGTCACGACTACAGGGCCTTGCTCTGTCACTTAGCGCAAATGTGGAACAGGAAGAGAGACTGTCTAAGACTGAAAGTGTCAAAGGAGGCCTCTTCCAGATTTTTACCATGAAATGATATGATCAAATGGGACACTTTATTTTCTATTGGTATTTGACATTGATGGTGAGACATTACAAGTTATCACTGTATTCACTGATGGCTAGCTTTCTGTACTCATACAATACTGCCAGATGCCACAGTAAACTCTGATGGAGACCACTAGCATCTGTTGTCAAATGACTTTGAAGCCTAATTCAGGATGGGGTTGATAATTTAATAGCACTTAAAGCTCTTACACCGCCAAATAACTTTGCTGTTATTTGAACTCTAAGCGGCAATTCTGTCCTTTTATCTTTTCATCATGTTCCAACTATAATTTACAGTGAGACGCTGAGCCCTCATGTTATCTGTTTCATCGGGCATTTTACTAACAAAGGAGCATCCCCACCCTAAACAATATCAACATAGTGAAAGGTTGGGTTGGGAGATACAGAACAATGTACAACATCAGGAGATAGAAATGCATAATTGTTCAGTACCCTTTATACGCAGGTAGCTATCCCTTTGATATCTCAAATTTTACTAGACTATTGCAGGCAGATTTACAGGATTTTTGCATCAATGTGATGAAATACCTTGATTGTTAAGATATTTCATTCACTGGACTAAAGGGGTATTCCAAAGAGTTTTGGGACTCAAAAGAGATAATGTTTGGGGACTTAAAAGAGATAATGTTTGGGGAGTCAAAAGAGACCAGGAGCAAACGACAAGACTCTGAGTCTCTACCATGGGTTAAGCTCCAAAAACACAAAGTCCAACAATCCCCATAATGTTGCACTATTAAACTCAATGCAGCTCAATTCATTTGACGCTTTTTATCTCCTAAACCCAACAGTTGGTAATGTAGGCTTTTTGTGAAAAATGTCTAAAGCCTAAGCAGAACTAACCCTAATGACATCATTGGTGGCATAACCTGGGTTATTTTCTTAGACTTTGGAAAGAACCCCCGAGAGCTACAAAAGACATTATACAGCTGTTTTAATTAGTTTGTTAGTTCAGCTGGTGACGGGCAAACTGAACTTCCTGTAGTAAATTGCTGGAGTACCCCTTTAACCAAAAACAGATATTTCAATCTATAATCAGTTTCTCAATTGAATTTCCAGAAATTTTACTACAATATGACATATATATGTGTAGATAATAATCTACACATATCGCAGATATTTTTTTGGCAATGCCGCCCACTCTGAGTAATGGGTGATAATATTATGAATTAGGAGACCGACTAATGCCTGTGCATGTCTCACTGCTGACATACCAATACACAACCACTGTTACACAACCTTGTGCCTCTACAATGAAAATACCAGGAAGAGGGAAGGTTCAGACATGCAGTGTTGACGATTTACTTTCCAAAACACAGATGTCACCCTGGCACAGTGTTTTCTCCCCCTCTCAGGTTTTATGAGGAACAATAATCATCCAGTTGCGCTCCAGCTGAGGCACAAGTTGCCTGATCATAAAGAAATTCAGATATCAAACTTAGATTGATTAGTGTCGTCACAGTAGACGCACTGCTGAAATGTGCAACTCAACAGAAATGTGAATTCTATGGGTGGGGGCGGCCTTGGTTTAAATGTTCAGTCTTGAAGAGTTAAGTATTATTGACATTGCTCTGCTGCTAACCTTATTTAACTACATTTTATCTTATCTGTCACACCATCTGAGATCTTTATTGATATGCTGATTCCTGCTGAGTTTGAGTTCACACTTACAGTATGTATACTGTCTGTTTAAATGTGTGCAAGCGTCCATTATCTTTTTAGAGTTAAAAGTCAGTTATGTCTGTCTATTTTTACCATCCACCATGAGGTAATAGTTGTAGTGCTTGTACTACTGTGTGGCCATGTGTTTAAGTGCAATGACAGCAGAGGAGAGTCACCCAAAGGCTTTGTAATGGATCTCTATGGAAAAATAAAGCCAATCTTCTGGAGGAGAAAATCTGCTGGTGCTTTTAGCCAGCGAGCATCGCAAGGGGCTTTTAGCTTTTTGAATGCTAATTCATCCACTTTCCCTTGTTGTTCTGTGGGGAAATCATGTTACCCAACATCTCACCCAGTGCACCAGCTGAGAAAGCGTGAATGACAGGCAATAGGTTGTAATCTTGCAGGGGGGTTAAAACTAAGGTATTAGCATTCCAGAAATGTTACCCGACCAATGCATCAATGTTACAAAAGCTACTAGGGGAGAAGGTGCAAGTGCACTGTAACTGGCAGACGAGACCAGAGTAGATTGCCATTCTTTCTTTCTCCTCAGAGGTGACTGTAGAATTGTATGTAGCAAACACTGTTCTGCAGCCAGAAAAAAACTGAAAAGCAGTTACGTGTTGAATGAATACAAACCAAGACTAATACAATATGGAAAGAAAAAGTGATTGTGGTCAAATGTTAACATGAGTCATAGTTTCATGTGAAAATGTATTACGTTATTATGTATTACGTTATATGTCAAGGTGGTCATTTTTTTAAAGGGGCACAATGGGCCCTTTTCACAGGAGCCATCTTGACATGTCATAGCAGGGTAAACACAGGTGTAATTGATCAAATTAATTATAGTCGCAATCTATTTAGTGTCACAGCCATTCCAGTGAGCCAGCATGCACAAAACCAGGGACCTGGCCAACCTAAATGGAACTGGGCCACAATTAATATTATTATTTATACCTGTGTTTACCCTGCGATTACATGCATGTATAAGGACCTTTAATTCCCTCTCAATACTGGCAACTCAAACAGTAAACTGGCCTTATAGTGACAGTTATATTTATTTTGTGAATCTTTTTTGGGGGGTTTGATTTAATTTTAACAAATGCTATAATGAGTATTGTAAATTATGTTTTTATTTCTTTTCAGGGAGTCTAGCTAGCTACTAGCTATGTCCCAACTCAAGGGCTGTTTGTTTGCCCTTCAGAAGAACTGAAGTCCAGGCTTAATGGACTTCATTGCCAAACGAGACTAGATTGAAAGGACCAAAACAATAGTTGTGTTCAGCTGCTCCTCGTCAACCCATTAAGCTTCGGCAAGTTTTGTACCAAGCATTACCCTCAGATGGCCTATGACATTTAAATACCAATGGTTAAGTGTGGGAGGTTTCATGATTCCTGACTGAACAGTATGATTTGATATTTCACCTCAACATATGATGAACAAGTGTCAGGTTAGACTAGGTTAATAATGGCAATTTGCAAGTAGCTTACATTTATAACCCGTTTGGGATTAACATGTGAAGTCTGCAAAGTAGAACAAACAATGGAGGTCATAGCTTCCATTATTTAGACCATGCAGTGTTTTTTTAATTGGTTCAGTTCATGTGATATGATTTATATCTGATAAATATGAACTTTTACAAGCTTTACAAGTTGGCGAGGTTTGCCTGACCACTCGAGTTGAAAACTGACCGGGATTTTGAGGACTGCAAATGATAAACCAGTTGTGTCCTCCAAAGCAACAGCAAGCTTCATATTTAGTCACATTTTGTGGGGCCTTTGAAATGGGACAGTCCTTTTAGGACCTTTAAGATGTATCTGGTCCAGAAATGAAGACTAAGGAGGGTCCAGCCCCTGAACTGGGACACAGTTATTGTATTTATAGACTGTGGTCTATTTCACTTTTGTATGCTTTGAATATTCATATCATGAGGACCTTTTTCACAGCATTGGTAATAGCAATCCACCTATGGTCTAAATGGACTTTCTGTATTGGATAAACTTCACTAATTCAGGTAGAAATAGTTTTGGTCAATGCATCTTCAAGCAAATATTTCTTTTTTAAAGGAAAATCATAAAGCAGCAGACAAACACATGTTTTACTATTGTAATAGAATGAAACTGTGTATGTTTGTCATACTCTGATATTACCCTGAATCATATGCATATATTTTACCATGCCACGAAAACCGGCATAGATGACAGCGGTTGAGTAAGCACAGTTTACAATGTATTGAATTGATGGTAAAACTGTAACCAAAAGACAAAGACGTTCAGATAATGGGTCATCCGACAGTTTTACCATTGTTAGAAAAATAACAAATGAAATAAAGGTGAATAGTATTTTTATAGGTAGGTAAAAGGTGGCCAGGTACATCTGTAAATAGGAGAGTGATGCTTCTTTTTCCAGCTGAAGATATTTTTTGGGTTTGTTTTTATTTCTCTTTGCATCATTGCAATCTTAGTGCTCTACTGTACCTTTATTCATTTATTTGGGGAATATCTTTGTCTGTCTCTGTATGTATATAAATATGTATATATTCAGCATATATACAGTCTATATATATACATATATATACATATACATATGTATGTATATATATGTATATATATATTCTGTAAATGTAATTTGAAGAATGATCTCTGATTTTAAAAACGCTTGCAGGGTCTCTTGTCACCCTGCCCTATCAGTTCCCCTGTGATTATGTGATTGTGTTTTCAGCACAATTTTGTGATTTTGTGTTTTGACCTCTACTCTTGCTCACTTTGTATGAGTGAATTTTTATTTTCTGGGTGTAATATACCTCCCCTACCCTTCACATTTCTCTCAGTATTATCCATCTCTTGAGATTTTTTTTAAGATTTTGTACACTCTTAAAATGCTGTTGCAATACTAATGAATATTCAATATTTCATCCCCTTTTCTTACAGCCTTTCTTAACCAATGTTATTAATCCACCAGTGTCACTTTACACCCTGTGTTTTAAGGACCTATACTATATTTCCTTGAGTAGTTTGAATAGTTTCCATTTGCACTGAGCTCAGTCATTGTTTACTTTCAGATGATATTCAGCTCTTCATCCATTTGGGGCAATACTGATTGAATGGTGTAGCAATATCATGTTACAGCCCCCAGAGGGATTTAATGGTGTTTGAGAGACAAAGTGCAAGACAGTTTGCATGGGCTGGATTGATCGTATGAATTACTGATATTTGCTTGTACAGAAGTTTGTACGTTAACTTTTTTTGGCCTCATCAGGACTTAAATGTTCATTCTTTTCCAGGAGCCACAGTTTAACAGGACGTTGGTATGTCCATTTCACAGGATCTTTACAGACCTTTTGGGAGTTTGGCCCATTTGTCACCTTATCTAATATCTGATGTGAGGACTGGCACCAAAATCATCATGTTGAACAAATTTCTTTGTGGCTCGTGATCAAGCAGTTCATCACAATACAGATGTCAAGTGTTGCTGATGCTCATTAACTGAGGCTAAATGGTTTGTTAAATTTACAATATAAACCTATCAGGGTTTTATGGATGCTCAATTTGACAATTTGAATACACTGTCAGTTGTAATTGATATTTCAATTGTGGAAGACTCATGCACAACCTGTGTTGTTTGTGAACTGAAGGTTTTGTGCTGTTTTCTGATAATGCTGTAGACATTACTGAAGACGAATACTACAATTTTGATTTAAAAAGGTACGATTTTAACCAGCATCAATTTTGGATTATTTTTCGTCATCATTTTTGTATATTGCTTATCCCCAACAGAATACCATAGGCCCACTGTACAGTTACCATTGGAACGTTTATGGGCATTTGCACGGATGATTTCGGCACCAATCCTGTTATTTACAATATACAGCATTTACATATACATTTGGTAAAGTGGTCAGTTTGGCAAGCTTCTCAAAAGTCAGTGTGTTTGTTTAAAAGTACATTAAAGTTTGTTAGAAAGAATATTCTATCATAACAAATGATAATAAATTATCATTGCTTTGTATCAGAATGACTGAGAACTAAGTTTTATAGACCATACATCATCACATATTACCATTTTTAAAAGATTATCTTAACTGGTTAATTGACACATTTCCCAAGCTAGAACATTTAAATACGTATTCCCTCTGTTTTGTTACATGAATCTGTCAAAACTATATTTTTAATTCAATATGAATAAAGATCAGTCAATATTTAAAGTTGGATTGTGCTCATTTTCTAGTGTTGTGTTATTGTGAAGTGGTAAAACTAACAACATTAAGGTATGACCCAAAAGGACCCCGATGGAATTATAAACCCCAAGTAGATTTGGACACTGGAACCCAAATTATTCTATTGGGGGTATACACTTGGGGCATACCACAAATGGACCACAAGGAATTCTGATGTCGGCAATGATGGTAAATTAACTGCATTTTTACAGAGCTTTTCAAGTTTTCGCGAACACTCAAAGCGCTTTGCTGCACAAGCCAGCATTCACCCATTCACACATAGGAGCGATAAACATTCACACTCACACACACACACACACACACACACACACACACACACACACACACACACACACACACACACACACACACACACACACACACACACACATGCCATCAGGAGCAATTTGGCAATTTGGGGTTCAGTACCTTGCCCAAGAACACTTTGACATGTAGGCTCCAGGGGCCAGGTATCAAACTACCAACCTTCTGATTAGTGTGACCTCAATCAGTGACAATCTAATTATGGTAAAAGGACCCATCATCAAATTGTCCACTCAAATCTGTTTGTAGTTTTGCAGGAATAGCATACATGGAAATTCAGAGTGCCTATAAATCATTCAATATTTCTTTCCAAGTGTGGTTGGCTTCAGTTTGGCCATCTGTCTTAACAATACTCTCAATGGGATCCAGTGCTACTTCCAATTCAGCTCTTATAGTTTTGAGGGCCCCTTACTTCAAATGTCAGCCCGTTCTTGAGTAGTTCAGCCAGACACATGGGAGTGTTGTGTAGCCTCTAGTCGCAGCATGACATCTTCATTCTGCCCAGATGAGTCAGGGCTGCAGACATCTCTCACCATTCAGCAGATTATGCCTTTAGGTTAGAAAGAGCAAGGAGTCAGACTGTACAGTAGCTCCACTCCCATCACCACAACTATTTTTCAGCCAATTGTCTTACACATTAAAAGCTACTCACACAGACAAACTTGTACACTTTCAGAATAATCACACAGGAGCACCAATAGTAAAATATCATTACTCCTGACACTTGCCTGTGCATGATAGATGCGTCTCTTTTCCAGTTGATGACATTTTATGGCATTATCATAGGAAATCCAATAACGAGATCGGCATCTTGGAGCCGTTGCCCGATGCAAAGTCAAATCACTTGCCTTAAGATGGTAATAGAGTGTGATCGAAACAATCTGTCACTGCCTCTAGTCTCACTCTCACACGCCAACCCCCCTTGACAAAGTGTATAGATTTGTACCTGATATGAGGGATGATCGGCACAGTTGAATGTAAATTAGCTTAAATGTCTTTAGGTGAATCGATTGACTGATGCTTCTCTGCAAATAAAAGTGAAGGCTGTATTTGACAGTGCATCAATCTTTACCACAACAACTCTACAGTACAGCAAAACCCTATAACTGTATACATATTTCCATGTGCAGCTATTTTAATATATGCTGATATAAACAAAGACAGAGGTTTTAGAATTGGCTGCAAGCCAAAACTGTAGTTTTGCTTGCTCCAGCAAGAAGTCATTTTTCTCCACAGAATGCCATTTGGTGTCATGCTCACATTGTTCTCTCCTGCTACAGTTTTTGCTGTCTAATCCCAGGTTAGTGATCCGATTGTCACAGCAACTAGCTGTACAACCTTCAAGGCAGACAAAAAACGCTGTGGATGTTTCTTCAAAGCAGATGGTTACTTGTGCGTGCATATTTAGACAATTACATCCTATCAACTAATGCAGTCACACTGTAATGCTATGATTTAAAATGACAGAAGAACGTAACGGAAAAGCTAAAAAAAACAAAAAAATGTTTTCCTGTGTCCAGACATTTGAATCCGCCCACTCCATCAAGTTTGAGTCGACTGATCGTTTGGCATCGTGACATGAAAAAGTGGTTTCTCGATTTAAAAAGTCAATGAGCCAATGAGCACCACGGAAGGACTAACAATTAGTCAATATGCACCATGGGCAGGACTAACGCCCTTGTCAAGCCGTTATCAAGCTGTTGTCAAGCTGTTAAGCCGTTGTCAAACGTTGTCAGCTGTGCATCAGAACCGAGGTTTGATAATAACAACACGACGACTGCTACAGACAACATTGACGCTGTTATCGAGGTTGTTCTCAATCGATTAAAAGTACCATTTGCTTTGAGAGCCGGGAACAACCTGGTAAAAAAAAGCATTTTGTTCTCAATGACTAATATAACTGATATCCCCTTGAAGTCAGGCATAATTGATGGTGCAGCCACTTTGAGTTACAGGTGGGTGTCATATCAGAAACCTCTGCTGCGTCATCCTGTGTCGGACTGAAGGTATAAACGGTTTAACGAGTTGACAATTCTGTCTGATATCAGGCAAGTTTTGTGTTGCTCCCACTGTTTTGGCATCGCTATCTCTTTTTCTCAGAGAGCCAGTGGTTAGGGCGGCTGCCTCTAAATCCCAGCATGTTGGCAGACTCCGATTGAATGGACTGTACAAAGCCCATTTAGCAGTGTTGTGATCCCTCTTGAGAGCTTTCATTATGGAACAGCATATTGGATTCTCTTCACAGGCTGTCCGCCTCTAGAGGCTACTATCTCCTCAGGAATGCACACACACAGACACACACGCACACCAGAAAGCATTATATTAGACAGCATGTAGTCAACCCAGTCATGAATCCTGCCTAATTCTCAGTGAATCTGGTTTCTTACCATGCACCCTGATACTGTTACTGACAGTATTTGCATAACATCTAGAGTAAGTGCTCCGTTTATGGATCAGCTGAGAAGCATGGGCGCAGGTGCTTAGTCTTTTGCATACTCACACACACACACACACACACCTGTAGATTTACAAATCGAGCGCATCATGATTTGAATGCAATCGCCACAATCTTAAATTAAGTCTGCGTAATGGTAACCCAAAAGGGAATTTTGGCAAGCGAATTTCATCTGTCAACCAATAGCAATTCATATGAGTAAAGTAAGATACAATGCAGCAGGTCAGTCTTGCTGCCAGTTATCCCAGTTTTCCCAGTTATCCCAGTGGAAAACGGCGGTACTGCTACAAAGAAAACCCCAGGGACCCAAAAGACATCTTCTCTGTACACGGCCATAATAGAACCCTAATCTGTAGATTGTTCATTGGAAACCCAAAACTGTAAACAAACATTAGTATGTGTATTGTGAATTTTCAAATCACTAAAAAGTTATATTTCTTAAAAAGAAAATGTCCATGAGTAAAAAAGCTATTTTCATGTGTGTGTGATCATCTCAGTGTAACGAATATGGGCCAGGAAGACAGAAGTAGAAACTAATCTTTATCTGTATCAACCCTTGAGAGTCTCTGCTAAAAGTTTTTGTTTTTTGTTTTTAAATCAGTCACTGGTTAAAATATATGTTCATTGTAGGTCTGAACAACAGAAGGACCACAAACAACTTTCTTCATTTATTAGAAATGTCTTTTCTTGATCTGTTATTTCCCTCAATAACTTTTATTCTGGATATAATTAAAGTCAGAGAGATCATTTATCATAATTTTAATTCAGTCACGTGAGGCTGATCATTCCTGAGTGTCGGGTTTGAGGAGTTATGTCATTTAAGTTTAACCTGAAACATTGAACCTAATTAATTAATTCCAGTGTTCAAGAGAAACCATAATCATATTCTGGGTTATTTTATAATGACGTCACAATCAGAATTGCAAAACATATAGACGCAAATAATTCATAAATAAGACAAATGCATTCCGCCGGTAGAAATCGGCCCTGCGCGTATAAGCAAGACACAGAACAGCGTATAAATACCACCCACTGTATATAAATACACAATGCAGTTTGTTAAACAGGTAACAGACTACAGAGAGAAAACATCTCCACTCTGACATTAATGATATATGTGTCTTTATTAGTATAAGTAGTAGTTTAACACCATTAAATCAAATGAAAACATTCCGTTACACTGATCATGTGTTCAGACACAAACTCCGTCAAAAGTCTCTCCAGCTGTTAAAGCCGACTGACAGCTGATCCAGCTGTGATCAGCTGATCCGCCGTCATCAGAAACAGACGTCGCTTCACGTGACGCTTTCGAGGAAAGGACGTCTCATTTCTCTTAAAACATATGTCCTTGTTTCCTCTTTCCTCGCATGGTTGGAAAAAGACGCAAGTGAGGGAAACGGGGACACTCTTTATATTTACTTTTTGACATAACAGACACGAGAATCGGTGGTTGTTATTTCGTCTCAAATAAATACAGATATGTTCACTTGTTTACCTTTACCTGTGGAAACCATCTGGGGTTGAAATAAGTCCAGTCACATCCACATCAAATGAAAGACTTGGGGAGGGGTTATTTAAGTTACTTGCTACTTGGTGACTACTTTTACTTCTACTTGAGTACTTTTTTTTTGTAAGGTAACAGTACTTTTACTTGGGTACAGTTGTTTTGGGCTACTCCATTCACCAGCTTTTGGTACATATTGTACTGTTATTAAACAGAACAGGCTGGAATTTAGTTAGTTTTGAGTTTCAATATCAGGGTCATATTCTAGAAATTACCTGAGAGGCAACGTGTTCAGCCAGGTTTGCACAATTAAAATCAAGACACTGAATGCTTAAGTAGTTTCATGACATAAATCAAACGATTAATGATTTATTGTGCACATTATAATAAGCGGGAATGAAAGATTTGCACAAGCTATTTCATTTTAGCTATGTTAAAATATTGTCATTTATCAAGCTTCGGAAGATCTAAAACTGTCCAGCATTTCACTAAATAGTGTTTGACAATACACACATTAAGATTAATATGGCAATCTCACTGGTCATTTGCATACTGCTTGTGATACAGCTCATCTGATTACTGCTGAATATGAGCCGCTCAGCATTTAGTGTTTATCACTCGCTTTATTAGGCAAGGCAATATTCACATGAAGAGGCTCCTATTGAAACTACATTGGCATTTTAAATGAGAGAGTTGTCATTACAACTCATTTATGTGTCCCTTCACTTCCAATCATGAAAGATACATTGTGATGACTGAACATTTTCAGGGACAGGATGCCTTTCTGTAGTAGTGTAGTTGTTACTGACTCAAGTCCATGCTTGAGATGCCTCCCTCATGTCACCGTTTTAGAAATAAAATATATATTTAGCAGCCTAGATGTTATTTGCTTGAAGTGCCCTCTTGGTATTTCTAGAAAATCTGTTTGGCTGCTTCTCATCTTTCCTGAAAAGGTTTAGAGTCTCAGAAAATATGACACCCACAGGAGATGGATATGTGAACTCTCATGTACCACTCAGGCAATAGAATTTAGACGTGAGCTGCTAGTGGTTCTGTAACAACCACATTTGACCAATAACTTGACTCCACTGTGCAGCCACACATTCCTTGAGTACAGCCAGGTCAATAGTTATTGCCCGAGCACAATTTTGCAAAGATGTATTTTATGCACTTTTGCTAAATCCAAAACATCTGTCAGCTAATGTTCAATGTGTTTGGGTCTTGTTTACCAGTTGATAGTTCTGTTTCTGGATGGCGGCAGCAGCAACATTTTGGAAATATACAGAGGCCGCACAGCTCAGACAGAGAACACGAATGGAAGTCTGGCAACATAGCTGCCTTCAGTTACCCTCAAGTTCAAATAATGGCAAAACAATGCATTTTTCTCATCATTATGAAAAACATACTGTTTCTGAACCTTTCAATTAAATCATTGGTTCAGCTATCTTCAATTTATTATGAATCATCTCTGGATTTTCTTCAGCTACAAATTAAGATTTTTCTCTTCTGCTTTTTTTCTTTCTTCACCACGCTTTTTTTTTCTTCATGAATTTTATTTAAATTAGTATTATTTTAATATTATCTTCATTTGATCTAATGTGTTGCATTGCAATTGTTGTCACCTGTGGCTGATGATATATATACATATATATATATATATATATATAAAACAATAAAATACAGTAAAAGTATACAACTTGAGCACAACTTGAATACGTCATTAATTAAATAACAAAAAAAAACTAAATACAATGTAGCAACTTAAATACAAAACATTATTGCCTTGTTTTTTTAGACAGTAGCCTCTGTTACATACATTGTATGTATGGCTGTTGTGACATCATTGTTTATTTAGGTTGAAACTGCTAGTTTCCAAGCCTTTAGTATTAATTAGATCTATTACATTATTGTCAAAAAACACAGTTGAGCATACAGTTTATCCAGATATGGAGAAAACTGCCAATATTGTGATGCTTGGAGTTGCAAATGAAGTTGTATGTAAGAGCATCATGTTACTGATGTTAAATATTAATCGAGGAATACCGCCAGCAAACTAGCATTTCCTCGAGTATACAAAGTTAATGGAAATGAAGTAAGATTTAAAATGACTTCCACTCATATAATATACTATTAACATGTGAACAGAGTGATGAATGAGACTAATTGCGGGCAACGCTGCATTTTAATTAAGCAGCAGTCTTAAACGAGCAGGCGTCATTGTTAAAGTCAACTCTCTATAGCAATTATGGTGCTCTATTCATGTGTAACATAATGGCTTGATGGTAGTGCTTTGTTAGCTGACAGTGGAAGCATAATTGTGTCCTTTCATACATAAAAAAAAGAACATCTACATTTTTTTACTCAAGTAACACTCATGCAGCAATAAGGCAAAAGTTACATCTTTCTTACTTATCCTGATTTCGACCTAGATTTCTAGTGGTCATTTTTTCTAGAGACTGACCTCCTGAAGAGGTCCATCGTGAGACAGTACTGAATAATTAACTTTGTTGTTTTAAGATCCCTCAGGACTAGACGGTTTTAAGATCCCTCAGGACTAGACGGTTAATACATTTTTTTTTTTTTTTTTAAAGTGGTTCACTTTGTTTTATTCTTTTTTACTATTATGATATATTCTTATGTTTTTGCCTTTTTCCCAGGTAATTTATTTGTTAATTAAATGTGGTCTCCAGTGCCACAGAGCCTTAGTTACCTCTATGGGCTTTGAGAAAGAAGCCCCACGTTTTTCTAGTTCTCTAATTCTTTTAAAATCAGCAGTCAAACTGATTTTCTGTTTTCTGTGTAAATCAAGGCTCTTTAAACTACAGACAGAATTGTATTCCATATCTTTCTTTAAGATTGTCTTGAGTTACAAATGTAATGAAGTTATGCGGTTTGACATTGCATACATACAGAATATGCATTGGCCTAACAGTTTGTTATACACAGTTACACAGGCAAATGTTATTTTTCCATCAAACTGAGAAAGAAAATAATGGACCACTAATGTTTTAACAATCCTCAATTGAGGGTTTGATGTAAATATGATATTAGTCAAGTTATCTCCATGAAAAGGGAAAGTCTTTCTGTGCATATGAATAATGATCTCAATAATACTATGTAAAGCAACAGGCTTAACATTGTTAATGCAAATGGTGTAAAAATATTTGGAAAAAATACTTGCCTTAGATTGATGGTTTACATGGTCATTTAAGTACATTCAGATCTCTAGAAGCAGAGGTTTGGTCTTATATAGGTGTGATGAAGGTGAGCAAGTCAGACACGCCATTGTACGTGTGACCAAAGTCTAAGTGGTTTCAGTCTTCAAGTCCAAAGGGTAGACATTTGCAAGATGTTTGGCAAGTTTAATTTAGTATTACAGTGGAAACCCAAAGCTCTTGTTAATCTAGCAGCCATTCCAGTAGCGCGGCCAAATCTACCAATTGGGATAAGATGTGTCACAATCACACTCTCAAGTTGAATGAAGCTATTTATTTTGGTTATGCAATGTGCTCTCCACTAGCATTGGATCAAACTTAATTCTAAATCTGTAATTTATTGTATGTGTTGATGAAAATATCCAAAAACCTGAAACTCACTCACAGTTTTTGCTGTTGACATTCAAGCACCCGACAGGGAGAAACCTATTGACCGAGGAGACCATAAGGGAAACCATCAGACCACATTTAGGCTTATTCTATCATTTGTGTGGAAAAATCTTGAATGAAAGCAACTGATAACTTCAGAGTGTATTTGGCCTTGGTCAAGATCTTTACTCTATTGACTACTTTGCCTTTCCTCTTTCCAGCATGAGAGACAAATAAATAGCCTAGAGACATCTACTTCTCAGAGGAATGAGTGCAGACTGTCTATTTGTGTGAGGAACAGACAGTTACTGGGAATGTACTTTATGTGTGTGTGTGTGTGTGTGTGTGTGTGTGTGTGTGTGTGCGTGTGTGCGTGTGTGTGTGTGTGTGTGTGTGTGTTTTCCTTCTATTTTTCTATGTTGACCTCCAAATACATTTGTCATTTTGCTTCACCCCAACTTTAAGTTCACACAGTATTGTGAGGACAAGAAAACCACTGGTAACTGTCTGAAAAGACGCAATCACAGCAATGCTGATTACAGGCATTCTGTATCCACTGTGTGTATGTGTGTGTTCATCAGAAACTTAATCTCCTTTTTAAATGACAATATGACAATCAGACACAGTTAAAGAGTGCAGCTTGAAAGTGGACAGTCTGCACTGATTGGCCGTATCGGCTTTCTACATGTTTCATTTCCACGTCAAAAGAAGAGCTGATTATTGCTTCTACATAATTCCCTCACAAACAATTGTTTTTATCTGCTCTAGGAAGAAACGCATTATGTCTTGAAATCATGTAGAGTGTCATTACCCTTGTCACCGTGTTCCTTCATGATGCAATTTGATTTTTTTTGTCAGCACAAAAAGATGATTGCATTTTCCTTTATAGTTCACAAATCCATGCAGCTGCTGAAACTAAGCAGATGGCAGAGTCCCCCCTGACACCGTCTTTGCAGCATTTTTGCCTCATGTTACTCCAGTAGCATTTGAAAAGCTTTGAGATCTTCCCATAAGACATCCCGTTCTTATTTAGCCTTTCACATACTCAAACCACAAAGGCAACTGGAGACTGAAAATGTGTGGTTGATGGTCACGAAGGAGGGTCAGAGGATTAAAGCCTGATGGGAGAACTGCCAGGTCATGGCCAGGACACTGAAACAGGTTAGTCTGAATGGCTTTCACTAAGACTTAAGCCCCAGGTTCAAAGGAAGGAAGGGTTAAGAGAGCAATAGTTCATATAACATTCATAAAACTGGAATAAACCACTAAGATAGATACCGCAATGGTTTATGTGACATTAGTTGTCCTTTAGCAGGTCAAAAGTAGAAGTCTAGTACATGTATTTGTATAGCACGTTTAAAAACAACTGGAGTTGACCAAAGGGCTGTACAAATTAAAGGGAACAAAAAAAAATAGAAGGCAATATTGTAATGTGCACAAATCTAAAACCGAAACAGTCATTTCAAACTTGAGCAATTTCTAATCATAAAAGTTTCCAAAGTGCTAAAACATGAAAGCATTAAAAACCACTAAGAGCAAACAAGGGCTTTTGGAAATAACTATGTATTGTGGTTTGTCTTAAAAGTGTCAATGGAGTGGGAACATTTGAAACATATTCCAAAGTCGTTGGGTTTTCATTCCAACCAGGCACAAGAGTTCGATTTACTTGCACCTTAAGATAGATATGGGAATTAATACCAAGGTAAATAGATAAAGAAGCAAATTAAATCATGAATACAAAATTATGTCACATTTAATCAATTAAATAATGCTTACATTTATTATTCATATCATTCATGGTACATTTAATGGCATATAAATGTATTTATCAAGTAATTTATTTATTTTTGGTCGGTTCCATCCTTCATACACTTAGTCCTATGAGGATGTCAATCCCAATTTTTTAAAAAATCAAGGGAAAGAGCTTTATGATAAGGTCTCTTGACATTGTAGATGTATGTACCACATTATAGAAGGTTGAGACAACTTCTGGGTGTGCTAAATAGAGCAATAGGCAATTCTCACAATAAAAACAATCGATTGGTTGTTTGTTCAGTTCAGTAGGTTAATCTTTACGTTTTCATGACTGTTCTCTCTCCAAAAGAAAAGAAGAAAAGGGGCTGGACCCAGAAATTCAAGTATTTAGTTATTCATTTGCTGGGTAGGTATTCATTTTATAATTTTGGCATTCGCATAGTCGTTTGTTTGTTTTATTTAACCCCTCTGGGTAACAAACATCCCTCTCATTTCAAATTTCAATTTTTGTATTGATAAGAATACATTATAGGAAACAATAACAAACATTTAGAAGACACAAGATATTGTTTTAAAATATGCCAGGTGCTGTAGCTGTGATTTCACTGTATGTCCTTTACCTGTGTTAATCAGATAACAGGAAAATATGTGCAAAATCAAAAATGCTCACATTACGGTCACATACAACGCAGAGCCCCACTGGCGCAAAGCAATTACAAATCCAGCACACACACACAAAGCCATAGTCCGCAGGCAGCCAAAGAGACAAATTACCTCCCTGTCAGATAAAATCAGACTCAACATCATTTAATTAATTTCGGTGTATATTATCATTTCTTATTGTGATTCTTTTCCCTCTTTTTGCTTTGTCTTTGTCCTCCCAGCCTTGTCCTGAGGAAAACATCAGTTTGAAAAATGATCAAGCTTCTTTTCTGTCTGTCCTTCTGGGCACTTCCCCTCTGTATCGCTCTTGTTTCTTTTAATCTCCAAAGTGCATTTGTATGAGATGTGCTTGGACTAAAGGTGTTATTTAAACATGTCTTCTCTATAATTTAATTTATCAAATCCCCCCCCACTCCTCCCCCGAAAATAAACCCTAAAGGGTCTGTGAAGATCTCACCTCCTCAGACATATGTGACAAAGAAATGTTATGTTTATTCACAAACAGCGTGCATCGGCACTCAGCAGACCCGTACATTTAGGTGATAGTTTCTCAGCCAGTTGTCCCTGTTGTTCAGTTGTCTGATTTGCTAAAACTTATCACAGATAACAGCTGATAGCTGTAGCTAACATATTTGGCAGTTACAACACTGCCCATATTTATCATAAAGATAGGAATATGTCACCGTGCAACAATATGCCTCTTCAATGTGTTTTTATTTAATTTTGGACAAAAAGCAACAATATTGCTTGCAGCGTGTGGCTTGTAGGTCAAACAATTTGCTGTGGATTTATAATAAATAATAAAACAGTGATAAAGGATAAGAACCACAGGGTTACCTAGTGCTGTGTACTACACCTGAATAGTATATCATTAAGAACACATCAGTTTTGTTCGTGAAAACTATGATTATAGTGGACTGTGCCACCATTGAAATGAAAATCACGCTGTTGGGTTGGACCATTGATTTCAAAAACATTTGGGACATAATATAATGGAGTCCCACTAATCTGCACTCTAATCTCACTTCCACTTGGCATAGTGGCGCATAATGCGAGAATGTGAAACCACTGCTACAAATACAATAGCAGCTACTAATGCACTGCTGTTCCAAAAGACGTAGGCTGTAGACGCAGGGTGTGTGTTTGAGTGTGCATGTGTTGCTTTTCCCTCTCTCACTCTGAGAATATGTACCAAGACATGTGGAGAAGAGCCGCAACCTAATTGAATAAATTAATTTAAATAGAATTTAAAACTGGTTGGCAACTAATTTCATCATAGATTAGTTATGATGCATGGCACGCGCTGCGGCCAAGTGTTATAAGGTGGGGTAGTAAGCCAGCCAATGCCATGCCTTATGTAGATCTCGTGAGGAATGACAGGAAATGATGCCATCTCCTTTGTTTCTGAAGTAAGCACTGGAAAAATGACGAAGGCAGAGACTAACGATACAGTGGAAAAAAGTGCAGTTGAAAATTAAGCTAAGGCCCAGCTTTATTGTCCATCGAGGAAACGGAGAGAAAAGGGATGTTTTGTTTGTTAAGAAATTAACAGGTAACTGTGCGTTTGTCGAAACTTGTCGACAAAACTGCTGAAGATGGCAGATTTAGCAAATGCTGATGAGCTGACATTAGTTTTGGAGAGACACTGGAGTATAACGTAACACTATGAAGTTTGGGAATATTTCATGCCATTAGTAAGACAGAGTCTACAGTGAATCCTTTGTCTCACAATATAAACTTGAGCAATATCTGATCAAATATATATGAGTTACATTTCTCTTTTATTCTTAGTGTATGGCAATGTCCATTTATACAAAAAAATTGTATTGTAGTAAAAGAGCATTCTACAAGATTAATAAGAAAGGAAACAATAAAACTGCTTTCTTGTAATTTATAATGATAGGGAAACATCCAATACATGAGGTCGAATACCTTCTAACACCAAAAGTCAACATTTCTTTTAGGGGCACAGGAAACCAACTCTTTCTCATTCCCAACACGTCGAATAAGGCAGCTTTAGTCAGTGCTCCTCGGCATCTGACATCGACGCTCATTTAGCGTGTGTATGCGCCACACCCAGCCGCGGCATTACGAGCAGAGCAACTAATGTATAAAGTGCAATATTGTCCCGACGGTGGAGAGATAAAAAAAAAACAAACATGGTACTAGTCCGAGAGACTTCCGTTTCGTGTCCAGTACAAAACTAAAAACTAAAATCAATATTTTGTCACTGAGTTGCTAGTCGTGTGTCTTACGTGAGTCGTTACGTGACTCATTTGTCACTTGCTCAGGTTATAAGAAATATATAGTCTCCTTAAAAGAAAACTCCAATGACCAATGAATGTGGCCTATATTAAGAACTTTTGATATGAGGGATAGATAAGTAACCTAGTATGAAAAACAGAGTGAATCTGAATATCGATCTCTTGTATCTTGCTTCTCCCTGTACTTTAACTTCTAAAAACATTTCCTTGCTGTTTTATCAAAGTAGCATACATTTTTTCCAGCATTGTGGTGCTGGTGCCCCTTCAAATGTTGTTTTTATTACGCTACAGAACAACTATCCAGAGTGCTTTGTTAATTCGGGTCCTGGTCTTGAATGTCATTTTATTCTTTATTATTTATTCCTTCAAATGTGAGGGCTAGTCATCATCTATATAGTCTGTCTCTGTTTCTCTACTTTTCTCCACTTGTTCTCAGTTAATCCCCTCTTTTGCACACAAAGTCACGACCAGACAGTCTCCCATCCACTCAACACCACCCAGGGATGACACTATCTGATATCTCCCGAGCAGATTAGGGCCTTGGTTTGCACCACCATAAACAAGTACCTGATCAAGGCTCTGTGTCACGGATTAGAAACAATGTACGGTAGAATTGACACAGGTAAAGCTGCAAAATGTCAAGGAAGCTTGGTTCTTTATTGGTTTTCAGCTCAATTGTAGTACAAAAATGTGAAAGACATTGTGTGGTATTTGGAAGAAAGCATCAACTGCCATGGTGGAAAAACGTGTTGTGGTTTCCTAAATGCTTAGAGGATGTTGTCTGCTATTACTGGCAGGCTCACAAATATGAACGATACAAGTTCATATCACATATACTGGGGGAAGAAATGAAGACCTTTCCAAAGTGAAACAATAATCAAAGAAGCTTTTTCATACCATATTTTATTATATACAATATTTTTCCAGGAAATAATTATTATCATGAGCAGCATGACCAGCGTTGGGATTTCACCATGTGGTTGAAACAAACAAATTGGGCCTATCGGGCATTTCAACAGCCTGATTTGGGTTGAATCACACCAAAGATTTGGTCCAAACTCAACACTGGGGTCTCATTGGACGAGGGCCATTGGCACCGCGGGGGATCCCTGTGATACGGTCATGATGTCACTGAGACTATAAACATCAGCGCTACCTACAACTCCTGGCCATCCCACGCAATTCAACTCGTATGTGCAGGGGCGCACAACATTGTTTGCTTTTAAGAAAACCTCGGAATAGTTCATAGTACATTTGCTGGTTGAACAATAGACTGTTTTGGATCCCAAAGGGGAAGCGGATGACTTGCCCTGTACTCTGCCAACTTTAACTGATTTAACTGATTCAAGAATCTCTGTATTCTTCAGAAACTACAAGAATTGTAAACAGATGTGGCTATCATCCAATTAGCTATACATAACTTTTATAAACTCAGAAGTTTTAATATATATATAAATAAAATACAGCGACTTACTACGACTAGGCCTAGAATATCAGGTAAAAGATTCTTTAAGTTTGTTTATTACAATTGGATGTGTCCTCAGGAATGTTGCTGATCGTAAGCGCACAGATGGGGTCATAAAACATGGTAGACTCAGCCATAACGGTCTAAGTGTTAAGCATGACCCCAAGGTATTATCTTGAATTTGTCCAGGCACATGGTAAATTGTGAGTCTGACCACTTAGTGGCTTATGAGTGTGAGACCAGTTCCTGAAAGAAGGTTATTAGTTCAGATTGTGTCACAGAAATTTCAGTTTATAATGTCTCGGTGGGTGTCCGCTACAAACCATACTTTATTGGTTAAAAGTCCAGTGCCATGGCGGCCGAATCTGAGTTCACCAGTCGGGTTTCTGTGTGATAAAGTAACAGTTACTATATTTTACTGCGGTGGTCAGGATCTGCCTTGTTTTGAGTGTTTTTCCTCTCCTCATTGTTTAAACTAACCCACACATGTTTTCATAATTTACACATTATGAACAAGAATTCCAAGGACAAAACATCACAGGACACGCAAGTATATGATGAACAAGTTAATGACAAGTTATGTCTTGGAAATACGATGAAGAAACACCAGTGTCCTGGTGAGCTATGTTATAGACACAGTGCTTCTCTTCCGACTCTCTCTCTCTGCAATAGTAGGTATCAAACCATGTTTTACATTTAAAAGCAGCAAATCCTCACATCAAGAGGTCAGAACCAGAAAATGTTGATATTTTTGCATAATAAATAAGTGAAGATTATTTTATTCATAACTTTCTTGATTGTGATTGTATAACTTAAAATTAGTTATCTACCAGCTTCTTTCCTCTCCAACTGTTTTGTTTACAAACCTTACACTGAGTGAAAATTATTGGAATGTCTTGCCCTTTCTCTCTCAAATTATAAATAGACGACGTGTTCTGCTGTGTCCACCCAGAGCAACATATAACATTAAGGAAGGACACAGAGCGCTACCTTCTTTTTTTTTTCCTCTTTGGAAGGGGGTGTTTCAGAATCTAATTGATGAATAGCAGCCATAACTGGGAGCTGCGTCCTTCAATTGAACTTTAATTCATATGTGCATCAATCATTTTCCCCCTTTTTATAACATAATGGATACTCACAGCTCTGATTTCAGTGCGTTTTGTCCTTGTGGTGGGACTGTGTGTGTCTAAGAGAGAGAGGAAGAGAAAAACTGGATTTTTCATTGGAAATGGTAAACAAGAGGTGGGGAGAACTCCCTCCCCATGAAAGCCAGACCCTCACTCTCTCTCTCTTCCCCCCTTCTGTCTCCCTGATGTAGTAAACAGGGCCTCAGCTGGGCTCTTTGCACGCCCCACTCACCATATTGAATTGTGTGTCCTTCATACAGACAGACCAAAGCAATTTGAAAGGGACTGTAACAATCTAAAGAAAAGGCGAATGTTTGTATGTGTGTGTCCTTGCATTAATTGAGTTCACACACAGTCCCATTATTGGGACTCACCTCCAATATGTGGTCAAAAACCTGGTCCTCAAAGTGAATCTTTAAATTTCAGGGTTAAGACGTGATTTTTGGTTCAGGTTATGGTAAAGGAATTGTTAGCGTAAGGGGTTTGGCATGTAGTACTTATTTATTTGGTGATATTGTAGCACTATTCAGTAGTGCTTTTGGTAACCCAGCCGAATAATCCCAGTAAACATTTTTCCATTAAAAAGACGCTTAATAAACGACTATGATCACTAGTGAAAAGACGTTCAAAATCGGTTCAAAAGTGAACGTTTTTTCACCGACTATTTGAAGACATTGATTGAATATTCACGTTTAGACCATATTTCACCTGGATTTGCATAGTGACGGAGACAATAGGTCTTAGACATTCAGACCGAATATCATCCAGTTTTCAACTGGAAATCAAGGTTGAAAATGGATTTAAGTATTGAGGTGATGCAGTGCAGCCCTTATTCTGACCAGTTAGGCCTTTTAATTGTTCTCTTTTATTCTAAGCCTTGTTAAATGTGCTCCCAGTTTTTCCAGCAATCATGATCAGGTGCACGGAAATTGGTTTCATTCCCCTGCGTTGTGTAAAAGCGTCAAAGGTGAGTTGCAAAACAACCTACCGGTGAAACACGCCTTCCTATTCCAATAACATCCTCATCAGTGTTGAAACCAGAGAAGGCACATGCACTTCAAATGAGTTCGCCTATCACTGGCTAATGAGCTACCTAATTTAATTCATTACAGTGCCATACAAGGGTTTGACTAATGAGAGTGACCCTTTGCTGAATACAAAACCAGCATCTGACAGCAGCTGTGGGAGATGAAGGGAATGAGATGACTCTCTGTTTGTGAGACGCAAAATCAGGTGTGCTGTATTGATAAATATATTTGGTTTAATATTAGGTGGAGACTCTAAGACTATTTCACTCCTGTATAGAATGTACAGAGTGTCAAATAACATCATGTATATATTTCCATTATCAAAGTACACACTCATTTACAGCTGTACACTGTCAGTGACATCAATTGCAATAAAGAATTGAGGATGTGCTTGTAAAAGAAAGTAATTAATCAAAGAATGTAGTAGTTTAGTATATAAAGCATGAATAAACGAGCAAAACAAGCCGTGGTTCCCACAATCCTTTGCTTGTTTTAAAGGTCTGACAAAAATCCCTTTTAAAGCTGCAATGTGTAATATCTGGCCTCATGCTCCAGACAAATGGGGTGCAGCATTTCACCTCTACTTTCGGGTAAACTTTTGGTCATCAGTTCAGTTCTATAAAAATGAAAGACAACTACTATCTAACAGCAAGGCAAGAATATGCAAAATTCCACCAAACTGCTGTACCTCTGAGAGACTCTCAAAATGACACTGCTATCTTATAATTTTCACATGTGGCATTGGCCTATACTATTGCGTTAGCCATCTTTTTGTTCACTGTGCCATTAACCAGGACCTGTACTCATGTGCGTTTTGATTGTTTGGAATAAATCCAAAGTGGCAGAAACAAGTTAGCAATTATTATTTTTGTTTCGTCCTCCCTGCCACCAGGAAAATAGCGTGCTGCAGCTCCAGGAGATGGACCTTACACAGGTTGGACCCACACAGCGGCTGAAAAAAAAAAAAAACATCAATATTAAATATGGGGAAAAAAGGGAAACTCCTCAGTAAGAGCAACACCCCTCTTGTAGGACAGACAGACGTGGTGTTATATATACAGAGTGGACAGAAGGAGAATTACAATACAGAAAAACTGAATTTCAAAATAAAATAAATAAAATAATTATGTTATATTAATATTAAATATAATAAAGTGTAAAGTGGTGTGTTTGCACTAGATAATTCAGATCAGAGAAGGAGAGACGTCTAGGGTTCACCAAGAGCAGGTAGGACTCCTCTCTGTAACACAGAGTATTGGTCTGTGTTTGAAATCGCATACTAGCATTCTATCCATACTAAGTATGATGTAAAATTTAGTATGTAGTGCGTTCTAAATGCATTGCATATTTTGTATACACAAGAAATTCGCAGATATATATTAAATTAGCAGGAATTTTAGCACCATGAGTTTTGAGCTTACTAGACATACTCAACCGTCTCAAAATGAATTGCAGACTGTCCAATGGCGGACTGCAAGGCAGACAGTTTAAATAGTTAAACTGTTGAATAAAATAATTACGAACGATGGCGAATGATGTTAAGTTACAGTGAAGGGGAAATAAGGTGATAGCCCACAAAATGTACTATAGAAATAATATTTGACAGTAAATTATTTAATATTAATTTGCCTTAAAATTATGATAAAAATAGGACTTGAGTGGAAGGGGTTATGTTGATTTACATTTGTAATAGACAATTTCCATTCAAAGTTAGTTCACACCGGTAACATCATGATTGATACATTCGTTATGCAGAGAAGACGTATTGCTCAAGTATACGTACATGCAGTCTGCTGGTAATGGCATACTTAAATGTTAATTTAGTAGGCAGTAAGCAGTACATACAGATTGAGTATGTAGAATGCACGACAGTACTATGTGGTTTCAAGTACAGCCATGGAAAGAAGGTCAACTACACTCCCACACAAGAAGGTCAACCTATATGCCCATTCAAATTGAGAAGGAAACGTACAAGAGATAAAATAAAGCGGTTAATTCAGACAGCACAAGACGCATGAGTTATGACCAAAACAAGAGCCAAAAACTGTGTCTCCTAAAGGACGAGAAACCAGATCAGAGTTGACGAAATTAGCTGTGTCCAAAGTTGTGCCTGAAAAGTCCAGAAAAAAACTGATCAGACTCTATAAATGTCTAGTTTAAAATATATTCAAACATGTTCAGGGTCGTTTATGATTACACCTTGGCTCAGTAATGGGAATAATTTCGCAATACGAAGAAAAGATTGGGCCGCTGGCCATCACAACCCTTTATAGAAAGACCCCTGAAAGAGAGGAACATCCCGCCTCCATTTTTCCCATCCTTTCATTTTTCTCTCTGTGAGACCAAATATTGAAAGAGTCTTTTCTTTATTGAAAAGGACACTCTTTTTAACCGGTCAAAACTGTTGTGCAGCTGACAAGAGAAGGGGAACACATTCATCCACAGCATCGTGCCCTTTTACAACTGCCTAGTCTCTATCTCTCTCTCTGCAAGCACAGAGGCCTGGAAAAAGTCCATTAAGGCCTATCTTAATGAAGAGGGACAGGACACAATGGCACCCTCAGAGAGGTGAGTAGTGATCACCGAGGTAGATGAAGAGTCCAGCTTGTCCACTCATTCCCCAGTGGAAGAGACAAGACTTTGGACTTCAGCCTGTGCCGATACAGCAGGACAGGGTAATGAATGGAAAGACTGTACTGCCAGAGCCATCAACTTACCAATCTTTCATCAGCACTGCTCCCACCGGTGTTTCATTAATATACTCTCCTTCTCTTCCCATGGCTTTGTCTGGGGCGTCTGTCCATGCCACAATAGCTATTGTTCACTCTGAAGTAGAGTGTTAGAGCTTCTTGATGGGGGTAATAATGAGTAATTACGTGGTTTACTGACCTCCACTCAAGATGAGGTTTTCTCAAGTTCTTACTGGCAGTCAATGAGAGAAAAAGGCCTGCGCCATCTAACATGTTAAGCTCTATGTTAAAACAGCTGTTTATACTAACTATAGTTGATGCTTGCTTCCAACTGAGAACATGCATACAGTTAAAGGGCTTCTGGAAGCATTTTTTATGAATCAAATTAGAAATGTAAAATGGATGGATATGGCAGTGTTTACGCTGGTAACATTTGGGTGTGGCGTACAGCAAAATATTTTCTGCCACAGCAAAAAACTAAATTTCTGAGAGTACGAGAACCGCAAGGAGAGAGTGAGGCGGCGACTGTACATGATCAACAGATGAGATCCATGACCAGATTATCCTAGTTTCTAAAAATGCAGACATTTCATACACCAAGATGTATATAACACAGAACTTTCCATCCACATTCAACCCACATTGGAACCATTCATATGAGACTGCCATCACACTGTTTGTCGAGAATCCAGTCAGCAGTGTAGTTACACTTCACTGACAAACCAGAGAATAGCGAAGTAACACTGGGCTTCAAAGCAACGTTTTGTATCATGTCAAGACTTTTGTCCAGACTCCTCTATCGCTCGTTCACATAAGCGCTGTCACCTCAATATGCTGTATTGACACTTGGGTTACAAAGAACGTTATGTCAAAGTTTCTGGAAATAATAAGAATATAATGAAAAAGGTTAAATTCATAAAATCAAGAAAAGGGCATAAAACTCTGAACACTTGCTTTGTGTGTTTTTGTGAAAGGATGCGCGTGTGTGTGTCCAGGTCATTCATGGCATGTCGATGCATATCAGGCAGCAAGTTATACCTTATCTTTTAATTTTGAGAGGTTTACCTTGTCAAAGTAAATGTTCCATATTTCATTGCATGTTTTACATTGTAGGAGGAAGTGCATTTCTGTTGCACTCTCACCTGTAGAACAATGACCACATATTCTGTTTTCTATTGGTTGCCATGACTCATTTGTGGCTTCCTATTTCGATTGTTTGTGGTTGCTAAGCCAAAGCTCGATTTGGATCTATCTCTTCTTTCTATCTCTGACAGTAGAGAGATATTCTGCCAGAACATATTTTTAGGGCCAGATAACATTCTAAACTGCTTTGGCTTTTAGTTTCCAATGTTCCAAATAGTTTTTTTTATAATGTGTTTTACTCTGATTGTTGTTTGGATATCAGTGTTGTTGTGAGACTGGGCAGATTGTGTTTGAGAGGAGGCAGTTAGCCTCAGTTCCAACTGACATATGGAACTCTTTTCTGTATTTAGCTCCTGGATTTTCATACCATAGTATACTGTGAAACCGGCATACCGCTGCCTACTCTAGTTGGTGTGTACATAGAGGGGGTTTAACGTTGTTTAGGGGGTTTGTGTGTCTGTGTTTGCGATTGGCCAGTGCTTGCTGGTCAGTGTGCTAAACACTGGTTATGGATTTCACCAAACTCCCCAAGAACATAATTTTAAGATCTCAACAAGTTTCCCTTAATCAATAGAAGACTGTACCTTGGCAGTGTGAGAAGTGTTGATGTTGAGAATAGATGTTGGATAAATAATCACCAAGTCCATTGAACGAAGGATGTTGTGAGGATTGATTTGATAATGTAAAAGTAAACAAAGTGATTAGGTGATATCCGTGTCTCCTCTCACTACATCGACAAAAAAAAAGAGTATATCCAGCATACTGTCTTTTATTAGTGATTATGTTTTGTTGGCAGAACTGGCGAGACATAGGAAAATCTCTTCCCCAGTCAGTTAACATTGCCGTCTGGATTTTAATCACCACTGCTGCAAAACAAAGTCTCACACAGACGGCGGGTTTACATGATACTCAACAAAAAAGATGAGGAACTCAATCTACTGTTAAACCTGAAAGTAGATCATTTTGAATATGTTTTATTTTGTGAACTTTGACATGTTTAGGCTGCAAAAGGGAGAGTCATTTCATCCCACCGTGTCCTGATAAAGTCTTCTCTGCTAATAAAACACTGAGTGAGGAGGTGAGAGGAGACACACACAGTAAGACAGATGCTGAGGGGACACCAGAAACACTGCAATCAGCTAACACGGAAACTCAAAAACACAAACAGAGTAAAGCAGCAGCAGCAGTCAGAAAGAGGAGAGGAAAATGGTGAAAAGGAATAAGAAGGAGAGCATGCTGTAGTGTTGGACACGAAAGATAGAGCAGCAACAGCAGAGCAGGCTGTAGGGTTACATAGTGATGAAGACAAGATGGGGGAAGAGAATATTTGTATGTCTTTAAGTCCTGTTTCTGAAGAATAAACTGTTAACCATCATTAGTGGCTCTCAGGCAAAGAAAGAAGCAGTGAGCAGGACCAGAGGGAGGCAGCATGAGGAGAAACAGCCAGTACATGGAGGCGGAGGGGGAGGCTTTCTTTACTGATGAAGGCAGCCAGTCTCACAACTGACTCACAAGTGTCTGGTAATATAGCAGTAAAATAAAAGTAATGGCGTATAAGAAGTTAAAAAGTTACTGCAAACAACAAAAATTGCCTATGAAAATGATTACTTTGCAAATAACATTTTTTTTATGTTTTCCATGAGATCGCAGATGAGCAGAAAAGCAAAAGCAGGTTATACCGACCAGAAAAAATGGTTCAGAAACTCAGACAAGGACAAAACCTTGACGAGGACTCAGAAGCACTGTAAAACTTTTTGCCACCTGTTTATCTGAGTTGAGTCTCCACTCAACCGAAATGGAACCAGAGATGTGAGGAAGAGGATGCTTCTGTTTGAACTTGTTATACCAAGAGCATAAATGTGATGTTAGTTCAGGAAATGCACAGTGACACTTTAAATGAGACTGGAAGAGAGAATGGGATGAAGGGGTTGATTTAAACACATAAAATGAGGTCCTATAGGCCTCTCTCTCTCTCTCTCTCTTTCCGTCTCCACCCTCTCTGAGGGAGTACAGTATCTTTAAACATTATCAATTTAATACTCCAATAAACCTCCAAAGTTTAGACCTCTAGTTGCCAGATCCATTTTATAATCAAGAGCTATAACAAAATAAAACATTCTGGACAAAGTATCGCTGTACACTGGCAGTAATAGCAGTTACCTCATGTACCTCTTATAGGTGACTTCATTAAACTCTCTGTGTCTAACAAGATAATAAATGGATGAAAAAACAAAGCAAATCCTCTTTCACGCACACAAATACTTGTGTACTACACGTATAGTGTGTATCCCAGTAAGAAAAGGGAAACACTACATTTATTTACTTATTTGGTTTTAGGATGTGCTGCAGCTTCAGCACCCTTGCTTCCCACGGTCATGCTACGTGGAGAAATAATTATAAATAGGTACTTATAGTTAAGACAAGGTCATGGAGAATGACTTCTTGAATTCTACTTCAGAGTAAAACTGTGATTTTAAAAGGGATTTGATTGGTTTGCTAAAGAGTGCTTATGGCCTCTTAGCGCGCCTGAGTCTCTCAAGAATTCGGAGCAAAACAGGTCTGTCGAGGACTGTTTGCACTGTTCGTTCAGGAGGTGAAGGACAGAGAGACATTAATGAATTAGGCCTTTTAGACCTGATCTTGAAACCATCCGCCAACCATTACAGACAAATCCATTTTAGAGATTCCCTTAAGCACAACTCTATTGGCTCATCCACACACATCAAGTTTCAAGGGCAACCACATCTCTACACATTAAGCATCCCATCTCGCTGCTCCCCAGAAGCCTGCAGATCACCCCAACAGCTTCTAATCAATCACAAAAATACCTTTGGGTAATACCATATTTGGAATTACATATTGCGTTATGTTATCAGACCTCGCTCCCCCTTATACAGCTCGCCCCAGTGCATTGTGAGCCATGAATAGCCTTCTGATAAGAAATGTTGACAGATTAGACATCCTGCCCCCCCACCCCCCCTGCACCGTCTGCACCGTGCCTAGGAGGTGTGCCACCTCCCTCCCAAGACGCTGTGCCAAGATTGTAAGCCGGCTCAGAGAAAAGGGAAGTTATTTTGTGGAGGGGGATGTTCCCATTAGGGTGATGAATGGCCTAATTACTTGAGGTAAACAGTCCCTGGGAGATAAAAGACGAACCAGGGTCTACAAGGAGGGATGAGTCACTGTATTACAGGCCCCATCCAGCCTGGATTAGGGAGGGATGCACAGTTCGGTTTTATGTGTGTGTGTGTGCGTGTGTGTGTGTGTGTGTGTGTGTGTGTGTGTGTGTGTGTGTGTGTGTCAGTGTCTTTGCATGCACTTATTTCTGTGTCTTAATCCTTGTTGCTTCATATGTATTGTCGTGTTGGTCGGTTTAAGTGATGACATCCTGAGCAAAACTTTCGAGCATGCATTTCATTGTTCCACCAAGTTCAGTCACTTACGTTCACGTTCTGTGTGTGCGTTATGTGAAACATAACAGACGGCACACTAGTATGTCACTAGACACAGTTTTGTTCTGTTATCATATTGTTATTTAGGTGCTGTTTCATAAAATACAGCAGGTAATACCTTTGTAAAACTGCAGAGGTCTTAACTTTAAAGTGGGCATTTTATTTCACACTTTCAGCGATGGTTCAGGTCATCACATAAACACATGGTCGATGTGAAAAATGTTAGCAGATCAAGCAGATGCTAAAGATGGTCTTAGGGTAGCCCTGCTCACCACGAAGCAACAAGCAAATGGGGACCACCGCAGTGGTCATCATTAGCAGAAAGTCCTGGAGGAGAGATGTTGGCAGTTGGCTTTCATGGGATGCTGATGCAGTGGACACCGAAGAGCTATTATCATCATCTGCAGTCGAAGGTAATGTCTTAGCAGGGATGACCGAAGGCAGCAGGGTAGCGTCGGTCGTGGGGGCAAGGACCTCAACGCTGTTAATCTCGAGCTCTGACTTTCTCTTGTCACAGCGAAGCGTCGGAAGCTCTGCGTGATCCTGTGATTATATTAAAGTTTAAGGCTTTGCACACTTTCTAGTTGATTGAGGTACATGAAATCATTGTTGTTATATCTTAAAAAAAGGCCAATCTCGTCGGCAACCACCTTTTCTGAAAAGTGAAGCCAGTGTGGAAGTGCCTTGAACTTACGTTCTTTCTAATGTCCAGCCACCAGGGGGTGACTCCTGTGGTTGTAAAAATAAGTTAGAATGTAGAGAAGTCGATGGGAAAATGACCCTACTTCTCACTTGAGTTGATGGTAGTCGCTAGTTTCAAGTCTTCTTCAATATGGCATGATGTCCACCTTACCCTCTCATTTAGAGCAAATGCTAAAGCATGGTATCTTTTAGGGCATGGCTACCTTGTCATTGTCAGGTCACTATGACGTCACCATGACTGTGTCCACTTCTTATATACATACACATCTATGGGTTAACTGTTTCACCATCTTTCCAGTGTTTAAGATAGTTTTACTACGTCACACACCAGATCAATGTCCTTCAGAAAATGTAAATCAATGTTCTCATCAGACTTTGGGTGAGCCAGCAAACAAACATGTTTCTCAAAATGTAAGTTTATTCCTTCAAGCTCCCAATAGTATAATGTGTAGGTGGGTAAGTGACTGCATTTCAGTCTGATAAAGCAGACATAGATTATTAAAATCAAGTACTCAAGTTTATAAATTTGGCCAACAATCCTTTGATGCTAGAAACACTCAGCATGCTTACCCATGGCTATACTTTTTTTGACAAATACAAATTATAACTCTATCCTGTAAAAGATCCCAGTGCAACAGAGTTCATACTAGTGACACCTACACAAAGGCCATCACATTATCCACCATTAACTCAGTCAATGTCCCTTGTACACTGCTGCCTCACTGTCTCTTGTCCAGACTCAGCTATTCAGCATTTTTCATGATCGATTACACAGTCAGTCGGGGGGAACCACTGGGCCTTTCGGGACCAGCAAACACACAGACACACACTTGCACTACTATTTTGTAGCACATGTTTAAATGCCTCTTTTAACCTTGATCGTGAATGGTGAAGAACATGACTCCTAATAAGTGTTATTCATTGTTCACTGTCCCTGTAAAGGCATAAATCAACCACAGCTTTTACAGTCAAGGGTACAGATGACAGTACGGAGCAATGTGTGAGGGGGCACTGATGTATCACGACATGAGAGAGACAGACTTACTGTACCAAGTGTAGGAAAATGTCCATGGAAAGTTAAACTCATTTTGGTCATTTTTATTGAAATCTTTTTTTTTTTTATAAGTTTGTTTTTCACTGTAAAATCACAGTGCAAAGCTTGCAATCAGCCCAAACGTTTGGCTCACATTTTCAAAGTACCTTTCTCCATTAGTTAGCTAGCTTACTCACCACATGGGACTTTTACCACTGTATTTGACAAATTCATGGATTTATTTGGCAAGTTTATGGATTATGTCTGCTTATATGGAAAAATATCTGTTTCTATCTGCATATAACATGGTAAATACAGTGTGAGAAAATAACAAGATATTTTCATTTTATTCCATGTTAATTTCGATAGATTCCTGTTAATTCTCATGGAGAGTTTCCACCTTGACTATTCCCACAACCCTACTTAGCGCTATAACAACATACTACATAACAATAAATGACAGAAGACGAAGGAAATTAAACAATCCTATGCTAAAATGAAAAAGAATACAATAACATTTCATAACAGTTTGATATCAGGCAATTTTTACTAGCCCAATATGTATAGGGGAAATTCCAGGCTTACATTGTTTTTCCCTCCTCTGCCTCCGTACATGGGGTGTTACTGAGGTTTCATACATGTTTGTGCATGTTCTAGCAGATATGCTTATACTGTGTGTGTGTGTGTGTGTGTGTGTGTGTGTGTGTGTAGGTGTGTGTGTGTGTGTGTCTGTGTGTGTGTGTAGGTGTGTGTGTGTGTGTGTGTGTAGGTGTGCGTGTGTGTGTGTACATGCTGGATATGATATACATGCATCAGTATATCATATCCATGGGTGAAAATGCGGAAAAGGTCAAAAGGTGACAGGAGCCATGGAAGTGAGAGGTGGAACTAATCTTTGACACTGGCAGCGTCTCAGCCCTTCGATCCATTGTTGCCATTCTTAGAAGGGAGGGCCAGGGAGAAGGGACACCAGCTGCCATGAGAGGCAGTGCCAGGGCAGACGGGAAATCAGCAGGCGGCAATCTAGGATAGTGCCGGTAAAGTACAAACACAGTGTGGCAGGCAAGACTTGGTATCCCCTCCCCCTCATCCCACTTCAGCCCAGCTTCCTCACCTTCCTAGTCTCACCCACCTCCTCACAGTATGGACTGTTTCATTCCGTAGGAGGGCTCCACATCTTTTTTCCATGCCCATTTATCTTCTTTTTTTTCCCTCTCCATCTATCTCCTTTATCACTCACAGGAGAGAACGTCATGTCTGCTACAGTTTTCGAGGCAGTTTTTGTTCCTTTGTGGTTAAAATGCATACAAGGTGGTGGTTCTTAAGTGCTAATAGAGCACTGTAGAGAAAATCGCCATCAGGGACTGAAAAAACGACTGCGAGACTGTGACGTTGAGCCTTTTCCTCATTGCATATTCCTTGTGAGAGAATTTCCTTAGGGTGGGACATTTTTTCTACACTCTGAGACAATAGTGTTCGGATGACACAAGCCTGAGGGGACAGTTCACATGAGTATACAACACAATGCTCACACAGACAGCACACGCTCCATGTACACTGTCAGATTGGCTCGGCTGCACCTTCTGTTACAGGCTTTATCCGTTTTCTTGTTCTCTATGTCTTTCAGTGTCGAGAAGAGGCTCTCCTTCCTCATCTTCTCCCACTGAGGAATGTGTTTACTTCAACAAGCCTCCCCTCCTTGACTCGAACCCTGAAGTGTGGATCACAGGAGATGAAAAGGCTTAGGCAAGTAAAGCTCTCTTCGTCCCCTCACTGCACATTTCTGGTAGTTATTCATTCATGACAAAACCTATTCACGCTCTGACAGCCTATGTCCCCACTGATGTATGGTGTGATCCCCGCAATGTGCACCGGGAACCATGCTGCCTTGCACCCTCCCACTGCCGATTCTGTCCTGAATATCGCTAGTGCTCAGGTAGGATATGACGTTTTTGTTTTTTGTTTTTTTTTTCATATACATACAACAGCTTTGATACATGACAGAGAAAATATGCTGATGGAGGAGAGCGCCAAGAAATCTGTTCAAGATCACTTGTCTGAGAGCGATGACCCAGCTATGTGAATGAATGCTATTGCCCTCCCCCCTCTCTCTCTCTCTCCTGTTATTTATTCACATTTTATTCAGTGAACACACAACCCCACGGTTTCTCTGTTAAACTTGGGAAATGCAGAGTGAGGGCAGCTACAAATGAATATGATTGCCCTCTGTCTTCCCGATGCCCGGGTGCCTGAAAATCAGTACCTGTTTGTAATACTATTTGGGATGGTAAGGGTCAACTTGTAAATCAACCATTTTTTGCCCTTAGAATGTATCAGCATACAAAGCAGAGAAACATAAATTCCTTTCCTTCAGAGAATAGGCTGCTTCCTGAACTGGCATGTTGGTGTGTAAATCTCCACACGCTCTTACCAACACACACAATCACTATATGAAGCGCATTTGATATGTATCATTGAGGTAAGAAAAGCTAAAAGTTGAGTTAAAAGTGCTTGTCAGGTGCCATGTAAGATATTGTTTCTCTTATTTAACTAGCAAACTCTTTTATAAAGTCAAATCACTTTTGCAACCCCAATGTCGAGGGTTTGTTGAAATGAAAGGGATTTGGCAAAGGAAAAGAGCCTGCACATGTGTGTCTATTCTAAGATTTGCATCTCAGATCAAAAATTGGCTGGTACCCTACTCCTTCACACTCCCACTGACTCCATTGTGAAGCTTCTGTTGACTTACAATACCCCATTGGTTTAGTTGAAATAGATAATTTGGTTTAAATTTCAATATATTATCAGCTAACATGTTTAAAAGCTGGCATTCCAGTTTACAATCAGCAGCCAAGAATACATGAAAAGTATTTAAAAAGTGAGTATGAACAACTATTACAAGTATCAACAAGGACAGTATGGACGGCCTGATCCAATATAGCCTACGTATGATTATCCCAGTTTTCGAACTGAATCTTACTGCCAAAGTAAGTATGAAAACAAATCTCGACAGGAAACAAAAAAATCATTGGAATAAGCCCACAGCGGTGACAGATGGTTATTATCTACATCAAAATCATCTCATGAAGAAATTTAGAAGAGAGAAAATATGTTATATTGGTGAGTACCAAATGCAGGCAATTAACATTTAAATTGATGATTTATTGTGTCTTTCTTTGTGTCTCTCATCCATGTATTATATATCCTACATAGTGACGCATTCACATTTCCCTTACCTAAGAAAAAGACATAGGTTTACTCTAATAATATTCGATAATAGTCCACTAATAATTTAATACAATAGTCTAGACTTGCAGAACATAATGCAGAGAGAAAGTTAGTTCATTTGGAGATTCTATAAAAAGATATTCATGCTTTTTTTCAAGCTAGAAACTTAAACTTGGCTTCTCAATATACGCATTTTAGATATGTCTCTCATTTTGAGTCACTTTCGACCTGGCACTTAACAAAACCACAGTTCTTCATTCATATTAGTGCCAGTAAGGCAATTGCTCACTGAACCCTCACAAAATAGTTTGGCTAAGAGGATTTAGCTAATATCTCATTAGCTTAAAGGCATTTAAGCTCATTCTGCCCTTGCTTTTATTTGGACAACATAACTCTGGATTAACACTCTCTAAATAGCAAATGCCACCAAGCCAATTTATCTGGCTTTGTTCACTTTAATTCAATTTCCATTGCCCCCTCAAAACCCTTAGATTGTTTGTTTTTTTCCTGAGGTTTTTTTCCTGAGGTTCAGGATGAGGCTAGAGGTTGACAGCTATGTAAAACAATTAGGAGGCAAAGTAGAGGAGAAGCCAACATCCTCGTATTGGTACACAGCCAGTTCCTGCTACAGTAATATGTATGGAGCTTTTTTCATATCTTTATTTAATTGTGCGTTTTTTCAGTGTGAGAGCATGACTTATAACAGATTTTGTATATTTGCAGTTCCTCCACGACTTGTTCGCCTCCGACTCCTATGAACCTGGACATAAACTCTTTGAGTCCCTTCTCTCTGGCAGGAAGCTGCGGCTCATCAGGACCAATACCTCACGCCACAAACACAGTTTCTTCCCGTTTGCAATTGGGCTCATCAACAAAGCCCAGGACCCCCACTGACAGGACAATTACTTACAGTTACTTAAGACTGTATTTAAACTCTCTGTTTAAATACACACTTTACAATTTAATAAAATAGTCTTCATGTATTTGTTTGTTTTTTTTATCATATTTTATTGTAAATTGTTCATAATTAAAAAAATTTAAATTGTTTGTTAAATGTTTATTGTCGCGCACTAAACACCCAGCCAATTTCCTTGTATGTGTAACATACTTGGTAATAAACTGTTTCTGATTCTGATTTTGATTCTAATGCTTTCCCACAAAACCCTGTCATTGCACTCAAATATCCCCTGCTTGTAATTAGATTTGCTCTGCCTCAGCTCAAAGTGTATGCTTGCACTCATTTACAATCATGCTTGCACAGAATTCCTGCGCTCTGGCTTCAACCCTTCTCTTCACACTCACGCTGCATCTGCGTGCTTGTGAAATGTCTGTTCTCGGATTTTTCCTCTGATCTTGGATTTTTCTTTGTGCAGTAACCCTGTCATATACCACGGAAACCAGACCTTCACTTACAAAAAACATAGCAAAGCGAAACAGAGCTAACGTGTGCATCAAGCTATTGTTTGCTGAGAGAAAATGGAGCACTTTAAAACATGAATATGTTCAGTTTAAGCTTGGAAGGGAACTACCGGAATACATTATAGCTACAGAGAGGTAGATAGCTTAAGGTGGGCAGACCATAGATATATTAGGAAGAAAGGGTGTGCTCTCTGTGTGCAGTTGTCAACAAGTAAACTGACTATGTTGATTCACAGCATACATGTCAGCGTACGGCAAAACAATAATGTAGGTGTCAGTAGTAAAAACAGATTTAGTTATTATAGTAAAATAAAAAGTATGGGTGCTGGTATACTGTCATTTTATTCCAAAAGTTGTAAAGAAAGCAAAGGAAGCACAAAATAAAGGGGAAAGGCTTTAAGTAAAAACATGACAAAATCATTGAGTCCTGCTCTCGATTTGAAAGGCCTCACTTTTGAATAAAGAAAGGAAAAAAGCTCCGTAAATATATCGAATGACACACTGAGACATAAGCTAACACATGCTGTCATACTGTTTCTACAGCTCTATCAGAGAAGAGTACCCCATACTTGTGCATTTTCCTTTTAAATCATCATGACATAACAAAAAAATGGTGGGGAAAATATTTTTGCTTTTTTTTCAGTAGATGTAGAACTGAGTCAAAGCCTTTCCTATCGGTGGACATTTCCTGTCTATTGATCTGTGTGGAGAGTTACTGTTTGCTCCACTGACTTCTCAGCTCATTCTTCTATCTTTGATCACGATAGGTTTACACTAATTAAGCTTCCGAGGAACATAGACATAGAACACATTATTTTCACTCTCCAAGCTAACCACCCACTTCTATGAGTAGATTTTTGTAAACAGGCCTCATGCATATGGTGCCTGCTTGTGTATCGTCTCACAGTTCATTGGAAGTTCATCCTTTTGTAGATAATCTTTAGGTCGTCTAAAGTTTGATACCACAAGAAGGCTTGATTCTTGCCAGCTGAAACTTGACACTTGTTATATATTTGTAAATCTCATCCTAGGACATTCTCTGACGTGAACCTGTATGTCACTTTGGCACAGTGATAAAGACATAGCATCATGTTAAATGCTTAACTCCAGACAGGCAAAGTGGGCCAGCACTCATATTTCAGAGCATTTCAGCATACAGTACCTACACCCTGGGGGAGCTGCAAGAGCTCACGCCAGCACATTGTCATCCCCCTTAGCCTTTTTATAGTCAGCGACATTTGCTACGCTACCACTTTTTCCCTTTCACTGCTTTTTGCTCGTGTCTGACACATCCTTGTTGTTCATTTCTTATACATGCCATCTTTCCCCAGCTGCTGCAGCTCTTCCCAGGCAGCCGGGCCCATTAAATTGGTGTTTACTGGCAGCAGAGATTGTGTCCCAGTCTCAAACAGGGCCACCCAAACATTGCATCTACATGAATAAAATATGGCTGTGACATTACACACGCAGCACTCTTGGGACACTGAAGCCAATAAGGTTCAAGTGGCAGGTGGGGTTGTTTGGCTGATGATGGGAGTGAGTGGCTGTTCAATGAGGTAACTCTCTGTGAGGTAACACTACAAGAGTGTTGACTCGGCATACTAGAGTCATATATATCTGATCCATTTCAACTTGGCACACAACACGGCTCATGCCACTTGTGCTCACTTAAATCCACAGCTTTTGCAGCAAGTAAACTAAAAACCACAAGAACCAGTGGTATCATAAACAGTATAGACTGATGGACACATATTTCACACACCTGTTTGTAGTACTATTTGGAACGGCAAGGGTCAACTTGTAAATCAACTATTTTTTGCAATTAGAATTCATCAGAATTCATCTGCTTCCTGAACTGGCACGTTAGTGTGTAAATCTCCACACGCTCTTCCCAACACACACAATCACTCTATATGAAGCACATTTTGATATGTATCATAGAGGTAAGAAAAGCTAAAACCTCAGAGCTGCAAATCTGTAAAATTAACAGGAATTCCAGTCTCAAGCTCCAGTTAAGCTGCCAGTTTGGTGCTTGTCAGGTGGTCTAATAGCTTCAGAGGCAAAACCTCATAGTAGTGGCTTGTCACTAAAATTTGATAGCTGGACCAATCTCGAAGGTCAGTCCACCTTAAGTGAACCTGCGCCAAAGTTGATACTAACTGCAGGGCTAACCCCCAAGCAGGATGCAGGAGCTTGGCTTGGGTCTTGATGAGTTTAGTCATTTATTCACTGATATTTGTTCTTACTTTTTGTGCATAGAGTACAATATTCACATTTTAGGTAATTTGTGCTTCTTCACTAAATGTAGAAAAACTGTTCTCCTGTTTAAAACTTGTACTAGCAAACTCTTTTATAAAGTCAAATCACTTTTGCAACCCCAATGTCGAGGGGTTGTAGAAATTAAAGGGATTTGGCAAAGGAAAAGAGCCTGCACATGTGTGTCTATTCTAAGATTTGCATCTCAGATCAAAAATTGGCTGGTACCCTACTCCTTCACACTCCCACTGACTCCATTGTGAAGCTTCTGTTGACATCTGTTATAATACCCCATTGGTTTAGTTGAAAAAGAAAATTTTGTTTAACTTTCAATATATTTTCAGCTAATATGTTTAAAAACTGACAATCCAGTTTTCAATCAGCAGATAAGAATACATGAAATATATTTATAAAGTGAGTATTAATAACTATTACAAGTATCAACAATGCTTGATCCAATATATGTGATTATCCCAGTTGCCGAACTGAATCTTACTGCCAAAGTAAATATTAATAAAAATCTCAACACATCTGAACCAATTGGAAAAGGTACTAATGTGTCTCCCAAAATTGAAGAGCGATTTAACATCATACCTTCCACCTTTGTCACTGCATAACAAGCAGCTCTCATGTCAAAATTAATTTGAATCAGTCAGTCAATACATTTTGGTTTACTTCCAGCCACCTGTTGAGAAAAAAAAAATTTCATTCACTTTACATCAAACATCAGGTGAAACCTCTGAACAATGCTCTGCCTTTCCTTTGTCATGCAGGCCCTGTTTACAGGTCCGTGTTTCTTTGTAGGGTTGTTTGATTCCTGCTAATTAGCAAGCATGTCCGCTTGCTTGGCTGTTAACACGTCAAGGTGCTGCATTTACATGTGGGGCTACATGAAAACATCCTATTATGTCTGTATGCGTCTGCCAGCAGCCCAGTACAACGGGTCCCCAGTGGAGCTGAGGTGCACTCCACAAGCTAATGGGCCTTTTTTGTTTACCCTATTTGGTTGGCAAGCCTTTCCTGGGTAATTGTTCCTGCTAATCATTTATTGGCTGCTTGGCAAAAGAAGGCTTTTAAAGCATATAAATTCAGAATGCTGCTTCCGTAGGTTGAACAAAGCAAGCGAGCAAAAAGACTTCATCCAAAAGCTCCCATATCTGTTGGTGCCTTAAATACATGTTTCCTGCGCGCTTGAAACCGTCCTTTTTTACCCAGAAAACACCACTTTTTTTACATTTTTAATCAGTGATTGGGCCTCTAAAAATGGGAAGTTTAAAAGGCTTGTTTTTTTTTTTTATCAGTATCTTTACTTGGTCATTATCTAAGCGTCTACTCAGGCTTCACAGAAATCCCAGAAATCTCCTCAGAAGATTTTCTCACTTGCAGTTACTGATACATACACTTTGATTTACATCATTAGAGCAAAATGGCAGGCTTATTTTCTACCACAGAAATCCTGCACCAAAAATGCTTGCACATCTAATATACAGACATACCTTACTTCCAAGCCCTAGCTCCTCTCCAGAAATACATGCATCTTTGATATCTGTACCCAAGTGTCAACTGCCAAAATGAGTTTTGCAATTTCATAATAAAAAACTGTCAAAAGGCTAAGACATTTGTTCAAATTGAAGAGGCTAGTGCTTTAATGTGCCTGCAAATGAGCTCACAAATCTCCTCGGCCACAGTACTGCATCTGTGAGATAGCAGAGAAATGGTTCCTATACTATACGAATATGTCTGTTTGTGAGTGTGCAATATGTATGTGTGTGAATGTACTGTATCATCTTATCCTCATACAACGGTTCGTATGATATCGTCACTCCTCATATTCGGGCGTTTTCCTACATAACACCAGCAACACGAGTACATTTCTGTTGGTTACACGCAAACATTCTTTTCAAAATAAACTTCTGCCCCACAGGAAAGATCTTAAGTGTGTTTTTGCTGTCTTTATACTTTCATTAATTTCCGTGGGTATAGCTACAAACGCTGAATGAGAACGGCCTGACTGTATACATACAGTGTGGGTTTACGCGGAATCGAGATGTACAATGTGACTAACTATCTGTGTGATGTTTTATAAGTGGAATCCTCCAGGCTTTTGGCTGATTACATCCAACAACCACGCAACATTTTTGAATATATTTCAAAATTGATATCGTTTGATTTCACTTTTTCATCACAGATATCTGAGGCAGTGTGCCTCTGCAGGTTTGCTTTTAACTCACTTAAACTTCTGTCATAGAGAAGGGTGGCATGGGAAATTAAGTAATGGGCTTGGCAGTGTGCAAAGTGAAGGGGTAATGACAGAGACACTAGCAGGAGTACCTTCCTCTACCTTTTTTCCTCTACCACGTTTTTTTAACCACTTCACATCTGTGTATCTGCTGTGTGCAAGCAAAATGTGGCTGTGCTGCTGAGTATGAAAGAGGGCTCAATTTTTAGCCATTTTTCACACTCTTGTTTAATTCCCTTTTTTGCCATAGCTCCAAAATCATGGTCCTTGAGGTTGCTCTTTTCTTCCTATGCGCATCCAACATTTTGAAATAGCATAAGAGTATAATATAATAGTTAATTTCAAATCAAAAAATTTGCTCTTTTTGTAACGTCTCTAGCAATCCCTTTCCTATTTCTGCTCTTGCGTGCAGCAGCAAAAGTGTTGTATTCAGAGATTGGATCGGACTCCAATGGTAGGTTTTGCTAATAATCTTTGCTGCTTGATTAATGTGATAATTGTGGACAGGTAGCCCTATGTGCCAAGATGGAGGAGACAGTTGAGGTGACTAAAGTTTAAGGACTTCTCCTCAAAAGACAAAAACAGAGGCAGAGAGTACAGGTGGCCTGTGCTCACTCGTTCCCATTAACCCACTGTTCATCTTTTTATATTCTTCTGTGTGACAGGTGGTTGAGAGAAAAAAAGCAATTCTAACAGAGGCATTCAGAGAATAACCACTGCAGCAGAAAGTGGGCAATTAACATAAACATACTCTTTAGTCGAACCTAGAAAAAAGAGACTTGGCAAGAAAGCTTACACCTGAAGTTGAGGCATGTGTGTGGGTACGTGTTTACAATCAAATGTTCATTATCTCTCTTGTTCCAGTGATGTGGATACACTCCTTCGGTCTGTCCCTCATCTTCGTCCCCACTGCGACCCTATCTTAGTTTTACATTTATCTAAAAAGTACATCTACAGTGCAGAGAAAACGTCGCATATCCATAGAGTCAGCTCCTGAGACAGGAAGAACACTTTTAGCATTGGTACTTCCTCTTTTACCAGATTAACTTTGAAAAGCTACCATAACCCCAAATGGGTGTTCAACTTTCTAAATGTTTTAGAAGCATGTAATTGCTTGCATGATTAAAGTAAATCATTGATGAGTTAGCCTTGTTGAATAGGAGCTATTCCCCACTATAGCAGTATAGGCACAAATGTGCTTTGTGTGAGGTTTCGGTCTAAACTTGACAATGTACCTTGTTCAATTTGATCTTCTCATGATCTTGTGTCTCATTTACCACAGATCAAGACAAAAAAAGAAAACATTAGGGCAGATATTAGTTCCCAGCGCAATCATTTATAAATATTCATAGTTCTTTTCTTATAATGCGATGCCTCGGCCAAGTTATGCTTACCCTTGACACCTGTCATAAAACTCAAGCACGTCTGATCAAAAAATATAATGAGCTACAGCAGGGTGCCAATTCATTAAACCCGCAGCTATGACAACGTCCCAATGATAATAAGTGGGTTGATGAATATTAGAATGAATAGATGAATGAACACAACACATACAAACATACATGGGTATATACATGCATATATACATCTATCTCTGTATACGGTAGATTAAATTCAATGTTGTTGGAATTTGTTTCCACTACAGTTTACTCTTTGTGAGGAAACTCATGGGCATAATACATTCCATAGCTCCTAACCTAAACTTAGTTCTAACCTGAAGTCTGACTCCTTAAACAGGCCTTTGAAGGTCTGTCCCAAATTGAGGACAGCCAAAATGTCCTCACTCTGATGGTGTGAAACTGAAATTGGTCCTCACAAAGATAGCTGTACAAGCAGACACACACACACACACACACAGTGATATTGTACAGTATATACACAGACTAGACCAGACAGGGTTTGTCAGTTGTCAGTTGTCATTGTTGACAGCTCTGTAGAGGAGAACAGACAGACGATGGCGCCTGATCGACAAGCATCTTCCATACAGCTCTTTTTATCCAATCAAGTTGAGAATGTTTGTTTTTAATGTGAGGTGCTTTTGTCTCCCCTTGGGCTGCTAAAAAAAGCATGCATCTGTATGAGGACTAACTTATCATGCATAGCCTGGAGCTATTATTTGTGGAATTGCATTCCAAGTATGGGGACTTTAAATGGTAAATAAATGTCTGCTCCTTATGTAGGGTTAAACAGGGGTGTTGAAATACAAAGTTCAAACCAAAACCATCAATAACTTTATTACTAAGCAAAATGCTCTGGGGCAAAAGTAGACTGTAGACCCCTGTGTGTGTTGTTTTCTTGTTGACAAAGCCGGGCCGGTCACGTGTGCTTTTAATGCTTGTTAGTGCACGCGAGCGTGCACGTGAGCGTGCCCCACTGGCTCGCTCACGGACGCTGCTCTGCACTGCTGTCATACGGCGGTTACGGTTGATGATGCCGTCCCAATTGACAGCGTATATACATTTAAACTTGATGAGCAAAAGACACTAAAGCTAAGTTAATGCTAATGACCTGGGCAACTCTTGATTCGGGGTAAGAGCTACAGTAGGGTGCTTTTGGAAATGACAGTCACTCACATACTGTACATTAGCAGTAATAGAAGGGGGGTGTCCATTGCTGTCAGACTGGCTGGCCTGAGAGCTGTCAGAGACTTGGCATGCTGCCTGCTGGGTAATAACAGACATGAGCAGTTTGTCTTTTTTTTTCAAATCTACTTTGAGAACTGCTTTATTACTATTTCTTGATTGTCCAAAAGGGTTTGCTCTGTCTTTGGTGTGATAGTGATGTCCACCAATCAACACCAGCGTCCAAGCCAGCAAGTGACGTTTTATTTTTTTTAGTAGACAGTGGTTGTGAAGGATGGCCTGCTCTACAAGTACAGGGAGAAAGGGAAAATACTACAACAGCCTGTGGCAGTATGGCATATTATAATATGCAGCTTACTCAATTATGAGAGTTTTGTGCTTATGACTTGTCAAAATTATATAAAAAAAGAGTATGAGTTCTGTTGTAAAAAATACTGCACTCAGTAGAATAATGTTATTTTTATTGTTTACTAAAGAAGACAATGATGAAGTAGTTGTGTTGCGACAACAGAATCCTATTAGGTGACTATTAATTGTTGTACTACAGGTGTAAGGATTAAGAGGACTACAAGCTGACATCATAGTTTTATTGTAGCAGTCTGCCACTCAATTATGCATTCATTGTATGTTTACTAAATATGACTATGGGTAGTAGCATTATCCCCAGATCATCACTGTCACAGCAGGTAGATGGATGATGAAGAGCGCTCATAATTGTGAATTAATTCAATCATCTGTGGCGGACACCCAGAGCTGACTGGTGGAACGAGGCACAGCAGACACTGATGTTCTGAGACTGCTTCTTTTTTCTTTCTTCTTTTTCTTTTTTTCAAGTACCATTGATACATAATGAATATTCTAATGTATTTACCTTTCTGTGTGCTATGTTTTCTGCTGAGTCACAGCATATTTGTGGGGCGATCTGACATTTCTCTATGTATTTGTGTATTTTTTTTATATATATAAGTATTACTCCCACCTCCAGATGTCTTGGGAGTGAATATTTTACCCAACTGTTACTCAAATCCTGGGCCAATGGGCTCTTGATTTAGTCAAGCTGAGCTGCAATAGTTCCCCCTGCTGGATTTAGGGCACATTCAACACTCTTTTCTCCAATGATGGTCATACTGAAGCTAGAATTTTAGCAGTTGTTGTACATTTAAAAAGCAGGTAAAAGCTGATGCAGCTAATATTACCATAAATAAAAGTAAGATACCTTATTTAAATACAAGAGATTTTCATTGATTGGACAACACTAATTTTGATCAGGACATGCTGATAAGAGCAATATTCTAATTAGCCGATGAACCATACATATACCAGATCACATATATTTAAGTCCATCCCACGCCAATTTAAATGTGCTATTACTACTCTGTAAATGTTAAATGGGAAATACTTCAGCTAATAATGTGGCAATAAAACAACTTGACCAGGCATCTCCACAAGTGCATATAGTCTAAGGCCCTAAATAGCTGAACGTTAATGTATACAAATTCTATTCCGCGTAAACAAAGCAATGGAACGTTGAAGTGGTTATGAAGAGATCAGCATCTGTCCTCTCACTCGACTCTGGAGGCTGGAATGACCCGCTTGACTGCCACTAGTGGTCTTCTTCCTTCCCGTGGAGGTGGGAATAGTGGGTATACAGGGAGCTTCATGATCACACTCAGCAGTGATCAGCTCCATTGAGCATTCCATTGAGCATCTGGCGGTCCGTTGTTACGCACTGCATCTAAAGTGTTACTATTTCACATACTCTGCTGTGATTCCCACATGGGGGCAGCGGATGAGTTTTATGATTACAGAACCCACAGCCATGTATCATTTGCTTAGGTTCCCAATACTACGGTACACAATCTGTCTGCTGTTAAACGTGTAATTGTGAATGCATATATCCGGGTGTGTGAGTGGGCGAGTGAGTGTTTATTTGCATGCTGTCTAGTGTGTGGGCCTGCACACCATCATCTGCCAGTTTGTTTTTAAGTGGCCTGTTTTACCTGCACGCGTCTGGCCTTGGGTTTGGATGAGTTTCCTTGTGCGTGAGCAAGTGTGCATGGAAACACAGGCAGACAGAGGGACGCACTGCTGCGTTCACACTATGTGCGGCAGGGGTGCGGAAATGCCGTTCTTGGCAACACACACGTAACATGTGTGCCTTGTAGGTGGCTTGCGACACACCAATGATACGTGCCAGTTAGTAGCACCAGGCACCAGAGTGGAGCTATGCCAATCTGCTGCCACGCCATGGGGCTCATTCAGGGCAGAGAAACAGCCACTAGGAGGTAGAAGTGAATGTCCTTCACTAATCCAAACAATCTTTTGTGAAATATATTCTCAACCAAAACAAGCAAAAACAGAAACATGTAGTTTATTTAATTTTTTTGTTCATGTATAAAAAAATGGCAACCTTACAATACCGTGAACTCTTTTGTGTCAAGTGTTTGTGTTTCCTTGGCTCAGTTGAGTACTAACACCTGAGCCGAGGTACCACTCTACACCAGTGTTATCCCAGTGTGTGCTCATCCTTGTATCAGGGTCTGTACTTGTCTCTATCTGTGAGTCGATGTGCGTGTATGTGTGTTTCCTGACCTCCAGTGTTGCATTGGGAGGCAAAGCAGTGTCTGGTTCTGTGCACGTACCGTGTTCTCATTACCACTAACAGCCTTGAGCCGGCCTCGTCATTAGAGGGAATCATTCTCAATCCAATCACCTATTGGTTACGCTACGCTACAGAGGCCCACAATCTGTCCTCATGCGATGGCTGAGATTCCTTTGTGATGTCTCCTGAATTGCAAAGGACAACTAGTGAGAGGAGGAAAGGAGCAGGAAGAGCAGAGAGAAAACAAATGAGGGAGAGAGAGAGAGATACATAAGGATGCTAGCTGGTCAAATTAGAATGCAGGTGTCAATCCATCCAGTCATGCTGTGAAGAGAAAACATAAGTTTCATTTCATAACATTTATCAAAAGAAGGTGTACAACATGCAAGTAAGACGCCACTGATTGTGGTTTATATGAAGCGAACCAACAGGCTGAAAGGTAACGTAGATTTGTCTTAAAGTTTAAGCTCAAGAGTTTTCTTGGAAACAAATAATCTTTACATTCAATGATAGCAGAATGCATTGTGTGTATCCTTGAGCTCTAACAAATGTGACACGTTCATTTAATTCCCCCCCAAAAAACATTTGTGAAGCCAATTTTTCTGAAAGATTTGAAACCTGCGTTGTTTACATCGACTTTCCAGCCTTTTTTGGCAAATTGCTGTTGAAATTACTTGTAGAAAAGTTAATAGTGTGTACAAAAAATTGGCAGAAATGTGTATTTGCGTGCCCATTCATGCTGCGCTTCCTTGTGTGCATGCAAGACAAACTAAAATAATTCCATATCTCTACTAAAGGTCAAAAACTCCACAGGATACCGTTGGGAAGCAGTACCACTATGGTGGCTGCTATGAGGCGGCTCCAGCAAATCTCAGATAGCATACAATACTTTGTTACCGTACACTGCAGCTTCACTATTGTACTGTGGAGCCTTAATGATCACACAGGATGCTGCAGCATTTTCAGCATGTTTAATAAATAGAGGGATATATATTCCAGGGATCCTGGAATTGGGAGGTAGAGTTACGAATTGGGTTGCAGAAGAGGAAATATGTTCTTGAAGCACAATGTTTTGGTGGACAGAGACCGGTTGCACCTCCCAGACGGCAAAATTGTAAAGTCAGATATTTGTATAAAACGTCACACTTCTATATTCATCTCTAGAATTTTACCTCAACTGTCTTTTTTGAATCACATCCAAAAACAAATGTATTCTCCCAAAATGAATTAACCAACATCTTCACTATTGCATGTTATCCACATTGCTCTCTCTCTCTCTCTCTCTCTCTCTCTCTCTCTCTCTCTCTCTCTCTTTCTCTATCTCTCTCTCTCTCTCTCTCTCTTCCTTTCTCTTTCCCATCTTGTATCACCCTTCTCATGCTTTTCTATTCTCTCTCTAGTCCGTCCCTGCATGTCTGTCTCCTTGTGTCGATGGTGGTGGTGGTGGCTGTGCAGGTAGGGAATATGAATTACCTGGCAGGCAGGCGGTGTTCTGCTTGGAGGACTGCTGTCAGCATGGTGAGGATGGATGAGGAGAGACAGGAGAGAGATGAGACTGACAGCTCCAGCCAACCTCCATCCATCCACCTCTCCCTCCCTCCCTCCCTCCCTCCCTCCCTCCCACTCTCTCTCTCTCACCATCCCTCTCTGCCTCCCCGAAAACCCTTGGTCTTTTGGTTGAGAACTAGCAGTCTTCGCCACCACTTTTATTGCTAAAAATAGAACTGTAGGCTATCATGTCACACAGGAAAATATGAGATTCTACCTATAACATGCTATACCTTCACTAAAAGCTGACCAAATATCGGTAATCTCACAGAAAAGTATAATCTAGTCAAATATGCATTGGATTTTTTAAAGATTTGATAGTAGTTTGATGCTCAGCTCCTTCCTGCTGCTATGGCTGTAAGAGAAAAGCACTCTAATTTTGCTCAAAACGATTTCACTGCTCATTAACTGTGACTTGTTTTGTGAGCTGTAAATCAGTTATTCTGTTACTTCAATGGTTGTCTACATTTTAATCTTTCTGAGAATGTCAGGCTCCAAGAACTATCCCACAACGTGCTCTGCACTTTATTAAATACAAGTGCAAGCCTGTTCAAAACACACTTGTTCAGAACGGGCCTGTGGTGTTGCTGCATGCAGCTTTCTGGAGAATCGTTCATTCAAACAACTTCACACTCAACACTGAGCCTCCTTGGGTCCTGAGTAATACACCAGCTATGACATAGTTGCGTCACACAACCACGTCGCGGCCACTCGCAGTCAGAAAGAACAGTGAAAAAGGCCTGCGGTCTGGCTCACAGGAAAACACACCAGAGGCAGACTTAACCGTCACCAACTGATTGTAGCCCCGAATTTACAAGGCTCCTAATTTATTATGATGTTAGATATGAAAAATATTAAATGATGTTGTTTTTCTAAGTCACTGCACCCCAAAATAACTTAGAAGCACTTAGAAAATATGTAACTCAACGTTATACCACTTACTGTGTTCTTCTACATTATATTACTACATTTACCTGAGTGACTGGTTCATTTACATATTCAAACTCACAGGATGTTATAATTAAAATATGATGAATTGTTATTTATTTAACTAGCCATCATTATTAGTTGAAAGCTCCAACTTGAACAGACGTTTAAAAACAGATATTAAAAGCATTGTGCTGATAATGACTCTCTTTCACGCTTCACTTAAAATAAAAATATATAAGCAGTACTTTTACTCTGCAGTTTTGCAATGTATACCTACTTCAAGGGAATATATTTTACTAATACATTTAGCTGTTCGGAAAATGTTACTGATTTAGATTTCACTGACAGAAATAACAATTAAAATATGATGCATTTTTATTCATTGAACTATCCAGTATCATAGAATTAAAAGCTGTACCTTGAACAAATGTTAAGGGAATTTAAGCATTGTGCTGACAGGGCTTCTGATTCACTCCGCACTTAAAGGGAAAATTTGAATGTTGGACTTTTACTGTGCAGTATTTAACTTTAGTTTTACTTATTAATCATTTTACTTTGGAGAGAAAAAATTGAGTGCTGTTCTTAAAAGCTGTCAATATTTCATTTTATTATGTTTTTTTATATGTTTTCATGCAAGAAAGTAACAGTTTTGATTCCCAACATGTTGGCAGTTTAATCACATAACACCTGTTTGGAAATTTGTTGCTATCGTTTTCCGAGATGTGAGAGCTGCTACGGGGAGCCTTGAAACCGGCGCAGCCGTCAATTTGCATATACTTCAATGAATCCACGGTCTGGACAGTGCTGCTGGTAAAATACTCAATAATTACTTAATATTTTGGCAGATGCAAAGTTATTAGTGTTATACATTACATCGCAAAAACACAGTTTGACTTGCATTGGCAGGATGGCACTGTTCCTAGGCTGCTCGAGAATCCAGCTTTAGCAGGCTATATCCTGGATCCAGCTTTAGCAGGCTATATCCTGGATCCACCTTTAGCAGGCTATATCCTTGATCCAGCTTTAGCAGGCTATATCCTGGATCCAGCAGCCAACGTGAATCACAGCAGCCAATGACCCGCTGTCTGCCCACTGCAGAGCTCTGAAGCTCCGTCTCCGCTGCTACAGAGCTCTGTGTGCTTTTTTTATTCAAAGTTTATTAATATTGGAATGTGTCCTGTGTTCAAATTGCATCAAGTGAAGGATTTCGGATGAGCGGGTCATGAGAAATGAGAAGAACACAGAGAGATGTCCTGCTATAGTTAGATTCTCAACACCTGAGTGGACGTCAGTGTAGAAAGGATCTTTGGAATTTGGATTTACCATACTTCTGCAGAGATGGCAGTTGAGTCGTTGAGCTGGTAAGCAAGTTAATGACGCAAATGTCGCAAATACTAGTTGTTGATGCAACATAGTCGACATCAGTCTGTAAAAATATTGCATTTAACATTTTACAAGGATTCAGTAGTACTCTCATTGTGTCTGCTCTTGTAAGCCTTTATCACTTTCTACAGACCCCAAAACCCACTCAGGACCCACTGTGAAGGGTTTCCATCCCCAATCCAGTCAGGGAGCGGGAAGGATTTGGAGGAAATTGATGAGGAAAACAGCTGTTGTCACCAAACCCTGACATGAGGTGGACAACGCAGAAAGAGTGACATTTTTTTTATTTATTTTTTAAAGAGGCCAATATTCAGAAACTGAAACATACTGCTCTAACTTCTGGGTTCTGATAAAAGTTTTAAGTCACGCACTAACTAACTACTGGAATCTATGGGTAATACTCTCCTCTAATCATGAGCATGCATTTGCCCACAGAAAATTGCCATAAGTGCACTGGAGGCCCACATGTCCCCCTTTTCCACTGGCATTTAAATGCAGGCAGCATGAATTTGTGGATCTGTGTGGAGCTTGAGCCTGTTAAAAAAAGAGTCTCAAAACTCTACATGCAAATGTTACATGATCTGTGCGTTAAAGGTAATCCGCGCGCACATATTTCACAATCAGTAAATAGATAAAAAAGAATGTCACGAATACTTTTAGACATTTGTATTCAGAGGAAGCTTTTAAGTTAAAAATCGGTACGTTAAATATGAACATTTTCAGGTTATGGTTTGTGCATTTGTTTAAACTATTTTACATGTGTTCAAATGCTTGGTATTTTTGTGTAGATTGGAACATATATTTGTGAATACCCCAAATGACGCACAAATTGTAACACAATTTCACTTTATAGCTTTGCTGCTTGAACTGACCTCAGCTAAGAGATTGTGTGAACTAACCGCTCCTCTCGGGGCACCCACGTTGCTTGCTGCTTTGTGGTGACCATAGCGCCGCTAACCACGGATCAAATCCCTCCTTTATCCCCAAAAATGAATGGAGTTCTTTCAGGTCTTGGGTTTTGCAGCTGGTGAGCATTGTCGGCTGCATTATTCTGTGGAGTGAGTATCGAAGACATATGTACGGCAACGCCATAGGCAACGCCATAGGCAACGCCGTGTCCGCTCATACGGTTCTAGCTCTAGGACGTGTAGGGCTCCTTTTTCGGGTCTGTGCTGGCTGGAATGACACAGGACTGAGGAAAAGGTTTAGGCATGTGTGTGTGTGTGTGTGTTGGTTTGTGCCTGATCCCCCCCTCCCAGTATGATACACCTACCATGCTCCTTGATGACCCAAGGAATGTGGTGTGCAGATTGTCTGCTGCTTCCCTTTGGACCCCTGCAGGGTTAGGCCATGGCTCTATCCAGTTAAGTTACGTACTACCTGGATTAGCTGGGGCCCCCTACTTCTCCGCAGGGTCGGCTTAAGCCAAGTTAACAGTAGACTTTGAAAATTGTCAGACCGATACTGCACACACTACACAACTTCTTGTCTTTTAAAAAGTCTAAATGTCGTTGTGGTTTTCACACTGCTTGATCGACCGGCAACAGGGTGTCACACACTACAAGATATTTTACCAGGAATAATCCCTGATGAGGTCTCTAAACTACGTTTATCATGAAAACCCATGCGAGAAGTGACACAAGCGGAGTCATGCTGGTCTGTGTAGTCGTCGGCACACGTGTTAACGTAAAAAAAAAGCCTGTTAGCACAAGTCTCTACTATTTCTCTTATGTAGATCAGTCACTGTGTTTTGAGTTATGTTAATTCATGCAAACACTATGTGCAACAGCAACTGCAAATGCAACACACAGCTCAAACAGGTAGGCTACATGCGAGGCATCCGCTTCGCCGGGTTTTCCCTCAACCCGTATTTTGCGCTCTCAAAGGCTGTAGCTCCCCGATTGGCTGCCCAACAGATAGAAACATTTAGCATGCTAGATATCTGGAATGCATCTCTGAGGCACCAGCGAAGGCACCGGCTTCTTTGGACAGTTCACACATGGCGCTCAAGTAAGCACCTAGCCAACGTAGATTTGCCTGGGAGCTCGAAAAACTGTCTGGTAAGTCAAGGCTGAAGTCATGTATGAACCAGGCAATATGATAAGGAGATCGCTCCTACGCTGCTGGCTGAGGAGGGTGTAGGATGGCAGACAGCAGTGTGTGTGCAGTCTTATATACTGTGGAGTCCGCATGTATTCGGGTCGGCATGTCTTGATTGGCCGGTTACGTTTATACACATTTTTCAACCTTTGTTATGCCCTTTTGAGATGCTTGTTGACTTAAAATCGCTTAAATCTTTCCATGTCTTGTTTAATGATGCACAGCCTTACAGAAAGAGTTTCAGGTTCATCCAGTAATTCCTGGCATTTTCTTTTGTCTCGTAATCCGAGATGGTTTTCAGCGGCACACTGCAGTGAGTGGCCGCGGCCTCATTAGCCATCTGATTGGTATTCTGGGGTGAGAAAGAGATAGTGGTATTCAATGGGGGTTCTTCAAGTAAGTGTAAACTTTTTTTTACTTTATATTTCCCCTATTGTCCCACCGGATACTCTGCTTCACCAACACATCACACATCATGTAGAGGCTAACAGTCAACAGTATATATAGATCCTTAATGCATGTTTAGGTCTAAATGGGAAAAGTGTGCTGTGCTGCAATTGTCGGTTCTCCACCATTTGAAAGTATGCTCCTGACACATATTAATCTGATCCAGTAATATGTATTTATCTCTGATAAGTGTTTTTCCTCGACAAACTAGATGTAAATATAATGCACATGCATACCGAACATACCTAATTTTTTTTGTAGCTTTGTTTCTTTTTATTTGTCCTTCTTCCTGCTTGGTCTTCCTGTCCTCAGTGTGACTCTGGTGCCGATAAGCTGAGGCAGAGGTATCAGGCGGAGCACCCATGCAGGGATCCATTAGGCAAAAACCAATTTCACACAGAGCCAATTTCATAAATATGGAGTATGGGCCCACCTTTAGCTGTGCTTGACTAGCTTTTAGAGGGATATACAAAACCATAAACAACGATCCTGTGCCTGAGCAGTCTTTTTAAATGATAGCTGGAGTGTGTGGCATGGACCTAAACACATTAAGCTGTAATTTTAACAATTTAATGTTGATCATAATGAATAACTCTTTCATTCAAAATACACACAACCCTTATGGAGGATTTGAGATGTCAAATAATACTGTGCGTTCATTGTCTGTTAGATGTAATATGTGCAAAAGTACTGCTTTAATCTTATTTCCTGTTAGTGTATATACAATAACTTATTAGCTTTGGCTTGATTTGGTTCATTTATCATTTATATTGCACCCTTATCATGAGGTCGTTACCATTAGGTGACATTGCTGTCGTGCTATACTTGCTTTGCAGTTTGTATTATTCAACCTAGTGGTTGGTGGTTCCATCGCCACGTAAACCAATCAGTCCCCTATCTGGTTAATCTCAGACAAAGGTGTTTTTGGGCTTGAGCCCAATGCTTATGTATTTTGGAAAATAAAGACTTGACATGTCTCATTATTGTGGTATAGTACTCCTATGATATACTTGCTAATAACTTTATACAATGCTGTCACTTTACTTAAAGCTCACAAAGTCATGCTATAGCTTGTCATTGATGTTTTAAGACAATAATCCATTTTAGAAATTTAGAATTAGAAATTTGTTACAACATAGTGCTCCTTCAACGTTAATGCATCAGTAATAATAATGTCATGATACAATATGTAATGCTAATATAATACTTAATATTATGAAATTCACTGGGGGCATTCTACATTGTCAGTATTTTCTGTACATTTTGCCAGTAAGACTAAGTGACATTTTCAACGCAGGATTTTCACTTGTAATTATATCTTTTTATAGTTCAGTCCTGCTACTTTTACTTTAGTTAAGGATTTTAATATACTTCCTACATCACTTTCTTTACGTATTTTGGAATGAAAATAAGAACTCAGTAGGTAACAGTAAGTTACTTTACAAGATGAACAGCTTTCAATGTGCCAATGCAAGACACCTTTTTATTTTCACAGTCCATGATCTATTTTCTCTAAAATGAACTTCTGAGGTATCAGAGGAATCCGAATATCGGAGATTTTTGAGATGCAGGGATACAGAAAGGCTGGACGCCTACACTATGGCAGGGATGCTGCAACATCAAGGTGAGTTGAAACAATTGAAGAAACTTCATATTTTAAGCCTGCAGCAAGTCAGACTGACCTCTGCTTTGCATTCATTTCTCTAAACTAAAACTGCATATCTCTTTTTTCGACCCTGAAGCCATTTTCTTCCTAGCTTTATTGAGGTTTCTAAGAGGATACTTTCCAACACAAAGTTCTATTGTGCTTATAATGATCTGAACTCAGGAAGTGGGTCAATCTTCTATTGAATAAACTCATTTACAAAGGTGCTCATTGCTCTCTTTCTGTTCCAGAGCTCAGGACAGAATTCCTTGACCCTTTTGAATGAATTGTGAGATTGAAAATACTGACGAGGAGCAGCCATACTGTAGCTTTTCACAATATTTTTGGGAAAAATAATCTAAAACATGACCTCAAAAAATTGAAGAAACTGCTTCAAATTAGGTTTTTATTGATTATTACTCATTGTTTCTTTTCCACTGGAGGAAAACAAATCAAGCTTTCTGGCCAATGATGAGACTTTACACATACTACACATATTATGCATTCTACTATGTGTAGCAGATAAAGAGTGTTGGCTAATTGCCCATAAGTCATGTAATCAATGGGGGGTGTTATATACGATCAAGATCATATTTTACTCCCAGCAAGTTGTTACTTGTTGTGTGTTCATCTTCATTTGTTGCTTCATTCGTCATAAAAAAAGTTATAAAAAGGTTATAGTATTGTATTTAATTACATTTTCATAAAAGGGTCATAGTAAAATATGTCAGTAAAATATAAAAAAAGTTATAGTATAGTATGTCAATAAAAATCATAGTATAGTATGTTGTAAAACAAAGTAATTAAAAAAGTCATAACATTGTATGTTGTAAAATAGGCAATAAAAAAGTCGTAGTATAGTATGTAGTAAAAAAGTAATTTCAAAAGTTAAAGCATGTCATTAAAAAGTCATAGTTGAGGTGTTGCAGAATGTAGTACAGTCTCATGTTGACTCAGGAAAGTCATTGTTTTGTAAATAATTTTAATTTAAAAAGTAAAAGAATTATGTTTTTAAATAAAAGTAATTACACATTCATAGTATGTCATTAAAATTAATAGTATAGTATGGCATTGAAATGTCATTAAAAATGTATAGTACAGTATGTCATAGTATACTATGTCATAAAATATGACAAAGTATGTCACAAAAAGTCATGAAAAAGTCAATGTATAGTGTTTCAATAAAAGGTTTTAAAAAATCATGGTATCTGTCATAAAAATACATTGTATAGTATCTCCTAAAAAATTCAAAAAGGTCACGGTATAATGTGTCATAATGATGTCACAACAATGTCAAAGTATAGTTTGTCATTGAAATGTCATAGAAATATATATTACATACATAGTATAATATGTTGGGAAAAGTCATAGAATAGTTTCTCATGAAAATGAAAAGTATGTTGTAAAAATAGTCAAAGTGTAGTTGGTCATCTACACTTGGGCATCTAAACAAGTCATAGTAATGTATGTCATAAAAAAGTAATAGTATGTCATAAAGAAAAAAGGTTTTTAAAAAGTTTAGTTTAGTATGTTCTAAAAATGTTATCAAAAATCATAGCACAGTCAGTAATTAAAACAAGTTATAGAATGTCATAAAAATATCACAAAAAAGTCCTAGTATAGTATGTCACAACAAAGTTATGAAAAGTTCAAAGCATAATATATCATAAAACGTTATAGTATAATGTTATAAAAATGTAAATGTCATTAAAAATATCATAGTATAGTATGTCATAAAAAGGTCATAGCTTAGTAGCGTAGTAAGACCTAGAATAGTCCAAGAAGATTTAAAAAAGACATACTAGAGTATGTAAAAATTTTTTTTTTAAAAAGTAGTATAGTATGTTGTAAAAACAAAATCATAAAAGACTCATAGTATAGTCTGCCATTCTTTTTATTTTTAAAGCAAAAAGAACACTTGGCATTTGAAGTAGGGATGATGGTCTAATGTGACAGCTGCTTAGCCTAAAAGTAACATATTCACCAAGATAATTTCTTTATTTATATTGACCTTTGTGATGTTTACAGTGGTGGCTGCTGAGATTTAAGCCTCTCCATATGGGGGAATCAACAGCAGTGGAAGAAGGTGGGATCTGTACATGTCTGCTCTGAAGAGATGTCCACACTCATTAGCAGCAGGCAGAACATTTCTGCAAATAAGGACAGCGGGGGTAAGTCGATGTGAGCATGTGGCATCGAACGGTGAGACTAACGAAATGTCACGGTAAGTGAAGCTATTTTGAAATTGTGTTGTTGGTTTGACTCGAGTGTGATTTAAAAAAAAAAAAAAAGGTTTTCTCTGCGATTGAAATAAAGGGAATTTAAAAAGAGTCAATGAGCCAGCAACATATTTAAAATACGTCATGGTGCTATAACATTAGACAGGGACTCATTAAGATCAAATAAAAAGTCAAATATTTTTGTGTATCATGTGTTTTTACCAGTGCACAACATTAGAGGGAGAAATCAATTGACAAGTTACATTTTGAAGTGAGGGGTGCAAATCATCTTTACTCAGCTCTTCCATCGCCATCATAATCAATCTCATCTACAATGCATAGCTGGATCGACGAAAGTAGGTTTTTCAGTTTTAAAATGATTACATTCCAGCAATATATCCCTCTTTTTATGGATTTCTCGCAATAAATGTTTACTTTTCAACAGAACTGCAGATAATTAATAAAATAATTATTTTGTCTTCATTTAATCCATCCTACATTATAAGAAAACCCTATAGTATTGTGGAACATTGGATTGTGTAATAAACTGCATGTATATTGTGTTAAACTGTGGGCTTAAGTTCATCCTTAAAATAGGTTTCCTGCTTTCTGTCAGCTCATTGTCAGCTTAATATTCTGCTCTCAAAGAAGCATTCACAGCCGGATCGTGGTGTAGTCAAAGAGCAAATGTTGCTAGCATTGTTTAAAAGAGCGGTTGAGACACAGGAACAGCCCTGAGGAGAGAATGCAAGCAAGCTGAGAAGAAGTGGAAACTTCACAAAATACAATTATCCCGTGAAAGGCTAACTGACCTTGTGAAAAAATGTGAACATGAAAAAAGTCACAATGATGATCTTTTTAGCCCTTATCACATAAAGATGTTCACATTTTCCCTGCCAACTCATCAAATGTCAAAGGAGACTCTGAGAAAATTATCCTCACAATTTTACTAACTATGTAAACATGAGTTCATGGTCTCAGTCGCTAGTTTCAAGTCTTCTTCAATACAGCATGATGTTCATTTCGTATATTATTGTCCCATTTAGAGTAAAATAAACAATTAAGCAGGTCGTGGCAACCTTGTGATTGACAGGTTGCTACCACGTCGTTTGTACGGTCTGGGAGTAGTTGTTTACATCTTAGAACTTTAACCCTTTCACAGTGTGTTTTCAGTTCATGAGGGTTAATGTAACATTTGAGTCGCTTAAAAATTTCTTATTCAGCATTCGGTTGTACTTGGCTTCACTCTCTCGTGTCACGTCTGATTGCAAAAACCTAAGCTATTATGTGCAGCAAGGTTACGTCCTTGGTCATATCATTTTTTCGTATGTGCTTCTATTGAGCGCTGTAATATCTAATAAGACACAAAACAGTTTTGAAAAGTATGAAAGCAGCTACGTGTTTTTTCCCACCTAAATCGAATGCTAAAAGCCGTGGTATGCAACCTTTCAAATCGAGATAAATATGCACCATTTTGAAAGCACGACCTGGAAAGCATTCACAGTGTAGCATTTGTTTGTACATACTAAAAGTGACCAAGTGCTTGTGTAAAGAATGAAAAGCAGAGCCTGAGAGAGTTCAAGTACTGCCTTCGCTACTTTCTAACCTCCACAGACCTGGCCGATATGCTGCATGAAGTTGACGTGCTTGTTGGATTTGTTAGTTTCAGAAGGTTATTAAAATTGCTGGACATCCCCAGTTTCAATGTTGGAAAAGTGTTGGGGGAGGGGTTCTAGAAAGCCTCTGTGAAATTAAGCATTTTGACATCCTATATTCATAAAAGTCCATGCATCTCTGGTATCACATCTTGGTGTTCTTGATGACTTTTTTTTTAAGCTTTACATCATATTCAACTTTCAATTAACTCTAATCAATTTCCTGCTAAACATACAGGGGAAAGGTAGTCCATACTTTTATTCAATCTGGGTAATGAAACCCCATCAATTAGCCAGAAAACTGGTTGTATTTACAATTTGTATTAAGTGCAGCAGTCTATCTACACATTTTACCCCTCATATAGCTTCTGTGCTGAGAATACATTTAGAATAATTTCTAAGCATTTGGCTCTGCTTCAGCCTGCATTTCAGCTGCTATATTCTCCTACAATTAAGAATGCATGCATTTATCTGTGTGCATGCATACAAATGGAACATATGTGGTCTAGAGAGAGAGTAAATAGAGGTAGGGAAGGATGCGAGATCTACTGAGTATTAAAGATGGGGATCATCTGTATTGCAACAAGGGGTACTCAATGAGCACTTTTATCGCGTTATGGTTTTGCTCCTTTACTCAAGCAGCCATTACCCCTGTGGGCACTGTTGCCACTGCCCTAGTTACCGGTCATACCTGCGTGCCCCCTGCAATGCCAGACATAACAAATGGTATTATTATTGTTAAATTGAAAACGGCTGACACAAGCTGCCCTGCATTGCATCAGTGAGAAGACTAACTTTCTCAATGTTTAGCCCGAAGGCTTTTTTAATCAAGTGGAGTTCACTGGACAGCAAAGAGAAGAACGGCATTGCTCTCTCTGTCATCTGCACATGATAATTGGAGCTGAGAGAGAGGCAACTTAAACTGTGCAATGACATAAATCTACTACAATAAACAGTAAATATGCTTAGCATGATCTAGTCTAAAAATGGCAATGCATCTTGTGTCTTAAGGCTTTTTTGAGCATTGCAAGCCTCACCAACAGATGTAGAGGGATATTTTCAATGTGGCTCAAAAACAGAGGAGAGGCTAGGGATCAGACTTAACAGTAGCCTATGGTGAAATATTTACTCGGCCTAGATTCATATCTAATGAGCTTAAAGAAACCCAGTTATGCAACAGAGCCAATGTTAAATGTTTAATGTTGTGTTGTTGTGAACACACTGAATAGGCCAACACTCTTTAAATGAATTCCATCATACAAAGACTTTGAATTTAGAATGAGCTCTTTAGGCTTTTTTCTTATGCAACCCATATATGTCCTCTGAATATAAACCGACTGCATTAATCAATTTCAGAGTCATGTCATAGTAAGCTAAGGCTTATTCTTCAATATGACATCTACAGATTGGCTTTGAATGTTTTACAATGTTGTTGCTGTTATTAATTATGCAGTGTGAGTCGGACTTCTACAGCTGCCTAATAAATTAGAAGTTCTCCTCCAAATGTCTACCAGGCCTGTCTCGGTGGGAGCTGTTTGGTGATATGACCAGCACTATGCAAGTGTCCCTACACATCTTTAATAAGTTGTGAGTATGCTTGCGAGTAGCTTGTCTTAAGGTATCACACTTTAAGGAACACACTCGGCACTCATCTTTGCGGAGCTGTACCCCCAAGGCTGGAAAAAGAAACGAAGGATTAAAAACAGTGACCCAACTTGAAGGGAGAGTTCTTGATGAGTATAATAATCCAACAAAACCATCGTAATTGTCATTAAAGCCTTTTTTGCATTCTGTTTTTCAGGGGGGTTCTTTCTTTCTTTCTTATTTTGCCTGGGCCATGTGTCTGTGTCCCCAAAGGCGAAGTGGCAAAAGATGAGTTGCTTTGAGACTAATAAAGCCCTTTGGTTCCTTAGGAAATGTGGTTTAAGTGATAGTGCTCTGTAAATTGTTCTTTTGTCAATCCCTGTTCAGAGTTTGACTTTTCTCACATTCATCAACAGTCATTCACTAACCCTGCACCAATCAAAAAGGAAGAGGCGTTGTTGGGGAGTTGCATAAGAAGAAAGCCTAATGAGCTCATTTCCAGCAGGTGCAGAATTCAAAAGAAATCTACGTGAAATAAATTCTTACAGTTTTGTTTTAAACTATGAAACCTCCTTTAACATTGATCTGAGTCACAATAATCTTTCAAACCCATCTTTGTGATTTGTTTCCCACTCAAACATACTTTTCAAGAATATTTGTTAATCCTAAATTCTAATCTCTCATCAAAATGTCATCACAGGTAATCCCACACGAAGTAAGGAAGTAGTAACTATAGCTGTCAAATACATTTAGAGGAAAAAGGGCAAACATTTGTCAAATGTAATAGAGTTGAAGTATAAAGTACAAGTACCTCACAATTTACTTAAGTACAGTACTTGAGTAAATGTACTTAATGTTACTTGCATCACTGATGAAAGATGATCAAACTATCAGTTAGCGGTAGAAATTAGAGGAAATTACATGAGACATGAGGACATATCTTTTCATATATTTTTTCTACCACTTTATTCCAATTTAGAATACCAAGCTGTATTGAAGCATTTACAAGTTATGTGTATGTGCACGTAAACGTGATAATCCTGATTTCAGAAACAAATCCTATCCCAGTTTAAGAAACCATTTAATTGCTGGAGTACACTGATACAAACTGGAATACTGTGTGTTATAGAAACATATCCGGGTTTCTGTTTAACATTTGCTATGTGCATAGGCAGGTGCGTCATCAACCCAAGTTGATCATTGTAAACTTGGATAGAAATATAATTATGTAATTAAGGATATGTATTACCATACCTCTTATGTTCTATTTAAACTTCACGTCCTAGATATGTGACCTGAACCAGAAAGAGTTGTTAATGCAACAGCAAAGGCAATCCCTCACTGGCTTCCCACCCATGATACTCATTATATTTTTATGTAATTATTGAATAAAATACTAATTAAACATGTTCATTTAATTACTTATTCTTTTCTTTGAGTCGTCGTTTTCATTGGCAGGCTTGTAGAGACAGCTGGGCAATGCCATATGGCTAGGATAAGCTAGTTGATACAGGTAATAACACTAATCCTGGCTCTTTTCCAATTAACACATATATTGCTCACCCTCATGTTAGCAAGATAAATGTAAAACTAAATACAGTACCTGCTCCTTGTGAGAAACACTTTAAAACATGAGGAAATGGCGAGCCAAGTGGGAGACCGGTAAGACTTGAACATTGATTTCCTGTTCATCCTCCTCCTTTTTGGGCCCAGTGGAAGAGCATACACATTGTTTATTTTGCCTGCTTCTATGACTTTTCTCGATTAAGGAATTGTGTCTTGTGTTGTATTTGCATATAGCGGGTGTTATCTATATCTGTAAACCCACTGGCTTAAGCAGCCTCAGTATAAACTGAGTGTGACGTCAGAACAGCTAGATGCTAGTCTTTGGTAAAAGCAAAATGAACCCTCCCAAAAAATGGCTACAGAGAAGTGCGAGCGAATAACGGTGGTCACAAAACAGCTATTCATTTAGAATATCCGTCAACTAAAACAACACTGTCATTCTGGATTTATTATAATTAATCACGTTTTACTCTAATTGCTAAATGTATTAGTAAACCCATGCTGAAAGTGAAGAATGGTTAGAGGCTTCAAAACATAATCCTATGATACTCAGAGGCTGGAGCTTTCCCTGGTGCGTGTTCTGAGCTTTGCTATGGGCTTTAGCAGATGGGGCAGGTTTCCTCTAGCCTCACAGTAGTGTGTGCGTGTGTGTGTGTGTGTGCGTGTGTGTGCGTGTGTGTGCGTGTGCGTGTGTGTTGGGGGATGGGGCAGCACACCTTATCTTTAGAATTCAAGACAAAGCCTGAGTTACAATCTTCCCGGTCCGTACAGGGAGATCTTCCCTTGATCAACAGAATACTAACACCATTCACCATGAGATGTAATTGCCACCCCCTCTCGCTAAACAAGGGGCATGATTGAGCCAAGTGCCTCAGTTTTGTGATGCTGACTGCAAAATATACTCTTTACAGCCTTCATTCTTAAAGTCCTCCCTTGAAACCTGGGAGGTAAAAACATAACAAAGGAGATTTGCCATCACCGCCGTTTCTCTCCCTAAGTGTTCCTATTTGAATGTTAACAAGAAAATAATTCAGAAGGTGTACTTTAAGTGGGCTCATCAATCAAGCTTACATATACAATTTAATGTAATTCAGGGGTAGAGTAATTACTTTCTGAGGCTCAGATTCTTCATTGTTAAGACATAAACAGCTATCCCACCATTTAGACAAGCCAACTTCTGATAATCAGGATTTAAGAGATATTCAGAGTGAACAGACTCTGAACACCTACCGTCTCATAAATTAAGTGGACAGTGTTGCACCTGTGATAAACCGCGGATGGCTGAAGTGGTTACCTTCATTCAGTTTTCATATGTGTTATTATAAAAAATATAAAATGATCAATGTTTGTGAACATTACAGGTAAACATGAGTCAAAAATCTAAATAGAAAGATGAGAAGCTAAAAGCACCATTTGCAACATGAACACACGATAGTTTTACCACTCGTCATTTCTGCGTTTACACAAAAGGGTACATAAAATCATGGGCAGAAAGAGTAATAAGCAAAAACTAACATAATGAGTATTTCTTGAATATCTCTGAATCAAAGACACCATAGATAATGAGAAGCAACTTAAGAACAAATTCCTGGATACTATGAACCAGTATCTACTGTCGATATCTACACGGTGGTGGTAAAAGTAAAATGTGGGCAGACAGAGTTTTGTTTTGTTTTTGGCACGACTGTAAGAAATGTCTAATACAACGACAACGACATTTGTTTTTAATTTTTAAATTAAGTGTGTTTTCGATGCCCATTGGTGTCTAGACAGGAGGTTAACTAATTGCGGATTGTATTTATTCATCACACAATGCATTAGTGGTCGTTGCAGACACACTTAGCATAGAGCTGTACTCTACCGAGTGCAACTTTATAGTCAAGAAAGTGGTCAATACATTTTATTACTTACATATTTAGTATTTTGTGTCCCATGAAATTAAGAGGTGCATCCGTGTGGCCATTTGACAGGTGGAGTTGCAAGAGTTTATAATGGCAATGCACCATGTATATTATTGAATGACACAAACCAGACAAAACTGAATTATCAGAACATATTTTCACCATCATGACATTAATGTATTCACTTTTATAAGTAGCTAACAATGGCCCACCATGTGGTAGCCAGACTGGTAAAATGATGTACATCAACCACAATACATCAGACCTGCCATCATCAGCAATAGGCTAAGGATTCAACTGACTCGTGTGAAAACCCTTTTTTTAATTGCATGACATGGGGGCAATTTATTTTTCCCCATAGCTTTATAGGCATGTTTACATACAGTGTGTGTGAAGTCTATCTCTGCTATTGGAGACGGGATAACTCATTGTAAATTATTCTAAAACTCCTGAGGTGAATAGAGGCTGATGGGTAACTGTGTTGTTGCAGCATGCGGATACATTATGGCAATCTTCTCTTTACAGATGGCAACTCAAACTGTTTGATGGTCTGGGAAACAATTAAGCTGCACAATCACTATTAGAACGAGATAGCCCACTGCTACATCTAATGGGGTGGTGTCTTGCTGTCAGAATGGCATTTACCACACACCGGAACAGGGCAGACGTTAAGCTGAGGCTCTGTGAAGCATTACCCCTCTTCCAAGCTGGAAACGATGCACACCAGTGAACATCAGGTTGTTTCAGTTTTTCCCCAATGATGATGTCGTCCTCAGCTGCTCGCCAGCGAACAGGCTAAGCGACGTATGCTTGTTTTTGAAATGCCGTGCGCCCTCGCTCTATTTTTGCAAAGTTTTGCGAACCTGCTCCACCTCCAACCCGTTTTCAAAATCGATGCCGACAGTACCTGACAGTTAATCAATATCACTATAGAGAGCAATATCTCTTGTTGTATCTCAAGACACATTTTTGATCGCTTGTTCTGTTAGGCAGAGGTAACAGAAGTGCTTCTTGGTACTGGTGGACTGATCTGATTGTATTCTTTAAAAGGTGCAATCTATAAGATCTGACCAGAATTTACTTTAAAACATCAAAAAAAAACTGAACTAACATTATCTATGTATTGTGTTAGAGAGATATCTGCTGAAATAATAATAATAATAATAATAGATTTAATTTGTAACGCACTTTTCATTCATAAGAATCTCAGAGTGCACAGAGCCAGTACATAGTAAATAGTTAAAACATAGTTAAAACAGACTATATTTAAAAACATAGTTAAAACAGACTGTAGTTAAAAACATAGTTAAAACAGACTATAGTTAAAAACATAGTTAAAACAGACTATAATAAAGAAAGAAATAGCTGACAGATTGAAATGAGCATGCTAACCAGCTAGCCCCGGCCCGTCCCGTCCTGTAATACCGCTTGTACCTCGAGAGGCAATAGTGAGTCACTGCGGCAAAAAAAAGTGGTGCTTTCCCTCGAGCTCGTCAATCACGTCGAAGGTACAAGGTCTGTGTACGTTTTGATAGGAAAACAAAAAAAAAACTTAAAAGTCCCCGCCAACAGGAGATTACTTCCCCGGGAGGAGGGTTGGCAGGAGAAGGGCTTTCAGTCAGCGGTTAGCTGTAGCAACTCGCATTCAGCCCGCCAAACCCCAGCACTGGGAATACGAGTTGTTTTCTCATTTCTGCCACTTTGGATTTAATCCAATGAACAAACTATCAAAACATACACGGAACCGTGCAGCCCCTGGTTCGTGACACAGTGAACATGATGGCAAAACTATAGCCGCTACTGCCGTTAGTTAGCAGTTGGCTAGTTGATGACTGTAAATTAAGATTGTATGGACCCAGTAGTAAAGGTAAATGCTGCCGCTGGTTGTTTGGAGCATGTGTCCAGATCTTACACATTGCCCCTTTTGAAACTTGAAAGTATGTGTTCATTTGAGTGTGCGTTTGTGTGTTTGTGTGCTGACAGGGCGTCGTCAAGGTATGCAAGGTAGGTGGGAAACACTATTCTGTTGTAAATAAAAACTCCCCAAATATGTATTTGAATCTACTTTTTGATTTAGTCAAGAAGCTGATAGGGCCCTTTAACAACCCGTTATCCACACATGGCGATCGGCCTCCAACAACTATGTGACTCATCCTGAAGGGATGCGCTGTCTTCTAAGCCCTTCTTGCTCCTCACCTCCATAAATAATTCATTTCGCACAGCATGGAAAACGCATATCAATTAGCCAGGTTTATTTTTTCCTACAGTGAAAAAAACAGCGGGTCTCTCTTCATGCCAGCTAGAGGAATGTCGTGAAACAGTGCATCATTGAGCATTTCTGGACATGACTGCTCAGACTGCATGGCCTCATTTTGCTTTTCCTTTAAAAAAAATAAATTAAAAAACTGGAACAAAGTCGGACAGTGTCAACTATTCTGTTTGATTTGAGCAGGGATAGCTTTTCTTTTAATTGGTGAGGATTGATTCTAAGTTTGCCAGCTGTGATTGGCTTTAGTTACTTCCCCTCCAGACCCCCTTAAGATGCCAATGGTATTGACCCAAATCCAGTTCAGTAAAATGACAATAATTTAAAATCTTACCACGAATTCCAGTTTCTATTTTACCCCAGATCCTCTCCTTTTTCTTCCTGTCTCTGCGAGGATATGGACTGGAGACAGAAAGCTTTGATGGAGTGCAAATATTTTGCTAAACTTGAAATATTTTCAGGTTAACCTTACAAATACATTTAAATGTTTTATTGGTTGTTAATTTAATTTGGTAATTTCTTTAAATTGTCTTGCCTAAGGAACTAAGATCTTGGAATACTGCAACAGGATTCAAGGCCAGCAGAACCAAAAAAGATCAGTTTTTCATAATAACAGAGTAGGGTTACATTTAACAATACAATACTTATACTATACACTTAAATCAAAGTGGGATTCGCAGACATAATGCTTAAGAACTAGGGATTTACCTGGGAGTTGCTATCAGCAATGAACACCACAAGCCGCCCCTGTTGCTTGGTTACTGTGCCTGCAGTGAATCGTGACTCTGATGGCCTTGGGCTGCTGGGGTAAAATTAGTTCAACTGAACATGATTTGAAACTTTGCTTATATAGAATTTGATATTGCATGTCTGCAAGTCAGTCAAAGGAAGGCAAACTAAGAATATTTTTTCAATTTTGTCCGACATAAGGAATCATGAATATATTTAGATTTCTTACTAATACTCTCACTCTCACATCCTTAGCCGAACCAAAGCCAAGAAAGCGAAATTACATCTTACAAATTACAGTAGACTAAAAGCTATTAAAATATTAACTATAGGGTGAAACTCTAAAGCAAGTCGGCCCACATCCCAGTTGTGCTTCCACATTTCTTCCATGTTTTCCCCATCGTTTTTCAGTATTGGGACTTTTTACTTCTTGATAAACAAACCTAACATCCCCTGGTTGTATTCATGAATGTAATTCCTACAGAGATAAGTGTAAAGTTATGAATAATTATTCCTCATAGCATGCTGACATTTTGGGTCAGTTGATGCCACAGCATGTGTCCGGCCATGTGAACCCACATTGATACCTTTGTGCAGTACATTTAATTTAATGTAGCTTGTTTATTCTGTTATGAGGTGAATGATCCAATGAAGGCTTGAAGCGTGTGTATGTAATTCATTGAACTTTATGATGATGTGGCCCCTGGATTAGACTAGTTCAAGCCACTCACATTCACTGACAGAGCGTAGCAGTTTGCCATTTCAAGAATGAATCTTGATTTTTGCGGCTCCAATGCAAGCTAAGATACTAATTTGGATACCTGTTCATGAATGGGTTCCTGTATTAGAGGTAACGTCACTACCACTGATTATACACATAAATATATATATATATATACACACACACAAGATTCTTAATGTGCACTAAGATTCCAGTTATGCTAGCAGGGGTACAAAATAACTCATACTAAATGTATAGCCTTATAATAGCATTAGCCTTGTGTTAGGTTGATACTGTATTGAAATTAATTTGTTGCATGTTCCTGTGTTGAACCTTGTGCTATCATTTGCCCCATCGGCATGATGATATGTTTCATAATGCTTTAATAATGGCTGACTGGCTTTAAACACGTGTTTTGCGGTTTGATCTCCGGCCGCATGACGAAGTTGCCTTGAACGAGACCATGAACACAAAGTTGCTCCCCGGGTGCTTCACAGCAGCCCTCTGTTCCTAAATGTTTAGAATGGGTTAAATGCAGGCGATATGATATATGTATACTTTATATGCAATGGTTTTTGGTTCTACTTTAACAGGAGGGTGTTGGGAGTAGGGGGTCTATGACGTTAGTTTAACTGGCTTGTTCTCATAGTAAATATTGGAACTGCTTCTGAGTCACAGTATAGTTTTAGATTTTCCGTGCAGCTACACGTCAGAGAGCCCAGAAAAAGACGACAAGTTAACATTACCCCACATTTCTACCAGCTGTTGTGCAATGGTTGGAATTTATTAATGGACGTCTTTTGCGTGGTATACTTTTCTGATAGAAAGTGTTTTCATCCACACAATTCCTTTTTTCAGGGTCCGTATGCAAAAGTTTTTCATTAACATCTTGAACCAAGTTTCTTTGGTGCATACGACTCATTTAAATGCAGTTGTATTGTGTCTTTGTGAATGTGATGTTTAAAGGCTTTGGGAGGCAAAGCGTGCTAATTTTAAAGTGAAAATCCTTAAAATTTCAGCCTGGTTGATTTGGAATTTATTTGAGTGAAAAATAAATTGTGCCTACAGTTTAGCAATCTGGAGTTTTGAGCTGCGTCTGAAATTCCATGCTTATATGCTATTTTTCAGAATTGTGTGCCTAGTTGCATAGTGTCTATACATAGAAAAACTGTAATACAGCATTTTTTCCAGGAAACCAAGCACAAAGTTTGTAATACTGCAAATATAGAAATCCTATCATCAGTCGGCTGTAGGCTGAATCTCCATTGTTACCTTCTTTGTCGATGGTGAACAACAGACATTTAATGAAGATCAACTACATCTCGACCACTTTAATGCATGTCCAGTGCAAACAACACTCACAGTCTGTGACAGGCACATTTTATGTAAGATAAGACTTCATTGTGTTTCATAGATTGGTATACAACACAAACATTAACAGAAACTACAAAACCTTCATTACAGCTACCTTTACAGTTCTTTAAAAGTCATGCACGTAGTACAGAATACATCTCCAACATCACAAAATATTTAATTGAGACCAAATAAACAAAATGGAATCTGCCCAAACCATTGGTATTAAAATGAGCCCAGGGAGAGTGGTGTAGTGGGAAACATGTCATTGCATCACATTAACTGATAAAGTACTGATCACAAATTAAAGTAAAAAAGAAACAAAACAAAAACACCCTCCCTGGTACCACTTTATAATAAGACAACTTTTATAAGGGGATTAGAATACATTTTTCAACACTTTGTGGCTCACTTATAAGCCAGTATTCAGAACAACTTTTGGATATTCAGGTTGTGAAACTTTTCTTTGGTCCATGTTCATCCTCCAGCATGACACACGTTTTGTCTTTTTAGTTGTTCGGGATCTTTCTTGTAAGGGTCTGTCTGACTTAATATTTATAATTCCAGACTTACTTCAAGTACTGCAAGAACCCTTTCTTATATTTTTAACATAAAAAGGCATGTGTCCTGTCCCCATTTTGGTCTTTGGCAATGGCCATCTTGGCTTTTTACAACCAGAAGTGACACTAAGAACAATCAAATTAACATTTTTGGGCGACCAAAAAGGTTACGATTAACTTTTACAAACTGAAACTACACACTGAATGGTTTCATTTCATTTTCAAAAGGAACATCATGCTGCAGTTTCTCATAGACCATTAGAAAGAATGCAATTTTAAGGCACCTCTGCATCGGCTTCACTTTTCAAAAGGTGTATTAATGATTTAGAACAGATCTGAAAAGCATTAGTAAATGAATGTATTGAACAGTAATACAAAAACAAAACAGTTACAAAGAATAAACATTTAAAAATGTATCTTATTAAACCATGGTACCAAAATTGTCATAATGCATCAACATCGTTGTGTTTTGGTTTGAGTTACTCCTGAGAGACAACGACTCCTTGCACTAAAATAACTCCTCATTGATACCATGGGATAGTAAAACAGCATTTAAGAAAACCGTATTTCGAACATTTGAGCCACATTTATTCAGCAGTTTCACAAAGAAAACAAAAGGAAATGGAAGGAAGCTTTAGCCCTGCTGGTTATCCCTTCTGTGTTGCCTCTCTTTCTGACGGTAGTGGAAGAGGCTGGTAGTGTCGAGCTTACCTGCATGGCTGATTGCTTCTGCAAACAGCTTCACCACCTATAAGCACACACAGAAAATAGAGTTACTAGAGAAACTAGTGTTTGTATTCAGTTTACACGTCATCATTTTATCTTATTAGATATGTGTGTGAAATTGTCATAATAAGCAAATTCATTCTTGAGTTCTGGACAAAAAGTGTTTCGAAAGGTCACAATGACCTTGACCATCAACCAACAAAATCCAATTGGTTCTTCCTTTAGTCCAGGGAGACGTCTGTGCCAAATTTGAAGAAATTCCCTCTCGGAGTGAGCTATCATGTTTTACGAGAATGGGACAGACGTATGGACAGAGACAACCCGAAAACATACTGCTGACGCCGGCGGCTGTCGCTGATGCATGAAGACATTAAGCTGAAGCCAATCAAGTGAGTTTCCCCAGTCACTGGTGGTGTAACATTTACTGACCTGATAATTGGTGATGAGGGGAACACTGTGGTCCACAGCCATCCTACGGATGAGGAAGTTATCATTCAGGTGGCGAGTGTTGTTGTTGGGCAAGTTGACCACCAGGTCAATATGACCCTCGTTGATAAGTCTAGGAAAACAAGAGTTGTGACAGTACAATTGCATAAACTGTTTCCTGTAATTGGAGTGGTTTGTATTGTTGATCCCATTAAGAATCGAGCCCCATTTCTCTTTGCAGCCTTTAGCCACTTTCAGCCCAAAGATTGGGTTCTGCAATACACAGGTGTCCCCAAATGACTCACTGAGCCCTTAAAACTGAGCAAAGCTTTTCTAAGCAAACGAGCTTGCCTGCCCAGCATAAAATGACAGCGCACAAAAGACAACTTGAAACTGATGAGAAAATCCATCTACACAGAGCAAGTCAAAGTGACCCAGTTAATTCACTGGGTCACTTTGTAGACCCTGCCGGACGGTTGGGATGCCCTTACTGTTCCGTTTCGGCTGGATGTGAACCACAATCATTTGCCAATATGTTTTCTGATGGATTTGTGTGAAGTATGCAAGGACTCTGCTTCTCAGCGTTTGTCTGCTCCCTAGTGGTGAAAAATTAACATGTACGTGGCAAATAAAGCTACATAACATGCCTCTTTTGTCAGCTGGTTGGGTCGTGGGTTACACACACAGAACTGTCATTTAAATGATTAAAGAAATCCAGTACCTAAAACAATGAAAGTTTAGTTTATTAGAAGTTACCTTGTTTATAAAGGGAGTTGACACAATCATGTAAACACCTTGCAAAAAAGGACAACAAGCCAATTACCACCCCTTTTTGGAGCAGTGTTTGAATAAATTTTGTATTTTACTCTTACACTCACACCTGGCTGGGTTGCCTATTGCATTTGAAGGCCTTTGACAGACCGCATTGAATTAAGGCTGAATTCTAAAAGAAAATATGGAGGACATACAACAGTCACAACAAAAGGTCATGTTCTTCTCTAAAAAGAGCTGACCTCTATGCCACCTAGCACAGCTGATGCCTCCGAGCCAGCCGTGTGTGTGTGTGGGTTTATGCGTTTGTTGTTTTGGTCTAGGCCTATTAAATTCCCTTTCCATCCTCTTCTTCAGCAGCTCATTTCCAAACAAACTGTCCAGATGGCTTCAGTGTAGCATGATCATGACTTGTTTTTGGAATCATTACCTGAAAATTGCAGTCAGTCAGGCTGCTACAATCAATCTATAACGTTTGAAAAGGATTGTGCTTTTAACAACTGAACAATGACTGGAAGAAATGCATATTTTTGCTTTGTGGTTGATTGCAATGAAAACCAAAATGCTTCAGCAGCTTTTTTAATTTTCACAATCTTGAGGTGACATTGCTCTGACAAGACTTTCCTCATCTTTCCTATTCAAGCCCTAATTCTGGCTAATGCAGTCACTCTGGACTTCCAAGTCTGCTACATCTTTGATTTTGTCAGCATTTTACAGAGATAATGAGGGGGCTATGCCCTTAGATATTAAGGCAGTATCTGATTAGCGATCCGATTAGATATCTTGATTTTGAATCTATCTGAATTTATGTATTGCTTAAGTATTGCCTCAGGAAACCATAAGCAAGTCTTAGCCTCGGCGTTTTGGCTCAGAGTTTCACTTTAGCCGTCTCGGTTTTCAATGTTTCCTTGAATGCGTCAAAAGAATTAAAACATCAACTAAATGTTTAAATTGAATATTTCCCAACCTCTTAATACTGGGCAAACTGGTTTCTCCTTTATCGGATGGCCAAGCAACTGGAGTAGCAGGCACATCATTGGCGCACAGCCAGGCAGAAGTGGCTTCAGTAGCAAAGAGCTAGAGGATAGAAATAAGGCAACATATACAGAATGTCATGAACAATATTGAGGTGGCAGAAGCCTAAGAAGTAGGAAGCGCCATCAATCAGTGTTGAAAATCAAGGAAAGAAATATGATTTTGAGATATTCAAGCTTTCAGTACTCACCTTGAATCCTTCCTCTTTCAGGTGGTGGGCTGTGGCCAGGAAATTGGGTCGGAAGGAATGCTGTAAGGGAGGGAAACAGAAGGAAGAAACAAAATGCAGCATTCGAATACAGAGAACAGAAGTGTTTTCACGTTGACTTTTCCATTTGTAACAGATCATTATTTTGTATAATTCATTTATGTTTTTTCTTTTCTGAATTTTTAACCTCATCATCTATGACTTGTTTGAACATAATTATGGTAGTCAATTGAATCTATATATTATATTTTCATTTGATTGTAATCTAAATTAAAAACCGATTACACTATGCTCAATTTGACACAACATATATCATATTTGTTACACAAACGAAAAAACACAAGATGTAAAAGGAAGAATGAAAGAAAAATCATGTTGTAATGCATTTATGTTCGTCATCAGCTTCAAATGACCCACTTAATGGATTCCACCAAAAGTGCTGAAAACTCCTTTGTGAGTTTTTGCTGCTAATTTGCAACTGAATATGCTCAAACTGGGTGCCCTTCAGCTTAGTAAACAATATGCTTGCTGAAATTACTGCTGCCTCACCAAAACCATTGTGATATGGTTTGACATTTTTTGTTTATTCTGCAGCCTACCTTCTTATATGACATCGTTTCTAATTATTTTAGCAATTTTGACAGCCTCTATTAGTACAAAAAAGGTATGGTTAATTTAAAAAAAACAGAGGCAAACAATGAGAATTGGAGTTTGATAGAGAGACAGAAAGACTGAGGCAAAGCAGGATCGTTCAACAGGACTATTTTCCCAGGTTGATGTGTGTAAACTTTACAGAGAAACAGCAGTTTTATCACATCCACTCCCTGTAGTAGCACATTGAAAGTAATTTCCTAGTTGTCAGACTTTTCTGACTCAAAGAAAGCAATGTGTGTCGCAATAACAACTGCAATAACATACTTCTTTGGCCAGCTCGGTGCTGGGGTTTAACAGGGCAGCTAAAACCTGTCAAAACACAACTTGTTATCAACCAGTTGCTTATTTACAACAGTAGCATTAATTTGGAGTCTGGTAACTGAACAAATGCACGTCCACTATTCACACTCCGTTTAGTACAGTTTTGCTCTCCACAATCTCCCCTCAGCTACAAAATGCTCCACCATGTTGCTAATTAGCTCCGTCTGCAGTTTGGTGCTGTACAGGTAGCGTTCAGTGGTGTTTTAGAGTTTTGTATTTTAACAGCTGCCTGATGCTGGAAATGAGGTTGATGAGAGCGGTAGGACTATACCAAACAATTAGCTGACCGACTCAAAAAAGCTCTGTTGAGCTGAGGGACTGCAGAGTCAGGCAATATTACTCTGAGTTAGTCACCATGTGTGCCCTCTGTTACATCACGCACATTGCTGGCATCTAAACCGTTGTAAATAAACACTGAGCAGCTTTAATCTTCTCAACCATTTTGTGCCAACAGCTATATAAGCTGCATCTACAATAATCTAGTTTCAAATTTAAAAAATGTAAAGGCTGGATCAAGCCAATTTTGAAAGCTGACTTTTTAAGTGTTTCTGTATGTCAAAGAATTAATGTCCTGAATAATGGTTTTCTATTGTAACCTGCAACCCACCTAGAAATTAAGTTAGCTAGTGTTCTGTTAGCTTCCTTGGTCGAGGAGGTGAATACTGATAGTAAGCCAACATTAGCCGCTAACTTAGAGCAGATAAACTATCTAGTACCCCTTTCACATGCTTTGAAGTGTTGAAGAAACCAATGCTTGATAGACAAGACTAGAAACAGTTGCTAAGCTAGGACTGAAACAGACTTTTACAGAGCCTGAGAGATAGACAGACAGGCTGTGTAAGGATAAATGACACTACCAATATAGTAGAACCATGCAAAATGTTTGTGTGTGTTTGCAACTTGAATATACTGCACAGGCGGTAACAGTCAAATTTGCACATCGTTGAGCAGAATAATAAAACAAGCACACATTAGGAAACCTGCACCCTGACAACAGTACAAGTGTGTCCCTATATAAAGAAGACATTTCAATACCACCTGTGTGACGCTGTGAAATTTACCGCCCTCAAGCTAGAGGTCGCGGCCTTTTTTCTCCACATTGAATAACAAAACTGCAAAATGTATCAAATCCTGCTCCAACAAACTCAGAACTATAGGCGGTAAATCACACTAAAGTGTTGCTGCTGTGCTTGTTTGCCCAGTAACGGTGCATACAGGATGTGACCTTAGGTACTTGCCTTGAAGTGGACCTGTTTCCCAAGAGCACCAATTATACAGCTAATATTGTGAGTGCTTTGGAAACGCTGCAGTCAAACTCGCAGTTTGGCAACCCAGAATGGCTGCAAGGCTAAATTACCAAAACACACGTAACGTGGCGTCATTAAAAGAGCTCAGGCCTACATTTAGTTTTTTTTTCTGCAGCTGTGGATTTGAAAAGGATCGATAGATGTTTTTCTTGCAAGTTTATCAATGGTTATTCAAGCATTTTGACAGAGCACTTGGTTGATGAAATAAAAAATTTTTTTCTAGTTTTCTACATTTTTACAAAATGTTTTTCACTGTGGGATATTTTATAATGATGATTAGTGTTTGTTTGAATACTAATTGAGTTTTATGTTTGGATAGTTCCTCTAATTAATTTGGGGAGAGCAGCATCAGGTTTATTCATCTTACACACTCATCTCCAGTTCTGCTAAGTGATGGGTATTTCACCCTCTCTGGGTCATTCACACAATGTCACTTGAGTGCTGTTGTCTTTCAGTCACATGAGAGCTGTAAGCATCGCATGAATCCAAGTGTGATTCGTTGTGAAAGAAACTGAGTAGCGCCAGACTGGCATTGTAAGAAGCGGGTAGCCTGAAGATTTAAGCCACCTGTTTTACACGGTACTTTGCATTTGGTGTCTTGTGGGCAGGAGGCCCCAAAAGGAAACAGACAGGAGGCAAGTGAACTTCCAGATGGCTGTAGTCCTACCTGAATCCCAATCAGGATGCCTTTCTGTGGTAGCTTAAAGCCCGTGGAGAGCATAGCCTTCAGAAAGGCAGAATAAATGTTTGGTCCAAAACAAGCTACCTGCAATAAAAACACACACACACGAGAGTATCTGTTAACACTGAATCTCCAAACTAGATGCGAGGGAAAAATAGACTGTACATCAGACATAATGGGTTGTATGACTCCCAGGGGCTTACTTCTCCAGTGGACGCCATCTCACAGCGAAGCACAGGGTCCGCATCCCTCAGCCGTGGCCAGGAGAACATGGGTGCCTGGTGAAATAAGGGAAGAGGGGAGCAATGCGTTTATACATGCTTATGAATAATAATAGGACATCGTCACGTGTGATGCTAATGAACCACCATTGAACATACATCACAATTTCAGTTGGAGCAACTCTCATGACAGCTAAGCATTGTCTATGACAGTTAGTTTTTTTTAATAATACAAGATCGTGACATTTAACCATGAAAAAAAACCTGTTTACCAACAACAGTGGAGGTATTAAAACTAATAAATCAATAGAGAATCATTTCCCACATCATTGACATTAGACCATTGGGATTTCATGACACTGCTACCACCTAGTAGCAAAACAAAGCTTGCAGTCCCTTAAAAAGTAGCAGGTGAACCAAGTAGGTGTCAGTTGCTTGATAAGCTTATGGAAAATATCTGTTTAAAAGCTCATACAAACGAAAAGTGTTTTTTCCCCCCCAAATACTACCAGTTATTTGTCTCATGCACCATTTCTGCTTCAACATAAATTGTTAAGTGAGAGAGAGTTATAGTAACACAGAGTTAAGGAGGTTAGTGCTACAACTGCTTGTGAAGACAGACTTAAAAAAGGAAAATCTGATAAGAAAGGAGGCTTCCAAAACTGCAGGCCACCGTTTGCTTTAACATGCCGTCTCCACAGTCAACACTGAGAAGAAGGTTGGTGGCCCGAGTGATAGAGCAACAGCAGGATGAGCCAGAAGATGAGAGGGAGTGTGGAGAAGACGAAAAAGGAAAGAGGATAGAGACAGGAGCCAAAGAGAAGAGAAGACATTGAGGAGAGAAAACAAAAAAAACACAAGGAGAAAGAATGAAATTACTTGAGATGAGAAGACCTGAGAGAAGAGATGGAATAAAAGGGTTGAACAAAATTAATTAATGTTAAGACAGGGTAAACAAACTTAACAATTAAAAAGATGAAAAAATTGGAATTGAGGAAGAGAATAGAAATAAAAAGGGGGGAATTAAAGGTTACAATTCTACTTAAGAAAGAGGGGATGGGGAGGAGAGAGTGATTGAAAGGAAAGTGTTGGAACAAGAGCAGAAGACGGTAGTTTCTCGTACTTGCATTTACAGCCAAATTAAGAATAGTGGGGTGCCATGTGGAAAGACATTCTTATTTCCCCATTTAAAAGTAGACAACCCCCATTACCTTGAAGAGAGAGAGAGGTGGTGTGGCGTTGTGTGACTCTTGTACACACGCACAGGCAAGGGCCACTAGGGGGGGATTCATCCTTGAAGCGGGCTATCTAATCAGCTGAATGTAATGTTAGCATACTAATGTAAGAAGTGACGAAGAGAAGTGAATGCATGCAGACCGGGAACCAGCATCGCTTATCATGGCTTTGTTCAAAGACTCAGAAAGACAGAGAAATATGCATAGATAAAACAGAATATTACCAAGAAAGAAAATGGAATAGAGGGAGAGAAACACACACAGAGAGGGAACTTTTAATAGTGCAATAAAAGAAAACAAGAAACTACAATAAAAAGCAGGCGAAATTTTGAAATACAGGACATGAGTCACAAAGACATTTGCCTGTGGGTCTTTGTGTAAATCTAGAATATTGGATTTGTACATAATTCCAATAAAAAGAGGTTCCCCATTTTACCCACCAAACCAACATGTAGAACCAAATCTGCAACAAACACTATGAAGTAGGAAGTGGAAATGCAAACAAGAGCTGTTCGAAAAATGGCATCACTAACACTGGCGGACATTGCAATGGTCTTAAAATGAGAAACCTTGCACAAGCCTTCATGACCAGAATTATGAAAACTTTCGGTGTCTCAGTTATGTTTTTTTTGTCCAATTTGCAATGACATGTCTCCGGGACAGAATGTATGCGACTGTCGCACAACAACCAAGGCTCTGTAACCACAACATCCTACTAACCAACACAGACACTACTTCCCCATCTCTCTATCCCACACCGACCGCCCACTCCTGAGAGACCGTAGAATTGTGACGCTCCACAACATGAACAATATTATCTTGGTGTACCAGCTGAGCTCCAGTAGAGAAGGAAATGAATAAAGTAAGACATTTCCACATAACGTTGTTGCACACTATGGGCCTTGTTAGAGGCGGAAGTGGCAGTAGTGCAAATGTCTTCATCTTCGCAGCTCAGTGGAATTTAGCAGCTACAATTGTATTTACAGAATCTTTATGAGCATTCCTACATATTGTTTGCTGATGATGGATGTTTTGATTGTATTACCAGGGGTTGGTATGTCTTTCATAGGTCATTACCAAGACATTACTGTTGGCACTCAGAAACACTTCCACTTGTGTCCACAGGGACCGTCAAAAACACAAAATGAAAGTCCCTCAAAGTAACTAAGTAAAAAAAATTAAAGTGTTGCTGTTGTGTGTGTAGGTGGTTGTTAGGGTGTAATATGTGGATGCAACAGTCAAAGAAATAAAACTGATGCTGGCATTAGTGCCATTAGTAGTATAATTAATTAGTTTGTAGTAGAGTGAAAATAGTGATAGTGAGCAGTTTTAAAAATATATATTTTCCCGTAAAACCACATAAAGTGGATTGAGTGGTCCCCTTTACCATTAACATCCTCCTGTACAGTAGCTGACTGAAAGTCTGAAAAAGATTGAAAAAAGGAAAAGACTTTAACTAATACCTCAAAAAGTTCAAAAGATGTCCAAAGATTCCCATTATTCTCTATGAAGAAGAGCAGCATTATTGACCATCTCTAAAACTGTATTAAGAGGTTGCTACCAAAAGTCAGAGCACACATCTCAGTGAGCAATATTTTTCAATATATCCTACGTTTATGTGGCAGTACATTGTGCACTGAGAAAACTATGTGAGATATGATAATGTTGATGTATTCTAAAATGTATTGCCAATATTTGACAAGGTGGAGACATACATTAACCGTGGCATTAAGTCAATCAACACCTTTACGAGCAGATATTTCTATCTCAACGTCCTTTTCTTCAAGTAAAACTGACCTCCTTACATTAAACCTTTTACAGAAACGCAAGTCCAGTTTGATGTTTCTAGCATGCATTTGTCATGAGTAATTGGGCTCACAAGGATGCAGCCATCTCAGAAATCACTATAATGTCCTGCATGCCATGGTCAGGGGGACAAAACATGCAACAGCTGGAAGTTTTTTTTCTTTCTTTTTTTCCCCAATAAGTGTGCACCAGGGACTGACACCCAAACACTTCCTCCTCCTCAAATGTTGTTTTCACACTCCTCTTCCTCTCACTATCATAAATACCACTGCGTTATTGTTCCTATGAGTTTTTGTATATGGTAGAGAGAAAAAAAATTACACGATGGGGACTTGTTAGTGAAAAGAAAACATGGCCTCAAATGAGGCCATGAAAAAAAAAAAAAAAAAAAAGACAACAAGAGCAACGGAGTGCGGATGAAAGGAAATGACATAAATGAAGATGGTCTCTCTGGATAGCAATGACTAATAGCAACTGTGTGACGTGACGATACAGTGAGGACTGTGTGGATGAAGGCTGAGAGTATATTTTGATGGCACACACTTCAGGCTACTAAGGCTGGATATAGTTTCAGACATCACTCTGTGTTCCTAGAGTGGGCTTGATGTTGAGGCAGCAATAACGTGTCTAACAGGTAGAAAGAAACTACCACTACTTCAATAAACAATTGTCATGTATTGTGGCAGTGTTTCAAGCAAGGCCCATATTAGTCAGGGGGTATGAAGTCTGAATCATAGACTCCAAGTAAACTCTAGAAGTCTTTTAAGCCTGGCGCCTGGAGTATTCAGAGCTCTGATTAATATTCCTCACCACTGTGCAGACTAGAAATTGAAAACTTTAGGTGGTGGGGAAGAGAGGGGGATTATACCTGCGTGATTGGCTCCAAACTACAGCCATTGTTACAGCAGCTCTGTTGTAATTAGAGGGAGAAATTACTTTGGAAAAAATAGCTTTGGAACAGCTGGCGACACGTAAACTCTCTCGTACCCAATCTAAGAAGTAAGCCTCCCAGCCGCTATGAGAAAGCACCTACTACTCCCACCCAATCATGCCTAGGAAGAGGGATGGAGCAGTAATTGCTGTCTTTGTTATGTGATCCAATAGAAGCTGTACTAGTGAAACCTGCAGTATCTATTAAGATATCATACATGTAGGGCTCTTTATAAAAGGAACTAATTGTCCGACCATTACTAACGCATTAGGCTGTCAGAAGTTCAGAGGCATGGTTATAAGGACTCGTTAACTACTTCTTGTAAAAAAGTGACTTTAAAATGTTTTTATTACCATTAAACTAACGATTGTGTTTTACGGCCATAATATGTAGCTTTTTTCCTATCCATGTTCAAGAGTTTGGTCTTTCAATTTGAGAGCATGACCCATTGATTTCACTTCAAATATTGTAATGCTTTCCCTCAAAACCCTGTCCTCATGCTCAAATAGGCCTTGCTTGCATCAAACTGTATGCTTGCTCTCAGATTTCTCCTTTGCTCTTGGATATTTATTTTTAACTCCCCAATCAATAGAAAGCCAGGTGTAGCGTTGAATGATGAAATTATCCCGGCATCGTGGTATTCACTTTACTTCTCAGAGCGTCCCTGATGACGGTTCCTCTTAAACCTGGCCCTCCAAGGCTTTATTATGTACTTTCCTTGCCTTTTTTTTTTTTTTTTTTTACAATTTTTGAATAAAATAATAATAATAATAATAATAATAATAATAATATACCAGCACCTGTACTTTTTCTTTCACTATATAATAAAAATGCCGGCTGCTATTACTGGAACCAATTTCTTATTTAGCCATACGCTGACAAGGATGCCATGAATGGACCACGTCAACCCGCTTGTTGACACACTGCACACAGAGACTCATTAGCTTTCTAATGCTAGTTAAGACTGAGGTGGTAACGCTGCAGTCTGCCCTGGCTGCTTGATACAGCCATGGTCTGTCCACATTAAGCCATTTACCTCACTGCTATAATTTAGTCTTGTAGTTTCCCTCCACTCTTAAACTGAATATACTTCTACAATTCTCCACCATTTGGAGTTACTTTTTACATCTTGTTATGTCTTGTTCTCTTTGGTCCAGAAGCAGGTATCAGGCTAGGCAGCGCAGGATAACCTTCAAAGGGATGTTCCCATTCATTACATTGGACCTTACTTGTACACTGTGTGGTTTGGACACAATATATAGGCATTTTACCAATCGAGGCATTTTAAAGACTAGAAGGCGAAAAAGAAAATGCTTGTGCTCGAATGCACATTTATTTATTTATTACGTACATCGTTAGAGTTTTCAGAAAAGCAATAATGGGTTGTTATTGTTAAAAATGTTAGCCAAATGCTACATGTATTTTTTTGTCCCTTCATTAGTCTTTATGTATACAATGATACGAATACAATGATTACCAACGCAAAAAAATAGATACAAATCTTTAACAGATCAGAACAAATACCTTAAAGCCTGAAGCAAATGTTTTAACGTACACACAGAAAAGCTAGAGTGACCATGTCAGCCCGGTCTGACATGGTCACTCTAACCTCTAGTTGAGAAATGTAGCAGAGGAAGTAGTTTCACTTGAGACCAGGCTCTTTTTACAGCAGACTTATTAGTAACACCTGTGTTTCTCCTCCTACTAAGACTAATAATGATGGCTCCATTCTATATAAACGTGGCAAGACTAAGACCTTCAAACTGAAGCAAATAAATGGAATTCATAATTAATTTTATGATTTACACCTGTGCTTTTGACAGTGAAGACTGAATAAAAGAACCCTTCTGTGTCAAAGGCCCACCATGATTATTATCTCTGGTACTTATGACTGAATCTAAGCCCTGCTTGCACTGGTACAAAAGCATTTCAAAGGGCAGACCATTGTATAGCATGCTTGTGCTTAAGTCATTAATCAGGAAAGTCCTCACTTATACTGTCTAACGCTGTCAACTTCCTTTTCTCCATTATTATCCAGCCATTCATTCATTCACGCGCTGTGCTCTATAAAATCTCAACATTAAAATAAAACAAAGAAAGCCAGTCACACGGTTTCCAGCTCAGTTATTTCAGTTTCCTCTCACCTTGATGCCGACGTAGTCCACAGGTATGATGGGTCTCTCCAGAGAGGGCAGGCTGGCCTGATCCAAAGGCTCTCCCACCATCACTTTGGTTGCCACATTGATAAAGTCCACACCGATTGTTTTTGATACAAAAGGGAAGGAGCGCGATGCTCGCAGATTACACTCTATCACCTAAATGGGTACACAGCACAGTCATTTCAAAAAAGCAAAAAGTCTATTTTGGCAGAGTAATAAAGCCATTGAGGCTAATCAAAAAATAAACATATCAGTGCAGATATGTAAATTACCCATGCACCAACATACTGTACGTGCACATTTCCTGTATGTGTGCTGTAGTTGGAACATCAAAACTGAAAGCAATAGCATTGATCATAAAAATCCATCCAACTTTGCAAATAATTCTGAACACAAAGGGATTTCAATTTGCGAGTGAATTGCATTTGCTGCAACCAGGTGTCAAAATGCTGATCTATCATTTAGTCATAGCCTGAGAAATATTACCTACCATGACATCATTGCCTTTAACCAGAAATTGAGTGTTAAAGGGCCCCGAAATTTCAAATGCTTGCGCAATTTTCCGTGTGGCAATCTTGACCTAAGAGTGATGAAAAATGAAAACACAGATACAATATTTATAAGTATGGCTTTAACAGTTTCATCCCATAATATCTATATACACAAACGCAGAGCAATTTTTTTTGCATTATATACATTGTGGTTTAAACACAAACAGCATATGGGTGAAAATAAATAAATAAAGTGAGTGTATTATTGGTATGGTTTGAGTGTGAATGCTGAAGATGACTTAACTGACCTTTTCTATTGCCCCCTGGCTAATAGACTGGGTTGGTAACATTAGGGTGGCATCTCCTGAGTGTACCCCAGCATCTTCAACATGCTCCGTTATGGCATGGACCAGAACCTGGACATAGACAGTGATTATGTAACACTTAAAGCATTTGCATGCAGATCATAGCTCTAATAAGCGTCGGAAATCCCTACTCAAGGCAACCTAACTTTTACAGCCTCCGTTTCCTGATGAGAATTTTTCACACTTGGAGCCAGATGTGCTTGATGTGTTTATACCTAGAGTATGTCACGGTGCAAAATAGTATACTAAAATGCAGTCTCACTGTCACCACATCGTGATCCAGTTCAAAAACTGAGTGCTGAGCATTTGGAGGAAATAAATAAATTCAGTCATGGCAGAAAAAACAATCTGCTCAGAACAAAAGGTCTGTATTTTTTGACGCAGGACTATGTAAGAAACAATGTATGCGGCTACGCGTGTCAAAAGAATAACTTCCAACATTTCACCCACAGGAAAGGAGATTAATATCACCAAGCAACTCTGCGCGTGTCTGTTAATGAGCTGCCGTGTCATTAGCTCATTTAAACTGCTGCTAACCACAGCATTCATTAGCACTCTTCAGATTGAGCCTGTAATTAATACGTATTATCTCCACACACACACACACACACACACACACACACACACACACACACACACACACACACACACACACACACACACACACACACACACACACACACACACACACACACACACACACACACACACACACACACAAATAATGAGGCCTTTTTGGTATTCAATGAATGGACAGCTTGTTAATGTGATACTGAAGATAAAGAAGGGGCTGTATCCAGCAAAAGTGGAGAGAAAATCTACCATACAAGTGGATTGCCCACGTTCCAAATAACACCCTTGAAATGACTCCCACAGCCTAGACAATAGAAAAACAAACGGGCTGAAAGTAACCTACAATGCTAACAATTATAGTTACATTCGTTTTCAAATCCATCTTACTGTTAAGGGACTGATCATGTAAAATGTTAATGTACAGGAATCAGTCTTTGAGGTCCCATGTGTCTGAGGAGTCAAGTTAAAATCTAATTTTGCAATTTATTTTCCTGTATCCTCCCTACATGTCTATACATGAATTTATTTTGCTGATTATCCCCAGAAAAAGAGAAACAGAATGTGTACTTAAAGAGACACATGTGCCTCTTTATACTGAGCAACCAGTGGATTTACATTGAACACTCATAATAGTATGTGTGAAAGAAGTATATGCAGATTGATTTGAAGACCCCTCCAGACATGAGACGTTAGAACATAGTGGGCTTTAAATAAAGCTCAATATGATTTTCCTACAAAAAACTATTACTGTGTTAAAAATGCATAGACTCCTACTCCACATTGAAAAATCGAGAATCTATTAATATGCAAATAATATTCATTTCAAAAGTTTAACTGCTGGCTACAAGATATCTGCTACTTTACTAAAAAGGGCATACTCAGTGTTTGTGACCTGGAGATTTCACGTTTAGACATCACACTTGTCTTAGATGTGTACTGGACCATGATTGGCTGCCGTTCAAGTTGTGATGTCACAAAATAATGCTCGTACATTCACGTTTTAACTGAGATTTAAGTTGAGCGGAAAAATGTTCCCCATCAACAGATGAATATAAATAGAACCTTCTAGTGTCAAACTCTGCACATACTATACTGTATGATATGACATACTATACATAATACTTTCTGAATTGTATGATCGTTCCCCTGTTCTACTATAGAGTGCTATTTTGAAATGCTCTAATAATTCTGTGGAATAAATTAAGTTGACAACATGGTAGTATGTACAGTGCTTTTGTAATAGAGCAATACAGAGCAGAAGCATATATTCAAAATAAAGCCAAAGAAAATTACAAATCTGTGTTGTATTTCAATCAGATATGAAAACAGTTTGTTGAACAAGAATCATTTCAATATACCCTAAACTGATATAATCTAAAAAAATAAATAAATAAATAAATAAAAAAAGATTAGTATTATCACTTTCCTGCATTTTGGCTTTAATGTATTCCATTCTCTGCTGTAAGGTCTTTTCACCGAAGATGAATGAGATTATACCACTTTATTCATCTACTGGGCTCAATGTCTGTCTTACCTCTCTGTTTAAACTGAAAAGAAATGGACTGAAAAATGCCAGGCTACAGAGATAAATAGCAATGATACTATTATAAATGAAAACATGGTCAAACAGGGTGTCAATATGAATAAACGCAGACTACAGATTATTGTTTTCCAGGCTGTTACACAGTACAACATTATGTCAGGAGAGTATACATCTTCTACATAATGTATACTCTCCTAACAAGTCACATTCTAAATAAAACTAAACTCCCTTTCTTAAATTATCTTCTGCTGCTTTGAATAAATATTGCAGGCAGAAAATACTACAACTGGCACATGTGGTAAATTGAACCTGCATTGGCAAGGCTTCTTCACATACACAGGATGGCAACACTGACATTAAGGAGAGTAACCCAACAGGTCAGTAATATCTCACCCTGCCATCTTTGCCTACAGCATCCACCTCCACCTCCCTGGCACCGCAGATGAACTTGGTGATGACCACTGGATGCTCCTGGAGGAAAGACAGCAGGATAGTTATTCTCTCAATGAATAAAAGGGAAACAATCCACTCTTAACAAGGGTACGCCTTTTGTGTGTGTTGCAGTTAGTGAGATTTTACTTTAAAAGTGTACTTGCAGTCTTAGCTTCATTTTAATTTGAGTGTGTTCACATGATTACAGAAAAATATTTTCTGCTCAGCTAAAGCAACCAATTAGTTTTTTTTTTTTTTAGAATTGAATTGTTTAACGTTCTTAGCTAGTCAAGTTTGTTTCCTGACCGCAATCACACGCCGCCGGTGATTTACTTGCTTGGACTGTAAGCAAAAAAAGATGGCTGCAGTACAGGCCTGGCAAAGTAACACCAGGGCAATGACTGCTGGTGTTAATGGGTCATAGACTTCAAACTACAAAACTTAATTTACTGCAAAAGATTTGACACCAAATATTAATTATGATATGAAGTTTAAGATTGTCAAATATAATTTCCTAAAATTAGGACTTTGTATTAAAACTTCTACAATTCCTACATTGCTCAGCTGACTTGGACATTAGCACCCTTAAATAAAAAGCTGGTCATCAATTTAACAAGATGGTAATTAATGTGCAAAGAAATGTGTCACTATTCAAATACCTTGAAGACTTCACTGTGTGCATATGTTGTAATAGTTGTGTGACACATTCATATTTCATTATTACTGTTAAAACCTGTGAAACCACTATCAAAAAGGGACAGTTCACCACAAAATTAAAAATACATATTTTACCCATTGTGCCATTTATAAAGCTAGATTGTTTGGCATGAGTTGCCTAGTTTTGAAAAGATCAGCCGTAGCGATGCCAGCCTTCTCTCAAATATAACGGGACTATTATTTTGACGTTAACTGTCCCTTTAACAGGCTTGTGTTGGTGCTCTGAAGGTGTGATATGGGCAGGTGTGGGCATGCCTCTAGCCCCAGGCAGAGCCCCCTCTGGGTTCCCCAAAGCCACCTGGGGGATCAGGGAAGTAGAGACGCACACACTATACTAGCCAACAGCCACGACAGCTGGTAGCATCAGTTAATTGAAAGCTGAGAGAGAATCCAACACGAGAAAGAGAGTCTGAGAGTACGTGTTTGTTTGTGTGTGTGTGCATGTGAGAGTGAGAGCTAGAGAGCAATCACTTCTCCTAACAGCTAACGTAATACAAGTCAAGACGCCAAAAGGTCTCTCACATGTGCAGGCATGCTCACGCAGAGTTAACACTGCCCTCACCTGAGACACCTGAGTGGCTTCCTCCAAGAAGCGTTTCATCTCCTCTTCTCCATACACAACATTCATTGCAGAGCCACTGGTGAGATGCAAGCAGGAGAGAGAGAGAGTGAACAGAAGAGTGAGGGAGAGAAAACAATAGGCCACAGGAGAGGAAGAGAAGGAAGCAAACAGGAGAACATACAAGCTTCAAATGATCGTTCAAAACACTCATTATTTCTCCGTTGCATCACTATTACCATCGGGAACAAGGTCTAGAAACAGTCAAATTAAGGAACGAGAGAGAGAAAGAGAGAGTGAGAGAGGAACAGCTATTTAGGTCGAAAAGCACTCCAGGCTCTTGAAAACGAGTTCAGAACTTCGTCATTAAAAAACAATAGATTCAGGCTAGTTTTGTTGTGGTGGTTGTTGTTGTTTTTGATTTTAGACTGCTAGCTGGGCTTTCCTCCTGTTTGAAAAGGATGGGGATAGAAACAGGACAGAGAGAGGCCACAGGCTTGGGTCAGATCTGTATTTCTTAACAGTCTGTTGCTCAGGGGCAGACAAATGTCCAACCCCCAAAATTAATACTGATTGAAGAATCATTTGCATTCATATTCCTGCATATCCTTGACTCAGATGCCACCTAGTTTTTATATGACTGTTCTCTGCATTTTCAAATCAATCATTAGATATTCATGCTATTCTGCATGTGCTATTATAAAGAGTAAAATAAAGTTTTTATGTTGGTCCAGTGCTGATCCTTGACAAAAATGAGTCAGCACTATGGAAAGCCTTGGATGAGAATATTATTATTATACAGAAATCCATTTTAACGCCATCTGTCCAGTTTATACGATTTCAACAGTAGTAGCGAAAGTGCTCGTGGTGTTGATGATTGTAGTGATGGTGTTAGTTGGAACAGAACATAACTGTTAATCTTGTTTGCCTCAAAAAGGTCACATTTATGTTTTCTGGCCAAGGGACAATGACAAGTAATGACTTTTGGAAATCACTTGAGTTTAGAACAAAAATTACATTCTTACGTTCAATTAGACTGAGCAGGTTCATCTCTGTGGTCAGCAAAGAGAGGGAAACATTTAATAAAGGAACTGCAAATCAAAAACTGGATCTAAAAGAAGACTGAGTAGGAATGGGAGTCATTTTTGGTTTATGCTTGCATTACTAATGGTACGGCCAATGGTCAAAATGTTGTAAAATGAAAAGCAATGGAGTACATGTTTTAGAGTAATTTTTTGCCCAATGGCCAACAGTTACGATCAGTCTAAAGCAATGAGTTAACAAAGCATTCACTGCTTTCATGCTTGGGTTTATTACTACGTCAGATTGGAACATTTCTCACCCAGAAAGGCTTGCTTTCACACATTCTGCATTTTAATTTCCCTTAGCACTTCTAAACAGTGAAGAAATTAGACACTCTAAAAATGTTTACGCTATGGATAGACATTTTGGAAACCCTTTTACTTATAAAGAAGTCACTTAGATAAAATGTCAAAACTAGAAAATAGTTTGAAAACTGTCTGCTTGCTTGTGCATACATTCTACAGCCATATCTAGCGGTGTCGGCAGTTCACAGCAAAAAATACTTTCTATGATATACAAATAAATTTAGCGAACCAAAAGGCATGATGGATTGAAGTATGCAAATAAGATATAGATCATAAGGTATGGCAGAAATATATTTTAGTAATAATTACTAATACTTCAAACTTTGTGAGTTTTGGTGTGTGCATTTTACAGTTGTAAAAAAGATGACTCATGAATCTGACAAGGAGTGTTTGATGTGGAAATGTGCGAGTTTGTGCACATGTACTGCGGCTGAGAAGAACATTCAAAAACCATTAACAAGTATGTCAAGTGGGAAGAGTGAAAACGCTTTGGGGATGGGAGAGGATCAGAGGGAGTTCACCTTACGCTGATGCTGAGAGGAGAGGCTTTCTAAACAACAGTATCCAACAGAGGTCAATATACAGTAGGTGGTAGATCTTTAAATTGCAAATGATAACTAATGTGTTACTAATAAACTATATTACCACTGGTATTATTCTTGCTACATTGAGATCAAGTGGGAGACTTAAATACTTGGGGCTATCATTTTGCTGAATTAAATAACTTTGAAATTTGGTTTAATGTGACCTAGTGCATGACACTCCGTGTTTATCAAGCACAGACCGAATCAGTTTCAAAACAACTTTACGGCTTGCATGTAACACAATATAAAGTCCAAAAGTCCCTTAAAACACAAGTTTCTGCTCAGTGCCAAAGCCCTCCTGAATACAGGGTCTCATCACGACATCTGCTGGACAACAGTGTCACTACAAGATGGAATAGGCTGTAATTGTAGTAAAGTTCATTAATCATCATAACTAAAATTGTATTTTACTCAGTTAGCAATAAGTCTGTATTAGCCATTAGGAGAGTCAATTGATTTTTTTCTTACATAACTCAGCCAACCAGGCATACACGGTTTTCTTCCCTGCATTTCTTAATGCATAGTGGTTAGAAATTGAACACAAGAAAACAAATTCAAATTATTTGACCTTGCATTTCATACCAAATTTTAATCGAAAGCTAAAATGTGCTTGTTATTGATTATGGTTTCAGCCACTTCAATCCCGATTAAGAGCCTACTGATGGATGTATGATAGACGAATCTACTGCAAATTCAAAGTATGTTTGACTGACGTGTCTTTAAAGCTACCTGAGAACATAGGAGGGGCGCAGCAGACAGGGATAGCCCACCTGGTTGGCAAAGTTAATGGCATCTTCCTGTGAAGGGAGAGAAAAGCACAGCAGATGTTGGAAGCCATATTTATCATTTGGCTTTACTAAAATAAAAATATGTCATGACATCGATTCCTCCAGTATGGTCTTCCACAGTTTGGAGGCACTTAACACATGTTACGTTCTGATGTGGCATCAAGCTTAAGATTAAGTTTTAAACACAGATTTTGCAGTTATCAATTTAAATATACAAGGAAAAGCAGGGCAGATATAGAAGAATTTCCAACTGTTGAAAGAAATGGGGAAGGTTTGAAATCTAAACACATTTGATTGAAGGTACAAATAATAAACAAAAGGAGAAATAACATTCAAAACAAAGTAATAGTAAACCACCTGTAGTTCGACGAAAAAAAATAATACTTGAAAAAACTAAAAACATTTAGTAAAATAGGCTAGAAACAAATAGACACCAATTTGGTTGATCTATGGCCTGGAAAGCTCCATCACCAGTCTTTAACCTGAGCTTTGTTTTTCAATCTTTATGTAAATGGATATTTATCATCAAGGAATTCATATTTTAGAACATTGTATGATTAGAGCCACTTGACTCAAAACAAAGAATCACTATCAAATCAAGGGTTTGTGTTTGCGCTTGTCCTTATAACAAACCCTCTCGTACAGCAAGTCCCATTTAAATTACACACACAGTTCAAAGGCTTCAAGAATGAAAAGGTGTACTCCCGCGTCAGCCAAGAACCGGACTAATCAAAAGAGTAAAGGAGAGAGAATAAGTGCTCCAATAACAGCCAGAAAGTGGGGCTTCAAGTCAACTCCCTTTAGATTTTCTTTTCTTCCATTCAGTTCACATAAGGAAGGAGAGAAGAAAGAGTACGAGTCGTGGAAGGAGTCTCGCAGTGAGAGACCTTCTTCTCCTTCTCATCATCATTATTATTATCATCATCATCATCATCATCATCATCATCATCGCTCTTTCTCTCTTATCCATCTCTCGCAGGTCTAGCCTGTTTCTTGCTATCATTATCCACTGTTCACTCGCCAGGTGGGATACCATTAACAAACACCAAATAGCCTCCCAGAGAACCATCTCCCCACGGCTCTACTGGAGTTATTTCAGCACAATAAAAAACAAACCGTTTCTTCAAGCTCGGCAGGGAAATAGAATATGTAGGTAGACTCTGGAGAGACACAGAACTTTATCTGTTTGTAACGGATAATCGCTCCTCAGTGGTAACTGAATACAACGGTAATTGAAGAGACATATTTCAGCTCTGACGGCTGACACAATTCAGTGCTCCGCGTGTTCCACAGAGGGGCCCGCCAGTTGCTTCATTCTGATGCAGCCGACAGCTGGTTGAGAGGGCCGAACACAAGAAAAATGCTTAACAAGACAGTAAGTTGGGGGCACAACGCCCTTATGCAGAAGAAAGTTTGTCTGTAGGGAAAGGTGTGATGTTGTAGGGCTGTAGCTAAAGATAATATGTGTGTTTGGCGTGGATGTGAGGTGGTTACATACATGATTCAAAATATAATAAACCAGAAAAACAACTTTTCCGCCCCAGAAACAGTCTGTGTTGGAAGCACCAGATTTATTTGATAAACCCCAACTTTAACACGTTAATGATATGATAGCTTCAGGAGATGGTTTAGAACGATTGTGTTCTTGCTGGTTCAATATACTGTTCATACTTAAATTTGACTGGAACTATAAGAGTAGAAATTCGGCATAAAATGTGACAAAAACCTTTAATACGTTTCTCTGTAAAATGCAAATATTATTTGAATTATCGAAATTTGAAAATAAAGAATTACCTACATGGGTCTGCAAAAACACGAGCGCTCAAAGTAACTGAACTGAGCTCACTGGAGTATTATCTAGAGCAAGAGTAATACTACGACACATTGAGGCTACAAAAACTGCTCGTGGGTGCTCAGGTCCCATTCCACAATACTCACATCCCTTGTATAGGAACAATTTCTTCTTCCTCAGCATATGATCACAACGCATATCACAATATAGCATGCTATAATATATAATCAATGCCCCTACTACTATCCATTATTTAGATATGTCTCACCAGGGAGCTGAGGGCCCTCCATGGGGCTTGGTTCACCCCGAGGTCATCCAGTATACTTGAGAAGACGGAGCGTTCCTCAGCTCGGTCGATCTGCAGGGGGCTCGTCCCCAGAATCTTCACCCCACTGAGATGCAATGGGACAGCAAGGTTGTTTGGGATCTGGCCTCCGACCGACACAATGCTGCCAGAGCAACCCTGGAGAGGAGAGGACGGAAAAAGAAAAATGTGAGAGATAAAAAGAGGATAAAACAGCAAGTAGAATAAAAGAATAAGTGGAGGAAGGAGAAAAGGACAAGAGAAGCGAAGATTCTGTCAAGTCTTGGAGCTCCACAGGCCGATCAGCCAAGATTTACTGTGTAAAACCTGCAGCCGTGTCCAATTATTCTGGCCACTGATCACACAATATGAGACAAACAAAACCTGTTGATCTTGGTCATTCTATGAGTTTAGTCATCACTAGGGACAGTGTGTGTGAAGGAGTATGTGTGCTCCTTTAATAACAGCATGAAGCCCCTTTTCCCATCTAGCTGATCCAGGGGATGCTGTTTCCATGGCAATGCCAGGTTGTATCTCTTCATTATTCATGGGCCTGCTCTCCTGCTCCTGTCCAGGGTTTATCTCCATGTTCTAATGCCGTATTTATCACACGCATACATACACAGAAAGCAAGAAGGGACTGTAGCTGTGAGAGATGGATTGATGGTAATGCTATCCCCCTGAACAAACAAACACTTAATCACACACTGACCCTATCGTGACTTTAAGTGGATTACAATTCCTCTGCAAGGGAAAGTCACTGGGTATAAGTACGCAAATACACAACACAACATAAACAAATGGATTTCAACAAACCTATATAGAAAATATCAGGGGAAATAGCAGCTATTCATGCCCTTGAGCAGCTTTGGTCGATGCATACTAAAGAGTAGCTTTGGGCAAAAAGATGGGAATTCCATATCAAGAATCTTGTAGTTAAATATGCAGGAGGCTTTGCCACAGTTTTTGTTAAAATAAACCTCAAAACAACCCAAAAGCCTCAGTGATTTGAAATGGCCACCTAAGAATATATTTATCCATAAAGCTATTCAGAAAGCAAAATCATGTGTACTGAGAGAGTTACAGAGAGGTCAGCAAACCTTGAAAACCCATAAAAAAAACCCTGAAACTACATACACCGTAGCTCTTTAATCTCAGGTGAGCAGATATAACTGCATAATAAGTGTCCCAATTAGGACTCATTCAGAGTTTTCCCAGTTTGTTAGAAAGTGAGAGGGGTTTTATTTGGCTACTTTTAATGGCCAAGAACATCCTGGTGGATAAGGTGGAAAAAGCTGCATGCATAAACCAGTTTCTGAGTTTCCATACACGTTTATATATAAAGATGAATCAACATAAAGGTTTTTTTTATTTTTTTTTTTTTTTATTATTTTCCAAGCACTGTGGATGTTTGCTCTGGGGAAACTCCATGATCACAGTCTGTTTTCTACATTAAGTAAATAATTACTCTTAAGCAGTATTTCAAAACAAGTCATAAAGCTGTACATGCATGCATGCTGTGAGTCTTAGACCCATACATTTATTCGACGGAGATAATTATCAAATATTGATTTAAATGTGACTAGTGTTTCCTACGTATGAATACATTGACGTGATCGATTTTGTTTATTATACATGCATTCTGTAATTGATCATTACTACTCTGCCTAGGGGAGTTCTTACATGATTGCAATGCAGTATTTCAACCAGATTCCACTCAATACACATGAATATATAAGTAGTTATTAGCACTGATATAACCTTTTGATAGATTGGAGACATGTCCAGAGTACACTGCATCTCTCCTAATGCATGCTGGGATAGGCCCAGCAACCCAGAACAGGGTAATGTAAGTGGGTGTAGATCATTGAACATTGATAAAATCAGTGGTACATCAATGGTAGTTGGAGTGTTCGGGGTTTTAAGTGGAGAGTTGAAGAATTATATCACCTACCAATACAACATTATATTCCATGATAAAAAATGAAGAGGCATATTAGTAATTTGTATATTTTGATTGAATTTTGTCAAGTTAGAAATGGCAAGTTTGCATGTGTTTCCTAACCTCCTGTTGGGTGATGTCAAGGATGCGTTCCAGGGTTAACTCCTCAAAGTAAAGGCGGTCACATTCGTCAAAGTCGGTGCTGACCGTCTCAGGGTTGTGGTTTACCACCACCGTCTTCTTACCCATCTGTCTCAAAGCTCTGATGCTCGACACAGCACACCAGTCGAACTCAACACTGCTCCCTGTTGGATCAAACAGTTGACGAATTTCACAAATGTTCGCCATAAACAGCAGTTCAAAGTCAGCATGACAAATAAACTGCATATTAATATAATCAGCAAAACCTGTATTTGAACGGCATGAAAGCTTGTTGTTGAGCTCACCAATGTGATAGGGACCACAACCAAGAACCATAATGCCCTGGTCTTTAAATTCCAGATCATTCTCCTGTTGGATTGGATAACAAAAACATTGTTAAAAATGTACTCTTGTGGACATCAATAATTCTGTAGCAAAGCAAAAACACCTATTTCAAGTACTTTTACTAGTAATTTTCATAACAAATTTAAATGTTGAAATTGTTGTTCTGCTAATTGTATTTTCAATTAGACACATTTGCATTGTCTAAATAATGTACATCATAATGGTACTTTGCTAACAGAATAAATAATAGAGCCCATACCTGACCATGATAGGTACAATACAGGTAGTTGGTCATGGATGGATACTCTGCTGCCAAGGTGTCAATCTGAGGAGATAAAAGGTTAAAATGGGTTGGATGTAGAAAAAAAGAAGCTAATCACACCCCTACAATGATAAATATTACTATCACATACAAACTCAACATAGAAAGACCCCAATCAACCAAGACCCAGGAACTTCATGCTGTTGGGCCACAATGTTTGGTACATATAGCCACTAATTATTCTGTATATTCAGTTTGGTAAATGTTTAAATGCAGGACTGTTACTTGTGATGGATATAGCTGGATTCGTATTCACCAACAAATATTTAAAAAAAAAATATTTAAAGCAATAGTTTTGGTCAATTAATGAATTGTGGGTAAAAATAAGGAGACGAAATAATGCAAATATTATTTCAGTACTGATAGATTGTGTTCATATTTCCTCTGAGTTTTGCATTTTTTGACCCGTGAATCAGGAATTAGACATCAATACTGTATGAAGTGGAAAGACAGTCGATGATAGCTTTAACCTCTATGCCCCCTATATATTTTCATACTCCCCTCATTTACATTTGTGGCAAAGGGAAACCGGTCTGTGTACGTGTTTATGTATTGATCATGCAGGGTCCGTTATCTCTATCTGATGGCTGAAAAAATGCTAATTTGGTGTAATCGAGAGCTGTAGTGACTTTGTGTCAGTAGGGAAATCGGAAGGGTCTTTGTTTGCTTCTGGCCTCAGACGCCTAGGTACCGAAATAAATTCGGTGGAGTCTAAAGTCTAAAACTCAAATGACCGCCACAACAAAGTAACAGGGCAGAAGTGATTGAGCTGCTACAGTGTTTATTAATTTATGTGTGCATGCTGCAAGTATGAGAACTGAATTTAACATAATTGTATTTTCCATCTTATGCTATGTATTCTATTTCATCTTATTTTGTATGCTCATTATTTCTTCAACTTATTTTATCTAGAGTGTCTTATTATCCATCTTAATCATTAAATATGACATTCCATTCCTGTCTTTAGGTTCATTGTATGTCAATTTTTCTTTATGGTAAAGCACTTTCTGCTGCATTTCTTGTATGAAAGGTGCTATACAAATAAAGTTAATTACTATTATTAACATAATTATTGTCTGATCTACAGTGGAGGCTCTAAGAAGCAGCCCAGTGGTGCTCACCTGTTTGACCCAGGGTTTGATGTCTTGATTGAGCCTCAGCTCTCTGGCTTCCTTCTCACTGGAGCCCAGTATCTGACCGACCTGCCGGTCTGAGAAGCCGTCCTGCTTGGCCTTCAGCAGAAGCTCCTTGGGTACTGTGCAACTGTGGGAAAAGACAATAAATAATGGTAGTCATACATAAATCCTTCAGAACCCCATACTTTGCCCAAAGTTGAAAATGTATTAATTGGATTGTAAGTGATTTAGTGACTAGTCAGGTATTTCCATTGGGTTCAATCAGAGGATTTTTTAAAATAGCTTTTTTAAATTACTGAAGTTAACTAGTTTAGGGTTTTTTCCAAAAACGTCACACTCCTTTTGCACTGGAACAATAGCGCTCTTTGATATTTTGTGCCATAGACAAATCTCCCTTTATGGCATAAGAAACGTACAAGATTTACTTTGATACATTCTGGTACCACACTGTCACCTGCAAAGTAGAGGTTTCCAGAGTCTGTCAATCATCTCTCAAGCTTAAAAGTGTAATGCACGATACGCCTGACATGAATGTGGTAGTGGGGAAAGAAGCAGCAGTAGATGAAAAGACAGGCGAGTTTATTATTGAATATTTTCGGTCTGTGGCCCCGATCATATAGCCGTGTCTTTTCCAGTTCAGTGAACTAAGAGGGTCATGACTTGCTCACCTACCCAGCGATGTGAACAGCACCACCTTACAGCGATCAATAACAGTGACAAGCAAGGCACCGAGGGGCCAAAGCATCAGGTTGGCAAGGGCAGCCATTTAAAACCCACTTCAATCAATACAACTTTAATAACAGCTGTGAGGACAAACCGATAACTGGTGGAAGAAGTAAAGTTAGGTATCAAGTGGCATTTATGAACTGGACCAATTTATAAAAACAAGTCATGATTTTACTTAAATTCAAACCATTTTGGACTTGCTGCTGCCCATTTACTTTACTGGTTATACATACATACATACATACATAGTTTACAAAATAATCAGATAGGCACAGTATATAGAAAGATGAGCACAAGAGGACACGGAAAAAGAGTGGAGAATAAAAAAAAAGAAAGAAGTATTGGTATAATTACAGTATTTCTTTCATTCTAATGCATTATTCAATGTGTTTAATCTTCAATAAAAATTAAGCAGTTATCAATTTAAATTAATGTATGTGTTGTAGCTTATTGCAGAGAAAGATGAAACCAAACAGGCACGACAGACAAATCACAATCAGGAATATGCAACCTGTAGTGACGTCAGGATTTCTTCTGATAAAATGAGAAACATTTATCTAATTTTTTTTTTTTTTTTTTTTTTTTTTTTAAATCAGAGCTGCTCTTTTTTTTTTTGAGGAGTCAGAAGACACTTTAATTTCTCTCTATTTAACCTTTCCCTGATTACTAAACTTCCCTTATACTCTTTCAACAATTTACTGTAAATGGTGAGTCACATGTTGTATCACGTTTTCTTGAAAGCTAGCACACAAAACATCCAGAAGTCAGCTGAGTTTTGCTCAGAGTCAGAAAAGTGTTAAAAGTAAGCCACTTCACGGTGAGGACAGGACATGTGAGATGGTGGTGGAGTTACTGGGCTCAGCTGATTTGGCCATGATATAGTAAAAAAAACTAAAACAAGACGGTGTTTAAATACAACCGTTATGAGTTAGTGGAAGGTGGAAACTGTCTTCCTTTGCTTTCAGTTTGTATGCCAAGTTAAAATAAATCACATGAATGCCTGATGAAATTGATATTGATCTCATGTAACTCCCACTAAGAAAGCAATAAGCGTATTTCATATAATGTCAAAGAAAAAAAGGGATTCTTATTTCTTGTAAACCACAAATCGCTCTCCCTCCTCCTTATCTGAATTATGTATGATCTTGTAGCATAACAATATTGGAAATGTCAAAAGTGTTTTAACTCCCATTGCACATGGCCGGGCTGAGAAATGGCAAACCCAGGAAACAATGAAGGAGAGAGCAGCTGAGTTAGAACCACAGGAAGGAAAGACATTTGATCAGTGAGCTCGGTTGTCTTGTGTGCATATCCGCTCTAAAAGAGCAGTTTAAAGCAAGCGGGAAATCCTTTGCATGCCATAAACTTACGTACATTTGCCCTCACACACACACAAATAAAACATCAATACACACTTAGACGATGTGTGGTGTCCTTTGAATACACAGAGTGAAGAAAGGGACTGCAAACTTAAAAATGGTAAGAACCAATTTCTATATTTTCACACTTTTCATTTACTTAAATCTTTCCACATAATCATATATGAACCTTCAAAGTACTATAATGACACGTTTGTGTATTGAATGTTTGCTGTCCTTCAGAGTAAGTCCATACAATTTTAATTCATGTCACGCATAGGACTATATCCCCAATTACCTCTGTCATCATATGCTGATACAAATAAAAATCAGATTTTTGTGTTTATGTCTATATACGTTTGATCAAACGGTATTCTAAAGCAAAACGCCAATGCAGAATATGGACTGTGATTTTGTGATAACCAATATGCTTTGACTCATTTTTCAAGTAAAAACATCCTTTGGTTCCAGCTACGACAGGATCTGCAGCTTTTCCTTGTTTTGTTAAAATTGAACTTTGGGTTTTGGCCTTCAGGAACAGATGGGCTTTTTTTTTTTTTTTATTTACAATTTTCTTTATCATTTCATTCACTTAACATGTGATAATGGAATGAATATTTGCCAGATTAATAAATAATGACAATTGTTGCAGTGCCAATACAAAAATGTACTCTTTGAGACTTTAACCCATACAGACATTGTATGGCCATAACAATACTAGTGATACTACAGTCAACTTACCTAAAGGCTTGGTTTTAAACCTGATCTTTTCTGCTGACAAATCTTTTCATATTTGTAATAGAATTATCAATATTCATCACATATATGACAGGCCAAATCATTGGTTGTTTAAATTTAAGATATTCATTATCAGTGTGGAAATCTTATTTAAAATAACTGGTCTCTAATTAATTAATTCTAACTGCAGAGACATTCTAACAGCATGTGTGACTCTTGTACAAAGAAAAATATAATGCCTTCAACTTTAAAGGATGCTTCTCATCTTTATCAATAAATATCCTTCAGTCCCAACTACAATAGAAGATCCAACACTTATGCATACACACCATGACCATGGTGTGTGTGTGTGTGTGTGTGTGTGTGTGTGTGTGTGTGTGTGTGTGTGTGTGTGTGTGTGTGTGCGCTCAGCTCTACGCTCCATCAGTCTGGCAGCAGCCTATTGTTGTGTGTCCATCCCAGTGTCCCCCGCTTCAGAGGCAGTGGAGACTACAACAGCCTTCCATGTGTCAGAGTGTTGCGCTGGGCGCCCACCAGACATCCAGCCATTAATTATTAAACAGCAGAGTCAGAAGGAAGCAGCAGGTAACCTGTGGCTGAGCCAGAAAAACTCACAGCGGCTGTCCAGGTAAGAGCCCGAGGGCAAAAGTGAGCGAGAGGCAGTTGAGAAGGCAAACCACCAGAGAGGAAGAGGGCTGTGAAGAGACAGGGCTCCATCTCATTTAGAGGACCAACATTTTCCTATTGAAGAATATTTCATAACTTCTAGAGAGAACTGACAAATGGGCATAACTTACCAGCTGTACAAATATTCATGAAGTGGATTGTTGTGTGCCGTGTTAGTTAGTCAGGACACTGCTGTGACTTCTAATACTGTGCTGAAATATTTCCGTTTCATGTTTTTATGCAGATTTTCTTCTGAAGGTATAAAAATGATTAAGCTGAATTTATTAATTCAAAACAAAAAAATAAGAATATCATTAAGTTAATTAATCGTCTGGAGCAAAATGCCAATACTAACCTGCAAACTAACAAAGTCTAGGGCAGATATAATGGGACAGATATAATGGGACAGATAACCAGGTGACGAATGTATATGCTACAGTGACAGAGCGCTTGGGAACTACAATTTATTCCATAAAATTATAATCCATGAGTTTACCTGTGGTGCAATAGACTGCAACTTTATGGATGGATGGAAGTACTGTATTTTGGAGCAGATAGTTCCACTTGACTAGATATTTTCAACCATCAAGGAAAATGAGTCAGAGAGATACCATATAGTAAGTGCAACTTTTACTCTAGTTCTTGAGAATGGCACCGCACTATCTACACACTCTTATGCCGACATTCACATAAGGACACAGAGACTCACACACACACACACACACACACACACACACACACACACACACACACACACACACACACACACACACACACACACACACACACCAAATCATCATTAAATCTTGTGTGTATTTCCACAAAAGCCATTATTTTGAAGTCCCTCCTTCCATCTCCTACTCCCACAGTGGCTACTTATTTTGTTTTCCTCGATGTAAACTCCGCTGACAGATTTTATAAGACTTTTACAACTGCATCTACACATAGCAATAACCTTAAACAAAATATGTCTACATAAGAATAAGAAAGTTCCAGAATACTTTTAAAGCAGTACTTGACTCAATCGCACCTTTAAAAAAAAGTCACATCATCCCTTGGTTAACAACTACAGCAGAGAAATAAAGAGAAATGCAGACAACCAGAAAGAAAATGGTACAAGGACTGCCTTGTGGTTTTATACCAAACTATGAAAGAAGTAATGTCTACCCATCACCAATATGTAAAAGAAGCGAGCCAATGCCATTTCTCTAATATATCAAACTGTCATAACCAAAGAATTCTTTTCAAAATCCTTGAAATTTTAGACCCATTTCTAAAAGAACAAATTTCATCAAAAGTTCTAAAGAATACTATGTACTTGGGAGTCGATTTCTTTTATGAATACTTGATATTTTTGACAAATTCCAGTCATGTTTTAGTGCACGTCATAGCGCTGAATCTCTATTATCATCAGCGCTGTTTGCTCTCAGCGAAGAGGTTCGAACTACCGACACTCTGTCAGCTGTGGAGCACCTGATGAACTCATCATCATCATCATCATCCGTAAGATAACATCAGCTAGTGTTGAACTGCAGAACAGAGGGTCAGTAGTTTTCAATAATCTTCTAATATTGTGCATATATCACCAAGTACAATATGAGTTTATTAGGTGTTTGTGAGTGAAGGCTGCTGTGAACAGACTGTATTTATTAATTCATGGTTTATTCCCTAGGGACAGATACGGTAGACTGTACACAGACAAACTGAAAACGGCTATCCGATGCGAGTATCAGAGCTCACTGGAGCAGATGAGTAACCATGGTGACTGTCAGACTCTGCCTTCTCCAGTCACTTCATCTGGCAAATCGTCACCAGGTGAGGTATTAATAACATTTACACATATGGATTGTGTAAATTAGCAAAGTCTGGAAGTAAAGCCAGTGACGGCTCTCGTACGATAACCCCGTTAGCCTCATTAGCAGTACTGATCATAATGCCATACAAAAACATTGTGTTCACCTATCAAACTTCTTTTTTTTTAATGATATACCGGGTGGTGGATACTACTAATTGTCGCGATCATTTTGGAAGCAATCAGTCCGATTGTTGTAAACAGAAATACTGCGGTGACACTTGTGATGCACGATAGATACTCTTGCACTATTAGGACTGCGTTAATGGAAGAAGTAGGAGGGAACGAGTTCTTCCTCTCGGTAGTTGCCGTGATTCACCGTGAAGAACAACGTACGCAAGGATTTATAATTCAGAATATTTTTTGGCGTACGTGCATTTCCTCCTTCGAACGTACGCGAACATTTAGTGGGGATACTACGCACCGTTATATAAACAGCCTGATCACGAGAAGGTGGTCCATGGTTTTTATCTCGTTTAGATTATTGCAACTCCTTGAACGAAGGGAGCCAAAACACTATCTCCATCTACTGATCACCTTTGAAGCACTTCATGGTTCAGCCCCTCGCTACATTGCTGAGTTTCTGTTCCCATATGAGCCAGGTCGCAGCCTCAGATCCTCAGGCAGGGCTCTGCTGGCTAGTCTCGAGTACCGGCTCAAGACCAACGGTGACTGCACCCCTCGGCTCTAGAACTCCCTGCCTGAAGGTCTGAGACTAGCAGAATCAGTGGCATATCTTTTTAAAAGCCTTTATTCTGAACTTTTTTGCACACCGTTTAATTTGCAAAATGTCTTACTTGTATATTTGCCTAATTTAAATTTGCCTTACAGAAAAACAAAACGCTACCTGTTGAAGCTTGCCAGGTATTGCTCCAGCTTCGTTATCCTGTTGAGTTTGTGGATGAACCACTTGTCTATGGATGTCAGCTGGTGGATCTGATCAACACTCATACCACTGTGAAGGGCCTGAAAGGAGGAGACATGAAACGGACTCAGCATACATTTATCATTCATCAAGTTCATCATTAATGCCCTTTATGGGAACATTCAAAGACATCCAACAGGTTTCACAAAATTTCAACAGATTCTTTAAGAAATTGCTCATGATTAAACTTCATGTAAAATATATTGTAGGAACAATTTATTACTTTGCCAATATTGGCCTTTTATGAAAAATCTGATAGCAAGCCAGTCTGTCTCATTAACCTGACAGAGGTTCTGCCCTGACAACAGTTTGTAAATCATTTTTACATTAGATGGCTGACCAGAGGAATCATTCCAGGTTGGTGTGGGAGGATTTCACTCAGCAGTAAAATACCTACCCTGCCCTGGAAAGAAGGAGCTTCTCATCAAGTTGCACATGATTACTACTGTGACTCACTGACTTTCAGAGTTTTAGTGTCTCATGTGATTTCAGAAGAAATTCAGATGCAAACTGATATAATGCAAGATATTCCTTCTAAATGCATAATGTAACAAATGTTCAAGAAACATGCTCATGTTTTGGTGTTTGAGTGTGATGCCTGAACAAAAATTCCAGCAACATCAGATAATTATATTTTATTCAAGTATCTTCTACTTATGCCTGAATAACTGATTAGGGGGGTAGGTGTGTCTTGGCTGTTTTCACATTTTTTATGGCTTCCCTGCTAGTCTGGATCTTAGACATCTAGGTTTCAAAATCAAACTGTTGGGCAACAGAGATTAGCTGAGTGTAAAAGTGGCTGTGATGACCACCTTATGGCGTTACAGCAGGTGTTTGATTGCTTAGAGATAAGATGTGGAGCAATAATCTATAATGCCGTCCCCATCTTCAATGATCTCACTCCATATTCAAGGGGACAAATATATCGCCACTGTCGGAACACCAAGTTCACACCGGTGGAAGTTCCGACACCAAGACGACCTCATTCTGCTCCTCTTTCAGCTGATGATAAAAGCATGTTGAAGTGCTGGACCTGTAAATGTTTTTGACCTTGCAATACTTCATCCAATGTTTGAATGCCTTTATCTGATTCTATGAGGTAACAGAAAGGCTAACAGCACTGTATTGGGCAAGCACAAAACCAGTTTTAGCAAAAACTTCTTTCAGATTATTTGATATCATCCTCCCCCACATGTTTGAAAAACCTACTATTTTAGTTCGATAATCAAACACTATACTGTGCTGTATGGGTTTTCCAATTATTATAACTCCTGTGAAACTATTTAACTAAATAAAAAAAGATAATTTTCCACATAATTAGGCATTCACATCTAGCATGCAGGAAGGCCAAGGACACATCTTGTTCTGCATTTCATGTTTTTTTCATGATCATTTTTCAGTTAAAAATGAGATTTTAATGACAAAGCTGTAGTCAGTGTCATTCATTATTAACGTTATGAAAGACTAGTGTACCTTAGCGAGGGAAAAGATGCGGGTGATGGAGGGCACAGCCAGCTCCTGTTGCAGGTCCTGGGTGTCAGCCCAGGCTTTCTTGAGTGGCAGACGGGGCACAAAGCCATCCACTGATGGATGACACATCCTCAGGGCCTTCTGCACACTCTCCTCAAAGGTCCGGCCAACTGCCATCACCTGAATCCAGAAGAGGGACATGTATAACTGAATAATGTGGGTGTGTGAGCATAGCGAATAGGCAAGTGGATGAGTGAGTTAGACAACGAGCGAATGAGTGTTTATCCGTGGATCCTCCCCCACCTCTCCGACACTCTTCATGGCACTGCCTATTTCGTGGGACATGCCCTGAAAGCGGTCCAGGTCCCAGCGGGGGATCTTGGTGACGATGTAGTCTAGACTGGGTTCAAAGCAGGCTGTGGTCTTCTCTGATACAGCATTCTTGATCTCCGGTAGGGGGATACCCAAAGCCAGCTTAGCTGCAACAAAAGCCAAGGGATACCTGTGAGACATGGACCAAGGGGCAGGGAGACCAAATCAACGAGTGGTTTAAGTTTCAGCACCAAATAAGCAACTTTAGCATGATCAGTAATGATCTTCATCAAAACTGATGTTATGTCGACTCCTATAGGCTGTCCTACTGAAAAGATCCAAGATATACGTTTTGATATTGTCCAACATGTGTGCACCTTCTGTTTGTATAAATGTATTCTCTTACCCAGTGGCTTTGGAAGCCAGAGCGGAGCTTCTGGAGAGCCGAGCGTTAACCTCAATGATGCAGTACTCCAGGGACAACGGGTTTAGGGCATACTGGATGTTGCATTCACCTATAATGCCAAGGTGACGAACCACTTTGATAGCCGTCTCCCGGAGCATGTGATACTCTTCGTTGGACAATGTCTGGCTAGGTGCCACTACTATGGAGTCACCTGAGGAAGAAGGATTTAAAGGTTTTAAACCGTGTTAACAGTCTCTGAACTTGGGGTTTGGTTAATGAGCTTAAACATCACAAAACAAAAGCCCGTTTCTCACATGAATTTGGATTTAAAACTAGAAAACAGCAATTATCCCATGTAAAGCGGTTTTCTTTTCTTCATAACCTTTAAGAATATACTGTATATAATTGTATTTACCATGACATCTGAATTTTCTCTACTGTTAATGTACAGTTCTTGTAATTAGCAAGACATATCTGTCCAACAGCCTGTACAATTTGTTTTGGAAAGTTATCATCTATTGTTACACATATTGTTACAGCTCTGGGGCTAGAGATCATTGCATTTGAGATGAAAAGCACACTTGTCTGTTCATCCTTTGGAATTTGTAAAGACCACTCTAACCATCTTTAATCTTAGTTTCACTTCAAGTGTCTGTACAAGTTCTATATGTTGGCTGCAGGGACTGAATTGAATCCACAGGCTAAAGTGTTCCACTCAAGTATCAACGCTCAATGCCTTTGTTGATCTACAGAAACAAGAAATAAAAAGTATAACAGCTGTCTAAAACATCTATGTCATCTTGCCAGGTATAAAGTAAACTTGGTGAACAAGAACAACGGACTTGCACGGAGAAGAGCAAAAAGAAAACCCGCTCACCCTGAAGCAGCCTCCCCAGAGAGAGAACGTATGGGTTTTTGAGGACGATAGACAAAAAGCAAACAACTGAATCCAACACCGCAGAGCAAAGGTGAGAAGACAATATTGCAAAAAAATAACACAAAACAGAGCATGACAGCCTGAAGACAATTACATCAGCATGTAGCACTGTGTTTTAGCTTTAGTACCTGTGTGAATGCCCAGCGGGTCGAAATTCTCCATGTTGCAGACGGTGACGCAGTTATCAGCCACGTCTCTCACCACCTCATATTCCACCTCCTTCCAGCCCAGCAGAGACCTCTCCACCAGGATCTGTCTGCTCATAGCCAGAGCCTACAGGACAAAAGGCACAGAATATTATCGTTATTACACAGCTGTTAAGACACAATCAGAAACCGTTTATTGCCAAGTATCTTACACATAAGGAATTTGGCTTGCCAATTGGTGCGTAGCAATAAGCATACACTATAATACGCTTACAATACTAAAAGACATAATTTAATAGAAAATGTGAAAATTTACAATAACATGATAAAAAACAAATAAAGAGTACGTTAAGACGGGTATGTCATTAAAGTGTCATGTGTGTATTTAAATAGAGTTGTGCAAGGGAGTGTAACAGGAAGTAATTGTCCTGGCGATGTAAGTGTCTGAGTCAGTTGGGGGGGCATCTCCACCGTCTTTAGAACGTTGAGCTCCAAGTTGTTTAGACCGCACCAGAGCACCAGATGGTCAATCTCCCACATGTAGGCGGACTCATCCTCACTAGAGATCAGTCCAATGAGGGTGGTGTCATCAGCAAACTTCAGGAGCTTGACGGACTGGTGACTGGACAGCCCGTTAACGTCTCTCTCCAGAATAGAGAGTCATCATTGTGATGGGGGATATGGAGGACTCTGGGGTGGATGGTTATTTGGTTATTAGGCACAGGCCCCTGCTGAGCTGGGTCAAGGGGACCTGGTGGATGTGGTCATAGGGGATGGAGTCAGGACTGTCCCATTGTCTTTCACAGCGACAGTAAAACTCGTTCAGATAGTTTTCCAGTCGCAACTCATTCATGGAGTGGGGGGCTTTGGGTTTGGAGTTGATGATCTGTCTGATGCCTCTCCAGACAGAAGCAGAGTCACTTGCTGAGAGCTGGTGGTGCAGTTTCTCAGAGTTTAGGTGTGAACCAGGGTTTGTAACTCACCCTGGTGCATGATGGTACACAGCTGTCTTCACAGAAGCTGATGTATGACGTCACAGCTGATGTTTATGGAACATGAAGACCCTCACAATATAATTAATTACAATAGATTTGCAATTTAAATACTACAATTAGAAAATGTACAATCAGTGGTGGTAATTTGGAACACTTGCTTACTATCTAATACTTATTACCAAGGCGTAATGCTTAATTGTAAAACTGCAATGAAAATTATATGGGATGTATAAACTGTTATTGGTTTGACACATAAAATAACACTATTCAGTAGAAATAATTAAGAATTAGATGAGTTGATGTACACCCACTATTTTCTCTAATAGTTTAACATAAATACATTGCCCGATGGAGTTTTTGTACTGAATTTCCTTTCCAGTGGAGGATACCGTATATGGTATAACGCCTTCATAATCTTAATGTAAACCCAACTGGCCTTAAAGAAAGGGAACATTGTCGCATATGTTTGTATCCAGATGGCTATATACATATTTAACAATATAATGCAATTCAGTACACCCACACAATGAATTACAGTCTCAATAAGTGAACAAAATTCTCTCCCAGTCTCATAAAAATCTCTAAACCTCATAGTTATATACAGTACACTGTAGTATGTTTTTCCAGGATCCCTGTATTTGATTGCAGCAAACGTGTGTTATTCCTATCCACGTTGAGCAAATGCACTGAATTTGTTGAGACTATGAATAAAAACAAAATATGGTAACCTATTCCAAGGACATGTACCAACATTTTACACAAAGTACACATGCAATGGATAGAAATAAATATAATACTCTTTGATCATGGTGAGGACATAAGGTTAAAAGGAAAAAGTGTTTCTTTGGTTTTCACTTTGTAAAAGATTAAACAAGGACCTTGTGAACTATATCTTTGCTCTGTACTTGACACAAAACATTGGCAGAACATAGCTGGCAAAGAAACAGTTGCCATTGGAACATCCAAATTAAACAAAAGATAGATACTTTTAAATGCAAGTTAAGGAAAACAGCATCAAAACAAACAGTCTGGTACAGACTGTTCATTTTGCAGCTTGCAATCACAGATTATAACCAATTCATCTTTCTGACTATAGTGTATATAATAGTGCTGTGTACTGGACGAGCACAAAAGACTGTTACTAAGCAACAGCAAACTACTCACTTCTTGGCGGAACACCAAAAAAACATATCTAAACAATGTCAAAGCTTTTATCTTTGTGCAGGTTAATGCTGGAAACATGGGGAAAGGCATGAAACAAAAAAGTAATTAACAGTCTCAGTAAAATTATTCAATTGCTGATCATGATCAATCATGTGTAAAGAAAAGAAATAAAAGAACAAGAATTATAATTTTGCCCAGATGCCTCCACTTTCTCTACATTACACCATTTATTCTGACCTGGTTTGCAGTTTCCTCCAGCTTGTCTTTGTTGGCACACAGACCAGATCCTAGACCTCCAAGGGCGTAGGCCGACCGTAGCATCACCGGGTAACCAATCGTCTCTGCCGCTTTCAAGGCATCGGATACCTGAAAGATGCGCACATATTATTATACTGCATTTCCCCTGATAAACACTTAACCCTTGTGCATCGTGACGGTCATTTTTCGGCTTTTTTATTTAAATATTTTTATCCCGTTTGATGTTTTGATAATTTTTTAAAATCAAGTCTGAAGACTTTTCTGTTTGCCACTGCCTTTTATTAAATTATTTCTTACACTGCATGGTCATTTTTTTTCTTGTATTTTACATGTGTCTTATTCTATTTAGCTTGTTTTTATTTTCTATTCTCTTGGCATTTATTCATTTAAATGTCTATTTATAACTTGTTTCTTTTTGCGCCTTTCCTTTTGGCTTTGGATGTTTTATGTAAAGTGCTTTGAACTGGCTTGTTGCTGTATAAATGCTTTTTTAAATTTTCAAAGTTCAACCTCAGCTCCTATAATAAGTCTAAAATAAACTGTGTTGCCAAAATAAAGACAGGTCCTTAAGGACAAAAATGTCCCATTCTAAGACCCATTAAAAACACAATTTATAGACCACATCATTACAGCATAACATCATGCATTATATTTTATCAGGCTTTCTGGCTTCAAATTTGCAGTTTTTAACCAGTTTACACCTGATTGAGCCATTTTCTGATGTTTGCCCTATGAGGCATATCTGCTTTTTTATTGGTTTCCACTCGAGGGAGTGTTGCTAAATTATGGAGCACTGAAGCTTTTGATGTGTACCATCAAAATCGATGATGTTGCTACTTATTGACATTATCCAGACTGCGAATGTGATGTTTAAAACATTTAACTCTGTGAAAGTGGAAAATAATATAATACAGTATTTATAAAGCAGTTTTAGGACGGGAGGAGTGTGGAGCGCGCAGACAGGGGAAGGAGTCGGCATTTAGTGGACAGCAGAATACTCTGGCGACTGCTCCGTGAAAGGATCTGGAAAAAAAATACCGTTTGTGGATTAAAAGCAGGAGTCTGCGCTGGAACACGGCCCACCACCTAAACGGACTGTGGCGAGATAGTGCGGGTTCCGGAGAGTAAGGAGCAGCGGCGTCTCGCCACGCTTCCGCCTGTCATTGAACTTTGTTTGCTGGCTTTGGGGGATTTATTTGCTACTGGACTATTTTGGGGATATTAAGGGACTTTGGGACTGATGAGACCCAAGGTTTGAGTTGTACTTTGGGAGGGGCTAATAGTTTATTGTGCCGGAGCCCCGCGGATCCTTTTGTTGGTTACAGCGTATTGTATTTGGTTCAATAATAACATTTGGGTTTGCAACTGACTGTGTGGTTTCGTTAATTGATTTAATCTGCCATTTTGATTAAGGTTTCAAACATATAACGCAGTCCGGGACAGTGACTGCATGCACTTAGTATCAGAGCCGCCCGTTCCTTTAAATTTAGCGTGTGTACTTTTCCCCTTCGGTTTTATTAGGAGGGTGAATTGTTAAAGTTGGTTAAAACATTTAATTGCGAAGTCATTATTTGATGGTAGTTTTTGACGCAGATATATTTGTCCTCTAAGGACATCACTAACTTTTTTAAAAGGGATGAACAAAAGCTAAAAAGCACAGTTGCGTTAACACCCAATCAAATACAGAATACTAAACTGTATATGCAAAATGTATACAACATTTTTCTTACAAAATTAACTTATTTGTTATTGGTTCCTTACTGTCTCCACAGCTAAACTGGGTGCAATCTTCTCATTAATCTCCATCAGTTTGTCAGAAAAAAGCTGTCTGTCCTCTGTGGCCATGATGGACTCCACTGGGGTTCCTAGGACCTTCACCCCATACTTCTCCAGGACACCACACTGGAACAACTCAACTCCTGAACACAGCACAAGAATCAAAATATAAAAAATATGAACTCAACCAGAAACTCAAGTTAGGTGAAAGTGGGAAAGTCTTTGAGCATTGCCTATGCCATTTAGTGTATGTTTCCATCCTTAGGCTTGGTTGCACTAACAAGGATTAATTTATTCGAACATAAGTTCTAAACAGAGTTTAGCTAAACTACGTTTTAAAATGAGTAAATCCAAATTTAAAATTAAGCAGAGCGCTCTTGTAGAATTAAAAACAAAATCTTTGTTTTGTAAATACAAGATCAAACTAAAATTAAAGAGTTTAATTGATAAGGAGACTGCCTTTTGGTCCAATCTTCCTGTTCAGCTCCATGACAGTGTCCTTGCTGAATCTCTCTCAAAGTTTGGCGCAACATTTCTTTAAAGTTAAACCATGATTTAATCGGGGGAAAAAATGCATCCTTGTCAGTGCGCCCCAGCCTAAGAGCCCTTCAGTAATATGAGTTTCACCTATCTTTGGTGCAAGTTATTTCCTACCAAGTCAATGTAAAGGCCTTGAACAGAAGTCCACTCGACTTTGCCGCAAACAGTTGCACAAATCTCACCGCAGTTGAGTGCAGTCTGCCCACCCATGGAGAGCAGGATGCCATCTGGACGCTCAATCTTGATGACTTCAGTTACAAATTGTGGCGTGACAGGCAAGAAGTAGACTGAGTCGGCCTGCTTGGTGCCCACTTCATTGGTCTGAACGGAGGCTATGTTTGGGTTCATGAGCACCGTCTTCACGTTTTCTTCCTACAACATGTCCACAAGGTTAATTATTATATATTCAAAAGAAAAAACAGAGTGTAATGATTAGTCCATCTTTTTCAGTCCGGCATTTATTTTTTGCCGTTTGCACAGCAGACATTTTGACTCGACAGAGTGGAGAAAGCACAGGTGTTACCAATACCCTTTGTGACTGCTCTGTTCTATTCAAGTGTCCCAGTAAGATATGACAAAGCAGCTGACTGGAATTCACTCTACCCTGTGCTTTTCCTACTGTGACATGTTAAAAGCCCTCTGAAAATGGCCTATTAATTCCATAGGAATTAGAATGGGTACCATACAGTAGGCACACTATATTATTCAAAGCTCTATATTTATTAAATGTTTTCTGAAGGTATTCAAAAAAGTCTGCTCTAAATGTTAGAGAACTTATTTTTGTAATTCTCCAAAAATTCTATGAAAAGACCAAAACCAACAATCAGTTCAGTTCAGTTCAGTCTTGGCTTGGCTTGGCAGACACATCGCAACAAACCCAGCCGTCAGTGTTGTTGGGACTTCACCATGTTGGGGAAACAAAGCGAGGCCTACATGTAAAAAGATAAAAGCCTAAACTGTTCAGTGCTCTGTAACTGTTGTGATTGTAGCTGCTGTTATAGGGTTGTTCCACAACTTTGTTGCGTTTAATTCAGCTACCGTGAGTAAAGTCGTTAAACTGTATCTCAGTTAAAAAGGACCAGGGCCGTGGCTGCCAAATCTGAGTTTGCCAGTCGGGTTCCTGTGCCTTACTTTACTAAGGCAGTGAGGATCCTCTCTGCCTTTTGAATGTTTTTCCTTTCTGAAATAACCCACACACACTCTTACGTCTTGACGTGACCACTTTACGTGACTATATCCACCATCTTGCCTTACACCTATTATACATTTGCCCTTGTAATTGTATAATAGACATTTTATTGATTTGTAACATTATTGATCAGTATTGTTAAGATAAACAAACTTGTATAGTTTTAAAGAGCAGTTTCTGTGATTTCTGTGTTCTTTTGTGTGTATGTTATTAATCTATGTTAATAATCCTATTGATATCATAAATTGTATTTATATAAATAATTACATTTTTATACTTGCTGATAACTAAACCCCACTCCTGCCAGATCCAAACAGTGTCACATAGCACAAAGCCTCTTCATTTTCACATACATGAAAATACACTATCTATATTCATTCATGTATATGAAAATGAAGAGACTTAAGAAAAGATTCATATACATATAAGGGAAGGTAAAACATAATCAGTAATTTGCTAAAACAGCTGTGTACTGTCATTTGTAAATGTTACTCAAAAGAGCAGTATATTTGATTGTTTTTCAAAAAAACACTTGTCGAAACCCATGAGGCGAGCCACACGACACACTGACTGTTCCAAAGCTAGATTTTTAGTTGTGTGATTAGTAATAAATGTCAATGAGAAGTTTTTTCTTGGGAGCAAAGCCCAGATGTTTTGCTTTGGCTCTTTATTGATAATAGAATAGTACAGCGACAGATTAACACAACATGTTATCTCTTACCTTCATGGCCTTGATGGCCTGAGATCCAGAGTAGTCAAACTCTCCAGCCTGACCAATAGACAGACCACCAGAACCCAGTACGAGCACCTTTGACACCTGCAGTTACACAGATAGACGGCATTGAGCCAGATGTCAATTTCTTATTATTTTTCACTATAATTTATAATGGTATGCAACTAGAAATGCTCTAAAAATACTAAATCCTTGTATTTTCTTGTAAAGTGACCCATTTGATGAATTATTCAATAACCTTTTACACCTACACCTAAAATCCAATGCGGTTCGTAAGGGGTAAACCTTCTGAACATGTGTGACACAGTACTTTACCTGAACTCTAGGAGGAATGTGTGGTGCCTTTGGCATGACTGAAACTATATTAGCATCTTTTCCTTTCTGGATCAGAGACATGAAGACATCAAAGAGGAACTGTAGACACAAAGAAAAATACCAATGAAACCATCGTTTGAATAGTATACTAAAAGCATTAGTAGGTGCCTAGGTTTCAGTATTGGTTACCCTCACACTGGTATTGAAATAACATTTCCCACTACTTTATATAGCCAATATATACTATGTGTATGTATATACATGTGTATTTTTTACTTTACTTCCTCATCCAACCAATGATAAATCAGTAAATGCTTTGTTTCAGACGACAAAGATATGACACCAACTGACAATGCAAGTAGTTAAATCTGTTACATTGCAGTTTCACGTAAAGATGAAATCAGTCAGCTGTGATAATGTGTCTATTTGTTGACTATTTGTTGACAGGTAAACTGACACTTTGTGTTATGTAAAGGTAAAAGTGAATAGTTGTAAAAAAATATTGCTCTTCCCTGACAGTCAAGGGTATACAATATTTGCCATGGGCACAGTGCAAGATGTTTTTTGTGATACCCCCAAAAGAAAAACCCAGGAGGAATGCAAGAATTCTCCAGCAGAGCTGTCAACTGCATGTTATGGTAGAGAGGACAGGTCTTATTATACTGCCTTAATATGACAGAGGTTACAACATACTTTGACCAGTGACTTGAACTACAGTCCGTGCCTGTCATGTGGGAGACAAGAACTGTAGCACAGAATCATCAACGCTTTACTGTAGGGAAAGGGACAGGCACCTGTGGCTCTGGTGCAGACAAACGTGAGGCACCACACATGATTACATCTTCCATTGCAAGTGATGTAGTAGCTGCTTAAAACTCTGTTATTTTTTAGCACCATGTCTGGTTTACATACCATAATATATAAAAGCAAATGACCTTCACAAAGCCACCTCAGTTCTGCTTTGGTCTTTTACACAAATCCTGTTTCAATGGAAGACTTCCATAGCATTCTGTAAAGATGCCTTTACTTCATTCTAGTATAGCGCTCAGGTACTTTATGCAGCACTATAAAAGTCTTTAATTACCTCTGTGTCGGTGGGACCGCCTTTAGCCTCAGGGTGGAACTGGGCTGTGAAAACAGGCTTAGTGTTGTGCATGATGCCCTGGAAAACATGCAGATTTGATATTAGAAAACAAAAATCAAGCAAACAGTGTTCTGCATTTCATTTGTTTGCATTTCGGAAACGGGCTATTTTTGGAAAATGTTATTTAGTAAACTAATGTGTGTAGACTTTGTAGTCTACCATAGGCATATCATATTTGCTTGACTACATTTGGTCTCTAGGAAACACAGGTGCATTTCTTATCCTGAAACTCACAGAACAAAAATCTAAAAATGCCACGTTGTCTGAGGAACAGACTTTGACAGAGTGAAATCAACCTCATTGGTGCCATCATTGGCGTTGGTGAAAAGAGGGCTCCACCCTGGGGGCAGGGACTCGCTGTCTATGCCGTAGCCGTGGTTCTGCGCCGTAATGAAGGCCTGGCCCGTCATCACATTCAGCACCGGCTGGTTCTGGCCTCTGGGGAACCACAAACACGCAGAAAGCCCAATATTATATTATACATGTGGCTGCACGCAGGCGACAGTATACACAGTCCTATGAATGGTGTCAAACTATTCCGCTGATCAACTGGTGGCGGTAGCACAAAAATATGCTGCAATTCATCAACAAAAGGGATGAAGACTGCAAGCTAGTAAACATGTTGTAAACAATGCTGGATTTAGACTAATTCAGAGTTCACCTGTTGCCCATAGGTAGCTTATATGACTGAGCTCCCGCAGCCAAAGCAGTGATCTGGTTGCCCATACAGATCCCAAACACTGGCTGGGGACGATCACTCTCCAGCACCTTCACAGGACAAAACACATACAAATGATATTCATGAAAGGTGCACTGTAGATCATGATATAAATATAAACTGTCATGAACGAAAAGCACCGATTAAATCTCAAACGTTGCACAAATCAAAATATTGAAACAGCATTATTTTCTACCTTGCGGACATTGTCGACGAGTGTCTTGGCCAGAGACGGATCTCCTGGTCCATTGGAGATGAAGAGGCCGTCGTAGTCAAGACTATGCAAGTCCTGATCCCACGGTACGAGGTGGACCTCTGCACCCCTCTGCACAGAGAGATATAGAACATAGAGACACCATCTTGTGTAATCTTATGACATTGCTTAATGGTCATGTTAATGTGACGTAACATAAAATAACTTCATAGTTTTATACAAATTTGATATTAGTTCAGAATCCATCCTCTAGTTGTAAACATAGCATTTTACATGTGTTGTAATGAATGACACCAAATAAACCCAAGTCATGATGAATGCTCTGACTGTTACAGAAGTTACCCCATGCTGTTACGTTCACTAAAAATAACAAATGTTTACCAACGTCTCAAGACTCCAAAGTTCTCCAACAATAATAATATTGGTATCTATAATTATTATACAATTAGAGCAAGCAAATTGTCTCATTTTGTTCAACAAACTATCTCAACCTCCACAGAAAAGCAATATTACCATAACGTATTATTATGAGAATGTCCAGCCGGCCAGATACTCAGACTCATAAAATACAGGATTTTTTAATACAAACAGACTACTGCATTAGAAGTCTGCAGGCTGCTTTTCCTGACTATTTCAAGCAATTACAAGCTAATAAACACCATAAATAACAAACCATTAAATGGAGCATAAAATTATGAGAAGCCCACTATCTCTTACAGCTAGATGACACAAACAAATACTAAAGGATGTTTTTTTTTTTTTTAAGTAGTTCTTTAGTCCTGCCATTACTTATTTTCTAGGTCAGGTTGCAGACTCCATGCGAACGAGTGTTCTTTTCTATATTTAGGCAGATGTCATTTTGGGCTACACCATTAAAACATAATGTCTATGTGTGTAAACTAATGATGATGTACAATCGATAACATGGATGTCTTTTTTATTGTTTCTCACCTTAACCAGCAGGCGAATGATGTTATGTTTAATACCGCAATCAACAGCCACCACTTTTACTGGGTTTCCTTTTCCAAAAACTTTGATTTCCTAGGAGTTGGAGTGATACAGAAAAGAGGGGTTAGCAATAATCAACACCATTTGGGAAGAACAGCTATTTTGGGAGGTTAAATACAATAGTTAGCAGCGGTTACCTTGGTTGAGACTTCTTCTATTAGGTTTTTCTGGTTGGGGTCAAATATCTCAACAGGCTGCCCATCAAATTCAATCTTCCCCAAAGCTGTTCCCTGAGGAGGAATCACACGCAAAATGACAGTGAATGATCAACCAATCCATTTGTGAGTGTTTGGCACAGTTCACACCTTTATGCTTACCGTACCTTATCTCTGATTATCTTGGTCAGCATTCTGGTGTCTATTCCGAACAACGCAGGAACCTTTAAAAAGGAAAGTACATTTTGTAAATCCACAGCAGAGTGCTACTCTCCCCTCTGAGATTACAACAGATACTTGGTCATTTGAATCCAAACCTTCTCTTCATGTAGCCATTGTCCCAAAGACTTGACAGAGTTCCAGTGGCTGTACTCGTGACTGTAGTCTTGAACAAGAAGACCAGATACCTAGAGACACCAAAGCACAACACCAACCTTAAAAAAATGTTCAAACCAAAAGGTTTGGGCATTTTTGCCTTTTGCCATTTTAAAAATGAGTCCATCATCACAAGACCAAGAGTCTACAGCCATGCTGGCAGCTCTGTGAGGCTGCACTTAGCAGTGCTTTGATCTTAGCATCAGCATGATAACACGCTAACAATGACAATGCTATTTACCATGTAAACCATTTTAGTTTAACGTGTAAGCAAGCTACTGTAACATTTACAGCTTGGTAGTATTTAGTAATAAACCAAAATGTTGACTTGATGATGGCGATACTGTAGATGAAGGGAGAAAGGAGGCCCCAAAAGTGATTATAATTCATCCTCAGGGGGTCATGAATGTCTGTAAAAATGTCATGTTAATTCATCTCAATTCTTATACATTTCAGTCTGGATCAAGGTGACGCACTGACCAACTCACAGGAATTTAAAATAAATACATTGCAGCACGAGGCCTCCACAAAGCCTGACACCCCAAAACCACCGCTGATTTTCTTACCTGAATGCGTTCCGACTCCAAATTTCTTCTCAGGCCCAGCTCGTCCACCTCCTCGGTGTTGGGTACCCCGTAATTACCCACAATTGGGTAGGTCAAGGTCAGGATCTGTCCTCTGTAGCTGGGGTCAGTCAGGGCCTCAGGATACCTAAGGCAGGGAAACAGCAGGATATTGTGATGTAGTGATGACGAAGCACATGGTCATGTCATTGACTCATGGCCCTCTATAAAGTGATAAACTCCAGTGTAACTGGAAAAACTGGAAAAACTAAATGAAAAATTTGAAACTAAATGAATACACTTGTCAAACTAAAAGCAAGGTGGATTTTAGTATTTGGTATCTGACTTTTTCAAGTGCACAATTCTGAATTAAATCGAATGCAGTTCGACTTATAAGTATATCTCCTTCTTACCCAACCAGGCCAGTATTGAAGACGAGTTCCCCAGCTACAGAGGCATCATGCCCGAAGGAAAACCCCTTCATCCTGGTGCCATCCTCCAAGACCAGGTGGGCTGTCTGGGCCTGGGAGTTGAAAGAGAGCAGGCAGATAAGATACATTTCCCCCAAGAATAACGTATTACCTTTATATGGAGCAAGTTTGGACAGAACAAAAAGGGAAAAGTTTGAAATGAATGTGAGGTAGTCTCTCCCTCCCTCCCTCCCTCCCCCCAGCCAGTGGCCATCACAAGCAACGTGACCAATTAGCTAGTAATTAAGACTAGTATCCTCAAATACATCCCAGAACGTGCTTGAATATGAATAAGTACAGTTACATGTTGTGGAAGTCAGGTGAAGAAAAAGCAATATGTCGAATATGTCGCACCTCAAGCATGATGCAATTCTCCATGAAATTACCACACATTATGCACAGATTTATATCAGCTGCATGCTGAACATTATCGGTGACAGCAGTCTGGAAACATAACCCTACCATTGCAAAACTCTCTTCTTTTCGTTTTTGCGAGTTAATACGTTTCACTTGTCTGTCAGCGACCAAATTTGCATTCAGAATTAGGCAATTTAGTGCATTTGTTCTTGATGACGCACGCTTAAAATCTATACAAGTAACTTACTAAGTTGTATTCAAGCACACGTAGCCCCTTTCAATTCGGCGTAATGCCAACCCACCAAAAAGAAAAAAAACTTAAAAAACAACAACCGTAACTGCTTTGCACCGCTGCCTGCAGGTAACCATGCTGTTTCTAATGCAGTGAGCGTTGAGTTGGTAACACCATAGCACTAACGTTAGTTTGAATTGTGTTGAAATAAGAACTTTTTGTGGTTCTGGGTCCATGCCGAATATTGAATTAGCGCTTGCGGTTTCTGAAAAAAAGGCTGCAACAACTTTTACACACGTGTACGTGTGTGTAGAGGCAATGCACCGCAGACTTTTGATTTTTCTCTGAGGAATTCGGCCTGAAGCCTGATGTGGCGTCAGCGCTTCCAGCACGCTTTCCCTGGGACGTTTTGTGCTTTTACAACCGGTAACTCCGGGTTTTCCACTCACACGTCGTTTGCTTACCTTCACGCTAAAAAGTCTAGAAGTTTGAAGCCTCAGCCACGACGTGTTTCCTACTCCTCTGCCAACCACGCATCCTAGTCTCAGAGATCTAACAACGCTGGAAGCTAACAGGATTTTTGACATGTTAGCCTAAATTACTCTCTGGGTAAAGTTGCACAGACGTGAATGAGAAGTTTCCCGCTATAAAACGGATTAAGTACTCGCACTGTCTTGGGAACAGTATAATTAGGCTACGTGTTCATTTAGAAGACAGTTGAAGTTTCGGGCTCCCTCGTGTTGTTACAGACTCAACTGAGCTACAGCAACAATGTGTCGGCATTGGCCGGCGTGGCGTAGTTTTCCTCAACGCGTGAAGCGCACCGCGTCTCGATTGGTGTCCAGGGAAAAAAAAACCGCCTACTCTGTCAAACTAGGGATGAACGGGATTCACGTCCGTTTAAAATCGCAAAACACACACGATTTCAGGTGAGACCGATGAAGTGGTCTTCAAACCAAATAAGTTGAACTATTTCTGGTGCACCGACGTGTCAAGCTTACATAAGCTAGCCGCAGTCATTGCACTTGTTTTGTTGTATTAGTTCACCATATATTTGGTTTAGTTGTTAGTTTTTGTGTTAAAGGCTAACTTGAAACTTCAAGTAGCCTTCTTTTTTTTTTTTTTTTTTTTTTTTTAAGAAAAAGTTCACATTCTCCTTCATTTTAAATAGCTGTCTTTCATTCTGTTTCCACGCTGATGCTTTAGAAAAAAAAATGCTGTAAGGAATATTGTTTACAGCCCCACATTCTAGGACACTGAAAATAAACTAAAAGGAAGTGCATGTCGAATGAGAATGAATGCGCCTGCTTGCAGTAAACTTGTCTGTAGTGCTTTCAGTGCAACAAACTCTGTCCAGTTTTGTTTTTCTTTCTTTGAGGCCGGTTGCCTGCAAAAGAAAAGGCAAACTGACCGTGGACAGGCTGCATGGTGGTGGGATTAGAGTGCTGTGTGTATTTGCTGATCACTGCAAGATTGGTCCGCTGTGGAGAAGGCTGCCTGACTGCCACTATGCTGGGTTCAGCAGTCTGAACAAAGTGGGTGTGAGTAATAGGACTTGTGTGGATCAGGAAATACCTCCACACTCCTGAAATTGGACTTGGAAAGATAGACTGTAGGCCTACTGTATGTCACTGAATTCACTTACATGCATGATAATGATCTACTTATATCACATGTTTCACATATTTCACATGTTGGTATACTTTAGTTTTGTGTAGGTCCTATGCACTTTTCTAAACTCCCCTTGTTAACTTCAGGACATGTTCCTCTTGTGTAAAATCAGTCTGCACTCCAGTTCAGTAGATCTGTGGAGCACTGGTGACATCCAGTGGTAATGCACGCTAACAAGCTTCAGAGGGATTTTTAATCAGTTAACAGGGTTGTATAGTGGCATGCTTGATGCGTAGGTGACAGTGCAGCTCGACATATGAGTTACAGTAAGAACTGAGGGGCGTCTAATTTCATTTATCTGCCAGCATGTTAAGCTTTACAGTTAAAAAAAACCCCATGTGTATATTTATACCACATAGGAAGTGAATTAAAGTAAATGATGAGTACCATTATTATTATTATTATTATCGCTACGAAACACTGGGTCCACAGTGTCCAACAGACTACAACATTTGTAGCAGGAGGCTATTTTTTTGTTGAACAAAAAACTGAACAGAAGGTTACTAGGTTAAGTTAAACAGATGGTTTTGCTAAACCAGTCAAGCATGGTCAACAAATTGTAATGAATCATTATTTGTCTATGTAGAAGCTCATTATTGTCATTTGTCCATAAAATGGGATACAATGAAGTCCATGCTGTTTAACCAGACTGATCAAGGTGATAATGGCTCATGTATTCAATGTCACTTTTTATTAGATCTAGAGTACTGCAATTGACATGTATTTGGGGACTTTTTTTATCCTTTGTGACCACATACACTAGATAATATTTAACATTTGAGCCCACTTCATATGTTTTTAGGAAAACAAAAAATAAGAACAAATACATTAGTTTGCCAATAATCTCCACTCGTAGAAAAAAAATTGTAATGTTGTTGTTGCAAGAGACCCATAAGAGTTGAGTGAAGCAAGGATATATATTTACTGCAGTACAATAAAGTAAAGATGAAACAATTGTCCTTGCTAAATGTCTCCCCGTTTGTCCATTGTCTCACAATTCCAACACCTGACATCTTTTTCTTTCTGCAAAAGATGCCAGAACATCAGAGAGTGTAATGAGGAGTAAACACACATAATTCAACTTACTGCCATATCTGCAAAATAGAGTTCATCTCCACACATTTAAGACCTTTAAAACTGCATAATACGAGTGCTAATACCTAAAGCTTATTATATGAAGCTTTCTTGAAAAGTGAAGGAATGTAAACCAGTGCTGATGAAAGTTGGTGTTCTATCTCACACAAAATGTTCACAATTTATTCACAGGCTTTCTACACTATTATAAATTCTACAAGATCATTTTTACTACCCATTTTTATTTTAAATACTCTTTTTTTTATTTTCAAAAACGTATGCCCTGAAAAAAGCAGCACTGGCTCCTTACAGTCAATAATGAATCACATACAGTGGAAAATTGCTCGGCAGTGATTGGGAGAACCCGAGAAGCCTGCAATGTACTGTATGGCCCTTTATTGCGGGGAGGGCTGTGATTAGTTGCCCTCCGAATTCTTCCCCCGAATGGCCACGGTGTGGACTAATGAGCTCCAGTGTCTGTCCTCGGTGGAGAGACCTCACATTGTCTGAGGTTTCAAGAGTGAGTTTCAGATGGTGACCAAGCTTAAGAGAGGACGTGAATAGACAGACAGGCTCCCTCGCCTTTCTCTGTGCCAGGTTTCCAAGCACGGTCTCGGCCCTGAGATGACAGAAATAATGGATGGTTGTTTCAAGTATCTATGGCGGTGTTTGTTCAGCACAGGATTAGGCTGACATACCAGTTAGAAGATATTGGCACTTTATATATCATTCCAACCCAAATGTATCATGTATCATCTTTAGACATCAAGGTAATTCAAAGGGCTTTACCTTCGACATAATAAAATGTAGAGTGCAGTACAAAATATGAATAAATAGTCCCACATTAAATATCACGAAAGGCACTAGAAAGTCCCCGATTCAAAAGAGTTGGAGAAGACATCAAGTGTCCTGGCATAGATGCAAAAACACTAAACACTACTTCTTCATTCTTAGTTTTGATTCAGTGGTTCATAATGTAGCAGCAGATGAGAAATGCATTTTGGCCCTTAACCATTTGGTGCTTGATATAAATAAATAGTAGTACATGTTTTAGAATCAATTCTTTATCACACAGGAAGTCAGTGCAAAACATTTGAGAACTAGATTGATGTGCTCCACCTTTATAGTTGTTTGAACCTGATTTTGTTCTGTAATAGCACACTTTAGCTGGATTTTGCATGATAGTGAGCCGTACTAGTTGGTAGTACCAGTAGAGTTGAAAATAATAGGGCCATTTTCCTGGACCAGAAGTAAGTCCAGTTCTAAATGGTGTACAACCTGATAGAGTTTTAAATACATATGCAAAATTAGTCTCAACTACTTTTAAATGTAACATTTTGTTATTCCATTTAATTACCTTTTGCATTAATCAAATTGACCATCAAAGGGGTCTCTTGTGGTTCACTCAAGCCCTCATAACTGCAATGGGGTTAACGTGTATACTATTGTCACCATCTTTAGACTTGTACTTTGTTCGTATCTTGTCACCACATTACAGTATGTGCCGTCAAGTTAGAAGAAGACCCCACATAGCATCAACATTCTTGATTTGAGTGATGGCAACTGTAGCCTCCAGAGTTGTAAAAGGAAGACTAAGTCATCAGTTGGAGAGAGACGGAGGAGGCTGTCTCTTTCAGCCGCTATCGGATTCCCTTCCTCTGTAGTGAGGTAGTGTCCTTAGTAAAAAAAAGGGCAACGAGTAGCTTTGTTTAGCCTGGCCCCATCTAATTCCTGTGTGGCCAGTGGAGGGCTTATGAGAGAGTCAGAGAGGGAAAGAGAGCATGCATCAGCCCCCTTAAGGAGTCATGGCCCCCGCTCTTAGAAATCCCAAGAAACTTCACACCTCTCTGTAGAGACTATAAATAGGCTCCATCTGTGCCCCCGGGCTCAGTTACAGCCTCATTCCTTTTGGTATGGTTGGAGGGCAGGGAAGGAAGCACTCTGAAAGGTTTGAAAAGCAGCTTTGGACTCTGGACAGAACCAGAGTCCAAAGCCAACTCTCTAGTCATCACACATGACTGACCTCTGCTGCATTTCTTGAGGCAAAGGAAGTCCATCGGTGCTCCCTGCTATTTCTTTCTCTACAGCAACCCTCTCGACACTCAAACTCCCCATGGAGCCGAAATGCCAGTAACCTGGGAGCGCGCGACATCTTTGGAATTTTACACCACACTGCACTCATCGCATGATATTTTCTCTCCACATTTCATTAATCATGCTTAAGATAGGAGGTCCCCAAGGTTAAGACAGACACTGTGTCTTAAAATCAGTGACTCTGTGGTTTCTCTTTCCTAGAACTTCACTGGGCAGCTCGCGGCTTAAAGGTTGACGTTTTATTCCTGGTACTGGTGGCATAAATTACATTTATTTCTGACAATTCTGTGAACTGAGGGTGAATTTAAGAGATCACTATGAATGCATTGCAGCAAGTGGGCATAAGTGCTTCAGATCACACCATCATTCCTGAGAAGAGACAGTTATAGTGCCTGTCCTGAAGCAAACCCCCCCTGTCAAAGGACAACGCTAGAGGGTGAGGAGGTGACATAGAAAGGGTAGATCCAAGCATACAAGTTTGCCAAAGAAAATCCCCCGAAAGCCCTTCCTCTCACATCTAGCTAATCTTCAGTCTAAACTGACACAATCCAAAGATTCAAGAGTTTTTTTGTCTTCGGTGATGAAAATCCACTTAGTTTCCCTCATTCTCTGCTTCATTTGATTAACATATTTTTCATCCCAGCGTGTGAGATCTTAGCCTGCAGCAACCCTTTCATATAGCTGCAATATTTCTCCAGAATGCTCATGCAAATAAGGTGGAATTATTTAAATAAAAGGAAGTAGCTGGCTAATAATCGTTTTTTTTTTCTTCTTTAAATGCACCCCATTTGTTCTGCTCCAATCTGCACTCCACTTTGTTTGTTTCTTCCCATTACTGTTTGCTGATGCTTTAACATCCCAATTCCCCACAATGATCACTGATGTTTCATCTGATCTTATTCCCATCAGGCTCAACATAATATGCATGATAATGTTTGAAACACAGTCATGGAGGGAGCTAGAAGCTGTCTAACTATAAACCTTTGTGTGTGGAAGGCAATATGGGTGCCATTACTTAGCGAGTGCAGAACAAATTATTTCAATTTAATATCATAAACTTTTAACATGCAGTGTGGACTTGTAGCACAGACACTGCTCTGGCTCAGCTCTAAACGAACAACATGATGGCTGTCGAAAAGGGCAGAAGAACCACACTTTTAGAGCTCGTGTTGGCCAGCTGTTAGACCAGACTGCCAAAAAAGGAACACAGGTCAAGTAAATACCAATAGCTTTGACAGCTGTCATTCATGGTCTTGGCCCTAAGTAGAATATTTATAGATCAGCATTGTTTGAGCTTTGAAGATGTGAATTAGTAAATAGACAAATGCATAAAAATACAAGCTTAATTCTTTCTTTATACTTATTTCGCCTTATTTAGTTTTAATATCACTAATTTGATAAAACTGGGTCTTTGGCTCTGCCCACGGAATTTAAATTCATGCAGGTTATAGCTATATCCTCTTCCCATACAAAGTTTTTTTTTTTTTTGGATTTTAAGGTATCTGGTAAACCTTAAAATCCAACAATGGATCCTGCTCATGATAAGGTTCTTACTTTGGAGGTACAGTAATATACAACTATATTAACCATGCTAGCAGCATAGCGCTATGACAATGTATTTCGTTCAGTCGGTTGGTCCAGACTGAATTATTAATATTTGATGGATTGACACAACATTTAGTTCAGATCCATATGACTCATATGAGGTGATCCTCTGAGGGTTCACATTTCTGGTTTTCAGTGAAAAGAGGAAGTTACTATAACTAACTATTGGACTGATTGCCATTCGAAAGAAATCAAGATTCCTGCAAAATTAATGACATTCTCAGCAGACTCATCTGTACTTTTGCTCATAAGACAATGTTAGCATGGCACACTAAACTAATGAGATTTACATTGCAAACCTTATAACCCACCAACTAAACATCAGAAATATTTTTCCTTAACTGGTGATTGTATTGCACATGCAATGAGAGGAGCCAAATCTGGAGCTTGTGTTGCTGTATTCCAATAAACATGTAGACAGACCACTGCATGGTGAAAGACAGCTTTTAAATGCTGCTATGGTTCGTCACAAAACCAAAACAAATGGATTGTTGTTACCCATGCCTCTGTCTTGGTTGTTTTGGCCAGAGATGTAGGATTTGATATAACGCCACCAACCGTGTTAAAGTGGCTTCACACTGATCTTCACACAAGCTCCATTTTTCCAAATAATATCTCCTCTGACACGTGTCTGCAGGAATGAAACTCCAATTAATGTATAAAAAGTGTCTTTTTGAGGAAGGCCTTTCTGACAAGAACTTCAGCAATGTTGATTTGCACATTTTCTACTCTGCAGATGCTGCACATAATGTCATTTACCTCACTGGCATAAAGACAAAGGCTTTACCAAATGAAAACAAAAGGCAGGAAACACCTTTAAACACCTTTAAATTGAGTTTCCTCATTCTGCCATCATGGGTAGCAGGGGTGGTCACCGAGGGTGGTTATGGAAAGTGATCTTGACACTTTCCACAACCTGTGGCCTTAATTGTGCAGTTAAAGCCCCTTTGGCCTTTTAAAAGATCTGACCTCACAGCTCCAGTATGGCTTTCCCAAAGAAGATGATAGATGAATAAGTAAATGGTTACATGTTGATTCAGAAGGAGAAGATTGTTTATCTTTGTTAATGTGATACTTAGAATGACTCAGTAACAGTACACTTAAACATATTTAGAAACCCGTTTGTTCAGATTGCTGCAGCAAACTACATTAAGAATCTATAGTGGAGTTCAGATTGGACTGCAGCACAGGTGCAAGTACTGGGGCAGAGTTTCTATAGGGGGAGGGGGTGATGGGAAGTCAGACTTCAGAGAAGGTGCAGTGGAGTGCCTCGGGTGAGCCCTGATGACAGCTGAGGGACTGAGGCTTTCTCTGGCTTGCCCTCGTGGAGATAGGGTCAGGGAAAGCAGGGGGGCGGATGGGGGCTTGCCTTAGGGTGGAGGAATTTATGCAGTTCCTTCGTCACCAGGCCCTGTCATGGTATTGGGGGCAGGGCTACACCGCTGGCACTGGAAGACAAATATAGAATAGAATTAAGGAGACAGAATTTGCACTCTTAGCCTTGTCTGGGTTACTGACATCAGCAGCTGAAAGCTCCACTACATCTCCATCGCTCTGTGCTTTTACGTCACATCCGTCTTGGGAGTGGTGGTGACCGCTCACCCTACCAACGAAGCACCAAATTGAACACAGGTGCTGTTCTACCCAACTCACATTGTCAGGGACAGAAATAAACAATGGCTTGATATTAGATCTCACAGGCACCTCTTCTACCACCTGTCTACCTAAAGCTTGGTCCTCTGACAGTTTCTCAAATACAAATTGGACTAGTTTGATCAGTTGCTTCTTCGCAGTTTTTCTTTCCACAAACTTCCACTTGCATTTATTTCTTCTGACGTTTTCCACACTGTGTGGCGTCAATACCGATATATCTAATGTTTCATGTTTCATCACATCGCTGAAGCCAGATATAAATTGCTCATACTGAGTTAAATATTCAAACACATACTGTATGTCATGTTCTATATGGCTACGCCATTACACCAAATGCAGATATGTTGAGCATCATTGTATACACATTTTATTCAAATTGACCCCCAATTCAACCTGATGTTGGCTAATATACCATCATTTTGGAAACTCTGGGATCTATGATATATTTCAGATAAAGTTCAGTGCAATGCTTGGCTACACAGCAGTTGGTAAAGATGGAGCCAATGATGAGTCCAGCAGAGTTACAGTCCGATATGAGTTACATGCCCACATCAATAATATTATGGTGAATAAAAAAAGAGTAATCACCATAGGGAAAAAAATACACAAATATCTTACATTGGCATTTTGACATTTTAAAACTGCTTAAGCTGTCAAAGTGAGACATGATTCCAGCAGATCTGGCTTAAAGGATAAAGGTGGATAAAATGAAATTGGGTGAGTGAACAGAATATAAGGAGAAGTTAATACATGTCAGATGTGCACTGATAATAGGCTTTAGAGCTCATGGCATAATTATGACTAGGTACTCTTTTTTTGGAAACCCTCCTCGCCTTATTTCCAGTGTCTTAGTCCTGACCATTCATTAAAACATACATGTGTACCTGACAGGGACTGGTATTTACCGGCATGAGTAAGATAGGCAACTCCACACTTGATCTGGTCTTCACATGAGCTTTTTCAGTGCTCATTGAGGCTTTAATGATCGTTTACTTTGAGGGGTTGTTACCGATCAGTGTTATTTATCCCATGGGATTACAGAGGTTGAAATGGGTCCAACTTCATTAGTCTTTCAACGTCTTAAGAGTGGAACTGTTAGCTTGTGGTCCAAGGAAAATCGGACGTCCCCGGTTAACCTTTCACGCCCTCCCCAGTGTTTTCGTTTTTGATTATAGCTATGCGGCGTAATAAACACTTTCTGAGCCGCAGCCCTATGGTCCATGTTTAGAGAGGACACACACCCCTTCCACCCGACATCCAATCCTTACGCAGGGACAGCGGTGGCGGGGGTCAAGAGGAAAAATAGCCTCATATATATACGCCCCAGAAGTGATACCTTGCTCCGAGTCACCTCTCTGGTCTACACTCCTTGTGTTTTCATCCGAACCGGGAATTGTCTGTGCTTCAGGAACAAAGTTCTTCCACCATCAGCTGAAATGGCACCCAAGAAGGACGCTAAGGCCCCCGCCAAGAAGGCCGAGCCTGCACCGGCACCTGCACCAGAGCCGGCCCCTGTTCCCGTAGCGGCTCCCGCTATCGACCTGTCCACCGTCAAGGTACAAAATGACCGTGAAAGCATGTAGCCTTCTGCAGTATGGAGATGGGAGGATGGCTGCTCGGGGAGAGCTGGGATTTGACTTTTCCGAGAGTTGCATGACAAAAGTAGACCGACTTCAGTGGTTCCCAGAAGGGTGGGGGGCCCAGACAAACCAAGATTTTTTTTTTTATATTTAACACATTTGAAAGAGGGACATAACAGAGGTCTACTTTGATCATAGGTGTCAACGTATTTACAGTGCAAATGCAGCTTAATTGTACATCATATCCTCGTAAAGGATTGGTGGTTGTGGTTAACATCTAAATTGAACTGGGGTTTGGGGTTTAATGCACATCCATTATCACCTTGACAATGGCCAGCTACAAAAAAAAAAAAATCGCAACCGGAATCAACCCATTTATGTATCTATGAGAAGATGCACAGTTAAGAGTGAGTACGTGAGAGTAGCAGCCGGTTTACAGGACTTCACAGATGACTGAGGCGAATGACTGGCACCTTGGACAGCTCACCATGATTTAGACCACGCCCCCTACCCCCCCCCCCCCGCTCTTTGGATTGGACTAACAGAGTGGTGACGAAGGTGTGATGCCTTTGCAGGGTGACACCAAATGTGGACATGTTAATGTAGCTAAAGATGGACCTCCACAGATCGGATGCCCATGTGAAGTTAATTTAGGCAAAGAGACTAGTTTAATCCCTCTGTAGACCTGATCAATTAGTCTACATTAGGTGTAAATGCCTGTGGCTGAGTTGTTGATTAGATGGCATGTCAAAACTCTCGCATTTGTATGTGTTATACTAATATGGCTGCTTTGTATTGGCCTCTAGGTGGAATTCAGTCCAGACCAGATTGATGGTAAGTACACCTCATTTTACGCCTGCTACCATGTGACACAACAAACAGGCCATACAACTCAATACTTCCTTCTCTTTTTTTCTCTCTTGACAATTAGACAAGCTATAATAAATCCATTTACATTTGAGAGTAAAACAATGGAGATGAAGATGATGGTCATCTCTTTCATTTTTGTGTTTCTTGACATTTCTTGGTTGAAACAGATAAAAACTCGAATGGATACGTCACAAAGAAAGCATCCCCAACATGGTGGTCCTTCAAACAAAATCCTAGTTTCTTGGCTGAATGCCTCGTTATATAAAACAAAGTGCTAATCAAGTGATTGTCAGTGGTTGTCAAAGCGACATTTTGCAAGCAATAGTGCATGAAAAGTAATGTATTGTGCATCCAGTGCGAAACATCAGGAGGGTTTCATTCCAAACAAACACCAGCTGATTGTGCGTATTGTCACCATCAAGAGAGGATAAAAGAAATACAGTAAAGTCGCTGGTTTCAAGTGAAAAAAAAACCCATTCAGACTTAACATATAAACCACAGCTGGACACCACTGATGTAGAGTGTTTGATTTAATGTTTGAAAAAAAAGAAAAACCTACGTGCTATTGGTCCCATCCGACCCCAGACAGGACACCACCTGACCAGACCTGTCGTCTGATCGGCTGCTTGTTACGCTGCAGTCAGCATTCCCTACTTTTACTCAGCTCCCCCACTGAGAGCCTTGCCTTTAAAAGGAGGGGGCTCATATTCTCAGCTATGTTTGTCAATTCCAAGGTGGTCTTTTAAAAGAGCCAATAGCGCTGCAGAGAGAGAGAGAGAAAGAGAGAGAGAGAGAGAGAGAGAGAGAGAGAGAGAGAAGACAGCTGCGATAGAAATAGTAAGTGGTGACAGAGTTGGGCAGGAGTCAGTCCATAATTCCACAATCTATAGAGACATATTGCCCTTGTTATATGTTGCCCTTGTTATATGTTGCCCTTGTTGTATGTTTCCCATGTTAGTTTGTAGAGAAGCTGCCTCCACTTTAGTGAAATGCAACCACTTTCTCCAATTGTGGGAAAAAACTCATTTCACACAGACAATAGAACATGCTGAGATTTATATTGAATGTAAAACAGAACACATACATTTATTCTCAATACAGTGTGTGGCTTGAGCTGCAAAGAGTATTATACCTTAAAGGATGTCAATAATTATAGGTCAAGTGTGTAGCATTTAGGGGGATCTATTGACAGAAATGGAATACAATATTATTAAGTATGTTTCATTTAGTGTATAATCACCTGAAAATAAGAATTGTTGTGTTTTGGTTACCTTAGAATGAGTCTGTAATATCTACATAAGGAGCGGGTCCTCTTCACGGAGTCTGCCGCGTTCCACCACAATGTTTCTACAGTAGCCCAGAATGGACAAACCAAACACTGGCTCTAAATTAGGGAATTCACAGTTTCGCATCGGCCTCCGTAGTTCCCCTCCAATGATTTCCTCATTATTAAAGTGCTGTGAAATTATAAACAGAATCACATAATGCCAAATGGTTAGTTCCACCTTTCTATGTTAGAAACATGAATACAGAGAGAGGAAAAATAAATTATGTGGAGCCAAAGCAAAACATCTGGGTTTTGCTCCCAAGAAAAAACTTCTCATTGACATTTATTACTAATCACACAACTAAAAATCTCTACCGCATCCTATATGACCAAACCATGGAGTAAAGCACAGTAAAACTTACAGTGAGCTAAAACTGCTTAAAGGTGTACATGAGAGAAGTTTAGTTGCAATCTTCAACCTCAGTGCTAGATGCAGCCAAACCCGAAACACTAGCCCTCTAAACCTCAACATGATATGAATTTGCAGGTAAATATGCGTGTGTGTATATATAATAACTCAAACATAAAAATAAGTGTAAGTCAAGTTTATGGAATTGAATTAAAGGCAGGGTTGGTAATCTTCTGTACAAAAAACATAGTTGATATTTTTTGCTGAAATTCTCATATCATCCTGACAGCAATCAATGAATCAAATGCTCTGACAAAAAAAAATGGAAAAATAAATCTGGTATTTGCGACTGTCACAGGACTGTAATAAGCCCGTCTAATCCTTTCACTGATTGGAGGGGCAACCTGCCTGTCTACCTACCCGCCTGCATATATTCTGTGCACTCATTGCTCATCACCAGAGTCTTCCACAAGCTGCTAGCTTTACAGCTGTGAGTACTATCAATAGCCGTGTTCGTTGTTTACGTTCATTATGCTAATTTTGAGGGAGGACTGATGGGACGGGCTGTCAATGTTGCCGCCTCTGCGACTTTTCCCGCTACATTTAGAGACTTTTAGAGCTTCTGCAGCTGGCAACACTGGTATGGGTTTTTCGGTTGGATCATTTTTTTTTTTTTATCTAGCGTACTCTTGCTAGTTTCTCAAGATTACTAACACTGCCTCTAAATGTGAAATGCTGCTGAATGTTTTAAAGTCCCTCAAGCAATATTACAAAATGATGACATCACAAGATGCAGCAAGCATTCTCACACTCACTGCTGAATACCTTACAAAACAGAAATCAGTTAATGAATACTGGATTCATTAAGGTGATCATATCCTCTTCTCCTCCACTCTGCAGACTACAGGGAGGCCTTTGGTCTGTTCGACAGGGTTGGTGACAACAAGGTGGCTTACAACCAGATCGCTGACATCATGCGCGCTCTTGGACAGAACCCCACCAACAAGGAGGTCAACAAACTGCTGGGAATGCCCAGCGCTGACGGTAAGAGATGGTTACAGCATTTGTTCTATCACTAATTTAGTTGAAGATTTTTGTCTTTACGTTCGGGTTTTATGGATTAAAAGTTTTGAAGATACTCTTGAGATGTTTCATACTTGTTATGTTTAGATTTGATGAAAATAATTCCTTAAAAAAATGTAATCCCCCAATAATTAAATTATTCTTTGGACTGAAAGGGTACTGCAGACTACTAGACATGCTAATGATCAAATAAAAAAGGTGTGATGTTTTTTGTATGGCATCAGTGTGCTTGCTAGTAATTACTAGCAGCACTTTCAAATAATATATATATAGTGTATGGTATAGTAGCTCAAAGGGTAGATTTGTCTGAGGTGATGTTTAGAGTGTGTGTGCACTAACCAGTTTTTGTTTTTTATTCATCTCTGGTGTTCATGGTGGTGGCACAGTCTTTTTTATGACATTTTTAAGTGGGTATGTATTAAGAGGAAGACATTATCAGAAGCAAATTGTATGACTGGAATCAGTCGTGTTCAGTCAAAGTCGTGTGCAGTTTTTTTCCTTTGAAATTTCTTTCAATAGTTATAGAGAAAACACACGGACCAGATCTGACACAAAAATGCTTCAGAAATGAAGCAAATACAGAAGTTGCAAAATCTCCACCTTTGAATAAACTGTTTATTTATTTAGAATATATACTCACAGGCTGAAAATCCTCCTTGTGCTAATGAGCCAGTGGTTTAGCCAGTGGTTAAAACTGTCACCTTGCTGAATGCACTGTATCACCATATGAAGTAATAATAATACAACTTCTACTAATAATACATGTTATATGTAAAGTGCATCTAGACCCATAGCTCCAGGACAGATTTACACCAGAAGTAGAAGAAGTACACCACTATGATATATACTACGTAATGCAACATTATAGCTGGGTGTAGTCAAATGTGCAAAAGTCCACACCTGTCCGCATCCTATATCGGTATGGGTAGTAAGGTCAGACATACAATAAAGCTGATTCTCTCAACCCTTAAAGGTCAGTGCAACAAAGCCTCTCTGCTCCATTCAGCAATTGGTCTGGTGTTGCACCTTAAACTGCATATTTATTTAGGTTTTTAGTCACATTTTGCTCGATAATATCATAAAAAAGCAGAGAATTGTTCTTCTCATGTGTGTCTTTGATCTGGTCTGTGCAGACAGATGGGTGTAAATCTCTGTAACCTTTAAACCAAAATAGCACCATGATGCTCAATCATTACTGACAGAACCAGTGCTGTACCTCACACTGCAATGTGGCACAGTCAAAAATACCCATTAGGATTATAGGGGCGAAATACAGAAAAATACGAAGCATGTATCCGGGCGAACTGTCTAAACGCCTGTAAAGAAGTATCACCTGCAGTATTAAAGGGGGCGATAAATATAATTGATGCTGAAAATGTGTTGACAACGATTTTGTCAACATGTGATGCTTGTTGTTTCAAAACCTGCCTGACATCGTGTCACTTCTCTCTCCTTTCATGCAGACATGATCAGCAAGAGAGTAGATTTCGAGGGCTTCCTGCCCATGCTCCAGACCATCATCAACAGCCCAAACAAGGCAGGATACGATGACTACGTTGAGGGTCTGCGCGTCTTTGACAAGGAGGGCAACGGCACAGTGATGGGTGCTGAGCTGCGTATTGTTCTGGCAACACTGGGTGAGTCAGGCCAAGGGCACTGCTTTGTCTCTCTGCATATGTGTTTGTTTGTGTGTGTGTGTGTGTGTGTGTGCGCAAGTGTGTGTCCCTGTGTGTGTTATTAATACCGGTTGTGCTCTGCCTCCCCCTACAGGAGAGAAGATGAGTGAGGCTGAGATTGACGCTCTCATGACAGGACAGGAGGACGAGAACGGCTGTGTCAACTATGAGGGTGAGCCACGACTTACAGCATCATGAGCACCGTTTTCACCTTCAAGCTCAGTTTAATTGTAGAATATCAGTCCGCCAGTCTGCTTTGGCTCTGGAGAGAGCTTTACGATATTTGAAAAAAAAAAAAAATAACCACAAGATATGGAAATATGCTGTTAAGCCTTAACATGGGAAATGTTCCAATCTTTAACTTAATCTCGCACTATAATTAGTTCACCGTATTAATTGAAGTGCATTACCAACCTGAGATCCTTTAAATACATACCCAGAAATTGATAGATATTCTAATAAACTGAATATACAGTATTTTGTATGGTGCATTAACCAGGCCAAACACATTTTATTGGCTGTGGTCAATATATGAACTGTTTTGTCTTATTTATAGCTGTGGTAATTTCAAGCAAATCCTTTAACTTAGTTTATTGGATGATGTACTTCTCCTTCTCTTCGCTCATTAATTCCTCTCTCTTCTTCCCTCTCTGTGTGCTGTCCTGGTCTTCATCTGCAGCCTTTGTCAAGCACATCATGTCTGTGTAAGGACCCTGCCAGTGCGTTGGTGAGCATCGTGTATGTGCAGACCCCATGGTGTCGTGACATCCACTCGCTGTTTCCTGTGTCACCTGAGGAAGCAGGGGAACAAAGGACTATGAGATGTCATTTCCTGAACCTTTCTTTTGTTTTGTTCGACACTTTTTCTTTTTTCTTTTTTCCAACTGGTGCTTTTTTTCCTCTCCTCCTCCTCCTCCTCCTCTTCCTGCTGTTCGGCAAGCCGTCCTGATTTCTCACGAGATTTCCTAATCTTCACACAAGTCACTGTGTCTCATTGGGGATTTCTATCATCACTGGTTTTCTAAAGTGGAGCAGTGATGGAGGGGAAGGTGGGATAATGATGACCACCCCCTCATTTTATTTGCAGTCTGACCAGCTCTCTATCTGAAGTGACAAGCTTGGCCCAGGACTGGCCATCAAAACAAATCCACTCCTTACCCAACCCATCCCTCGGTCTTAACTTATTGTACCCTCTGTCACAATAAACTGTTCACAAACTCCCATTTTATTTCCAAATGTCTGACTCTTTTTATTTAATGCAAATCTTTTGCATAATTAATTCAGGCAGATGCATGTTAAAGGAATAGTTTGACATTTCTGGAAATACGCGTACAATGAAAAGATGGATACCACTCTCATCAGTCAATTAGCTTAGTATTTGCTTTTTGTAGGTTAAATAAACAAGATGAACTGTATTGATTAGAGAGCTATTCTCACTGAACAACTCTGAACAAGAAAGCAAATAAAGGAATTTCCAAAAATGTAACTTCTGATCAATAACAGTATGTCTTGTAATCTAAATAGAAAACAGCACGCCAGAATCACTTTTTGTCGTTTTTATTGTCATTAATTATTGTAACTGGTGTCATATCAACAAGAGAAAAACTGCGTACATCTACTTGACCTTTTAAATACATTTACAGTTGCTGGGGGTGGAGCAGGAGGTGGGAAGGGGGCACACAGAGATGGGGTATGCAGAAAAAACACAGAAGCAAACAAACAATCGCAGGTGGGGGCAGTAGGTGGGCAGGAGGCAGGATATACAACAAATGGTGTCTGAAAAAGAAACTAGATCACCCAAACACTTTTTTCCTAACAGATGTAACAAGATCCGAGTTTCCCTCGGCCGTTTTGTTTTACTTGTTGAATTGTCTTTTTAATGGATTTTTCAAAAGATTTTTTTTTTTTCCACTTTCATCTCCCACATATTGCAACAAAACATCCAGATACGGTAGCATATGTTGTAAAACGGCATGGGATCTGCACCAAACGCACACACAGACAGATTTTCAGAGTAGCTGCATCTTCTGCTAAATCTCAGGTTGCATTCGTCGCGTCATCCACTGCGGTGCAACATCAGCCTGTTAGCAGAGGAACGTCTGTGCTGTTCATTGACGTGAGTTCAATATGACAAGATACTTTTAGCTGTAGGTTTTGCGGAATTAGCTCCAGTGTTTAATATCGTTCTGATGTTTAAACAGGCGTCTATATTGAACTACTGAGCAGGAACACGTGTGTGATGCTCTTCAACACGACTGAGATGCATTCCTTAGCAACACCAAATCAGCTGTCTGACATTGTCACCAAGCATTACACTGTAAACAACTAATAACTACAAAACATGAACTTGTTTAATCTTTATCCAATAATTGAGGAAATAACATACTAAAATCGTTGTTTTTTTTTTCGATTACAAAATAGCCTCTTTTAATATTAGAATCGATACATGCTTGTCATAACATGACCTAGTTCTTGCAGTGATGCAATTTTACATGTAATTGTATAGCCATATTGTCGCTTCCTTTTAAAATGTTTTTAGGACATGTAGATGGCAAAGAACTTTGATTTTTATACATGTTTCTATATATATTTGTTAAATATATTATATATTGGATGACAAAAATGACTTGCAGTAAGGATGCTTGGTTTGTTAGGGGGCTTGGCGTCCATGCACGTTTACTGAGCAAGAACAACACGTGCTGCATGGTGTGCTGGCCACATTACTTCTTACTTAATGTAGAAAAAAGGCTGTAGCTTCTTCAAAACACTGATCCAGGACCAGTTAAGCCAATACCTGGTCCACAATTTTTTATGTACCACTAACTCTAGGACCAGTGCTCAGACTGAACTATTCTACTGTATGCAACATCATTCAAAAAGAGAGAGGCCAACAGAATGAATCAGAAATAGCACATTTTTGGAAAATCAAGAAGACCAAAGTACAGTAGCTCCTAATTCGAGTCTCTACTTATAGTTGAGTGATGAATCTTGAAGTGGAGATGTGTAGAGGCTGTGGTTAAGCTGAGGTTGGCCTCAGGGTGGCAGGAGTGGGCAGAAAAGTTTGAGGGATCATAGCGAGGATGTCCGCGGTGCAGATCAGGAATCCAGAGAACCAGTGTTCACAAACCCTGCTTGGCCAGCGCTGCAGTGACATCCTCAGCCAGGGTTGCTAACTGCGGTGACTCCAGCACGTTGAGACTGCCGGAGGATGATAGGTTGCTGTCCCGTTGGCGCTGGGGGGACGCCACGCCGGACAGGCCTGGCGACTGGACAATGACCTCGGCTCCGCTGTCTACTCGTGTCTTGGAGTGGTCGCGAACAATCTGCCTGTGGCTCTCAATCTATCAGAGGCGGGTGGTGTGACGAAAGATGCGGATGGGTGAGAAGAAATACATTATTTTCGTATCATTATTTTGTGCATTGTATTTTAGTGGATTCAGCTTTAGAAAAACTGCAACTAGAATAACCCTTAAATGTTTAATTTAAGAGAAGTCTGTTTTCTAGACTTTACTCAGAGGCTATTGCTCTAAATCCTGTGTTGACTTCAAAACCAAAAACGGAATACTTGATGAATCTGAATGTTTGGATTAACCTCTCCATTATTTATTGATCGTGGCAAATACTATACCTTTACTGCAACCATCACAGATAAAGGACTACAAGTTTTTGGAAGATTGGCTTGTTGTAAACACATTCTTTATATATATTCCATGCATACTCAATCCACTTTTATTGCAATTTACAACAGTTTTACCCAACAGTATAACAGATTAAGCATATATCTCTCAAGATTACAATGTTACACATATGTAATATATATATACATATGCAATAGTATACATACATATACTAGTAAGACAATCTCTCAAAAACTTGTGTACCTTTTAATCATGGATTGGTTGCATGGAACTGAAACTCACCGTGACATGGCTTCCACCTGGAGTGTGCTGAGCATTATCCAGGGAACCCACCTTGGCTTGGGCTTTGTCTTTGAAGTCCAACTTCACAGTCTCTATACGCACGTGACCGCCCCCTGGGGAGAAGAAAAGGAAGTGTAAAAAGACAGGCAGATTTCATTGGAAAAGTGAATGCATAATGTTGTACTGGAGGAGCATGCATGGTCAGCAAGCTCTCAGTGAATAAAGGTTATAGAGTGGACAGACAGAGAGGGACCAGAAGATGGTGCTGCAGGACCTGAAGCAGTCACCATAACACCATCTGGAGGGGGGATGCAAATAATCCCTGTCTGGTAATGTTCTTAAATCTTTTCAGTACGTTATTAAAATTAGGCCTGCGGTGTTTTTGATCAATAGCAATATTATTGCTTCCAACAGTAATAACTTGGAGGGCCAGTTCACCCCCAAAAAAAGGGTGGCCAGATGCCAATATTCTCGACAGTCCCGAATTATGAGCAGTTGTCCTGATTTCCAAATTGTGTCTTGTTTGTCTTGAAAAAATCAGACTTAACCTGAGCTTTGATTAGTTATAACCTAAACAACATTAAACACTGATCACAGATGGGGGTCATGTCTAGAGGATTACCCAAGATTTACAAAAGAAACTTGCAGGAACCCATGAGACGTTAAGATGAGATACTATACATCCACTTCAGAAAGTCTTCCACTGTGGATATAGTGCGTTGGATCATAAACTGGCTGTGAAAAACACTGTCCTGAGACCTGCCTCACCGAATGACCGGCTGAGGACAGAAACATCATTAACAAAGTGAGCACACAGTGTGTGATTCTTTGGTTCTTTCACAGTCAGTGATGACCCTCTCCAGGTGTGACCCAATCCAGTTCATCAACAATTCATAAGCATCCTGCTCCGCGCTCACACATTCAGGTTAGAGACACACAAAACATGAGCTGGCCCCCAGGAATCACACCACCTCCCACATTTGGCCGCCTGTGGATGGATACATCAAGCTGTCAATCCAGAGGTAGTTTACTGCTTGCTTCAACAGAGAGCCTGAGCTCCATCCGACTGGAGTGTTAATTCATGAGTTTTATATGAACTGCAAAGTACATTCCTAATTTAAATTGGATTAGATTGCACTTTATCACAGCTAGTGTGCAATAAAGTTGATGGCCTGCTTTTATCCTGTTTACAGTTAAGTCTTACACCTAACCCGTGGGACTCCGTGGCCCCATTTACATCTGTGTCTGGATACAATATATGGATAATGAGATCTGATACAGGGGCATTTGCATTTACAAATTTTCTTTTTTTTTGTATCACTTTTTGCAAGGGAGTGTTGAGAGAGTGCATCCCCATATACACTTATATTGCAAGCTAGGAGATTGCACCGGCAACCTTCTGGTCACAAGCGTGCTTCGCTGACCTTTCTTCCACCATTGTCACCCCCAGTGTGACCCCTCAGGTCCCCCGGACATGGTTGAAGTGCAGGCTGATTGTTACCTGGCCGATGATGGATATTGTCTAGAGAGCCACACTTGGAGGTCACGTGGCTCAAGTCAATCTTCTTGTTCTGTATCATCACCTGGAAGAAGCAAAGTCAGGAAAAGACAAGGTCAGAGAGTCCAGTTCACAATGAGGTTATAAACTCCCACTGAGCTCAAATCACGCTGACGTAGAAGATCCAAACAGTATCTTTCCCTTTCTCAATTACAGAGAAGGATGTAGTATGTCTGATCTGCACTAAACTGCAGCTGCTGTTTGAAGAAAATGCTTGGGTATCAACCGGGAATTAAAGGCTGCCGTCTTCCACGTTCCAACACAGTGATATCTAATTGCATGTAATTATTCGAAAATAAGGCATGACAGCAGAAGAGGAGAATACCCGTGACTGTTAAATAACAGTCTTTTTGTTCTTCTGGTAGTGCAGAACTGCTAGTGTCTGGTAAACCAACCAAACCGAGATTGAATACAATCTATGTGCTGTAACTGTGTCTTGAGCAAAAACAATTTTTTGGGGGCACATTCCGAAAACCCGCCAAATAAACGCCGTAACAGTGAGGGAGACAGTAAAGAAGGAATGCACAGGTGGAAGCAGCCACGGCCGGAGAGGAGATAAGGATATGCTGTTATGTGAAACACCCCTGGGATCTACGGAGGAAAGCACAGAGAGATGTGTGAGGATTGAACCGATGAGACAGCAAACGGAGCGGCGCTATGAGCTTTAGACACAGCACAGTGAACGGGAAGAGATACATCCCGTCCTGAGATGAATCCCTGGGGCACGCCTGTGGTCGGCGATCACCTTGCCAAGTCGACGATTTAGTTGATATGTCTCTTGTAACGAATGATTTGGTGTTCATTTTCGTCTGTGCTTTCTGTCTGAGCCTGAGAGGAAAGACAACGAACGGGGGAGAAGTGGGCCGATGATGAACAGCAGCGGCGCGGGTCACGAGCCACGTTACACACCACAAACACAGAGTACACGACGCACAACAAGCCTGTTCATCGACCGGGTGCCCCTTACACATGCACACCACCGGCAAAGAAGTGCAGCATGAGCTTAAAGATGAGATGAGATGTGGTCTGTGTCAGCGTGGGTGAACATCATGCTGCGGGTTGGCTCGTCTCTTTATGGAATCTATTAACTGTATCGTTGGAATCTTTTTGACAGCTATGCTCATGGTCACATTATTTACAGAGAAAAACGCCCTACGTTTGATGATTTTTATTTTTGCATGATTCAGAAGAAAAAGTATCTTAGTATTAGTTTTTGTACTACAAGTTGACGGGACTTGACAGTCCACTCAGGCGTATCAAGTGCATATTTTACAATAAATATAGACCTACATTATAAAACATTAATATTTGCTTCAGCCGCACTTGTCATCCTGTCCCCTTATTGTAATAAGAGGTACCTAGAGCTTAAATACCCTTCAGTACATTTTTAGTTATTCAAAAGAGAACTGCTCAGAAGTGTTGAGATGAAAAACCCTTCAGTCTACTAAAGACTTGATCCGGTCAAATAAAAAAAATCAGCTCAAAGTTTTCTTCAATATAATATAAACATGATTCAGATTTATCTGATTTACATTGACTGTGTTATAGGCTTTCCAACTGCTAATTTGAAGCCTTCATTTTTTTTTTTAACCACGTCCCAGACAGAGTTCACCATGCACAGTGCACTCACAAATATGAGAGTGGTGGTGATATATCTTTTATTATATCATATCATTGCGTTGTGTTAGGGGCTGGTAACAATCACGGTCAATCACGTTGGTCTTTACATGCCCTTAAAAATGTGAGAGAAGCAGATTAATCTCCCAACTTGATACATGGACATTACATTTTGGAGTGGACAGCAGAGACCAACACCAAATTATGAATTTTGATTCGGCCAAATGTTAAAGCCTTTGCCTGTCTGTCTGTCACTCACCCTCGATAGTTAACTGTCTGAAAACAGTACGATGCCATTCCATCTCCAACATTGGTCTATTTATAGTGATACAACTCATCCACAAACCCTGTGTTCTAAGCCTTCCCTTGTTTCTTGTCTAATTCATGTGGAAACGGAAATTCAATGGAAATGTATCCAACACAGTTTTACAACAACCATGGATTTGTTTATCTCAGTCACAGGTTAACCTTGATTGTAGTTAAAAATGTAATGCCACCGGCATCACTTTCTTTTTTAAACCTCTTGTCTCTGTTGTCAGTAACCCAGAGGCAAATTATAAGATGTATGATGATAATAGATAGATGATAATAGGCTATCTTAAAGGAAGTTATGTTACGACAAGAAATACCTTTTAATTATCATTTATTGTCATCATCAACCTAAAAAAATGTACATTGAAGATGCACATTACCCAGTGCTTCATGCAGCATGCTGTTTTAGACGAGAGATGTTGAGTCTCTTTCTATGCATTTAGATCATCTACTTTCAGACTAATGTATAATAAAACATTTATGAAAGGTATTATTGTGATTTCTTTAAGCCTCCACCAATCATAGTAAATATAATATCATAGGTAGAATGCTACTACAGTCCTATATGTTATCAAATGCTGGAGGAGGAGACATTCAGCCTTTATTATCTAAATTCCTCGCGGGACACAAACCAGTACTGGGGAATGGTTGATCAAGAGCAGTCAGGTAAACAGCACCAGCACTGCTGCCTTAAAGCGCCAGTGACTTCACAATAAACTGTAAAGCGAGGTGGACAATGAAAATGAAACACGAAAACACTGAAAAAAACACAACACAACAGAGAAATTACACTGACACGAACACTAAGACAATGGACTAGTGGCACAAGACTCACGTTTCCACCTCCTGCCGAGTAGCCCCGCCTGTCCAAGGACCCACACCTAGACTGAACATGGCTATAGTCCAGCTTAACATTGGGGATGAGCACCTGCAGAGGCGGAGGTGAGGAATGAGGCTTTCTGGCATGGCACAAGTCTCTCAAAAAGCTTGTATCCTCCCACTGTTTATATAATATGTCCTAGACATCTGAGTTTGTTGGACTGTAATGTAGGCAGTAGTATTTTACCTGGGGGTTCACCTGTTATCCCCCTGGGTAAACAGCATTCCATGGATACAATGACTCGAAGCTAACAGACAAGATAGATCCATAACACTACTCAGCATCAGCTGTGACTCTTGTCAGCCTGGCTTATGTCATCTGGTGACTCTTCAAGAGGATCGTCGTTACTCTCGGCCCACCTCCATAAATCAACATTACAGCCTTTTAAACCACCTTTTTGTGTTTCCCTGCAACAAATGATGTTTTCCAGTTGGAGCCAAAACTAGTTAGTGTGCCTTTCAGCCACTAAGGGATTTTGTAGGTAATAAATGGTGTGGGTGCAGAGTATCATGGAGTTTTGATATATTGCTGCAATCAATTTCTTGTTCACGAGACTTTGAGTCCATAAGAGCATGCAAAGCCTTCAGTAAATCGTGACATCACACTGTGTGTCACATGAAGAGACAACTCCACAAGAACATATTTGAATAAGTTGCCATAAGTTGCACGTCCTGCATTCAGACTCAACTAGATGCAAAATGAATGCAGTGAAAACCTGAGACCATAAGATTAGGATGATAACATATGTGTGTGCTGTTATAGTAAATGGCTCTCAAAACTGCAGGGAGAGAAACAGGAATGAGATGCAGACACAGCAGAGTTGGGACAGTACATAACACTAACAATAAATAAATTTGACCCAGAAGCACAGTAAAAGCAATGGGAACAACACTGGTTGAGAGAAAGACTTGCAAACGTGGAAAAAGCACTAAATAATTCTAAAGGAGGGTAGAATAAAAGACCATGAGGAGACCAAAACAATAATGCTTTGAAATACTGTAATACCCAGTCTAAATTTTTTTTTATATAAAACCAAAAGTATAGAATGAGAGTACAGATAAACCTCTAGAATCTAGTATCTAGTACCTAGTTGTCTAGTATACTATACAACATGACACACCAGAAGAGGAAGGTTCAATTCTGAACGAGGGGGTTGCAGGAAAAGAGTTTGTTGTTGGTTAACTGAGCATGCATTCGTTTCCCAATGAGCACATTGTATGCTGCTGTTGCCTTCCCTTGAGAGAGCCACATAGTTACAAAATGAGTGAGCCCTTCTGGTCTAAACTAAGAGGACAAAGGCAGCGAAAATAAGGATAGAAGAGAGGTCAAGCCCAATTTAATTAAGGTGACATCCAGAATCCAGTATTTCAGGTAAAGAAAATGCCCACTAGTGAATATCAGAGCCATTACCAAAGAATGCAAAAGCAAAACATTTTAGTAATTTAAATCATTGGTATACCAGCTTCTGGTCTCTGGGAACATCTACCATGGCTGCAACAAGACAGTGAGAACTAACTACCAAACACAAGACAGGACACAATATGTACAGTACTACAAGATTACATGGGAAACTAAACAAAGAAAAATGATGGTAGTGATTTCTGCGGTAATATTTCCTACTTATTTAGCCCCCGCCAATGAGAAGTCAAGCCACAGTTGTTAGATGGGGCTGGTTGGACATAAAAGGACTTGCTCCTTGACATTTGCCAGCATATGGTTTTGGTCATCTGACCATGAGACCAGCTTGGTGCCAGGCAGTTGGGTTATTTTGGGTTTTATGGCACTGCTCTCACAGCAGAAAGGTGGCTAAAATCAGAAGCTGTCAGACCAGTTGCTATGTATATTTATTAGCTGCTCATGTGCATGCGAGTAGCAATAATGCTTAATAGAACACTTTGAAAGTGACTTTGGTTAACCCCACACAAAGTGTACAAAGGGAGACAAAGAATTCATACAAGGTTATAAGGTTCAAGAGTGAGAATCAAATGGTGGTGGAAAAACGACAGACTAAGGTACTATGATACTAAACCATCAAGCTACCCATGTATCCAGATTTGCACCGAATTACAAACAGTAACTTGTTGCATGTCACTTAATTGAACTTGGACTAAAAATATACAGTAGGAACAAACTAGAATCAAATCATGGTCCTTTCCATCTAAGGATCAAGAGAGGGAAAACAACTGGTCACGACAGAAGGGTACATACATTGCCTCCACGGGGAGAGTGCTTCAGATTATCCTGGGAGCTGCATTTTGTCAGTAAGTCCAACTTCTTGTAAAAAATATGAATCTATGGAGAAATACAGAGATAGTGTGGGCCTCTTGAATGGTGGCTGGGCAGGAATGCTTGTCATAACACCACTGGGAAGAGGGACGATGGAGGATACTGATGTACAAAGTAAATACAAAATGTTTCATGTATAAATGACGTGCCCTTAGCTGTTGCTGATTTGAGTTTTGAAAGACATTTTTAAAAAAGTCTTGAAAAAATGTAGTGCCCAATGAGCAGGTGGAACAGACAAGCTGTCATTCACACTGATTATCATTGCATTCCCATCATGGTTAAGTTGATAAATAGGCCAACAAACTTGGTGTATTATTTTAAAGAGATTCAAGGTTGAAAGGCGTGGAACTCAATAAATAATCACAAATACTATCATTATAATCAATTAATACATTAATCAATTTAAAAAAAAAAAAAAAACTACATTTACATATCTTTATTTCACTTAATTTAAAGGTCTGCCCATCATGATCTATTAGTCAATTTGTTTCATGCCTCATGATTTTTAATTAAATGTGCTTTATTTTTAGAGGCAGACCTCCTGAATTTCAAGATGCAGGCACCTAAACATTGCATGAAGTCTCATTAAGACAGCGAGCACTGTGATTGGCTCTATCCACCACATGACTGCTTCATGCAACAGTTGTTCAAACAGCTCTTGCAGCTGCTCTGTGGGTTGACTTAATTAAATATTCAAAATTCTACTATCAATTAATTGTGTCAAGGAAAAATGTAACAGAATTATTCATTAGTAATTTTAATTATTTAATTTAATTATTATTATTTTTTTACTATGACTCATTGAAATGGAAATATAATTATTCAAGAATAGTCGCTCAAATGTGTTAACTGTATTAATTGATTAGAATGAAACACTATAAAGTTGTTTTAATTATTTCAGTGGCACACTCTTTACCAGGCTCTATTAAACACATGGTGTCATAATTAACAGTGCTGAGGTGTACCAGCAGGTCCTGGGTCCAGGTCATACTGTGTGCCGCTGACAGGCAGAGAGTAACGGAGATGAGGCGAAGCACTGACTTCCAGATCCAAGAGGGCTTGTGTTTGTTCTCTGTTGGCATATTTTGGTCCTTGTGCTTCTATGAGGACAACCATTGGACAGGTCAGTGTCCAAGCAAAGGTCTGATATGGGCTGAGGGAGGCTTGGAAACTGGAACTATTTAGACAGTGGAGCTGCTAGGAACTAATAAGGGTCGGGAGAGGATTATTGCTGTCACATAAAAACGAATTGGTAACTTAAATATTGTGTAGACCCCTATTGCTGGCGACTATCCCTACATCTAATGAAGGCCAATCAAAACCCACCAGAATATTGAAAAAAAACAATAGGAACTGAGCTTAAAATATGACTGCATTTCTTGGTTAGGGTAGTTCGGGAATACTACTGTCACAGGGGGAAACACGGCAGACAAGTGGATTGAGAAGAGGACCAAAGCAAAAACATATTTTTTATTCAAAATTGTCGAACTGTGTGTGCAGGAACCTAAAAATCATCTTTGAGGTGACTTTTTTTTATTCCCATTTCACTATACACTTTCAAATGTTCTGCTGACAAGGAAGAGGAAAAGCAAAACACAGCAGGGAATGGGATTACCACCCTTCCATCCTTAACCCACCTCATCCAGTGGCAACAGTGTAGAAACCTCAAAAGGAACTATTCATCTCTGTAAATTGCAGCAGCTAGTTTAGAAGAAACCTATTGTGGTTCATAACATAAAAAGACCGCATGAACCTTATTGCAGCATCACTTTGAAGTTTAGCTTGGCTTGCTAACTCTTAGCAACTTTGGAGCAAAACTGGTCAAACATGAATGATGTCTGGAAAAGGATCCTCCGTCTATATTTTCTGCTTTTCTATGGGTATAAAGCACAGTGGTCCAATAGTGACAATGAGGGACCACTTCACCAATAAATGTGTATACTTTAATTAAATGAATGTAGAAATAACCAAAATAACATATGCATACTGTATTGTATTCAAATGCCAGACCTCTTTTGTTGTATTCCTATTATTGTCTTCTAAATAACATTCAGTAATTATTCATCCCTCTCTGAGGTGCTTTTGTTAAATCCACCTATGAGACACAAATAGCAGCCTTTATGTTTGTCTCGACACCTCTTTCTGAATGTCATAAAACCCACATATGCCTTTAAACACCTTGAGTCATCTCATCAAAATACCATAAAGCCATTGCCTTAAGAGGCAGATTACATTTTAACTTTGTGTCATGCAGTTTGTGGCCAAAGAGAAGCTGGGGAATTAGGATAATTGCTCTGCTCAGACCCCTCCCCCCCTCCCCCCCTTATGTGTGTACACAAAAGCTACCATCACTGTCTGACAGCAGACACCTACTGCCTTCCAGTTTGACACACGCGTGCACACACATGCATTGTGGGGCTGTGGGTCAACACGGGATTTCTGTGCAAATTCTCAGCCGATGTCATGACATAAGAAATAATGTCATAAAATTGCTGCGTGTATCGAAAGTGGAGGTGAGCTCGTTACAGGACACACTGTGTTACAGATAACAGATGGCAACATGTGTGACATGTTTACACACACAAACAAAGGACACAAATTCCACCTCAAGCATTTGCCAACCTCTTCCACAGCCACAAAATGAAAGCTAAACACCTTCCAGTGGGGCACTTGGAGGTACAAACTGGCCTACCGATGCTCACATTGCATCAGGTGACAACTTTTGGCTGCATGACAACCCCTCCTTCCCAATGACACTTGCGTGATTGGGTACTGCCAGAGGTTGACATAGCGCAATAACTGATTATGTCTCGGCATGCATGCTTGCACTAATAAACACACATGCAAACATGCACAGAAACTCCACTCAGGCCATTTCTCCTGCAGATGACAGGCAGGCATTTGGAGCTTGATCCCTCCCTATTTTGTGGCTGACTGCACACAGCAATGCAGAGACCTGGCAAGTCATAAAGATGTCAGCCAAATCCTTAGACTCCTAATCAGGTCATCATTGGAGGCTTGTGAGAGCTGATGGAAACAGACACACTGCTGTTTTCATCATTATTCTTCCTGTTGCAGCGCTCACTGTATTTCAGACTGGAACACAATATTTGTCCAACTGTAGTGTAGGATATACACTCCCGAGCACCCTGCCAATGCAGATTATGTGCAGCAATAGAGAACACAGTTTGAACTGCAGATTTCTGTTAGCTAATCAGGGGGGGAAACTGAAGGGACAAATACTGCTCACAGAGTCTTTGGTTCACAAATTACTGCAACACACGTGACTCTTTACATTTACCCCGGCTCGCTGCTATTTTACAAATGGCAGGATTAACATAATCTTGTGTGTGAGCTCACTTGCTAGGAGCAGCTGCCTATAGTTGGATACAGGGAAACAACAGGGAGTCAACCATACTGACTGGTGAATCAAAACAATAAACTGAAAGTGGCTTAAAACTGTGAATTACTGCAGATCTGGGTGTTGGTTACCAATTGTATTATTTAAATCAAATTCAATCTCAAAAGCATTACTTTAAGGAAGTTCTAGGCTCGTCATTCCCATAAATATTCATAGATGCTCAAGGCCCTGTGAAACTTGGTATTTCTTTCTGTTGCACTAGCATTTTATGCATTGAAATTTAAGAAAATAAAGTTTTTTTGGCTTACTTTCTAAGTTTGAATCAATGCAAATTTTCTTCATTCTTTCTTAACTCATCATCCTCTTACACTGGTGAGTCAGCAAAGGATAGAAGGATTAACGGTGGAAAGAAGTAGCTAAAACACAAAATAAAAAAACAACTGAGTGTGGAGAGGTAGGAGAGAGGGTCCATGGGAAATACTCATATCAAGAAAGAAGAACAAGTCAGAAGAAATGATACAAAAACACATTTTACAATACAATACTAACCAGAACTACATACCAATGGCATATTCTACAGATTTTTAACAATACATAGCGACATGGCAATATTGTAGTCTGTCTTTGTTTTTAATACCACTTAACCCTTTGCTTTTGCTTCAAGGTTTGAAGGACAGGATCCAGGGTATAGCCTGGTAGGAGATAATCACAAAATGCCTCTGTATGCAGATGTTATCTACGTGTATATGGACAGAACGTGGGACTCATATCGTTTTTCATTTTTGTATGTTACACATACTAACAACTTCTCAAATAAACCTCTCTGAGATCATTATTAAGACAGAGACATGTAGGAAAAACAGAATGCATGCAACAAGTTGAGATTGGATAGTAACATTGCAGAGGTGAAAGAAATAAGCAAGCAGTTAGATAGAAGCTAGGGTTTTTTGGGGAGCAAAGGTTTTGGGGTAAGTGAGGGAGAAGAGCATCACCTGTCCTCCTTTGGGCTGGTACTTGATATTCTCTATGGAGCCGATCTTGGACCTGATGTTCTTGAAGTCAGGCAGTGGCTGGTTGATGATGCGGAGCTGCTTGGGTGTGGTTGCAGGTGACTTGGGTGGGGTGCGGACCACGGCTACCTTCCTCTCCTGGGAAATCAAGCTGAGGGAGCGTGGGGTTCCAGGGGTCCTTGAGGACGACGAGTAGCTGGGTGGGGTTCCTGGGGTGATGGCTGTGGAGCCAGGGGTCCGGGGGGTGGAGTGGCCACTGCGAGCCGAACGTGAGCGCACGGATTCTGTTATTGGTGGGGAGGAATAAAAAGGATGAAGGTTGCAGCTGAAGATGAAGAGGTGCTGTACTATAAATCGTATACTATTCTAATCGTCATGGAAAATATCCAATTTTGGTGATTTCTGTTTTTCAAAGGGGAAATCAGAAGGCAATAGAGCAGCACTGTATATCTGTGGGGTTGAAAGTTATGGTTGTTTATCAGTATGAAAGAGCAAATCCTTACTTCATCAGATGCTGAAATTTCTGGCTTTTAGAAGTCACTTTTCAGACCAACAGATATACAGTATTCAAAATAGTTTAGCCATAAATACTGAGTTATTAGTTAATTAAGTTAAACGTGTACAATTCAATTTCATCCAATAATGACAATGGCAATCATAATGACAGAAGTATGAAGAATCCCATCTACCTGTCATGCTAGGGGCCCGTCCGGTCCTGTGCTCTGCCCTCATCTCTGTGCGAAACGCTACAGGAGGCAAAAGAGGAAATGTTTCAGATTTAATAAAGGAGACGATGGGGAGGGAAGAAGGAAAGAATTAAAAGGAGATTCAGGGGTTCTTGGATGTCCAATTCAAAACTAATTCATCTGGATCTTTGCTATTTACAAAGTATGTTGTGTATAGAACACTTTGACTTACAGTTGCATAGAAATGGTGAAAGAAGACTGGACAGAGAATACAGCTCGTATCAATGCAAAAACACAAACAGATAAACAGAGGATAGCTAGGAAAATGGGAAGGACTTGAGTTGTCTTAGGCTTAATTCAAGAAATCAATTATCAGCATTGGTACAGTTTTTGCTTTCTTATTAGTAGAATCAATTTGTTGAGACTCATACTGGAGGCAGATGAGATTCATGTTGGATTTATCTAAGACCACTTAAATATCAATACTTTGAGAAGTAAGTTGATCAGAGAGCTGCAGCCTACATGTGGGTCTGCGAGGAGCTGTGGAGCCGGAGCTGGTGATGGAGGTGGAGCTCTCCTCCTGGTCATGGAATGGCCGGCGACTCAGAATGGAGGCATGTCGCGGCACGGAGGACGTCTTCACAGGGCTCCACGACCCACCATCCTGTTGGGAAACAGACAAAAAGGTAGATCCTTAGGCAAGTGAGGCTCTGATTTATTCTTAACTAAATAATACAAATATTACAAATAAAAGTAATTTTTAAGCAAATTATATACATATGTTTTCATGTTCTGTCCTGAACTCCTGCAGCTACAGGGCCGCTCTGCCATTCACCTACCTTGGCTATGAGTCTCTGTAATACTGGGAAGCTTTGAGGCTCTGCTGAGGATGGCCGAGGTCTATCTAATGAGGCGGCCACTCTGGATATGGAGGTGGGGATCTTTGTTAGTGGCGAACGATGGGCATGGCACTGAGATAGCACAACGATGAGGCCCGGTGGGTGAGTAGCATGGCACCAAAATACAGGACACAGGGTGACAAAAGTATGGTGAAAATAACAGTGCATGCATTATCAATGCACAAGATCTCATCTCCTTTGTTGGATGATGAATGAGATAGTAGCATCAGATCTTGTGTGTTTAACATTTAATCATAACCCATCACAACATCCATTCATGCACGCTCATTGTGAACATGTCAGTTACAATATTTGAAATGTATGACATCAAAAACAACAAACTTGAAGACATTTTTTTTTTTTTAAGAATATTGTTCACCAGGCTCATGCATATTTAAAGTTGCACTGCAGACCATGCTAACAGATGTATTGAAGACTGTAAATAGAATGTGTAAATGAAAAATGAATTTTAATGTGGGTTCAGAATGACAGAAGCCTCTTACAGTGTGCTTTCATGACATGACATTTAATAAATGCAGAAACTGTGTTATTTTAGACACAATAACTGTCATTACCATGGTGGAGGAGTAAAATGTAGTCACGACCACAGCCACTGGAGAAATGTCACAGGGTGATTCGACACCCACTCAGTAAAAAAGAAAATGTTCTAAATGGATCTGCGATGTCTACTTCTGCAAAGACCCATTAAACAAGGCAACAATGGCAAACATTTTACAGAAAGCAAATGCAACGGACATAAATACTGTTTCACAAAATACAAATGCAATTCCCTGTTTTTCAGGCAGGGATTAGGGCTAATATAGACAGAGGGGAGACAGTACTCGCCTAAACAATATGTAATATGTTTATCTAAATAGATGATTAGGTTTCTCTGGAAGTCACAAGAGAAAATATGTAACAGCTTTTAATAAGTCTCAATTCTAATGATAATTATTCGGCCTAATTAATGTGGTGTTTATTGTTTCAGAGTTTGCTCTAAAGACTCTCAATGCAACTTGTGTATTAGTTTCATATTAGTAGCAAGAGGTAAAGATTTGATATCTGTTTTGAATTAATTATGCATTAATTGCATAGTGTAATACAATGTCAGTAAACTGCGCACAGCATGTTCATGTTTACCAACCTTTCTTTTCTAAAACTCTTCATACCAAAGGACAACAAAAAGCTGAGGGACAGCAGATCTAATGTCGGAGAGTCCAGGTTCCAGGAGACAGAGCAATCAGTCACTGACGTTTAGGAGAACGCTTTGCTTTCTATCTTCAGTGTCAGTTTGTCCTGATTGACATTTATTTAATTGCCCTACTGCAAAACTACTTGATAATTCAGGCTGTCTGCCAGTAAAGCTTCAATATGGTATTACTCATTCCATTGTTGGGCTGATGGAGTGTACTCACCGATGCTCTATCGCGAGACTTTCTGGCAACACTTAGAGGCTGACGGCCGTCTGGTAGCGCCTCTGAGAGAGAAACAGAAACAGAATAACAGGAATATTACAACACCATCAGAATACATGTTTTGACCTTCGTACGCTGAAGGGGAAGAAGTTCGAACCCTTTAAATGTCCTACTTTGAAGGATTGTCGTCATATTTGTGTCCTTGATCCTTGAGGACATTTGTTTTGTATGTGTTCGTATTGGACGCACACAAATACAACTTTGTATTCACGAACCTGGCATGAAGAGCTATTTGACAAATCAAATGTTCTGTGGCAGCGGGTTGCTGCCCCATTGAGAGCTCTGTTCTGCAAAGATTTGGCAAGATATCCCACAGAGTGGGGGATTTTCTATTACGTAAGGCAACCCAGGAAAATAATCTAATTGGGGCAATGCAGCAGTACACTGAGCTTTCATCATCAGTGACACAGAATTCAGCCCATCAGGGGAAAATGAAGTGCAAACTGCCTCTGGGACAGAGTCTTTATAGTACCAGGTCCATAGAACAAAACCATGGATTACTAGTTGCCTGGCAACCATAGGTTGAAATAATAGTGGGTATGAAAGACCAAAGAGGTCAGGAAATTCTTTAATGTATTTCCCACCAAACAACTGTCAGGCAACCTTTAAATGATATGGAATAATTTAATAAAATATTAGTATATTAATGTGACAGAGCAACAGACCACCAACAACTCACCAAGAACATAAAAACAGATGGCTGGAACTGGTAAGAGCAAGAAAGATGCATTTAAAGAGTATCTTAACACCAGCTGAAAATCTTGCTTTCGCTGACATTGCAGTAGTGATGAGTACTTAGAAAGTGTTCAGTGAATCCTGAAAACCCAAACCACAGGATGTCAGTGAAATGATCATTTCAACTCGGTGTTAAGTTTCTCTTCAAAGAACAAAGAGAAGATGTGCACGAAAACAAATGAAGGAAATGAAACACGTATGACAGTCAATTTTTATTGTGATTAAATACAACAACAAAAGCAAACCATGGTAACCAACAAAACAAAATGGATGCCAAAACCAGGATGAAGCTGACAGTGGAGGCAAACTGGAGTGGGAGTTGGTGGCTCTCCAGCAGAAAGCACTAGTTGCATGACAGACCATGGCAATGTGTCACCTGTGGGTCTCCTTCTGGGACAGGAATGGTGCTGGGTGGGGCGGGTCTGGCGGACGGCTGGTTTCATCACACTCCTCTTAGATGGAGATTTGGTAAGCTCGGCCTTCCTTATCACAGCTACCAGAGGAAACAGGCCATTGACAAAAGCAGAGACAAAACAAAAAGCAGAGGCAGAGCCATGTTCAAATATGGAATGCGTTTTAGTTGTCGTATCTGTATTTGTACAATACTAAAAACAGCTGACTCAAATCACTGTGAGTCTGTGAGTTATTATGAGACTGCACATCTTTTGACACAAACAGTTGTATAGGTAAACAATAAATAACTAGATGCTGTGCGTTTGAGCCCCAGTTAGGCACATGATGATGAGGGGATTAACAATTCTCCAAATCCAAGTTTCTATTCAGACCTCGATTTTTGAGCCACGGTGCGGTTAACTAAACATACATTAACTAAATAAAGAGGACTGTTTAGAACCATTTAAGCAGTAAAGCAGTAGCAATACAGACTTTGGTGTTTTGAGAAGACATCTGTTAGCCAACGCTGCCACCTACTGGATAAGATGCTACTCAACTAAACAGTCACGTACTGAAACGCGGTCAGCGTTGAATCACTTGAACCTAATGATGATGTCAGCCGGCTGTTTTAAATGGCTTTACTCAACGTACAGGGCAAAGAAGAAAAGTGTATCACAATATTGATTCTATGAAAAGCACAACAGTTTTTGAGCAGCAGATATGCTAATAAACCCTAACTGTAATATTTATAAATATATTCTACTTCAACCATGATTATAGTTTAAGAAATTATGGGAACCTTTTTTCTTCTGGATATCCTCCCTGGGGATGTAGACAGGTTCTTTGCGGACAGGCTTGCGTTCTGGTGTGGAGATCCGGCCCTTAGACCGCCCTCCCTTGGCCCTTGGTTTGACTGGCTTTTCTTGTTTCTCGGTCTTCCTTTGTGGGGTATGCTTGTTCTGGACCACAGCAGGCTTTTTGACTGAGCTGTGCACTTTGGGCAAAGTCTCAATCTGCTCTGTCGCCGTACTCTTATCATCATCTGCAGTGAGGCAAAGCGAGACATGAAAAACATGAGACTACATCACTGTGTTTACTTGAAGCAGAAGAAGAAAGAAAGGGGGAAAAAACAGTATAAAGGAATAAACCATCAAAGAGATCTCACCTTGTGTGTCAACCCAGGAGCTGTCCAGGATGGAGTCGTCCATTGTGGTTTCATCTTTATCGTAGCTCTCTGTCGGTGCTTCAGTGTCTATGGTTTGAGCCTCCTTCTCAGGGGAGGCAGGGGTCTCAAGAACATCCACCACCTCCTCTAGACTTGCAGCTTCCATGTCTGCTTCTTGGGCCAATTCCACAGACTCCTCCTCTTCCTCCTCTTCCTCCTCTTCCTCTTTCTGGGCAGCGACACAAAGGCCTTCAGCCTCAGGTGAACCAGAGAAACGAACGCTGTGTCCCGGCTCTTCTGCTTCATCAATGGTCTGGACCACAGTGATAAAATCGTCTTCAACTGTCACCACTGATTCAATGGCAGCTCGAGTTTCTGGGATCTCCTTTACCACTGGTGCCCCTGCTTTATCTAACACCTCTTCCTTACCTTTATCTTGCCCCTTTTCAGCCTTTTCAGCCTCTTTCTCCACAAGTTTTTCAGTTTCTTTCTCCACAGGTTTTTCAGTTTCTTTCTCTACAGGTTTTTCAGCTTCTTTCTCCACAGGTTTTTCAGCTTCTTTCTCCACAGATTTTTCAGTTTCTTTCTCCACAGATTTTTCAGCTTCTTTCTCCACAGGTTTTTCAGTTTCTTTCTCCACAGGTTTTTCAGTTTCTTTCTCTACAGGTTTTTCAGTTTCTTTCTCCACAGGTTTTTCAGTTTCTTTCTCTACAGGTTTTTCAGTTTCTTTCTCCACAGATTTTTCAGCTTCTTTCTCTACAGGTTTTTCAGTTTCTTTCTCCACAGATTCTTCAGCTTCTTTCTCCACAGGTTTTTCAGTTTCTTTCTCCACAGATTCTTCAGTTTCTTTCTCCACAGATTTTTCAGTTTCTTTCTCCACAGATTTTTCAGCTTCTTTCTCCACAGGTTTTTCAGTTTCTTTCTCCACAGGTTTTTCAGCTTCTTTCTCCACAGGTTTTGCAGCTGCTTTTTCCTCTGGTTGTCTAGCCATCTCCTCAGGCTTCTCTGCAACCTTTTTGTCTATCTCAGCAGCTTTCTCTTTCTCTTTCTCTTCCTTTTCTTTCAGTTCTATTTCTATCTTTTCTTTTTCTTCTTTCTCTCGCAACTCTTTCTCTATTCTTTCTTTTTCCTCTTTTTCTCTCTGCTCTCGCTCCTCTTTCCTTTTTCTCTCCTCTTGCTCCAGCTTTTCCCTCTCTTCTCTTTCCTTTTTCTCTCTTTCTTCTTTTTCTTTCATCTCTCTCTCCTCTTTCTCCTTTTCTTTCATCTCCTGCTCTTTCTGCTTCCTTTCTGTCTCTTCCTTCAGTATTCTTTCTGCCTCTTCTTTCTCTCTCCTTTCCCTCTCTTCTATCTCTTTCAGTTCCTTTTCTTTCTTTTCTGCTTCTTCCCTAATTTTCCTCTCAGCCTCTTCTTTCACTTTCTTCTCGGCTGCTTCCTTCTCTTGCTCTTCCCTAATTTTCCTTTCTGACTCCTCTTTTTCTTTGTTAATTCCTAACACTGGTGAAACTGTTCTTTTGGGGGAACCGTAAACATCTCTTTGTTTAAGCTTTGAAGGTGAGAGCACTGGAGAGAGCAGCTTATCATCATCGATGTTGCTCTCCACAGATGAAGCAGGTGAAGTTTTGACAGGCCTGGCAATCCGGTCCTTGGCCACACCGGTCAGCTGGTACACATCTTCGGCATCCACTTCCTCATAGGCTTCCTGATGGACCAGCTTCACTTTCTCCCGAAGCTCCTGCAGTTCTCTTTCCTCCTCCATACTGAGAGGCCTGTCCTCCATCTCCAATTTGCGGATCTGCCTCTCATAGTCGGCAATCTCGGTTTCTGATGTTGAGCCTTCGCCACTTGCCTGTCGTTCAGTGTCACTAAATGACCTCCCGCCTTCTTCAAGAGTCACAGTGACCGTTGGTGTAACAAAGGACTCACTTGGCTGAGCTAGTGGTATCTCACTAACAGATTTCTTTGACTGTTCCTCTGCAACCTTGCCCTTTTCTTCAGTAGAATCTTTTCTGTCTACTTGCCTCTGGTCTTTCTCTTCAGTGACATCAGCAACTCCTGATGGCTGGCTCTTGTCCTCCACAGATGTGTCTCTGACTGCTAATTTCCTAGCTTGCTCAGCCATTTTCGCCTCCAGGACGAAGGGGGTGAAGCCCTGTGCAGAAATGTTTGTGGGGCTCAACACATCTGCAGGTGATGGCATGGGTCCTGAATATTCACTGAACACACAATAGCCCATCTCTTCCAGCTGGCTTTCACTCTTTCTGGCCCCAGGACTTAGTTCCCCTGAAACTAGGCTAGCCAGTGGGTCATCTGCGAAGGCTGAAAAATCTGCTTGAAATGACTTTCTCCTGGTGAATTCTGGTTCAGTGTTTTCTGATGTAAGTCTGGAACGGGTACCAGCTAGGTCCAGCATCTCAGGCAAGTCTTGCGCCATCACCGCACCATTTTTATAGGCGCTCTTAAGGGGCTGTGGTGATTCTGGCGACTCCGGTTCAGGGCTGGGTTTTGAAACTGGTTCAGTGGTCCTTGGAGGAGATGAGGAATCTGAGGTGATGGAGGCCGCAGTCTCCAGGATCAAAGGAGGCAAGGATGGAGGCTTATCCACGGAGGGTGTAGTGACTGGGAGGTAGTCTGCTGACTCATCTAGACTTCCACTAGTGTATGACATGATATCTGTGGCCAGTGGGGAGAAGTTCCTAGGTCTGCCTTGGCCACTCGGATCCATTGCTCCAATAGTAATGTTTAGTGAGTAACTCCTCTGCTCTAAGGCCAGTTTACCCGGGGAAAGCCTGCATTCATTACTCCTGTCAGGAACTGTCAACACTCTAGTTTCTTCTGCTGTACTTTCTTTAGTATTGGGTTTATCCTGAGCTTCAGCTAGTGTGCTGTAGCTGATCTCCTGAGGCCTGGCATCAACTGTACTCTTCTCTTCACCAGATCTGCTCAGTTCGTAATAACCCTCGCCCTTACATTGGGGAGCCTCAACAACCTCTATGGCTGATGTTTCAAAATATGCTGACATTCCAGATCTGTCTCCAGCCTCCCTTGTTGAGTCTCCTCCTTGAACTTTGTCTGCCTTTGACGAGAAATCAGGGGGAGCACCGATGCTGCTGATCTCCACCACCTCCACTGACGGCTGTTTCTCTGACACTGTGATTGGCTCGCCATATGTAGGCTGAAGTGTGAGTGATCTAGCAGATTCTTTGGCTTGGGTTTGAACATTCGGAGGAACAAATGATGGCATATCCATGGTGGGGCTCTCTGGTACAACTCGTTCACCAGCAAAGAACCCTTGCATCTGGGGCTCGAAAAACTCCTCTGGGCGTTTCTCCGATCCAATGCTGTCTGGGCTCATGGAACCACTTTTCTCGCTTCCCTGCTTGTCTGAGTCCATCTTCAAAGCTGAAAGGACATCTGTAAGTCTGCTGTTTTGATCAACATAGAACTGTAATGCTTTGGCATGCTGCGAGTGAGATATTTATTAAGCTAGGGACTGGGAAAGCTGTTATCACAGAAACAGGCAAAGCTCTCCTCATAAACTTACAGCACAATGATACGGCCATCACTGAAGAAATACGGCGAGATTACTGGGCCCACCAAGTCACAGATGGATCAGAATATGGCATGGTATGTGACGGCACCGGCATGAAGCGACTGCAATGCTGATTTATGGGGAACAAGCAATAATAGATGGGATGGATATCCATGCGACTCTTAAAAAAATAAAATAAAAACATAATAGCATTTCTGTCATTCTTTGTAATTACAGTGGAAGCCGCTTATAGTGATTACGGTTACATTGATCAACCACTTATATGGATCAAAAAGCTTGGGACAGAGTCAATCCTACATATACAAATGCTGTTCAAGTATCAAATAGTATGCTTGCAGTGTTAATTGTGGGTATTTTTATACATGGCAACATCTGGGATTGTTTTTTTACTGTGCGCTGACTGCACATTGAAATTATGACAGTCATTTTCTTTGAATCAAAAACCAAACCGACAAGATGCAGCAGTGAAACTTGGTGTTCATCAGGCTAGTTTGTGTAGTCTACTCAAACAACGAGAAACAGTCATGTCCGCTAATGATGGAGACAGTAAACCGATGTGCATAGGGGAAAACACCTGTGGTTGAAGCCCACCACGAAACAGCTGAAGCTGCGTTTGAAACAGCTGAAGCTGCGTTTGAAACAGCTGTACTGTATTTTGAAACGGTCAGCAAAATTCAGTAAATAGCAAAGCTGCCTTTTTCATTACTTTATATTAATTCAGTAAATATAGTGTCAGTTAGATGGTGATCTGAGTGAGAAATAAAGAAACAAAATAGTGATCAACTTAACCCCGGACAGACGTGATCACTGTAAGAGGTTTCCACTGTACAATGAAATGTTATGAGATTTACCCCAATTTAAATCTATCTTATAGTTTAATTAACATACAATTAATTTTGGCCCCTGAAAATTATTTTCATGTCTTTATATAATTCAAAGCACATGACACTAATACAGAAGAATATTGGTATTGAATGACAGAAAACAGCCATAAAAAGTCACTAACAGTGACAAACACATACAAAATAAACAAATTAATTGTAATTTTGCTGATATGATAATGCATTTGATGAGATACCACACTTGACATGAGACAGCCAACACAAGATTCCCTGCAAATGATGTACAGAGAATCATGATAATAATATGAGTGACCCATGATTAGTAAGTATGATTCATGGTTACGAAAAGTGCACCGCACTGGCATACCAGCATTAAGCCACTTGTAAACACAACGAGAAACCTGTAAGCTTAGAGCCGGTGAAAAAAAGCACTGCTACGTTCACTTCATCATACCAATACGAAACGGTGCCGAAAACCACAGCAAGAAAAAGAAAATACAAGCGCAAAGATAGCACACAATCAAACCAGGTAAAGTTAAAAGAATGTGACTTTTTTCACCAACAAGCCTGTGTTGCCTTGCAGCCACAGCAGAGCACAGTGAGGAGTACTTGCCATTCCGCCAGAATTATAATGCTTATGGGTTCCTTTAGACACAACTGGTGTTCCTATACACTGGACAATACAGTAACATGCAGGCAGGGAGAGCAGAGGGCAGGACACACCTATCTCAGGGCTCTCCCCACCCACTGCTTCCTCCTCCTCCTCTCTGTCCAGAGAGCTTGCAGCAACACTAGCTGCTTCGCCCAGCTCCAGGTCTAGATCCTGGGCCTCGTCTATGGCCTCTGCCTGCTCTAAGGGCTCAGCTTGGAGGCTGTCCAGCTCGAGCTCTTCCCCGCTCCACTGCTGCTCATCAAGAGCTTCCTCGGACTCTGCTGCCTCTGCACTCTCCTCCTCCTCCTCCTCTTCCACCTCTTCCTCGTATTCAGCTGTAAGAGCCTCCATGGTCTCTTCTTCTCAAAAACAGGGTGAGAGGGGGACACAATAAGACTACAGGCAACACAGACTTGGGTTATGTGAGAACACAACTTATGATGGGACACTTTCAGCTCTGGGAAAAGATGACCTAAAATGTATGTCTGTTCACACATATAGGTACATTACACATATAGAACAGAGTGCAGTGTGTGGGTGGTTTTTCATTCTCTTTGTATGCTTTTCTACTTTGGGTACTTAGTGTACCCAGTAGTCAAGGAAACTATAGTATAAAGATAGGTTTGTTAAAGGCATGCAATACATTTATTTCTCAATATATATATATATATATATATATTATAATATATTTATATTTGTTTTACTGTAAAAAAAACAAAAACATTTCCATTTCTCTATTTCTGTGGCATACACTATGCCCTCAACCCAGATTGACCTACCATCATTGACAACTGAGGTTGTTCAAGGAAAAGGGAAACATAAATGAAGTTGTAACACTTCTTGGCCTAAAACTGCACTATTGTAGAAGCACTTCTAGTCAGAGCATTTCTGAAAACCCTGGCTCTTCAGAAGAGGCAACCTTGAAGAGCTGCAGTCCATTACAGCAAAAAGTAGAGTGCCTCAGATTCTCGACTTTGCACAGACTGGATTTTTAACTGTGCAATGGACAATGTGGGGGCATACAACTTTGTTTTTCAGCAGCCATTACTGTATATCATTTTGAGTTATTGTGTAATTACAAGATGCAGAAGCTTTGCAGTCCAGTGTTGGTGCATGTGACATAGATGTTGGTAAAAACAATGTTTCTACTAGATTTGTTTTGTCAGCAGTGCCAATGACAGGTTGGGGGAAGCTGGATGAGTTAAGAATCAAACTACATTAACACTATTTATAAAATGTCTGCAGTTCCACAGTCAATGACATACTCTTTATATCTCTTCTTTGTTGTGTGTTCATTGAATGAATGCCAGTGTTTCCCCTAGGTTGACTACTTTGGCCTGTCGAATGGGTCACATTGGTGAAGAACACGAGGCGCAAATGCCAGAAGTTGAGTTTTCATTAAGACAAATTGATGGTGTGTCAACTGCATGTCTAATTAATCAGAGTCCACAAGGCCAAATTACCATTTGACCTGTGGCTGACAAGCTATGTAACATTTAAAAGGCATTGTGTTTCAGAGGAGTTGAGTTTCATCAGAGTATGTTTAGGGAGCCGACAGAGGTATAAATTAAGTTGTTGTCCTCTGTTGAAGCTTGCCAGCCAAAAGATTTATTTCGTTAGATGGATGGTTGATGTGTGCTTGAACAGTCTAAGAGTAAATATCCCGAGGTCCTAGTTCCCCTTTAAACTGGCTCTATCTTGTGTTCCTAACAATAAAAGTGGAAAGTTGTATGCAGGTGTAAGCGTTTGCGAGTGAGTGGAGCTGAAAGTCTTCCCTGATGCCAAAGTGAGTGGGTGACAGTAACTTAGGATGTGTGTAGAGGGTTTGATATGGTACGGCATAATCAAGGGGTTGAGGGGTCATTTTGAGGAATAAACCAAAACATAACTCTGGGAGATGATTGGTGCAGAGGAATTTGTGCTTGGAGGTCATCAATCATGCACCGTATCTCTGAGACGTTCATGAAAGCCATTTGGACCTCACTTTATGCCCCAAAACTGAACCTTGGTGGCCATGTGGTCTTACTGATGAGAGCCGTAATGTATTATGTCCACTGAGTGAATCCTACTTCAGAGACATCACTGCTATGTGTCGGAGTTAACAGCATGGCAACCACAAGTAGCATGTCTTTGGGTGAAATAAATGAAGAAAAAAAAAGAATTATGACTGGTAAAGAAAATATGAAGTTACTCAGATTTTGAGCAGACGAACGCCACAAGGACACACAAACACACACAAGGACAGACGGACAGACGGATAGACAAATTGACGAAACTGACGGACGGAGAGACGGAAGGACAAGAGGGATGAAAGGAGGAGGTCAAATCACAGAAGGAGAGGAAATTAGCATTAAAATGAGAAAGGAGAGAAACAGAGTGAGAGAGAGAGAGAGGAATGGAGGGGGGAAATGGCAAAGAGGAACCATGCGTGGTTCACCTTCAATCTGTCTAAAGGCCACGGCCTGCCCTGTGGGGCGAGAACCCGAGTGCGTCCACTCTGGGCTGAACAATGGGTGCTCATAGTACTCCTCGTCGGAGTGGTAGGGGTCGTCCTCGGGCACGGAAACTGAGATGGAGGGGGCGAGGAACTTGCACCTCTCCCGAGAATTTTGGAAGCGGCGGAGAGGGCCCGCCTCCTCCTCATCCCCTACATCTACAAACAAGACAGACACAAGGAGAAGAACTGCAGGGAAATCTGGACACACGGACTGAAAGAGAGCGTGGGGAGGAAGAAAAGGATGGAAAGGAAAAGGAAAAATAAAACAAAAAAAATGGAAAACACACCAAAGAATGTCCATCTTAAAGGTGATTTGACATAATATTGAGTCTTTAAATATCTAGTTTATCTTAGAAAACATTGACAGAATGCCAATGAAGAGGGATTTTGCAATTTCGGAAAAAAGAACAAAAACAATTTTTACTTTCTTAAACAAAATAATTAACACTTTTCACAGTTTCGAAAAAAATATTCAATGGCAGTTAACTGCACCATATACATTTGCATTATGTATTAAGGGTTTTTAAGCTTTAAGCATCTGTTGAGAGGCAGAATTAAATTGTAAAGAAAATAAAAGTTAAATGTTTCATGGAATCATAGTATCTTAACTTGGAAATGTGTCAGTAGATCCATTGTAACAATTTATGATCTTTATATTTTTCTTTTTTTTAGCTTAGGTCCTTTTTTAAAGCTGTGAGACGATTCTTGAATGAACAGAGGGTCTTACTAAATCAGTAGTTGAACTAGGGCCAGCTGTATTTTAGGAAATTATTAATGATTGCATCGCTCTTTACTACATAAATCCTCAAGTTACTTCCTAAGATGGACATTTTTTGCGGAGAAAGGGGAGTTGAAGCTTGAGGAGAAAAAAATGGCGTCAAAAAAAATAAATCCAAATTTAAAATCGACGACAAAAACAGAGAGAGTCACCAGAGAGGGGACTGCAAGAGGAAGACAAAGCTTGATTGAGGGCAAGAGAAACAAAACACACAGGACATTGATAAGGAGACAGTGACAAGCAAATCAAAGGGGACAAAGCTTTGGGGCCAAGCCCTACTCTGCGACAAACAAAATTAGTATATTGCATCGTTTGAGGAAATCAACAATACAAACGGCTTCACGTATGAATGATTAAATCTAAATAAAAGACGTACAACACAGACACTTAGAACAACAATTATAGTTGTAGTAGTAACACAATCAGTAACATGTGCTTTTTGCCACTGCCATTACAGGAACAAACCCCTTCCCTATAAAAAACCTCAAAGACACAGCTTATCCTCTTTGAGAACAAAGGGAAAGCCCCTGCAGAGTTCCAAAAAGTTATATTTAAAAGAACACCATCTCTAAGGTCGTGACTGAGCATTGCAAGAATGAACCTACTTGTTTTGTATCATCAGCACTAATACAATGAGGCCCGCATAACTTAATCTCTTTATCACTCTATCTGGTCGAGAACACAGAAGTCACTTTCGATAGAAAACTCCTATAACCTCAAATCAGTCTTACTTGCTTCTCCGAGTGCACACGAAACACAATGTTACCACAACCGACCATCTTTATTTGGTGCATGGCTGACCCATCTACAGACTCCTCATTACATTCCAGCCAGACTGCAGATTGCGTAGACATAAAGACACAGGCAGCATGAAGCAGACTGACCATTAAGTAACACTGTACAACCGTTTCTTGCAGGCAGCTGCACAAAAACCACTGCATTGCTTAAACTACAATTTAGAAGTCAAAGAGGAAGAACCCAACTGTATTACAATGCTAATGGTCAAAATTGAAACGACAAGAACAAATTTATAAATCTAAGGTACAAACAAATTAAGGTAAAATGTTCAGTCTAACTGCTAGCTAGCTAACACACACACACACACACACACACACACACGCACGCACACACACACACACACACACACACACACACACACACACACACACACTAGTATCTTAGTTTGAGCCTGAATGGTCAGCTAGGCTAACTAACTTACCAAGAAGATTCAGTTTATCTAGACTGCATTGCTACAGTTGTAGTGAATTTATTATATGAGCTCATTTTTACACCTTACTTCTATTGCTAGGTTTCAGTCTTAGGCTTTAGCTCAAAGGCAGCTATGTCTTCAAGTAAAGTTCATAGAGCTAAAAATCTGATCTGTAGCCATAGCCACCCAAAAAATAGAAAAGAAAACACACAAAAAAGACTGACAGAGGGCAATCACAAGAAAACACCACACCATGATTACACGTGCAAAACAACAAAAAAGACAAACAACAACAAGTTGGAGGGCTACCTAATGTGGCTGTCATATTAGTGTGTGGGGAGACGAGGTGTGGATGTTAGAAAGGGAAATGGAAGAAGAGGATGAAAAAAAAGAGTGCACTCGTTGTAACAAGGTTGTCGTGCATATGGGCGCTCTTTTCTTTGAGAGATAAACGGCGATGACAATGAAGATACAAATTGTATCTGTTCCAGGTGTACGATGAGGAGGAAGCAGGATTTAAAACGAAATGGATGTCTGAAAAATGGAAAACATGTTCCTGCTTTTAGCAACTCCTTTATGTACAGGTTTCCTGAAGGGGCACCAATGTGTGGGTTGTCCCCTGTGGGTGGGGCATGTCCTGAGAGGGGGGACTTAAGTAGCCCCAGAGCCAACCTACATCAGTACTCCAATGTGGTGGACAGCACAAAACTCCAGGGCTTCAGTTGGGAAAAAGAAGGGCACCACAATCTCCTCCATTAGAGACATACTCTGAAACACACTTATCACAGTCTTGGCCTACCTTGTTCCAGAGGACCAAAGTGCTCCGCAGCAGGCGATGGGGGTGGAGAGGGAGGCAAATTTGTGGTGTCTTCAACTTCAAAGGCAGATAGATGAAGAGGAAGGAACAGCATAGTCATGAATTATCACATGTTGTAAAGGACTTTGGGTATCTGCTGCCAATAACGTCTATACGATCTAGCTAAGGGCTAGATCAACACTGAGGAAACTGTATAATAATCAAAATCTGAAGATGAAGGTCAGTTTTAAAAAAGAGTGTCAAAATTGATGCTGCAGAACCAGAGATATCTTTTTCATTCCACACATTCTAGTTGCTTGTCTAAACCTGCTGCCTACATTACCCACAATGCTACTTGTCCCCCGACAGTAGACATTTTAGGTGTGTGATGGCAGTAGCCAATGTAGTCTTGAACCGCTGGCCTCAAGCAGAGTTGAGGAGTGGGTTACAGATGTTAGGCAACTCCACATTCGCAATTCTTTTTTTTTTTTCTCTTCAAACTTGTCGTCTTCACTCCAGTCAAGTAAAGCTGACTTTAGTGAAATCACTTGAGGCAGATTTCATGCAGATCCCGCTGGAGTCACTGAAGGCTGAACAAATTGTTGAGTTTTTTCACATATGCAGTGGTACTCCCCAGTGCCCCTAAACATACTTTGATGTGTCAAATCAGTCCCCTTTTAATGTTGCTTTGTGTAGAATGCCGTTTTAATGAATCTAAATCTAAAATAAGTCTCCTTCTGCCTCATCTATTCTAACTTCCCACCAAACAGCCAATGTCTTCTTTTGTTGAGGTGAGCAAATACAGCGACGCCTATGAGTTAGTTCTGGCAGACAACAGCCACACTCACACTTAACACACTCTTCTCCTTGCAACATATCTTTTATGCTCTATTTATTTTCAAGTTGGCAATGCTCAGCAATATTGCAATACAGCAATACTGCTCACCTTAACACTCTGTTGTAACACTCTGTAACTACAGATGTAGGTATTGAGTCTACAGGTCAACATGGGGTTGGGGATGATTATCATCTTTCCCCATTCTCTTCTGGGCTTAGCTTAGTGTATGCTTACCGGGAAGGATTGTTTAATTTGTAAATATGCTGTCTTCCAATGATAAGAAAGGGAGGAGGAGTTTTTGTGTGTCTGAAATCTTGTCTCATCATGTAGTTTGACTTGCGTCTTGAATTAAGAAACATTCAGGGTGAAATATTTAAATAGAAAAATGAATGCGTTTTGCGGTTTCCTCCCAAAATACATGTTAGGTGAATTGGTGACCTATCCAGTATGTGCCCTGTCCAATGCAAAGGGATAGGCTCCAGCACCCTGTGACTGGATGGAAGAAAGAATGCAGCACTAGTGTGAGTTTGTGTGTGCATGTATGTTTGTGTGTGGTGTGTGTGTGTGTGTGTGTGTGTGTGTGTGTGTGTGTGTGTGTGTGTGTGTGTGTGTGTGCACTTGCGTGTATGAATGTGTGTGTGAGAGAATGTGGCTTACCGGATGGCAGCTTTTGAGTCTCCTGCTCTCCCTTCAGTACCGCCACTGCCTCTGCCGTCACTTCCTGCACGATCCGCGCTGACACTTGCTCTGAACATAGACACATGCACACACACAAAAGGTCAATCAGCTTTTAAAAAAAAAGGTTGCAAAGTTGAAGTAATTCATTTTGCTACGAATCCCAAAACTGGCTGGAAGAAAAGATGCAGCAAATCCCAAGCTGCTCCAGTACATCAGGGCACTGTGTTTGTACTGGGCAGCTTCCAGGTTTCAATCTGTAACATAACTGTGTGAGAGTGTGAAGCAGGATGTTTCCTTATCCAAATTGAGGGTGGAAAAGGACAGCGGAGGTTGTATGCTGTACAACCATTTTACTTCAGTGTATTTTTGAATAATGTCATCAAGACCTGCTATGGAAGCCCAGTGAGGGAGCTGAGAACTGCAGGGATGCTCAGGCTGCTGGTGAAGGCTGAGTGTCGCCATGGAAACCCAGCATCCCTAAACAAGAGCAGACTAAAACTGAATCCTGGGTTATTTAGCTACTGCCAAGCTAAATTTATTGTTTTACATCTTTCAAGATTTTGTTACAGGCAGAATATGCAAGGAGAGACAGAGAACCAAACCGTGGTTGTTAGTGTGAGATAAAGTGAGCTATTTTATGCTGGTGAGTATGTCCAGCTGTTTGAGTAACTGTGGACTGTGAACAGCCAGACTGCTGATACGATTCCCTTCTTCCTCTTTGATCTATTCAAGGTGACACTGAAATGCAATTTTACTTTGCAGATAGTTAACATTCATAAAATCCAACACTGAATTCAGTCTTTTGCCAGAAAATATAAGTAATATGAGATTACAATACTAGTGTCAATATTTAGAAAGCAGCTATCAACACTGTCTGGCTTTCTGACAATGATAGGCAGCGGGAGCTAAATGAGGACAGTACTGCAGGAAAAAAGGCTCAAGCTGATACCTATAGGAGCAAAGAGCGTGTGAATTATGAAGAAAAAGGTAAATTCTTGACAAGTATATACGCATGTGCTCTCATAAATAATAAAACTGATCTACAGTTTCTGCATTTAAGCTTACATCTGCCTGTATGTATGGGTTGAAATATTGCACAGAGGGGTCAACTGAGTTCTAACCAAACCATGAATCATTAGCATATTAACAGTGGTCATGTGGGATTGGGTGGCAGTGTAATGATTTACTGCTGCTGTTTCAGGACCTCTTTCTATCCGACATCGCCCACACATCAACACAAACAAGCTGGCAGGCATACACACATGCAATTACACACACACACACACACACATACACACTTCTTCCGGGAACGATTAACACAGCCCACTCACCAACTCAGAGCAGCCATTTGCCATTTTCAATAGCAATCTGTAATATACATGCAATACCTATTTGTTGCTTTCAGGCAAAACCCCTTTCTTCCGATACTGGGAAATAGAGCTGAAAGGCATCTCTACCTTATATGAAATCAATGGTTGTGAAATCAAATAACTAATAACAGCCCCTATAGCTTAGACATGGAGTCAAATGACGCTCCAGATGTGAATAGTTCAAATTTTTTGAGTGAGACAACAGCATTGAGCGCCTATGCCTGAAGACATTACAAAATGCTGGCACTCTGTTAGTACTCGACAGAGCCCGAAACCCTGGGAATAACCAAACACATACATGGCACAACAAGAAGTAAACACACAGAGAAGCTTTTCTAAAACTAACAGAATTGTGGAAACATAGCAAAATTTTGCAGTTGAAAAAAAATCATGACATTGGTGACCAGCTGCAGGTGAGAAGGTAAAGTATTAGGGGTGGTGAACACGGAAAGGTTCATCTACCCAGCCAGTGCACAGTTACATGACCGAAGACAAGATGGTGATCAGTGGTGGAGTGTAAATGGGAGGATCAGGGAGAATAACCTAAAGAAAAATGTGTGGCTTGTTCAAAACTAATCCTGGCTCATCATGTTCTAAAAAAGGCATTTTCTCTTTGTCAAAGTTTTCTTGAGGTTACAGACAATCTGATGTCTGAATCCAGTCTGGATATTAAGCAATTTGGAATTAAAAATATTTTGCAATCTGCAACACTCTTCATTTCCATTCAGTTTCTGAGTCTTGGTGATTACTTTGGAGAAATGCAGCGCTTTCTGGATTATTTTAAACACAAATCAGTCGAGTCTAATAATATATATCATATATTCAATTTCAAAACTGACGAAAGAAATATTTTAAAAACTCTGGAAGTTTTATGTGAATAAGAAATGAAAAAAAGAAGAAAAAAAAAAGAAAAGAGAAAAACTTAACTGGACTGATCTCTTGACACTCAATGCGTATGCCTTAGGAGGGTAAAGACTAAATGCAGTCTCTCTTCAAAAGCAACATTGAGGGCACCGGGTTCACTTGGGCATCATAGATTTTTAGTCTCCCAAACAAATCCACAGAAATGCAATGACCTTGTCACATCCACAAAGCTAGCTGGCATTTATGACAACTAGCCTGGTCTGGTTGTCTCAGCATTTCTCTGACAGAGTGATGTCAAAAGATATCGCTGACTGCCTTCCATTGGCTTTGGCTGGAGAATAAGCCACATGCACACAAATAGCTGCTTTAATATACAGAAAGGTTGCGTCATACCTGCGTATCTACATCCATGATCAATAGTAACGGCGTACATACACACAGACACACTCTCCCAATGAAGTAAAAGCATGTATTACCGGTAAGACAGGCAGACTGAAGCTGAGAAGGCTCCCGCTCTGAGCAGAGACTACGACTGGAAGCCCCGAGTCAAAGCAACACACAGCCAGCTAGACACACACACATTCACGCACACAGCAGGACTGAGGGGGCAAGGAGAGAGCAGGAGTGCCGGTTGGTATGATACCAGCCGGCACCCAAAATGTGGTAAGCAAGTGGTTGCCATAGCAACAGACCAGTGGGCCACTGATTTGGGACCTCTTCATCTGCAGCCTCCAGTAGAGGAAATGACGGCTGTGACGTGGCTGATCATTCCAACCAATGTTTTCCTTATACATGACATAAATCAGAATCTAACAAAACCCAGATTTTTGCAATTTCGTCAACATTTTGCACAGAATCATATTAAACCACAAACTGAGTGGAAAATAGTATGTATTGCTATTGATTTCTTATTCTGTGAGAATAAAACAATAAAAAAACCTTTTGGTGACCTGAATGGAATGAGTATTATTCCACATGACTAGAGTGTTTTAACACCAAGTTTCCCCTGTATTGTTTCTGCAGGAGGAACAATGCTTTGATATGAAAATATATCGTGCTCGTTCATTTGGTGGTATCAACTTTTCTTTCTGTAACAAATTCCTAAAGCCCTCCAGAATCCATTGTATATAATATTGTATGGTACTGAACGAGTAAGATGAGGCTGGACCTGTCGGCCAGTCTCTCTCATTAAAAAGCTGGAATTGATCACATAATCAATGTCCGCTTTACTTTGAAACCATTTCCTCCGCTGCATCCTTGTCAGCACCTTCTCAGAGGTGACCACTTTGACAAAAGCTGTTAGCCTTAATATTTACTTAATATTATAAGTTTGTATTTAATTTACCTAATATTGCATTTTTCCATATTGTAATTTTCCATTTCTACTTCTGTCTACTCTGTATATACGACGTTTATAGTATCTAAGTTTTGGAAGAAGAATCTCACCCCGTTTTTTTTTTTGAGTATTGCTATCCAAATTGAGGGTCTACGAATAGAGGGTTTGATATATTACAGCTTGTAAAGCCATCTGAGGTAAAGTTGTGATTCAGCCCTCGACAAAATGTTTGTTCGTGTCTATACTTCACATCAGAGCTTCATTTGTTCAAATCTCCTTTCTGCTGCAGCCAATCATACTGATTTAGGCTGATGAGATGGAGAGACTTTACCAACAGAAAATCTTGTGCAGGCTTCTTGACAGTATGCCCAGATACTTGTGTCAGCTCAACGACATGGACATCAGTCAATGCAATATCCCTAACAGAAGACAAAAGCTTCCTCGATTAATGCAAGCCAACCACTCTCCAGAATAAGCTCAACAGCCCATTGCATTCTTTCTATTTCTATTCACTCACTCCGTTTCTTTCTGTCTCCCTCTGTCCATCTCTTTCTCTTGACCACTTCCAGCATGGCTGACTAGCTTTTTCAACTTAGTCTGAAAAAAAAAAAAGTCAAGAGGGCAATTTCATGCCTCAATAGTTCTTGTTGTGTCTGAAAACACTTTTCACAGGGAGAGAAGGCCCATCGAGTGCTAACATCAGCCCTTATGTCTCCCAATCTGCCCCACTTACTCCTGCCCTGCCCTGCTCTGCTCTGTAGCAATACTAATGTATGCTGACTAAAGGCTCTGCAGACGGCTTTAGTTACACAGCGAGTGTGGAGATATGTCATTTTTATGCTGATGATTATACTGCAGTGCATGGCTATTAGCCATTGTTTTAGAAATGTGTTCCACTTACTTCTACTGAAAGTGTAAACATTTGTTGGGAATCGTCTTACTTGACCTCATGATCATGATCTTTGATGGGTGGCACATTTGATGCAGACTGGTAAAAAAAATATTGAAGTGAACAAGCTCTTGAGACAAATGATGCATTTAAAGATTGATATCAAGTCAGTTCTATTTGCTGATGAGGACCACGAGAAGGAAGTGAAGGCCCACTTCTAAATGCTGGGCTGAAACTTAGATCATTGGCCTTCCTTCTCTGAGAAAAAAAGTACTGTTTTGTTGTTGATATCTAGTTGATATCAGTTTCAAGCCATTACTTTGAAGTTGGATGGAGGCTATTTACAGCTCTCATATCTTTGATACGTGCTAATAATGACCCAGAGGAACACACGAGGCCTTTGCAGTTTATTATTATGTCAGACCACTGGCTAAAAACTAGTCTCATTTGTATTAGAGAGCAATGCATTTACACAATGTCACAAGAGCTCGGGTCATACAAAGTGGGTCATCTTTTAACAAGCTGGGGTCCAGATACTTAACATTTGATTTACTAGATATGTTTTTAAGACAAAACTTGCTTGATTTCACTGGCAGAAATTGACCAGATTACATTTATTGCAATTATATTGGTCTTGCACTACTGGATTCAGTGGGGAAAAAAATGTTGATTTGCAAAGAGATTGCAATATTATACAAGCCACAAATAAATTTAACTTTTGGTGGCACCAGAAACACTGTAAGAAATGTGCATATACTGTTGGGACCATTTTGATTCAAGCAAACCAACGCAGAGATACAGCTCTTGGTCCATGACTGGTTTACTACCAAACTCATCAGTTTGTGAGTTGCAATTGAATATAAAAATTACGCTGACAAGATATAGTGGGCTCTTCCTTCCACATATGTGACAGTTGGATACGAAGTGAAAAAAGATTTCTTGACAAAACTAAAAAGGACAGTCAAATTATTTTGAATTGACTGTATTCATCAGACATATCTTGACCCAATCTAAGTTTGCTTAACGACATGAAATCACTAAAATGTGAGTTGAGTTGAATTGAAAGTCCTTTTTTTCCAAATAAAACTGACCAGTTGGTTCTACGGGTGTGACACAATTAAATAGTACTAGTTGCATGAAATGTAAAAAAAACAAACAAATATGTAAAATGCATGGCATATAATAGGATAAAAGGCTTCAGATGAGTCGCTGTGTGATTTGTTTTGTTACTGTTCTGTGACACAACAGACCCTGTGCAAGAAATAACTGTTGACATTTACAGGTAAGACATAATTGTCTTCCCACACATTATGTTTACTGGAAAACTTGTTGACCCATTTGTGGTGACAGTAGGCTAACAGAAAACAACTACACAAACAAGCAGGAAGGATGATGTGCAAAAGCATTGGGCAAATAGTTTTTTAACATTGTCTTTACAAGTGTTAGTTTGTTGACATATAATTGGTTATTTAAAGTCTATATACATGTATACTGTATATATATAGTGTTCAGGTCAACCTGATCTGATTCTTGAATCAAGTGTCTTTATGTATAATATAATGATATATAATGAAAGTGTTTCAGATCACTCTGACTCTTTTCTTCAAACACTTTCAACTAAAAAAATTGTTCAAGACTGAAGGATACTAAATAACTGAAGATGGGCATAAGGGCATACAAATTACAATAAGGCTATACTCAATAATACTGTTATAAGCAAATTAAAACTGGTGTCAGTTAGGTCATCGGATGCTAAATGGTCTTGTCTGAGGTAACATTAAATTGCAAGCGAAAAGAACAAAAGCCCTGGCAAAGTAAATTGTAGGGGAGCCGTTTCCATGGTTACACCATTGGTAGATTATTGTTCTTTTCTCCAGGGTTCGAGTGAGGGTGGGGGGGAGTAAAGGGGCAGAGAGACTGATTTTATGTGTTAATTATAGCTAGCACCGTTATTAACAGTATATAATTCTAGTGAGGACTCAGAGTGCTGCAAACCCACGCACAAGAAGAGACAGGATACACACACGCACGCACACACACACACACACGCACATTATCAAGCACAGACACTCACGTATACACATAAAACCACATCACATACTAACATACAAACACTGTCAAAAGTCGTAAACAAAGCTTACACATGCACTTACACTCTTTAACACATACACACGCGTAAACAGCAACAAAGCCGTACAATGCATGGAAGGATAACAAAAAAACATGATAATGTATACACACTCATACACGCACACACAGACGAGCTCAAATCACATACACTTGAGTATCAAAGAACGCAGACCCACTCTGGTATGGACTTTCCTTTCCTTTATCAAACTGTAAGCATGCCACTTTTCAGTGATTACAATGCAATAAGCCCACTGACCCCATCGCATCCCTCTTATTTGAACAATCCAAGTAAGTAAGTAAGTAAGTAAGTAGATGCCAAGTGAGCGTCTGGTGAAATTTAAAACAGAAAAATATAAATATTATAAACGTGTCTTACCTGCAGTTATAGCGGGGGCACCACTTAACTCCCCATTGAAACCATTCTCCCTGGCAGAGTAGGATCCCGTGGCTATGTTGGCCCCAGTGGGCTGGCAGGTCCGGAAGGTGGAGGAGGAGTAGCCATTGGCTCCATGGGTGCCCGTGGCTTCCTGCCCCCCTGATGGGTCCCACTGGGGGGCACCGTCTTCTGGCTGTCGACTGTCTGCCATGCTAGTGCTAGCTAGCAGCAGGGGAAGGTGGGCAAGGGTCGGGTTCTCTCCTTCTGGACGAGAGACACGAATGGGGTGGTGGAGGGAGGAGAGAAGAAGGAGCATGGTCAAAACTCGCATGTCAGGGTTATTAACTGCCATGTTAGCAAAGTTTTAGAAAGGAGAGTGAAGAGTTTTGCCGACCAGAGGAGGCTCGAGGACACGCTGCATCAGTCACATTCACAAATCTCTTTTTGTCAGTCATAATCCCTGCTGCTGCTTCACTGAGCTTCACTGTCAACATTTCTGAAAGGGCACCTGTGCTTGTGTGAGTTAGTGTGTCGGTGGTTGTGTGAAATACTGTCCTTGGGTGATGGCAGGCAGGTGACAGCCACTGGATTAAACCCTATTGATTTGTTCATATATAATGACTCTATATAGCGAGTGGCCCAGGTGGAAATCACAACTGGTTGAACATGAACAGAGCAGACCTTGAATTTGTGTGACTTTGACAAAGTTGCGAGGACGTAAGGTGGGCTCTGATCAAACTGCCGAGATCCAGTTCAGCGTCAGACAAAAGAGTTTGAATCACGAAACCTTTTGCGGCGTAATTTCATCTGATAATCTAAACAGTAAATATTCCCAAAACAAAAAATGTCACACTTCATACACTTGTGTGAGGGGCATTGTGAGCCGTCCAAACAGATGTGTCCAGTGTTGACCAGAACCTTACATGTACATGGAATCCCATGTTGTGAGCAAAGGATTGATCAGAACAGCATGCAGAGGAGATCAAGCAGAAGCAAAGGGATGGAAATATTGATCAAACCACATAATCCCCTGCGGCAGAAGGATTCAATGATCTCTACAGTATTGGGCAGAAGGTGGGGAACACAGATGAATGGTTTTGATGTGGCGTAAGATCAATACACAATGTTGTGAACGTGAAGACTTTAACTCAGGCTCTGCTCCTCTTCTGCGGTTATTGGAGTTAGCCGGATACAATTTCTGACCATTTCAATCTATTTTTTACATTTATTCTATGTCGTTCCACTTTTTTCATGGATATTTACGTTGATATCAGCACACATTGTGCTTATTTGGGGCAGTATTGGCCTTCAAAGAATCAAATTATCTTGGCCTTGGTGCGAAAGGATGGACACAGAGAGAGGCAAAGGGCTGAGATAGAAAATGACAAGTGTGAGACCACGAATGCTTTCAAAATAATTGTTGCAGGAGGATTGTGGCTGGTGTACTTCAAGCATTTTCTGGGCAGCCTGTGTAGTTGTGCCTAAGGGGATATGTGAAGGAGCAATTTGTCATTTAACTCTGCAGTCCACAGAGACTCAGAGACTGAAGGAAAGTCTGCTGGAGAAAACTGGAGTCACTGACTGCAGCCCGGAACCAAGGTACTGCTACAGTGAGCACTAGTCACTGCATTCACAATGCATTGAATTCTACTGCTCACTGTCTGCACACCGAGAGAACCAAATAGAATGGAACAAAATACAGTAGAAATAGAAAGGAAGAGAATGCTATTTATTAGTTGCATTGCTATTACTATTGCCGATACCATTACTGCTTGTATTATCATTATTATTCTACTATACCCACTGCTGCTGTTATTATTGGTGGTCGTAACTTTTTCATCATGCCCACTACTCTCATTATATGAATCATTTCTGTCACATGCATTAAATGTGTTGTAACTCTGTTATGTTGTTCATTCTGTACAGATGACATCTATTGATCCCTCCTCTGTTGCTCTCCCTAAGGTTTCTTTTTGGGGGAGTTTTTCCTGTTCCGATGTGGGGTACCGGGACACAGGATGTGGTATGTGTACATATTGTAAAGCCCTCTGAGGAAAAATTGTTATTTATGATTTTGGGCTATACAAAATAAATTGAATTGAATTGAATACCAATAAAATAAAATGATCCACATATTTCGGTTTAGTAAAAAAGTAAACCAAAATAGTATAAAAAATTATAGTACAGCTGATATTTGGTATATTTATTATACCAACACAAAATACAGCTGAGGCTGATTGGAAAGTCATAAGGTTTTGGTCATAAACCAAAGTAATTTTTTTTACATCAGGTCAAAATGTTTTGACAGGACCAAAGTAGTGGACCTACCAACTGACCAACAAAATGACATTGCCATCACTGGATCCTTGATTATTAGTGTTTGAGTAATTACATATTACATATAATTATACGTAGATAACATATTTGGAATATGTCGGGTGTCAATGGTGGGCTACATGAGCTCAATTGACAGGTCCAGGTCAAAATGTTTTGACAGGACCAAAGTAGTGGACCTACCAACTGACCAACAAAATGACATTGCCATCACTGGATCCTTGATTATTAGTGTTTGAGTAATTACATATTACATATAATTATACGTAGATAACATATTTGGAATATGTCGGGTGTCAATGGTGGGCTACATGAGCTCAATTGACAGGTCTCTGGGGTTACAGCACACAAATAAAGGTACCGCTGCAATAGCATACCACAAGGATAGAGCACAGAGGAGCAGCATAGCATCAAACAGAAAGAAAGAATAGAACAGAACTGAGTCGAATATGTGACGTTTGTAAGCCCTTGCAGTCTATATGGATCAGAGTCAGGAGTCAGTGGAGCTTTGCATGACTCAGCTCTGAGGGGAATATCATTGTGAATGAAGCCTCTACAGAGAATCCACAGCACACAACACTGCACAGTCTCCTCCTAAAATGCTCACTCTGTCTCTGTCCTAAAGCCAGCAGCAGTACAATTTCCATCGCCCCTTAACTGTCACTGTCCCTTCTGTTGCTTTTTCCACCACTGTGCCCCACCTCGAGCCTCCATGGAAGAGCACTCTTAGTATTAACAGTCATAAAACACAGAGATGAGACCGCTGTCTCGGTGCTATGTCTCATTGCTGTCTGTCTGATGATGAAGGTCACTTAGAGCTCTGAGGCTCGTTTCCAGATCCAACATGATTATTCTGACTGATGGCCAGGCTCATGGTGTCAGTGGTGGTTCATGAGGGGGACAGGAGACGGAGGGGCGGGGTGGGGGGGGGTGGCCCGTTGAGCAGCTGTGTGCCACAGTGTTTAGTCTGGTCTGTATGTTTGGGAGCAAGGATGAGCAGCATGTGTGAATGAAACAGCCCCAGCTGACAGGTTAGAGCATGATAAAAAAAAAAGGCGGCCATTACCATTATAAAAACGCAGCATGCTGGGTTTAGAGATTAGAGAGGCATTACGCAACATTATCATGAGAAAGTACGCCATTCTCATCAGCCCCAAACACAAACTGGGGCTGCAATGCAGTACACTGTCTCACCTCTACTAATTAGCATGCCATGCATTTGCTCTACAGCAATGTAGCAAATGGTTGGTACAATGTAAAAATGTGAGCATGACGAGCAGAGAGTGAGAAGGAGGCAACTCATTGAGGAGAGAAGCGCAGAGGGCGAAAACAGTATATCACAGGATACTATAAGTATATTGTCCAGATAATATACCGTCCTCAAGGCATTGTGTCCAGTGAGGAATGAGATGGCGATAAGATAGACGTCGAGAGTCTCAGTAGACAGCAGGTCTGTTGCACTTGGCACTTTGCCAGAGGGATGGTTGATGCTACACGCTCTCTCCCTCTCTGTGCTGTGGAAGAATGGACTTGAATAGTGAGCAGGTGCCTGACACTGCTGCGACTGGACATTTTGGATAGTGACGTATGACTCAATAAGGTATTAGAGTAAAAACCCGTCACTGGAAAAAACGTTGGACAAACCAAAGGATAGGTTGAAAATACTTAATACCGTAACAAGGTAACTACAGCAAATTAATAACAGCTTTTCTTACGTAACGTTACGAAACGAGCATAGCGTTATGTACCAAGTGTTAATTCAACTTTTACTTATGGTTTCACATGGGACACGAAAAGCCTGGGTGAAAGTCCTGTGTTTGTAATGTTCATTCATTTGTTTCTTTAAAAGCCAGGACCGGTGAAAGAACATCATGATGACCTCAAGCTTCACATTCAGACGAAACCACAACCATATCGGTACACCCCTACTGAAGGGCACCTTTTGCAATTGTCAAAGGAGGGAAAAGACTTACTTTTTCCAACTGCATTTTCCCAGTCAGGCAAAATCCATAGAAAATAACTGATGTTCAGGCAATAGAAAGAGGATTTACTTTCAAGGACACGCTATTATGGGTAGAGTCAGAACAGAGCACACAAAGCCCACATTTCCATTCCCATGGCCTCAAATATAGCAGGTGGGCTGTCTGGCTGAAACATAAAAATAGTCCATTAAGAACTGCAACATTTTAAAGTTTGATTTGGTACTTAAATGCACTCGTTACATGGCAGGCAGAGCTTGGCAATGTTTTTTTTTTTTTTAAAGGCTCAAATTGTCTATTCCTCGCCACCATTGCTTCTACAGTATCAGCCCACTATCAAAGACTAGTCCAAATACCTCTTCACTCTGAAAGCCAGATTAAAAGTTACAATAACAATAAGAAATGTGTAAACTGAATTTTGTGCAATTAGTGCCTGAAACAATTGTAATGCTTCTAAAATATGCACACTGAGAGGCTTATGTGTTTTGTTAGTTTGCGCGGAAGTTCGAGCTCACTGACTAAACACAGTGTTTATCTGTTAATTGGGTTGTAGCAATACTGTTTTGTATTGTTTGGGAGCTTTCATAGACTAACATGAATCATCCTAGCTGAACAAATGATCAAGCAAGAGCTTGCACATATTAGTGGATTGAAGGCTAATTACAGGCTGTTCTTCATACAGCAACCAAAAGTATTCTTATGATCAATTTGCCAGCAGCAAAAATACTCCGGATTACTTTAATTTCTTTCCATTCAATTTTATCCCCTGTCGATTCAAGCATGTACTGCATCACAATGTGTGTCCATCTTAAAGAGATGAAGCGGGACCGATAAACTGTCTTTTAAAACATATCAGCCATAAAAAGATAATCACCAGGCCTATTAAGTAGTCCATTTGTCATTTCCGTGGCTTTTATCTGCTTCTTCTTCTTCTTTTCTTTTGTCTGACTTCTCCGCATCCTTTCACCTATAAATCTTCCTCCCACCTGTTATTTATTCTTTCTTCCTCACCTTCCTCCACCTCCTCCCATCCCTGTTCCTCCTCCTACTCACTACACCTCCTCCTCCTTCTCCTCCTCCTACTCACTCCTCCTCCTCCTCCTCCTCCTCCACCTCTCATCAGGCTTCATCCTTCATTTCACTCTAGGTCTCTCACTCCTCATCTCCCTCCTACGATCTGAGCACTTTCACACGCCGCCATCTCATTGTGCGTGTGCGTGTGCGTGTGTGTGTGAGTGTGTGTGTGTGTGTGTGTGTGTGTGTGTGTGTGTGTGTGTGTGTGTGTGTGTGTGTGTGTGTGTGTGAGTCACACAGATGCTGCATTGCAGCGCTCTCCTCTCAGGGCCGTCTCACTGCAGGAGCCAGAGCAGGAGAGGAGCTTAGGGATGCAAGACATAGTTCATCTCAGTGTGTGTGTGCGTGTGTGTGTGTGTGTACATACTGTACATATACATATGTATTAGTGTCTGGCTTGCATATGTGTGAGTTTGCATGTTTGTTGACGTGTATCGGCATGCAGATATTTGATAGCATGGAGGTGCATATGCATGTTTAATGGAACAATTCAACATTCTGGGAAATGTGTTTATTTGCTTTTTTTGACGAGAGTTAGATGAGAAGATTGATACCACTCTCATAAAAGAGAGAAGATTGACACCACTCAATACACATGAGTGGAAGCAATCTTCTGATCCAGCTCTCGCCAAGAACGCAAATTAAGAAGTTTCCTTGAAATGCTTCAGTCTATATTCAATATTTCTGTCATGGTCAAAAGCACAAAGGTTGGTTTTACTGGAGCAGGAGAAACTGGACTATCTTAAATAAGTGAGCTAAAGTAGTTCAGGGTCGGGTAATTTTATCCACAGCAGCTGGATAAAGTTCTTCCCTATAAGGCCCTAAAAGATCCTATATCAGTACCTACTATATCATATAGTAGGTACTGAGTCACTGCAACATTATTTTTTTGTCAGTAGATCTTCACAGTAAAACACAAGAGATGGTATTACCTAATAGTGTCAGATTGATGTATTAAAATCAAGTCAGTGTCTATTTTTCACTCAGCATCTTTACCTGCGTCCTCTCCTAAAACCTGAAATGAAACCCAGCTCATCAAAAAGAAGCCCTCATTAGAGCAGCTTTCAGTGGCGAGGTGTAGCGAAGGTGTACAGTAAATGCGGCTTCAAAGGCTTTTCATCGAAGAAATATGCTCACACAAGATTTTTGGGAATGGAGGTAAAAATATGTTGAACAGCATAAAATAATGCCTCTTAGCAGCTTTAATCTGGGAATTATGTTATTACTACTGGATGGGCCTTTAAAAGTAAAGATAAAAATGAGAGGGTACAACACAGAGAGTCACCAGTTGCTTCCTGTTTAAAGGACCAATATTAACCTCTCCCCGGTTGTGTGAATAATGAGTGCTATCCTTTAGAAGTAAGAGTGGAAGTATTATAATTTGATCATAGAAAAATCAAGGTGTTTGAGATTCAGGGAAGTCCCACTGGGAGCCCGGCTCTTTTTGGCAAGAACAGCCTGACCAGACTCACACAGTTATTCTCATTCACACCTGGAAGCTGCCCAGTACAACCACAGTCTGACCTGCTGCACACCTCAGTGGGGGTGGCCCACCAGAGTTATCCTGCCAGCTTGAGGATCAAACCAGCGGCTGGCTTCTCTAACCTGTCCCATATATAAACTGTTATACTGCTACTGACATGTTACTTCCTCGATAGCGCTCATTACTTATTTCAACAGTAATTTATTAAATTTTGGAAACCAGCAAAGGACACCACAGCTGTCACTACCTCATTTTAAGATAGTAAAACAGCCCATCATCAAGGTTAGAGCTGACATTTCTAATGTTTTGAAGATCCAAACTGCAGCAGAGACGATGCAGCATTCATTGTTGTGACTGTTAGGTTGATGTAAAGTCAAAAATGTCATGGATCAACTGTCCTTTTTTAGAGAGGAGACAGTCAGCCGGACATTCTGACCAACACGCCGCCTCATAACGTAATGAGAGCTCAACAGGCAGCGGTCGTGGTGGCCGCCGGTAGGGGGAGAGAGGGGTCCCACGACACGGGACCATGGATTTTTGTGTCACCATTTCAGTCCATTACATACAAGCTCTGGGGTTCTCACTAAATATGGTTTTATGTTGCAATGCGCAATTGTTGTATCTCATTTGTTCTCAATTGGAGGATCTTTTTCCACGTTATTTATACACATATGTATGTAAATCACTCAGAAAATCAAATAGCTTCCTCAGGACAACTAGTCTCCTCAGTTGTCAGGCTTTCTTACAAACTAATGTGCTGTTTCAGTCTATTCAGTCTATTCTATCAAGTTTCTGTCCAGTTTTGTAACCTGATACATAATGATTTTGCCTGAAAATAATAGGAAGGATGACCAGCAACTGCCCCTCGCGCATAAACGCATACACAGATGATGGCAGGCACACATAAAAACACTCTTATCCACCATCCATCACCAAGCTCACTACCTGTAACTCCGTCTTTGTACAAGTGCAGAAAACAAAGAGAAGCCATGAAAGCGTGACTGCCTTTCAGCAGGCCTTGGTGCTGATCATCTCACTAAAGCAGCTCTTCTCTTCCCACTCAGTACCCACTTCCCACTCACAGCTCCTAGCAGCCTGCACTCGCATGTACATCCACCCACACAGCCATTTCATCTGCGGAGGTAACAGGCATTCTTTCTGTCGCTCTCTCTTTCTCTCTTTCTCTTGTTGCATTGGTTCTTTTCTCTCTCTCTCTCTCTGTCTCTGTCTCTCTCTCTCTCTCTCTCTCTCTCCCTGACAGGTATTCACCACATCTCAAATGTTTAGGATAAATGGACGTCAACATGCTTACAATAATGCTGTCTGAGGTTTCGGTTGGGTTTTGGCTTCATTCATTCATGCGTGGTGCGCAAAAATGCTTTATTTCTCATCATCGTATTGCAAGCTATAATTTTGATGCTCCGGTGGTAAACAAGGTAAAGTAGAACTACATGCATGTCCTTCCTGGGATGTTTAGGCTGCACAGTTGGATTGGGAGTGTTTTGCAGTGTATAAATATTTTATAGGTACACACCAAAAAGTGTCAATAAATGCTGAGTTTCTCTCTAGTGGCTGACAAGTAAGACCAAGGGAATGGTAATGTAAATGAAAAAAATTTGAAAGAGTATTTTCAACATTTTAGTTTGACATGGTCCTACATGCCTTTGCGGGAGAGAGAGAGAGGGAGAGAGAGAGAGAGAGAGAGAGAGAGAGAGAGAGAGAGAGAGAGAGAGAGAGAGAACACGGACATACAACACCTAAGTTTGTTAAAAGTTGTTTTTTTGGGGGGGAGATTTGTAACAGCTTGTGTTGTTACTTTCAATGGATCATTTGGAATGAATTATGTTAGAAGCTAAATTTGATCAGTGAGCCGTGAAGCAGCCACCACGTTTGGTAACACATATGGCAGGTACGCTTGGTTACCTGGTGAGGTGGTCTGGGACTGGATGAGGAGTCAAGCTGGATGCAAAAATCTGTCCTCTCTCCAGATCTCACGGGTTTGATGTCAGGATTGTCAGAGGAGTACTGGAATCCAAGGGGGACAGCCTCCGAGTCACACCTGTAAATTAGGAAGAAGCAGATAAGATTATAATTTTTTTAATGAACCTGTATTTCCACATATCCATGTTGGACTGGACAGCAATGATTTTATTCCTCATTCAGACCAAAATGCTGCCGATCGCACGAAAAGGAGGAGAATAAGTTTATTAAGTTTTGAGACTTTCTGTGAGCCACTCCACACAGAGGAGGCAGAGAAAGAACAATGCAACAGCACCACAAAGTACAGCCTCCAGAATGACCTTTAAGATAAATAAACACCTCTCTAAAAAAAATAGAAACTATGACCTTTGTGAAGGTAGGATTTAGTGCAGGACTGTTGTATTGGTTTAAGGTGGGTGTACCTAATAAACTGAACACTCAGTATAAACCGACATACTAACCAATCATCTGTTGTAGAGCTAATTTGCATATAAACTCCTTCAGTTTGACTCAGACATTTGTTGTTTGTGTATGAACCCAGATGGAGGCATGGTGATGTGGTGGAATTGTTAATATTCTTTTTAAAAAATAGGCACAATCAAATTTCCAGTTTTAACTTATATTACAATAAACAAATCCACAACAGCACAAATTGTAGTTTTAAAAAAAATCCCCTAACCTCAGCGACACACTGAAGAATTATGTAAACTTTACAACGGTAATGCTGAAATAATAACAGAATTAATGTCATACTTACAGTATATTCTCTCTACTTAAATACACACTGCAGCTCATTATGTTTCTAACCACAGCCACAGAAAATGTATTTTAGGTCACGGGACCCGTAATTAATTATTTTAAACAAAAAAGCATTTGAATGTTTGACAGAGAGTATTTTATGACTACCGAGGGGTTTTATTTGGACCACCTGCAGGCCCAAAATGAAGGAATACCTGGAGGCTAAAACTACTGCTCTGTTTTACTTCTAATGTTAAAACTTGCTGAGGGGCCAGAGCTGCACAGCTCTGTTCAGCATTCAAACGCATATTTTCCCTCAAGCAGCACCGATGGCTGCAAGTAGACCAGAACATTATACTTAACGTGAAATAATTTGAGTGCATAAGAGATGAAAGTGTCGCTTGCTTGCCAATATGTAAAATAATAGGACGACACATATCAAGCAAGTGCTTTTAAGCAGATTAGTTTGGGGCATCTTAACATTTTAATTTGTGTGTAGAATTGGTTTAGAAACTCTCAGACAGACGGACAATTATCTACTTCTTAGTGCTCTACTTTTGCATGAAGATGCCATCTCATTTTCCAACAGCAATTTTCATAATACCAAGAATATGTTTGATTTGAGTAATTGTCTTTAGCCTGTACATACACACTCAGACTAATATTGTCATGACTGCTGTATCTTGTCCAAAGCAATCGGCTAATGTATGGCACTATGGTTCAGACAGCGACTGAGCCTATATCGTGATGGCAGAGAGACAACTTGTCTGAGAAAAACGGGACATTAATCAATGTTTTGTTAAATCAATGATGACAAACAGTCCACGTAAAGACTTTGATCAAAGCTGCAAATTCAAAAATGTCACTTTTTACTATTTATTTTTTGCTTAACCAAAAATACACATCTCATTAATCATTAAATTTGCCGGTGTCTCCTTCCAAAATGAAGACGTTTCTAAAGGATAAAAGTCTGTATTAACTCTAATTTCTACTTTTTATGATCAGGGTGACTCACTGCCACCGCAACCATGACAAACCGGTATCCTTCCACCTCGACCGTTTCCTGCTGAAGAAGTGCGGCCAGCGCCCCAGCAATGACGTAATACTTAATATACAATTCATCTTTATTACCAGAGAGTTTAAGTGTTGCTGAGGGTTGACACTTTTCCAGGATCAAAGCTGAGTGAGTCAGCAGTAGCACAATCCTTTTCTTCACAATATAACAAAAAACGGCTTATATTCTTATATCTCAGTGAATGAAAGGCGAAGTGGGAGTTCTGGGGCAGAGAAGTAATATAAAGTTGCCTGCACATATTGGTTAATAAAATACTTGATTAAAACAGTGCAGCAGTGGCCTGATTTTGTTTTATTTCATTCATTCCATCTCTGATGGAATCTGAGATGTTGGAGGCGGTTCTAAGGTCTGCAACCTGGTTAGAGCAGCAGATGTGTAACTACAGCATGTACAGTACATAACTTCAAATATACTGCAAATTAATAATTTCATCAAGTATTGGACATCAGGTGTTCACAATATTGGCTTATTTTGTCATGTTTGGATATTTCCTCCTGAAAAATGGTTATGCACAGTGCACTTACAGTAACATGTCTGCACATAGCCCTTCGCCTTTAAATGTAAAACAAAATGTTACTTTGAAGACAACAAAAGCCACTCATCAGTCTTTTTGTCCTATTTACATTTTCGACAAATGCTGAAAAAACAGCTATACTGGCAATGCAACAAATTTGGCAATAAGGAAATATATTCTTTCCCACGTATCAAGAACCATCTTAACTCAGTCCATTCTGGTGTCGTACTTTACAGAGAATATTGAAATCAAGGCAGCCTGAAGCTAAGAGAGCCAAAGCCTCAGAGCTTAGCAACTAACAATGTTTACAAACACATTTTTGTTCTTTGCCTCGGTTCGACAACAGCTGAGGGTCACAAGTGAGTCATACATCAGAAGGGACCTTGGACCGGCCTGCATGTTCTCTGTGTAAATATGCAATTTGGTTCCCACACAGCACTTTACACCGGGAGACAACACACCTTGGGCAGAAGGCTGTTCTTATGATACTTTATGGTGCTCTATGGAGCATTCACCAGTTGTTGATTTTTTATTTTTTTTTAAATCACTTTTTGGTCTTTTTGGGAAGGAAACGTTGTTTTATGGAAAAATACGGTACATAATTTCTATTTTACTATAAACATATGGGGCATGAAACAGTCATAAACATGAATCACCCCACAGTTAAGATTGTATCAAATTGCACAAAGGTCTGCCTAAAGAGTGTTGAAGCGCACTGTGAGATGTACCACACCGCCCTACATGATCAACCCATGTAACTTCAATTATGTATGGTCAGGAGTTTCCAATAAAAATGCAAATGAAGTGCCTTGACGGGAAATGGCTCATAATTAATAGAAGGAGAAAAAAAAAAGGGTTAGAAAAAGCTTTGGAGGGTAACTTTCGTAGATACAAATTTGAACTGTGGCGACACAGCAGGCTGGGCTACTGGATTATAAAGTAGCAGGCAGACGACTTTCGTCTTCGTGGGGACAGTGACCATGGTGGGCTTCTTGAAACATGTGGGGACTCCATACTGGAGCAGTGAGACGTTGAACATGTCTGTGAAAGCATCTGCCAGTTGATCCCCACACACATTGTCACAGCACTGCTGGTTTTCATAATGGCTGCATCTCTCCCAGATGAAATGAAGAGTCTGAGGACCCCTGCCAACTAATAATACTCAGTGCAGATGTGTGCAGATCCTTCAAAAAGATAAATCCACACAAAGCACCTGGACCTGATGGCATCCCTGGCTCTCAAGGTGTGTGCAGATCAACGGGCAGATGTCTTCACACACATAAAATAACAGTTTCCCTACTGAAAATAAATAATCGTCTTTCTAAGAATTGACAAATGTCTCATTTAAACTGAACCATGTTCTCTAAGATAAATAATCGTTCCTTTTACCACCAACGAAATTACACCATTAAGAGTTGAGCTATACTTCTTTCTAGAGAAGCATTTTTATTTATACTTTCGTTGACCACATTTGAAAAAATGTATGCATATCAATATCTGCATAATAATTTTCATTAAAGGGGTTTTGAACTCTTTCATACAAAACACGGTCTGTAACCAAAGAAAAATAAGCAAAGTCAATAAATATAGACTTAAATGTAATTAAATGTAATGTAATTAATTACAGCCAGTTATTATATTATATATGTATATTTTATATAAAATGTGTCAAACTTGGTAAAATAGTATGCATTCAAGTTATTGTCAAATAATCTTTTGTTGGTGGTCAAACGTAATCTAAATGTTACACCTGTCTGCAACAGATACCATGTGTTGCATAGTCTGGATTCATTTTAATAATAATGCCACTACAAGGTGTGTTATAAGCAGACAGGAGTTATCTGCACTGCCATCTGAAAGAGTTATTTCAACCTGTTACACATCTGGCCACACCCCAGTCACTAATGTCACAGCAGATGTGATGTAGTTGATCACAAATTCACAAATATGATGTATCTATAAGCACACACACACACACACACACACACACACTAAAGAGGAAGAAAGTGTATGTAAGAAATATGGACACATCTTTCCAAGCTCTGCTCTACTTGCCCAGTGTGAAGGTCCTTTCTGCTCATTTCTTATGCAGCCCTGTACCTCTCACACACATACACAGTTCACACAAACACACTGACTAAGCACACACACACACACACACACACACACACACACACACACACGATGAAAGTGCTTTGTTCTGTCTCCTGGGACTGCACATCCAGCAGCCACCTGTCAGCCCATATTTAATACAGTCTGCAGGGGGTGATATGTGTGTGTGTGTGTGTGTGTGTGTGTGTGTGTGTGTGTGTGTGTGTGTGTTGCAGGTGACCGAGCTCTTTCCTGCTTGGAAAATGGAAGGAGCTTCTGTATAAGCAATGTGACTAGATCAATGTGGGGAATTTAAATATATGCGGCGATTCCTCGAGGCCTTTCAACAAAAAAAAGAGTTTTGAGCTTGGATTATTCAGTAATGGAACAAAATGGGTTCTGAATCACATAGTTATGTAAAGCTTTAAAAAATAATGAGCGTGTGCACTGCAAGGCTCTGACCTCTGCCTGTATGATGCTGCGTCAGTTTCATCGAGTTCCCCAAAAACAACATATGTTTTTGCATTTGGCATGGACCAACAACATATTTTCTTGTTTAATTTGGAGATGTATTATCAAGCCAACTTCCCCTCGAATGCGTAGCTATGGATGAGATACAAAAAACCCATGACAGAAAGCTTAAAAAAAGAATCTTGAGTCACCTCAGAGCGAGGAGATGAGATTTCCCCACAAGCAACTACTGCATGCGTGGGACTTCTAATTCAATAGACAGTAATCCACCCATTTGTTCTAAGATATTCCTTACCACTACCATGTGGCAGCCTGCAAAGAGCAATACCAAAATGTAACCGATACCTAAAATGAAAAATCTGTGCTATTCAAAAGTTTTTCCCAGAGTTTAAGCTGGGCAAAGTGATTATTCTTCCCCATTAGACTCTCATTTATCAGCCCTGCCTCCTCATTAACCTGCTCTCTCTCAGAGTTAGTGGGTGCCGTGATCTACTTGAAATTTATGGATGTGTGTGTGTGTGTGTGTGTGTGTGTGTGTGTGTGTGTGTGTGTGTGTGTGTGTGTCTGTGTGTGTCTGTGAATGCGCGTACAGTACGCAACTTTAAGCTTCAATCATTAAAGAAAGATGACGCATCCAAAACAAAGTATCCAAACACCGCCACTTGACAAACTAAACTTTCACTTTCTTTCGTAAGTGTAAGCTTTATATGGAAGATGCAAATACATAAGTTGGAGAGAAGAGATCATTCCTTGAATTCTTTATACCTGGTTCATTGGCGTTGGGTACATTGGGATTTGAGAATCACAATTTCAAAACCATTTGCCACCTCATTCCCACCAGTTGGCCTTTTTGAGCATACAGTCCTCCAGTACAGCTTATGATGGCTGAAATACTGTAATTAATTAAATGAATGTATGAACTCTTATCCAATTTAAGCAGAGTTGATTGTAAGTACTATCAGAGTGAATTGCTGTGTCTCTTTATGGTCAGGCAAATTCCCCTCAGGCTTAGTACAGTACTTTTTCAACTTAAGTTTCATTAATTCAGTCCATCAAACTTAGAAAATACAGTCCAACAATGAGACATAACTCTGCAATTCAAAGTAAATTATTCAATCCATACATTTTCTCATTGTAATTTGAGCTATTGAGGATGACCCAGTCTGAAAGAAGCATGACGGGAAAATGAATATTTTAGAGGAGAAGGACGTGGAGGTGAGAAAAGCTCTCAAATGTTCCCCCTCTCAGTGAAGCATGTATGTAAAGACTATATGAGAGAGTTTAACTGTAGTGTATCCCAATCAATCCAAGAACAGGATTACCACTGGTCTTTTTTTGTTACTGTTCAGTAAATTATAACATTTTCTCTTGTACAAAAATATTGAAAATCTGGACTTGTTCTTGGAAAAACCCTGTAAGACACAACAGAGAAACCTGCTTATTTCTAGCTGTGAGTTAGACGAGAGGATCGATACTACTGTCTGCCTGTCTGCTAAATATGAGACGGGGGCAGTTAGCATCGCAAAACAAGAAATTGTCATTATTTGGACAGAGTTAGGCCAGCGTTTTCCCTCTGCATTCCATCTTTATGCTTCGATAAGTATCTCCTGGCTGCAGCTTCATATTTAATAGACGGACAGGAGAGTGATATTGATGGTCTCATCTAACTCTCAGCAAGCAAGTACATTAGGATAAGATTAAAACAATGTATCCTTATTAAGTATTAATCAATTATAAAGGGATTAAAGACACTACAGTGTTTTCATCTGATAAAACATCTTCCTAATTATCCGTTGGGCGGCGTTCACCCCAGCTGTCGACGACTGATGGCCACGAGCGTTTTCTAATTTTACACATACTGACTTTAAGTAAACTAAATGTCATTAAGATTGTTAGATGGCACTGATACAAACAGAACTGATTCGTAACTAGTTAGTTACCGATATCAGCTCCTCGTAATCTTTATGGGGACAGAGCAATAACATCTCGAGAATTCACCCAAAGCCTAAACCGACTTCCTTTATCCAAACAGTATTTCACTCGGCTTCTGAGGACATGAAACGGGACAGATGAGTGTACATAAGCATGTACTTTGTTCCTAAAGAACAAAACAAGTTTATAGCCAGGATCCAGCCTCAGTCAAAAGGATAGAAAAAAGCTTTCCTGTGGCTTTCAGGTAGAAACATTTGCTTTCTGGCTTTGGAAAATAAAAAAAAACATGTTCATTACTAATTTGAGTACATTCATACCTTACTCTTGTTTGAGAAAAAAAACGATAAAATATCTTCAAATACTATATGCATAAAAAACACACCTTTATGTGAGCATATGTCATAGTATGCATGTATGAATATGTATGAGTGTGTTGACAACAAAGAGAGCAAAGGACACTGAAGGCAGTCTGGTAGCTGTGTGAGATGAAAATGAAACAAAAGACAAAGATGAAAAGAGATGCAGAGGAGCGGTGGTCAAGAAGAGAGAGTGGAGGAAAGAAAATGAAAGTCTAGTCTGAGGGGGGAGGGGGGGAGAGGGGTCTGGGCCATTACATCACTGCTGCAGTGGCTGACAACATGAACATTACTAACACCCTCTGTCTCTCTCTCTCTCTCGCTCTCTCTCTCTCGCTCTCTCTCTCTCTCTCTCTACAATCTACAGTAACTGTCATCGAACAACATATGGTTACGACTGTCTCACATCATTGTGACTATTAATCAAAAATACTATTAAATCTAACATTCAAACCACAGCCAAGATGGAAGTCACATGGAAGCTAAATAGGACATCATACACACACAAAATAAATATTATTCTGATGTTATAAATTATATAAAAAGATGTAAAGTCACTAAACCTACAAGAAGAAATAAGTGAACGAGTTCTCATGATTTGTGTTTATTTTTTAATAATTAAAAAGTGTTGATAGCATTTCTCACACTCGCACTGCTTACATTTTTAATGTGGTCCTGTTAAATTATATAGCACATCGCCTGACGCTTTCATACACAAAAAAATAATCAATAATCATTTTCACATTTAGGCTGTTATTTTGTATGCCCACATAAATAGATTTGGTTCAATAAAACACTAAAACAAGAAGAAGTTGCTGGGAAAAGTCTTTGTAGATGTTTGAAGATTAATGTCCAGGACCTCAGGGAATTATAATTAGTTGGAGGCTGATGTTTTACATATAGTGAATAGTGTTTGTGTGTGTAGAAGATACTTGATATTCAAATGTACCATATAGTGGATGAAATGTGCAAATTATAAATTATACCCACTCTAATTGCAGTGGCTTGTAATTTGGAATGGGACTGATAGCTGATAGGAACTGGACAAATGGCTGAGACGTAAAGAAAGCGAACTGACCCGGATCCCGGTTCAACCACCAGTGAGATGAAGGGGTGAGGAGGAGAGGAGAAAAAAGAGGCTAAACAAACAGGAGAAGGTCAAACAGACCTGCTGGGAAATGTCAGGAACAGTTTCCCTCAAGAAGACAGCAGGGGGGACAGAGACTTACATGAAGACTTACATGTCGTCACCTCGGATACTTTCATTGTGTTTGAATGTACGCGTTGCTGTTGAAAACATCAGCGCCCTACCCGGCCATACTGAAGGAGCTGAATGATCAATATCTCATGTAGAGTAATGAATATGTGACAGCCGTATGAAAAACTGCCAGTGAATACCGTCACCTGTAGCCAGTTAGGACTACAGGTGACTAGTCACAGAGGACTGTTTTTATATTGACAATGTTGTTGTGCAGCAGCCAATGCTTGTGAGGGGGTGGGGGGGGGGGGGGTAATAGAAACACACCACACACAAATTGAGTAGCTAAGTGGGGGATGACAGACTGATGGCCGATGACTTTTATACTAAAAAAACAGGTCAAAAACAGAACCCTTTGTTTATTTTCAATGCATGACTGGGATGCACAGATCAGACTTTTTCAGTCCTGATATATTGAATTGTTATTTATTATTAAGATAATCAATCTTACACCAGGAACTTGGTCAAAAACATCTTCAAATGCATCTTTAAAATGCAGCAACAAATCTGTCAAAACGTGCAGAGGAATTAAAATCCCAGCATATAATGTATATAGTATATAAACAAAGAATTGAATTGATTAGATATTTGAGTCACTATCAGCCTCTTATCCATGCATCCCTACTTAGAATACCACCATAAAAGTGACAAATATAAATTTAAAGTATTTACACAACAGTTACCCTTCATATTCTCTTTTTCAAAATAACTGCAGCCTGTGAAATCGAGGCGCCCTAAACAGGATATACCAGTAATGTCAATGTCAGGACACGCAGCACCAAAGCACTTGAGCACTTTCATGTCCCAATATTTCATGATAGAGCAGTAATGTAATGAGTTCTTGTTGGGGTTCACTATATTGATCATTATGAACTGAACAACCCTCTGTCTTATATAACCCTCCAAGGTTGATGGTGGCACCGGCATGGTCTTAATGCTGCAGTTAGTTATTTGTAATTGCTAAGACGTTCAGAGAGTCTCCATAACAAACTCATTGCAAAGATGAGCCCTGAGCACATCACTGCTAATTTTCATATTCAGCCATAACAGAGCAGCTGGCTTGTACTAGTTCCTAAGCTGGGAGCAGTTACTGACTGTGTTATACAAGTCAACATTTCTTTTAAACTTTTAGCATTTATAAACCTTTAAAAGAAGTGAGTATTTCATACAATATTAATATAAGAAAATATTGCTTAACCGAAATGTAAATTGAGAAAAAAAACGTAACAACCAAGCAGCAATAAGTCCTGATATTGTGTACAGTATTTCAACATACAGGGTACTCCATCAAGTTCTAATTAAATCAAGTGTGAATGAATGAGCAAACACGAGCATAACCTCTTTAATACATAGCAGCCAACTCATAAGAAAAATGTGATTTGGCTCGCTACCTTCCCCAGACATACCTTTGCAGTTGTCTCTTCACTATTTCCTGCTGGTCATAGAGAGCGCCATTAGCTTGTGTGAGCTCATAGTTTTACATGGGGGCAGTTGATGCCCCCATGTAATGGCCCGCAGACTGGAGCTGTAGTTGGACCTTAATTCTCTGTAGTCACTTTCACATTTCAGGGTTAGGGTTAATCTAAAATATAATATGCTTAATTACATTTTAGACCAAAGAAGATTACCTGCTTACTTTCTGACATAAAAGCATGCCATCTCAATGAAGGGTCCAGTATGTTCAGCTAATTCAAATGATGCATGTTTGATGTTGATGTGCTCCGGATGGACTTCATAGAAAAGGAGTGCAATTTTACCTGCAAATTACATCCATCAGGTTGAAAGTGCTCAAGCTGTACGAGGGATTTGAAAGGGCGGGTGTGGAGCATTTCGGGGGATCTATTAGCAGAAATGGAATATAATATTCATTACCGTATTTAATTCGTGCATAATCACTTGAAACTCAGAATTGTTGTGTTTTTGTGAGCTTTGAAGGAGCCTTTCAAGAGCCCCTGAACAGACGAACCAAACACCTGAAGGCCACCGTACTGCTCCGATACGCTTGTGAAACTGCCGCAAAACCGTAGCGCCACCAGCCGCCGTATCTGTCCTCCGTCGCTCCTAAAGTATATTATTATGATCAGAATGCCGGCTGAGCGAGCCGAACAGCGTTACCACAATTCTGCTCTTGGCGGCTCACGTTACAGCAGTCTTGAAGATGGAGGAGTGAGTGGAGGAGTATTCAATGTGGTTGCAATCTGCAAACACATTGGTAGATGCCATTAAATCCTACATGCTGTTCATTTAAGATTATGGCAGCCTGACATAGCTGAGGTGATGTTTGTAAACTACACATGGCCATTATTCACCAGCATGATTGTGCTACTTTGACTAAAGGGGATCAAAGGGCAAAGATATCTGAGGCTTGTGAGTCCATCTTTGTCTGCATGGGGTGCTGGACTATTTGTACTTCACACTTTTTATTTGACACTTCCAATTGGCAGAGAGGTGATTAGACTCAACACCAGAAATCCATTTGGACAAACAGAATGAATCTACAGCGTCTCAGTTAGTGGGGATATTGTGGCTTTCCACTCTTTACCTGAACCATGTGATAGTGAATCTAACCAATAGAATGACTGTCTGGGAGTGTCTAGACATGTCTACACACACACACACACACACACACACACACGCACACACACATACACACACGCACACGCACACAAACCACTAATAAAGCCTGTTGTTTTCACGTAACCAAAATGACTGAACCCATATGAGATAGAAATGCATATGCTTGGGGTCTTGGATGATTAATAAAAACATGCAAAAACATAAAGCTAGTGCAGTTACACACACATTCTCCAGCATGACAAGGTGAGAGATAGACAGAGAAGCATATGGAACAAAAGAGAGACGCATCTGTTATATCTGTCCGACACTCAAATTACAATTGTGTCTATATGAGAGTGGCACGGTGACGCAGCATCTTTGCAGCAGCACCCAAAGGCATATGCAGGAAAGAGAGACAGAGAGAGAGAGAGAGAGGGAGAGAGGGAGAGAGAAGGAGACAGAGGGTGAGATGACAAAACAAAGAGAGAGAGGGGGAGATATTGAGAGACTCACCTGGCTAGATGGGATGTTGTCCGCCGCTCAGAAGAAAGGCTAACATCCGAGACCTGAGAGAGTGAGAAAGAACAGTAGTGAGGAGGATAGAGAGAGAGTGAGAGAGAGAGAGAGAGAGTTAGAGAGAGAGAGAGAGAGAGAGGGGGAGAGAGAGAGAGAGAGAGAGAGAGAGAGAGAGGGAGAGAGATTAGATTTGGCTGCCAGTACTTTGGGAGTGCAGTGGCAGGTGGCACCTTGGTTAATACATAAACACACACACACACACACACACACAGAGAAACACACCCTGTCAGTATATCTTTGATGGAAAGGATGGGGGTTAGGCAGAGGTAGTAGTAAGAAGCGCCTGAAGTGGGAGAGTATGACTGAGAGTGGTTTCCAATCAGAGGATCTAAAGGAAGACCTGTGCTATCACCCAGCTGGGAATAGCAGAGTACACTGGAGGGACAGAGGGGGAGATAAAGCGACGGCAAGAAAGGGAGAGCTTATCAATGCATGTGTGTGTGTGTGTGTGTGTGTGTGTGTGCTTGTTGAAGCCACATGCGGCATCCACAAAAGACGCACCATAAAACTCCATTTAACAGATACACAAGGGCAGATACACACCAGTTGGCTTTAGTCCAACAGCCACAGTCTGAGCATAATGATACATGTAGACACTGTGGGCCACTGTGGGCATCTCAGCAAGGGGGGCAATGAGTTCCTGTCAATGTGAATGGCACTGGACTAATAGACTGCATTAATCATCCATGTCCAAATACTGAGCAGCAGACATTTCCAATACGCGGTCCTGTCATATGATCAATTTGGACAACGAAGTGACTTTTTTTTCTTCTCTTACTTAATCCTGAGGGTTTGGGTAAAATAGTCACACTTCAGGGAAAGCTGAGACATAGAGTCCGTCTCACATATCCTGCATCTATACACCTCGAGGGGATTGTTACTAGGGGCCAACAAATGACCAAACTCATTGTGGAGTAGCAGCATCAATACCAAGGTCTAGGGCACTAGAATGTGAAACTTGACATGCATGCCATGGATATACAATGTCTGTAATAATGTTGGGTATTATAAATACAGACAAAAAAACGATAGCTATCACCCACCCTGAAAAGTATAATATAGAAACTGCTGACTCAGAGTAGATTTGAAAACTTTGGATGCAGGTAAAGCCCAACCAAGGTCCTTTAATTTATCCTGTTGTGAACATCGAGGACATTCACCTCTGTGACAGCCTCATTTTGAATACTTGCAATCTCATTCTTTAAGTCATTAACAATTCCTGTGAGCATGAGCACAACATATATAAAGTAACCTCAATAATGCACATGAGTGACAATGCATAGGAGCTCAAAATACATAGAAGCATGGCCTCGGGCAATGGTCATTCTCCTTGGGACACCCAGAGCACATCAGATATCAATGACCAATAAATATAGGAGGATGTCATGGCGTGTAATTGGTGGCGATGCCATCCTTAAACCTGTTCTGGGCCGTGCTATGCCAAGATATGCTGTCTAGGAATATAACAAAGCAGGAAAAAGGAGGCACAGTTCGCATCCGAAGCCCTTAAATGTGGTAGACCTAGAACAGGTGCTGTGTTCTTTACACTTCTACCTCCATCAGGAAAACCTCAGCTTTTTGCACAAAGCACAGAATTTGAAAATTCCCATATGAACTCCCAAATATAGCTGAGGGGGTAAAAAGCTTGTCTACTCTTCCAAAGACTGGGACAGAATCAGGATTTGTCCTCCTCAAGCTTCGACAGTCTGTTGCACACAAACACAGCCCTTTGTTTTTCAGTCTGAACACAACATGTTGTCATTTTCCCAATTAGGCTGAATCTTGTACCCCTGAAGAGAAAGGGCAACAGGATTAAAAGAAATGCCACAAAGGACCAGCAGGGGGGAGCTTTGGGTCTCAGATAGACACACAAAGGATGAATTAAGTCCAGACACAACACTGCTGATGTAAACAGCTGTAACCATAGATATATAATGAGAGTGGAACGGACACAAGGAAAAATATCGTGTCAAAGTCATTATCACATATGTCAGGAAAAACGACATCACTTATGTTAAAAAAATATTGCATTAAGTTAGAGGGAAAAGGAAAGAAGAAGTCGTAAATGTGTACAGAAATTGGGTCTAGACACCCTTCTAGAAAAGTTTTTTCAGCATTCCATGCTCTTCGTGAGACAGAACAGCTTATCGCAAATATACAGGTGTATATTCTAGCTTGGTTGCTCTTTGCAGTTCACTGCTGATGAACAAGACTCCATACAAGACCTCAGCTGGTTGTCCTGCTCAGCTTCTCGCCTGGCCTGCTGTTATTAACGAGAACTATTCTTTATCCGATCAAATGGTGTTTATCAAAAGTGCTGGATTCCACAAATCACACAGCTCATGATTGTCAGCAAAATTACATCTGTCATATAAAAAGTCATTTTTTTTCCAGAAGGGAGCACTGAAATGGGTGAATTGTCGCAACCAGACGGCATTGGATCGGCCGTCATGCTGTGACACAAGTGGTAAATAAAGTATAGCAGGAACAAGATATTTTTGGAGTTTGTGCTTTATTAGATAGCGACAGTTTGGAGACTGACAGGAAAGGCAGGGGAGAGAGAAAGAGAGAGAGAGAGAGAGAGAGAGAAAGAGAGAAAGAGAGAGAGAGAGAAAGAGAGAAAAAGAGAGAGAGAGAGAGAGGGGATGACGTGCAGCAAAGGGCTCGGACTGGAATCGAACTGGGAATGCAGTGTTTTCTACATATAGACTTAACTTGTGCAGGCCGCCGAGGCATATTAGCAGTTGGCCAATTTGGCAACCCACTTTGGCCTTTTGTTATTCTATTATGTTATTGCTTTTTATTGTCCTTGTGAGGCACTTTGTAACATCTGTTTTGAAATGTATACCTAAATAAACTCATCATTATTATCATTATTTATCCGTACGAGAGAATGACAGCATCCACGATCAATTAATTATAGTGCTTCACCATGAGCACTTTTGCCCGTGTCGAGGAAAACAATGCAGCTCTGATTTGTGATTCGACTGTATTACCATTACCAAAGGTTGCAGAGTCGCGGCCAAGATGGACAATATCCGGAGTCGGGAGAAAGTGCGGTCGACCCGCCTCCATTCAGGTTGTGACATCTCACCAATCGCGGCCAACTCGCTACGGCCAACCTTCCCCCCCCTAAAACAAGCATGTGTTGCCAGATTTAACACGCGTCTGTGCAGGAGACCAGGCAGAAAGATGTTGCATGTGTCCAGCTCTCGGAATCTGACAATGAGTAAAGTTGTGCATGCGGCCTAACACTTTTTTTTGTTTTACCTCCGCAAAGTATAAATCAACATCAAGCCGAAGCCCTGTGAGCCACCAACAATCTATGACAAAGGAAATCAGGAGTTGCCTTGGAGACTAAAATCAGGTGATATAATAATACTACTAATAAACTGCCAAACGTCAGGTTTGATATTGTGTAGTTAGTGAGTTGATGACGGTTCTGTATTTTGACTCATAAAATGATCTTCTGCCTGGGACAGGTCTATTCATTGAAGGGAAACGCATGGAATTACACTCTGATGTGATGCGATTAGATTGAGGCAACTTAATCAAAAAAAAAGAAAGAAAGAAGACAGGCATGTGAAAACTTAATCCAGTTAATGTTTGCGTCTGCAAAATCCCTGAAAGGAGATTCGGAAATCAAATTATCCGCTATCATCAAAGGACATCAACATCCAGAGGAATAATACGTGGATTTATTACCGTGGGTAATTAGCAGCAGATTTGCCTCGTCTTTAAATGTTATGTTGACAGACGATGTCGGAGAAAGTCCAACATTCACTTTGCTTACGGAAAACAAAATGTGACTTCTTGTCATTGAATTTCCGTCATTAAATTGGTATCGTTACCGAAACTCGTATATAGAAATCATAATAACACTGGTATCAAATCTGCATACACAAAACAATACTGGAGTCAAAATGAAAAGGGAATCCACAGCTCCCTGTATTTGTTCGAGAAGCGAGGTTTGTTCTCTGCCTCATGTGAAGAGAGAAAATCTCTCAATAACTACTACAGCTGTGATTGGCACTTAAAAGGACGAGGTCATTTATTTATGATGCCCAATTTTAGCCCTCTTTCCCTCAATCATCCTAGCTAGGTTTCCACAAAGTAGTCATGCCCCTGCCTGTGTTCTGGCGAAACAGAAACAGACTGCCCTCTTAGAAAATCAGCTAAAGCTCCTTATGGCAACAGGATATACACCGCAGGAGGCAGCAGGACAAAGAAAGCAGGCAAGTAATTGGGGTGGGGAACAATTCCAGGAGACAAAGAGAAGCGCCGTGTCATCCTAAACAAAGATATGAATGTACAACAGTCAAGTTAATCGCAGCTTGGCAGATATCCATGCACATTCTAAATATCACTGCAAACTTGTACTGGGCTTAGCTCACAATTCTTTAAGTTTTAGTCATTTTAAGTTATTTATTTTAGTAAAATGATATCTACAACTTGTTTTCTGATGGGTCTCCTTTCTGGGGGGGTGGGGTGGAGGGGGGGTTGAGAGATGCTGCCCTGAACTGTTCAGCTTTGGCCCACATTGAAAATGACTGCTAACCGTCACTATGATGATATTGTTTGTACAACAAGAGCATTTGTTCATTGCTTTAATTAGATGGTGTCTTAGTCAGTGTGTAGTTGTTAATTATCATGTAATGGCTTGGAAAATATTGCCATATCTGTAACAGTCAGAGGTCTGTCTCCGGCAAAATGGGCATGAGGCTGTTTGAAATATTGTGGCGTTAATTACTAATATAGACAATTACTCTCATATCTTTTTCTGTACATGGGTTCAACAGAGATTTGGGGCTTTTTTTTAATGATATTTAATATTGGCTCTGTTTTAAGGGGATTTAAGCAACATTAGAGGTAGTTAACTTGTTGTTTGAAGATAATTTACGGTTTGGGACAATTATTCTGGCCCAGATATAAAATAGAAAAATGTAACCGTCATGAGATCACCATGTGTGATTCTCACTCCTCCTCTATGACTACATAATTAAAGACGGAATGCTGCAGAGGAGCGTTTTAGAGATGCCTTATTGTTGCTAAGAAGATACTAATAAGGTTTGTAATGCCTCAAAAGTAAGAAACAGGTTAAATAATCTGATCATTTATCCAAAACAACACACAAAAGACATAAAGGTGCAATAAAGTATATGAAGTGAAACTACGAGTTTGTAGCTTCTTATTATTTTTGGCAATGCAATTACAATTTAAAATATTATTTTAGTATAATATGCACAATAATGAGCCAGTATTGTTTCTAGTCAGCATACAACCCTTTATTTAGCATCCACTGCCCTAGTTCAACATCTTGTCCTCTATTCTTTTTTTAAACACTACTGTAGCTCGTAGACACAACCCTGAGATCCAATAACAAGAATTATTCTGGTTCGTTAAGAATTATATAAATCATTGCATGAAAAGGAATACAGTCAAAGAGCCATCATCAGTTACAAAGCGGCTTTATGAAGGTAAAATACAGACAACCTTTCAAAAGAACAATTGTGGTTTTGCTACAAAGTAGTGAAACACTATATGACTCATGTTATCGCAGATAATACTGTATCCACAATGCATGCTGTATGAATGTGTATGTTTTGGAGGGATACAACGTCCTACTGAAGCACTGTGGCTCTTTCAGACAAGTGTTTCCACAGCAGACGACCAAAATAACCCCTCATTTCCATTCGTAAATGGAAACAGAAAAATAAATCAACTGGGGGATTAAAAAGGAGAGAAAGAGAGTGAAACTCTGAACACAACGCTTTTTTCACTCCAAATTATGGAAGTGGATTTCCTCTTCCTTTTCAATGCATTTAATTTATTTTCAGATTTCAAAAAAAAGGGAAAGAAAAGAGTAAAAGTAATACCGAAGCCTTACACACACATTAAAGAATAAATGACCTTGCTTAAATTAGATTTCTCTCACTCTCTCTCTCTCTCTCTCGCTCTCTCTCTCTCTCTCTCTCTCTCCACTATTTGTATCTGTCTCTCCTGTTATCTCGCCCTCATTTCGTCCCTTCCCCGGTCTTCCTCTCTCTTTCTCAGCAGCATTTCTCAACAGCACACGGTGAAAAAGAAGCCACCGTGTGTATCGCCACATAAAACGCTCGCCCCGTCAGCGTCAGACGTTGTACGGCTTCAGATGGCGGTACTCTTTACAACAGAGCAAGCGTTTTCACAGCTTCTTTATGGGTTCGCGTGGGCCGCAACATAAACAGCACCACTCAATTATGCTATCAGCAAGCTAATGAACATTCCCTAGTCTGTGATCTCGCACAAACACACCAGTGCACACAAACCTATAGTGCAGTCCAAGCACACACACACACACACACACACACACACACACACACACACACACACACACACACAAACGCTCACTGGCGGACACATATGGAGAGCTTATGCTCGGGCTTGCTTGTTGTTGTTCGAGTGTAGGTGGTTGCAGCTTTGACTGCCACGGGTAAATTATGTGGAAAGAACAATCTTCAGATCAGTGTTCATGTTCTTTTTTTTCTTTTTTTTCTTTATTCATAACTTGATCAATAGGAGTTTTAAAGAGCAGCAGTGTTTATGACTGGACAGTTTATTGTGGATAATAAATTCACTGACAATAATCCCCAAGTCCCTGTCTGTGCAATTTACCAGATGTACTATATGTGTCATATTGCTGTGTTAAAAGGAAACCTTTAGCCCAATAACGATTCAGCATTAATGGCTGAATGTCATTTTTGTCCCTTGTCCATGGGACACAAACATACTAATAAATAAGTGTGGCTCAGTTTTGTGGTTTACGCTCTTAAATGTGGCACCTTGAGACGTTTTGACTCTGTAAATGAGGACGTACAGTACACTGTAAAATACCTCGTCTGTGTTCAGTGGTGGGTGACCTTACTCAACTTACACAACATTGAAGTACATCAAGCAGCAGTAGATGCCTTAACTGATTTGGTCTGCAAATGCAGTGAGTACACAGCCTGCTATGACAGATTATTTTAATGCAAAAAGCAAATCATCCAACTATTGAGCAATGAGAAACAAGGTGAATTCAGGTGCTCAGGTGCGGCCTGGCAAAACAAATTTTAGAATGCTACGTCGATTGCAGCGTTTTAAAATGCCCACAACTAGTATGTTAATATGTCTTTTTATTGGATGGTATATAACAGACATCCTACGCTAGACACAAAAAAAGCAAACGTGTGAGAAGAGTGAGGCGTGCATTAGGACCATGCAAAGCACACGTGCTTCCTGAAACATGTCCTATGTGACCACGGCCTTAATATCAATTCTGTCCTCTGGCCTACATATATTACAGTAAAGATAAAGGCAGCACGGAGGCATTACCAAGACTGTGCTGACATATTTAAACGCAGTCCAACGTAGTATTGTGTTGAATGGATCCTACGTTAAAAACCACATGGGACTCGCTGCAAAGCCTGTTCTATTGGACTTCTACGGCTGTGTGTGTTTGTATATTACGATCACAGAGCGGTACTATCAGGGGAGCAGTGAAACAGTGAGTCACAGCGAGCAACACAACCACTGTTGTTGAATCAACAACTGCAGACAGGAAGCCCTGCTCTAGTGTGTTGGGTCAAGTCTTTCAACAACATCTCAACGTTAATTGACACAAATTTTCTGATATCAACATTTTGTCATTTATATTATTTTAAAATCCTATAACTATGACAATGTAGTTATTTTTAATGAATTGTATTTCAGAATTTGCAGTATATTTATGAAGGTACAGCATTATATTACTATTAACTGACTAGGAGTGACTATATTATAGACATAAAGGTTTTAATGAAAATTACTTTTAGGTGTAGACTCCATCTGAGGGGGGGAAATGCAAAAATATCAGGAAGAGCCTTGTAATTGATTAAACAAAACACAATGTACCTGCATGGGGTGTCAAAAAGCAGGCAGGACAGGAAATAGGTAGGTTTGTAAGAATAAACTGCTCGTAGCTGGAAACTGGCCAACTGCAACATTCCACAAGATGTAATTTACACAACTTCTATTTCATTTATCTATCCATGTATTCATTTTACAAATTGGCTGAGCATTTTGCATGTCAAAAATGACTCAGATTGAACTGAGATTGTGCGAGGGAACGAGGCAGGATCAATTTCCGATCAAAAGCGAATGCATCTTGCCCCCTTCCTCATCGGCCATCTTCATGGCAGACATTTTGTCATGCCACGGTATGAAAAGCACAGGTGTAATGAGTAAAATGAACGGTGGCTGGATTCCATTTAGCTGCTACGGTTTCAGGGTCCTGTTATTGTGCATGCTTGCTCCCTCACACACAGTTATGATTTTCCATCTGCAGTATATGTTCAGCATGTTGGGAACATAATTTGCCCAAACTATTGCCAATTACACCACTGCAATGCTTCCGCTATGGTGCTTTGTGACATTTGGGATGAAAAGAACAATACATCCAGTTATGTTAGCCAATGCATCTGAAAAAAAACATTAACTGTCTCTGTCTGTGAGGTTGAAATGAAAATAATACACAATGTCTATTGTATTCACAGCTCTGCTGGGCTTCACTGTGTGTCTGTGTGTCTGTGTGAGCATGTGTGTGCATTTAATCAGTGTTTGTGAGGTGCTGGTTGGCTCGAGGGAGTGGGGAGGGTTGCTGTGGGTGGTGATGAGCAGCCGCTCAGTTTCCACAGCAACACCCTAACTCAGTCAGTCTCCATGGCAACTGATAACAGCATTAGCTGATTCAGCCGGAGTGAGGGTTCATATCACGGGGAAGAAAATGTTTTTTTGTGGAGTTTCTTTCTTCAAAGATGGCTGCTGGTGACAAGTGAATATGGGTAGTGGGGACAGCTTGGATACATTAGCAAATAATCCAGGAGATACAGTGAAACAATGACTGAAAATATTTTTGGTTAAATGTAGTGAACTGCTGTCACATAGATTATTAAACTGTAATTTCAAAGCACACTGGCTGTTCAATCTGTAGAGAATGAACTCTGGTTCGGTCTCAAACGAACAGTCTTAAGGTGTGTTCTGACTGAACGCAGAGCAAATCTTCATATTGACTGTTGGATTGTTCAGAAGTCCGTGTTTATTCACCACAAATGTCGAATACACAGACTATACAGTCATTAGCAAGAGCTAGCTAGCAGTGTAAGCACAGTGGGTTTGTGTGATGACACGGTTGAAACATTTTGACCGTCGCATCATTTCGTCCACTCACGTCTTTGCAGTAAAGTTAACTCACATTCAGTCGTCCCGCTGTGCAGTCTAAAATTATGTAAATGTGGTTTCCAAATGTATTGTGTCATAGTTTTGTAAAGAAAGAAATCGGTCTTTGTGGAAATATCAGAAATGCTCCTTTTTGCCTCAGCCGACTGGAGGGGGCGTGTCCACCTCATGTTTGACCTACAGCAGTAGGGACCGGGAGACAAAGTTAACAAACGTCACGTGTGGACAACCTGTAGTTAGCAGTGATTTCGATCCACATCAGCATGTAACTGGACCAAGTGACATTGAGACTTAAGCAGGAAAGCGAATGTTGTTTTTTTTTGTTCAAAGTCTGTGGCTCTTGTGTTGTGTAGCAGGCTGCTGTCTGCCTATGACAGAACACTGACGCGTTAGGCAAGATTTGATTGGCTATATTGAAATAAGATGTATCCATCTATGTAGACAGATACCGAACAATATTCCATGTAATTAATTCCAAAATGTACGCTGTGGTAGACCAGTAAAGAAAAAGACTTTTCCAACTCTACTTCTAAAATGATCTTCACATTGAGATCGAAACCCATCTTTAGAGAGGGCACTGGTGCAGTTAAAATAACATGGGAAGCATTTGGGGCCAAACACAGTCTACAACCCGACAAATTTTATGGAACTTCAAAGAATCAATAAGCAGTCATTAAAGACCCTGAAGCATAACAGCACCTTTACCCCTGCACCATGAAATAGGATCCAATTATCACTAAACACAACGTCGAGTGAATACAATAACTTGACCTTGGTTTTAATTTTCCTTCACTCTCGCCACATTTATTATCGCTGAAGTACATATAGGAGCAGAGACTGGGTGGGATGGGGCTTAAGTTACAAGCGAAATTAACAAAATGAGGGGAAAGCAGGACGAGGTAGCGTAGCAACTAATGATTTAGGTAAAAGCTGAATTCATTATGACACACTGCTGCAGGTTTGTTTGTGACTGCAGATCAGTTGTGTTTGTTAATGTAGTTCTTTGTTGTCTAGCGTTGTCTTCCATGTGCATACTTTGAATTATACTACAATCGTAATCATATTTGTAATGTTTGCATTTCCTCTTTTTCATGCTCAAAAGCAGACGATACACACATTTTCTTTTGATCAAAGTAAATATTACGTAACATACAATTAAATGGCTTGTGTACGAACATACGTTTTCATGTTTTGCTCTACATGACAATAGACACTCTTATGAGCATATCATAAAACAATGTATACTGCTCAGGCATCTGTCTCCCTGTTTGTCTCATGGTCCATTGGTTCATCAATCAAATAAACAAGACACAACACTCAGCCGTATTACGGAGTCATAGAGTTGCTACACCTGTTTTTGCTTCTCGCTGCTTGGACACTGAAGGGATGGCCAAATGGTAGCAGAATAAAGGAAAATGGTCAGAATGGTGGCATAAAGTGGACAAACAGTGTAACCATCCCACTTCTACCTCATTAACACAGCCAGAATACCTCACAGAGCTCGGATCATTAGACGTCTTGTTCTTTTCCAGTAGAGCCATGTCTGTTAGCTCGTCAGTCATAAAGTCATAATAGGTTTTCTGCTTTCATTTTCTCTGTGTACATGTAACATCCACCCAATTGGGTCGATTGACTGTGGCTCAGTGGGTAAAGCGGGTCATCCACCAATCATGAGATCTGTGCCATCGGTGTGTGAATGTGTGTGTGAATGTTGACATCTAGCGTATAGTGTGTTAGTTAGTGTTACCGTTAGCTAATTGTGATCAATAATTATTGAGGTTATCTCCGCATCACAATTGGAGTACTAGTGCCAGGTTGCCATGGAAACAAAAGAGGCTCTCGATTAAACGCCTGAGCAAGCACACACTTGGCATGTATGAAATATACACAGGGAGGGAAACAATGAGAGGGAGAAAAAAAAATCATGCTGATCTAGTCTTGAATTTCCGAGGCTGTCCGCTGCAATAAATGACCACGGTGGATCAAAGAAGTCCTTTTATGGGATTCCTTCATCCCTCCCCTCGGCTCTACAGCCCCTGCTGCCGGGAATACGAAACAGGAACATAACATGTGCCGCAACACGGCAAAACACCGCAATGAGTAAATCAAAGAGGAGGCGTGCTTGCTGACAAGAGGCACATGGATTGGAGACTGTAAAAGAGCAGCAATCTCTATCGTGTGTGTGTGTGTGTGTGTGTGTGTGTGTGTGTGTGTGTGTGTGTGCGTGCGTGCGTGTGTGTTTTTGCCTTAATGGCTTCCACTGGGAGAAAGCAACATGGCCTCTATATACGATTTCAGCAGCAGTTGTGAGCCTAATGGTGTTGGCCTGACTACTTGTGTCAATCTGGACCATTCAGTTTGTAATATGATCATGATGTAATGATGAGGTAAAGTCACAGTTTTATACAATATTTCAGAATAACCTTTACTCATTTGCCAACACTTAAACACAATTATAGATATTTACTTTCCATCCAGTTGAGCCTTTTTTAAGAATCGGGTAAAAATAAGTCACGGGAAACTGATTTTGATTCCTGAAACTTCATTTTCTTTAAAAAAAAAAATTGTAAAACAATTTATCAATGGGCTCACCAATTAGTTAAGATTTTATTAGAATTAAGCATTAGTTTCTGTATTGTGTCGCAGCAATGCCAAATGCCTTATGCTGTAGATCATTTCTAGAAGTTTCTTGAATCATGCTGATATCATCTCTAATGAATATGAGGTGATAACTGTGAGGATTAGTCTGTGCTAGATATGTTTGGTTTCAGTCGTGTCACTAGGCCGGCAGGTAGTTTACCACATTTGTTTTGTTTATCATTTTTCTTGTACTGCATGACATCTTCACTGAGAACGCTGAAAGAACATGTGTGCAGTTCCAAACTATAATTGACCAAATTAAAAAAGGACTTTGCACCAAATTCCCTCCAAGACGTATCCTTCCTGCAATAGGCGATTGTGTGTGAGAGTGTGTGAGAGCATGTGTGAGCGTGTGAGAGTGTGTGTGTGTGTGCGTGTGTGAGAGTGTGAGAGTGTGTGTGCGTGTGTGTGCGATCTGCCAGGACAGTAATCCCATTCTCTGTTCCTCTGGTGTAATCTTGTGATTTCCTCCAGTAGTGAGGTTCCCACTCACACTTAATCACATATAAACTAGCTCTTAATCCTGGTAATTTAATGCTCTTTGTGCAGGTTTCTTTTGTATGCCTTTAATTTAGGTAACTTCTATGGCTTTCATTGAGTGTTAATATGTTGAGATAAGTGAACGAGGAAGTCGGTAAATGCAGACGGAGACAGTGGATGACTGGATTGTACATGTGTCATCTGAACAAAATGTCCTGATAAAGGCCTTTTACTTTTTGTGTTGCAACCTTCCCTGAACATGTATTGTTTAACTCTAATCTAATTCTGTATTTTGGAAAATTTGACCACACAAATTTGGATTAAAGGCAGAGGGAGATGAAGCAATATCAAGGGAGAAGAGCCGCATCCCATTCTAGTGTTTGGCTTTGATTAAATGTGAGCAAAATAAACTTCAGACACATTTAGAAGCTCTAATCCAAATTAATGGACGGCATTGATGGATTAATGGATTAATGGATAACGCTTGATTCAAAGTACCCTTACCTTTTACTTAAGTGTTTCATTTGAAATTGTTATACTGCATGCCTGGATATTAAATACAGTTCTTTTGTTTTTCATTATCACAATAACAAACAATGAAAATGAGAAACAATGGAAACAATAGGACAATGATAGAAGCTCCACTTTCTTTTCCTTCAAAAACACCAGTGACTTTCTCCCATGCATGCCTTCATGTTCTTTGGTTGGCTGAAGGGCACTTCAGGAGGATGTGTGCCCATGATCACCTTCCATATGTTATCATTTTAGGACCTGGAAATGCTGCCTCTTCTCATAAAAGCAGTCTCTCAAAACAGTCTTTTTATTTACAGCGGCATGTCCTTTCTGTGTCAAGGGGGAAAAAAATGGCTTTCATCCTTATTTTTTCTTTTATTCTTTGCCATTTTGGACAGGGAGATTTCGAAGGAGACCGGCTTCCAATTCCTAATGTGAATTTTCTCTGAGGTGTTGATTCATGTGATGTCTTGCTAAATTTTTCACCCCCCCCACTTTTCTGTTCGTGGCAAGTGGACAGATAAACTCATTCCTCTGCCAAGCAATCCCCTTTTAACTTCAGCGAGTTATCTGTTGCTGGTCGGTTAGTGCAGCTTTCTTCTACCCGAGATGGTTTGACCCAACAGGTAGTTCAGCGTACGTTCAAACGAGGAGCAGTACGTTGTGCGAGGAAAATAGGGTTTAGCGAGAGCAGATGGTCGAAGATTAAAGTCTACAAGAAGAGAGCTGCTTCCCCTCCCCCTGGAGAAGCAACCCACAGGTTGCTTTAGAGAAGGACGTCACACACTCACAAACACACACACACACACACACAACAATGGATCTGTGGTAATCTTTGGAAGTGCCACAGTGGATATGTCAAAATAAAGCTCCGTGTTATATGGCACAGTGTGGATCCTGCTCTGAGTGGGAATTGGTGACCGTCATAATGAAGTTACATGACAGGATTGGTCTGTCAAGAGGAGAAAAGTAGAGTAACACTTGACACACAGCGTTCAAAAAGGTTCAAAAACTACCAGATTAAAGAGTTACATCATCTGGCATCTATTCTAATCGACTACCAAGAGACGTCCGTGTATGTGTACAGTACGTATGTGTCGATGTGTTATTGTGTGTGTGTCTAAGTTTGCTCTGTGTGTGGGTCTGCGTGCGCGTAGGAATGAGTGTTTATGACATAACTCAAAAGAGGGACGACTTGCTTCCCCAAAGACGACTGCTGGAAAGATGAAACGCAACACTTCAAAACAATGAGGGAATAATTCATGTTCCTTTCTCGTGTCTAACTTGTAAGCTTTTACGCTCTGAAATCCCACAGATCTGCAACAAGTTCCAAACCGCAGATCACACACTTTACAAAGCGTCTGGTTCCAGCAATATGGTGGTAAACTGGGAAAGCCAGCACGCCAGGCGATAAAAAAACAAGAATCGGATGTCAACTGTGGCCAAATGGTGATTCAGCGTTTTCTCCTTCTTATACATTTTGTACCCTCGCTGCTCGTTTCACAGCTGAGGCATCTGACATTTATGGTTAATCCGGAGTGTAATGACCTTTGACTAACACGGTGGTTGTTAATGGGACTAAATGCCTCTCTGACCGTCCCTGTCGTGAACACCTTTAAACATATCTTAGGTGCATTTATAACTGAAATTGATTGCCATAATTGTCGTTATCCAAGACATGTGTTAATGCAGGCGGAAAGGTGATAATGTGCCATCCACGTGAGAGCTCCGTGCCTGTTTTCTCAGCGCTGTCATTCAACAGCTTCTGTGTCTGTTCTGCCACGCAGACCTTAGGGGGCGTCGCCATCAACCTCTGTGCTCCATCAAGATAAGCCATTAAGAGGAGCACGGCAGTAATAGTGAAGCATTTCAATAAAGCGATGCCAGATGTATTTACCCTGACAAAGCAATTCATGGAAGCTCATGTCGTACGAACCTCTTTTCTATTTAGCAACCCGATTGACAAGATGTCTCTGATGGCTGTAGGCAGCTATCAGATAGTGACGGTTATCATTAGTGCGTGTATTCCTGATGGAGAGATGCAGGAGGAAAAAGGCTCGGGGATATTCGTGATAAATTACTGATATCTATTTCATTTTTAAACCCTTGTGGGAGGAAGTGGTGGGTGGTGGGAAGTTGTTGGGCACTGGGTGGGAAGATGGCTGTCTTTGGATCTCCGATAATGAGCCAGGTGAGTCCCACTATGTGCACGGCTCACACACTCGGAAATACCATGGAAGGTTTGTCCACTACTGTATCAGTTTGCTAATATACTGTCTTGTATCAGGCCTATCATTGTTAAGGATAAGGGTTGTCCAGCTGTCAATGAGAGCCCATTAATCGTAATTGTTTCTAACATTTTGATTTGCTTCCCAAAACATATGTGCTTGACGTACAAGTACATTATTTATTTTGTATTTTACACTTCAAATAATTTCCAGGCCATAACAGTTATCACTGTATTATCAAGATTAAAATGGTGGTTGTAATGTTAAATTATTTCCATTCAATTTCCTCAGATTTACCTCATCGAACAGTGTTTCTCCAACCGACATATTTCTATGCCAATACACTCTTCTAAAACAAATTCAGGAAAACACAAATAGAGAGCACAGCTTTTGCAGCCAATTGCTCCAGTACTATTTGCACATATTTTAAATACATTTGGCGCACACGTGAGCCTTATAGCCAAATGTGGTTGCGGTGAAATTATTAGTGTCTTCAGAGAGATGGCGGTAACTGAGGTGCATTGTGTCACGCGCAGACTTCACAGTGATCATGGCAGAAAAGCACATACAAGAAACATGCACGAAAACTTTCCTACAAGAGAGGAGAGAGAGAGAGAGAGAGAGAGAGAGGAGAATAGTTCGGTGAGCTGTGACTCACCCTTATGTTTTTCTGGGTTCAGCCCACACAATTTTTTTCTATGAGCTCTCTCTGTTTTGTCGTTTGTTGGATGCAGAGAATGTGGCTGTATTGAAAGAGCTATATTCTATAGACTTCTGACATCAGACTGGTTCCAGAAATAAACTCCCCATTCAAAATTCTACCAGCAACTTTTATTTATCTTTTTGCTGCTTTTCTTTACGTGACACGCAGCGGGAATGCATACGCTTCTCAAACAAGCCCCGTCTCAAAATGTTCACGAATGTTCTTGTGTTTGGGAAGAGCGTCCACCAACACCCAAAGCAGTGGGAAAGCTGGCCTGTTGTTATCTCTGGCAGCCTGCTACCTTGCTGCTGACAAGTGTTTTTTTTTTTTTTGTTTGCTGTTTTTGTTTTCTAATTAACACAACATTAACTGGAGAAGCAATATATTTTCAGGTTCTCAAGCAAACAGTGTACACTAAACAGGCTTTGCTGCATGAGATTTGACATGAAACAGTGAAAAGATTATTTTGCCTCTTCCGTATGTGCAAATGTACAGACTACTCCGGTCCCATTTCCTGCCACATCTTGAGCCAGAGACATTGCAGGACTGTATTGTAAGCATTAGCTTTAGCTTTAGCAAACTGTCCGTAGTTAACTGTCATCTGACTGAACTTGATGAGAAGGGAACATCATTGGGAACTGAAACAGAAAATCGGGTATAATTACAAACGAACCTCCACGGCTTCAAGATATCAACTGCTGACAAACCAACTACTAAAAAGGTTACGTTCCTTGAGAGTGTACAGTAACCGTAACTGTTGTAAAAAGCTCATCATTTATGTACCATTGTTTGAACCGACATCAATGATGGAGGTTCAGTACGCTCCAAGCAGCATGTGGTCTTGGTGCATCCTGAACTGAGAGCTGACAGGAGGACAGATAGAGTTTGGGTATTGGGATCGACTTTTGTGGGTTTGACGTAACTGATCTCCGCTTCCCACAAACTAAGGGTCAGTTAGCTGGACTCCAACATCCCCTCAGGGGAGATAAAACAAAACAAATCAAAGTTGAAGAATAGAGGCACAACAAGACACTTCTCACAAACACTGCTCATATCAGTGTGCTGTGTAGCAGGTCAAAACACTGTGAGTGGACAAAGTGGATATCCTTCAGCTGCAGGGCGGGTGAGGTGAGCCGTACCACTCCTGAACCACAGCCAAAAATGGAAGTTGCTTCGCTTCGACTTGTCAATGTGATGGCCCGCTCCCTGACAGAACTTTAAAGAACACAATTACTGAGGTCAGCATTATGCAGGCCATCAGTATTTTCACGCTGATCTAGGATTACCGCTTTATTTTACTTTGATGATGGAACAATCGGTGAGATTTTCATTTTATGGACATGAGATGACGGCAAAGGCACTAAAGTCTGAGTCCCGAAGGTAAAACATGACATTTGAAAGGTCGTCTATTCGATGAAAATACTGGATTGCGGAAACTTTGAAAAGAAGTTTAGTCCATTTTTAAAAAAAAGGGCAAGGTGACCATGACTTTTTTTTTCTTGAATCCATCCTATCTGACCTTCATTACCACCACTAAGTAAGACAGATTCCACGAATACGCTTATCTTTTCTAATACTAAATCCTTTATGAACCATCCAACTGGTGAAGAACTGACTAAGTTTGCAAACAGCTGTCTGCTGAAGAGCCGTGGAACAGAGACACTGACGCTACCAGCTGATGGTTTTCCTTCAGTAACGGACCCTGACTGAAAAAGAAAGCTACAGATGTCAATACCACACGGGCATTTTAGACACAATCTTAACTACACACTCCTAAAAATCTATTATACTGTATACTGACCAAAAAGCCTGGCCTAATGTCGGGTGGAGACATTAAATAGTCGCCATGTAGGTATCCTTGGCCCTCTGCCCTCTACTGTAAAACTGAATATAAGCAGCCAGCTAATGTACAATGCCGAGCACTTTATCAACGACATGCTAGTTGTTTATGGTCCCTGTATTCTACCTTGTTTTTTTATTTACTGTCCCTACCCTTGAAAAGACGGGAGGTCAACTTCAAGTGCAAAGATAAGCTTGTTGATCCTGGATCTCAGTACTGGTGTCAAGGCAGTTTTCAGTCACTAGACGACTCGAAGCGATCAGTAAACCGTTATTAATAGTTGGCTTTTGCGGGACAATATCAGGGTTGTGCAAAAAAAAATCTTTTTTTTAAGTGACAATCAATACTGTCAACAGAGCATGTTCATTTACACGCATCTTTAAGAAAATGACTTCTCAAACAAATGAAAGAGTCACATTCCGTTACTGTACGTGAGTTATTTCTGTACTGAACGTCTGCTACTTTGCACCTCTCTCACCCAATCTCAAAACAAACACTCCTGTATGGAGTTGGGGGTTTTCCCTCAGAGGGTTAACACACTAGTTTAGGTTCGAGTCAGAACTTGAGGCTTGGCTGAAATCATAAAACTAAAATATCGTAAGTAAATATAAATTATAAGTATTTATTATTTGCACTTTTTGTATGGTTTACAAATTACAGAACACTTGACTTATAAAACAATATTTTATTTCTTATTGTATTGTCGGCCATTGTTGCTATATATATATACAAGCTTATTTATATAATATTTATGTATACAACTATTTCTTCACTACTTGTGTACATAACAGTCCTGTCTTCTTTTGTGTAGACTTGCTGTCCTTGTTCCCAGCTGTTATTTATATTCCTGTGTAAGTGCATCAAGTAAGATGCAAGAAAACGGCGTCAAATTCCTTGTATGTGCACACGTACGTGGCTAATTAAGGTGATTCTCATTCTGATTTAGAAATTTCAGGGACCAAATGATCAATAGATTGCTAAAAGACAGCAATCAGCAGATTAACTGATCAACAGAAATAATAGTGAGTTGCAGCCCTCCCTACTTGACCCCTAAGTGTTATTTAATATATGTAACATAAAGCATAGGAGCAACTTCTCCCTACTTCATAAGCATGTTGACCAACAGGCTAATCTTCCAACAATCTGGAGTACTTCACTTAGGCAGAGAGAGGAGGGGTGGGGGGGGAGAGGGGGAGGTGGGGGGGAGAGATTGGCAGCTAGCTGGCAGACAGGCTGGGCTGAGTGTGTGTTGGTGCTACTGCCAAAGCTCCCACTGTCTCTCTTCTTTCATACAAAGAGCTTTCCTATATTTCCTGTCCCTCTCTCTAACACACACACACACACATGCATGCACGCACGCACGCACTCAACGCACGCACTCAACGCACGCACGCACACACACACACACACACACACAGAGTCTACGTCAATCACTGAACGTGAGAAGCGAGGACTGCCCGTTTGTGTATTTTTGAGTGTGTGCGCCCGGCTGACTAAGTATCTTTGTAGGAATCAGGATTAGGTCGTCTCACTGACACACTGGGCTTATGTAAAGCTGACCCACAGTATTTGGCACCACACTGGGACCTGGCCTGCTGCAGCGCCACCTCACCTCCCCGGCACCTCTGCCTGGACTGCTCACTCTGACGGCCGACTGCACTGAAGACCATGAAAACAATCATGGTCTTCCTTTTCCTTTAGATGCCTATCCGAAAGATGTAGAAGTCATATTTTACCGGTCATATGTTATAGTGAATCCACTCAATCCTACCAACATTTTACAAATACTGTAAATGTAATTGATGAGATAGGTGAGACAGAGCATTACTGTACCATTAGGGCATGCAGAACATGATCAGGAAAAAAATCCTAAAATGTAACCAAATAGTCAATTTTATCAGGAGCTGAAAACAGAGGGGAAAGTAACATTTATTACCCAAACTATCCATTATCTATGGATACAAGTACGTCTACACGAGAGCGTCAGTGCAGTGGACAATTAACTGGCCTTGAATGTGAAGGTGAACACACCTCCTCATGGTTTACCTTTACTGTCTCCTTCCATGTTTGTGTTTCCCATATCTCAGCAATGTGGTTGGGGAGAGAAATGTTATCTGAACTGAATGATTGCCAAATCTACAATAATTTTCGATCCAATGTTTTCACTGAGGTGAGTATCTAGAAACAGTCGCATGCTGTGTATGTTTTAAAATGCATCAGCAGTTTTTTTTTTTCTTTGAAAATCATGACGCGGACACCGACATTCGCTTCTTCATTGGGTCTTATAAATCCTGACGAGTCCTTCCCCGATTCGTCACGCCCCTATCACGTGATCCTTTCACAGCATTAGCCTCGACTACCAGTCGTTCATGTTGACACAGATAATCAATTTCAAGCGTTGCATGACCTTGTTGTCTATGCTAGCAGATGTTGTGCAATTGTTACATTCTGCATTTCATGACGCTACTGCTGCCCACCTGTGAAGGAGGCAGGCTATTATTTGATGGCTTTGCGAAAAATTCCCACGTCAGGCGGCGCGTGGCCATTGTGCGTCATGTGACGTATGTTTTCAGGCGTGGTGGAATGGGCGGAGATTTTTTCTGAAACGGCGCTTAGACGCTTGTCTGTCTTGATTTTTTTGTAACTCTGTGGGAGTCTGAAACACCGACACCAGGCTCCTGACTGGCACCATGAAGGGAATCCAGTAATCCCTCAATACTAGCCTCCCTTAACTGGTTACCAGTGAAATAAACAATTGATTTCAAGGTTCTGTTTTCAAAGCACTGAATGTTTTGCTCTTTCTCCTTACTGATTTCATCTGACCCTATTCAACTTTCAGATTCCCTCACTCTTGCCAGTTAAAACCAAAGGAAGATTTTCAGTATCCAGACTGCAGAATAGTTAAACCCTCACTATTACTATTCAATCCATTTTTTAAGGGTTTGTTTGTATTTGTTTTATATGTAAATCCATTCTTCTAGGACAAATGGGCTTTTTTTTATCAGCCAGAGCCCACTCCTAATTAGGCTATGCAAGACACGCAACTTGTGCTTAATCTCTTCAGAAATAAAATCCTCTACATCTACATTACCATTGTACAAGTTGATATCGTTTGGTATTGCAGCAAACACCAGGAGCAAAGAAAGTCCTTGAAAAAGACCTTCCTTCAGAAGAAAACCATCAGCGCTCTGGTTCATCTTCTGATTCCTCGCTCTGATATCTGACTGACAGTCTGTCAATCCAACTTCCCACGTATTCGACCGCACACGACACAGGCACTGATTCATTAGCTCAGGAATGGTCCACCCATGCATCACCTTGACGTCCACACTTTCAGCTGATGTCTTTGCACCTGATTAATACTTAATGAATATTCACTCGCTATCCAATTAGTTCCCTGAATCAGCGTGTAATGTCTACTATGTGCTGCCACAGGGAGTTTGTGAATGAGGTTCTGGTCCTCTCCGGTAAAGAACAGGCGCATCATTGTAGAGACGGGCAGAGCACTCCCAATCTCAGAGGTCCACTTCCCCTCTACGGCTTTACCAGAACACAAATCAGTAAACTCAGCCTACCTTGTCACTTATGCTAAATTTCACAAAATCTATATCAAGTATTCAGCTCTAAAAAAGGGTATTTTTTACAGTAGCATGCATACACACGTACACAATCGTAGAGCTGCTCACACAAGAAGGCTGCTGTAATCTACAGATTGTTTGGTTGTGAAAAACAAAAGCTATGATATGTATAGTATGTAGATCACAGCGATATCGTGTCAAGACGACAAAGCAGAAGATTCCACGCAACAAACAAACAAAGCTTCCATTTGTTGGCATGGCCTCTCCTCTGTCCTTCCTCAGAGTCGCACGCCAGAGGCATGTAATAGTAATAGCCAAAGGAATCAATCAAGAGCAGAATCTGCTCCTGTGAGCAACGCTCACAGCAGGCAAAAAAAGCCGACCTAATGATAGATATCGATAGACGACCAACCTGGCCTTCAAGGAGTATGAGCCCACTCCCTGAGCGAGGAGGAGCTCCGAGCTGCTTGCCTCACCGTTCATGACTCAATGCACCCCAGCCCCATCCTGAACGCACCAGGCATTTAAATGTGTATCTGCACACTGTAGGCAAGTGGATGTGACAAAGGGAAAATCAATAGCCAGCCCCTTTATGTAAATGAGATTGAACTGAAACCTGCATGCACTGAACAACACATCGATCATGTTTAAGTTGACATTTAATATCCATACAGAATGAGGTAAACGATCTCTAAGGTGAAACAGCCCAGACTGTCTCCTGAGCTGGATTTGCTGAGCCGGGATTATGAAGAAGCAGGGGTTCAACCCAGAGATCAGTGTCTTAATGCAACCAGCTTTCACACTTGATTCCAAATGGATTCAAATCACCCCCCAAAACAACAAATATGCAGCACACTAAAATGTGATTGTTTCACATTAATCCCAAGGTAATGACGGCAATAACAAACGTGCACATATTAGGCTTTAAATTGTGTGATCAATCACAGAGAGAGGGAGCAGCCCGGCAATATGACTCAGCACCCTATATATATATATATATATATATATATATATATATATATATTTGCACCGCTCTGACACTGTCATTAGGCAGCGTTCTTCAGATTATAAATCACGATTACATTTCCATAAAACCATGTTCTCAATGGGTTGTTTTTTTTGTTTTTTTTTCCACATACAGTGACCTCATGCTGTAGCTTCCTATAATGTATTATATGCGCCCTATACAGCCTGGTAGCGTTGCACTGATACCGCAGCAGGGCAGGTTCCCGCAGTGACCGCAATAGGTAACTCGAGGCTTCATGTGGCACAATGCAGACATCATCCGTTCAACACGTTCACCAGACGAGCGTCCAACTGCGTAATTGGACCAATAAGAGCGCAGACAATCAATGCGGCTTACCTATGTCCGAGATGCGGTTCCTAGATCTGTTGCGCGGCTGCAAAATTTCATTATCAGACTTTTAATTCCGCAATATTGCTCATTTAAACCCGGCTGAAAAAAAAAAAAAAAAAAAAAAAACAGAGTTGAGACAGAAGAGACTCACAAAGAAGCCGGACTCAGGTCTACTGTAGACGAACAATGCGCCCTTTCTCTCCGGAGGGGCAGCTCATCCTTTCAGCTCAATGGTCCTTCACTGTCCCTCATTCACTGACCAGTCAATGTCACACCCTTCAGTCGAAGCATTGCACATTCACTCATACACATTCTCTCGCATCATCAATCTGTTACAGAAATAAAGAAGCCCTTTTTTTCTTTCTTTCTTTTTACCTGTTCGGTGCCGCGTCTGTCAGTGCAACTACTCCGGGTCTGTGGGACACAGAGGCTCCGCAGCCTACATGTACCGTAATGACTGTAATAGTCACGCCGTCACTTTTTCTTTTTTTTATTCACTGTGCTCTAGTTAGTAATTACGGTGTTGTGCTCCACCCGTTTTTCTGAAGATAAGAGACAGAATTATTAACAAAAGCTGTGTGTTGAACACTAATTTGAATTTGGAGAAAAAATGAAATGCAGTGGTAACTAACTCAACTCACTAACTCAACTCACTAACTCAACTCACTCTAACTAACTTATCTGTAGCCTGAGCCAACTTTATGTAAAATTGTGAAAAAATGTGCTGGCTGGTCCTGTTTTGTTCTTCATGAACAACAGTAACGTTTCAATGGATACCACGTGCTTCATAAACATTTAATTTTGGACCATAAAATGTATAAACGGATCTGTTTATGAGCCTTTAGCCCAGTATAACGTCAGCTAGCTGGCTAAACCAACCCCATCCCCCAGAGGGGGGAGGCCTTTCCTTCTGCGGCTAACGTTGACCGTTACAATAAAGTCCCTTATCATTATCATTTTAACGTTTTGACATGACTTACCACTGTACTATCTATTTATCCAAAACTCAGATTTTATATGCTGAGTTTGAGAATAACTGGTGTGTTTAAAGGCTACTTTAATGTTGTTTTTAATGTTTAAATTAATGTTCTTAATTGTTTTTAAATCTTCTTTTGGATTATTTTTTGATGCTTAATGGTTTCATGTGAAGCACTTTGAATTGCCTTGTTGTTGAAATGTGCTATACAAATAAACTTGCCTTGCATTACTGCTCGAAGCCAAGGGAAACAATAATTTAGCAGCAAAACTCTGGATAACGTTCATCAGACCTGAGATCAGTTTTCATTGGAACTGCTGTCTCACGAAGAAATAGTCCCTATGTGGGATTGAGATGAAGACTTTCTTGATTTAAATTGTAAAGATGGAGGTTGTGCATGGACAGATGGGGAAGCATACATTACAAAATCCAAATGTACTACAGTAAAATGATTTAACACTAGGTATATAAAATGAGTAATATTACAGTATTGTGGTAGTAATGTCTCATTACATGATACTCCTTCCGATGTTCTCTGATATGCAAGAGCACCCTCCGGAGTGCAAGTGCTGTAGTAACAAGCATGTAGAAATACTATCAATCCAAAGTGCTGTTCTTCAGAGTTGTGTCCAACAATGTATCACCAGTTTATCCACCGGAATATAATAGGTTGGCTTGTTCGCTATGCTACACGTTACATGGCATTTTCTGAATTAAACATGCAGCTGTCCAAGAACACAGGAAACATATTTTATATCAGAATTAAAATAAAGATTTTCTTCAGCAGACATATGTCGCAATGGGAATAGAAAACTTGATCATCAGCCAAAGCCGATATTCTCCGACCAACTTGAAATAAGATCATTTCTATCTGTAAATGCATTTCATGTGGTTGAGTTTCTAACTCTCATCCCTGGTTATGAAGCAACTGACACACATGCATGAAAATGAGAGGGATGACCTTGACCACCATCTGCCCATTAGGCCCCCTGGTAGATGTGAAGGATATTATAAGAGGAAGTTATGCATATGGGATCAAAGTATGAGCGGTTTCTCTGTGTGGCCCTAAAAAGCTGTGACCTCCATACATGTTAATCACCCAAATGACTGAAATGACCTCAGTTTAGTTTGTCCTTCTAGTACTATCTTGCATAAATGGCATGTAAAGTACACTTGGCAGATATTTTACACGTGACTGAAATAAAAACCCAGGGGGCTTCTGAATGATCAGATGCTTCCCTTAATGTGTCCATTTTTCAAATTGCTGCATGTCTAAAGGCACCTAAAATACAAAAGAGTAGGAACTGTCATTGGGTAAAATGTTCTACGTCTTGAACCTGTGCTCATACATGCGTGTCATAATTATATAACTCTTTTTCATTCTTACATTTCTGCCTTAAGCTGAAATTCTCAACTTTCACACGCTGTGAGATGTAGCGTAGCTTTGTGAGTTTAAAGGGAACCTAATGTTTTTTTTTTTTCCTTCTTTGAGGTTTTTTCTTTTCTGTCCCCAACTTCATCTTTGTTACCATTTGAATCAGCCACAAGAAGACTCTACAAAATGTACTAGCTGGTAAATGTTTACTAATAACTTTCATAAAAAATATATACCAAATGACAGCATCAACACAAAAAAAACATGAAGTCAAAAAGCACATGTAAATCAAGTAAAAGTTACATAAATATGTGTATGTGCTAAAGTCTTCATATACTGACTTTTTAAGACAACTGTGAAAATAAATAGTAAGTGTCAACTACGTACAGTATACAAACCTGAGACTACAGTGGGGTTGTGCTGGTACACATCTCTTTACATACAGTACCTTTTATACATTAAAAACCTGAAAGTGTAGCAGAAGCTACAGTAGTTATGCTACAATACTCACAAAGTACACCTACAAAACACTTTTGCTTTAAAGCATTAAGCAAGTAACATCAAATCACTGTTCTGGAATGTATTAAGTATCCCAATTAAGGTTCCCACAGCACATTTTCTCCTCATGGTCCGAGGCATCAGGAGATCTGGGGAGCAAATAAAACAATTAATTAATTTGACATAAATATAAGAAATCCATTAGCGAATAAATAAATCCTTTGTGCTATGAATTACTAATAGGACAGATAAAGGAATGCACAGATAACTAAATAAATGACCAAATATATTATTAATTGAATGACAAACAAAATTATTTACTAAACTGACTTATGAGCTGAAGGAACAAATGACTGAATTACTACATTGGTTAACTGTCTTAGTAATAATGCCGTACATATGATTTATTATAATCATTATAATTACAAATTGTATTATTATTATTATTATTATTATAACATACTTATAAAATAAAATAATTTAGTAAAATCTTGCCAAATGAATCAACAACTTAAGAATTCCCTGTATTTCTCAACTCACAGGTAAAAAAAGAAAAGGCACTGTTGTCTCAGCTGCCATTGGACGTGCTGCCCTGGCTTTGTCCACTAGGCGGCAGTGTTGCACCAGACGACGGAGCGAGGGAGAGACAGGAGTTGGAGTTCTTTGATGTGGAGCAGGCAGAGCTACACTCCGGCCAGCCTAATGGGACTTTGTCCAGGTTATCAGAGAGAAGCGCGTCTTCCTCGTCTTCAGCCAAAGGAAACACTCGTGGCTCCCAGGGTGTCTGAGGCTGAAGGTCAAAGGGCATATGATGGAAATGAGGAAAAGCTACAATTCTGTACATATTGTATACATCTGTAAATTGAATATTTTGTTTTTATACGTTTTAGAGTTTAGCATGTGTTATTATATATGTATTACTTTCTAGAAAACACATGTATCGATAACTGAACTATATATTGAGCATTACATATGCTTAAATCTTCATTAGCTACATACATTCTGTGAAATAATAATAATAATAATAATAATGATAATAATACATTGTATTTATAGAGTGCTTTTCAAAATTCTCAGACACTTCACAAACATTAAAATCATCATAAAAGAGCTATACACTAAAAACATGGAACATACATTCGTCATATATTAAAAGCACTTCTGAAAAGGTCCAAAACTCGATAATTGCTCCTCCAATATCAGTCCCGACTACCTTTATTGAATTTAGACTTTGAAGGCTGTATCATAGAGGTGCATGGCTCTGATGTCTGTTTAAAGTAATCAAACTGTTTCCCCTGCTTTAATCAGGGTTTGTATGGGCGCTGGAGTGCATAAGAAGTGCGAAGCAGTGAAGTGGGGGATATTTGTGGTGTGGAGACGGTTGATATGGACAGTCTGGCTTTGTATCAACTCATTCCTTCTCTAATCAAATGGAAGTGGTACAGAGCACTGCAATCAGAGAGTGGAGAAGTATCTGTGTCGGCTCTCAAGGATGCATCGAGGCTTTTTACCTCACAATATGACTCAGGGAGAGTATTGATTAGTCTGCAACACATTTTTGCTACTTTATACTCTTCTTCCCTCATCTGGAGCACAAATAACACAGACATGTCTTTAACTGGAACGCTACAGAAAATAAGTCTTTCAGCAACATTTAGAGGTTGAAGGAATGATAATCTTCGAGCAATGTCCTTGTAAATCTCCTCCTTATACCGACTGTAAGGTAAAAATAGAAAATTGCTGTGTATGATAAGTGTGAGTTCCCTCCGATGGCACCTGAATCATCATACTCCGATATTCAAAGTTTATTTGGGGGGTTTGGGGTTTCAGCTGTGGTGCTTTTGATCTTACCAGCCACTCCTCTGAGCTTTGCTGTTCACCAGAATCCAGCTGAGCACAACCCAACTCCACGGAGCTCTCCTCTCCTGATGTCCACACCCCGCCCCCACTGCCTGACAACCTGCTGCCAGATCTGGAGTGAAAAAACAAACACACCCCATGAAGCTTCACAAGTAGATTACTCCACATTCCCCTTTCACACAGGCAATATCTACGTGCACAGAGATGAACAAAGCAAGTCTGCAATAGTTGCACTGTGCAGGCAGCACAGACAGTAAGAAGGATTAGGATTTAGTACAATTGTCAATTGCATCTCTTTGTTATAATCTTCTGATAAAATACATTTCTGATGTTTGAGAAAGCTAATGCATTCTCCCCCCACCGACCTGATGTAATTCACCGCGCATTTTGGTATCACCTGATGTAACGGTATTCAACGTAAAAGTATGTAACGTTGCATTTCTGAGCCAGTGTGAGTGTTTTTGGTTTGTGTTTCCACCTTTCAGGAAGCCTGCAGCATTTTCTTTTCCCCCATGATGACCAGCGTAATTTCTCCCTCTGCTCCACGTCCAGGTGTCTCTGTGCAAACACTTTGTTCTTGAGATCCTCCACCTGAAACACACACACACACACACACACACACACACACACACACACACACACACACACACACACACACACACACACACACACACACACACACACACACACACACACACACACACACACACACACACAGGAATAAAGACGGTATTCTCTTCACAAATCCCAATAAAGAGCTCAGGTCCAAAGGGATGAGACACTACCTGCTGCTCCTCCTCATCATCATCGTCGTCGTCGTCCTTCTTCTTCTTCTTCCTCTTCTTCTTCTTCTCTGCCTCACTGTACATCAGAGATGATGTGTCAATCTCCCGCCAACTACAAAGAAAGACAGACATTTTGAGGTGACAAGTAAAAAGCAGTGGGTTTAATAACAAAAATAAATGAATACATACATAAGAATAAGGAGAGGCATGGTAAGTAATTAGGATTCATATTTTTTGGCGACGGTGACAACCCACAGTAAATTCAATGTGCTGTTAAAATGATTGGCTTTCAAGAAAGTTATGCGCCAACATACAAAACCAGGACCTTTAGAATTCTATGTGAATCCATGAGAGGCGGTCTTGCTCCATACCTGGGTGTCAGGATGTCTTTGTACTGCAGCTTTTCCACTTTAGCCAGAGACATGGGGATGACAATGTTGTTGATGTTGTACACACTCTCTCCCTGGCGTTTGCGAACAAACCCCTAAAAGGAAACGTGGTATGACGGTTCACACCAATGATTCAGAAGTGTTCACATACATCTTCATCACCAGGTTGCCGTGACACTGGTTTTCTGGAGGCCGACCATCTTTTTTTTAATATTTAACTCATCAAGAGAAGTCAAGATATGCTTTTCAATTTTTGTTGTACGGGTCTGTTTTACCGGTTTAATATATTATCTTGACCTGGTTTTAGGATCAAGGCTAATTTAGGTTAGGTTTGGGGTAAGGGAAAGGGTTTTGGCATTACTGTGCATGTCAATGAGGGTTCTCACAAGTATACACGTTCAAAAGAATGTGTGTGTGCATGTATGAGTGTGTGTGTGTGTGTGTGTGTGTGTGTGTGTGTGTGTGTGTGTGAGTGTTTGTGTGTTACCTGTGAGGCTTTCTTGCGTGAGAACTGTGTGTAGCTCTCCTCCAGCACTTCATCTGAACTGTTTGGGTCACAGAACTGGAACAGGACTTCTTCCTCATCTGAATATAACACATACACACATCAAAATATTGTTAGGCTGGAACAGACACTACATTATAAAACAACTTTTAGTATCCAAAAAAAGGGTTATTTATATAAAAAAAAAGAAAAAAAAAAAAGTCTTGCGTTTAACAATCCTGCTGCTCTGGATGGAGTATTCACTGTAGCCATTTAATCACAAACTGATTCACTGTAAATGTGCAATGCAGGGTGAACGTACACTTGCACACACACACACACCTTCTGTCAGCCTGTGGACGTGTCTTCTCTTCCTCTTCCTCTGATTGGCTCTCCTGCGTTGACTCTGAGCGGAGCCTGACATCCTGATCGGCGACAGACCCATAACTCTTTGTTTATGCTGCCGTGCATGCTGCTTGTATGTGCGACCTATAATGACACACACACAGGAATTTCCTTTCATCCCAAATGGCTCTTCAGTTCCTCAGTGATTTCACGCTTTGGTTGAAGTGTACAAAAGCTAATCTTTCACCATTAGTCCTATTATTTTGGCAGTTGACTGCCTCTGGGTTTTCTGTTTCTAGCTCGCACCACACCAACAGCTTTATTTGCAGTAATCATAGCTACCTGCCAGATAACTGCCAGCCAAATGGAAATGTCTCTTCCTCTTTGCTTAACAACATGAAACGGGGCAATTAATGAAATTAATTAACTGTACTGAAGACACTTTGATGTTTTTTTTAGGGTCTTGAATAGATACTTTTTTTTGTTACTCCTTTCATTCCAATAATAAAGTACATCATAGTGCTCTCCATTCCTACACTGTACAAACAGCTAGCATAGTAAACTATTAATATATTTACGTCATTAGTCTTTATTCTCCATGCCATTTGCCTATATTTCCATCCCTTCCTTGCTTTGACTGTTTATGTAATCTCACTCTACTTTAGTCACAATCAGCTATGATAAGAAGTTGGTTTCCATCGTTTCAGGTGACGTTTACTTAACTTCTTTCTCTGCTATTGACAAAGGAGAAAACAATCATTCAAGCTGACAGGAAATCGACATAGTGGTGGGTGAGTGAAGTCTTCATCAATTTCAAATTAGCCTCCTTTGTGTCTCCTCCCTTATTCTCTCTCTACCTCTCCTACATCACGTATAGCCTTTTTTCCCCCCCTCACCTTTGTATTGAACACAAACGATCTAATACATACAGTATACTGTTTAGTCAACCCTCCTTGGACGAACAGAGAACATTCTAAAATCAACCGATCATTGATTGTTTTAACTACAGCGTGGACAACCACGGGAGCAAGAAGCACTTAAAGCTCTGGAACCACAGCTGCCAGAAGTAAATGATCATTTATTAGCTCCAGACTAATGTAAAGAGACACATATTGATGTCTGGCGAAATGCCAAATGATTTCAGTTCCACCTAATGCTCGGTTGGAAGCCTCAGACAGACCCAGTGGGATATCTGACATACTAGGAACCACTTATGAGGCTACACAAGGAGATAACAAGCAGACGCAGCAGCCATTTCATCACGACAACCAAATGGGAGAATTGTCTAAACAAGATGAATTGTTAGTTTCTTGTTATTATAATGATTTATAACTTATTGTTTAGAGACAATGTAAAACTACAAAAGTAATTTGAATCTCATTTTTTATTTATTTTTATGTTTTGTTAATATAACTAATATTCAGATGTTCACAAATTATATATTTACAACAACTAATAAACACTGATTGAATTAAATACAAATGATAACATTATTCCGTGCTACGTCTCATCAGAAGGGGACCAAAGCGCCAACAGTAATGTAGTTACAGTAATTCTAATAAAAACCACCGTTGAAAGGTTTTGACTGTGATGCTGCAGCGGGTAGTGTTGACTTTGCATTAACATCAAATTACCGTCGACTTCAAAAACAGACTCCGGTGCAGCTCCACCACAACAAAGAGAAGTGGATCAAAAGCCAGCGAGGCTCCTATCTGTGCGATGAACAACAACAAAAAGAATGCAGGGGCATTCTTTTGAACCTCTGTCCTAACCGCCATCTTCTCCATCGGTTGACTTCGATAACAGAGCGGGTTACGGGCATGTTTCAACAGCTCACGAGCGGCGGCTAAACATAGAGGCTGAGTAAAGGTGTACTGGTGTACCGTGGCAACGGGGAAAAAAAAACAGGGGAGCACCACGGAACAGTGCAGGTCATGTGATCAATACCGGTAAAGGGCAGCTTCTTACCGTTGTGCAGTGGTGTGGAGCTGCGTCTATTGTAGTGTGCTTCACTGGATGGTTGGACGTTGATAACCAAAGGCCTTTGGGACCATTCTTCTCTGGCCAGGACTCTCTTTAAGTGGTGGGACAGAGGAGTTTCTGGAAGAGAAAGACAGAGAATGATTTTAAGCAGTCTAACATTTTCACGATCAATTACCCCGCACGTCTCTATGTGCAAGCATGCAGTCGAGGGCAGGATCTTGAGGCGAAAACAACGAATCACATGCACCACTGTTCTAGTCGATGTGCTCAGTTATCACTGCTTCTGCTACAGTCGCTCGACTGGCAAACGACCCAACACGGCCGGTTTGTGTTGCACCTCTGAACAGGTCTGCCAACTCAAATACGAAGCAAAGAAAGGCCTCTTGTGAACTACACCTTTCAGAAAGCAGCAGATGAAACAATATGACATATTTCTTTCAAAAGAGAAAAAGGGTTGCTTCGCGTACACACACACACACACACATATGTTGCCTCATCTTCCCACATGGCCAACCTCATGAAGTCATGTTCATGTTTCTCCTACCGAATGAAAGAGACAGCACAGGGTGGGGTGTGCTGTTGGGGGTCCTGGAGGACCTACTGGAGCTGCAGTCTGGATCAGAGCACAAGGCTACAGGATCACAAGATGAGCAACATGAACAGGAAGATGACGAGAGAGAAGAGGAGATGGTAGACGTGGGCTTTCCGGAGTCCTAAAGCACGAGAGAGAGAGAGATAGAGAGAATTATTTTTTCACAAGATACTAAACAAGAGTTTCTTTAACTACCGTATTAACTTAGATTTCGCTTTGTGTTTTGTTGGAGTATGAGTCACAGGGATTTAAGGGAGCTGCTCTCTGAGCACACCGATTAAAGAAATTAAGTTGTTAAAGAGCTTTCTTTGTCATCTGGCAATGTCTCAGCGGTGGTGGCTTTGGTGCTGTTTTTTTTTTTAATAATAGCTACAATCACCCTGGGCTCTATGCTATGAATAGTATTGTTCAGCATGATGTTGAAACTCCACAGTGGTGGTATGGTATGTTAACATTTATACGTTTGTATATGAGCTTAGAAAATGAGGCTTACACCTTGTGTTTCTATCATAGGCGCCACTCATTCAAAGTCCACTCTGACCTTCTCAGTCACAACAAGGTTAGACAGAATAATTATTTTAACTGTGGGTCAAAACTGGAACACAATCAGTTAACCTTTTACACACCCAGTAGGCACAGAGCAACATAATCATTTATTTGAAGTTGTTGTTTTTTCTGACCTAAACCTCGTTTTTAGTCTCCGGCTCTTCAGCAGCTGAACGCTCCGCGTTGTTCAGCAGCGAGCTGAGTTAAGTTAAGTTTGTCTACTGTTCGGTGCTGGAAGGGCAAGTGATTTGATTGATTGTTAACATAAAATCTTTATTAGTGCAGGTTTAAGTAAAGATATCACCAAAAAAATGAACACAAAACTGAAATTAAAAGTACAACGACAGTAAAGGAGTTCTTCTTACTAGAACTGTGTGAAGCTACGCAAGGCAATGTCAACCACTTGACATTTGACTTGGCAAGAACATAGTCAATTTCTCCTGGATAATTAAAGGCGAGAGCTTCAGAATACTCACATGCACTTGTCTATTTGAAGCAAATCCAAGAGATATTAGTGCTTGATTAAAAGCAGGTGTGCGGCTTTGAACATTAATTCCCGTTTAATTTGAGGACCTATTTTAGTTATATGGTATTCCAACACTGACGCCCGACTAAAAAACAACTGCTTTGAAGCTACATTTGACATGGATACGGGAATAATTAGAATTTAATAAACTAATGAATATGTTTTGCAGCTTCTACACAGTGACCCACTTTCATCAGTTTCCAACATTTATTTTAAAACCCCAAAACGGGTCGACGATTGGAATTTGTAGGTGGTGCAATGTAATGAAGTAAATCTGAGCAGCAATATAGTAATTAGGCATAGTTCTTCTTCTGGTGTCATCCTCATTACCGTCTTTACTGCCAAGTCCTCGGAACAGAGAGGGGGGGGGGGGGGATTGCAAATGCTACTGTATTTCAGCATCCATCCATTACCTACACCACTGTGCAGGGACATGGGCGGCACAAATGAATAGACACTAATGCGTCCCTGTAGTGTTCGTTTCAGAAGCACAGAGCGGTTCTGAGATAAGAATAAGCTCATGGAAGAAATAATTAATGATACTAACTGGGCACATTGGGGCAGCAAATCATCCCAGAAATTAAATGAAGGAGGCCGCTTGTGTGCCTACCTGTGGACTGCGGTGGTTGCGGGACTTGACGGTGAACAGTTTGGGCTTGTGGTAGGTGACCAGAGGTCGGGTCCGGGCACACACGCACGACACATCAGCTTTGGAGAGCCTCCTGGTCCCCGGCCTCCTCCTCTTAGAGCTCCCGGGCTCCAAGAGCCCTTTCAGGCTGCTGCAGGGACGAGAGCAGGGGTGAGGTCACGGAAATGTCAGATATGATTCATGCTGAGATCACAAGTATTCAAAAAGATGTTCAATGTGTTGTTTGTCTTTGTTATTCTCTGGGAATAATGATCAAAAACAATGCTTTTTTCTTTTTTTTTTTTCTCTCACATGGCTTTTATCTTCAGAGCCAGACGGAGAGAGTTAAACAGGCAGCAGGGAGGAAAAACATGAGGGGATGATTCAAATCAGGCCAGATGGTGGGGACCGACCAGGCTGTTTCACCGGGTTACGTAACCTCGGCCTAGACGGGACCGCGGACAAATGTCTACTGGTGGGAAAGCTCTGTTTTGTATTTTATCTTACGTGTATTCTTTATGTTATTACAAACACAGCTCTAACTATCATGCAGCGTTGTAGTACTCGAGCTTGGTCTTGGCTTCGAGACCGGTATCAAGACCACTTTTTGAAGGGGCTTGGAATATACAGTATTTTTACTCTGTCTTGTCTCTGCCTCAGGCAAAGATGACTCAGGGTTTTATTTCAAGACCACAACTCCGAGGATGTTACTAAATTGTCTATGCATGGTCTGATTTAGTCGCTAACATCATTAATTAATTAAAAACTTAAACTTAAACCAATAACTTTTGATCATTTAATCAAGACATTTCTCATAGTATATACAGTACATATGGCAATGAAAAGAGGTGACTGAAGAGGAATGAAGAATTTGTTTTCTGTGGGTGTTTTATCAAATATATCAACACATTATCTGTTTCTCCTTAGAGGGTGTCTCATGTAATCTGGTATAATTTAAGAGTCCCATGTATGCCTGATTGTTTCATCTGGAAATGATCTACTGCAAAAAAATGTACTTCCCCCACATAGGTCTGTAAGTGTGTGTGTGTGTGTGTGTGTGTGTGTGTGTGTGTGTGTGTGTGTGTGTGTGTGTGTGTGTGTGCTCTACCTTGTGAAGGCTCTCTGGCCTTTCCAGGTGTGTGGTTGTTTAGATAGCGGTGAAAAGCCGAGCGGAGGCATCAGACTGCTGACAATCTGGCTGAGCTGAGCACTCTGCAATGAAGACATCGTCCATATAATGCTTTTCACAAATAGATAATACATTAATTAAACTTTAGGGTGAAATACAATTCATCTCTTCAGTAGCAGTGAGTGGGTAAGCAATCCATCCAAGGAAAGGGATGACCTCATCTACATACGGTGTTTAGACTTGTTTTTTGTTTGCTGTAAGTGGTGACAGACTGTTAGGATGAAGTTTGCTTCATCACAGTATTTTACAGATACACGAGCTTATGTTCTTCTCTACACAGCAGACTGATAAGCGAACAGATTTTATCCCGACTTAGTGTACCGAGTTGTATTCCCCTTGTTTCCAGACTCCTAACCCCCCCTAACCCCCTCCCGGTATTACAGGTGTGTGTACTAGTTCCTCCTTCCTACCTGTCTCTCTATGTTGTGCAGAAGGCGTGTGGGGCTGCAAGGTTCCATGTCAGCATCCGAGGCTGTGCAGGATAAGCCGGCCATTTCTCTCAGCAAGGTCTGCTGAATCTGTCTGTCCGTCAGTGGCTGGGACTGCGCAAGCACCACACCACCCTGAGACACACACACACACACACACACACACACACACACACACACACACACACACACACACCACTATATTTGTACACTGTGCAACGATCCTTACCTTGTTCATACATTTAATACAACAGGGCATTTTCTCTGAAAGATTAACATAATGACCGAAAAGACGAGTCTATTGACGCATATGAAAGCTTTCATAGTGACAGCAGTCCATGAAAGTTGCATTGCTTAATGCCACATTAAAATGTGACTACAGTAGTTCACCTTTCTATAACATACTTTCGCTAAAGTGCTATTCATTTGTTACAGAAAGACAGCGGACGTTGGCTGACCCTAAACAAACTTGAATCAAGGCCAGACTAAAAGCCCTTAATAATCTATGGCTGCCAGCTTTGGCATATTATGTCAGCTGCCCTTTATTGATGTGGGTACAGAGGACGTTTGTCTTACCTTGGTGGAGCGGATGTGCTTGTGGAGCGCCACCAGTTGTTGTATCCTCCCCTCCAGCTCGGCCAGACGTAGCTGCAACCAACTCCATCTGCTGCCCAGCTCCGCTCTCTCTTCCAGCCACCGCCCCACACAGCTGCTGCTGCTGCTGCGGCTGGAAGGAGCAACAGGGTGACGGATGACAGAGAAGGACACTTAGACCCAAGTTGTGGTATTATGGTATTATGTCAAATTTGGTCAAATTATGTCAATTAAGACCCTAACATGAACTCACGAGAAGATCTTTGGAATATGGCCACGAATGCGAGATGGAATGCCAAGAGAGTAAACGCAGTCATGAACTTCAATTTAGCGGTTAACTGGAAGTGCATTAAGAGGTTAGCATATTGGAATCACTGGCGGGGAAGTGTGTGTCACCAGAGGGGAGAGTAACACAAAGAAGGGAGGACAGAGATTGGGAGACACAAAGAGAGCACGGACGGACCGAACCATTTGTCAATTCACATGTTTGTACTGCAGCACTGTGTCCTCTCATGACCTATTTTACACCAACCATGTATCCATGTAGCATGTGCAAATTGTTAAGCCTCCCAACAGCCCCGGGGTGCGGGAAGGAGGGACTTTGCTGAGGCACAAAAGCTTATCTAGGCCACAGAATAAAGCACACGGTGACTTGTGTGGTGTGTACCTATGGTATGTTTCCATGGCACTAGCCTGTTCAGTTAGCATTCATCTTCTGTGTGGTTGGCTGGCTTCAGCCCAGCAATAGTTGCTATGGCAGTGCTCTTGGACCTTGGCAAGGGCAGGGAGGGACTCCCCCCCCTATTTCAAACACTCAGTTGCAGGCCGGAGAAAGGTTAGGCCAATGTGCAAGCAGCTATACACGGGGGGGATTTGACTATCCCCTTTGGTATTGTGAGTGTAGTTGTTTTAATACCAGCCTGTTACGTCAAATAAACCAAACTGTTGTTTGCTCGCCTGATCATAGTTACAGTTTGTTGTAGATATGAAGGTGGACTTTGCATATGAAAACAAAGCCTGTGATTGGTTAATGACTGCTTCTGAACTGCGTTTCACTCGATCCTGAGTTCAATATCTGTTTGTTAAGGAGCAGGCTGCCTCCTTCCTCCACAGACAATGTCCAGAGCAGGCTTCCCTGCGGCTCTTTCCAACTGTATAATGAGAAAATTCCTGGAATTCTTTGCCAACCAGTAAGCGAGTCAGTGGGAGAGGACAGGAGAGGAAAGGTAGCCTTATACCCGTTAGTGTGAAAGCACACGACGTTTTTTTATGAAGATTTTAGCATTTCTGAATAACATGTGGGGTCTAGCAAACCCACTGGCTGCCCTCCACAGAGAGAAAGTAGAGTTTTCAGAGCCAAGTTGAATAAAAGGCCAGCCCCAACAAGCTGTGCTGGGTTTATGAATTATCCCATTTGGATTGGGTTTCTTGGCTCTTGCAGAGGCATCAAGGCTTTTGGGTGTGTCCTGCACTTAAACTTTCCAAAACATAGACTTTCCCATACAGTACTGTGAATAAAAGTACGAAAATCACAAACATACCGAAAACTGAAAATGAGCCCTGGAGGTTTGTGCTAGTGCCACTGCGGCAGAGTGGCCACATGGTTTCAAATTAAAGTCCAACCACGTCACCGCTTTACAAGTTCACACTGTTAGAATGTTTTCTAAAAAAAGGGGGACAATGACCCGTCCCTCCTCCAGCAAGGAGATATCCTCTTCAAGGAGGATCCTGCCATAAAAACTCCCCAGGGGAGGTTTACTGACGCAGCACAGAGCATTGTCCAGCAGACTTGTACAAAAGGCGAGCTGAAGCTTCCAAGATGACTGAAGCAGGCCAAATAAAAAGACACACACACTTAGAAAACAGCCTTTTCTCTTTCCTGTTCTCAGTGCTAATAACCAGTTTTGGTAACAGCTCCTGTTTATTGCACTGATACAGGAAACAAACAAACAAGTGTCGAAGAAGAAATGAAATGGTCCTGCACTTAAACCAGAGAATAGCAGAATAACTCTGGCACAGCCCAATACATCTTTCTCCAAATAATCCTCTTTCCAAATAAGGATGTTTTGCCAAGTATTTAGTTTCAGTTGTATTTTCGTAACGCTTTTTGGTTTCATTTTCAAATCAAATTATATGAGGCAGCTCTTATTTTCCTCTGGAATTTCCAAAGCAAATATGCAGTATAACGCTCCACAGTGTCACTCTGCTCCCATTCCCTGTGTTATTGTGTGTCGTGTTAGCGCAACGTATTCGTGGACATTTGCCACAATATCAACGAGACCAATGTAAAGACTAAACAGGGAAAGAATATATGCAAAATTCTGATTATGATCATTTTTGTGTGTAAAGTACACAGTTTTTCTGCAAGTTGATACTGTCTTGTGTTTTGTTGCACACAAAAAAAAAAAAAAACACTCCTTACAGGAAAGAACATACAATGAGGATTTTCATTATTTTGCCTCACCTGGGGCAATATGACTCCCTTTGAGCAAGGACACAAGTACAGCAGCCAACCTCTCTCTCTCTCTCTCTCTCTCTCTCTCTCACTCTCACTCTCACTCTCACACACACACACACACACACACTATACAAAAACATTTTCACTAGAACAAGGAGTAGCACAATGGCACAGAATGGCATGTTACAGGCTTGCTGGCAGGCCGTGTTTATTTCCCCGCCTGCGGGGAGAGGGAACTGGCCCGTCTGTTGAATGTATGACTGCAGCTTGGAAAGAGAGCATGTGTGTGTGTGTGTGTGTGTGTGTGTGTGTGCGCATAGCTAAAAAATGTCATCACACTCTCCACAGCTGGGAGGACAAAACTCGTGCTAATGACAACCACACCGTGAACTTCACCGAGGGCCAAGTGAAATATGCAGCTGACACTGCAGAGACACAGTGGACCTCATACACTGAGCCAGCTGACTTTCCAAAACTTATACGGTCACCCTCAAATAGGCCTCTCCAATTTACAGTATTTGTATCCTTTTAATACGAGTTCCCGCTCGCTGGGTTTCAGTGTCTTCATTGTCCTGCACTGAAAGGTTGCCCAGAGTGAGAGTCCACCTCTGTGTACTCTGAATTAAAACAAAGATAACGGCTCCAGCGTGAACCACAGCTGGGTTCTGGCAACCAAATCCCCCCCCACCCCCCCTAAAAAAAACATGACAAATATTTTGGTAGTGAGAGTACAAGGAAGTTTGTGAAAAGGTTTTATTACGGTTTTCTTCAAACACTCGCTGGTAACTTCCCATTCGACACGGTGTGAGGTCATTCGGTTCACCTCAACTTGATAAGCAAAATACGCGGTTATGGGGATTTCTAAATCCTCTCCTTTGTAGCTTGTTTTTAGTTCGCTGGTATAACCAGCTATATGATATGCACCGTGGCTCTTAAAAATACACAAAGTTCAAAATAAGAAACAGGCCTCAAAGAAACATGGAAACTGGTCTCACTCAATTTGCTTGAAAAAAAACAAAAAGACCCTTCCATGTTTTATGTGTGGAAAATGTGTTTTTGAAGAAGCAATACGGCCCAATAGACAAGTAACAGTTTGTACCAAACGTACAACCAAATCCGCTGATTACAGCCGTTAACAAATCAGTTCATAGCTTCACATCATATTTGAAGGGTAGCATAAGAATACCCACAATGTGTTACGAAGTTATATTTTTCTTCAATGATTTTCAGCTAATTGTAATTTTTGTCTTGAGCTATGGATCCCAGTTGCCCAAAGAAGTCCCCTACAGGGCTTTAGAGTTTGAGTCTTGTTGATTAATGTGCACAGAACACATGAAACAAACTCCTTGCACCTTCTACTCACACAGGTGAAGTCTTGGTTCTGCCGTGGATCTCATCCTCCTCCTCCTCCTCCTCCCTCTCCTCGTCTGAGCTGCTGCTGGCCGTGGCCTCGGAGTCCAAAGCCTCCTGCAGGCCCCTCAACACCGCCTGGCTGGAGCGGCTGAACTCTGTGAGCTCTGCGAAGGAACACGAGGCTGTGGACGACTCCCGCCAGGAACGATGGGGTTTACTTCCCACTCGTGGAGGCAGTACACCAGAAAGCATTGAGTCCGGGCTGTCGGGAGACACGCTGCCGAGTTGACAGTGCCTCTTCAGCCCCTCCAGCTGCCCGTCGCAGTGGAGCAAAGCGTGCTCGCCTAGCAGGGCTTGCAGTCTCCTCTGGAGCCTCTGAGCTCGGCCGTGCAGCCCCGCCTGCCTGGAGAGCTGCTCCTTCACGGCCGCCTCCAGCTCGGCTCTGGACGGCAGCTGGTCGGAGTTCACCCTGCCGCTGCAAGGCTGCACCGAAGATGGAGGATGCCGGCCCATGGCAGCCACTTTACCCTGTGTCAGCGTAGGCGGGGGTGCAAAGAAGGAAGTGTAAGCCTGGGAGTCTATCTCCCCATGAGAACATGGAGGAGGAACACTGGTGAGGATAAGAGGAGAGAGATGCACATCACCACCATCTGGCCCACATTCAGGAGCACTACGGAGGCCATGCAGCAGGCGAGCCTCTTGGCTATTGTGCTCGGGGACGGGGACTAAAAACATGTCTGGTACACCTGGGAAGACGCAGGCCACCTGATGAGAATCTCGCAGGCCTTTGTTGAGGGAAAAGAGGCTGAGGAGGGAAGCAGGGCTGGAGAGGAGCACTGTCTCACCCTGGCTGGCAGAAGCCCGCGGACGCGGGGAAAGCAGAGGGTCGGCAGGGACGTCCAGGAGTCCCGCGGGGAGACAGGAGTCCAGGGAGGGAAACCGAGACAGTGTCAGCCACAACTTCTGGAGGTCTCCGTCGTCTATCAACCTCATCGGCGACTCCAGCTCGGCTCGACCATCCGAGTCTATTCTGATAGTGGCAGGAGGCGAGGAAAGGTGGATCCCGTGGCCATCTTTCAGGATTTTGGTGAGGGCTGGGGCCATACCCCTGACGGTCGAAGAAGCAAAAGGCAGCAAACTTCACAGTCTGCACCTTAAATCACCTGACAAAAAAACAACAACAAAAACATGTTAGTAGCTAATAAATCCTAAAAATTTATAAAAAAATGTATTCCTAAAAATGTTTAAAAAGATAAATCCTAAAAATGTATAAAAGAATAAATCCTAAAAAAATATAAAAAAATAAAACCTAAAAATGTATTATCTACTGTGCCTCTGCTGATAACTACTGGAGACACACTGCAATTATTTAATATTGATGGGGAAATGAGACACAACACAGTTAACGGCGCGTCAACGTCAACCAGCTGACGTCGACGCGTCGCGCGGTTAACGGGTCAACAGGTAACGTTCTAGAACGCCGGAGTTCCGTTAGTTTAACGTTAAATTAACGACGACGTCACTTAAACTGTGTGAAATATAATAGTTAAGCTGAATTAAGTCCAGTAACGGACGTTAACAATGTTTTTTTTTTTAATAACGTGAACGTGAACGTTACTCACCTGAACAAGAGGGAACGGCCAACCGTCGACTTAACATCGTCTATTAACGCTACGGCTCAATATAACGTGAAATCTTTATCGATATTTTTCTTCCTCCTTTCAGATAATGTGATCTGATTGTCTGGCTGTCTACCAGTGACATGTATGTTGTTCTCTTCTCCTCTCCTCCGCCGCTGCGCCTCCTTCTCCTCTCCTTCCACTCATCAACTGCCGAGAGGGCGAAGCGCAGCTGAAAGGGGCGGGGCTGGACCAGACTCGTGGTGCCTTCACGACCCCTTCAGAAGCTCAGACTTTAGGAAATACAGAGTGAAAAAAATCCGCGTCCCATATACTGTACTTTTTTTGTCTTAAACGCAAGTTACTTCCTTAAACAAAAATAAGAAATGTAGCTTTAAAGTTTGATTGTACCTGAAAGAATCAAATGTGGGCTCAAAAGGTACCTTTTTGTAACTGTAGGTGATAAGTAGGTGTGAAGTGCACTCACTGCATTCACCCCAAAAATAAAATAATATTAATCTGTCATTTTTGTATCTTGTAATTATGATGTTTTCTACTTATCATCTAATAACCAACAAAACTTAAATGTGTAAGTTATGGCAAAATATCTTATATTTATGAGAACATTATTTTGGAAGAAAAGACATCTGGATCTGTTTACATTGTTATTGCTTCTATTGTTTATTTTTAACATGTAAAGTGCTTTGAGTACCATGTAAAGCACTGTACAAATAAAATGTATTATTATTTATTGTTACTATAATTATGTAGGCCTACGTTTTAGTAACAGTTGAGGTTAGATTTTCTCTTAATGATGAGTCATCATAATTACAAGATACCAACGTCAAAATCGTGAGATCTTTTATCTGAATCAATATTACTTGTAAGTATACCAAGTCACAATAACTGAATACGGTTTTCTTTGATGAATGCAAAGCACTTCCATTGACAACTAAAACTTCAATTTAGTTTCATATAGCTAAAATATCAGCCGGTAGAGTTGCCTTGTGTAACTGGCTGCTATTACTCACCCAGTGCCAGCGAAAGCGGGGCAGAAGAGCCCAATGTTTGAGATTTGACAGGAAAAAGAGGACTCTATTGTCTCTTTTCGAATTCATGAATCCTCATTATGTGAACCGTTGACATAGTGTCTGAAAACTTAAAAAGTGGGAGGAATCATGAAAGATTTAAGGGCCAACAACAAGCTGATGAACAAAATTTGAGTTCAAGTGCCGTTGGGACAACTGTGGACAGATGTGACGTGGATAACATAATCACAAAACAATATGGTGATTTATTTAGTCCAATTTGTTAAGTATGCAACAGGAACACAGACATCATTCGAACTATTAATAATGAATACATGTGATTAATGTTAGACATATTTTAATATTGATACACATGTAAGCTTGGCCCTTACATAAGAATTTTATTTATACAGAATGGCACACAATCATATGAATCAGTAAAATACACTAACTTTGCAGCTTTTTGCCACAATTTTTGCCACAATTCAGCAACTGGCATTTCGCAATGTCATTTTTATACATTTCTTAAGTGTGTTTAATCTGGGTTGTAATATTTCCGACGGATCCTGAAGGTATCATTTTGGATCGTTTGACCCTTCTTATTTACAGTCAATGGTTTGACCTTTGCCAACATCAAAGAGAAAAATCATTGACAGAAATATATTTTTATCATTCTTGATGTTTTGCTACTAGATTTTTGCAATTCAACAATAGTGGAGTAAGTATTCAGGTCCTTTCCTTAAATAAAAGTAGCGATATAATGCTGTAAAAATACTCTGCTACCAGTACATCCTGTATTTAAGTATGTATGATTAGCAAAACTATAAAAAAATAAAAACAGTTTATGTAAAAAATGCATACATTTTCATAGTTTTGTAGTATTATAAATCATTTAAGGTTAACATTGCTGATGCATTCATTCAAGTTGCATTTTACTATTGTAAATGGTCAGAGCTAATTTTGAAATATTTCATATTTTGTGAGGAACCTTAATCTTAACAATGAATCACATATTATCTCAAAAATGTTGTGTGTGAATTGAAAAGTAACTAAATTAAGTACAATAGTTCCCTTTTGTAGTGAAATAAAAGCATAAAGTTAAACAGAAAAAAAACAGTACTTGAGAAAATGTACTTTCATATCATTCCTCTTGGCAATAACTTTCAGGAGGCAACTGTATCTTAATGTACGGTATTTTTCACAGGATTAGTCCATAGATTTCAGAAAGACCAGGACCTACGCAGCTCTTTTAGCTGTTAGAGAACGTAATTAATTAATTTAAAGGTAAAAAAAATGTTTCAAGGGAAAATACTTGTACTCTGTTTTAGGAATGAGGATGGTACAAATGAATTAACTGAACAAATACATTTTGTCATTATATATGAATACATTCCCTGAATCTGACAGTTTTGCAGCTACTGAATTCTGAATCAATGCATATGAAAAGCAGGAATCAAGCAATTACAAAGCTGTAAATATATAATATATATAAATGAAGATATCAGTATCATACTTCTTCTTCAGACTGTTGTACTTGAGGTGCTTTGCAGCACTGAGCTGCTCTCAGACAGATGTGTGCTGCTCTCTGCCTGAATACAGCCTGACCAGCTCCCAGGTTGAACAAAGTGCCTGACATGTACAAGTTGATGACAGTGGAATCGGTAGGAGTGATATAAAAATTATTGCCCCTGGGTAAAATCCTGTACATAGTCCAAAAAGCACAGAACACGTGCAGAACTCCCTGTAGAATGCCGATGACTGTGACCCTCACCTGATTCCTGAACTGTGGACGGGACAGAGGTTGTCCATTTGCTACCATACGACACATGTGTCCACACAGGTAGAGTACAGTAGAACCACTGGACATCTCCATAACACACAGACAGAGAACAAAGTGGGCCTTCAGTATGGAAAACACAATGATATACATAGATTCACGGAAGTTTTTCAGAAAATCTTTCTCAGACATGTGATGAACCTCTGTGGAATTGTTGCTGAATCCAAATCCATCAAGATCAATAGTGAATAAAAACATGGAAGTAAAATCAAACAAACTGTAAATTCTCTCAGCGAGCCAAATGCAGTAGATGATGGATTTGACATTCTTCTTAATCCAGATGAAGAGAGCTCTCTGTGCAGGTACAATCTGGCTGCAGTAGAAGAAGTTCAGCCAGACAGAGGAAGTCACAGTATTGAAGACACTGCAGACCATCACCACATAGAAGATTTGGTAAATGTTGAAGCTGGAGGCACGTAGAGAAAGGAACACCACAATAGCTGACACCACATACGTTATTGTACAGCAAATCAAGGACCACAGGAGAAGCTTCAGAGGTTGCTTGATCCTTTCTCCGTGAAGTGGACAGACCATGCAAAACATGTAAAATGCAGTAGTCACGATGTTAAAAAAACCAAGAGGCCCATTGCATAGGGCATATGTTAGAAAGTCCATCTTTAATCTGTTTGCTGTTTCCGTTTTGGTGTCTTCTTCCCTTGTAGAGAGCTTACAAATAAAGCCAGTAAGGCTCTCCAACTCTATGTAATGTAACAAATCAAAGGTATTTGCATGTAATGCAAATCAGAATATGTAAATAAATCATATTCTTGTGAAATCGCCTAGAAAAAGGAATACAGACATTACTTCATGTTATTATTTCATGGGTTGATAATTATTTTTAAAACATGACTATTTGTGATTGTCTTGACAAAGTTTGTTTGTTTGTAGAAAGTTAGAGAATCTACACAATGTCTGGTAAAGTGAAACAGTAACAGGATCATATGAAGTTAAACATTATAGGTTTACTGAGTATGCAGTAGAAACACCGACATAACTTAAACTACAAAGAATGAGGAGAAGAAATATGGATCAGACATTTATTTAATGCTTATCAGATGGATAGATCTCACGTGGTAATATTTCCAACAGGTCATGAAGGTAAAATATGAAAGCATTTGATCTTAATCAGCATTTATGTGTATGTGATTGATGGAACAGTATTGTTATCATTCTTGATGTTTTGCCCTTTAATTACCTTAAATGATTTGGAGGATTGGCCAGAAAAAAAACATGACATGAAGAATCATTGTGAGAAGTGATATTTCTGTATGATTCAAATATCTTATATATATATATATTTATATCTATATCTATATCTATAAATATATACATGTAAATATATATATATATATATATATACATATATATATATATATATATATATATGTATGTATGTGTGTCTGTGGGTGTGTGTGTAGTAAGTGATACCAACATTCCCTCTTGGCAATAACTTCATGCAGCTCTTTTAGAAATACAGAGTAGGCTGGGAATAGATTTCTTAACCCGTTCCTGAAGGAATAAACATACAAAATATTACGCGTTAAGACATGTTGCCAATTAATATTTTGTACTTTGGTGAGAGCTAGGCTAGCTGTTTCCCCTTTTACAGTCTTAATGCTATAGCTCTGCGAATTGCCTCATGACAAACTCCCAAAATAGAAACAAATAAGCACATTTTCTAAAATATTGAACAATTCATTTAAAATGCTAAAATGATGTTGTGTGATAGCAAATGTCACAATGACACCTTTCTGATTCCATTCTGTTCCATTCTTTCTGAATCAACATTCACTTATTTTTGGTAAACTACTGTTTCAACTTACTGAAACTGATGGAGCACCTTTTTTCTAGTTATCCTCATTATATGAGCCTTTGACATGGTGTCTGCAAACTCAAAAAGTAGAAGGAATCATGGAAGATTTAAGGGCCAACAACAAGCTGATGACCTAAATTTGAGTCCAAGTGCCGTTGGCACAACTGTGGACAGAAGTGACGTGGATAACAAAACCACAAAACAATCTTGTAATATATTTCTAATCCAATTTGTTAAGTATGCAACATAAACATAGACATCATTCAAACTATTAAAAATGAATACATGTGATTAATGTTAAATACATTTTAATAATGAGACAGTAAACTTGATCCTTACATACGAATTAGGAAAGAAGCATACATATGTACTTATACAGGATGACACACAATATTGTGAATCAGTTAAATACACTAACTTTGCTGCTTGTTTTTTTTTCAATTGAAAATACTTCTTAACCTGTTTGAGGAATGAGGATGGCAGGAATTAATTAATTGAACAAATACATTTTGATATTATATTTTTATATTTTACATGAATCTGACAATTTTCAAGCTACTGAATTCTGAATCAATGCATATGAAAAGCAGGAATGAGGCATTTTCAGAGCTGTAAATATATAATATATATTAATGAAGACATTCATTTTTGACAGTTGAAGGGGCATCTAACTGTACATAACATAAAAACCAAACATTTCCTATAATTCTGAGGTGTAAATAGTTCCATATTTTAACAGAACATGTAAGTAGCTGTGACCTCCTCCGATAATATTCCAAGCTTTAGGGGCAGCTTGCATCCATGTAGATTCATAAGTGTCTTGGCTTCACCTCAGCAGAGCCCTGGTCTTCTGGTTTGAGCTTCAGTATCACCTTCTTCTTCAGACTGTTGTACTTGAGGTGCTTTGCAGCACTGAGCTGCTCTCACACAGATGTGTGCTGCTCTCTGCCTGAACACAGCCTGACCAGCTCCCAGGTTGAACAAAGTGCCTGACATGTACAAGTTGATCATAGTGGAATCGGTATAAGTGACAATAAAAAGATTGCCCCCGGGTAAAGACCTGTACATAGTCCACGAAGCACAGAACACATAGATAACTCCCTGTAGGATGCCGATGACGGTGACCCTCACCTGATTCCTGAACCGTGGACGGGACAGAGGTTGTCCATTTGCTACCATACGACGCATGTGTCCACACAGGTAGAGTACAGTAGAACCACTGGACATCACCATAACACACAGACAGAGAACAAAGTGGGCCTTCAGTATGGAAAACACAATGATATACATAGATTCACGGAAGTTTTTCAGAAAATCTTTCTCAGACATGTGATGAACCTCTGTGGAATTGTTGCTGAATCCAAATCCATCAAGATCAATAGTGAATAAAAACATGGAAGTAAAATCAAACAAACTGTAAATTCTCTCAGCGAGCCAAATGCAGTAGATGATGGATTTGACATTCTTCTTAATCCAGATGAAGAGAGCTCTCTGTGCAGGTACAATCTGGCTGCAGTAGAAGAAGTTCAGCCAGACAGAGGAAGTCACAGTATTGAAGACACTGCAGACCATCACCACATAGAAGATTTGGTAAATGTTGAAGCTGGAGGCACGTAGAGAAAGGAGCACCACAATAGCTGACACCACATACGTTATTGTACAGCAAATCAAGGACCACAGGAGAAGCTTCAGAGGTTGCTTGATCCTTTCTCCGTGAAGTGGACAGACCATGCAAAACATGTAAAATGCAGTAGTCACGATGTTAAAAAAAACAAGAGGCCCATTGCATAGGGCATATGTTAGAAAGTCCATCTTTAATCTGTTTGCTGTTTCCGTTTTGGTGTCTTCTTCCCTTGTAGAGAGCTTACAAATAAAGCCAGTAAGGCTCTCCAACTCTATTCAATGTAACAAATCAAAGGTATTTGCATGTAATGCAAATCAGAAGATGTAAATAAATCATATTCTTGTGAAATCACCTAGAAAAAGGAATACAGACATTACTTCATGTTATTATTTCATGGGTTGATAATTATTTTACAATATGACTATTTGTGATTGTCTTGACAAAGTTTGTTTGTTTGTAGAAAGTTAGAGAATCTACACAATGTCTGTAAAGTGAAACAGGATCATATGAAGTTAAAGGTTATAGGTTTACTGAGTATGCAGTAGAAACACCGACAACTTAAACTACAAAGAATGAGGAGGAGAAATATGGATCAGACATTTATTTAATGCTTATCAGATGGATAGATCTCACATTGCAATATTTCCAACAGGTCATGAAGGTAAAGTATTAAAGCATTTGACCTTAATCAGCATTTATGTGTATATGATTGATGGAACAGTATTTGGAGGATTGGCCAGAAAAAAACATGACATGAAAAATCATTGTGAGAAGAGATATTTCTGTATGATTCAAATATCTTATATATATATCTTTATATCTATATCTATATCTATAAATATATACATGTAAATATATATATATATGTATACAGTATATACATATATATATACTGTATGTATATATATATAATATCAAATATCTTATATATATATATCTTTATATCTATATCTATATCTATAAATATATACATGTAAATATCTTATATATATATATATATATATGTATACAGTTTATACATATATATATATACTGTATGTATATATATATATATACATATATATATATATATATATATATATATATATATGTGTGTGTGCGTGTGTGTTCGTATGTGTGTGTGTGTGTGTGTGTGTGTGTGTGTGTGTGTGTGGGTACAGATGTCGTAACATGTCGGGGTGGGAGGAATAAATAAATTGCACAAATATTGAGTGTTGGTGTTATAGATTTTAATATCTTGGCTGAATCTGACAGTCTTCCAGTTACTAAATTCTGATTCATATAAAAACAGAAATCAAGCATTTGCAGAGCTGCAAATATAATATACATCAACCAAGAAGAAAAACTGCAGAAAAACACCACATTTGAGGCTAAATGCGTTGTCAGCTGCCAGCATAGTGACGACCAGCATATAGCTAACAACAGGCCTGTTATTTTGTTGTTATTTGTAATTAATCAAGAACCCCAGGAGAAGACACAGAGGTTGTTTGATCCTTTCTCCGTGAAGTGGACAGACCATTCAAAAGAGGAAAAACCCATTAGCCACGATGTTGAAAATAGTAACAGGCCCGTTTGTCAGGCCAGGTCAGAGAGTCCATTCTAATTGTTGAGTCTGATGAAGACTCAGCTGTGTATTACCGGGAGATGAGTACAGAACCTCTGTTCCTCCATCTTCCTTGTGCTTGTTGTTTCCATGTCAGGGTCTTCTTCCCTTGTGGTGCTCTGACAGACAAAACATTTAAAGGTACTCGAACTCTGAGCAATGTAGCAAATCTGAGCTATTTGCATCACATGCAAATTAAAATATGCAAATAAAACATATTTCTGCGAATTCCATAGAAATATGTACGCAGTAATTACTCCATGTTTTTATAATTTTTTGCAATTTGCAATGCACAGTAGCTTAAGGGGGTAGTACTCCAGTGATTTAGTATTATACTTTTAGAGACCACCATGTTCCATTCTTTCTGACTCAACATTCACTTATTTTTTGGCAAAGTACTGTTTGCACTAACTCAAACTCATCGAGCACCTTTGTTCTGGTTATAAAATATGACATAGTTAGTAGGGGTGGGAATCTCCAGGCACCTCATGATTCGATTTGTTTCTGATTCAGAGGGCTACAATGCAATTATAAAACGATTATTTATTCATCTTGACGCACAACATTTTTTATACACATGCTAGTTTTAAAACACTGAATATTGTTAATGATTCATGATAAAAAAAACAGATGAATTTACTTCCATTATCTTCTATTAATTCAATATTAGTAACAAATAGAAGAGGTGGGATGTCAACTGTACGGTTACATTTCTAAGCACTGCAAAGAGAACAAACAGGGGGAAAAAAAATACTTCAGCATGCTCTGAATCATGTGACATAACAAGCTGCCCTTATTCACACATAAATAATAAAGACTTCTCTTCAAACCAATCCTCCTATTAGAGGCAATGAGCATTCTACTCTCGTACACAAATAACGCTTCCTGGAACATGTGGTGAAACCATACAGTGATAAAGTGCACAGTTTATTACGTCTACTGCGTTCAGGGGCACAGAACTGTTAGAGGCGATCATAACGTTGCAAATTGAGTTTTACATTTTCCGATTATTGAGTTTTCTGCATCGAGTCATAATCATTGGAGAGAGAGATTCGCGATGCATCTAAGAATCGATTAATGAGAAGGGAGTGTGAGAAAAACTGCTGTGCAAATTTTTTTATTTAAATAAGCACATCTGACTAAAACGCCAGAAAAAACAGATGACATAAACACAAAGACAAAAAGAGTCACTTAAAAATAATACTTAATGTCAGAAATAGCAAACTAATTATGATACATCTTTACATTCTTTGCAGTCATTGACAGTTATGATCCTTCTGGTAGTTTATTACTCCTCACACACATACACACACACCTCACAAACACCAATATTTAAGACCCACACAATCTCTCTCTCTCTCACACACACAAGCGCGCGCGAACACACACACACACACACACACACACACACACACACACACACACACACACACACACACACACACACACACACACACACACACACACACACAAGCCACACTTTTATCCCTCTTCAGTCTGTTAGTGTGTATATGAGATGTCCATTATGCTACATGTCAAGGACTTGGACATCGAGGGAGTAAATACATGTTGGCATCGGAATTCAAAGTTTTTCATCAGTTTAAACAGAACTTTGTGCATCCTTCAGTGGTTTGTTATCGCCTGGTTCCATCGATTCATTCTTAGACTATTATCTAAGAAGAAACTGAATATTTTTAAATCACAGCAGTGGCACACACATATTCAAATTTCAGCACTTAAAAGACCATAACATTTTTGCATGTTCTAGTCTATTTGCTACACTTCACAAACACTTCACACCATATCTGCTTTTATTAATCATTGTGCATTAACGCAGTGCAGATTTTTTGAAGCAGAGCTGCACTGCGTTACCAGGCAGCAGCAGCAGCAACAAAACAGATATGATTGTTTACTGTCATGAAACATCTACCTCAAGCACGTTTCAAGCGCCTGCGTATTGTTTTTCATCATATGGTGATGTAAATGAGTCAGCAGCCGCCTGTGAGGTAGGAAAAACACATTAAAGCGTCTTTGCCAACACCGCAGCAATGTAAAGTGTGAGTGTTAAAGTAAATGAGCTCAAACATGCAAAATACTGAAATGGTCACACAATGATCCTCTCCGGAAACATTTTACTTGCAAAAAATGTGCACTTACATAATATGCACGCACGCACACACGCACACACACACACACACACACACACACACACACACACACACACACACACACACACACACACACACACACACACACACACACACACACACACACACACACACACACACACACCGGCATTTACATAGTTAGTGTGCAGCCCTGCAGATGATCAACTGGGCTCTCACTGTGACAGAAAACCATTATATCATGTCACAATTTACAGTATAAGAGATGCTAAGTTTCTCGTGCAGCGTGTGTGTGTGTGTGTGTGTTTTTAAGGTGGGGCGGTTAGAAGTAGTCTCGTCTTCGTGAATCGTCACTGATGAAGGAGGGGTTCCACTGGGCGGGGTAGATGCACGAATGGCGAGAACCCGGCAGACCCGTGAACGGATACAGGCCGTTTCTCTCGAGGTCTGAGTTACGCAACGCAGGCTGAGGAACAGAGCACAGAAAGAGAGAAAGTGTGTAAGATGTATTGAACAGTTTCTTCTCTACCAATATAGTAGTGGTACAGATTCACCAGCTCTAACTAAACGCACAAACAAATGCTGAACTTGAACAATGAAGAGAAATCAAAGAGTGGGAGATAAAACGAGAGTTGCGTTGTACGTCTCCTTACAGAGTAGTAAATGTCAGTCATCTGCAGCAGGTTCTTGGTGCTGCCGTTCTCTTGCATCTCTATGGTCTCCCTGCCCCACTCCGTGGATATGCGGTTATTTTTGGGGAAGTCTGCGTATGGGGACATCTGCAGGTCTCCACTCTTGAAGATGATCTTGTTGATGTCATTCTTGTCTTTCCTTGGAGATCAAACATTTCAAAAAAGTTAAACCTGCCAAAGGTCACCAGAATTTTTCTATTCACCAAACCACTGAAAGTAAAGGAACTGTGTTTTTTGGTTCTTTGGATGAACTGATCCTTTAAGTCAAAGCCAAAAGGCCAAAAGATAATTGCACTTGTTGTATAGTCTAGGATCCCTTGTTTTGTATTCATCAACTTACAAATACTGTAGGGCAAGGCAGATTGCTGCATTAGTATCAGGAACATGTCAGTTTAAGACTTGATGAGGAATTTCACTGCAAAGCAAGAGAAGTTTTGTACTAACAATAACAGAAGTCTTACTTGCAACAGGTGACAATGAGAGCAATGATGAGGATGAGGAGCAGAGCGCCTCCTGCAGGTGACACCACGATTGCTATCAGCTTGTAAACTGCAAAGTCAAATAACAACATATTAAATGCTACACTTTAAAAACCAACGTAAAGATCACAAGAGCAAATTTTTATTTAGTTCACAAAATATGTCTTCTAGTGAAGCTAAATGTTTTATATTGTGCCTGTTCAACGCCCGATTTTAAGGCCACTTACAGTTTCCACAGTTGAATCCTCCAAATCCAAACATGCACCTGAAAAGTAGAAACAGAATCTGCAGTGAGAATATGGAGTAAAATCCCTTAGTACAAGCGGATCAATTCTGTTTGGAAAAATCTAATTTAAGTTGAACTTACGGAACACAGGTGTCATTTTCCAGCTTGTAGCCATCGCCACATTCTGAAAACAGACGTTTTGTTCAGTCAGAGTCTGATTTGCACAGTTTGGTAAAAGCAGCTCCAAAGCCAATTTAGTTTTTCTGATATGCCCTGGTCTTAGTTTCGATGAATTTCATGTGGAATATTCATGTGCATTTAGTTTTTAGTCAGAAAGGAAACACTTACGTTGTCGTCATTTTAATCAGATTAATTCCATGTTTCATCATATTACGATATGCACTTTGCTTTTTTATCTTCTTCTTGTCAAAAAAACACATGCACTCACAGAAAGTAGACATGCACACACTCAGCTCACCTAAGCAGGACAGGTCATCAGGGTTGTGTTTGTAGTAACCTTGAAGACACTGGCAGTTGGCTGTGCCGCTGTTGTCTGTGCAGGTGGAGCGCTCCGTATCACACTCAGTCTTCTGGGCCACACACAGACTTCCCACTGGAACACAGTGTGGACACAGTTAGTCATGACTACGGCGGCACAGGGATATGGTCATAAAACACAGAGGAAGCTGCCTTTTTTTTTTACCTCAACTTGCTATTAGGTTTCATCTCAAGAGGAAATCAGATTTTATTAACAGAAAGTTCTGCTTCACGACAACTCTCCTGCATAAATTGCCTCTGTATGTGTGAGATCATAGTGCTCTTATTGTCGTGAGTTATGGTATTGTACACTTGTGCTTTGCGGTTATTGTAAGATTCTCTGTAGCAGTTGTGAAATATAGCAGCTGGATGTTGACGATTTTGAGTGACGTAATGATGTAACTGTGGGAGCTGTCTACGGCTAAATGCCGCCCTCTAGTGGCTGTAAACGCATCGACACCTACATTTGGTAGTCTGTCCTCGATCACTTTTAAAGCAGGCCAGTTAAAAACCGTATTAAATTTGGCTAAAATGAGCAAAGGTAGACCTGATGATTACGATGACCAGCTTTTATGCCGTATTACCGTGGTAAGTGAGCTGGTAGTGCAGGACCATCCGGCAGTGGGTCAATGCGGAGCTGCAGTTGCTGAGAGACATCTGGATGTTGTTGTAGACCTCTGCGCTCGTCACATCGGTGTTAATGGAAAACATGTTCACAGCTGAGATACGAACCCCGTCCTCTCCTCTGTGAGGAAAGAGATCAGGGGTCAGGACAGAGGTATACACTGACACATCGTCCATGTTGCATCATTTAGTTGAAAAATGTGATGGCTGGTGAGGTAAATATAATTATAACCACTTTGTACTTTTGTGATTTTGATAATGTAACAACAAATACAAAACGATAACAATTACACCACAATCACTAATTTGCCTCAGAGGGCTTTACAAATCGGTACAACATACAACATCCTCTGTCCCAGGACCCTCGCATCAGAAAAGGAAAAACTCCCCAAAAAAGCCCCTTCAACGGGGAAAAAACAAAGAAGAAACTTCCGGTAGAGAAACAGAGGGGGGGAATCCCTTTCCCAGGATGCCCAGAAGTGCTATAGATGCCATGTGTACAGAACGAACAACGTAATAGAATAACAGACACAGAATGGTTTAGTGACGGCAAGGACTTACTTCTTACTCAGCGTCGAGCGGCTGTATCCTTGGAGGACTGACAATGATGCATTGAGCTGAGGTGGAGACAGGAAGAGAGTGTGTGGGAGACGTAATACACATGAGCCCACTTGAGTATTTCTCAGGAATGAGCAGAGACAATGCGGTGATGTGGACTGCCTCTCACCAGCTGGATGATCTCTCTCTGGATCTCATGCATGGTGGCGCTCTTGAAGATAACAGGGTCGTGTGGCAGTCTGTTAACACTGAAAGTTCCCAGAAACGCCTTTGCTGTGGAGGGGAAATATACTGTCGGTAAATCAAGAGAGGGTCCTTTGGGTAAACAACTCAGAGTTCACGTCTTAATTTTGTTCGCATATTTCCGTCATCTGTGATTGAATTGTTGTTGTTTTTTGTTATGTATTAAAAGGGGTTTTTACCTCTGGTGCATGTGCGTCCATCCTCCAGGTCGAACCCGAGCGGACATTCGCAGCTGAAGGAACCTCGTGTGTTGACACACCTGGACCCGACGGGGCAGGGGTCCCTCTCACACTCATCCACATCTGGACACACAAGTACATGCTGGTATTACAATACAATTTCAATACGGGCCTTCACTGACAACTGATACCTGAATATTTATCTTAATCCTCAGCACTACATGGGGAAAAGTTTTTTTTTTTTCAATTTGCTTGGGTACATTGAAACACAAAAGTTAAAGTAGCATGCATGCTGATAATGTTGTTGTCAAACTATCAGGAGGAAGAGGAGGGAAGCTCACCCTGGTTGCAGGTCGGTCCCGTCCATGCCTGCTGACAGCGGCAGGTGAATTGATGCCCCTTATAGCTCACACACATCCCTCCGTTCATACAACGGTTTGACACGCAAGGGTTTCCTGGAGTTCAGAGAGGAGATAAGGCATTTTACCATAAAACAGAAAAAAAATCAAACTATAAAAAAGGTTAAAAACTGTTTAATTATTTGGCACAAACAGTGGTTTCGCGCTGACATTCATTATGTCTCATCAATCTCATAATGTGAAATGTTTGTAATGCATATTTTCACACCTGAGCTAATTTAGATATTTTTTCTATTTTTTGTAACGTGTGCTTCTTTTACATTTTTTAACTAACCTGCATTTGACTTTACTCTCCCAACATTTGAGCTGATAAGTCTCGCTCTTCCTTAGGTATTCAACCATACATTATGCAGGACATCAACTGAAGCTTTAATCTCCTGGAAAATTCTGTCATGTGATCTGGAAGTCTAATGCTTTTTTGGTTTACAGCTACAAAAGAGAGTAATACTTTTTTGCTGTGAAAACAGAATGTCAAGGAGTGTCACTAGAAATGAAGGAAGAGTGTAAACCACTGACTTGCGGGTGTTGGTGCCTTGGTGGGTGGTGTCGTGCCCACCAGCTCTGTAGTTCCTCTGGCTGTCTGTTTTGCTGTGGTCTGCAGAGGCGCCGTACTCTTGGTCGGGGCGCTGTGGGTGTAGGTGGTGGTGACGTGCGGTCTATGAGTCGTGGCAATTCCTGGAGTAACTGTGCTTGTTTCTGCCTGCAGGGTGGTGGCGTTCGTGGGGTTAGCCATCCAAGTTGAGGGCTCCGGAGTTCGGCTGGTTGACGCGCGGAGAGTTGGGTGCGCTGCAGAGGTCAGAGGGGCCAGGGTGGAGGATGTGGAGGATGTGGAGGAGGATGTGGAGGAGGATGTGGAGGAGGATGTGGAGGAGGATGTGGAGGAGGATGTCGTGTGCGGGATGGTGGTCTCGGTAGGTGACCCTGGGGTAGAGCTGCTAGCGGAGCTGATAAACATGGAGGTTGAGGTAGGATGTACAAGAGGAGGGGTGGTGGGGTTGGTGGTGGACACAGTGGTTTTGAAAGTGTCTTCCTCTGTTACCTGTGATCTGTTAGAGAGAAAGTTATAAAATAAAATGTCTTACAGACTTCTGACAATAATTGAAAAGAGCATTTGCAACAGTTTTCATCTTCACTACATCAGGACTGACATGTCGACATAAGGCTTTAGTGTCAGCAGTTTCATCCAAAAATCTGGAGCTTATAGAGCAGAATTTGCCTGTTAAAATCATGTCCTCTAATAAACAATATTTCTAAATAATAACAACATATTGCCTTGAACCACTACCCTATTTTCTATTTAATTATAGTCAAAATGTACCTTTCAGTTACAGTGACAGGTGTGGTGGTGAGGAAGACATCAGTGACCAGCACCGGAGTGTCTGTCAGAGAGTCGTCTACTTCAGATGTACTACTGATGACTGTCGGCGTGGCTGTGGTCAGACCCAAGTCCACGCTGTCCTCCCTGGTCTGGGAGGAAACCCCCTCAGTACCCTCCTGATTCTGAGTGCTGGATCTGTGAGCTCCGGTGGAGGACTCAGTGGAGGTTGTAACACTAGAGCCCGACCCCTGCTCTGTCCCTGAGATGTTAGTGGGGCCTTGTGTGGGTGAGGTGACGGTAGGTATGGAGGAAAAGGACACTTCAGATTGGTCAGTGCTGGGCTCAGTCACTCTGAGAGGTGGTGTTGAGTCGGAGGTCTCCTCTGATGTTGAGGTGTATTGATGATGGGTGGCATTAGGTTGTCCGGTTAAACTTTGGGTTCCACTGGACCCCCCTGTGCTCCCCGTCTCTGGAAATATCCCCTTAAAAGACTGGGTCATGTGTTGGTCTGTTGTGTCCCTACTGTCAGTCCTGGTGGACGGGGCGCTGTGGGTATAGTCCTCAGTCTCTGTAGACCTAGCAGAAATACCCCAGGTGGAGGGGGGCTGATGGGAGTTGGAGTCCTCTGTAAAGGCAGAGGAGGTGCTGTTGCTGGAAGAGGAGGTGACGGACAGCAGGGTCCTCTCCCCAGCGCGGCTGATGGTGGTGGAAGTGTAGGTGCTGTCGGTGTGGACGGCTGCGTGGGACGTCAAGGCTGAGGCATCTCCTAGTCGGAGGGTGGTGTCTGGGCTGTCCTGTGGGAGTCTGGCCTCCTCTGTCGACATCCAGGAACTAGCCTCCCAGGACACAGCAGGGGAGGAGTCTGAGACCTGGTCTGTGTTAGTAATGTCCTTCCAGTCTGTGCTGCTGCTGCTGCTGATGATGATGCTGCTGCTGCCACTGGTGCTGCTGCTGATGCTGCTGCTGCCACTGATGCCACTGCTGCTGCTGCTGCCACTGATGCCACTGCTGCTGCTGCTGATGATGATGCCGCTGCTGCCACTGCTGCCGGTGCCACTGCTTTCACTGCTGCCGCTGCTGCTGCTGCTGCTACTGCTGCTACTGATGCCGCTGCTGCTGGTGCCGCTGCTGCTGCTGGTGCCGCTGCTGCTGCTGCCGCTGCTACTGATGCCGCTGCTGCTGCTGCTGTTGATGCTGCTGCTGCCACTGATGCTGCTGCTGCTGCTGATGCCGCTGCTGTCACTGATGCCACTGCTTTCACTGCTGCCGCTGCTGCTGCTGATGCTGATGCTGCTGCTACTGATGCCGCTGCTGCTGGTGCCGCTGCCGCTGCTGCCGCTGCTGCTGCTGCTGATGCCGCTGCTATTGATGCCGCTGCTGCTGGTGCCGCTGCTGCTGCTGCCGCTGCCGCTGCTGCTGATGCTGATGCCGCTGCCGCTGCTGCTGCTGCTGCTGATGCCACTGCTGCTGCTGCTGATGTCACTACTGCTGCTACTGATGCTACTGATGCTGCTGCTGCTGATGCCACTGCTGCTGCTGCTGCTGCCACTGCTGCTGCTGCTGATGCCGTTGCTGCTGCTACTGATGCTGCTGCTGCTGCTGCTCTCAGTCGTAGCAACAACAAGGGTGGAGGTGAGTGGTTCGGTAGACTGAATAATGTCCTCTAGTGACCTGCTGCTTGTTTCTGTGAAGGTTTGTGTCTGTTCAGTGTCTGTGGAAAAAGAAAAAAAAGAAATGATATTATCAAGCAATAACTACACACTGAAAACTTTCATAAGCCTCTTTATTTCTGTTTCACTGTATAATTTTTTGTTATCAACTTCTTTTATACATTTCTATATACGCATGGCAAAGGGCAAACAAATGAAATTGTGTTTATATGTATACATACAAGTAATTACCCCATAGCGTGTTAATCCTTTAGGTTTTAGTAATTGAGTGCTGTTTCCATCTCACAGTATTATTGCTGAAACAAGTAGTTGATTAATCAATTACTCGACTGACAGACATCCCTTTAAAGTTGAATAAGCCACTTTTAAAAGTACAGTTGCCAAGAAGAGTGCCAAGATTTCTCAGATGTGATGATTTGCTTTTTTATATCACTGTACATTGAAAGATTTAGATTTTGGACAGTTTGTTGAACACATCAAGTGGGGCTATGGCATTTTTTTACCATTTTCTAACACTTTATACACCAAACAACAATCCATCAATTGACATTTTCACTGGCAGGATATAAACTTCTTTAACTTGTAATAAATAGTCATAATTTCACAAGGAATTGTCCATGCGTTTTCCAAGTAGCTATGTACGCAACACAGAGATCGTTGTGATCTCGGCAGGGTCAATGGCAATACAGGCCATCTAACCCACTGTTATGTGAACCAAGTAACTTAATGCCTAGGGTACTAAAATACTACTAAACAATATCCATGGTCTGGCTGTTTCTGTACTTTCATTTCCATATTGTGGCTCACTTCCAGCTGTGGCCACCAGAGGTTGCTCACCAGGCTGCGTAACAGGGGAAGATGTTGTGAGAAGAAACATTGCTTGCTGCAGAGGCAATGCATTTTGGGTGGAGAACAATTTGCAGCCCGGCTCGTAAGCTTTAACAAAGGCTTGAGGTACTAAATATGGCGGTGACGGGCTCCCTTGGGAATTGGCCATTTCCTTCCTAAAGCTGAGTGAGCACAAGGCAGTGGCAGAAAACTGTCACATGAATCTGGGCGTGTTTTCATGTTCAGTGTCAGAGGAGAGGTTTTTTTTTTTTAAACCTGGTACAAAATTGTTGTTAAATCATAAAAAGCACCCAAACATTAGTGAAGCACAGAAGTGAAGTATCAGAAAAAAGAGTGTTGATATAGAACAGAGTTTGTTGTTTTAGAGACAGATTTTGTTCCCCTCTGACAGTTGATAGTGGGGATAAAAAACATGACTAGATAACGATGATGACATACAAACAAAGGTCACCAGTAGGAATCAAGGTAGAGTTGATGCAATTACATGGTCTGTGTTTGTGTGTCAATTTTGGGGCCCCTGTTTTTAAAACTCTGTCTAAAGGCCACCGTCAAGTGTAAATAGAACTGTCATCACAACATGGACATATCCTAATTTTTTAATGTTGACATGGTGAACAAGTTTGCATACAGTTGCCTTTTTTCCCCCCATCCAGCCGACACGGGTTAGATTAGCATTTAATTGGACATTTATAAGTCCAATATTAACTCTCATTTCATTCTCATGCATCATTCTGTCCACAAGCTAACTTTGTTTCACAGTTATTTGATGCAGGGCAAGTTGTGTAGGACAGCAGATTTTTTTTGCTGAAAACACCCGCCTGCTGTAGCTGGAAAAAAATGCCATGAGAGCGGTGAGACTTAATTGAGGTTGCGGGCCGTAAAAAAACAAATTAATGAGCTGGGAGACGCTAAAATGCATCATAGAGCTGAGGGGAAGTGCAGAGTTGGGTGATAATTATCTGTGGATTCATCATTCGTCACGTAAAAATATTCATGAGTGCCGCTTTAAAATACATAACTGGTGAGCTTCAAGAGAAGTCTTAAAGTATCAAGTGCAAGTGAGAGAAAAAAAAAAAAAATTCTGATTGAGAGGTTTCTTTTTCTCTGCCCATCACTGATGCTGTGCCGTCTGACAGCCTGTTACCTGGCCCGTCTCCAGCAGCCCAGAACAGCGGTACTGGACAGCATCCTGACAGCCAACACACACACACACACACACACACACACACACACACACACACACACACACACACACACACACACACACACACACACACACACACACACACACACACACACACACACACACACACACACACACACACACACACACACACACACACACACACAGCCACCAGCAGCCACCATCCAGAAACCAATGGAGGGGAGAGTTCAACTGCAGAACAGCCCCGTCCACTGGGAGTCTGTGAGGAGAACTGGGCCACTGGACTCTATTTTTCTCTCTCACTTCCTCTGCATGTGTCTCTCTCATTATTTCATTTTCTCTCTCTGGATAAAATCCGGGCAACAAAACTCAGACAGGAACGTGGTGTTGGCAACAAGTGAGGGACACTCCCAGATTCTCTGCTGTTTATCTCTCGGCTCTCAACTGTTAACAGAGTTGTAATGTCGTCTTTACACATCTGTTTTACACCAGAAGCTCTGTGGCTTGCATATTAATTTCTTCAAATGCAGTCGTGTTATCATAATGATGAGGATGGACGCTGGAATGAGGTTGTGATTATATTGGTTGATGTTTTATTGCCTACGGATCAAACAGGTCATTTGTTGCCGTGGACTTTTGTAATATTCGGGGACTAAATATTGAGCTGTATTTGTCACCTGACCACTGTGACTCGAAGACCTGGTGCAGAACAGGAAGGGTGAATCTAACTGAAATCAGTGTGAGGACAGTGAATCATTTCCACTTCATCATTCTTCAGCAGGAACTACTCTTTGCATTTGAGCAAAGTGTTTTACCCTCACATTGTCTTCCCTGAATAGTTCTGGGCAGCTCCCTGTCTGAATGCATCATGCGTGACTGAAACCAAGCAAAGAATCTCACTGGACAAAAACTAAACCTTCACAATGGCCATCTTAAGTCATCACCGACGTCGCTGTCAACTTGGAGGAAGTATAGCCTGTAATCACATCTTAGTATGACGGTCAATTATGTGCATGTCTCAGTTGTATCAGTTTATAAATGCACAATACTTCGGGTTCACTTTGGATTCAAATGCAGAAGCCAATGACACAGCATGTCATAGTCTCCCTGGAGGAGTGGCCCAGACACAGTATTTATAGTTTAATATATCACTAAGATTAATAAAAATGTAGCATAAAAATGTTTTCATGACAAAACTGCTGTATGTACTGTATGTTTATTATTAGTAGGGTATATGGAATACTGTATTGTGATGGGCAAACTGTAGCATTAGTAGTGTTAATAGTAGTAGTAGTAGTTAGTAATAGTAGTATGTTAATAATAAGAGAAGTGCAGTTGCATTGCAACTATATTAAGGTTATAAAGAAGTAGTTGTGCAGATTTGAACAGCAAAACTATAAATGTATGACTCTTACACAGAGCGGGTAGATCGCCCAAATTCATTAAGCGTCTGTTCATGAGGCACAGGCCATTATTGGATGTTTTGTGGTACCCTTTTTGTTTCACGCTTGCCAGTGGTTGCATTATGCATTTTAATATTCAATTTGTACCCTGAGGGCTTAAATCTATCTTTCTTCCTATTGGCTGGGGTTCATATCATTCATTAATATGTATTTTGCAGCTCTGTATCTAAGAAATTGTTAACTACATCACTGTTTTGAGACGCGGCCTCCTGAAGCTACAGGCCGCATGGGGGACATGGGGCTCTGAAGTGGTCACGAGTGACAAGATGCTCTTGACCAATGGATACAGGGGTCCATACACCTTATCAACACCTGCATGAGCTGGTGAAGAAATGTCAAGACTTTGTCTCTTCGTGGCAACAGCAACCCCTCAGGTCTAACAGGAACAAAAGCGAAGGCCTCAAAAGACGTGTAGATGCTGATCAGATGTGATGGATCCTGATAGGAGTTACACATTCATGAGAGGGTCTCTGAGTGTTCACTGGTTTAATCAGATTAAGTGAATGGGTCAAGATGAATTGGTGAACCACATTTATGGACCAAGTTAACATGTTAACTATAATTCCAAGTCTTATGTCAGTCTTCGTTCTTTAGAAAGGTCTGTCAGTTTAAAGAGGCGGGAAGTAAAGTCAAAGTAAAAGGTCTAATAGTGGGCTCCACACATATGAGCACACAGTATGAGCCTTAAGAACACTTTTCATATTGAAGTAGAAATTAAACAATGAGTGGAGGAATTGATCAGCGACAGAAAATGTATTTGCATCTGTCAATTGATCGTTAAATTTACTTTTTTAAGCAAAAAATAATGCGCTGGGTCCAGCTTCATTTTCTGTTTTTCTCAGTCTTCTACAATAATAAGTTGCGGTTTAAATACGTCAACTTAGGGCTTTTAGGAACTCATGGACATTTCTCACATGACTCAATCAATGGAGAAATTAATAAACAAAAACAATTGTTAGCCTCAGCTCTACACTGACGCAAACTCAACAAAAAAAAAAAAAGAGAGCAAAGCACTTGTTTCATGACACTTGTGTCTATAGGATGCTTATCGGTTGAACTAATTCGGGCATGCAATGTGTGACAGAAACAGGAAAAAAGTTGCCTTTTTCATTCATGTTCAGGTAGTTCATGCACAAGAAGTTGCATATAATAGCTATCCAACATTATCATAAATGAGCTTTGCTGTGGTATTTCTATTGCAGGCACTTCTCCAACTTATTGTAATGTGATTCAAATGAAAAGAAGACATTTGGAGTCTTTACTTTGCAGGGGAAAGAAATGACCAACTAATGTGGGTATAGACTCAGCAAACTGAACTAACTTCTTTTTTTTTTTTTTTTTTGGTCCAGATGCACTTGTCGTTAAAGGCCACGGTGAGAGGGGTCTTACCGAAACGTCCGGCAGCCGCAGCAGCAGTGTGTGTTTCAGCAGTGTGTGTGAGCAGGAGGTTCCTCTGGGATGGTGATAAACTCTCGCTGGAGTGTGAGGTTGACGTTTCATTGCTTTCCACGTTGCCGAGTTCATCTGTGGCGGTTGAATATGAAAATCCTGCTGTGACCGGATCCGTGCTGTTGATGGTGGGGGTACCTGCCCCGAGGGGCCCCGGCAGACCCAGCAGGAGGACCGACAGAGACACACACAGGACCTGATTCAAAAACCACGTTTCCATGATTTCCAAGACCCCCACACGGTCGCCGATAGTTTCCGTAAAGTCGAGTGCAGGGCCGGGGAGTCTCCCGGGGACACCATGGGAGGAGCGCTCCGGCTAGTCGCGAAGTTTCATGAGAATTAAATAAATCCTGGAGCAGGTCCGGAGGAGATCCGCTGCTCGGACGGCGGGGAACGGAAGATAACAGAGCCGAGGCAGCAGCCTATTATCACAGCGAAGGAGCCCGGGCTCCTCCTCCCACACACACACACCCACACACGCACACACATACGCACACACTCACACACTCACACCCAGACACCCAGACACCATCACGAAATAATAGTGTTTTTATTCAACCCAGTGGCTGCCTTTGCTGTTTTCAGGTGTTTCGGAATGTTCCTCTTCAGACCCGAGAGACTTGGAAGTTTTGAGAGAAATTAAACAACACAGCGCGTCACTACTCTGCTCCGGGTGAAGATAGTCATTGCCATTCAAAATTATAAAATAAAAAAAAAAAACACATCAAAATCTCAGGTCAAGTCAAATAATAATAATAATAATAATAATAATAATAATAATAATAATAATGATGACTCTACTTCTTCATTGTGACAAGTCTTATTATTGAAACCCTATTTATACATTTTAAAGCCAAACTTTTGATTCTCCGAGCCATTAAAAAGAGTTGTACGCTTTTTTTAAATACATTTTTAACTTTATTTGTTTACCTGGTGGGAAAGGGCTTGAAAAGGCAAAAAGGTGGCCCTACTCAGTGACTAGCAAGAGTAACACATCAGCCCTTCATTGTGGTGGTCTGTTATAGTGGAGAATAACAATTTTACAACTGAGTGATGTAATTAGAGCAAAAACCTATACAAAATGGTTGGTGAAAGTACAATAAGTGCATTTACATTACTGGAATATGAATACCACTATCAAGCTTAATCTAAAACTCACATATTAAAGTTTAACACTGTGCATGGTCTCATTCTTTAGCCAAACCATCTTGAGGCTTGTCTGCTCTGGATGGTGAGTAAACCATAATGTCTCAGGACTAACTGAGTAACCTAGAGATAAGTTGATGATGAGGAAACAAGGTACTAGTATCTTTAGGCCTACAGATATGCCTGTTAGCAAGTTGCAGAGATAACAAAATGCCGAGAGGAAGTGGTTTTCACAGCTTTGCTTGTTGAGCTGCTGGGAAAGTAACTCTTAACTGTGCGACACAAACCTCCAGATATTTTTTTACGTTTCCTTAAAAATAATGTGAACAAGAGAAATGAGATGTACATTTTCTACGGAGTTTTTTTTCACTATCTTTGAATCAGATGCCACCAATGAATACGACAATTTTGTCATTCTTTGTTACTTCTAAATTATTGTAGGTCTAAAAACTTCAAAAAGCAAACTAATAACAAACCTGGGATAAATGTCAATGATCCGTACACATGCAGAGGCGAACTAACGTATTTTAATGAAACTTTTATGCCACATGTACACAACATATTTAAGCCACATGTGCACCATGGTGTCTGGACTTCCCGGAAGGACCCAGCAGTACCGTAATCTGACAACATTTTTTCACAAAGATTGTGATACTTCAAAAGTTAAAGCCATACAGTATATTTAGATTTTATATATATATATATATATATATATATATATATATATATATATATATATATATATATATATATATGAGCCACTGTATGTGTGTGCAGAATGTGGTTTGAGGCAGAAAGTGTGGTTTCAGGCTGACAGCTTGAAGCAGAGGCAGTATTTAAGTCAGTCAGTGAAGTGGTGGCTGCACCATCTTGTTGACCCTGATGAATGAGGATTGGTGATAGCGGTGACGAGAGGCAAAGTCAGCATTTTCTTCTGTGAGCTGCTTGGTCTTCAGCCCTACCCCGGACAGAGAGGGGGTGACTACCATCTCATCCTGAGGAGATCTGTTCCTCCTGGAAGACGGAGAAATGGGTTTCAGGGGACAGTGTGACATGGGAAATTACTGACAAACTCTTATCTGACATTCTATGACTTAGTAATACTAGAATGAATAGATGATGACAAGTATGACATTTCACTGAACTTGAACTTTGATGATCACTTTTAATCACTCTGTGATTTATCAATGATCTGGACAGATAATTTAGCAAAAGGTTTCTATGATGAATGACATTTAAATGTATTATTCATCCGTCACATTCCTATAAACTGATTCCTGATTGATCATTTTGTACCGTGACAACCACACAATACCTGCAAATGCTATTCAATGTTGATTTGAGCCACGTGAAAAAGCTGAATCGAGCTGCAATACCTGCAAACAAATCAAAATACAAACTGTCATCTGGAGAAATTCATTTCAGAGTTCATTTCATTACTAGCTGCAGAAAAAGAAACTCCTCCAATATTTGAAGTTGCAACAGTGCACAGTAGTGTACTAACCAAGCGGGAAGTAACACATAGCAACCACCTGTGGGACAAGTGTTAAACACTTGCAGATATTGTGCTCGAAAAATGTCGTAAGTCAGACAGCTCATGCACGCTGTGCTGTGGTGAGTTTAATGCACAGGTGCCGGGTGTCCCATCTAGCTATTCTAGAAATTCTAAGCCACAACAGCTGCTAGCATGAGACGCAAAAAAACCACAAGTGAAACTTCTAGAAATGTGCAAGAGTACATTACCAGGTCACATAACAACTGAGCAGGGGGTGACCAAATCTTAATCCTTAAAAAGGGTAAAACTGCAAATCAAGAGGTCTTTTGTTGGACATAATGGGGTGATATAAATGATCTAATAACACAAAATAAATGCAGAAGGGAATATTGCTTTAGCTTACATAAAAGGAATTACTTGCAGACCTCAAAGGCCTCAAATTAAACAAGTTTATGGAATTACCTTGGAATCGTGCCACAAAAATAACCCCAGGCATAAAGAACACGTTTCCTCCTTTCAGCACAGAGTAAACCAATCACGTAAATATCAAAACAGAGAATGTGTAATGAAATATGTTCATTAAAAGCAGAGGATTTATAGAATGTAAAATGTAATGCATGAATGGTGATTAGCAATGTCCTGCTTACTAGGCCTTGTAAGTCCAGAAGACTCCTCTATGCATATCATGGCAAGGAATAGTATAAGCCTTGTTTTTACAGTTTGTTAGCATTATGGATCTTTTTTAATGAGAAGGATTTACCTAATTACCACCTCGCAGTTGTCATTTTACATCCATCTCTGTCCAAAAAGTAATCACTTCATCATTGTATCCTTTTAGAAATTTGTGTTGTCATAATTAGCATAGAAATTCTTGAGCTATGGCCAAAACATGTGTTTTGTGAGGTCACAATGACCTTGACCTTTGATCACCATATTCTAAATCAGTTCAACCTTGAGTCCAAGTGGACATTTGCATCAAAAGTTGAAGAAATTTCTCCAGGGTGTCCCCGATATATCACGAGAATGGACCAGACGGGGGGGACAACACGAAAACATAACAGCTATAGGCGCTAAGCTCAGTGCCGGCTGCAGTACAGTGTCAAAAAGCTTCGTAAAATGCATTTTATATCCAAAGTTCACTTTGGCATTCCACACTGGAAAATGCTGCAGAGGTGCAGGTGGTACATATATGTGAAAGACAGAAACAACTCACTCTGTCCCATATTATGTTACTACAACATTCCGTCAACTTTTTCATTTGTAATGCATATTCTGTTTACGTTGGACTGTCCTGTCCAAGCCAAGACATTTGGTCACCCTGACAGGACATCACCATGGAGCCAAGCTAAGTGCGTCTGAACAGGAAATCAACTGATGGAAATCACCTATAGGTAGTCCAGGACTTGTTTTCCCGATGTAGAAGAAGAGCAGCAAGGCAAAGACTATGTTCGCTAAGGCATAAGCCCACTGAATGACAAACATAATCAATATGGAGCTCAATGCCTGAAAGAAAAAAGAATTATTCAATTATGTAAATATTATCTGAAATCAAATTATTAGAACAAAAATAAATATTGTAGAGCATGAAATGTGTCACCTACCCCGATAAGAGCAGCCCAGTGGTTGCAGAACTTTGCATGCAATGAATCCTGCATGGGTTTGATCTCAAAGCTCTGGTGCTCGGCTTTACCTCCAACACCTGAGAGAGTCAATTAAAGGGTCAGGTTACGAAAAAAACAGGTCCAACTAACTTCTATGATCTCTTCTCCTGTCGACTGTAGTCTAGTGTTGGATGGTTGGAGCGGATCACCTGCACTGGGATTGTGAGGGTCAGCAGATGAATCCTGCTCAGCATGGTTTATCTTTGAACGGCATTTGACTTGTAGTTCTTCTCCAGCCATGGGCTCTGTGCCGCCACACTGCACCTCGGCTTCCTCTCCTTTCTCTTCTGAGAACATATTGCTGTTCAGGTCCAAACCAAAGCTGTCCATCAGCTTCTGCTTAGTGGTGACATTAGCCTTTCTGCCCTCGTACTGACTGCTCAGCTCTGGCGTGGAGGAGGTCTTCTCAGACCCAGCATCAACATCTGACACAGGGGGAAAGATCTGGTCCATATCCTTGGTGAACTCCAACAGAGTGCCTTTACCCTGCGGACTCTCGCCTCCACTCCCATAGCTTGGAAGATTGGCCTCAATCAGAGACCGAGAGCTCTGCCTGGTTGGCCCACGCTGGTTTCTTTTGGCGAGGGTTTCCCTCTTCTCTTTAGCCTGCAGCTGGAGGGTCATGGCCACACTGAAGAAGGAGTAGTCGATGAAGCTGTAGGTGAGCAGGAAGTTTATGGTGACGATGGGGGCCAGCACGTTGACCTGACCGATGAATATGAAAGCCATGGTAAGCAGGCTGGTCAGAAAGATGGCTGCCACTGGAGTCTTGTTTGGGCCTTTCTGTTAAAGAGGGAGATATATAGTGTCACAATATTGCTGTCCTAAATAACCAAAAGTGGTGATTTTTTTATCTTTTCTGATTCTAACCATAATCATAACTAATTAACCATCGGAAAAATGCATCGTCACAAAGCTGAAATCAGATCTGTTTTTAATGAACTCATGACAAGTTGATGTTTTGGTGATACATAGGTTTCACACGACGGTGGTACCACGTAGCAAATGCATAAAGTCAACACAGTGAGGCTGGGGCAAAGAAGCTTGTCCCATTACTCCTGATCGAGATACTGTAGCTTTGCAAGCATTTACCCAAAGAAAAACTGTCCCTTATGGACAGGAAGGAGAAACAGCCATCGACAGGGAGTGATGAAATAAAACTGAACTACATTCGAGCAATATAAAACCAGACCAGGAGAAAGTTAGCAATTATTTTAACATGTGGTTCGCTAACCAGCTTGCTTTCACTTCCCAGGTCCTGTCACACAGTTTAAGGAGCACCGCTGTGTGCCTGGCGGGCCTCCAGAGCACACAGCGGAGCTGGGCCCTGCCCGTCGCCCTTCCTGCGTTTGTTCTGAAGCTTTGATTTGGGCCAAGATGTCTAGGGCTTCATTCCAGCCCGCTGAGAGAGGTCAGACACTGCTGCTGGGGTGGACGGGGTCAGGATGTCGACGTGACTGTGTGTGTGTGTGTGTACGGTTGTGTAGCAGCAGTGAGTCGTAACTATTTGCTGTAATGCAGTCAGCCAGCTCACTGCTATGAAGTGAAGTCCGCGCTCTGTAGTTAGGCAGTCCTGTCACTGTTTCCTGTCGAGTTCACCCACCTCACCGCCATGTGCATCCAGACTACACACACTTATTAGCAGTCAAAGGAAGCACTCAGTCATTACTTAAGTTTAAGTACTAATACTACACTGTTAAAATGCTCCAGTACAAGCAAAAGTCCTGCATTGAAAATGTAAAAGTATGTAAATAAAATCAGATGTAATTTGATGTAATGTAGTGTAATTCATGTATTAAAAGTACTCCGTGCAGATACATTATTATTTCTCATGCATTAATGTAAAAGCAGGACTTTAGATTTGATTTACAGTTGGTTGAGCACAATATTTCCATAGGAATTGTAGTAGAGTAGAGGCATAAAGTGGCATGAGAATAAAATACTCAAGTACTGTCAAGTATCTCAAATTTGTACTCAAGTAGAGTACTTGAGTAAATGTACTTAGTTACATTCCACCACTAGATATTAGGCCAGAATATAAATTACTGCAGGTAATCAGAGACAATATTACTATTATAATTTGACATGACTCATGTTAATAGGATTTACCTAATAGTTGAGCAATTATTTAAAGATGTAGTTTAATTACTGGTTAATTGTACTGTTTGTTTTCTTCGTCAGATAATTGCATGACTGCTCTTTTTATGTATACAAGTCGAGAGTTATCCTGAGTGATGTGGTTATTGTATTTTGCTCAATTCATGGATGTCTATGTTGTCAAGGAGTAGAAGTCAAAAATAAATCTTCTGCAGTCAGCATTTACTAACATCTATGTCTTAGTGGAGACAAGTTATAATTCTAACTCTAACTCAAAGTACCAGCGTTTCACTGAGCTTTTGACGGGTTCACAATGGTTTGACACAGTCTTGATCAACAGAAGCAGATGTTGCTCAGTTGTCATGGAGACAGGTTTGTCGACATGTGAGCTCAGAAGCCATCTATGATTTAATCCAAAGTACTTTTAAGAACTTCTCATCCATGATGGATTAAAAAGGTGAGCATCCAAGTTCAGCAAAATACAGTTGAAAACTGCAAAAAGCCAGTAAGTGGACCGTCAGCGATTGTTTTGTCAAATTACTATCCATAAACTGAACTTGAACTTTGATGATCAACTTAGATTGTTTAAGAAAACATGCAGGACTAAATCTTTCATAAGCCTTCCAGCATGCTTCTCTACTTTTGAGAGAAGCTGCTTCCCATAAACTTTATGAATTGATCTAAGCTGGGAAGATCTCACTAGCTAGAAGAACTGAATGCAGAGACGTGAAAAGGGCATTAATGAGTTTGTCTAAAAATGACATCAAACCAAAATAGTTATAATTATTAACAGGAAATTGAACTATCCCTTTAATAGTTGGTCTTATGTTTGACTCTCTAATGCATTGCAGGTTACTAAGTCGTGTGGCCTATCGTGTGTGCAAACAGGTGCAACAATTAGTTTTACACCAGAGTAGTAAAATGTCCTCATAAAATGGTAAGTTTAAAGTAGGTCCTACTTACTCGGATTATCTCTTTACTGCCATCACATAAAGAGCTTATAATTTCAATGTTACAATTTAAATAATCATCGTGAGGTATTACTTAATTTGGGTTAGGAACAAATGCTCATTCTGAAAACAAATGAACTCACTGGTGCATAAACACACACCCTCGCCACATAATCTGTACATCATGGTGAATCTAGCTAATATTTTTCAGTATACTGTTAATGTGCAGACATCCCTCCCTTTCTGGCTCCATCCACCCACCCCTCTTCCCAGAAAGGCCAGCGCGGGGATGACTCCCTCTTGGGCAATGCACTGGAGGATCCTGGGTGCTCCGTACAGGCCGCCCATGCAGGAAGCCAGGGAGGAGATGTAGAGGCCCAGCAGAAAGAGGAAGCCCACCAAGGAGACCTGGAGGAAGAAGGAAAACAAACACAGGGTGGAAGAGGATGGGGTGGGGTTGAGCGCACACAACAGCTACACCCAGTTCAGTTCCGCTGCAGCCAGCACCTTATAAAAACAATGAGAACTAACCACTGATGGAAGTCAAGGATTTTTGAAAAGAGTCAATGATTGGTTAAAGCAAAATCAAATATATAAATAGCTGTAGAGCTGCACACAATGATGAATTGTGGCATACACTTGGTTTTGAATTACCATTGAAGCAGTATAAAGGAAAAGTGCACATCAAATGACGGTTAAGGGGACTGTGTGTTAGTATTTTTCTGACATAAGATACATGTGTCGACTACCTGGCAGTGTGAAAGTGCAATTACAAGCTTAAAATCGCGAGCTGCGTAATGGGACAGACAGTAGTTTTCATATACTTGAACCTGAGAATGATATCATTTATGAGTATTTCTACTTGCATTAAAAAAATAAATAAGCAATGGTTCTTACATCTCGAGATTGAGAACAGACAGGCAGTCAGAACCTGAACTAACCACACTACATGAACCAAGTGAGCCATGATGGGGAATCCCCTCACCTCAACCCTTCTGTTGAGATGGCCGCTCTAACAGGGCAGGATGGAAACAGAGACGGGAGTTTACCTTTTCTGCTATCAAGAAGTCATAGCGCAGAGCTTCTCTGGTGCAGATGGCCCCCAGAAGGAAGACAAAGATCAGATACAGGAACCACCTGTTGGTCACCAACAGTACACCACATGGGATTATTACAACTGCTGCTTTATCACTATTAATAGGGGAATGTGTCATCACAGCTCTACAAGTGAGTGTCTGACAGGGCCATGCTGGGAATATGGGTTTGTTTGTTCTCTCCAATGAAGGTGGAAAAGGTTGCCCTTTTGATAGAAGACACCACAAAATGATCTGAGAGCACCACAAAAGTAAAATCAAAAACACTTGGCAAGTACCATTTTGGATGATTCATACCTTAAGGGAGAGACCCCAAAGTATTATATTTGAAAACTATCCTTGGAGTGGTGTCATGTAGTGAGACAGAACTTTGTAAGATAATAATTACATTCTTGATATGTTGGTCAACTTTTACAGCAGGCTTTGTTGTCTTTATTGCAGGTCGGTCTGTGCACTTTTACTAAAGTTGTGGTCCTGTGTGGTGTTACCATGCGGTGTTTTCTTATTTTACAATATTGTTGTGTGTGTTAGTTGGGATATCGTCATACGAAGTGAAGACAGCTGCCAGCGTTCCCACAGGGATGTTGTGTTCAGGCCGCTGAAGGTCTGAGCTCATGTTGAAGCCAGCCATAACCCCTACACACACACACACACACACACACACACACACACACACACACACACACACACACACACACACACACACACACACACACACACACACACACACACACACACACACACACACACACACACACACACAATGTATTTTTACACTGCATATGTAGCTGCAAAAAATGAAAAGGAGGGCTGGAGTGTTGACAGTTGGTGCTCTTAATTCGTACTGCACATGTGCCATGTAAACTAAGAGTATTATTTGCAAGTTTTAACACAATATTGTATCCAGAAGAGATGATGGGGGCCACCTCACCTGTAGCAGCAGGGAAGAAGACCCCAAAGACCGTGAAGAAGGTTTCTCCCGGGGTGTAATCTGGCATTGTGTTGCTGCTGAGCAGCCCGGCTGAATAACCAATGAAACCATTGTCTGAGAGAGGAGACAACAACAACACAACGCACGTTAGTTCTGAACCTTATGCCAGGATTACCAGCATGTTTCCACATATGTTTTGCTTCTGGAAAAAGTTATACAACCAACTTCTACTCCAAAGGCTATAACGCTGGACTGCAGGCTGCTTGCTGTAATGCTACATGCAAACCTGCCTTAAAGCTATTACTGTGGGGTTTTCATTTGCTTGTTTTCATTTTCTTTTTCTGCATAAATGATTGGTGAGTTTTTGCACTGCATTTCCTGGAGAAGTTGAAACTGACTGGATATGTAAACACATCAAGTCTGCACCAGGGGATTTCCCCCCCCCTGGAAATACCTACAGTACCAGACACCTATACTATAGGTTTGAAACATTGCATCAGTTCTAGAGGTTTTCATTCTTAAAATTTGTAACAATACATGGCTAAATGATGCTGGTGACCAAAACAATATTCTTATTTAACTTTGTATATTCTTCCAAATGTATTAGAGTACTACCTGGGATTTCATGACTGCAATTAGAGACTGTTACGTTATGCCTTTTTTTAAACACCAAAAAATGACATAAATATAATTATGAGACTGCAGTCTAAAGTTGTGATAGCCAGTTCAGTCTGGGTCAGTTTGTTGAACGTGCAGGGAAAGAGATTGTTCTGCATTGGTAAGGGCCATTTAAACAACACAGCCTGAAGGACAGGCCTATGCTACAACACCGGACATTTCCCCTTTGGTTATCTTGCGATGGGAAAGAATGTGTTCTCTCAGATTAATGACATGTTTATCCAAAAGGAAGTCACCACCCTTTTCAGAAGCTCAGCAGCTTCCAAGTTTGAGCAAGGAATGAGAGTGAGCGAGAGAGGGAGACAGTGTGAGAGAAAAGAGAAAAGAGAGAGAGTGAGAATAAAAGTTTTTTTTCTTCTTTTGTTTTTGACAAAAGCCCAAACCATAAGGGCTAAATTTACAACTTACTTCAAAGTATGTTTGCCTGGATGTGAATTTAGGGAGGCTGAAAAAAACTGACATCAAATTGGATGAGGTGCCCAAACTTTTGTTCACTCTGTGACCCCGTGAGACCGCCCTCTGTCCAAACAATCATAATATAACAGATCCGGGGCAGTAAGTGTCCATGTCTGCACCATGGGCTCCCCACCCATATTAAAACATACCCTCCAGCATCCAACCATGCCTTAATCTCTGTGCTCAATTAAGGTTGTTTTTGTAAACTATTTCTATGAACACAAAATCATTTCTGAGTATTTGATCTCAAGAACTGTGGACAAAAAACACAAACAAATATGTCTTTCAAGGAAAACCTTTGTGCAAGTTTTCCATTCTCTGGTGGAACTGCATATTCACATTGATCATACCACGCTGCTATATAAAAGGCATGGTCAGATTTACTTGATTGGGAGCCCCGAGACAAAAATGTGCTGTAGATGGCAGCTCCCTTACATTTTGCACAGTGAGTAAAAAGCAGGTTTTTTTGTATGCAAGTTAATGCATGGTATTTTAATCAAATACAAACATTATACCTGCTAAACATCAGCATGTTAAAAGTGTGATTGTGGGCATGTAAGCATGCAGATGTTAACATGAAGCTCAAAGCACTGCTAAGTACAGCCTGTCTGATGCTAGCATGGTTGTAAACTCAGTCTCGTTGACTAAAGACCAGCTCTCATCAAGCTACAGTAGTTAGTTATACGATGGATGGTTCTTAATATCATATCATATGACTTGTTGAAATCAACTGTAAAGTGATGTGGGTAGACCTTAAAATGTAAAAGAAAAAAAGGAAAAAAACTCACTTCATAGAGGCCTACAGAGCAAAACACATTTTGGATAAAGCCGTGGTGAAAGCATTCATATTATAGTATTATATTGTCTGAAGAACAAGTGTATAGGCCGAGTGGGGTTGCTTTCTGAACTCAGCATTCCTCTGATACAGACTGGAATGTGTAGTCAGATTACATGAGAGTCTGAGGCCTCTCCCCCCAGTCTGGCTGACCTCTTACTCTCCCACACTAACCAGTACAAACTGCTGTGTATGGAGAACAGGGCATGCTGTGATGTTACAGAGGTGGGACAGGTCCCACTGGGATGATTGAGAACTATATATTATAGTGTGGATCACAGGAAGAGATGATGTAGCGGTCTCTGGAGCAGCAGGCCTCAGATCTCAGTTCCGGCCTTCCCTCTTTGTCATTTTCCAAAAATGTGGGTGAGTCTGGTTAACACCCTAAACCCCAGACCCAAGCAGCACATTATGGCGTCCTGTTCTGTGGGGAATAGGCTTAACTTAAAAAGGGATCGGGTATGAGTGTCTGATTGTTTTGTTATCTGTGCACCACAATCAAAAGGTTTTGCGGTTGAATTGTTTGGCTTAAGAGAGACTATGCTGGCAGTGTTACTGACCAAACTAAATAATTGACCACACAAAAGACATGAATTCCACCCATCAGGGATGATAAAGCACCATTCTGAGCTAGCTTACATGTTGCAGCAATGCAGCTTTTAAATGATACTTTCCACAGTACTGCAGGAAGGATATGTCATAATCAGTCCCTTAACAGATCCATAAGGCTGGGTGAAATGAGGACGCTTAGTCAGTCTACAGGTGAGTGTTCATGCACAGATGTAAAAACACTCAAAATCCTTCTACTCATAATGCGAACACAGAGTCGTCAGAAGCACATTGTAGATATTAAGATAGTGGCTGAGAGTGTGTTTTAACAGAATAATGTAGAGGTCAACTAGATACATAGATGACTTTACCATCTAAGAAATACCAAAACATTTTGGATTATAACTGTAGATGCCCTTTCCAATGAACTTTACTGTTTGATTTGAACCAAAAACCCCAGTAATTCAGTCTTACCCTTCAAATGTCACACAAATCACAATCATGGGAAATCTAAATCACTGAAACCAAGCATAATAATATAAATTATAATTATTATACTAATAATAATAAAACACACCGATTCATATTCATCTTTGCAATAAATACAAAATGAATTAGACTACATCTTCAAACATCTTATTTTTGTCAGACTCAACCCCAACACTACAATGGTATAAAATACAGACAAGCAGCAAGTGCTCAAGTTAGAGAAGCTGGAACAAAATAATGTATGGCCTTTTGGCGAGAAAAATACCTGAAACCATTAAGCTATTAATCAACTAATCATTAACTCAAAATGTTACCATTTCAGATCAAGAATACTGAGAGTTCAATGTCCTGTTTTGTATTAAACACCAAGCAAACCGACAGCAAGCCAATATCCCATAATAGCTTTCATATAGTAGGCTTGGCTGACCTGACATAATTAGCTATGGAAGTTTCCGAAAGTGTAAATAGAGGATGTGATATCAAACTTTGACCATGTTTCTTTGCCTGTGGCTCCTTTCCTTCTGGATGTGCCTCAGCATTCACTCAGTGCAGGCTAATCTGGGCTGTTTCAACAAGCTAGTGGACCTGCTGGTCCTCTGCCAACCATGAGGTCACCACCAAAACACACACAGAAGCTCTTAATTGGAAAAACCTGGAGTAGCCATTATGGGTGGTTCTCCAACAGTTCTTCAGAACTGCAAAGTTACCTCAGCCTACAGTTATATGAAGAAGGTAGGAGGTTGGGAGCGGTGGACAAGTACAGGGTAGGGCAAGGTGGAATTAGAGTCCGTTTTGTTTTTTTGACACTGGGGTGTGAGAAGTTGTAAAGCTTAATCTTGCAAAAACTAGCTACAGTTGTACACAGGCACTATGAGTTCCTTGTGGTTTGCTGGGAGGAAAAAGCAAAAAAATAGGACATTAGACTATGTAATTTACTTAAGATGTATTTCTTATAGTGTACATGTTAAATGTTTTTTTCTGTTTATGCAAGATATAAGGTGTTTTGTCCCTTTCATGTCCTGTTCACATAAAGACTGGAACACTTTTATCCTCCCACTGGACAGGACGTTGATAATCAGTGAGAACAGGAAATGTGGGGAAGGACTTCCTGACTGCCAGCAAAAGAATACAATCTACTCAAAAAAAGGCAACATTTCCTCACCACAAAAAAAAAAAAAAAAGTCTTCTCAATAAGCCCACTGCCTTGGCTTAAGCCACAAGAAAACTACATTTTACAGAAGTTTCTAACTAACCCAGCTCACCCCTGAGGGCAAAGAAAGTTCTCATTGGAGAACAAAAATTTGTAAAATTTTTAGAATGCAAGACCAATACTGACAAAATAAAGTAGTACTACAGCTACATCTACTGGCCTGAACAGGTCACAGATATTCACCACTCAAGTCCGTAATTACCAAACATTCTCAGTCCACTTTGGAGGTCATACGAAATTTCACGCACCCCTCCCCTGCTTTTATTTTTATTTATTTTTTTAAATCAAGCGGGAACAATGGTGTGGAATCTACTAACAAAAGAAGCTCAGGTATAAGCAGGTTTAGCAATCCAGTTGGTTAGCCTTTTTACATGTTGTCATGGCAGGAAGACACAGGTGGAACTAATAATGTTAACGAGGGCTGCAGTCCAGCATTTACTGCTATGCACTGCAGCAATTAACTTATTAGTTACACCTGTGTTCGAAAATGTCAAATTACAGGTTGTCTGTCATACTCAGACATTCTGGCTACTGTCGTAACACTTCAAAATCATAACAATGGTGTTCATTTGTGAAGATTATGTTGCAGAACAATACGTGTAGGTATCATAAACTTGGGTTTGCCACATATCTTTTATTCTGCAATATTGCAAAATACAATGGAAAAATCCCAATAGCTCTTTGTCGAGGGAACCAGTGCGATGCGTTTACAGAACGTCCGTGAACTGGATTATTGCAACGCTTCCAGAGAGTTCACATCTTTACACTTCGTAGTTTACCTAGTTTCCACACAAGGCAGCAAAAAAAAAAAAAAAAAAAATCACAGGACATTGTTTTTCTGACGATATCTGGACGTTGTTTTCATAAACGTTCACAGAATATTTGCAGGACGTTGTTTTCCTAGGGTTCACAGAACGTTTGTGGAAAGTTGTTTTACTGGTGTTCACAGAATGCTTGTGTGATCGCAAGGCATTGTTTGTGGGACGTTATTTTCCTAACGTTCACAGAACATTTCGCTGAGCATTGTTTTAAGGATGTTCATGGGACATTGTTTATCCTAACATTCGTGGGAAATTCGCAGAATTACTGACTATGCGGCCAGTGCTTTTGAAGTATACATCTTACATCAGCTCCTAACCCCAAAAAGTATCCTCTCAATATAGTTTGTCCATCTTGTGGAGGCAGCAGTGACCCTGTCTCCGCAACTTCTCCCACCTCCTTGCGGTGTATCTGCAGTATCAATCGGTCTCTCCAAGGTAGACTTAACCCTCGATATACAGTATATTCATGACCCCCAGCCCTACCTGGATCAAGGTGCGTGAAGGTGCCAATGATAAAGTCCAGCGTGGAGATAGCCAGCACAGCCAGCAGCAGCAGCTGGAGTCGGACAATCCACTTTACACCGGCCAGGTTGATTCCAAGCAGTGCCAGCAGCACGGCTACCGACATGCCGCGCACCGCCCACTGGCTCTGTAGACCGAGCAGATCCGCCACCGACTCGGAGAAACCTGTGATGTACATGGCTCCAGCTACGCACTGCAAGGTGGGAGGCAGCATGAGAGATGAGACGACGTAGGAAAATGTAAAAGTCAAAAGGATGTAAAGGATCTTCCTTCAAAATCAACCACGGAAGTCTAACTTAAAGTCCGGATTTGTTACTCACCTGTCCAAACACATAAAGCAGGCCCACGGTGCCCCCGACCCTGCTACCCAGGACGATGGAGACCATGGAGTAGATTCCTCCACTCCCAATACCGCAGTGCTCACACACTCCGATCCCCGACATCACCGTCACTAAAGCAACCAGCACAACCAAGGAGACGAGGAACATCCCGAGCAGCACGCCTGTGTTCCCCTGGATGATGATGGGAGACAAGATGACACAAAATACTTAATCCCTTATGAAAGTATATGTACATCCAGTACATACAGCAGCATGTAACTCATCTAAAGCTGTAAATTGTATATTTTACTACGATTTATTATTATGATTCAGCTTGTACTATACTGTCAGCGGGCCAAGACATTCTATGCTGCTTATATGCTTAATGCTTTGTATGTAATTCACTGCACACTTCGTACATCACGTAAACATGCTTTTATTTATTTTTATATATATATATATATATATATATATATCTCCAATATTTATGTCTCCACATTTTTCTTGTCTTCGTTTATCTCAGTATCTGAAAGAAATAGGCAACCTTTTAGTTTACCTGTACGCTCCTGTATTCAAACCGTTGGCTAATGTGTTTAAAGGTCACAGTTGTATCTCGGAGAAAACATTTTTACTCCAATCTTAATTTGTTTTACTTTGCTACTTCAAATCCCCATGATTATATTTGATTCTGTTATGTTTGGTGAAATTAGGCCCATTAAACCAGGGAAAACATACACTGTTTTGCGCAAGTAATTAGATGCTTCTCAGTTTCACTCAAGAAACTGTCTCCCACATGGCAAACTATGTTTTAGCTGTCAAGTTATACCCAAACAAACTTAGCAACTAAGATCACAGGGTCTTTGTAGCTGTGTCCTGTGATGACATGCCCATTAAAGTGTTTGGGATCAACTGACAGGGGGACACATGCTTAATGATGGTTGCAGATAAAAATGAAAATGCAAAGCTTCCACAGAACTTGAGGGAGATTGTGTGTGAAGCACACCAGCCAAGTGAAAATAAACATAATATAAAGTAATTTGTGTCATTAATTAGCAAAGTCCTATAACCAGTCTTACTTTATCCATGTATAAAGCACCAGTTTGCGAATGGTGCACAGTGCCCCATCACTTCAGCTTGTATCATAAATGAGTCTACACTGTTCTCATCATAATGTCGGCTTAAACTGTACATGGTGCGGACTATAATGACAACCGTAAGACACGAGTCTCAATGAGAGAGAGTTTCTATTGGTGAGTCGGTGGATCACTAGATAAAGCTCTAGGAACAATGACCTTCAGTATGCATTGACACACACACAGCGGTGTCATGGATATTGGTTAAGATTTCGATCGATTTAAATCTTTACGGTCTGTTATTTTATCTCTTTAATAAAGAGATGTCTTCGTAGGTTTTGCTTCTCTGTTATGGGCACATTAAGACAAATGCAAATACAGTAAGACTGCAGTCTTTCTGTCAGTGTCACTTAATACTTACAATGTGAAAGAGAAAGGGGGAAATGGCATCGAAAGCAACACAGTGCATACTAACCACGAGGTAGCCAGTGCGTAAGAACAGCACCACACCAAAGATGTTGATCATGCAGGTGGTGAAAACTCCATCCCAGGTACCAAAGAGCACCGGCTCCCACACAAACAGTTTGATCCTCCACCACGGCTGGCTGGACTGCTGGAAGCCCTGATCAAAAGACACACAAGCGTTAATGTTACCGGCTGATATTTCCAACATCAACTGGTCATTATCACATTCACTTTGAGGAGCAAACGCCGTACCTGTGCATCTTCGTGAAACAAATCGTGGACATGTGTGTTTGTGTTGGTGTCAGCAACTCCCCCCTTCAACAGCGCTGCCACGTCTCCCTCCTGCTCACAGGTGTGCACAGTCCAACCTATTGGCAGGGTTTCCATTCCAACCTACAAAATGTAAACAGTAGCGTTCACAGCTACACCTCCTCAGGTGGGCCCATTTGCTCAAAGTTGATCATGGATTGAATATAAAGTAACATTAAGACATTCAGTTTTAGGATTTGAATTCATCAGCAAGTGACCACAGTGTGGGTTAGGGTTAGATGAGTTTGTGTTGAAAGTGACAGTTTTGGTTCCGCCCATCCCGGTTAAACAGCAACAGGTGCAGCGCGAGGAGACCCGGATGCAGCAGGGTGCGCTCCTAAGGCTGGATGGACGTCAGTGATGAGCCGCCGGGTTCAACAATAACTCAGTCTAGACAGGTTGCGGTTTACACAATACACTAATTATTAGCATCAAATAACCGTGAACAGATTTGTATAATTGTTTTTACATAAATTATTTGTTTGCTATAAATCAACAGTGTCGTCACTCTCCTGTTTTTTTAAAAAAAAAAAAGTTTGCCAAACCTAATTAATAAACTTTTCAATTTGATGTTTCCAGGTGGCGAAAGTTAAATATGCTCCAGTAAGCCCCTCTGACTTACTGGCACTCACTCTTTAATAAGGCAATAGGAAAAACGGTACCTTAATTAAATTCGACTTTATTATTGCACTATTTTTTATTCCTAAATTGACAAACAAATTGAAAAGCTAGCTAAACTCAACAGTTAGCAAACGTTAAACCTACCTCCCACAGAGTCCCGTGTCATTCCACGACGAGAGGAAGAAGAAGAAGAAGAAGAAGAAGAGGAAGAAGAGGAAGAGAGGACTAGTCAGCTCTCTAAAAGACAAATCAGTTCATTGTTCCGTTGTGGTTCCGTTGTCTCCGGTCGGTGTGAACGAGTCTCCGGGCTGTGCTAGGGAAACGTCGGCAGCCGGCAGGTAACACACAACCTTCCAGGGTGTGTTGCTGCTTTGCTCAAGGATCCTGTGTTAGTTTTGGCAAGCCCTTCAGTATGTTGACTAATCATTACAGCTGAGAAACGCACGACCCACTCTTATCTTTTCATTTGTGGAATTATTTCCCAAAAACCTGACTGGACTCCAGCTTTTGAGAAAGAAGGCCCACGAGGCTGTTTGCAGGCCTACATTGGGAGGTTTTCTGACTGTTTCTGCAAGTTTACAATCACAAATAACACATGCAACGCATTTTAAACGTATATTTGTGGCTTCACACATCAGAAAATATATCTAAAAAGTGTAGCCAAGTGATAGAAAGTGTTTTTGGAGGCAACCGGCAGCATACCTGGGGGTTTTACTTTCTCTAGTTCCACCTTCTATGTGAGGAGTTTCTGCTTTTCTCTATATGTCATACGATTGGAAACATTTGATCTTTGAGTTTGGGACTTTGGTGACATGAAATTGTGATGAACATTTTTAAAACGTTCTGATAGTTCAGACTTTTGACAGACTAAAATATTGAAAAATAAATGCCAAGCATCCTGTAAAACTTGGACCTTTGTATCTCAACTGTTGCCCCAGACAAGTAAGAATTAATGTACAGTAAATGGCATCCCGAATGGCACCGGCAGCTGACTAGCCTTTGGATATCAAAAAAAATTCAAGGTCAAATACTGTGAATTTATTTTATTTATAAGAACATGACACACAACAATCAAAACAACAATTTAATAAGATTGTTTACAAATCATAATATATTGCAAAAAATCTAATCATATGGGTTACTTGACTGAAAATAATCAGCTACGATTAAAGCTGCACATTATTCATAAAACAAGTTCACTCGACCCAACAAGTTAGAGACCATGCAAATAAACCTTACTGTCTAACTTAAGCTCAAGCTTACAGTGAAGCAGTCGGGCTTCCTCGTCAAGTTCTTTAAACGTATGAAAATGCCAAAGTCAAAGAAGGAGTATCCCATCGGCAATTGAAAGATCTTGACACAAACGACTTTTACAGAGATAAATGAGGGTAGCAATAGTGACTGCATATGATATACTGTACATATCAGTGCCTTAAATGACATGTTTCAAAAATAGTTTATCAAAAAATTCAATAATTCAGATCTTTTTACACAAAACATTTTCTCTAGCTTATACAAGGACACTTATGGCCAGGTTACTGACAATAGTTAATTAAAAAGGAAAGAATACCATAGTACTGCTGATACAACTCATGGACCTCCCATCAGGTCTGCATTTTAAATCACTTAATTGAATTTAAAACTTCTCAATGAACAATTCATGGGATACAATTTACCAAAGCAGATTCACTCATCTGCACTGTGCTTTCAACAACGGCTGACAATAAAATGGGTAGTGAGGGAAACACTTATTTTGTGTTATACTCCACCCAAAAAGGTATTTTAACTGACATGAATTCAAGCTGACCACAGCTGTTGAGGTTAAATACTTGATACTAATAAAAAAAAAAAAAAGAACGATTTCAGGTTGAGTATTACTTTAAAACCAAATTAACATTTTCTGTGGTGAGAGGAGCGGGGGGTCATTACCAACAGTTTTATACAGTAAATCCCATCATAATGCACAATCAACTGCATTAACTTACAAAAAAAAAAAGAAAAAAATTCACGGTAACCTGTCAATGAAAAGTGTAAATTTTCTTCCGAGAAAAAAAAAGAAAAAAAAAAAAGATAATATATATATATATCTCAGAGAGCCACATCAGAAAGTGAAATGGATTCATTGTTGAGTGTTATAAATGCTGGAAAACTAATTCATGTGCCTTCCACTGACAAAAAGTGTCTCTTGCACAAGCCTGGTCTCTCTATTTGACACAAAGATCTAAGAGTTCTTCTCTGAACATAAAAATATTTAATGTATTTACAGCAGGATATCTTCTATACATTCTAGTGGGAATGTTCAATGAGGAAAAATAAAGCATTTGATGATTACCGCGGGTGCTGTCTGTCCCTGATTGTCCGGAGAAGTGTAACAAGAGGGAGTTTAACATCAATTATCAAAACCTAATTTGACGGTGCATATAAAAACAGTGTTTTACACAATAGCACCTAAAACATCACACATACATGTGCACACGGAATACAATCAACAGCGTGATGAAGCCCAGATGAGACCGTACTCAAACGCAGGCTCTCTTTTTTTTTTTTTTTTTTTTTTTTTCTTCTTCAACAAGGCCTGGACAGATGTGGCTTACTATTGAATTCTAGCAAATAGTGATCAAAACTAGATGTCTGAAACATGATTCTGTACGCACATACGCATACTGCACAGCCAACGAAAAACGCTTTGTCCTTCCAACCACAGACAATAGTTTTGAGAATTAAAACGCTGTGCTATTTCTGCTCAAATAAACAAAAATAATAAAAATATGATGGGCAAAATTAAATAACGCTCCCAGATCTCAACGTATTACAGACTGAATAGGTTGATAGCTTATGTGTTTGTTGTTATTGTGCAAGTGGAATTAGTAGCCTTAGAGCTCGGACTAAGAAGGAACCGAAATACATAAAACGGGAATGAGGAAAGGAAAGCCTGGAGTAAAAAATAATAAAAAGAAAGGCACATTTGCAAAACTAATAAAGTGGAAAAACCAAGCACCCCATTTCCATTTGTACTGTCTTTCATGATATATAGCCTTAATAAAACTTTGAGTTTCAATCAATACAAGTGGGTCTAATCACATCGTTGTTTCCCCAAAACCTGTGCATCTTCCACGAAGAACAATCAAAAGTACTAGAAAACTGCAGCGACTGGAGCCACATCAGAAGTGACGAAAGCAACGAGCGTCGTCTGCAATGTTCAAATAACCCAAATCTGAAAGTACATACTACATTCCCTGTAGTGAAAGATTGTGCAAATTGTGCAAAAATTAAGCACAATCCTCATAAGTAATTTCATTACAACTCACTTATACTGCTGAAGGAAAATAATAATGACTCGGCAACCATTACATGAATGCAACAATTTGATACCTAAATCTAAAATCCTAGTTTTTTCTGTTCTATGCTACACTAGAGTCACGAATGTACGTGCTAAGAAATTAATCCACAAAGGGAATACATTAAATTGATTAGATCATTCATTTTTGAATTTAAGAGAACTATTGTTTTTTTTGGGCCATCACACCAACCAAATTAGGAAAATGAACTAGATTCCATATCAGAGGACTATGATCAGTTTCCTGTAGGATTCACTACACATTTCATATGGACACACTAATCTCAGGTGACAGTAAAGTGACTTAAAGTGAAGAATCCAATATGATCTAATCATAGTGTCCTTTTTCGTAGACAATTTAACAGGAGTGACAGAGCTGGAATAAGAAGGTTCTAGGAGTGGACTTAAATATAACCAGATAAAGAGCATGGGGAGGTAGCTACAGTAAGAGCAAAAAGGCATATATTAATAGGGCCTATGTTTCAATAAGTGGAAATATTGCATTAAGCAGCAAGAGTGACTTGATAATTTTTGTGCAAGGCAAACTGATTGACAAAACATTAAACATAAATTATGTGGCAACGGTGTGAGAGAATACTTCACGTAATCTCTTGCATTAAACTTTGGTCGCTTAATCTCACAATGTACATTCTGGGGCAAGAAATATATCCAAGCACAATTGTTTTTAGGGGGAATGCCAATTATGATACATTTTCAGTATTTCCATTTTATGAGGTTGCACTTAACAAAAAAAAAAATAAGAAAAAAGAAAAAAGTAAATTTGTTTCATCAAACAAAATGCTTTGAGAAAGAGCACATAGTTGCAATGGGACTTGTTTTGGCAAAACAGGAAACATGAGATAAAGTGCCGCTGAAATTATTAACAGAAATGAATTCTTCACCCCTCCCTTCAGCCAAAGGTTTCACTGGAGGAAACATCAGGGGAGGAGTTCAGTTGAGACCTGGTCTCAGTGACTCTGACTGAGGGGAACTCTGAGAAGTCTGTGCTGTGTCCTCGGAGACTTAATTGTCCATTGGCAACAGTAAACAGCGAGGAGGATCCAGATCTTGACGTCTGGAAATGAGATTTGAAGTTCTGATCAAAGGAGCTTATTTGAAAAGTCTGCAGTATGCCTTGTGAAGAATCTGTCTTTTTGGAGGGCGAGACGACCTGCTCCAGGAAGTCCTCCTCAGCCGGGGACACAGCGGAGGGAGGGGTGGTCTCATCGCCTGAAAATGAAAATGAGTGCTGGGAGTCCCCGACCAGTAATCCAAAGTTAGGTTTCTCTAAAGTGGACCTTAGCGGGGAGCTCATCCCTGATTTGAACCTGCTGGGGGAAGGAAACTGTTTCTCGGTGGAGAACAGAGGTTGTCCAGCCAAGGTGGGGTTTTCCGAGACCAAGCTGAGGCTCTGGCTGGTCAGGTAGCTGTCGTTCTGGCTGGTCCTCTCCAACGCCTGCTGGAGAAACTTGGAGTATTCTTGCAAGAGGCTGACCTTCTCAGTGGCGGGCTGAGCCTGGGCACTGGAGGCTCCGAGACTCTCAACGGGGCTGCTGTCTGAAACGTCAGAGGAATTAATGGATATGCTTGACGTCACCTCGGTGTCAGCCACGCTGAAAGAAATGTCCGATTGCCCATTGGCTTTGTTGGAGTAGTGATCCAACAGCGTCTGAAGAACCTCATCGGGCAACACGCTCTTGTCATGCGTCGCTTTAACCTCTGCGTTGATGGGCTGGGGCTCCAGAATGGTGGCGGGGACAGTCTCGTCAATAACCGCCGACGCCACGGTTTGCGTCACAGGCGGTTGAGACGAAATGCTGCTCGTGTTCAGGCCGTAATCCCGACTGTTGTTGGCCATCGCCGCCTGGAGATACCGCTTCTTTTTGAGAAACTGCATGGCGTCGTCGTAGTTTGTGCTGCTAGCTGCTGGCTTTGTTGGTCCTCCTTGAAGGGTTTCAACCGACTCGAGGTCAGTGGTGCGTTCTACTTCTGAAAGGCCTTGCTTGTCCACGATTTCAAAGGTGTAATGTGTGACCTTGGTGTTTTCCTCAAAGGAAGACAAAGTGGACAGGCAGGGAGGAGGAGTTTGTTCACTGCACTGTTTGAGACTCCTCTTGGGGACTTTCTTCAGGACTAGTTTGGGAGGAGTCGTGTCTTCTGATGACGCGTCATCCTCTTGGTGTTGGCTCGCCGCTTCTTCGGGAAGTTCCCCGGAGTAATCTGCAATCACGTACTCGTGTTTGACTTTGGAGGACACAGCATAGAGAGGTAGACCGTCAATTTTATTCTGTCTTTGCTCGTCCTTCTCCACCGCTTCGACGACAGCGACGGCGTGCCCGTCCGTCTGGGCAGCGGTGGAAGCTCCGGAACTCTTGTCTGCACACTTTTGCCGCTTTTTCTTGGGCAGCGAACACTCTTTGGCAAGAAAGGGGAGGCCCAAAGACTCTGCTTCACGCAGAGGCCCGACTTTACCGGCTGCCTTGTTGGTTTTTCTCTCTCTGTTCTCGTGACACATTCGTCTGTGCTTTAAAACCCGGTCTGTTCTGGAGAAGTACTGTGGACAGAAGACAAAAACATATATTTTATAGGACCACTAAAAAAAGACATAAGGTAGCGATAAACCTTATGCGAGGAAATGTGGACAATTCGGTTGCTGTGTCTTTATTTTTCTGTGCAACAAGTTTAAATACTGGCTTAACTATACAAAGCCATTGGCTGGCATTTTCATGAGTTCTCTCTGTACGTTCTGTGTTCACATCATGCAGTCCAGCACATTTTAAAGACCATTACTATGAACACCAAATGAATTTGTATGCTTATTCTAATATCTGATTTAGCACCGTGTTTAATTGTCATGTTGCTTCCACATGCAATAATTTAAGAGCAACTAAAAACAGAGCCTACCTGGTGACAGTAGTCACATTGGTAAGGCTTCTCGCCACTGTGAGTTCTCTTGTGTCTCTCCATGTGGTACTTCTGGATGAACCTCATCCCACACTCATCGCAGCGAAAAGGCTTCTCACCTACAAAAACACACACAAAAAAACGAAGCGAGAAAAAGACTCACTTTAGACTAAAATTAAACCAAATAAATGTGCATACCAATTGCATTTGATCTTCACTCACCAGTGTGGATCTTCTCATGTCTCTGGAGGAGATATTTCTGAATGAAGCGCATATCACACTGGCTGCACTGAAACGGCTTCTCACCTGGAGTTTGAGTAATAAACGTTAGTATAAAATTGACAATATAGTTACTGTATTTCATATGATACTCAAGTCAACTTCTTAATTTAGCATTGCCCTTCTTTTCCTCCACTGTCAAGACATATCTAATTTCAAAGCAAGAAATTAATATGATGGCATTTTAAAACACAACAAAGTAATTCATACCAGTGTGAATGAAGACATGCCTCTGTAGATGGTAGTTGGTTCTGAATGCAGCATTACAGTGAATGCAGACGTGACACTTGGGGTTTTGTATGCCCAATGATTCATCATCATTGATGTTGAGAATCTGCAACAGCAAAGGGAACAAAGACATTAGTATTTGATTCATTCTTACAGTTGTCACGATGGAAAACTATCATACAGACGCAGATTTGAATATGATTTCTGAGATAAAATAAACTGGCACCTTTGCTGGGGAACGCTGCTTCCTCTTTTTCTTCTTTGGACAAACCATCAGGTCCTTAACGGCTTTTTTGTCCTTCTTTATCTGGACCGGTGTCTCAGACGGCTTCAGTTCTTGCTTGATGCTCAACTGTAAAACGATAGGAAAGACATTTAACAAGGCACATGACCTACTTTAGAGCCCACTCACTCATCCGGAAGCTTATCACGGTCAGGCAGGTGCAGTAGGGCAAGTTGAGGATAATCAACCAATGGGAAGGGACGTCACCTCGGAGCAGCTTCTCTATATATGTATATATATGTTAACAGTGCAAACAACAGCAACAGTGCTAACAGTGTTTTCCAATGTTTTTCTTACTGACAGAGATAATAATACTATGGCTATAACATCAAAGTTGTAATGAACAGGAATTAAGCCGCCATAAGCCCGATTCTGTGGACTGGTTTTGGGTTATACTCGATGTTTACACTCACAGTATGAAATTGTCTTTGAAATTTACATGTACTGCATCTTTATTCCTTTGTAATGCAAAATATATAAAAAGCACAAACATTTCAGCTAATGCCTTTATCTCTGTGAAGGCTCCTGACTTTTTTACACCATGTGCAAACCAGGTACACAAAGGCAGTGAGGTGATCCCTCTCAACAACATATTATCCTTAATGTTAAGAAGGTTATTTTCAGTGATGTACTGTGGGGGGCTTTCCACTTCTAGTATTTGTGTAATACACTTATATCACTGTCCTCAAAATGTTTCTTTGGCATTATTTTGCAAAGCAACTCTAAACCAGTTCATGAGTGTTACAGCAGCAAATGGGTTTCATATACACACCGGTGACTTTTGAGTGTTGAGGGAACTGATGTCTCATCACAAACATTGCATGGAATGACATGAATAAGACTCACTATCATGACATGGACACCATAAGTACAGTATCCACACAAATAATCGTATTAATGCACGATCTACTTCTTAACTGGCATGAACTCACTGGCATATGAAGCAAGCAGGGCAACTTATTGGTGAGTTTTAGGGGGAAATGCACTCCCACCTCGCCTCCTCCCTCCTCCTCTTCTCCTCCTCTACCATTCTTTGTCATCTCTTCCTGCATCATCATCAGCTGCTCTGGAGGGACCAGGTCGTGTGTGACCAGTGAGCTCCCAGTCAAGTCCTCATCTTCATCTTCGTCATCATCGTCCTCAGCCAACAGCGGGTGGTTCGCCAGTGATCTCTCCCCCAGAGTCATCACCACCAGTCCTCCTCCACTGCCAAGCCCAACTCGCCCTCCTCCATCTATTCCTCCGCTGCTGCATTTCAGCAGCATGCCCTCCAACTTGTCCTCAGTGTTCATCTTACATAGAGTAGTTCTTAGGTCTGTGAAAAGATAGAAACAGACATATGACTGGACAGTGGTGGCAAGCTAAATACCAAACATACTTAGTGCAACTCTGTTTTGCTTACTTGACATTATGAGGAAGAGGATGTGAAATCACAATACACAAGTGAAACAAGTTACCCATAAGCTTGTGATGTTTATGTAATATACTAATGTACAAAAGGTAACTCTTTTTTCCAATTCCTGGCACCAAGCCAGTTGGTGCTGAACCCTGGCGAGAACAAGTCAACAACACGAGCTATAGCTTGGTTAGGATGAGTTTCCCCAACCCGATGAAGGTGGTCTTTAAGACACTGTTGCTATAAATATGATGTATATTCTAGTCTCAGTAGCTCACATTAAACTATGCATTACACTTAATACCACATAAAGAGCTACGTGACCTTCTATCTTGCAAAAGATTAAGACTTTTGATCCAACTCTGTTGCACAAAGTATCACTCTTCCCAGTAATGTGTCAACTTTTGTATCTGGCTCAGCTGTTGTTTATGTGATCTTGTCTTAACGTTACAAAATGTACTAAACAGCCCGACAGGTTGAACATTAATCGAAATAATGATTTTCTAAGCCATAAGTCTTTAACAACTTTCAAGTAGTTTTTAAAGATTAACGTTTCTGTACTTTACTTAGGACACAGGTAGATTTTTGAAGAAAACAACAACAACAACAACATGTCTTTCTAATGTCAATCTACGTTGACAACCTGATATTTTCGTTTCGTTAGTTAGAAAACCAGCTGCACGTTTATCCGCTGCAGCATGCCACCGGCGTTGCCCTCACTTGGAGTTACACTTCAGCAAGAGCTAATTAGTTAACTGGCAATCACTTGATCCTGAAACGGTACCGCTAACGTTAGCTAACGTAGCACTTGTGGACCGTTTGATAACAGGTTTGACAATGTAGCATATGTATTTATATTTAGTTATATATATACCTTCCGCGGGAGATAATGAGGCAGTCAAGTATCTGTCGCCGCTCAAACACGCACCAACCACCACGGAGTCCCATATGTAAACACACTCACGTTGTCACTTAGGTTAAGTGGGTTAAGTCTCCTGCTAGCCAGCTAGCTAGCTGCGCTTGTCAACGCTGCTACATCAAATAGTTCCTAACCGGAAAGAACGACGGAAGAGAGGCGAAAGTGCCTTCAAAATAAAAGCTCGTTTACCACTTAACTTGGAGCGCACTGCGGACAAACCGAATACACTTTATAGTCTACTTAATAATACAAGTTGTTCATATAAGCATATGGGTACTGCTGCTATTTTTTAGTTTGGTTACATCTTGCACTATTGTTTTGTTAGTTAATTTAATATTATTCTATTTCTATTTTGTTATATACATTGCGATTTTTTTTATTTAATCTTGCTTTACTTTTATGTAGAAATGCTGCTGTAAAGAAACAGTTTCCCCTTGCGGGATTAATAAAGTAACTATCTATCTATCGATCTATAATTGTGCGATATACAACATCGACACAATAAATTAAGAGTAAATTAAGAGTAAGTAGGTCCACTCTCATTGGCAATATTTCGGATGAAAGAAAGGTCAGTTTACAACCATTACGGAGTCATGTTATTTTCTCGAAACCACAAACAATCCACGCCAATTCTGCAAACCAAATCCGCTGTCATACCCGCCTCGTATAATAAAACATTAAAAACAAGCGCGTCACTAAACGCTTTACTCTGAAGGCTGTGGCTGGAAGTCCTACTTCACTCGCACGAGCTTGACAAACGTCTCCGGCCTGTTTGCAGCTAGTTAGCCAACTGCAAGCTAACTAGCTGCAAACATTGGTCCGCCTGTGTTTTTGCTGTACACAGTTGACAACTCATCCGCACAACATCGCACGTGCAGTATCCAACAACACGTTCTAGCTCGCATCAAACGACGCACGTGGCACAAAACACAACTTCCGTTTACACGTTTCTCCAAACTTGTCAGCAGGGTCACTTTCGCCTCAAGCTTCCTCAGCACTCAATAGGCCACAGTGTTATTGGAGGCTAGTGGAGCTAAGGTTCGCTCACCAGCCCGCGACGAAGACACACAGTCACACACGACGGTGCACGAAGTGATGTGTCGACTATTGAAGCTGCATTGTTTCTTCTTACCTGCTGCGCGTCTTAACCCCGTTTAGCTGTCATGATTGTTATGCAAGACTACAGTGTAACGATGGTGTGCGGAATAATCAAATACACCATCACATTTCACGAGGGCTTGGATTTTGTTTTTCTTCTTTTACTTTTGTCGCCATCTAGTGGTGAACGTCGGAACAGAGCGCTCCTGTCCATGTTCCCTTTACCCTTTAGTTTGGCGACCTACTTCTATCAGCTAAAATGATCTTCAATAAAAATATCTTAATTACATTTTTGGTCTTTTTTTTTAATAAAATGTTTGTTGCCTCTTTGAAATTGGCTACTCACTCAAAACAATTAACGTATGGTTAAGCAGTGATAATGGATTTTATTAATAGCTTGTAGTGGCTACATGTGGTCATCTGATAGAGTATGTAGACATTAAGCACGGCTATTATTTGGTTAGAGGCTACATGAAATATCTCTTTCATGCAGTCATGTCTGGCCTAAATGTGATGGGGTGTTTCTATGCCTATTTCCGGATGGTTACAATAGTCTAGTCTTCTTGCCTGAATTAAACTACTTAATAGTGATCACGTAAATCACAAAAGTGCCATTGTAGGTTCAGCATTTAGTCTATAAAGCAGATGTCCCTTCCAAAAAAAAAAAAAATCTAACAGCCTTTTCAAATATGACCATGTCATATTCAATAGTTTATCTCTTGCATATACATGCTGCTTTAATATTATGACTTTACAACAGTTTTACATGACGTTTCCAGTCCATCTGTCCTTTTTTTATGGGATGATCTTGCACTTCTTTTTTAAATGGTGCGTTAAGGCAACAATACATACGTAGCAATCTTTTAAGAACGATCGTATGCAAATTAGCAGTTAAGGGCAAATCAAGTGCAACCGGGTTTCAATGCAATAACCATCTGCATTCATCTATTAATCCTTCGACTTTGACACAAAAAAAAGGAATCTTAAGGGTCGTGATAAGCTGATAGCCTGTCATGACAAGCCATCACACACACACACACACACACACACACACGCACACACACACACGCACACACACACGCAAGCGCTCACGCACACACTTCGCCGTGAGGAATACTAATCAACCTGTTTGCCGTCAAGTGCAGTTGCTCGGCGCACAACTTCTCCATTCCGTGTCTAGAAATATCTCTGCGGGATTTAACACCACAAACCTCCACCTGCTGAATAGAATCGGGTTTTTTGCAACGTTCTCTGAACGACCCGCGGCAGTTATCACTCCGGTCTACCCCCACCCACCCCCCCACCCTCCCCCCCGTCTCTGTCTCTTCTGGCGTGCACACATGCAGCCGGAGAGAGTGGATCTGGGGACAGACAGCCCACTCCTGCGCCGCTTCTAGCCAGGGAAGCCCCCACGCGTTGTGCGCGCCTGGATCTCCGGTAGAAATTTGCGTCGCGAGAGTGCGTGTGCATGTGCGTCGGGCTCTAAATGTGTGTGTTCGCGCAAGACAAAACCCCGGGCTCCGTCCTCAACAGTTGCTACCGGAGCAGCGGAGAGGAGAGGTGGAGAGCGAGAGAGACAGCGGACTGAGGACGGACGGACGCGGAGCCCCACGCCGCTCTGCCCGGCTCTGCTCCTGACATGCAGTCCATCATCTCTCCGGTGACCAAGGCCATCCTAGTAGCGCTCTTCATCTTCGCCATACTCCTCATCCTCTATGTGATCCTTTGGTACATTTGCAGAGACGTGGACTGCGACCACGGCATTTAAGGGATTCCAAACGGGAATAACGGGGATTTCACAATGGGGCGCACAGAGGAGCCCGCAGAGCCCAGGGTCACCCCGTAAGTCTGCTGTCTTCATTTGGTCTTGTTTTTTATTTATGTGTATGCGTGTTTCTAGGTTATTTGTGAATGCATGCGCGCGTCTGTGTGTACGTGTGTGTGTGTGTGTGTGTGTGTGTGCGTGTGTGTGTACACGCGCGCTTTCCTGTCGTGCGTAATGTTAAACGCGCTCTGGTTAGAAGGCGGGGGATGACCGAAGTGCGTCTCCGCCGGCTCCCGGTATCCCAAAACCATGAATGAGCAGAGCCCCACATTTGTTTAACTTGACAGCGAGCATCCAGCCTGCCGGCTCATGCGTTACAGTCCCGCCGTTGTAAGTGACAGTGAATTGTCAAAGGTGATACAATGTCATCAAGAGGAAATCGAACTGGTGTCGAACGGGAGACGGTGCGGGCGCGCGCGCGCGTGGGCTCTCAATTAATGAAGTATACGAAGATCACTGGTGACATTGCGGTAAACGGTGTGTGTGTCCCTTAAGGTCAATCCATACTGTGTTTACATCAGGTTGCCAATACTGTTTTGTTCTCCCCCCTCATCCTCTGCCTCCTTCGGTACATCTGCAGCATTAGTTCATGTTCAGTTCATCTCCGTCTCTGAGGATGCTCCCACGTTGGCATTTTACATCCAACGAGATAACGGGATTATCTCTATTGGCTCCTGTGCGTCTTATTCCTAATCTGTTTTGTGCCATGTTTTTTGAATCCTTATCATAAATATGGCGCTAATGCTTTTACGCGTGGTGCATTTAAATCCCCCCCGCCACCCCCACCCCCCACCCGCTGCCATGGCATCAGTGAGCTTGTTAAGAATTCTATGTCCAATCTTAGTTTAGAAGATGCTCCTCCATGCAGGCTACTCTCTCTCTCTCTCTCTCTCTCTCTCTCACACACACGGGCACGCACAGCATTGGCCACGCTTAATAAAAGACTTCTCAATATTGCAGGCACGTTGGCCCCCATTGCCTACATGCTGTCACATGGTCCACAGAGCTATTAAACATGTGAGATATGATAAGGTGCCATTTCTCATCTGGGCATTTTGTTTTCATCCGCAGCACCACAGAACCAGGGAAATTAACACACTTGGCACATTCTAAAGTGGATGATGTGAAGGACACACCAAGGACATGTATGTTTTCTTTAGGATATTTAAGCAGGCGGATGCATAACAACAACCAGTTGTCTTGTCTTTATTTGCACAAAAGAGTTTACTCATCTTTTTAGGTTCATGGGAATCTCTATGAATTACATTTGTGTTTCACATCTTGATGTAACACAAGGATCGCCTTTTTACAAGGGAAAAAGCGTGACTCGATCCCTTATAAAATATTGCTGATTCTTGAATGATATTCGCTGACTGCAGCTCACACTGTAAGTTTAACCACATTTTTATGGAACACCACATCCCTATTTTTCCACCTTTAAACACCCCGGAGGATTTAAAGAGCCGAGCATCTCCCCTCACTCACAGAGAAAGTGCAAGTTTAGGCTTACATTTTTTAAACCTTCTTATTTTGAGCTACGGGCCAACATAATATTTAAAAAAAAAATCCATAAGTAGCCTGGATGCAGCCACGAGGAAAGGAACCCCCGTTGCCTCCTAAACTGTTGTGTGTTTCTCCCACGGAGAAGAGGAGAGCGTCTGGTGGGATGGCAGATGCCCTCTTTGACCGGACTACAAAATGATTGCTGTCAGCATGAGTAGATACGCAAACAGCCTGTATCACCCCTCAAAACACCCCTGCTACACACACACACACACACACACACACACACACACACACACACACAGACTGTAAATGACAGTCCAGACTCTAGCCCCAGTAATGACATAGAGCGAGAGAGAACGAGAGCAAAAAGGTATATGACAACTGTTCTCAACTGTGTCTGTCTGTTTAAACCGGTGCCCCGGTTTGTGTGTGTGTGTGTGTGTGTGTGTGTGTGTGTGTGTGTGTGCAAGTGTGCTGTGTTCAGGTGGGAAGGAGGGAACAAGCTGTGTTTGAGCGACTGTGTATGTTTGTGCAGTTTGTTAAAGAAGAAAGGCGGTGTGTGTGTGTGTGTGTGTGCGCGCGTGCGTGCCAGCGTGGGAGGGGGTTAAACACTGACATGCTCCAGAATGACAGATGAAAAAAAAAGTGGAGCAGGGAAGGCTCAGAGGGACTCAGCACGGGAGACAGGTGTGTGTTTGTGTGTGTGTGTGTGTGTGTGTGTGTGTGTGTGTGCACGCGCGCGCGCCTTTGCATGAATACAGAAGCATGCCTGAAATTCACTCAAGTTTATTGAAAATGTTTTCCTTCATTAATACAAGCTGTATTATTGCATTGTACTAACCACATAATGGCAGACATAATGGTTTATGTATAGTGTGTAACCTAAAAAGTAAAACAGTAATAAGCATGCACACATTAACGACCAAAATGACATTGACCAGATTTTACCCAACTTTTACTGCTGTAAGAATTTTATTCTTTTTTTTCCCCCTGTTATCTTTTTTGTCATAACTCATGAGTGTGATACAAATAATTTGTACCACAAAAACATGATGCCATGTGGGAGGCAGGTAGGCGCCGTTCTTTCAGAATGCTTGAATGTTAATACACCCTGATAGATCCAAATTCAATTGAGATTGAAGTCATAAAATATGTAGGGATAAAAGTAAATTATTGAAGCCTGAGGCGGTGGAGAGGGGATTTGTTATCATATTCTGTCCTCACAACGTTTATAAACTGCGTATGACAAAGTCTGTGTGTGTGTGTGTGTGTGCGTGTGTGTGTGTGTGTGTGTGTGTGTGTGTGTGTGTGTGTGTTTCCATCATCCATTCATTGTCACAAATAATTTATGATGGTCAGATAAGCTAGACACCATGCTGATACACTCTACAGTCCTGTACAATACTGCCTTCATAAATACAGATATGATCAAAGAAGTTTCACATCATCAAACTATACACTATAATGGTCAGGATCTTCTCTCTGGTTGCTGAGAGGTGTTTAAGGTCAGAGCAGGAGCTACAATGCAACAATGCTTTTCTTTGGCATTCACTGTGGATAACTCATAGCTTTGTAAAATTTATATTTTCAATATATGACCTTCAAGTACTAAACAGCTGCAAACACTTTTCTGCATATTGATGAGTACAACATTTCTGCATAATTTAGAGTACAAATGTTCATTACTTGGTCCACAACAGGAACGAATATCTAGCTATTAACAACATCTAGATATTAAATTAATGAAAATAGCATGTACATGCCTAATGACAAACTTAATTGATTTACAAAAATATATAATCTGAAGTTTTAACCTAAAAGTGGCAAAGCTTTACGCTTCCCACATTCACAACTTTTCTTGGTTGGAGGTCAGAGGTCAGGGTCATCTTCAGAATAGTACTGAAACATGTAACATGTGCTATTCAAACAGTGTTGAATAATATTTCAACAATGTTGAAATATTAATTGGACTCCCAGTAGGCTGCAGTTCCTTGAAGGATACTCGGCTTTTCACGATGTAACACTCATACTAATCAGGATCTGACACTGGAATTTAGTAACCCTCACCTTTGTGTGATTTGGATAATGTAATGGGTATTTTAGCCATTCAAATGTCCTGTTTTAGGCATTTAAAATATATGATAATGAGCAGTAATTATTTTATATATAACATTTAAATGTTTTAAATATGTTAAAAAAGTTAAGTAAGAAAATAAATTAAAGATGGTTTGCGGAATGTAAATTGTGGAATGTAAATATATAGTATGTATTAAAAAAAAGTAAATGGATTTAAAATGAAGCCCCATTATTAATAATATTAATTATTGTCATTGTTGAGGTCAGTTTTTGTGTATGTTTCGTTTAGAAGACCCTCCAGTGACTACACTAATTCTCCTGGACCCTTATCCTAACCTCATAGTGGTGTAATCCTTGAAATGAATTGAATTTAATTAATCAAATTAACATTTCTAAATGTTATGCTCTGTTAGGTGGCATTATTACCTTGAGGTTATCTCTGTTTGTGTGTCTGTTAGTGAACAGGATAACTCAAAAGCATGTTCCGAGTGTAACGAAATTTAGTTAGGCCATGGGCCAAAAAATACAGATCAGGTCCAGGAATTTTAACAAGGCTCTTTTAGAATAATGAGAATGTTCATCTTTTCACATGAACTATACTGCACCGGGGCAAGTATCCCATAGTTGTTGTATCACTGTTTGTATTCTAATGCATGTCCTGTCTAAACATTGGCTCTCGTTATCATAAGAAATTTAGATTGTCCAGCCTTTCACTCCTCAGTGCTCGCTACCTGCTAAAGTCCCAATGATTAATCATCTCCATTTAGCACTTGTTGTGTTTTTAGGATCTTCTCACCCTAATTTCCATAATTCACTACCTTCAGGGCTACATGCCTGGGGCGTCCTGTTGCACTTTATCCCTCTTGTCTCTCTCCTTTCCTTTCCTATCAGCTCTCTAGTGTACTCACAAAAAGACAATTCCCTAAAACACCTAAATAAGCTCTACGTCCCAAATGTGCGTCCTCAAATGGCACCATGAGGAATTGAAGCCCGGGTCAAATGACCCTATGTCACAATAATGCCCTCATTGTGAAGGTCTAAAACACAAATTGGCTCTCAAAAAGATAGAAGCGATGGAACACACACACACACACACACACACACACATACACCTCAAAGCCATAAAAATAGATTGTGAGTGACTCAGCCGTTATGTAAAGTCCATCTCTGATAGGGCCGCCTGGGGCTGTTTATGTCGGTTTAGGTTGACGGCACTGGAGCTGAGGTGACACGTGTCTGCTGTGTCCAAGTTTCAATACGAACTCACACACATTCACACAAACACACGCACACTTTTTCCCATATGCGTGCAAGCCTCTGCCCCCTCTCACTCTTCCTTCCCTTTTGCCTCCTCTAAGTCGACATTCCCCGGTGTGTGTGTGTGTGTGTGTGTGTGTGTGTCCCGATGGACAACGATGTGATACAGTCAGCGTAATGCACTCCCTCCAGCCCAAACAACGTTCATTATTAGCATGCAGCGCAGGCTGGGAGGGAAACACCACCTTAGACATGAATTACGTCAGCCATCCATCTGGCCAGGTGGACAGTTCAATCAATACGGGTAAACATGAGCAAACCAGGACTTGAATCTATAGCGCTGGACTGATGCATTAGCTTGCTGTTGTCTTTATTAAACATCAGATCTGGTCGTGTCCGTATCAACCACGTAGCATTAAACAGATGCGATGCATTGTGTTCAATTGTATATTTTATCACCTGCACTGGTTTCTTGTGACTTGTATTCATTAATCATCTTTCATGCAAATATGCATGAAAGATGCATATTTCATCTTATCAACCTGGGCTTTTCCATCCTCACTTGAATGGAATTCACGGGGAAACACTACAGAGTGTTTTTGAATAATTGGGAATAATTAGTTTGAAAAATGATCACATTTAAATATCTAAATTTAGCCTAAAGGGTTGTTTGCCACCCAATAACTCACACTCGTCCAGCATTCATCTGTTGTGGATTAAAGTGGGCGACGGTGATATTAGAGGAGACTTTGTGATAAATGCTGTAATGATCTTTCTGTCACGCCATAAATAATCAGGGGCTGCATCCCATTCAGATGGGTGATATCTGATTTCATTTTCACTTTAATAACACTCCCAAAACAAAATGTGTGTTTATGCGACTGCATGACCGAGCTGAGGCATCGGTGTTGTCGGGTTAAACAGAAAGGTAGGTGAAAGGCTTGAAGCCAACGAAGCAAAACACACACACACACACACACGCACACACACACACACACACACACACACACACACACACACACACACACACACACACCACCATAAAGTCTCTCTGTGTGCACACACCCCTGGAGTAAGAGAAAAAAAAAACAGAGGGAGCGAGAAGGTGAGAAAGCAAGAGACGAAAGAGTCTCCTCTCGGTCCTGCTTTCAGTGACAACAGGTTTCAGACAGAAGCAGAGACTCACACACTGACTCACATGCTGTTAAATTGAATGTGTTAAATACTGCGTGTCTATGTTTGTGTGTGTGTTGCACAGAGTTAATGACAGACTTAATTGGTGCGAGCAAATATCCCCCCCCCACTGCTCCTCATTCCACATCTACTAATGGAAAGCCATCCACTCCCCGAAGACAGTAAGGGGAAACAGTGTTGGGATGTATTTGATGAGCTTGAGCATGCACACACACACACACACACACACACACACACACACACACACACACACACACACACACACACCCCTATATGCACACACTGTTTGGGTTGCTGAGATATGGAGTTTAAGGTCAGAGCAGAAGCTGCAATGTAATAATGCTTTTCCTTGGCATTCACTGTGAATAACTTTTATATACAGCTCTGATTAATTTAGCGACAAATGTTTGAGACCTCCATCAATACTTGGTCCATAGGAAGAACAACTATCTAGCTCCAAACAACTTTTCTCTAAGAAGTAAAAATATCATATATATATATGCCAAATGAAAAACTTGTAAATCTGGAAATGTAACCTAAAAGTTGCAGTATTTAGAGTGGATGCTAATTAAACTGTTAACAATATAGTTTCTGGATTCACACACATGTACGCACAGGTTTGTGTCCCCACATAATGAATAATTAGTGCACACAACTTGCATGCATAATACTGAAGTTACTGCACAATAATTCATCTAAAGACAGATACAGATTTTGAACTAAAACGCATGCACAGACAATCAGTTGAGCCTGATCATATTGATGCTGGAACTATCCATAATATATAGTTAATGCCATTGCCTTTGTTCTGGTTTTATACTAGGTTGTTCATAAATTAAAAGAAGCATGATTCTGCATCCACATGGTTCATTCCTTCCCTCAAATTTTACTCAGGTTTCGAGATTAGAAAACTGAAAAGCAAAGACCCAGTAAGAGGTGCACTCAGTAGAGTGAGCATCTCTTCCAGGTGTGTCTTCAAATGACCACAGCTGTATTGTGTGATTGACTGAACGCAACCCACAATTGGCTGGCCTCTCGTCTGGACACGAATGGGCTGTAAGGCATCGTGAAACACACTTCATTCAAACCCAATGAATTGGCAGCAGCTGAGTTGTGGAGAGGTTCAGCAGTGTGTGTGCTGGAACTTCAGGTAGCTGGTAGCGGTTAGCCAATCGCATAATCCAAAACAACAAAAGTGAGCCACGGAGCAGCGGCGAGAGAGGTACGCAGCAGTGTGAGTGCTGCTTAGCCAAACACACAGCAAACTGTTATCCCCCACTGTTGGTGCAGAGTGGTGGCTGGGGGTCGGGGTCAGCATGTGAACGTCAGTATAAAACAGGCAATAAAAGGTGTTTTGAGGAAGTCGGATTCACCGCAAACCTCAAGAGGTTCTTCAGCACGCAGCCATAAGTGGACACTCAAAATGATGCGCAGTTTGCTGCTAATGCGAGATTAGTCGTCGACAGACACAGAGGTGCACACTCACTCACTCACTCACTCACTCACTCACGCATGCACGCATACAAACCCTGCCATCGCATGATCCTCCTGGCGGAGATAATTGCACTTCAAGGAATAGTGTGTTCAAGTGGTCAAGTAGAAGGAAGTTAATATTGATGAGTTGCGTGACGCTCACAGTGACATTACAGTAGGTAAAAAGAAACCCTCTCTGTGTTTTAAAAAGTGCAGCTGTTTGATCTGAACACAACTGCGTGTACAACAGTATGACTCTTGGATGCTTACTCTGTGAGTTATTTTACACCCAGTCCCAAAAATAAAAGTGTGATTTATTCTCTGTTTGTCGCAAATGTCTGTAAGTAGAAAAGAGGGACAAGAGTCCCAGACCGGATGGGAATCCAGATGCTGTCTGTGTGCGCAGTCGCCCACTGCAAACACATGTAGAAATCTCAGGTTTCACTTTCATGTTTACAAGCTGGCCTTTGGCTTGTCTCCCCATGGAAAGCCAGTGGCGGCTGCAGCTGAGGAGACACAACAATTACCAAATCTGTCCACGTACAGTCCACTGCCTTTTCCGAACCCTCGCATGCTCCAGCGGTGCACATCCAGTCATCTGTGGAGGGGGAATGCCTTGTGAATTGCTTCTCCTGAGGTTTCTTCTATTTTTTTCTTACTTACAATCTAAGTGTTAATGTTTTTTTTGTTTTTTTTTGAGTGCATGGTTTTACCCTGTCTACATCGAGAGCTGGTGCTGGGTTCAAACCCCATGCTGTCGTGGGTCAATAAGAGCCGGCAATTGATTAGCTTAGCTTAGCATGAAGGCTGAAAGCAGGGGGAGACACAAACAAATCAGCCATATATCAGCACCACTTTTAGCCCATTAGTAGACCCTTCAATAAGAACATGCTTTTTTTCAGTAAAGCAGCTAATAAGGACAGCTGTCAAATAATACATATCTGATAAATGTAGGAAAATAAGGTAAATGATGTACAATATTTCCCAGTAGTAAAAAGTTTAGTAAAGGTCTTCATCTTCCTTCATACAGATACACACCTGCTGCTATTTACACACAGCAGATGTACTCACACACACACACACACACCCTTGTGCTTCAGGCTGCAAAATAAGGCGTTCCCCATGGGTTTGTCTTACATGATACATGCTGCCTCATTAGGGGCTGGACACTGTGAGTCCTGCAGCTCTGGCTCAGTCTCTGGGCTTTGAGTCCATCCTTGATTGTCTGCCTCTCAGACGGAGGAGACTTCTCGGGGAAAGCTCTGAAAGAAGCAACTCAAACTGTGAGAAAAAGACAGCAATTCACTCAAGCTGTTGCACTTTGGAGCCCAAATTGTCCATGACACACCTGGAAAATCCCCTTTCTTCACAATATGACACTTCACCTGCCATCTCCTCAGGGTGACAGTTGATTAGTAACAAAAAACAAACGGCAAAGTATTAAGGAACAGCGTGTCCTATTTTAAAAATGATAGTGGCATTTTCTGGGAAAAATATCCAACTTTTTATACCTTCTCCTCTCTCCAGGTATAAATCTGTGCGAAGAATGAAATAAAGGATATATTTTAACTGGCTCCCGAGATCCCATAGAGCTATTGTCAGCCTGGATTTACAAAATAAGACAAGTTGAGCTTTGCAGCCAGCCAGTGGCTGTCATATAAGACAAGGTGACTGTTGGTTGGAGCTATTTTGATGCCGTTCGCATGTTATTTACATCACACACCCTCCTGTCATGTCCTGTTCACAGCATGTCTCTTGTGTGTGTACACACATCTTCATTTGTGTGTGTCTATGTGTGTGACGGACTGTCTCCCTGATGTCCCATCATCCCAAATAATCATCCCATCGTCATGCGTGAGATGCGATTTCCTTTAAACAATAGCAGGCCAGCTCGCCTCGCTGACCCCCAACCTCTCAGGCTGCGGCATTACAAACACTCACATACGTGCACGCAGACACACACACTTCCTCTCAGCTGGCATTAAAAGCAACACATGCACAATTCAAATACACGCACAGCCTCCTCCCCTCAGCCTCCATCAAGGAAGTGGTGATGAGTCAGTCTTTTTATGTTGCCGCTCATTTAACTGCCTTCTAAGTGTACTTTAATAACTGGGGCCAACTGCTTGTCAGTGGTGCTGTTTTAGCCTGACCTTAACTATCGGATAGTGGGCAAGACACAAACCAATACTAATGATTTTCCTGTCAAAAGAAAAAGAGATGTCACTGTGAATGCCACAGACCTGTCTTTAGCTGAAATGAGTGTAATTTAGTTGAAAAGGAAGACATGGAGAGTTTGGTTGGCCTACTTTGAGTGCCAGTGATAATTCAGCTGATTCCTGCCCTGCGAGCCAAACACAATCCATCACAGTAGTAGGCTGTCTGTTCAGATTTGTGTTGTATGAACTAGAACATAGCTCCTATGCTTAAATTTTTTTCAGATCCCTTACTGATGTAAAAGTGCCATGTAAAAATACTCAAATACAAGTAAAAGTCCCAAATACAAAATCCTGATTAAGTGAAAGTACATCAGCAGTATTATCAGCAAAATGTACTTAAAACATACAAAAGAAAATGACTTGTTCTGCGGAGAAAATGTCCCGTGACCATTTATTATCACATTATCAGATGTTAATACTGATGCATTAATGTGCATGTAGCATTTTACTGCATAGCTGGTAATAGTGGATCTAGTTTGAAATACTTTATAGTTCAGTATTTAGTCTTTGCTCTTTGATATTTAGCCTCTGGTCACGAGATAAAGAAAAAAGTTCTGCAACATATATTTCTATATATTTTTGGGACTTTTCTCTAATTTTACTTGAACAATTATTTAAATGAAAGAATCAAGCAACACACGCCTGCTAATTCCAGCTTGTTATATGCATTATTGTGCACAATCAGGAACCTGTTTATATTTAAATCTGCACATATATTGATGCTAAGCTTCCAATTTATTTTACCAGTGACTGGTGAGTTCCTCTCTTTTTATATGACTGTTGTACATATTCTTTTAACCTTTAGCGAGCCACTCGGAAATGGGTTAGCTACTTGTTGGAGACCCCTGGTGTAGATTCAGTGATTACCCTTAATCTATCTCCACTCCCACAGCAGGTCTTACCACTTGAATTGACTTAATAATGGTCATTAGCATTTTAACATTGTGCTATGGGAAGGTGACTCAGTGTAGCAGGTGTCCTTTCATGGTATTTCCATGAGACCGAAATAAACATGCATTCAAATTGAAAAGGTTAAATGACAACTTTTCTCTTTTAATCAATCTCTGGTTGCTTCACAGTCATCAATTACACACAGCTGAGCTTTTGTAATAGTGTATGCCTCCTCAAAAAGAGGTAGATAAATTAATTTCATTAATTTATAAAAAAAAAAAACATCAACCATTATTACCATTAAGCATATATTTACAAGAATGCTCTCATAAGTGGCTTTAATTGGTTACTCTTTGTATTTGATAGCTGCTCATATAATTAAACATTGTCCTTTTATGTAGTAACTTAGTTCATTTGACAATTTTTCTTTTTATCATCTTGGTAAAATGTGATCACTTCAACACAGAGAATATCTGCTCTCCAAAGCACCAGGAGGCTGAGGTGGAAGTGACAAACTAGGTTGCAGAAAATGTGGTAAACCTTCAAAGATAAAATCATTAAATTATTAGAAATGTCATCTTGACATTTAATTATGTAAGCTCAGTGAAAGATCAAAGATGTTCAATACACAGGGTGTATTGGTAGTGATCGGAAGTCATAGTGTGTGACATGAAGTGTCAGTACTTTATCTCTGGAAATGGAAAATTATTTTACTCTTGTTACTGAAGCTGTAAAAAACACTCTTTAGATACGTGCCACATTTTTATTTGAAATTGCATTTACTGAATTTAAAGAGATTATGGGAAATACTTGTAGATATACATGCAACAAGCTAGTTTTATGCATCACGTAGCATATTGGAAATTCCAAATTAAGTCATTTTCTTCCGCATTTCTTTGGGTTAAACTTTGTGCTGATTGAATCATAGCGATCAACGGCAGGTAAAAGTCATGATGTGCACAGCTTAAGTCCTATCTGACTAAGTATCACAGCAGCATGACTAGCCTCTAATAAGACTGGTGTGATGGACTCAAGTAATCCCAGGAGAGAAAATACCCAACATCCACCCACCAGTCAGCCAAAGTGCAGCTGAGAGCTGCAGACACGAGCTGCACTGCTCCAGAAACATTGTTCTAAAAAGCCTATCCTGGGAAATTATGGATGAAACTAGTGTGTCATGCCTCCGTTGCTTCTCGTGAGTGACCTCTCTGGCAGCAGTTAATGAGATAGTCAGTTTTGCTGAAGGGAGCAATATGCGAGACGGATCTACAGAGAAGGGTCATACGGCACATCAGGCGGCCAAGCAGCAGCGACGAGTCTCCGGCCTCCATCCCTACACTAGTCGCACCTCTACACGTGATGGATGGCTGCAAAGGATCCCTATTTATTTTCAAGGTCAACGAGTCAGTGAGCTGTCGGAACAATAAGTAAATCTAAAGAAAGCTCTTTTAAAAAAAAAAAAAAAAAAAAAAGTAATTGTGAATACCACCGTTCTGTCTGTTGTAAATATGTATTGAAATCTTTGACAAGGGGAGGAGCGAGGTTGGAGGACTCCTTATTGGAACGTATCCCATAAACGGAACTGCACTTTTGTACCCGGAGCTGCTCCTCCTCTGCACAGCTCTGCTCTCCGCAGCTCGCTCAGAGACGGGACTACGAGGCAGAGATGTTTTCTGCAGTTCGGTCTTGTCTTGTACCAATTATCAAACTGTATCTGCTCGGGCTCAAGGTGCTGTTGGTGCAGCTGTGCAGCAGACCCTTCAGGTTGCCAGGTCGGTACGATACGTTGTTGTCGTGCACTTTGGTTGACTTAGTGTCACAATCAACGTTATGGCTGTTAGCTAAAGCTAGTTGGAAAGAAGTAAACACGGGTGAAAGAAAGGGTGGTTGTGTGTATTATCAATGCCGAATTATCCGGAAGAGCTAAACGTCTCTTCCTCTTCTCAAAGTATCTTCTTGGAAAGCGTTTACGTTCGTCGCCGATGTATTGGGATTAAAGTTCCACTTTTTGCAACGCGGTTTGGTAAACGGATGCATAATTTATATCGGCTGCAGGTGAATGAATACGCGTGCAACGCAGTATATTTCTCAAAGAGAAGTGAAGTGCAGAGACTCAGAATTGTGTGCAGTGAACAGATACTGTTCCCGGAGTTATATCGATGCATGCATTATATTGGAATACGATGTTATTTTGTGTAATATGTGATTAAATGAACGCTAGGTGAACAGTCAGACATGCATTACAAATTATTATGTGTTAAATTGGCATTCATTATTATTTACCATAGTGCAAATTTCAACCGTATTTGTAAAAAAGCATGATTGCATGTGTTATCCATCATCATTTGCATGTACTAACAAATCAAATGACACAAAATCACCTTGATGAACCCAATGAAAAAGGTGGGATCAGACTCAGGAAAACCCAAGTGCGTGGGACTTGTCTATCTGAGTTCATCAGAACATCTACAGATCTTACTACAAGGACTTCTCATGTCTTGAAATAGCGGAGCGTCTTGACACAGCTTCCTTATCAAATGACACCGTCCCTGATATCTGCGTGTCCTCTTCTGCCTCTGCCAGTGATGCCCAGACAAGATGGCAAGGTTGCCATAGTGACAGGAGGAGGCAGGGGAATCGGCTTTGAGGCGGTCCGCCACATGGCCAAGTTGGGCGCGCATGTTATCATAGGTACGGTATCGAGCACCACACCACTGACATGCAAACAGGACATTGACACTTTAAACACACACACGTGAAGGGGTCGGGTTCCACCTGTTTACACTCAAAAGTACAACCACAAACATTAAATAGTAATTATAATATTAATCTTTATATTTGTAGTGCATTTCAAAATTACAAAGTGCAGTTTTGCCCAGCAGGCGAGGGCACTTTGATAAATTAAGTGATTATTTTGACTTTGTATCACACAAAAAATGAAATTATCCCCACAGAGTGCAAATTGCGTCTCGGTCAGAATCACCTGTGCATAGCAGCGAACATGACAAAGCAATCTGTCAAAGCACTCGCAAGCAGATGCAAAACTGATGGAAGAATTGAGCCTTGTCTCGTCACAGATAATGACGCCTCAATCACTGCTAAATCGGCTGAGATTAGTTTCGCCCTGTTGTTCAGCAGCAATACAGAAGGGGGGAAAAAACTTTTCAGGCTGAGTAGAGGACAGCTCACTGATGGTATGACTTTTAGAAAGTAACACCAAAGGAAGATGATGAAGGTGTTTTTTTTTTCTTGTTGAGAGACAAGTTAGGTAAGGTTCTGACAACATAAAGAGAGCAACGAGAAATTCCTTTTTAATTACCTTTTCAAAATAACTTACAAAAGATATTCCACAGAATTGCTGTCGGGTTTCGCTCTTTATTATTACAGTATCTGCCTGGCTGTATTCCAAATGGGTTGAGTGAGTGGGAAAACGCAGTACATCTTTAAGCTGAATAAAATGTGGGATCCACGATCTGTGTTGTTTGGGTTACTGAGCTTCGAGGCTACAGATGTATCTTCTTATAATAAAGTGCCAGTCATATTAAAGACAGCCTCTTTGTGCCTATTTAAAAAGCCTGTCGCTGTCTGAGATCCTTAATTAGTATGAGACGGTCAACAGCCCATTCAGATGCCTCTTGAGAGCCCGTTGATCCGTCTTAAGGTTTGGAATAACATCAAAACTGTTTGTTTTCATCTTTAGAAAATATGTGAAGTTCCACTGTGAGATGATGTAAAGACTTTTTAAGCTCTGCTGGGATTAAAAGGCTGTTATCAAACCAAGTGTTAAATGCAAATTTAGGATTATGAGTCTTTTTTGCAAAAAAAAAAACAAGGTCTGGTATTGTTTCATAAATTATTTAGTAATATTAACTGTCTGCAGATGAATGCAATGCAACCACGTTTTATAAGGGAGGCATCTAAGTGAAACTCCGTAATTGTACTGTGCAATGACACAGAAAAACAAAATGATCTATAGACAAAGTCTTAAGTATGACTTTTTAAACTTGGTAAAAATGTGTTGAAGAAAAGGCAAGAGCATTTATTTCATATTCATAGAGAAAGTAACCAATAACCAAACAGAGATCTTTAATGACCCTTTAAAATGATCTGTGTAAATTGTTAAAATAATACATAATATCACTAGGTCTGAATTTACAGCCGCTACCATCAAAAGTTTGATACGAAAAAACGATAAAAACCTAAGACCGTATATGCGTATGTGTACTGTATATAGATTCAGCTGAATGCCTTCCCATTGCCACTAAGTCTTTTCTCCCTTCCTTGAAGTGCCATTGAGCACCTACTTATCAAGGTGATGTACTACACCGATCACTCACTCATCTTGTATCCCCCGAGCCGCTCGCTAAAATATGTCGATCACTCCACCTCTGATGTCGTCCCTGTCTTTCTCCTTAATGTTATGCAGTTCAGGGCTTCATCGGTGATTAACGATTCAGCTCCTTCACACACTTCAGCATTTTGTGGAGCCCCCTGAATCGAGGCTCTGAAGTGAATTGTTTGGTGCACATTGATGAATCTGTAAATACGCCACTTTTTGACCAAATAATCGTATCTCTCTCAAACCAATTCGTAGTCACATCTGTGCTTGCTGCTGTTCTTGATGACGGATGAATGTTACAGGAAGAGAGTTTTTTTTTTTATTCAGGGTGTGATGTAGCCGTGTCACTGCCATTGAACTAAGGCAAGGGGGTTTCCCCGGAGCAGTAACTGATGGTATGGTGTGTTCGTGTACAAGAGTTAGTTGGAATGCTTCAGGTTATCTGTGGGCATTTGTTGAGTTGTGTTCCAAATACAGAAAAATATATTCACATCTTAAAGAGAGTCATAAACCTCTCATGGCTGAAACATGCTTTTTCTGGGTTGCACTGGGGTTGTCAGGGGACGTTTGCATGGCTGTTTGTGTTTCACTTTCACATACAGCTTGTTTAATATTTGACAGGAAAGTCGCCGCAACGCATTTAGATTCAGGGGATGTGCACATCCGATCCCCTGCAACCGACGGTTACACACAACTTTTCTCTTTTAGGGTTCACAGAGACATTTGTGTATATGCAGACGCATAATTCCTGTTTTTATCTGCAGAATTGATCTAGTCCACGGCAGGACTGTAACCATGTTTTATTTTTTTTAATGGAGTTTATTTACTGCATTTCTGAACGAGCAAAGTTACGCTACCTCCCCAAACAAGGGCAGCGTTAGAGATGTCAGTGCATGCAGCAAAGGTCCCCACCCGGGGACTTTGCATACTGGGCTCCCCAAGCGTATGTTTTTGCATAAATGTAAATGTGAAAATATTATTAGAGTAACAATCCTGTGGAAAGAAAACTGTGGCAAACAACCGCGCATCAACTCTTCAACCGCTCTGTTACAGTGACGGGCCTAATCATAATCTGCCCAACGGCATCTGAAGCTGTTTGTATCCTGATCAGTTACATCTGCAGTTTTCTCTGTGGTGGAACCACAACGGTGGTAGGGCTGCATCTGTTTAATTGTTTGTATTGTTGTGCTTTTTTCTTTTTTCTGGAGGGTTTTTGGGGGAATTATATTTTGAGGAAGTGCATTTTCATTTTCATCTAAGATTTCTCCCAGCAACACTCCACGACTGGCAGCTGAGCAAACTGTCATTAGCATCTCCTCAAATGTACGCCCCCGTGGGGCTTGATGTCATCTCTGCTGCGCCCATTAAACTAACGGGATCAAGTTTTCCTCTTTATTCTCTGTTTGTAGTCTACAGTTACTGGGTCTGGTTTCAATTTAAGTCAATCATCAGGTCATCGGAATAAACCACATGTAACAGCTAAACAGAGGTTTTACATTTTATATTCTGTATAATAACCCCCTCAAAATGCATTACATAATTTACAGAAATGACAGAAAGGTTGTAGATGAAGGTGCCCATGTGAAAAACACTGTGTACATTTACAATTATTGCAACTCCTAATTCGTCAAACGAACATTATCTTTTACATTTTCTGGGGCATTAATGCATTTTTCTAATGCTTTTCTTCAATTACATTTTTATTTTCCCCCCCAAAGATAAGACAGCAGCGGGTTTAGGAATAAATTTTCCACACATGAAGTATGAATAACTAACGGTTCTAAAGCAATTTCATGCAATACCTTCACTGGGATGTGCAGCAGGGAATAAGTCGAGAAACAAAAGTTACTGAGTGTGTTCGTGGAAGACAAAAACATGGTTATGAATATTATATTGAATATATGCCAATAACATCCCCCTACATTTTACACACTTTTTCCATTTTTTAAAGAAATAGATTTTATGTTCTGAAATAAAAGCTTGCACACAGTCTGAAGAAAAATAAATAATCAGAACTATAATAATGACTGTGGTCATCCCGTGAATTTTGTCTTGCCCAAAAGTATTTTTCATAATGCAGCAGGATCTACCTCCCAAGATGCCGTGCATAGAACAGCAATATGTCTCCATGCTCTCGGCTTCCAGGGTGAGACTGTTTTCTATTCAGTTCACGTCACAAGCTTCAAAAGTTTGAAGAAAACTCTGCTTTATTCATTCAGTGTGTATACCGCAAAGTCAGAGTATCCCTGGAGACGGTTTAAGCAGAACATAAATGAGACTTGAGTAAGATTACACACACAAAGTCAATATATGAAGAACTTTTTAAGTGAGGTGTCTGTTGTTCAATCCTATTTGTATTGAATCTGATCCTACAGGACTGTGAGCGTGTCTCCCTTTCAAATATCCCCACCTCTTGAGATAATTCATGAAGTGAGAATATTTATGGTGAAGTGGATTCCTCTCTAGTAATGGAGTGGATACATATTTCAGGTGAAGGGCTCGTGAGGAGAGCACGGTTCGAGCCTCCGCACTGTCAAATACCAGTTGGATATTAACCAGGATGCAATTGTGCATGAAGTGTTTTTGAGTAGAATTTGAATTAAAATGGTGCCTTTTTGAGTGATTTCAAGATAAGATAATACAATTTCGAAAATGTAGTCTTTGCAGCTGCAAAATATGAATGGAATGAAGTGAATAGACTGACTAGAAACATATGAATTACAGCATGCATGCACATTGTGCATTGCAGCCCCAGTAGATCCTTCCAGGAAAAATAATGAAAATATGTTAATATAGGAAATGTAGTTCAAACTGTACACAAATAGCAAATGTGCAGTTCGAGGGCCTTTCTTCTTGAGTAATTGAATATAAGCGCTATTTTTGATTTTGACCAACATGGACACAGTGTTTGTGGACTCAAGATAAGATAAGCCATTATTGATGCACAGAGGGGAAACGAGGCATCAGCTTTGTCATGGTTAAAAAAAAGTTACTCACCTAAATATCAAAGCAAGACTTATATCTTAGAGATATCAATATACAGATTTCTTGTCTCCTTCTGTCTCCTTATCAGGGCCAACTTCCTACATTTAATTTAGTCATGGATGAAGGCCAAAGGCAATGACAGAAGCACTTTATCAGCCAAAGTGCCATTAAATTAGGTTGATATAACACATTATGAAATATAAGCTTGATGAATTGGACTCAAAGGAAATCATATTTGTGTTTTGGAACATTATTGCATTCGCTATAGCAGAATAAAAAGCCCGTGGAGGCCAAGTGTGTCCCACACAAAAAGTGCAGGGCACACATAGCACACATAATAATGGCAGCCTATAGGAAATTGTATATGAGCGGAGATTCTGCTCAGATGCTCGACTGCATGGATTTATGGATCATCTGTAGTTCATCAAGAAATAGAGAAGTCCCTCCCCTTCCGGTGTCCCCCATGGGACCTTATTTCGAATAAAATATGTACGGTAGTCAACAGCGAGAGAGAAATATATATATTTGTTTATCCAGTTTGAATTGGGCCATGAATTACACATATAATACGTATGAATACGACAGTTTTAGAGGTGTCTAATTAACACACAGACATGAGGTTAATATTGAACTTATTACAGGTGTGAGTATACTTTTCCAAGTATGAGGCGTATGTCAGGACTTTCTTACTCTGCGTCACGCTCCTTTTATCCATTTGTTCAGCTTAAGCAAGATTATTTAAGTAAATTAATTAGGTTACATTTTTAACCCGCAGCCCAAAATATTTAGTAGGCAAATTAATACCTCGGGGCATTTCTTTTTAATCAGAGGCTAATTTAATGGGGAGCTTTGACCGAAAGCATTTGTGCAGAAATGTGTATTTAATGATATCCAGCGTTCTCACTGACCGTTGGGCCATAAGCAGAGATGCCTGTTGAAGAACAACTCTTTGTTTCAGATGATTTATTTTTGTGAGGTCACTGTGTTTCGGTCCCGCAAGTGTGACCCTTGCAACGCGTCAACCGGAGGAGCCGCATCCTTCAGCCCAGCCTTAACCGCAGTGCATCAGGGTAAATGATGCTCTGCCCTTGAAAAGGCCTGTGTGATAATCCAAGATTAGTGTGTGTGTGTGTGTGTGTGTGTGTGTGTGTGTGTGTGTGTGTGTGTGTGTGTCTGTGTGTGTGTGAGAATGTGTGTGTGCAGAGGAAAAATTTGAGTTTGCATGTTGGCTTTTTGTGCGTATGAGTTTGGGTAAAAAGGGAGTTTGCCTGCGTGTGTGTGTGTGTGTTGTCAGACAGTGTGTATGCAGCCAATCTGCACATTTTAGAAGTGGGAACCAGTTAATATTCGACTAATGTTTTGTCAGTCGGTGTTTTTGTCAGTTGACTTATCACTCAATTGACTGGCCTAATTGTCCGCACTAATTTGTAGAAGGTCAGTTTATGAAGCAAATGTGTGCGTGTGCGTGTGTGTGTGTTTATCTGTATCTTTACCTTGTCCGGTTCTCTTGAAAACAAGGGTCAGTAAATTAGACACCAGCACTCAGTTTCTTTCATCACCAAGTGTCTTTCTTATGTTTTCATCCTGTGCTTAATATATTCTTCTGTCTTTCATAGAGACAGGGTTCATTTGTATGCGAACATCATCTGTAAACAGAAACTATTTCATGAGTCATAGAGGCAGTGACTGTCTATTTCACCAGGCCATCGGAGCTTGTTAAAGATACTACAACAGATAACGTGCGGTATCTAATGTTAAAGTAACACATCAGTTTTGTCAGTTTTTTATGAATACAGTACACCCATTGGAAGGTTAATTAATGCACCTTATGTTGTGTTAGTTATTTCTACTTTGATTGATATTTGGTGTGTACATTGTTTTCTTTTCAATACATTCTACTTTCAGTTCTGCATCAATGTTCTTGAGGCGTATTTTTCATTTGATATGTCATACATATTTGATGGTATAATTGATTGTATTTTTTTTAAAGTACTGTTATAGTCTTTGAAATCAGAGTTCTTCCTCAAGGGCTACATAGTTGTATGTAGAACTCTTTTTGGAGACACGTTTTCAGAAGATGAAAGAGCACAAGACCGTGAAAAAAAAATGGAAATGCAGTGTTATTTTATTAAAAGCCTCTAAGGACTTGTCAGACATTGTATTAATCTGCGTGTCTCCTTCTCTTTCAGGTGGGAGGGATGAGCAGGAGGGTCTGGTGGCCGTCAGAAGGATCTGTGAAGAGTACAAAGAAGCCAAAGGTAACATTGCAAACATGTCTGAGAACACATGCACAAACACACACATACACACACACACACACACACACACACAAAAGCTTGTGTGTGTGTGTACTTGTTCTCGTGTGCCACTGTTTGAAGATAAAGGGCAAAGCTGCAGCAGTGTGTCCCTCAGGCTTGTTTCTACAGTTTTTACTAGACACACACACACACACACACATAATTGCACACTTGCAGGTATATACTCACACAAAGACACACAGAGTTTCCATGCTGGCTGTACAATGTCAGGAGTGTTGTTGATGCACAACGAGGAAGAGGAGGATACGAGGGAGAAGCCTATGAACAGACGACGGGGGGAGATGAGTCAAGCGCAATGTTAGAGAGGAGAGGTAAAGAGCGTACGTGGAAGGAGACGGAGGGGCGGAGGGGGCGACATGATGAATGGGCAAATATAGGAAACTAAAAGAGGGGAAAGAAAGACGAGGTGGAGGGAAAATTAAGGTGCAGAGGAGACAAACGAGATTTATTACTCCATTGACTAACGCTTACAGTGTTCTCTGTAACTCCCATGTTGAGAAATTGATTCGGCTGACCTTCACAGCACTATAAATCCAACATAGTCTCATGACTAAGGAGACTCGAGTTATATTTTTCTGTACCAAACGGCCTTGAGTCTGTATCACCTTGCAAGGCTCGTCAGTAGGTGTTTACCTCTGAGGAGTTTTAAAGATTTGTACTAATTATTTATTGTCACCAGCCGCAATAGCATGTAGCTTGTAGCTTGTCTTATTTTCACCTTGTGAGTCTCTGTGTGCGTCATCATGTGGCAAAGTGTGGTCCTGCAGAAACCTCGGACTATTCACATCTCTGTATTTTGTGCCTCTTCATCTCCTTGATCCTCCGGCTTATGACCCGGAAATCGATCTCAGCGCTCCAACTTGCAGGATATTAAGATTCCGAAAATACAATCTCGAGGAGCAAGGAGGCTTGCCGCAGGAGTTGTAAGCAAGGATACACCGGTGTATCTTTTGCGAAAGTCTTTTCGGCACCCATTCATCCATCCATCCATTATCCTCCGCTCAACCGGGGCCGGGCTGCGGGGGAGGGGGCAGCGGGCTGAGCAGGGTATTCCAGACGCCCCTTATTTTCTAACTCTTCCTCAAGGACCCTGAGGCGTTCCCAGGCCAGACGAGATGTATAATCACTCCAGCGTGGTCCGGGTCTAACCCAGGGCTTCTTGCCAGTTGAACTTGCCCGAAAAACCTCTGAAGGGAGGAGACATCCTGGTCGGATGGCGGAACCACCTCAGCTGGCACCTTTCAGCGCAGAGGAGCAGCGGCTTTACTCCGAGCTCTCCCCGGATGTCTGAGCACCTCACCCTATCTTTAAGGCTGAGCACAGCCACCCTACGAAGGAAGCTAACTTTGGACGATTTATTAGCTCAATATGCTAATAACTCTAATTTCCCAACATACAATTCTTAGCAACTAAGCTTAATTTAATCTGCTAAACCTATATATACTATTTTAATATAAAAGTTCATAGGAAACCACAGTGCTGGGTTTCTTATAGGCTATATAAGAGTTTCCAGTAGACTAAGTCGGCTGGTTGGCTCCCTGCTTGTGTTTCAGTGGCTGTCAGGTACAGAGACAGTGACCATGTAGTCGGTGTCATTGAAGTCGATTTCCCTGGACGGGGCCGTGGTGGAATTGATTACTTCTTTTGTAATTGGCAAGCACTGAGGCATAAGGGACAAGGGGGTGTCTGTAGCCAGATGCTTGTGCACTGAATGAGAATGTGTTGGTGTGTGTGTGTGTGTGTGTGTGTCTGTGTCTGTGTGTTGGAATTAGACTGTAATAGATTCTCATTAGTATGTGAGGCAGGAGCTTTAAACATCTCTGTCCAAACGCCCTTTGGCATCCTTCCTGGTGTTTGAACATTTGTCTGTTATGAGAAATGGGAGACAGCTCATAATAAACATGTCAGCTGCAGAGGTGGTTCTTAAACTGGGAACTTGTGGACAATTGTCCTTTCGGGGATTTCAACTTGTCACCAATGACAAAGAATTTAATTTCACTAGAAGCTTTTTTATATATCTTGTAGAATGTCTTCATTGGAGTCGCATTATACTCTCAACTTTTTGGCGACAGGCGCGGAGTCGCAGCACTCGTCAATGTCACACCGGGCAGACAATCTAATCAAGCAAGAGGCGGGCTTTACTACTCTACCACTGCCTTCCTGTTTTGATGCAGGTAGATGTGGTAGGGCGAGCTAGCTCGTTAGCTGTTGGGCACCGAGAAGGCTATGAGGTTTGTGAGAGGAAGAGGGGATTCATATCACATGTTGTGATAGTTGTATGTAGGCTACAGTGAGCGAGGGAGCGAGGGAGAGAGGGAGGGAGTGAGTGAGTGAGCGAGCGCAAATAATCCATTTTCTGTTAGTCACATATAATCTGTTACGCAGCCAGACGGCAACCTCGGGTTCTGCCGAGTGAAGCCAATGAGGAAGTGTCTTAAAACTTGCATTCTCTCTACTGAGCAGCAGGGTGTGACTCCTCCGGTTGCAAAAATAAGTCTGATTGTATTGAAGTCTATGGAAAAAATGACTCTACTTCTCACTTGATTTATTACCTCAGTAAACATTGTGAACATGAATTTATTGGCTCAATCGCTGGTTCTAAGTCTTTCTCAATACAGCATGATGTTCATTTAGGTAAATTATGGTCCAGTTTAGAGGAAAATAGACCATAAAGCAGAGTATGTTTTAGGGCGGGCTTACTGTGATTGACTGGTTGCTGCCGCTACCAGAGATGTATATGGCGTCTCTACGTGACTCCATGCTAACTTTGTTCGCCGGCTGCAATAACCAACAACATGGCAGCGGCCCTAATCCGAGATGGCGAAGGCGAAATCGACAAACTCGAGGCTTTGAAACATCAGTCCACAAACCAATGGGTGACGTCACGATGACTACGCCCACTTCTTATATACGGTCCATGGGCGCACCACGCCGTTTTTTTTCCTGACCTGCTCTGCCAAAGCTTTTTTTTTAGCGGCCGGCAATGTAGCAATGCATCTCGGTGTGATCATTTCTAAACTTGATTAAACAAACCTTTATTGGTGCTTCAGATGGAGTTTCTAGTTTTATGCAAAACTGAGCTAATTGTTCCCTAAATACAGCTTTAATGCATTTTTGCTCTTTTCACCTAACTCCCAGTAAGAAAGCAAATAAGTATATTACCCATAATTTGGATTTGTGTTCTTCCTTGAAGTGTTTTAATGAGGTATTAAACTCACCCTAACCCTAAACATACTATATTAGCTGCAGCAAAACTAATATGTATTTAAGCTACAGGGGACTTAATTTAGTCAAGTTTTTGGTTCAACCATAAGAAACCAGTCACTATAAAGGAATATTACAGGCATTTGTGTTGTTGAACAATTCTTGGCACCAGTATGTATGTATCTCTTTTTATATGTGACGGTGTTTTGTCCCATTTGGTGTTGTAGTGTATTACCTTGTGTAACAAAGGTACTGTCCCTAGAAAACCCTGAGTACAATCCTGTGGAAATATGCTAATGCCTTTAGACTGCAAGTGGGCTTTAGTCAATGAGGCTTAAAGCATTTTACTTTAAATTATAAACACACACACTAACACACAGGGTATTTTTGTATTCTTGCCAAAGGCAGTGCTGTCTGTCCACTAACTTTAGTCACGGTGCACTTGAAAGTAACACTATGTGCCTCAAACCATGGACCTAGATTACAGTGTGAAGCAAGGCAACCTGTGTGTGCGTTTGTGTGTTTTCCTGCTTAACGCACGTTATATTTTCTCTCGCTTAGGTAAGCCAGCTGCTCCCTTCATGCAAAAACTATTATCATTTTACCTAAGCTCTTTCACTCCAATTAACATCATTTTTATCGCCTTTGTTTAGTTAACGCATAAAGGTAATTGAACTAGCCATTTCTAAGTTGAAAGTTTACAAAAGACTGACCATGTTAGTGTGTGTTTGTACATCAACATATATGTTTTTGTTGCACATTACGGCCGTGACGTGGTGTACGTTCGTAAAAAGCTGTGTGCTAGTGTGTGTATGAAGATATGTATGTGCGTGTTTATTTGTATTAGTCCTATAATATTTGTGTGTGTAAGACTGCCTTACAATATATGCAGAGAGAGATTTACAGCTGTCTCGACTTTATCATTCCTTTAACACTACAAGCTGGAGTTGACTGGGCCACTAGCCAGCCTCCTCTCTCCCGCATCAGCTGAATGAAAATGTCTTTGGCGGAGCTAACACTGGCACCATGCCCAGACTTAATATTCTTAGATATCACTGTGTTGTTTATCAGGCAGTTCAAAGTGAAATTATTCATACTTCCTTCTCAACACCATAAGAGGTGGTTTTAGGGGGGCACAGTCCATTCATCCATTTGTATGTTTCTATCTCCTTTCAGGCAGGAGAGAGGCAGCAAGGTGTGATGAAGGAAATTATAACTGGATTCAGATCGCGGTGAATTTATGACTTGACAATCATCTTTTACAGTGTTGTGTTCACAGCAAAAATGAATAAAACTGATCGAGCAAACAAGTCTCGTATGACCGCATTAAGACCCTGCGTTTCCAGTCCAAACTGTCGTTTGAACTCTGACAGCTATGCATTTGCCAAAAAATATATAGCAATTCAATTTTGAAGCATGATTGAGTAATCTCGCCTTTTTGGCAAGCTGAAGCGAAAATGTAATGTGTTCACCAGTGATGTATTTTAATATTAAATGTAGTTGTCGTTTGGCCTAATCACGTCTACTGTATTAACAATCAAGTCACAAGACGTGTGTTAAAGTCATTGTATTGCTTTTTTAAATTGTTCCTTTTTTTGTTGTTGCAAAAACACACCAAATAGAAACTGCTGTTGAAAGATTTAGTTCAAATAGATTTAACTGTTCAGTAATTTTCCATTATTTTTTTGGGCTAAAACATGAATGCACGCACTGTAAACATTTAGTCCTGGCTTCTTATTATATAATATTATTATCTTTATATAACTAACAAACACGTTTATTTTAATTTGTATTATTGTTCAGACCATTTTTACTTGCTCCCTCCTGTACTTTCCGTCATCTCTTCGCCTCAAAGCTGAGCAAACTCTAAAGCCCAGGATAAACCGTTGAGGGATTCTCAGTTGGAACAAGCTTTTATTTTTTCAGAGACTCTTGTTGACTGCAGTGGCTCTGATTGTGCACTGATGTGGCAGGAACCATTTCTAATCATGTTTAGTGTTCAAAATTACAGACGCAATTGGATAACACTCTTGTGTTTGCGTTTCCATCCGCAAAGAGCGACTGGTTGAGATGCAAAGACAGAGCTGTTTGTGTGGCAGAGGAAAGGGGAAGAGCGAGCTGTTGGTCCACAAGTTAGAAATCGCTACTCTTCCATGAAACCATCCTTTGACTTTCGCCCCCTTCAAGACTTCACAAGTCACAAATGTGACACGGTGCATTCAAGTGTCTTTCTTTGGAAGTAATGCCAAGAAGCACACGGTGGCAAACATCTGTTGTTTAGTGGGCAACAGTGAAGTCGTTTAGTCCTTTTTTTTTTCACCGCAGTCACAGAAAGAAAAGCACGGGTGTTACCAGAAACATTAACGATGGCTGTGTTCTATTCAAGTATCCTGATAAGCCATGACAGTGAACCGGCATGAACAATACCAGGACCTTGAATCCGAAGCAGCGAAATGGAATTCAGCCACATTTTATCTGTGCTTTTCCTACTGTGACATGACAATCCATATGTCTGCAATGACATGATTAGAGGGACAGTGTGTGGGATTTGGTGGCATCTAGCTGTGTGGGTTTCAACCAACTTAATACCCTTCCACTTACTCCTCCCTTTCCAGGACTGCAGTAACGTGAGCCGCAAAACTACGGGTGCCTTTACGTAACGGAATAATGTGACATGTTTGGTTTGTCCATTCTGGGCTACTGTAGAAAACATGGCGGTGCAACATTTAGATAGTACAGGGCTCATTCTCAGCTAAGGAAAACAGAACAATTCTTAGTTTCACTTCGGTGATTATACTCTCATGAAAACAAAGTTATGAATATATTATTTTCCATTCCTACTAATAGATCCCCAAAGTGCTACCCACCGGCCCTTTACTGAACTGATGGAATTAATGAACCGCTCAGATTGGAAGTGGGATTTAATGCATTTTATCAAATCTGAGTTTAGTATTCAAAATACTTATCAAACCTTAATCCTTTTAAGACCTTCCTGTGGCAGCCAGTGTCACTGTTTGTGAGAACGAAAAGGACAAAGATGTTTTATAATCATGGCACTATAAATTTTCCAAGACCCGAGCCAAGTGTTTTTTTTTACTGCCCTTCAGCTGTCATCCTCTCCCTCATCTGTGTTGCTAACGGTGATGTGCCACAAATTTCACTTAATTCTAACAATCAGACTGGTGTCAATACTTGATTTTAATTGTAATTGACTGCATGACCATCCGTGCATACCCACATTTTTTGTCAATAACGTTTGCACGTCATGAAACTGAAGATTATTGTACAGTGTAGCTACACAAAGAAATACTAAAATAGGTTTTAGACCATATGAAATAGAGAAAAAAGTCTACAAGAAACTGACGATTTACAATCCTTCTCTAAGTTAATATCACACTTTAAATTAGAATTACTTTAACGCGACAGATACGTCAGCTATGTAATGCAAACTCAAATATGTAATATTTATTTCTATTAACATATTATTTATGGTTGTTGACACTCTCCACCTAAAAGTAACAAAATCATCAACTGGCATGCCATAAAAATGTTTGCAATGTTTTATTAAATCACTTTAACACTTTAAGTAAAAGACTCACACCCACTTTGCTATTACATTCATTTAAAAATTCATTTAAAATAATTAACTCGCTGTTTAATTTGCAGTTCACAGTTTAATTTAAGTTAACATGCAGCTGAAATGATACTAATGATAAATTAGAAATGGAGACTGTGAATGGATCCGGTGGGTCTTAAACAGCATGTGTGTGTGTCCCCAAAGGCAGCTCCTCTAGTTAGTTTCAAATAAGTCCCCTGTAATAAAAACACGGTCCGTGTGTTTGACTCAAGGAAGCTGAGCTTTATAGAGGATCCTGGGGTCTTAATTGAGGGCCGGCAGCAGCAGGCCCATGCCAGGTCGATGGCATATCACACCCGGTGGGCTTTCGAGACATCACTGGGCTGTCTGAAAGGGCCCGGCCCCAAGGGAGCACACTCGAGAGGAGAGGAGAGGAGAGGAGAGGACTGACAGGAAGGACATACACATTTGCTTGCTGGTATAAGCCAAATACACACACACACACACACACACACACACACACACGCACACACACACTGAGCTATAGTTGTGGTTAAGGTCAATCAAATGCACACACTTGTTTTCTCTGCTTTTGTTTTTTCTTTCTTTCTCTCTCTCTCTCTCTCTCTCTCTCTCTCTCTCTCTCTCTCTCTCTCTCTCTCTCTCTCCCTCTCCCTCTCTCTTGCAAACAAACACACACACTCAGCATGAGGTGAGTGGCATGGCTTGGAGATAAGGCTGCTATCAGACCTTCATCAGGAATGGCTGCACTCTCATCTGTCCCGGTGGCTTTTTTCTCTCTAAGCTCCATCAGCTCTCCTTCCTCAGTCCTCTTCCTGTCTTTGTCCATTTATATTTGACCCTCTCCAGGCTCACTGGAGTTATCGGGAGGAACAATATGTCATTTTCCTAATATGACATGTAATGACTTATCAAATACCAATAAAGTCATTCAGAGCCCAGCAAGAAACAAGGATATTTACATATTTGGATGAGGTTCATCCCTAACTTCCCATGCATTTTGAGGATTTGGGTTGGATTGAAGAGAACATGACATTACTATTAAACAAGTCCAAACATGAATGATCTTGAGGCTTCGAGCATCTCGAGGCATACTTGTCAGTGTAGATGTAGATATCCTCGCTTTAAATTCTCATTGTTGATCCCAGACTCTCTGCTCTCACTGGTACTGTGAAATAGAATATTACCCCTGTCACCTCTCATCAAGAGTTGGAGTGGAAAACAATGTCACCGTTGAATATTATAATAACTCTATGGTTTCCCCTACCAGCCTGAGGAAAACATGAAATGAAATACCTCAACCTGTTGCAGTTGCAAACATTGCACACTTTAGCAAGCCTGAAATATGGCACAAGGGAACATCCTTCAGGAAGTATTTTTTATGCTCTTGATGTGTTTGTATTCTTACACTTCATTTATATTGCTCTTAGATTTTTTATGAGGGATAGGAAAGACAATTTCCAATTTCACATACAAAAAAACGAATGCCACAAAAAGGACACGCAGTAGTTACACTCTTAGAATTTGTTTTTCTAACAGAGAAGTGCCAGGAAATGAAAGCCTGTCGAGGAGGACGAAGATTGGAAATTTCAAGCCTGTCTTGATGAGAGGAGATTTATATTTACTTTTTAAGATTAGGAGTAACTCTGCAGTCCTGTGGATTGTGAAGGTCATTCCACCAACAGGGAGCCTGTTGGGGAAAGACGACTTTTATCTATTTCAACAGTATGAGGAAGACAGAAAGTGACAGGTAAGGTTTGAAGAATGAGTCCAAATACGAAGCTTCAGAACTCGCCTGGAAAATATAAAGAAAAGACAAAGAGTAAACGCTAAATCTGAAGTTTTAGAATTGAATTTGCAAAACTCAATCGAGCAAAAAAAAAAAAAAAAAACAGGGTGCTGGAGTAGAAAAACTGTGACAACTCAACTCAGTGTTACATGACAGCTCCATATGACACACATTCTCCAAGGGTTGGAGCGGTGACACGAGGGACAGACACCAGACAATTTACAGTAATCCCATATAATTCATTGTCTCGTCTAGTTAGGTCTCATTTCATTGCTGTCTTATTCTTCCGGAGGTATTACAATAATAGTGCTGCTTGAACATTAACACTCTTCATACTGTGCTAAGGAGATGTCCCCTCAAAAAGTGTGTGTCTGTCGAGGTTTTTAAGTATTGCAGTGTTCAGCATCCTCAAGGTAATTTCTCTGCATACAGTACACACACACACACACACACACACACACACACTCTTACACTTAAGCACACAGAGTCACTTTCATGCTCTGATGATATCAGCTCCTGGGCATTGCTGTCCTACCTGTGTCTTATCAAATATTAGACCTGATATAACGATGTGTTAAGCTTTGATGGGGCTCAGGAAGAAGTATTAGGTTTAAAATAATGTGCTGGAGCAACAGAAGCGTAGCGCTGCCAGCATCGTACTTTTAAGAACCCGCCGAGTCTACTGTAAGAGATGATTAATACACTCTTTGATGTCTTACAGCCAAAACGGCAAGCAGAAATAATCCATTTACAATGGCTCTGACGTGTGTGTGTGTGTGTGTGTGTGTGTGTGTGTGTGTGTGTGTGTGTGTGTGTGTGTGTGTGTGTGTCCATTCCAGTGGATTTCATCAAACTGGACTTGGCCTCTTTGCAGTCTGTCCGTCAATTTGTCCAGAGCTTCAAGGAGCGAGACCTTCCGCTAAACATTCTAGTCAACAATGGTGAGTGATGAAGATCCATCTAGTATTCAGTGAGAGAAGTAGAAATAATCAATGAGATTTAGATTCCGTCACCGGACTGAATTTCGAAGGATTTAAAGCATTTAACCCACACACTATTACATTTAGTGTATTTCACGTTCAAGTACTCTTTATCGACACAACCCGTCATCCTCCAATTGTATTTGATTTAACAAATTATAAAACTGATGCTATTTAACAGTATTAATTATATAAACATGTATATTGTGGAATACTGAATACAGAAATCCTGAAATTTTCAATGTTCAGACATCATGTTTGGAATATATTTAACATCAAACACTGAAATGTATTTTTGTGTGCTTTAAATGCTTGTGTGTGTGTGTGTGTGTGTGTGTGTGTGTGTGTGTCAAGCGGGTGTCATGCTGGTTCCTGAGGGCCGTACTGAAGATGGATTTGAGCAGCACTTTGGTGTGAACTACCTCGGCCACTTCCTGTTGACCTGGCTGCTCCTGGACACACTGAAGGATTCTGGGAAATGTGGTTACTTCTCGCGTGTTGTCAACGTCTCCTCCTCAGCCCACCGCGTTGGCAAGATCGGACTAAATGATTTAAATAGCTGGTAGGCTTACACACACACACACACACACACACACACACGTTAGCAATCACAACCATATAAAACTATATATTATAATAAGATAAAAAAAAAAGATAATTCCAGTTTATTTTAGCTGGGATCTTGTTTTGGACTTTTATCAGTGATAATAGCATTGACCCAAGTTAATTGATGAGATCGAGGAGCACATGGAAATCGGTCAGATGATTAGACAGGATGTAAACAAACTCCAATGAACAAAACTACAAAAACTATACCATAGTTGTATTAAACAAAAATGAACCCATAACTGTGTTGTTTTGTTTTGTTTTGTTGTAAGACCATTTCAAATCCCATCACCAACGCCAGTGTCAAATGTTCCTGTAGGTATGAGTAGAAAACTGATGGCTCAGTATCATTCCTGTTAGCTGTCCAGAAGCATTAGCAGCCTGAATATCTTCATTGTGTTCCATTACCCTAGTGGTGGGCAAAGGCACAACCCAGTGTGCTTAGCCTCTCACAATAAGTTATGACTAATTTAATTCAAGATCCTTTCAGTTATTAATGCCGTTGTCCGCTGTGATAGCTTGCAAGGCTTTAGTGATGCCCTCAAGGAAGATGACTGTAAAAAAAGAAACTGTCTGTCTGTATTCTCCCAATTGTTTCCTCTCCGATGCCTCAGAGTTTCCCACCAGCACTGCAACAAGGTGTAACTGTGACCAGATTTTACCTCAACAGTAATATACAAACAAAAGTTGAGAGTTTTAATGGTGAGGTCCCGAATGTAACTGTCTTGGAGCTAATTTGACAAACTTACCTACTGTAAAGGAAATAAATTAAATAATTACAAACTGGAACTTCATTATCCTCAAGGGTATATTAGATACTCAAACGAGTGATGAGCTTTACACACATTCAATATAATATAATAGGGAGTCTGTGTATCAACGATTTAAACAATAATCAACAGATATGTAAATCAATCCGATGACAGCAAAATTATATAAAAATGACTTTGCTTGTTGAAAATCTGAGCTGTGAATCTACAGACACATACACAAACAGCAGATGATTAAAAAGAATAAAAAAACAACTGCAGTGTAGCGCCGACTGCCCGGCAGGTGTGAAAACTGCAGATACTTTCCTTTCCTGTCGATGGCGCACATCAGCATGTGTACACCTTCAACTGCTGTCGCTGCTACTTTTATTGTTGGACTAGATCCCCCCCCAGTTGTAGATCTTTGTAAAAGTGCTGGAGCCGTGGCTCTGCAGTCGAATGAGGTTGTCAGGTTTCAGATGCTTCACATCGATGACACTGCGCGTCCTTGTTTGCCTGTTGAGCCTGAGGATTCACAGAGGTCTTGTTAAGTGGCCTTATTCAACAGGACATAGCAAAATTGAACCTATCGTGGCAACAGTTTATTAGAATAAACTGAACAAAACTGAGAAAAACAACTGTTGAACTGCCTTTTATCCTAGTTGTACAGGCACATTTCATGGTTTTAATGAAACAGCCTTACAGTATTTATTGGTTTCTCTCTCCTCAGCCGGTGTTATTCAGCCCATGCTGCTTACTGTCAAAGTAAGCTGGCCCAGCTGTTATTTAGTTCCCACCTCCACCAGGAGCTGCAGCATGGAGGCTTCCCACTGAGTGCATGTGCTGTGGACCCTGGCATGGTGGATACTGCTCTCTATCGCCATCTCTGGACGCCTCTCTGCCTCGTGCAGAGCGCCATTGCTCGCCTCCTTTTCAAGGTAAAACACCGTGCTACACTTTCATCCGCTTTATTCACACATTTGATTTATGTCATGCTGCAAGTCAGCAGAGCAGCTATGATATAAATATAAAATAAAGCTTTAGTTTGCACATATTCCACTATGTTCCAGAGTACACCATGTTTATTTCTACTTAACCACTGACTCACCACTTTCCCTCTCAGCTCACAGTAGTTTGTCAATAACCCTTTATTTTGATTCAATTACTTTATCATTACAATATTTTTTTTCAAGGACACCAAGGCCTTTAAATCATTGATCATCTAAAAATCATCCGTCAAGCTTCACTTAGTTCGGCTGGTTTCTGTTTGCTGAATGACGAGAGTGTAAATGTCTAAAAGGTAAAATGTAGTACCTAAGTGTGCTTTCTCAAGGTCTGTGAAAGATTTGCAAACCAAAAGCTTTGTTGCATTGAAAGAAACAGATCTGCAATCAAAATATTTTGCAGTGATAAAGCACATACTGTATCACAAGCTTTTAACAAAACAAACAAAAATGCTCTCCTGGAAAGGAACCGCTGCCACACAGCTTAACTTTGCTCAAGGTGTCCGGCAGCGACCCGAGACATCAAACTCGTGTGCACAGGTTGTACGGGATTTTATTTTACAAGATGAAACGCAGACGATCAGACGTGCGCACGCGCTTACACAGTCTATCCACGTCACTGAAAATAGAAGTGCTACTAAAACTCAAGGCAGGCTGTTCACTGTGTGTTATATTTATAAAACATTTCTTGCTTAGCTTGAAGCGCTGGCCGCAGGCTGCTGTTAATGTCCCTGGGATTTAATGGAAGGAGACGTGCGTGCGCGTTTGAGCCCAAAAAAGGCAATTGTCACAGGCATTTGCCTCCGAGCAAAACCCTTGGGATGGTTCTGCCCCACATACGCAAACACATTAATCACATAAACTCATGCATGTTATCATTAACACACACACACACACACACACACACACACACAAACAAACACAAACGGTGTCTCTCCTGTTACGACACCTTTTTATCTAGAGCCATAACATTTAGGCTCATTCAGAGCCAAAGGCGAGAAGATAAACAGAGAGAGAATTAAAAAGACAGAGAGAGTACTTTAGTAATCCTAAATCACAAAGCAAACAACAAAAGGACGTAGATACTATATATATATATATATATATATACATATATATATGTATATATATATATATATATATATATATAAAAAAACACACACAAAATAAAGAAAGACAAGTAGTTGCAAGGCATTCAGAATTTTGATGGTCTCACCAGCAGCCGCTTTAGGCAACATGCTGCAGTCAATATTTGGAGGAAGTAGTCATCGTAATTAGTGAGTATTGTGCAGTATCGTCTGCAAGTAAAGCATTAAACAAGAGAGCAACAGGTGAGCTGAGATGAGTGACCCTTTTATTTTATTTTTTTATTTTATAGTTATTAATGACAAAAACAATACTTGGGGCATTCAGACATACAAGAAACATATACAGAAAATTAGGCGGCCACGGCGCGGGGATTGGGGCTGCGAGGGTGTGCCGATGTGGAGACACCACCGGCTCAATCCCGCCGCAAATGGGACGGGTCAGCTGTGCCTCCAGCCTGGCACCCTTACAAAGAGTCAGAGAGAGAGTAATACCGCTTATATCAGAACAAATCAGCATATTCTACTGAAGGAAAAAAAAACCATCTAACTGATGTGAAAAATGTTCAGAGATGACCTGATTAGACTCCAAGTGTCTGTCAAAACAATTTGGTTTGCTCAGTTTCCAATAAGTAAGTGTGGTCCTCTCTGCTGAGAGACACGCTAGAGCCAGACAAATTAATCACTGCGTCACTCTTGTTTTTGTTCCAATTACCTTGCTGGATAACTTTATACTTAACACAATTTGATACATACAAATGTTTATGACAAGAGTTTGGAAAGTTTGGAAAAGGTTCCTTTTGCCACTTTCTCTCTGTTTTTATCAGCGGTGTCAATCTTTTTTAATTCAACCGAACCTGGTCGATGAAGAAATGTATCAAGATTAATAGCTCTTTCAGCGTGACCAGACATCTGTATTAATCAAGAACAGCCAAAGTCCGACAGCTACTTTTGAAGCCTGAAAGTCAAAAGCAATCAGACGCAATGAAGTGAGTAGCCATGGAAATTAGTTGTTTGTTTTTATTTTCTTCTCACGAAAAGCGGTCGTTTATCGCGCTCGTTTACTGCTTCATGTGTGAACACACAGCAACATGAATAATGTCGCATAAGTTAAGTTTGCTTGTATTGTCGCCTGAACTGAAAAATGTAGCCCTGCAAGCGAAGTAATAATGAATTCAGAGGCACAATTCAAATTCATGTTTGGAAATATTGTGGAGTACGACAACACACACACACACACACACACACACACACACACACAGGGGTTCAAACACAAAGTATGCAAGTGTACTGTTGATGCTTGCAGGATGTGATCCCCTCTCTACTCTGAAACCTGCTCCTGGTCTCACAGCTGACACTGAGATCATTGTTAAAATGCATCAACACTAACACTCGAACACACGCACACTTATGCACACACACACACACATACAGGCCAACACACTGCGTCTTTTCACTGACGCTAACATACAGTGACACCAACCCTCCTTTGGCATTCACTTATGAATACACACACACACACACACACACACACACACACACACACACACACACGCGCACGCACACACACACACTCAGACAGGTTATTTGTTTTTTGCAGTTATAACTTGTTGTTGAACTTGTCATCCTGCAGTCACTCTAAATTTATTTATGTATGTGTGTGTGGGTGTGTGTGTGTGTGTGTGCGTGCGTGTGTGCGTGTGTACACGTCTTCCACAGACTCCTGCAGAGGGCGCTGCCACTGTGTTGTTTGCCGCTCTGTCACCGGCCCTGGAAGGGGAGTGTGGTGGAGGCTACTGGGCCAAGGGGACCAGGGAGATGACAACACCAGCGACCTTTGACCCCGAGCTGCTGCTAAGCCTATGGGATACCAGCGTCCAGTTGCTGGACCTGCAGTAGCACGGGAGGAAGGGACGACTATCTGGAGTAAACCTCCAAGAAAAAAAACAGCTAAAGACCCTTACCTCGGGGCAACCTTCTCCTCCACCTCCCTTTTTCTCAGTATTTATTTCCGTCCATACCTAACACCGAGGGTTTCATAGAGATTTGTGTTGACAATCTGACAATCCGCCGCTGGACTTTGGTTGGTTATGAGGGGAGTGAAGACCTCCATTTGTTCCAGACCCGCCAAAGAACGTTTTTTTTTTTTTTTTTTTTTTCTCGCGATGAGCAAATAAACATATATAAACTCACAATAGGGTTCTATCAATATAAGATTTTGCTGGTGAAAATTCTGGGCAGCTGCTGGCCTTAAGTAATTAACAGATATCAGTTGTCATCAATCTCTGATATGAAGTTTATTCCCAAATCATAACTAACCTGTTGTCTGGCCAGAGAAATCGTTCCACAGTGTCATGTTCTAAAATTTGCAATGACACCTGGGTCACTCTGCCTTAATGTCATTAGTCTGGCTTTCAGTGAAGACGTTCATTGTCCCTCCGTGAACTCACTGCTGTTTCAGAGGCTTTTCCATCTGTAACGTAAAAATGTCAGCAAACATTAAGATGCTTTTTTGGAAAAATAATACTTCAACTTCAAAGCTTAATTTTGGCGTACTGACTTCAAAATCACATGGCGGTCAAGCCCCAGCATACACACACACCTACACACCTACACACACACATTAATGCGCCACGATAATGTCCTGATTTTTCAAATCTGAACCTGCCTTTCCGTGGCAGGGGAATGTGATGTCATCCGTTTGCTTTGACACATCACAATGATTTTACAGATCGTCTTGCCGTCCCACTGGGAGCACTTTGTTTTTTGGTACATTCTTGTGCTTCCACTGGTTATTACTGAATCCCTGCGTTAACTGCCGGTAGGTGTATTATGAGCTATTTTTTAGGTTCTGCTGTTCTCATGAACATTTGATCAACTCCTCTCTCTCGCTCAGCAATCCAACAAAAGACATTTCTTGGGTACTATCGGGGGATTTGGGATGCCACTGACGAAAGGAAGCGATCCCATTTAAAAATGTAGGCCTAATTTTGGAATAATTCCCCCTATAGACCCAGGAGTGATGAGACATTCAGTTTTGTTCTGGGGAATCTTCTTGCTGTTAACATTTCATGAAGCCAGGATTTACAGACATTCCTGTTTGCTTTTGTCTGCTCAGAAACGATGGGGAACCAACTGCCACTTCTGTCCCCATTTTCCTTTGTGATCTGTGTTAATCGGTTTTACTGTGTCTGTGATACGTGTGTGTGTTTTATGCACATGAGTTAAGAATTAACTCATGCTCTCTAGACCCAATTCATGTTGGTGGATAGCACAACAATGGCGATTCCTTGCGGAACGCCGATGGGAAGAAGAGAGAGGCAAAGCACTTTTTTTCTCCAGAATTCAAGCTGTGATTGGTTCCTCATTGCTACTGCTGCTGCTGCTTCCTCATTTGGCGCCACTCCCAGTGCATTGTGGGATTGAGATTTCCCTGTGTTATGAGAATCAAACTCCATCTGCTGAGCTGACACACACACTCACTCAAACATTGGAAGCCGTACATCCAGGCACAGGCTTATCTAAACAAGCACACAGCAAACAAACGCGTCTGTTGCTCATGCAGGAAAACACACACATACACACACACACACACACACACATACATACACACACTGCGCCATAATGCCATCTCCACTGTGATAAACCATTTTAGCTGTGAAGATGAAAAGTTTTCTCAAATGAATAAGTTTTGGCTAAAAATCCTGCCCCACATGGCATCCCATTGCTGTATGTGTATGTTGTTGCTCTGAATACTGCCACTGAGCATCCAGCGTTTGTTATTATCTGCCGTATGTGAAGCAATAGTATCACTGTGGTAGCTAATTCAGTCAGTAACACAGAGCCAGACATTCAGAATAGGAAAAGAACCCAAGAGTGTGAAAGCGAACAAATTTAAAAGATACCAGCTTCAATTTACCGTTAATATCAGGAATTCAAAATTCTACGCTCAATGAAGACCTTGTTAATGTGCATTGTTTTGAGTGGTTATATTTAAAGTACAGTTTTTCAAGCAGTTTGATGATTTGTTAGAGGCTGAATGTTCTAATGGATGCATGAGACGGCGGTCTAGACTCGCAGAGATGAAAACTCATGGTGTGTTCAGGCTCTCCTTGTCACCTCAAATATGTTTTTTTTGTTTTTTTTTACAATCAAACAGCCAACAAAGGTTGCAGCGTGAGTTGTGATGTTTCACGTCAACTCACAATGAACACCAGGTAAACAGTGGACCAGGTTAATGGTAAATATATCCATGCTACTTCCATTTATTTGTAATGCCCTGTGATTAACATGTCCATGCTGCAAATAGTGGAGCTCATGCCTGGCTTCCATTATTTACTACCTATTATCGGTCTAGTCCATGTGATATGATTACCTGTATACTGGTAAGTCGTGATCACGTGAATTTACGAGTTGACAAAGATTGCCTGAATGCTCCATTGAGCATAATGGATTAAGGCAGTGTTTCTTGGCCTTATGTAGAGGAGCCTTTGAAATGGGACAAAGCCTTGTTGGCTCATTCTGATGAAATACAGCGTCTGGAGGGTCCATCTTTAGACAAATTCTGCATTCATGCAGAAGATTCCCATACTTACACTTGATGCGAGTGTTCACGACACCTGACAACTCAAGATGGTTTGTCTTCTTGTTTCAAATACTGTTAAAAGACAATATAATACTCTATCCATTACATTTGGGTTTAATTAACATTGAATGATAGACTTTGGTGAATACCGTAAAATGCGGGTTATATGGCGCACCCTTTTATAAGACGCATCTACTAAATTTAAAGAAAAAGTCGTATTTAATCTTAAACAAGCCGCCGCGGGTTATAAGGCGCTAATTTAGCGGTACCTGACAATCTCTCGAAACGACCACCGGTAATCAATCAAACTTTTATAACGGACTCAAGGTCCAGATAATGAATGGAACAACAAACCAATACAAAGATAACCCTGTAGGAACATCAGAGATACACTGTACACTGCACAATCAAATGCTTCTGACACTCACATTTTATTCATCATCGTTACTGTCCCCGCTGAAGCCTTGAGACTTCTTGCATCTGGAAAGTTCTCCCTGCTGCATTCTCCAATGTCTAATCAATCTAATCATGGACTCGTTGATCCCAAGTTCGAGTGCCGCAGGTCGGTTTCCCTTTTCAATGGCCAAGTCGATAGCCTTCAGTTTAAAAGCTGCGTCGTACGCCTTGGGTCGTGTCTTCGACATGGTTACCGTATTTCTGGGGATGAGCGAAATCGGAAATAAATCCACAAATTAAATCCACAAATTAACCGCGCCCTTATTTTAGCCGCGCGGGTCAAAGTTGAGGAAAAAAAAAAAGAAAAAAGTAGCGCCTTATAACCCGCATTTTACGGTAGATCAAATGGTAGAGAGAACATTTTACGAGTCATAATTACTGCATTCAACTTTCACAAGTTGGAATCTAATTTGACTTTACCTCATTTGAGTGAGAGAAGCTGATTCCAGTGAGCCAATTCAGTTTTTAACTTGTGATTATTTTTGCAAAACATTACAATCCAGAACTTTAGTGTATTTGAAATGGAAGTTCAATTAATGTTTGAAATTCTAACTTAAAAGCAAATATCTTTTAGATTTGATGGGTTTTTTTCTGACGTAGTCCTTGTGTAGAAATTGACTTAATGCCAGCAATACTCCTCAGTTCTTGAGTATCTTTTCTCCTACTCGGTGTTGTCAAACTGCTTGGAAACAAACAGTTTGTTGCCTCAGTGCTTCCTTGTTTGACTGTGTGGTTCCCTGAGACAGATGTACGGACTCAATAACCGGATAACAAACAACAAAACCGAGGCCTGGTTAAACAAATGCGCTCGCCCTCCCTTCACACAAATGAAAACACCAGCTTAGTCAGCGGCTCTCATTTAAAAAGTACAAGACGACAGTGTGCGCTACAACCTGTCAAAGAGCTACCGTGTTTTTCACAGTCCAGCTGCCACAGCAGCTGTATTAATAACTGAGAGCGGGAGAGCGTCACTGGCTGTCTCTCCTATCTGAGCACGAGGTTTTCCAAAGACGAGGCGAGGAGTGTGAAGGGTCTGCCTTGGTGTTCCTGTTGTGTCAGCGCGCACAAGAGGGCTGCTAAATTATCAATGATTACCTTGTTATATATTTACCGTACTCCTGAAGCGCTCTGCACAGACAGGACAACACAGTGAACCTTTTGATCTTGAGTTGCGAAAATAGAAATAGAGCAAAAAAAACCGGCTCAAGTAAACTGTCTGTGATATTGTCCGTGTGTGAATTACTCGTATATATGATCATTTCAAAGCGTTGTCGCCGCTGGACAGTGGAGCTGTATGTAGACTGACAATGTCCTAATAGCCATTCTTCTGTCTGACCTGGGATTACATTTATATTAAATGCCTCAGTCCCAAATTCTGCAAATCCTAAATGTGTAGAAGTATAGGAAGAAAGATAATATAAAGATGTATACGGGGGGAACCAGATGAACTGAGTCCTTACTCTGGTGCCAGTCCAGTTAAGAGCAAACACATGCAGACATTTATCTGTCCTGACACCTTTATTGCTATATCCCCCTATATACCATTTTCTTCTTTGGCGCAAGTGTGACCTTTTCACTCGAGTCCCTGCGGGCTGCAAAAAGAGCATGTTCCCACCTTGAATCCAGTGTAAATATTCAGTCCATCTGGGCCCCTGAGGATTTCTGAAAACGTGCAAAATGTTTTATTTTTATCATTATCTTGTTGTTGTTGAGATATGCATCTTATTGCTTTTGCCGTGCCTAAGAAGAAAAGCTCCCTCATATATGTGTAACTGTGACTTTTCCATGTAGAAATGGGCTTGTAGAAACTGTGATTACCGTCTTGTCCTGTGTATTGCCGTAAGTTTTTTCTCTCTGTGGAGTGACGGACAGTGGAGGTGAAGAGGGTGTGTGTGTAAAAGTGTGTGTGTGTGTGTGTGTGTGTGTGTGTGTGTGTGTGTGTGTGTGTGTGTGTGTGTGTGTGTGTGTGTGTGTGTGAGTGTGAGAGAGTGTGTGTGTGTGTGTGTGTGTGTGTATGTGTGTGTGTATGTGTCTAGATAAGGGAGTTTATGTCCATGTTTCTTTTTGTCAATGGTTGTGATATTCCAGCAGCAGCCACCACCTTTTCTATTATCCAAAGCCTCTCAATAAACATATCATTGTGCCAGTCTTGCTCTCCGTCCTTTACACCGTGTGTGAGTGAGAAACTGTCAGACTGATGACATTCAGCATGAGACAGCGAGCCTCGAGCACAGTCTGATCTTCTGAGATATTCTCAGTGAGACCGTACAACGCACACAAACATTTACTATCAGGTCACAATGCAGTTTGTCCTCATCTCAGACTTGGTCCAGTCAGTACTTCAAGTTATTACATTACATTAATTTTCAGAACATGTGATAGTCCTACAATTAATAACAGCATGCCCAAATTGATCAGCGCTTATTTGGTTTTCTGTGTGAAGCTCTAGCTGATGATCTTTTTAATCCACGCAAGCCTTATATGGATGTTTCAAATGCTGCGTTTCAGAATATTTTTTACTTTACTTAATACTAACAAACTCCTGATTAAACAGTCAATCCTTCTAACTAAAAACTATCACATTTATTTAATGTAAATGTGAAGTTTTTTGTTTTCTCATTTCCTTCATGTTTTACTTCACCACAGATTATTTTCTTGTCATTTAGTCCTTCGACGAATCGAGCTTAGAGGAATCTTAGCATAGAAAACATTTCATAAATAAATAAAATGTGATATGACCAGATAATACTAAATACTTAGAATTTGGGTTTTAAATTTGGGTTTGAGTTTACACTCATGGTTTGGATATCCCAATTTATTATGATACAAAATGTCTCTAATAATTATGTTTTTTAATGTTTTCATTCCACCGCAATTGTGTACTGTAGCTCTATATTCTGCTCATCCTGAAATGCTATATAGCTGTTTTGTTTTTGCTTTCTCTTGGTTTTGCATACGGTACTTAGTAGGGGTAATATAGCTGCGGAGACTTTAACTGAGGATTTTATTTCAGAAAGGAAAACAAACAAATCCGAGAGGGAAAACAGAATCCCTCTCTTTTCCTCCCCACTAAATATATTCCTAAAATTGGACCCAGACAAAGTGCAACAAGTTAATTAGACACCTCTCCTTCTGCACGTGAGAAAATAGAGTTTCTATATGAAGCAGCATTTCATCTCGTCTTAAAGAAAAGTGCCATTGAGACACGTCCGATTAGGCAGCTGAGACAATATGACTGCAAAGCCACAGGAATCGTAGCAGAAAATCACTAATGCATTCTTGAATGGCATGCGAGCAGAGGTACATCATGTATATGCCAACTTGTTGGAATAAATATCTGACACAATGAGGAGAATGAGGTGCTGTCTCTTCGGCTCTTTGTAACATGAGGACACACACAATACAGCATGTCTGCACTTAATTGTCTGCCGTCTCAGCTCACTCGGGCAGAAAACAGGGAAAGGGAAAGAAAGAGCAACCTGAAATGACAAAATGATCACCCTCATTCATGTCTTGGTAATTGATGCTCATATACTTGGGACAGACTGTGGTTCATGACAATGAGTATAATGCACAAAGCATTATAAACACACTCGGGTCCTTATTCAACCATTAAGTGGCAGTTTTCCCTCCATAAATTCCTCATGGGAGATTTAATGAAGTCATTGCATGCACACTCATAAACTAGGAAGCGGCTAATAAGCATTAATTTATCTAATTACTGCCAAATGACTGAGAGGACATTGTTATTCATAGCAATATTCAAGACCTGGTTGTACACAGTACCCTCACCTTTTTTTTGCCAGAGCAATACACAGCATGTTTCAAATGAAAACTCTGCTTTGCTTTATCATTTCTTTCTATTTAAACTAGCCCGGTTTAGGAGCTTTATTACCAATCACTCAAGGACTGAAGTTAAGCACATTTTTTATTACTTTACTTAAGTATTTACATGTAATGTAATTTTATACTTCAACTTAATATATATTTATATACAGACACTTGTGGTTACTTTGCAAATGAAATGCTCTGCACACCCACACAGGTGTTTCAATTATTCTAGGTGATTAGATCTCATGGTCAATTGAGTAGAGTTATGCTGAGGATTAATTGATGTCACCAAACTCTTTGTATTTCTTTCATTCCCTATCTCCTTCTCCCCTTCTTTGCTGTCGTTTCTTCACTGTCTACTATAATAAAGGGTGAGGGAGATCAACCATTATCTAAAAGCTGATAATAAGAGTGAATGCAATTTATTTGGGTTGGTCAATTTTATTTTCAGCTCTTTTAATCATTTTTAAACTTCAATTGAAATTGAAATTGGAATTTGTTACTGACATTACTTTTTTTTTTTAACTGCGTTACTTCCAGCTCATTCACTCATTTCTTTAATAATTTACCAAGGAATCAAACCAGTGACCCTCTAATAATTAAAAGCTCAAACATGTTCCCTCCTAGTTTGGCTCATAATTTATTAAACACAGTTTAATTTGTTCTTCATCATCATCTGAGGTCAATCTGCTGAACAGATGTGTCCAACAGATGTCTAATAGATGCACTGATGAGTTTTCTCAGTGACTGGAAAGAAAAACAGAATGACCTTTTCTTTGACCTCCATATAACAAGAATGTTAGAGGATCTGGACTAAAAACCATTGAAAGTATGAAACACACCCAAAGTCTAAAATGCTTTGTTACATTAAGAGACAACTTCAGGAACAAAATGAATCTTTTATCTCATATGAGGATCATCTCTTATCTTATGAATAAACAAACTAAAGCTGTGTGATGGTAAAACAGTGATGCTGTACTTTACAAAGGTAGGTGAATAAATGGCAAAACATACAAAACAAAATGAAGGTCTCTTTTCCTTTCACAGAGGTCTGTCTGTCTGCAGGTCTACCTATTAGCAGTCTTTAAGTGGGAGATTAAGACGGTCATCAATCTTCCAGGCAGCAGTGGCTTATGGGAAAGGCCTGACAGCCCAGGGCTAAGTGATACATGTACCTTGCCAAGACTCCTGATGGAGGGATGGCTGGGTGGACACACACACGCACACACACGCACACACACACACACACACACACACACACACACACACACACACACACACCCACCTCACCTGGCTAATAAAGAAGGAGAGGTGAAAGTCGGTGCATGTCAGCACTAAGATTCCTGCTGACACAGTTAGGCTTTTGATATTACTTCATCTCAGTCTTGTTACAACAGGGATTTATGTAAAAATATTTTTTTCTAACATTATGAGAACCCTGAAACTGCTATTTGTGCTTTTAAATATTAATAAGCAACACACATTTGGAGAGAGTGAGGGCTCCTCTAATAAAACAGCTCCAGTGGCAAACAACTTCAGCCACCTGCTGCTTGTTCCCGACACAGAGGTCAAACTCAGAATCTGGAACGGGTTTCTATTCAATAACCTGTGCCAACAATAAAACATACTTATCAGTGAGCTATCATTGCACAGTTTTGCATTCTGTGAGGTCCTTGTTTGATCGTTATGCATCTCTGTTAATCTATTTATAATTCTAGACCACGTGTGCTCTCTAATTGTGTGGCCAGATTGATTTGGTTTGGGCTCTGGTTTATGTGGAAGGCAGCAGTTGGAGTGAGGCCAGGAGAAATGCAGATCTCTACTCTGTGGAGCCAGCAGAAAAGGCCGGCCTTTCTCTCCGAAGCGTGAAGGGCAGTGCAACTGCTGCAACATACATCCACTTGTAACCATCACATTTTACAGGGCCTTCCAATTGACTAGTCGATAGCTTTCTCTGAGTCAGCATATCTCTGACGATTTAATTCAAGAGCTCTCAATACCCTTGTTAATTGCCTTTTACTAAAAAATAATCCCGTGTCAACATGTCTTGATAACTCATCCCCAAGCGTATACATAGCTTAATTAAAGAGTATCTACACATAGCTATCTACAACCAACTTGGCCTTGTGCACTGCCAAAATTATTAAATTATTACATTTTTCCACACGTATTAAACAAAACTTGGGAAACATTTCAATAAAAAATTGAGGCCATGGATTATATCTCGTGAGCTCAAATTAGAAAATCCTGTCATCCTGTCATATATATATATAAATATATATATATATATATATATATATAGTGTACCATGAAATTAGCAGTACTTTGAGCTGACAATCATGCACATATTTTAGGAATGTAATTACTCATATATGACATGACTCTTACCTGCTGGGCTCCAGTCTGTGGAAGTTCATCCAGGTGATTATGTCCTGTGTAGAAATGTGGGCAATATACAGTATGTGCAGTGTTTATAGAGTTACATTTTTTCTGAAAAATATGAATTGTTTACCATTGAATCTATATCTATTGACACGTTGTCACTGTGCATTCGAAAAGATCATGTAGCATTTTTTTTTTACACTCAACACTCCCAACACTTGTCTCAGGTTTTGGTGATGATAATCATGCATCCGTGGGTTCTCAGTTGTATTTTTTCAACCAGTAAAACCTGCAAAAAAAGTAATAAAATTTGTTTCATCTCATCGTCTTGATACTATTTAGTGGTTAATTCAGCACCCGGGACAACGAGCTCCAGGCATCTGTTTTACTGGGGATGTAAGTAAAATTGCCTGACAAAAAAAGAAACAGTTTCAGCACCTCACTATATGAAACAGCAGGCGTTGCATGTCAGGTGAGGTGAACTGATATAGCTAAACAATAATAAACAAAACTCTCCTTTATAAATGCATGCTCTTATTGGTTATTGACAATCTCAACCTTTGGGCTAAATCTAGGATCTCCACACACTTCTGAGTTTGTTTAAATGTTGGTTTGCCAATTTAGACATATTCAATATGATTGGTTCGGAACAAATCAATCGGTGTGTCTAAATATAAAACGTAATCACACACCAGTATAACGTGGTCAAACTGAAAATCCATAATCTAGGATTAGACTGGTCTGATTGTTGGGCTTTAATTTAGCTTGTCATATTTTAGCTTGTCTAAATTGTTTGAAGTTACTTCCTGACCACAGTCATATAGAGATGAGGTTTTATAATTTATTGTTATTATTTACTTTTAAATTTCTGTCATAATGTATTCACTTGTATTTATTTTCTCTCAGTAAACCAATAATCAAATACTCAAGAAGGTTATTCACCTTCACAAGATAAAAAATGGAGTAAACAGACTACCTCAAATTGTTTGCTTGAAGGGTTGAACATGAACTTTAAAGACCCGGTAAAAGGACAAGAAAATTATTTTTATTTTCGGCTGGAAAAAATAATGGTATTGGCCTTCAGTGACCCACAAAGTTTAACCCGGACATGGCAGCTCACCTTGCAGAAAGACGAAGAAAGAAAAGAAAACACAATAATCTTCTCTCAACCACAGCAGAACACAGCACAAATTGAGGTAAAAAAAAAATAAAAAAAACACCACAAATGATACTGATGTTCAGTATTATTTCAGTTACTGCCTTGATTTGTCCAATGATGCATCGCTTTTTTTATTCAAGCTGAACACTGTGTACAACCAATAATTCTTTAATTCTCGGGTGGAGAATTGGTATCACTGCCTTCCCTCTCCCTTGTCACGAATGCAAACGGGATTATATGTTGGAAAATAGCGTTCAGTGGTTTACGGTGGGGTGTTGGTGAAAGTATCGCATCCATTCAAAGTCTGTTAAGGAATTTATGAGGGTTGAGACGGTGAGTGGTGGCATATTGTTCAGCTTCCGTGTGCGTGTGTGTGTGTGTGTGTGTGTGTGTGTGTGTGTGTGTGTGTGTGTGTGCATCCCTTACTATCTTTTAAACACACACACAGACTTCCAGACACACAAACACTCAGAGATATACTGTGGGAGAGGAAGGAATTTTCTGTCTAAAAATGGCCAAAGAAGAGGAGGAGGAGGGGAGGAGACGAAGGCGGGGTAAGTGAGAAGATGTGGAAATGTAGCGAGAGAGGAGGGGGATATATTTCTCTCTGAGCTGACACGGAAAGGAATAAGAGAAGAGGACAAGTCATGAGGGAGCGAGAAATGAGAAAAGAAAAAGCCAGAAAACTAGAGAGAAGAATAAAAAAACTAAGAAAAATGTCTGAACTCAAAATCAGGAAAAGTAGGAAAAGCCGGAGAAACAGAAGATAAGCTGTCATTTTCTAAGTAAGAAATATATATTTATAGGAAAACAACTATGAACCAATAAGATCATTAATTTAAGCCAGAGTAAAAAGGGAATGTCCATTCGTCTTGTTGTGTTATTGGCTCTGCAAGTACACACACACACACACACACACACACACACACACACACACACACACACACGGACACAGCACAGCCCGTCTGAAAAGCGGATAGCACAACAATCTCCAGGGCACAATGCTTGCCTCCACCCACTCATCTCCGCTGAGAGGATTGAGAGAAGACGAGAGATTGGGGGGAAATAAAGAAGTGGGAGGGCAGAGAGCTATAATAAAAAAAAAAAAAAGCACAAAAAAAAGAAGGAGAAAGTGGAAACAGCAGGCCTGATAAAGAAAGGAACTGAGAAGACGAAGGAAAGGAAAGTGGGGAGGATGGGGGGGGGGGGAGGTGGATGACACAGCGGAGAGAAAAGAAAGAGGAGTGTATGTTCGCGTCACTTCTGCAGTGGAGGAGAACTGCCTGACAGCCATCAGACGCCCGCTGAATGACAATCTCCTCTCCATTCTCAGGTGGCTGGCTTATGCCACATTCCCTTTCTTTCTTTTCTGGAAAAGAAAACACGTTGACTTTCTCGCCCTACAACGTCCTTGAAATTCGTGATGCACCGGGTTTACCGCGCAGGGTGATTTCACACCTGGCAATTCATCTCTTCTAAGACAATATTAGCTCCTGCAGCTTGTGTGCCAAGCTGATGCCACGTCATCCCGGTCGATAAACTATTACAGTGGAATCAATGCTCAGCGTGCAACATGAATTGAATACAGTCAAAGTCCGCCCAATTTACAGTAATCCGCAGCCACCGTGGAGCCAAAAGAAATAATAGGTATCCGGTTATGGCCTTGTTTATGGTGACAACTATGAGATTGAATTTGTTTCCTTACAGCCTCTAAACTGTTTGTGATGGGTTAATGAGCATCAACATTGTGAGTAATCTTAATGTGACAGGTGTTGTCAAAGCAACAGTGTAACATTTAGGAAAAATACTCTTGTTTGACATTAATCCCAAAGTCTGACGACAATATCAACATCAGTTAAACCTCTATTAGGTCCAGTATGTGTTTAAGACCGAAAAAAGGCTGGAACAGTATGGTGGTGGCACAGATTACCTAATAAAACCCCCAGAACGACTCTACTTGTGCCATTTCAAGCGTCTTGAGTCCCAATAACGACTTTAGTTAACACGCAGCGTCTGTTGGCCAGATCACAAATCTGATAACAATGATGTTATTTTCCCGGACGACAAGCAAATAACGGTCTCACTACTCCTGTACAAAGGGTGGTGGTAACGCACCTCAAGCTGTTTGGTAATTGAAAAAAAAAAAAGCCCTCCAACTTTTGCACTTTTGATTGACTAACTCATGAGAATGGCTCTCATGTTAAAGCAATCGTTGACATGTATAATTTAAATGTAATTTTGATTCTTAATTGAATACAAAAAGCAGCAGGATATGAAAAGAATAGACACATATACAGTACCAGGCCTGTATGCACTTTGTAAATCCTCTATCAATTCAAAACAACAAAACAGTGCAAAGAGCACAGGTATATCACAGGTATCATAAGTATAATATATATAAAGTATTTTATTCCATCAGCGCATGGTGATTTAAACCGAATGTAATGGGGTCTGTTACCAGTTGTAGACTCGGCTCTGTATCAGGTCCACCTTTAAACGGTTTCTATCACAGTAATTCACCAGCTCTGTGATTAAATCTCAAGGAGAGCTGCAGTTGAACAGATTCAGAAGAAAACAGACTAAAATAAAGATGAGCCAAGCCTTAGCGGACTGACAAACAGCTAAATATAGCGCACTGATTTCAACACTTCTTTTGAGGAGCTCAAGTTTAACGCAGTCACCTCTTTATTTCCATAACTGTCATCTGTCTGGGCTGTCAATGCAGCCGTGGTTATTTGAGTCCCGTCACCGATAATTAAGAGTCGAGGATGACTTGCTGCTGTCCTGTGGGGTTTGACAATGCTTAGCAAACTGCTGGACACAGATCAATATTTAAGAACCTCAGCCATTCAAGTTGTTGTTCTTGCTTGATATAAAGTCAGCTCATGAAGGCGCCTGCTAAATGAAATCCATTAAAACAATTCTGCTCCTGCTTGTCCGTGATGGATTTTTGACAGAACAATTTTGTAGCTTTCTCGTAAGTTAATGCCGGAAAGTTATTTTATCAGAACACTTTCAACCGTAGCGTTATTGTTTTGAACTGTTGCCTTGTAAATCACCGTAAGCCCCAGATTTCAACAAAAAAAACATGCTTAAGAAGTCATAGTCCATTGATCTGCGTGTCCTGATGCTTCTTGAGCAGTATACAGTGAATGTAGCAGAGAGAATACACTTCTGTGTTGTGGTCTTTGAGACTATAAAGCTGTAGACACCTCGAGAGAAACAACTCACCTCTGAGATTTTTCACTTTTAAAAGTTTATATTGTGTGACTGAAACTGCAAAATAGTTAAGAATTTACACAGGAGACTGAAGCGATTAGACCCCATCCTGAAATTAATTAACAAGTTTTGAAGACAGCAGATGACTTTTTCCCCCTGGTGGTACGGTATGTAGACGCTGATGGTGCTGTGAGGATCTCAGAGATTTTACTGAAAGTCACCAGAGATCTATCTCTCGCCATCTTTTTAAAGCTGTGATATTTAGATAGAAAATAGATAGATACAGATACACCATGAAATTTCATACAGACTAGCTCCTTTTTTATCTTCATGACACAGCTACGTACATCCGTCCCTTTTCATTTGAACAACCGAGTGTGACACCAATATCTCCCAGGAGAGATTGTCTGAAAATTTGGGCCCATATCCCCATATTTGGCAGTTGCTTTCCATTGTAGCCATTTGGAACAACTATAAACACTTGATTTCCGTCATGGTAGATAGAACATAACCTGACCCTTGAGGTGTCAGTATGCTTCAAACACGCTTGCTAGAATGAGGTGTTGTCCTACGATGTCTGAGGGAAAAAGTGTTAATTGCGGTTCCGCATCAGCCACTTCTGGACCACATCTTAAAAAAAGGCATTTGTTGTGTTCCACTGAGAAAGAAGATCAAGTTCTGCACACTGAACGTTCTCACCTCTAACTGGTCCCACATGAGGTTACACAAACTGTCAGACGCAGATCCCCATTTCCATCATAGGAAAGGACTTCAAGGACTTCATCTGAGGAGATAAGGACTCATCTTTTATCGTCCCTATCTTTTACTTTCTATCCTACAACTTGTCATTTTATCTCATTGGCTTTCTTTCTTATTAATACATTTTTGAAATATTATTTTATCTTTTATATGGCTATTGCTATTATATGCAACCTGTGTCAACCTTTATGTGACAAATACAACTGAAACTTAACCCATGGCGTTCAGACGACCCTGAGCTTTATACATCTGTGCCCATGTCCAAGCCTACATGAAAGGAATTGTATATTTGGGAATATTCTTTGCAAACCCGTCATAGAATATATATCAAATTTCATTGGGTTATGTTAAAGAAAAAGAATAGACACGCACACATATGCAGACATATGTGCATGCATTTGCATGTAATTGCCCACAGTACAGCTCTCATACACTGTGGGATTCACACACACGAATGCAAGCTTCTCCTTATTTCATCTGACAGATAAATGAAGGGCGGCTTCCACCAGACACTCAATTTCACTTTAAATGGAGCGTGCGTGTGTGTGTGTGTGTGTGTGTGTGTGTGTAGGAGTGTGTGCTTTGGGGAGTTAAAAAAACGCCTCACTGTTTCTCGACTTTCATTCCACTCCTCTTCCCCCTTCACTAATGTAGGACTCTGAGAAGAGCGGGAGATTACAGAGAGATTGACTAGATTAGGAGTAGCGGGGAAGATCAGGAGGAGAAGGAGTCTATGGGATGGGAGGAGATCAAGGGTGAGGGGGAGGCGATGGGTGGGTTGAAGGAGAGAGATGAAAACTGGATGAAACGAGGAGGAGGACAAGAGCCGTCCATTAAGCAACCATAGACGGGGAGTGCTGTGGTGTCCTTGGGCCTCAGGTCAATAAAGCCATTACATTATAGTGACACACACACACACACACACACACACACACACACTGTCGAGACTGTCCAGAGACATGACAGTGTGTGTGTGTGTGTGAGAGAGAGAAGTGCACGGGAGACAAATGAGTGACACTGCGTGAACACACTGCTAGAGAGACATTTGTCATCATGTGAACGCGAGCTCTACCTCTGACAGACACACCCACACACACACACACACGCGCCTAAACACACGCACACACTAACCCTCAGGGCTTCAGTTCCCAATGCGCTCACATCAAAGCATATATGCTTTCATTCTGCATTCTGCCATTTCTCATCTTCTGCTCTGTATGTCTTTGATAAGGATAACATTCGATTAGCTGTCTCTGCGCTTTCATATCTTCCCCTTGTCAAAGACACCCGAGCTGTGTGTAAAAAAGTATTATGGACTATGACATGATGGAACAGATGAACTACAGTCTTCTGATGTTAGAAGTTGGACTAGAATGGAACCTAAATATTTTACAGCATTTTCAGTCAAATATCTGAGCAAATCTGGCAAAAGCAGATAGCAGACTAATAGCTGGGATACCCATGTCGAGTCATACAACGGGAAACCGAGATCACATCTTGTGACGCACACGTCTTGGGACTGCTTGCATGCAGTAGGACTGCACAGTAAAGGAGTTATCTGCCTTGATGATGTCTCAGCCTGTTGCCTGCAGCTTTTAATAAAACCAGCTCACTAGTTGTTTTATTTGTACCATTCCTACCTTGCAATCTTTAAAACTGCTCTACTGACAAAAACAGCACCAAACATGTCCGTAACTAGTTGTGTAGATAATTGATTTCTATTGCTCTTTTTTTTTTTTTTTTTTTTCTAGCAATTGCCTATTTTGTGATACATTCTTTATTGAACCAAAACAAGGGGTGGGCTCCATGGCTTAAGGAATTAACTTGAGTTATTGAGTGAGGGAAGAAATGAGAAAACCTTCATACATGAATCCATATAAAGTCTGAAGCCCACAGATGTCAGACTGCATACTGTCGCCCTATAAACCCACTGGAGATCGTTATTTTGGAAAATGGTGACTGAAGGTCCCAGTTTCTAAAATATGTCAGTTAGGAATAAATTGTAATATTAGATCAAAGTTTATCTTTAGATTGTTTAACAGGGATGTTGGAAAATATCAGGTTTCCGTGGAAAGTTTTTCTAACCTGCAGCAGTGGCAGGAAATGCCCAGATTGTGTGAGCAGCGACTTAAAATGGCAAATACAGCTCTGATAGCACTGTAAGAAGTCCCTTTTTGCTTAACAACTAAATATATTTGCAGCTTCTCTCTGAAAGTATCTTCTCCTAATTATGCGCATTACATTTAAAAGTATTCTGAATGTCATTATTTGCAAAATACATTTGGATTACAGTACATTTCTCTTTGACATAGCATTCAGCATTCATACTGTTAGTATGTGCAAAACTATTTTTTTCAATCGTTTGAATAATATCTATGCATGACTAACTAGGGTTAGAAGTATATATAAAGTTTAAACAGCAAAAGCAATTTGGCAAAGGTAAAATAAAATCTGGAATTTGAGTGCTCTTGTTTGTATGAAATTGATTATTCTGCTTGAATGAATAAATAGATTTTAAGACTCCGATCATGTAGCTGTGAAGCTGAGCTGAAAAAGAGCTTCGGGAGTGATGTCACCTCGTGACCATTGCACAAATAGATGGTAAAGACGTTAAGGACATTTATGGCCTCCCACACACAAACACCTTCCTCCCATAAAATAATCAAACCTATTTCAGAAAATCTGTTTATTTTACTTTGGTTTTGCCACAGGTTTCCTGTCATGTACACACTGTGTGTGTGTGTATTTGCATACATCTGTGAAGCCTCTGTGCTGTCTCACTTCTTAGACCTATTAATTTTTCTCTTCTGTCAGTCACTGATGCTCCGCATCACGTGTCTCTCTGTGTGTGTGTGTGTGTGTGTGCGTGTGCGCGTGCGCGTGCGTGTGCGTGTGTGCTTGAACGAAGAAGTGGCAGAGGTAAGTGTATCAGGTTTTCACGCATTTGATTTGTTCGTGTCTGCCTGTCAGTATTCTTGTGCTTTCTTTAATGATCAGTGATCTGTATGAGCGTCTACGCAGTGTGTATGTGTGTGAGTGAGTGTGTGTGTGTGTGTGTGTGTGTGTGTGTGTGTGTGTGTGTGTGTGTGTGTGAGCCCCCATGGTGCAATAATGAGACATATTGGCTAGACACAGCTTTGGGAAGGTCACGCTAAATTGAGGCATTGAGGAAGAATGGAAGGTGTGACTTGTGCGACCGTGGGCCTCTAATGACGATCAGAATAAACCTGCTTTAGATTATCAGGCAAATATTATCCTGTAGAGGAGGAGAAAACAGACAATGGTGGAGAGAGCACATAGGAGGAGATCTGAGGAGGAGAAGCGCTATTAGAAGACACAGTAAATTATTATCGTGTTACGTGAATCTGAAGACTCAAAGCCTGACACAGATGTCAGACTCATTTGAATGCGTTAATCAAAGGTGAACTGGCTGTTTTCCAGCCCTTCTGGCCTTCCCTGTCTCCTAAAATTATGCTCACAAACATTCAGCTTTAGAAAATTTATGTTTTGTGAGAAATGTGATGCCACCTGGAGGCTCCTAAAGAATAAAAGTTGATGTTGAACATATATCATGTTCAATGGCGTCCTAAACATGATTAATGTTACAGCACGGTGTTACTGTAATGTTAGGGAGCGATCGTGGCCTCTTCTTCAACGTGCAAGGTTGTCCGATAGAATTCAACACCTGCTTCACGTTATGTATGCAATGTAAGTTATGTAAGTTCCGTTAGCTTAAAATACGTCAATGTTAAGTTTAAGTTTCACACAGGAAACAAACAACAGTCTCCGAGTGTAATAGTTTGACACATGAGGCCACTGACCAAGCTGCCCTATGTGACGAGTTGGGAGTGAGAACGGGTTGTTAATCATTGTGATCAAATGGGATATATTGACGTTAACAATATTTAACCAAAACCACAATCTTTCCCTAACTTCAACCAAATGACGCTTGGCAAAAGCTCAATCAGTAAGACCATCTTTATGCTCACTCCACTTATGTACAGTAGATCGTGTCCTTTCCCACTTCCAGCTCAATCAACTGATCGTCTTTTTTTTGATGAGCCAGCATTTACATTTCTTCCCAAAGCACATTTGTTGTGCGCACATGTATTTGTAGATATGGTTACTCCTGCAGCATTTGGACAGTCACAAACCTGTTTCGAGGTGTTGGCTTTTCATCTCTTCACCCATTGAATGATTTATGAACTAATTCTATGACTCATACACCACCTCATCCTTGACCTTGGAGGAAACAGGCCAGTATGAGCAAAGCCAGCCGCCAGCCCATCTTTTTTTATTTGTCCTCTTTAATTTATCTTGGGGAAGGGGAGCCTTAAAGTACTGTGGTGTTGAACCTCCAGCTCCTCTACTGACCAAAACTAAAAGATGATGCAAAACTGTATGAATCAGGGAGGGGATGTAAATAAGCTGCTGAGTGCAGTTGATCTTCCGTGTGGCTGAATTATCTTATAGTTAACTCTTAAAGTTACAAAGTCATCTTAAAGTCGTCTCAATGTCTCTGCTTAACACGGTTCACCTTCAAAGTTTCCTTGCAGTACAACTGGAATTCCATGTTATTCTTCGGAAATTATGAAATTATTTGCAACTCAACCTGCACTGTATTAGCAGTCTCTTCACAGCCGCTTAATCAATGAAAAATACTGACATTCAGCTGCCTGGTGTTGATAAATCTACAGTACAGTCTCTGCTGGCTGCAGTCGGTGTGATTAACCAAACTCCCTGTGGCCCAGCCAAGTTTTCACCTTTGTTCTTGGAACAAAGAGGTCAGAAACTGCTTCTGTGAGAAGAGGTAAAAAATATAAAAACAGACAGCAGCAACATCTCAGGTGATAAGATTTACACTTTTCATGAGCAATTATAGTGACAAAGTTACAAAAACGGTAAGATGTCACAAGAAAAAATAATAATGGATACATTTCATGATGTTGAGTATTACCACAAAAGTTAAACATAAAATATTGACAATGCATGGGCTTAAAAAAAAAGAAAAAAAGAAAAAGCTGTCCTCACAAGAAAAAGATGGCATTTGTCTTGTTTTTAATGATTAAACGTACCTATGTTTATGCTTACACCTGTGGAAACCTTTTTGATCTACAGGAGAAAAGCCTCATTCCACAGATTGTAAAATATGGACAAAGTCTCTGTGATCTCACTCAGTGGTTTCTGAAGAGCTGTTGTGAAGCTCAAATTGTGTGTCTCCAGGCGATAGAGACCATCTGGCTGTAAACATGTTTATTTTTGTAAAGTTGGGCATTTTGACTTGGCAATCTATAGGGAGTGACTCTCTTTTGCCAGCCTCAAGTGGCCAGTTTTTGGCAATTCATTTCTCATTTTCTCACGTGCATATTTTATTTTGAAGTTAACAGAATGTTTCCCCCTTACTCCCTAAATTCACAAAGACATTGTCTTATTTGATTGTTTCAAGAGTTTTCTTTGATTAAGTATATTCTATGCCTTTCCTATGCCTCATTTTGAAATAATGAAACTTATTTTTGACAACTCCTGAGATGCAACAAAGTGTATTGAAATCAAGAGGAATTACTGCAGCACACTGCACATAAATGTTCTCTAGCTTTAAGGGGAAATAAACCCGTCACACTGAATACAAGTCTTGTTACGATTGATATTTTTTGCAGTGTGCCCCCTCCTTCCTCTTCTCTAGTTATTATTCAATCCAAGTCCACCAGGCTCTTACTCTGTGCAGTGGAGTGCCAATTATTATGGTAATGACTGAAACAGATATCAGATGGGTTTCCCTGGAATAAGCTTTTCATATTTCACACACACATCACTCTGTGTGTGTATGTGCGTGTGTGTGTGTGTGTGTGTGTGTGCGTGTGTGTGTGTGTGGTCATGTCCACACGTGTGTGTTTGTGGGAAAGAAAAGAGAGACAGCAGCTGGAATCAAAAGGGAGAGTTTCTCCATGTGCAGAATTGAGTTTTCTCACCATCAGTAGCTGAATTAAACCTTTATGGGGAGAAACTCAGCGCAAGCTGCTTGGCTTTGCTCAACACAAACACATTACTTTGAACACTTTTGACATGAATCAAGATTATAAAAGGAGTCGGTGTCGGTGACAGGAATTGGACACAAGAAAGACATGTGATGACAGTTCTGTTTCCAAGGTCATTGCTCCATCTTCGTCCTGTGTCATCGCCTCAGCCTCTTGGATGGATTCATGTGTTATCCGTGATCCTCACAGCATCATATAATGTGTTTCATCAAATGTGTTGGAAATGCTGAGGGATGACATTGAAGTGCAGGTCCACTCAGGGAGCTGGCAGAGAGGTTGTGGCGTGTACATCCATGTCCTATATTTAGGCAGGAAAAAGGAAAAAGGATTCAATGAAGGAAGCATGGAGAATACCACACTGGCTTAATAATATCCCTCCTGTTATGTTCGTTTCTCATGTACAGCAATGATGTTCCCAGGTCAATGTGACCCGGTGCATGTTTAATCATCCAAAAGTTGTCAGAAACCAAAAAATCCTAATAAATATAGTTTGTACCTCACCACCAACACCATTACTAACAATTCAATCAGTATTTAGTGGAATGGAGTTATTCACCCCGCCATAGATCATAGTTCAATGAGGATAAGTCATTCATTTTCATGAATAATACATGGTCAAACTATTTTTTAGGTAGATTGGAAAAACCTAGATATAAATTGCTTTAGTCTACCATAACATGTATTTTTGTCTAAATTATTTTTGTATTTTGAAACTTTATTTTTTTCATGGGGTGAAGTAGATAGAGATGAGACACCTCTGCTGTTCAGGGTCATATTGACCCGCTCACTCAAAATCAAGCCAAATGAGTCATAAGGATTTGTATTGAAAGTAAACTTTATTTATGTTTATTTATAGTGTAAAGAAACAGACCAAAGGCCAGCGTGCAGTCATTGTCTTGGTGCTGTAGGACCCCGTTACTTGGTCCAAATTGTCCACCCCCTTTTTTGTGGCATTGTAATCTAGAATCATGTTTGGTTTCTCGTCCTCTCTGGTGCTGATTTCAACATTTCTATGGAGAGTGTTCATGAGCACAACATTCTTTCTTTCTTTATAGATCGCAGCAAGTATAAGGAGATCCACATATGCATGTAAACGCGTTTCATCCAGTTCCTTCCACTTCTCCCCCACAACATGTCTCCCTTAGACGTAATTTCTAGAATTACCTTCTGTATTGAGTTTGGAATGACCAGCTCAAAAGCTGACTTGATGTCTGTGACACGAGTCATTGCCATCCTGGTGGGGCCTGGCACTGTCTTTATAATATTTTCGGCAGACAGTCTTGGCTGATGTGTACTGGGTGAGAATGACTACTGTATTGCACATTTTTTCGACACGAATGTCTCGCTTGGAGGAACAGGTATATCACTTTCCTCATCTGATGGTTCATAATCAGTACCATTTTAATCTGAATTGACCTCAAGATGGTCTTCATCTTCAGACACATCCTCCTCTATTTCACCCGCAACATAACAGGAGGGTTTTAAAAACCTAATTGTTGTGAAAAAAGTCAATGTTTGACCCGACCTGGTCTTCATCAGGCAAATGTCCAACATGACAAAAGACAGTGGACTATAAATAGGCACACAATTGACTAGTACGTTACAATGAATGTCAATAAACATACCCTGTGCTTTGTCGTGTTGATTTTAGAACCTATTTTTTAATCAATTTTAGTCTTTTGATGAAAATATTAGTTTCCGTCATTACATTTTACTCTAGTTATCATATGGGAAATATAAGTAAACTCTTTTGCCATATATATTTTTTTTATTTTGACGTCTAACGTGTGGCTACAGCTGTTGCCTATCTGGTTGCAGGTGTCATTTTGTGTTGATCGTGGATCGAGGTACCATTTATCCTACTATTCATGTCACTCTGCTCTGCAGTAACACAACAGACTGACTCTCCTCAGTAAATTTAGTTGCCGTTGTTTGACCAGAACAGCTCACTCTCTTTCATTCTCGCTCACAGGGGCGGACTGGGGGGAAAAAGTGGCCCGGGAGTTACTGTCAGACCGGCCCACTCACTACACGGTGCGCTGCCCACTCAATGAATCGCACGTATCGACCAGTCAGTGCCACAACTTACCATCATATCACTGTCACCCAGGGGCGTTTCTAGGATTCAAAGAAAGGGGAGGGGGTGGGGGGGCATAGCCCCAAGGGGAGTGGCTTGTTTGTGCACGTGGCAATTTCTTTCTAACAAAATAGCTAGCTAGCTAGCTTAGTGTTAACATAGCCCACTACAATATTCCCTTTCATTTGCCTCAAGTAAACCTAAATTTAAGCAGATAACAATCGTTAACAACTACAGATAGCCACATTCTGTAACTAACGTTACCTGTTACCTTACAATGTCACTCCGTGCATCATTTACTTTGAGCTAAACTCCTCGGCTATAATCCTTGCTGTCGTTGACGAGAGACGTTACTTGGCAGAGTGAGAAAGCAGCGCAGCAGCCTCCCCAAGGTCCTAGTGCCCGGGGTTTATATCGTTAAGGCCAACGATGTCAGAGGGAGGGCCGGTCGGTGATGGGGTTGGACCAGCCCAACCCCATCGGCCTACCGGGGATTTACCCGGTATCCCCTATGGCCAGCCCATCCTTGCTCGCTCAGGTTGCATTTACACAGGTATGTGCTTTCTACTGCAGCTCTCATTCACAACCTGGATTTACTCACTTGTTTACTATCTAGCTGACCACTGACATTTTATTATTTGCATGCATCTGTGGTTCCAGATGCATGCAAATAAGACTTTGCATTAAAGTATTTATTTCATTTGTGATTTTTTTATTATCAACAAATATTTTGTCTCTTGTTTTTGTGCGAAATGAACACTGGCCCTTCGTCTCTGTCCACAAAGGTTTTTGGGAGCTTTAATGTACGTGTATTGCTATCCTTGTTCCATCTCTTTGACTTCATTCTCACATAATACATATATAACAGCACACACACCAACTCCTTCCTCCAAGAAAAATGGATGTGATTGCACTTTCTGACAGTGACAGACACACTGTAGGTGTTGAAAGATGTAGTTTACTCAGAAGATAATGATGACAGGTAGGCGCTGTACAAACACAGTTCGCACACACACACACACAGTCAAGAACATTTTGTTTAATTTCCTCCAAAATGTCTTGTTAAGAGCAAAAAGATGACATTCTTTAATTCGTCATTTTCACACATCATCTTGTCAAGTTGAAATCTGACAAAGATCATTTAAAACAGGTGCTGTATCAAAATGAATCTGCATTTCAGATTTTCTCCTTGAAGTGTTGATCCTCAGATGAAGGGAGGATGCTGAGGTTCATTGATTTCAAGGCCCTTCGTTCATTTTCAACAAATCTTAAGGCTTTACCTTTGTTTCCCCTCAAATTCACAAACACATTGCTCTTCAAGGATGAGAACCCTTCAGGGAGAATGCCACCAAAATATATTCTTAGTAGAAGAATATAACGCCTGAGTGATGCCATCCAATAATATTCCACTGAGTGAATTCAATAATGTAAGCAGAATATGATTAAGGCTGACAGATGTTGCAACTGTTGCATCGAAGGAAGAAGCAATGCAGTATTTTCATGATGAGTTCATTATGCTTCCTTTCTACACTCAATGGGCCACTTTACATTCATAAGTCATGTGTGATTGTCAGTTTTAATAAGCCAAAGCATTTGTTTTCCTTCTATTAATATCCAACACAGTCGAAGATATGGTTAAAAAGTACCTTCCCTCAGATAATCACAGTGATGTTCAAAGCATTCCTTCACTTATTTTGTGTTTTACTTTAACATGTATCATTCACACGCACGAAGATACATTACATTATTATAACACAGGGAACATGAAAGACAATGAATCCTCTATGGACTTAATTCTCCAGAGCTAGTGCATTACAGCGACAAAAAAGATGAAGATATATCTTTTATTGTCAGTATTTACAATGACAACACATTATGGAGGACAATCAAGTCAATATTATTTATATAGCCCAATATAACAAATTACAAATTTGCTTCAAGGAGCTTTAAAATAATATATATTTATAGAAAAATAATAAAAATTGTCTTGATTATGGAGTATCCTCTATTTCAGATATTGAAAAACACCTCCCTGCACAAAGCATAAAATGTTTTTTAATAGGATACAAATACGTATTGCAAAGGAGAATAAAGCAGCCACAGATAACATACAAAAATTAACAGACATAGTACTATTAGCCATCAAAAAGTAGCATTTTTAATCATCATATCCCAGAAAGATGTCAGATTTAGCTCGGAATATGATGAAAGCAACAGTAAAGAGGAGAACCAGAAAAAAGAGACAGATTAATCCTTTACTTGACAGAGCTAAAGCTTACCAGCAGGGTTTGTGCAATTATGCAGACTGATAACATATTCAAGTTTTTTTACTTTTCATAAAATACCATGTCATCTAATGTATTTTGTGTACATTATGTTCATCTGAAAAGAAAGAAAAATATAGTTTTACCTGCCGCCCTGCTGCTTCTTCCATCATTTAAACATATTGCATGGAAGCTTTGTTCTTATGTACAGAGAATGTATTTCTAATTGAACTCAATACCTCAAGGCTTCCAAACATCAAAAACATGCCACGGTAATTTACAAGGAGACACATATAAAAGGACATTATCTCTTCAAGCATTCGGAAGTAAATTTGTCTCTTCCCCTGAGAGATACTGAAGGTTTAAGATATAAGTTCAAAGGTGATTGCTTCTTTTTCATCGTTTGAGATAAAGCCTCAAGGCGAACGTCGTGATTGCAGCTGTGAGCGTACAGGAGGAGGAGGAGGAGGATATGCTGCTCCGTTGGGTTACCTTGTCATTTTGTACCGAGAAACATCATTGAGGTGTTGTGAAAGAGGACATATTCAAACCATACAAAGAGGACTGCGTTCTGTTTAAATCTGTTCAAGGATTTAATAAATAAAAAGTTTGATTGAAAATTTCCACTGGGCTAGTACTTTTCCAATGCGACTAATGCTTGTGTGCCTTACTCACTAACAAGACCATATATCAGCTTAGATAAGAGGAAGGGGAACATACTATGTGTTAGTTAGTGAGCTTTAAGGGTGCGCAAAAAATCACCTACATCACATATAGGTGCAAGGCTATTAAAAAAAAAACATCAAGAAAATATTTTTTGTCCTGATGAGGTTCTGACTGCAACACCGCCCATTTAAATACATTTCTATCAGTTAGCCAGACATCACTATTATGATTTTCCACACTAAAATTAGATATTGTCTTTTAAATCTCAGGTAAAAGCCATCACCAATCCAGCTCTTTGGGAAAAACAGGAGCTTGAATCTTACTCAAGTTTGATTTAAATTGCCAAACGAAGTGCAGAGCGCCACGCAATGATCCCCCTGTTTGGAGTGCTTTCTGCTTCCCTTTAGTAGACAATGATGTTGTAATGATCTTGTGTTCGAATGCGGTTTACACACTTATGGACTATTTTGTCAGGCGGAGATGGAGGATAACGGTCTTAAAATTGCATTTGCAACTGCACCATGTCCTCAACAACAGCTTCTGAAAGGTTCTGTTTCAGTTGCTCGCACTAATTAAACTACACATTTGTCACAGTTTATTTGGCCTCTCTGATGATGTACTGAATCAGCTGATGAGCACAGGAACAAAGGCTTGGAGTGAAGCACTGATTTCCTGGGACATGCTTTTGCACATGGGAGAACGTTGTGATGTTGGTTAACCTTTATACATCCTGCACTAGATTAAACTTTGTTTTCTGTCCTGCTGCCCACTTTGACACTTTGGTTATCCCTGTCACATGAGACACATTTACAAGCTTCAGAATAGAGTCCAATGCTGTTGTCCATTCTGTCAGAGTAAAGGTATCATTGTCATTTTGAAGGATTTTCTGCAAATACAAAACTTCTACTGATGAAAATATAGCTTTGCTTTGACATTTCGGTCCCATCATCTTACCACAAACATGTTATTAATGCAAGTTGTAATTATCAAGCACTTAATCGACATGTTTTTCATTAGCTGACACCTGTGCTCAGAATACTACAGCAGTAATGTGGCTTCACAGAGGTAATCACTGCAACACTGAAAGAAACCGCTGCACAAAAAAATGGGACACCGATGTCACATTTTGATGTCAACAGAACAGTTTCCTGCAATCAATCTCCACATAAACTGCACTGGAAATGCATTAACGTCACCTCACATCCTCTAACCGTGATTGATTATGAGGAATACACCGGCAGACGAATAAAAAGCCACGGAAAATGCAAAGAAGCAGCATCCAAAATATAATTTTTTGCCTCCTAAAATGTGTCACATTGTGTCTCACATTACTCTGACCTAATTCATTATCATTCCCGACAGGCTAAAGCGTGTTCAACAAGTAAATGTCCTTTTCACAAAAGCCACTCCTCACTGCATTATGACAAAAAAACATCAACAGAAAGCTGTTCCCTTTCACTCTGCGGATGCGGTCTGCTATCTGTCTTATTGTTTCCTCTCCTCCTCTCATGGTTAACAGCATCAACAGATCCCTTCTCTGCGTTTTCTTGATGCCGCAATGGTGAGCCGCACTGCCTCCCTCCATGTTCTTTTTTTGGAAGATTTCAAATGTCAGGGATGAAAATGTTTTCAGAAAAGATGGATGTGTCACTTTTTTTCATAGAAATAAACTCTTTTTCACCTTTGCCCTCTTTTGTGTATTTATATGCGGTGCACTCTCTGATTGTCATTGAGTATGGATGTGTGTACGACCTGCTCTCTGCAATGTTGGTTTTGCTATGAGGGAGACAAGTGTTAAGTGGTGTGTTTTCGAGTGGCTGCATACTGGGAATTTAATCACCTGAATGTCGGCAGTTAATCAGATCATTAATGCAGGTGGTTGTAGAGCAGTTTAAACCTCAATGCACCACGTTGCTGTTTCTCTGTGTGTGTGTGTGTGTGTGTGTGTGTGTGTGTGTGCGTGCGTGTGTATGCAATATCAAACGTATCCTGTAAAGCTGGGGAGTCTTTTCAGATTTTATATTTGTTAGTTTATTGTGGAATAAAAAAAAACCTTAAGACACATCTTCCACTCTGCAGCACTAAAGATCTATACAATCACCACAGTTTCAAGGTGAGCGCCCAAGTTTAGTGTCCTCAATTCAGTATCCGACAAAATATAAAATATGGTCACAGTCTCTCCTTCTGTTTTCGTGTTATGACGTTGAATGATGGCCAGAGAAGTGTCACAGTGGAGTTGACCTTTTGGATATTGAATCACTTCATCCTATTTTATCCTATTAGAGATCTGTGTGGAAATTTCAGCCCCGTTTCCTAAAAATGACGTTCCCTTACAACAAATTTTCATTGTTACATTTCAAAGGAAATATATTTTGTCATGGATTACTTTTGCTTACGATGTATCACAAATAAGTTTCAAATGAGTCCACAGAACTCTGCGTCGGGGGCGAGAGAGAACGCTGTTAGAGTAGTTTTCATTTTATTTTGAAATCTATCAATTTACAAGGTTAACCACATGTTTCAAACAGTTTCAAAGTATTTCAAACTGCAAACATAATCCGGGAGAAAATAGGTTTACCTTGAAACATCCTTGGGAATGCAGTTTAGTTGTGTAGGGACGTCATTTTGTTCAAGAGAGGAGTTTTGTCATAATTAGAGTATGAATTCTTGAGTTGTGGTGAAAAACGTGTTTTGTGAGGTCACAGTGGCCTTTGACCACCAAATTCTAATCAGTTCATCCTTGAATGTAGGTGGCCTGAAAAGGAACGTATATGACGTGTAAAAGAAAAGACAGAATTGTCCATGTGAAGAATGGTGCTGGTAATATGACCACAGGAAATGTTACGCTTAAAGTTTTTTCATGCAGTTATGCAAACCGGACCAGAAATTATAATGATTTAAAAAAAAAAGAAAAAAAAGGTAAATTCAAGTGTATGTTTTGGGATTTTCCATATTTTGAAATTCAAAATCAAACCATAAAAAAACTCCTCATCATGAATATTAGATACTGTATGTGATATGTAATGCACTTGTTTCTTTCCGCCTCAACTGCTGTTGTTCTACATACTCATCTTGATTCCTACCTGTTGCTTCTTGACATGTTGTCGTCTCCCACATATGTTTTATTCCTACCAATGTTTTTATTTTGTGCTGAATCCAGTCTCCTGCTGCAATGACCCAATTTCTCCACAGAGTTCAGTACATTTTCATCTAATCTTTGGTTTCCTTGCTTACATCCTACTACATTTCAGTCCCACGTATGTGACAGTCGAGAGACAGAGATTGTTTAGTGAGTTTTTAGTAATGCGAAACATCTTCTGACAACCCTGTACTGGGTCTTGCATGAGGAGGCAGATTTGCCCCGGTTTCATAACCAAGTAAAGAGAAGCTCACTAGAGCGCCTGCGATGCATGACTCATAAAGATATGATTTTTGAAATGCTAATGACGATTATACTCAGAGCGGAAAAGCATGATAGAGATAGAGACAGTAAGACAGAGGGAAGAGATTCTCCATATCTCGTTGGGTCTTTTGCCAGAGCTGACAGTCACAGTTTCCTTCTGAACGTAAAAGATAGTTTTTAAATAATCTCTCTTTAACGGCTTTAGTATTTCATGATGAGTCAGAGAGAGAAAGAGAGAAAGAGAAAGTCAGAGTTCAGGCGGTAAAGCCTGCAGCCCTATGAGAACGCTCTTCTTACTTTTTTCTCCATCAGTCTCTCTCCTCATCGTGTGTTCATCTCCAGTGCAGTGAAACAGGGCTAAACAAGGTTAAAGAGAAGGTCAAACACACATGGACACAGTTAATCTTCCTCCTGTCATTCCAGCCACATGAGACAGTGCTCTTCCAAGAGAGACTCAATTATCTTTGTTAGTAGAGTACACTGTATCTTTTGCATCATTGGTTAAGATCCACTGGATGTAGACAGAGGTTTTACCTGAAAATGCTCCATGGGGTTGATGCAATGCCAGATAGCAGATGTGCAGAATGAGGATTTATTATTGTAAGTGTGCTATCATTCCACTTATCTTTTTTTTTCCATTCCTCATGGAAAAATGTATTTTTCTTGTCCATCCTTCTTCCATTTACCCTGCATCTCCTCCTCCACATACACCTCCATCATCTTTGCCTATTTTTTACCCGTATCTTCATTTACCACATCTCCTCTCTCCCCTTCTTCTCCTTTTTCTCTCCATACCACTCTGCTTCTGTCTTTCCCATCTTCCGCCGTGTTGAGCTAGTGAAGGTCATTTTAGTATTAGAGACGGGGGGGGGAGGGGATGATGCAGCTATATGCAACTGCTGCTCTGGATAACTGCAGGAAGACAGATAGATGGATGATAAGAGCGGCAACGTGAAAGCAGAGAAAAGACAGAGGGTGAGGGAGACAGAAATTTCCTGCGACCTTTGTCTGCATCCCGATGAGGACACAACGTGTGTGCACGCCTGCCGCCCACTTAAAACTCTGCCTTTATTTGCACCAAAGCGTGCTCCATCGATTTTCATTAGTGGTCCATCATGATGGTCACCCCTTCAAATTACCTCAGTGTCAATGACAGCGTCGCTATCTGCATTTTGAAGTAAGCGTGAAAAACGGTGTCCTTGGAGGGTTCCCTCCAAGCTGATCGTTCGCCTCCGCCCTACACAGATCATGGTTTCACAATTTCTCCACCCACCAAAAAGGAGCGCATGGAGTTCTTTTAAAGGTGATACTGAGTATACAAAGAGTTTGGAAGGTGGTGTATTTTTCCAAAAAAACAAAAAGCAAAAGAGTCAAAATGTACGGAAGGGATATTATCTGCAAGCGTTAGCATGTCCGGCTTCCTAGCTAACAGTAGTGTCTGGGGGTGCCAACTGTATGTGCAGCGCTAGAATGGAAAGCCTAATGGCAACAACTAAGGATGGCAGACTTTAGTAAAGGTTTTTCTTTTCTTCTTGGTGGTGTTGGATTGGTTATTGCCTCAATATCAGGTGAGGACTGTAACCATAATGCACTTTTAGATTGATCTTTTTCCATTCATGATCAACTCAGGCATACTGAAAAATGGCATCCATATAACCCTACATTTCTTCTCTCTGACCCAAATATGATACTGCTTTAGTGGAAGAGACATCCAAATGGAAAAAAAACGTATTTGCTAGCTATCGTGTCGAGGGAGACCAACAGGCTGCTGTAGGAAGCAACATTCAGAGTTTTATTTAGGCTTACATCAGAGCCAGCTCTATGAATACATTTTCAGTATAGCATGTTTGACAGGCGCTTGTGGGATTGCATGCAAAAAAAGGCTTTTACCCTCTTAGATGAAGAGTAAAAAGCCCACAATGTCAGTCCCCCTCCTGTGTCATTGTCAGACATACAGCTTGCTGCTATCTCTCCCTACACCCACAGCCGGTGAAAGCTGGGTTTAAACTGGGTTTAAACTGGCTCGGTATTTTGCAACCACCTGAACCGTACCTTGCCTCCGTGGAAAGTGTATGAAAAGAGATGGAGTTGAAAGAATTCTGCAGCAGAGTCGAGCCTAACCCCTATCCCTGCTGCTCAAACCGACGCACTGAATCAACACGAGTGGAGGCGGCTAATAATCCATGGAATTAAATGAATGGGAGTCATTTCCCCTTCTGGATGTTCTAACTTGACAGTATAATACAGATTAGTGGCACTAGTGGATATCATGTCGAAGAGTAGGTGCATGTTTTTATATGCAGGGTTAGGCTTACAGATGTACCTATGCCTTATGAATATTACTTAGTTCTTCCCGAGGCCCCCACCTTCCTGCCTGTCAAACAGGCTGTGTGCTTTGCCTGTTCTGATTCCCTCAGGGACAAGGACCAGGGAGACTCTGGCATTTACACACTAATGAAAACAATCATGGGAAATATGTTAATCTGCCCGGCTGTGGTTGGCTGAAACAAACTGTGCTCTTTCAAAAAGGCCAGATGCTCTTGTGAGTAATCACCTATGGCAACTGAATCCATTTAACCATTATAACTCAGTATATGACCCGTGCATGTGATGTACTTCATACACTGTGCGGCATTACAGAGAATAATAATTAACCTTTTTTGCCATTGGGTCACAGAGTTGAGATTATTCATTTGTGTCTCCTAAACAGCATTACTAATCACCTGGGTAACATTTGCAGGTAACAACCAAAGGGGGAAATGTATCAATAGTCCCAAAGCTTGTTAGGACATCATTATCAAGTGAGAATTAATCTGTTTAATAGTTCGAAATGCTGAAAATCATCAGTTATACACAGTGGACTAATCCTGGCAAACCAGAACCAATGATGAAATGAGCTGAACTCGTCCACGGAGCAGTGTATCCAGTATGGCTGCTGGAACTCGGCTAAAAATGTCTGCGAGGGAAGGAATTACTCAGGCTGGTACAGACCTAATATGACTAATCATGGAAGAATACGTACATGCACTATTTGGCAGGAATGCATGCAACCCAGATGTCATGCTCATCTAAATGAGAACTATACGTTTGTGCACTTGTTGTACAGCATGTAGAAAACGATGATTACTAATCTCCTCAGGAAAGAAGAAGTAAATTAGGTCAAACACATTACAACTCGACCCACTCTAGGTGCTGTCACAGTGATTAAAAAGCAACTCGTGAAGAAAGCAGTTAATAAAATGTTAAATTTCTTCTTTTTTTTTTTGCATGTTAACACAAATGAATTAAACATTTTCAAATAATCTAAATAAAATACAAGAAAATTAAAAGAAACCAATTCATATTACTGCTCCATGCTTGGAGGGATGATGATCTTTAGACTGTAATGGATATTCCCACAGGGATCTTCCTCCAAGTCCACTGAACCCAGTCGATTAAAATCTGCTTTCATCACAGTGTACACAGTTATCTTTCTATTATATTTGAGGGCGATATCCCACTAAGAATTTGAGGGAGTGGCTTCAGTAGCAAACAATCCTCTGAGGTTAAACAGGTCTTTGTTGTGAAAACTACAATTTTGTTTACTGGATAATTTGCTGTTAGTTTATGATGGAATATTTGTCTGCGCTGTGTGTGGGAAGATAATAATGCTCAAACCTGTGATGAACTTGAACTGTTTGTGGTTGTTTGTCATTGTTTTCCTTTCTTTGATGGAAATCACCTGCTTCCACTTCAAAGTCTCCTTCAACCCAATTGCAACCACATACAGCACAGTTGACATTTGCACCCACTACAGTTTGAAAATAAACATGTAAATTACGGCGTATGATTTTTCAACGGTCACCTTCTAGAGAAGGTCCTTATCAACTCTCTTCACTTTCTTCCTTTTTAATCTATGTAATGTGAGTGCAGGATACTTTGAGTATGCTTTCCTGTTCAGGAATAATTTCTGGGCTCCTCGTAAACAAATTGAAATGCCACCTTCCGTGTCACTGGTAAAAGGCGGCGATGACACGTATTATGCCGTTCACTCTCCACTCGGACAAGATAAGAGTCAGTGCTGTGAAAAATCCCTTGATTAAGACAAACATTGGACTCTGCGTGTGTGTTCTTCAGTTTGGCTAGGAGGATCAAATGACGTCAAAACCGGGACGTGGATGTATTTCTGTCCCTGGTCCTTTTTCTTGGGAGGGGGCATGTGGGTGGGTGACATGTTGCCAGGAGTAGAAGTGACAACCTTGTGGCTGAAATATGTCTACCAGAGTGTGTGTGTGTGTGTGTGTGCGTGTGTGTGTTTGAGAGAGATAGACTGTATTTAGTCATGCTAAGGGGCAGGACAAAGATACAAAAAAACAGAAGCAACAGTAAGTGACAGAGAGGAGGAAGGGCAAACATGGAGGGAGGGATTAGTCATTATAAAAGTGGAGAAGTGAAACATAAACACTCACTTCTGCAAAGATCTCCACAAACATGCATTCTCTGTTTCCTGTCATAGTAGCTCAGAAAATCTACGACCACCCTTTGTGTGCGCATGTGTGTGAGTGTGTGTGTGTGTGTGTGTGTGTGTAGCCTACAGGGAAGACATCTTTGTCATCAGTTCAATACTGCTGTCAGCAGCCCATGAATTATGGAAGTGTTTGGAAGTTACAAAGCACGGCTTACAGCCAAGAGACATTTTTATTGAGTTGTGAGATGTGATGAGTGTGTGTGTGTGTGTGCACATGTATGTGCCTGTGTGTGTGTGTGTGTGTGTGTGTGAATGTGTTTTGTGCTCATGGTTGGGATGAAAAGACAGATCACCTCTCTTTCTTCTCATCCACACTTTTCCTCTTCGCCGCTCACTCTGCCTTCACTACCTCTCCTGTTCCTACCTCAACACAGAGCGACAAAACAAATAGCGGTTTGAACGAGGTCTCCTCGCTGACAGCGAGCAGCATGGCACAGTTGTCCCCGTGACATTGTCTCTATCCCAGCCACATCACAGCCCAGTTTATTCTCCTCTAAACTGGGAGCAAACCGGTTTTGTACTTTGTGTATTTTTCTTCAGTGCATCTGGGTCCTGTTGCTTGTTCAAGACCATGCGAGCGAAATACTAAATAAATAGGTCATATCATAAAAGGTAAACTGTCAGTTTTTAAGGGAATGCTTCTTTTCTACAGCTAAACTTAGGCACATCAGGTTACTATAGCAACACATGTGGATGAAAATCAGGGAAAAAACTCTGACAAATTGGTAACCTGATTCAGAAACAAATTATGTGAAAATGATATTTCTCCATCATTAAATAATGTGATGATAAAAGTGCTAAATAAAAATGGACATGTGCTTCAAAAGGTCAACTTAAAGGTTAAAATTGTATTCATTAATAAAAACAGTTGAGTCAAGTTAATTTAGGATTACAGTAAATTTCTAGAGGATGCAAGAAAAGTTCAATTTAAAAGAACACTTTAAATATGATTTAGATATGCAATGATAAGGAAAACCAGTTAAGATATACATTTAAAAAGCACACAAATAAAAAAAATGGAAGATGGCTGTTCCCTGTTGTGTAATTCAGTGACTCTTCTGATCATGTTGAGATTTTTCTCCACTGCGGCTCCAAAAATTAAAACAAGTCTTAACTTTCAGTGAAAACTTTGGAAGGAAAACAGAACTACATCACAATACACACACACATCCTCTCTCTCTATCACACACACACACACACACACAAACACAGTCTCTGGGCATAAACTGAGTGTGTTGCCTGAAATGCCCTGAAGTTGTTATCTTAAAGTGGCATCCTGGAGCTTGAGGGTGGAAGGGTGCGTGACTTGTGGAACAGATTTAGAGTGTCCCTAAAGAGTGTAGTACAGAGGACACACACAGTACACACAGACATGTACACACATGATTTCCTATACGACAATTCACACACACGTTGGTACAGACATTAGCATCAACAGTCACACATCTTAAAACACACACTGACACACACAGATGGCCGTAAGTCATACTTTTTTGCTTACTGTGACATAATTAAGAGATACTCAGGAGAGTTCCTGTTTTTTTTTTTATCATAGCTAACTTTTCATCTATTTCCTGGAGGGGAATATGCTTCCATAAGAGATAATAAATGTGTGAAGAATCACATCCCACGCACACATTTTGCATTATTATAATGATCAATTTTGACTTTATTATAAGAAGCATGGTTGCAGGCTGGAATCAAACCAGGGACATTGTGAACACATAACATGTACCGGAAACCACTGGGCAACAAGGACACTCCCTGTCTTCGCATTATTTTATGATTCCGTGTTTTCTCCGGTCATACTTGAGGCGCATGTCTAGCGTAGGGAGAGTAGAAGTGCCTGGACGTCATCAGCTCACCTACCTATCATTTTCTCCATCTCAGTCCCCTATTTCTTATATTTATAGCTCTAACTTTCTGGAACCACCCATAAAACCCACCGAGGTTGAACCTAAGGCTGGCACAATAATAGTCTCATGAGATGGAGCAGTAAGTGGAACTGAAAAGCAGAGAGGAGAAATGTATGCACCTTTCTCTGTTGAAGTGGAAAACATTGACCCGACTCTAAATCATTGAAGAAAAGCGAGGGGAAAGCACTTGAAGAAAGACTCTCACAGAATTACAGCAGATTTTCTACGGCGGTGAAAAAAAAGCTGAGTGAAGTTTGATTAAATGCAACCAAAGTGTTGTTTCGCATCCTCGTTGAATAGTTTTAAATAACACCTTCTGCTGCAATCCTTCGTTTGGATTTTCACATAAACGATTTTTACTTTAATATCCTGAGCTGATTTCCAGTGGTTCCTTTTACTTAAAAAATACAAAGAAGTCGGACACTTTCATCCAGATGAAGTTAACTTTTTTTTAACTTTTTCATCAAAGACATAGAAAAACTTTAAAAAACTAATTAGTATGTAATCTGGTTTTAGTTTGAGGAGAAGATTAGTAATTAGAGGAAAGTTGAATCAGGTTATAGGGATTATTGCAGCGCTGGATTAATTTAAATTCGACCTACCTTTGCTGAAATATGGTTTTATTCTCAAGAAAAGATATATATCTCAAAAGCCTCAATGCCCAGCACCAAGTGGTACACAGCACTAGTTCACCACCATGACATTGGTAATACTGCACCATGTCTCTGGGCACTATCACTCCGCACAGGTCAAGCTGTCTTCAGCCTCAGCACTTAATTTCCCTTCATTAGGCCGCCTCTCTGTAAAGCTGTCCACAAGGATTTGACATCAATTCTAATTTGTTGCACTTTGAAGTCTGATTAATTCACAATTACTGGGAGAAAAAGGAGAGACGAGGACAGAGAGGGCAGTGAGAATGAGTGGGTGTATAGAAAAGAGCCGGAGAAATAAACTGTCGCTACGGTCCTCTGAATGTAGAGCAGACAATATTGGTGTCTGAAGGCTGATTATGATTTCCGCTGAGGAGTCAGACAACTGATATTTTATGCAATTATCTTTCAGCATGCCTATTTTATGCCTAATAAATGACAGTTAGTATTAATGCAACTGCATATGTATCATATTCAGTAATACTTGTGGTGAAGTCTCTCACTGACAACCAGTGTTGTGTGGATCTGTTCAAACATCACAGGTGGAGCATAATGACAGGCTGAATTTAATAAAAGGCTGATATCTGCAGAAGAGGAGACGGGTGAAATAAAAGATGGGCTGGGTCTTCGTGAGGAAGATTTACTGATTCACACAGACAGCTTTACTAGGCTGTTAAGAACCGCGAGAGGCGAGCGGTTCAGACACAGGGTTTAGGATTGAGTGATGAGAACAGATATTTAAAGAGGTTCATTTTTGTAGCGATGAGACTTGAAGCTCACACTGCACACCATCTGATAGAGGTCGACCTTTGCAGTGTGTGGCTAATCATTTACAGGAGAATCAGGCTGCACTGGGATTAGTATCTTACTTGAATGACTAGATTTGGAACAGACTTTGGTTTTAATTGATGGCTAAAATATGCATGTTTTGGCGTTTTATTGTTCGCAACATGTCAGTATGTTCACACAGGGTGTTCATTTAAAGAGCAACTGAACACTGCGTCCCGCTGGCCAGACCTTCTGTATGGTGTCGCATGTTCTCATTATGTTAGCCTAGGTTTTCTCCCGGGTTCCTTCCTTCAGGCCAAAGTTATGCATTTTAGGTTAAATGACTCTAAATTGCCCGTTGGTGTAAATGTGAGCGTGAATGGTTGTCTGTCTATGTGTCAGCCCTGTGGTAGCCTGGCGACCTTTCCAGGGTGTAGCCGGCCAATGTCAGCTGGGATCGGCTCAAACAAGTGGATTTAGTGTAAAGTTCAAGTTCAATGTTTTGATTGTTATTTGATATGTCGTGCACTACAATGCTACAGGAATAGTATTAACAAAATTAATTTCCCTTAGTGCTAATGAGTCATGGAACTAAATCTCCTGCTGCAGTAAATCTTCACACTGTGGCCGTGACCACCATTTGTCCGTAAATACTTTGTTTTCATTACTATTTGATGCTGTAGCAGAATTTCTTTTTATTATTATTTTGCTGCAAATTAAGTATTCTGGTAGCAAGCATTCCTCCACATTTGACTCTGAATTTCTCTGTCCAAAGTTATCTTTTCAATGCAGATTTACAGTGGCAAAAACTTGCCACTGTAAAGTTAGTTTTGTTTTCATTGGATGCTAATTTGCAGGAAATGTATTTAAAATGATGCACAATAGTCCAGAATACACAATATCCAGAATTTAGCAGCCATACAAATGGGCCTTGGTTTGAATATTTCAGCGATTCAACAGGTTCAGTGAAAAAGCGGATACGGAATATGGTATTGTCATACAGCGTGAGAAACTTTATTTTTATTTGAAGAAACTTAAGGTGACAAAGAAGAATGCCCAAAATAGTACAGTTGGAGTAGAAAAAAAAAAGAAATTCCCAGGTGGTGTGAGTTTGCCGTCCTGGCACACGAGCAGCCTCATCTGACGGCCTCATGTCTCTTTGTGTCCCAACACAGCATCGTAGATCTTCCCGGTGAGGCGGTGCTGGGTGTTGGTGAAGCCGGCGGCAGCCAGCAGGGCAGCGTACTGAGCAGCTGTCCTCTCTCTGCCCTCCGTCTGTACCAGCATGTTCAGGGAGTAGAGCTGCACTGTCACCGGGCCAGAGCCGTCCTCGTGGAGCAACGCCTCCACTAGCAACACAGCGCCTCCTGCAGGACGGACCAAAAGAACAGCGTTGTTCGTATGTCTGCTCCTTCCTCTTGCTTTTTGTCTCTCTTCCCACTGACTGATTTGACGTCGGTACCTGACAAAGCTTAGCTACAGCATTACTGTTGGGCAGAATTGACAAAGCTGACATCTTGACTTGTCGAGCACAGTTCTAACTAATACCATTGGTAATTGCTGCATTGCAATAATTACTGGTGATTCTGCTACGAGTCCAAACTTGACTCTACAGTTGAAAATGTCTACTATCTGAGAAACTACCTCATACAGGTTGGACTCTGTCCAGAGTACGCTTCCCTACTTGGTTTATTTCTTTGTTTTTCTTCCCTCCTCTTGTGTACGCACAGACACAGATGCACATTATTATGAAAACACATGAGAGGGTTTTCTGCCTCCTGATAACGCCTGCTGCTTTTGTGAGTGTGTGTGTGTGCGTCTGTCTTTGATCAAAGTCACAAGGACAGATTTTTCTGGGATCAGCTGCATTGTGGGATACAATCTGCCATCTCATTTCAAGAGGGAAAAAAGTGCTCATCCCTCTCAAAGACACACACACACACACACACACACACACACACACACACACACACACACACACAGACCTGGTTTGCAGGCTTTGTAGACTCTACTGAGTAGCTCTATGCAGCGTTCGTCTGTCCAGTCGTGGAGGATTCTGGCGAGGATGTAGAGGTCAGCCTCTGGCAGGGGGTCTTTAAAGAAATCCCCTAAACACACACACACACACACTGAATTCCTGAAACCCTGATAATTATTTCACATAATTATTTATTCTGTTGACAAGCCTTCCCGAAACAAGACAATGATTCAGTTAATGGTTACATACTTAAATATAATGAATACAAATGGGTAATGTCTGTTGTAATCACATTATCTCAAAAGCATATAACCGTACAACATATTTCTTTACCCTATACAAAGTAATAAAATGAAAGTGTGTATGCTTGTCCGTCATTCAATTACATGTCCTCGCTGCCCATTGTAATTGGGTAAATGCAATATTTTAAGTTAATATGAAGTGCAGAAGTCTGCGCTCCTAAAATACAACATTGTGAGACAAAATCAGTACATTTCAGCTTTGGCGTTGTGGCTATGAGAACAGCAGGAGAGGCAGGATGGATTTTGGCCCTGGGTTTTCAAGATCGCAGGCTTCTGTGAACTGTTTATTTGAAATCAGCTGCTTTGTTGGAGAGCCAACACAACAAAGCGTGAGGTATAAATTGACACAATATTTTCAGTCCAACAGCAAGAGTTCAGCAGGAGCATTGAAGCACACGGGTGACAGTGTCAACATTGTCTTTATCTGCTTTTATTTTCAGAACACTTGATTGTGTATTAACTTGAAGTGCTGAAAGCATTTTCTCACACCGTCGCTGTGTGAAATTTGAAGAAACACCAACTTAACTTCACTGTCATATTATGATTGAAAGAAAATATCTTCAAAAAGATGTTTTCTGTCTTTTCTCTGTGCTTTTAGAAGAAAGCAAGACTGATGGTGACTGTAACCATGCCAAAACCACATCTCAAAGTATTCACTGGTGGAATTCAGCTAGGATTCAAATATCACTCCTTAGATCTGCACTTATTCTTCTTAAAGAAAGCTCTTAAAATCTTCTTAAGTCTTAAGATATATCCAATAGCACCTTTATGAAATAGGCCCCTTACCCATAGCTGAATTATTGCTATTGTGTTGGAATTACTATTGTGCAAGTAGTTTAACATATTGCACTTTGTGTAATTAAGAAATATGTGTGTCTGTGTGTGTGTGTGTAAAGCATCACACTTGAACTGTCTGCATATGATTATAATGGTCAAGGGAGTCCAACCAGTTGCAACGGCGTTACCTTCGTGGAAGCTTATCCTCTGGTCGGCCCCAGTCACAAAATGTTCCCTCGACGTATGCACCACTTTGGGGAGGTCAAAGATCGTCACTGTGCATTCTGGGTAGGCTGACGTGCACTGCTTGGCCAATGCTCCACTGCAGCCTGGAGAGAGAAAGAGAGTTAACTTTAGTTGAATGAGTACACACAACCTTCATTAACAAGATAGTGCATCAATCACTCGCACACACCGTGCACACAAGGAGTCACTCGAGTGGAACAGATGCTTTCAGGTATGTACCGAATATCTATTTGCATGATTTGTATTCAGATGTATGTGGCGGCTTAGGGAATATGGTTCATCTAACATTCATGCCAATAAAGCAGAATGAATTGAACTGTATATAGAGTGACTGAGAGCCAGATGCCTTATGTAGAAACAGGGAATCTAATCTCAGGAAAAGCAGGCAGACAAATTTGTTCTGCTCCGTCTTAACATGATTTCACATGCTATTGTATAGACACCTTTACATTTTAATGCATTTGAAATTCCTCGTTGCTATGCCTCCACACCGGCCAAGTCGTGGCCAATATGTTGTCGTCTGTCCGTCCATCCCTTTCTCGTGAACGTGGTGTCTCAGGAACGCCTTGAGGGAATTTCTTTGAATTTGGCACAAACGTCCACTGAAGGATGAACTGATCCAAATTTGGTTATCTAAGGTCAAGGTCGCTGTGACCTCACAAAACACATTTTTGTCCATAACTCAAGAATACATATGCTAATTATGACAGTCACAGAAATGTCTAATGTGAAAATATGACATTTTGAAAAGGCAAACAGCAACTTGTTTGGTTGAAGGTGGCACACAACCATGAGGCTGTAATTCTAGATATCCATGCTTGTTGGTCTGGTCTGTTCCACCACTTTGGTCCAGACTGAAATATCGCAACAACTATTGGAAGGATTGCAATGGAATTTGATACACACATTCATGGTCCCCAGGGAATTAATCCTACTAATATTGGTGGTCCCATGACTTCTCTCTGTGCCACCATGGGACTTTTTATTTTTTAAATGTCTTAAGTCATTGGATGGGGTGACTATGACTCAGTGGTAGAGCAGGGTCGTCCTTCAATCAGAGCGGTTCGATCCCTGGCTCCGCTAGTCCATCACAATGTGCAAGACAGTTTGGGCAAGACACTGAACCCCAAATTGCTATGAATGGGTATGAATGAGTAGATAGTCCTGATGGGCAGGTGGCAACTTGCATGGTAGCCCCTGCCATCAGTGTATGAATTGGTGTATGATGATATGTAGTGTTTAAGTGCTTTTAGTGGTCGGAGGACTCGAAAAGTGCTATACACGTACAGTCCATCACCATTGGTTTGATTGCAGAGTAATTTTGTGAGACATTTATGGTCCACAGGATGAATTGGATTACTTGGGGGATCTTCCAACTTTTCATCGAGCACCATTATCAGTTCAAATTTGTATTTTGCATGTGATTAATACGTAAAACTAAACTAAAGTAATAGACATAGTAAACATTTTACGTTAGCATGCTGACACTAGCATTTAGCTCAGGCTCACAGATCTGCTATGACCATGGACTCTTAGTCTTGTTCTGCTTACCGTTCTCCTAATAGAGAGAGCAGTAACTCTTTGCAGCGCAGAGGTAAGACCTGATGATTTGAGTGGAGAAAACAGCATTGAAATGAGCATACAATCACACACAAACACACAAGGGTAGAAACAATGATTTAGTATGAAACTAAGAATATTTCACCTTGATGCTCAGGCAGCATTATTATCTGTGTCTGTGATTCACATGCAAACTCAATCGAAAACAGTGGGTGAGGAAGTGTATGAGACAGATAGAGAAAGAAATCGATGTATGAAGAATGGGATAGAGTGATGGAAAGTCAGTGGTGGAATACAGGATCAAAGGATCTCACTTTGCCAAACCTACAAAGTCAACCACTGTGTGTGTGTGTGTGTACAGGCAGCAAACTGTCAGCCTGGTGCTGCTTTCCTCCTAACATGACCTGCTGCTACTGTAGCAGTCTGTATTTTTACAAGACTTTGTCAATTTATTACACACACACACACACACACACACACACACACACACACACACACAGGGGTTAGCAGAGGAGAAAAATCAAAGAGCACCAAGGAGGAGCAAAACCAAACACAAGCTGTACAAGACCCCGAGCTAACCTGGCTGCCTCAGTTTGTTAATGTAATCCTTTGATGGCCGTTTGTGATTGTTACAGTCTGTAATATTTGTTGTATGTTATTGTTGGATTTTTTTTTTTTTTCTCTATTTTGTTTTCTGTGCTTACTGTGTGTAATTTGATATGAGTTTATTTGTGCATATGTGTGACCATTTCATTAAAACAAATGTAATCTAGTGCATTGCACCACTACTAGTATATTTCTGAGTGTAGTTGTACTTACATATAAGTATGTTTTGTGTTGATAAATCTCTTATAATACAGGTTATGTAGACTATCCATCTGCAACTGGACTTCTGTTTACATATTTTAAAAAAGCCACAATGCTTCGAAACCATGAATACATCATTTCCTTAGAGTTGCAGTAACCTTTGAGTTGATTATTCATTTTCAGGGAAAACATACTGTTGAAACGCATGTTGAATGTCACATTAAAATAGTGCTATGCGAAGACAGCCAGTGTAGGACAAACCACCTCCATCATATAAATGAGAAAGACGTTGACTGTGGACTCTGATTTAGATTAAAGTCAGCGAGTTGGCAGAAAGTAGGACAGACGGACAGAGGGACAGACAGGCAGAGCACCTGAGCAGCAGGTGTGTGTGCCGTCACAACAGATGCCGCGTGAGAGACAAAGTCTTAAATGGGACACCGCAGTCACTCCTGCTGTCCACATACACCCTCCTTTTGGTGCTGCACCTTGATGCATAAACATGAACACACAAACCTCCCGCTGAGAAAGTCACAAAGGGGAGGAAAGAAAAGACAGGAGGACAGCCCTGGATGTGTGTCTGCGTCTTCATGCGTGTGTATGAGTGTACGCTAGTTTAGTGGCTTCACAGCTCCCCTGTGTGGTCAGCTGAGGTGTCACACACACACACACACACGAGGCGGCCAATCGTAGGTGTCAAATAGTGTTGTAGCGAGTCGCTTGCCATTTCTTTGGCTCACTGAGTCCAAATACTGCAGTTTTGTAATAATTAAAATAGAGAAAATGGAGAATCACTTGTGCATGTAAAAAAAAAATTGCTTATACATCTTGGCTTTCTTATTTTTGATAAATGTCGAGGCCTTTTTTCCAATTTTGTTAAACTAAAATACATTCGGTCTGGTTGTCTGTACAAAGCTTGTACGTCAACCTCTAATCTGATTTAACACTGAGGATTCTGGGCTTTCATGGGTAATGTGCTGGATCATTTAAATGTGATGATCACTGAGTAGGCTATCGTCTAGTGGACAGAGCCACGGACTAAACATTTTGTCTTAGAAACCTCATTATTACCCATCATCTACTATTTTTGACCGATGGAGGAGTGCAAGAGTGGAGACATCGTTTAGCTCTCAGTTCAAAATGAAATGTCTCTCAGACAAAAGCTTTTCCCCTATTATTCATATCATGACATTTTCGGCAGGAGATGAAAAGTCCTGTGACAGAACAGAAGATTCATTTTTACTTTTTTTTCTCTTTTCTTTTTGATCCTTCTCTGTCCTTGTCTAGTTTCTCAGCATTTCTTTGAACTCACATTCTGGAGCTCATGTTCTGTTTGTTCAGTCTTATTTTTTTCCTCTCCTTTCTATCCTTGTGCACTTTGCTCTCTGTGTAAATCATTTTGTAAGAACTAGTCTGTTCAAAAAGGCACTTTATAAATAAATCTTATTTGACAAAAAACATGGAGAGGAGATTAGTCAGGAAGCTACCGTTTTACTTTTAAGCATTCATAGAAGACTGAAGCAACATCTTACGTCACATTCATATATTTTACATTCAGAGCTGTTCAGTAAAAACAGTCTTCTGTTGAACAATGGATGGAATCTACACTAGTCTGCAGCAAATTGGAGTTACATGTTTTCCCTTATTTGTTGGCATCTGCATATTTCTTGTACGCTTGAGAAAAATCCTGTGATGGGCATTAACATCAGGATCAGGCTACGCAAAACCACATAAAACCAATTGGTAATGCATACTAGGGCCATGTCCACAAACGATGACAATCACATTAAATTCACTAACTGAAATGATGCAACAGGAAAACAAATGTTTTTTTTATTCTCTTGGTTGTTGAACTACAAATGCATATGTTACAACCATTCCTTAGTAAGGAGAAGGGTGAAATAAATACTGTTGTAACAAACATGGCTGACTACTTCCCCTGGTCTCTGCAGGTTAAACTACTGTTGCCTCCAACTCTGTGAACACTTATTGTGTTTGCACTGTTGCCTAACTTAAGTTTATCCACTCAGTGTGCATTTAAAAAAAACACAAGTGTAAAAGAAAGCCATAGAAAACTCCACGTTTCTACATTGTATTTTTTGTTGTGTTGTTTCTTTTAAAAAAGAAAATGATGATTTTAACACCATAATGTTAAAACAATGCATCTCTGACAGGATAAGGGAAACTCCAGGTGGAGGTGACTTTGAGTTGTGTGTGTGTGTGGGGGGGAGGTGGGGGTTGGGGGAGGTTGACTGATTTACAAAGAGTCATTAACTCAGAGAGGCTGGAGGGGGGTTTAATAAAGGTCACAGTTGATTGTGTGTGTTGTGCATTTTTGTGGACACATAACGTACTGTATTAATATGTGTGCGGCTTAGCCATCTGTCTTTTAGTTAACACATGATGGCAACTATATTAAATGTTAATGACTATGAACCCACAACCTTATGGAAATTAGATATGGTGGATAAATACACACACACACACACACACACTTACCTCCAAGGTCGCAGATGATGTTGAAAGGCGAAAGGTCAAAGGCCGTGACCACGTCTTTACCGGAGATGTTCCAAATAGAGTTCATCAACTGCATAAACTTCACCATCTCCTCATCAGACCTACACACACACACACACACACACGAGGGGAAGAGACAAACCAGTCAGTCATGTCAGTATAACCTCTTTCATTTAAGTCTGTGTTTTGAGGCAAAACTTCCTTTATCATATTCTATAAGCTGTCACCTAAGGTTCTACTTGCTCTATGTCCACAATAAACAGTTGAACACACACAGTGCCTCTCCTCATCTACAATGTTTCTCCCCATGGCGACAGTGTGTGTGCGCGCGTGTGCGAGACGGGGTGCAGCAGAATAGAAGAGCCTGTGGTGACTGCTGCTGCTCTGAGGAATCTTCACCTCATCACCCAGTACTCTGGCCTGCACACACAATCACAGACACATCATCCTCTGTTCCGTAACACTAGAATTGTATTCACCCAAACTTCGATTCAGCAAAGTTATCAGCCATCTAATACATGACGCAACTTCAGATGACACAGTGACCTCCAGAGGAACTTTGAAAGTGACTCATTGTTGCAGCCTCAGACTCTGATTACATCGGATGTGAAAAGATGAAATGACTGTGAGGCCAAACAGCAGACTGTCAGCTTTAATTTGAGAACATTGTGGACGCAACTTATCGAATGCCCCCCAACGATAACATCTGCAGCTTTTTGTCCCTGATTGAGTACATTTGCAATCACACGACCTCGTGCTGTCTCCAATAATATTGAGGAAAAGAGGCTCAGCCTGGTTATCTCTGTCCTTATCATCGTTATAACATGGTCGTAGTTTGTGAGCTGTCTGCTCTCTGCACAGACATGTTGCGTACTCCCCAACAGCCCTGCAGGTCTCTGTCAAATGTGCACCGACTGAGTTATGGCTCATGGCTGCGTGATCACTGTTGTGTGTTCTGCAGCTGTCTTGATGCTTTAGCCTCCCCATTATCATCAACAACGATAGAAGAAAAGACTGACGGGTATTATTTAAAGTATGGTCCCCTTTGACTTTGCTTTCACCTCTACCAACAACGTAGAGCATCACAAAATTAATTAGTTTTAATTATTTAAATCTGCTGTTGGAGGACGATATTGTCCCGTTGTGCCGAGACATCCCGGAGAACCAAAAAAAATATTTAGCTTTGTTTCTCTTCATTTGCAGAAACGAAATGTGACAATGTCATTGAAAACTGGTGCAGTCCGTTGCGTCTCATCCACTCTAGTTTTAATTATTTGAACGGACACCCACTGAATCCATGTGATGACCACATCAAGTGAAGCGTCGCAACCATTTCACCATCAAACCCTTAAACACAGAAACACGTTGCAAACGACGTGACGATTATATTCATCTGTTGAAGGTTGAAACCATTTCGACACATCCACCTGGTTTGGATGAAATAATAAATACTCCTCTGTAAAAACGTCTTCCAATGCAACGTCTCGTACATTTTTCAAAATCTCAAAAGCTCTCTGAATCTACGTTCTCCTCGCTCCAAATCATTTTCTGCACTCTCGGATTTGGGAATTCAAGCTGTGGACGGGGCTCGGTTGTAAATTATTCAGGTGCAGTCCACGGCTGGTTAAATGGCGATGAGTAAACGGGAGTCTGACTCATCCCGCCAGCTTTGAATCATCTTGCTTCTGCTGCAGCGCTCCAAGAACGCAGTGAATGACTTCAGTGGTTGTTTCCCCTTGCTAATTTATCCACAGTATTCACAGGGGAAATCAGCGGGGACAAACAACTGCTACTCCCCATTAAATCAATTGTGCGCAGGTGTTGACATTTTTCTCGCGGGATATTTTCATTTTCAAATCAATTAAAGCTGAATTGCAAATTCATCGGCACATGGTTGTATTGCATTACGTGTGCGTGGTTCATTGTTTGAATAGTCTCATTTTTGCGTGGATCTTTTTTAATGAGGCAGTTTTTGTGAGATCATCAGCTGCTTTTTAGAAGGATACGAGAACAAAAATTGGAAATACAGAGATAATTCAATTCATGCAACCAGCAACATACAAAACATCAATTGAGTGATGTGTAGAAATCCAAAGAAAACAAAATGCATTCACATGCAAAATAATGTCAAATTTCACAGTTTTTACTTGTTACTTCTGTTGAAGTGGTTTGTGTAGCTTATTCATTCATACATCTGCACATTTCATTTTATGGTTCAGACGTAAAGTAATAATGGCAATCTGCATTTTAGCATCTGTCTCCTCTTCCATTTGTTTGCACCAGATCAAACTTCAACTAAAGTGCAAATCATGCCACGATGACGACAATAAGGGAGGATGTTTCAGCGAGTTTTTCCACTGTGTTTCAGTTTTGACGGTCTCTGCTCCTTTGAGACTGTCAGTGTTCTAAAGTCCTAGAGCCTCAGGCGGGCCGATCGAAACCTCTTAGTGAACAAAGTGTGAAACTTTGAGACCCCTGAAAACTGCTGACCAGCAGATCAGTGAAGCGGTAAAACTGCACTACATACCATAAACACACAACACCTTTAGGGCAATGGCAGATATATTCTCCCTCCCCCCCTCACACATCTCTTGCCTCCTAATAAATCCAGAGACTTATTTTTTTTTTAAGGGTTGAAGAGAGAAGAGTGACAGACAGGCTTAAGATGGAGATACAGAGGTGGAATGTAAATGAGCAAGAATTTGTGTTTCATCACCTCAAGGCCGCTTCTTACCTGTAGAGAGCTTGAAACAGGTCGTTCGAGCTGACTCCAAAAGCCTTTTCATACTGGTTTCTTCCCTCTCTAGTAGAAGGCAAAGACAGAAATGATCATTTGAGACACACATGTTACTACGTGAGTGTACACAATGTGAGATCTAGGTATTGATCGTCTCGCTGCTTAAAATCTGCTTTAGCTTCAATCTCATTGCCAGAGTTGACGGAGATGAAATGTGTTGACATGAATTCGCCATCATGTTCGGTCTATTTTAGGTAAATTCACATGTTTCTGTTGCACAGTCCCACGCAAAATAATTAATTTAGATGAAGGTGCCTTTATCCTTTCGATGTAATCTTTACTTCTATCTGTTTTCAGTGTTTCTCACAGATGGGCTTGACTCGTCAGCCACAGCAAATCCAGTCACGCTATTTGAGAGCTGCTGGCTGTCCTGCCTCAGACATAACAATGAGACTAAAATCCATCTTGAGACACTGTTCAAACAAAAAAGTAAGACTGGAATCCACATCCCGAGGCTACTAATCAAACCTGCCGTTGTCACAGCTCCTCACTGCCCACGTGTGTGATTCTACTGTTCTTGGCTTGCTCATTGAGATGCATACCATCTTGCACTATTTAAAAATAGCGTTGTATTTGGTAATTGATAAAGCAGGTGGCTCCCATTATGTTTATTGTTCTTTTGGTTTGGCTCCCCCTGTAGCATTTTGTGTCATTATGCAAGTTATATTTTGGCCATTAACAGATATTCTTCTGGAAAATAATCTTAAATTCTTACAAGTCATATTGAATATGATAGGTAATTATAGTACCTTGCTATCACAACACAGACTGACCCAGCCCCTCAATAAGAGGAAACAGACAATTTAACCCACGAGGGTCTAACAAAACGTAACAAATCGCATCAATGTAACCAGTTAGAGTTTAACAAATATAAAATTTGAAGGACAACACCTTCCTTTTTGGTAAACATCTCTTGAAGTACTGAAACAGAATAATTACTCTCGTAGTCAATAAATCAAATGACAAAAATATTTTCAATTGGCAAATATTTATTTAAACCATGCAACAAGAAAAAAAAGTAAAAGAAAATAGCTGTTTTCAGCCTCTCAAATTTAAGGATTTGCTGTTTTTCAGTGTTTGATATCATTATAAAATCAACATTAAAACTGATCACTTTTGTCTGCACATAGCTTTGTGCTTAGGGAAAATGTGATATACTTTTCAGACATTTTATAGCCTATACTACTACAGTTTTAAATCGCAAAAAAAAAAATTTCAAGGCCATGCTCAGTGTACTGACCGGACAGCGTCGGTCAGGTAGTGCCAGCAGAGGTAGATGGTTCTGGAGCTGTACTGGATGGACTGGTATAGGGACACAGGACTGGAGCGGGTCAGGTAGACACTGGCCTGCTCTGTGTTACTGTAAAACACTGAAACAAGTGGTGGGAGAGGTGGAGGATGCCAGACAGAGGAGGAGCTGACTGTGAATGAATCACTGCAGGTGTTGAGACAAAGTTTGAACTTTAATGTAAACAAGGGAGACAGAGACTGAGAGGGAGGTGTGTGTGCAGGTGGTGCAGCAATTGAGAATGTAATGAATGTCTGATGACAAATGGACAAGTATGAAAATGACAGTTACTAAAAACAGTTTCCTTCCACATGAGTTTTATTGGTTATTTGTCTTAAGTTATATTTAGTTCTATCTAGTTTCACACATGCATGTGCTTTTCAATCATGCAACACTGTTCTAAACAAATGAGTATTATCATTATTACTATAAGTACTACTCAATCCATTTAGAGAGAGTAGTAAGTTACTACATTATTTTGTGTGCGTGTGCTGACCTCGTCCGTTTTCCTGGTGTGTGTTGAGGAGCTGCAGGCCGGTGCAGGCAGCCAGCAGCCTCTGTGTGCCATCCAGACTGGCTCCGACCGCCTGACTGATCTCCTCTGCAGACAGGGGATGCTCTGAAGCCAGCAGCACATCAAACACACCCAGCTCACAGGAGGAGAAAACCGTCTGGGTCAGAGCGAGAGAGGAGGCAGAGTAGAATAGAGTACAGTTCATTCATGTACCGAAGTAGAATAGAATGCAGTGCTCAGTCCACAGAATTAAATAATTTCCTCCAGTAAAATGATCATATCACATATCGCACTACATAGGCTAATTACACTAATCAGGACAGCGCCATTATGAGGCTTCGAAGTTATTCCAACAGAAAGACCTGCAGACAATCAAACTGTCAAGATAGCTGGACCTAAAGAATGTGGCTGAAGTATTTCATTGACGTATTTATGGACATCAGTAATGTCTTTTCTAAGCATTATGTCATTCTTTTCACTTCCCCTTTCGGATGTTTTCTTGTCCCTCTTTTTACCATTTGCTCCTGCAACGATTTGTTTATTGGGATAATACAATGAAAGCTTCATCATCCAGTATCTATTATAGTGTAGATCAGTGGTTCTCAATTGGTCTGACTGTGGGACCCACCATCACCCTTTAATGACAAGCCGCGACCCAACCCCCCCCCCACCAATATCTTATGTATTTAGTCGGTGTCTTACTAATTTCGCGGGTCACGGTGTTCTTCTATGCTGTAAAATGGCGGGGGTACTTGAAGATTTAAAAAACAAAAACAAAGATTTGAAATTAGCATTGATTTAAACAAATCCTTTAAAAATATTTATTTAATACATTTTCAATAAAATATAAGTGTAAGTTCATAAGCTGAATTTTATATTCAGTAGGCTAGTCAATTTCATTATCCTAAAAACCTAGAGTCTCCCCCATATCAGGATGGTTTGACCCAACCTGGCACACGCCACCTGTCATCACCTGTCAATCACCGCCACCTTGAAAAACTTAAAACAATGAGTGGCTGAAACGTAGCAGCAATGCTGCTGAAAACTTGGAGACAAGTGCAAACCATGTCGAAACCAGAGCCGGCAAAAAAGTGTGAATAGACGACACACTAAAAAAAAAAAATCCCCTTCAAAATAAAACCACAGGATTATATAATAAAAAATAAAAAAAAATAAAAGTTTTTTTTTTTGCCCAGGCAAAGGCCCGTGAAAACGGGTCCGCGACCCACCAGTTGAGAATCACTGGTGTAGATAATAGTTCATCAAAAGTGTAGCAGACTGACCTGCGGTTGGTGACATGGCCACAAATAGAACGGAAAAAGCAAATGAGCACCTCGTGTATTTTTCAATTGAGACTTAGGGCAGCAATTAATGACTAATTTAATTAGTTAATCTGTTGTTTCTCAATAAATTGCTTGATCTATAAAATGCCAATGGCAATATTCTAGAGCCCAAGATAGCATCTTCTAACTACCAGTCTAAAGCCCACAATTGAAAAGGTGGAGCTTCGTATTTTTGCATGAAAAACACATGAATTAAGTAATCTAAAACCGTAACAATTAATTTTCTGTTGATTGACTAATTGTTTCATCACCTAATCAATTTAGCTTTTAAGAAACGATATCCTTGTAGCATTAATATGTTGGACTGCTATCAACCCCTCAAGTTGAGGAGGGGAAACTTTAAAGTTATTCACTATTGTGAATAACTTTAAACTAAGTAAAGGTTGTCTGCTTCCCTGTCCGGGACCCATGAAGGTGAGTGTGTATGCACTTCATGTGCATGTTACCTTGGAGATGAGGAATCCTTCCATATACTCCAGGATCTTTCTGGGGAAAGTGTCAGCAGCGGGTGTCCCTTCCGATGAACCCGTCTCTTGACGCTCAGCCATGGCCACAGTTTGGACGCAACTCGGCGAAAAAGACGGTGAACGTTGTGCTCCTCCGAGCTCCTCTACATGCAAAGTGAGCTTCCCCGATAGTTTGTTCTGCTCATAAGTGTATGAATGCTAAGCTGATTACGGCCAGATAACCCAGATTAGAGCAAGGGCTCAGTCTGCACTGGACAAAGAAACAACTATCTGGCAATACACTGCTGCCTTGTTCATAATCACTCATACACACTTGGATGGAGACTTTCAATCAGTGCATTCTCATATCAGGACTGTTTTCATGACCCCCCCCCCCAAAAAAAATGTAATTGATTGATTCTCAACTGGTGAGTCAAGGTGGCAGTGATTGACAAGTGATGACAGGTGGCGCGTGCCAGGTTGGGTCAAACCATCCTGATATGGGGGAGACTCTGGGTTTTTAGGATAATGAAATTGACTAGCCTACTGAATATAAAATTCAGCTTATGAACTTACACTTATATTTTATTGAAAATGTATTACATAAATATGTTTTAAAGGATTTTTTAATCAATGCTAATTTTAAATCTTTTTTTTTTTTTTTTTTTAAATCTTCAAGTACTCCCGCCATTTTACAGCATAGAAGAACACCGTGACCGGCGAAATTAGTTTTCTAATCAAACATGGCGAAACGTAAGTACGACACCGACTACATAAGATATGGGGGGGGGGGGGTTGTCATTAAGGGGTGATGGTGGGTCTCACAGCCAGACCAATTGAGAACCACTGTTCTGGATTACCAAAACCTGAGGGTGAACTGTGTGTTCTGAAAGATGTGATCCCCTTCTCCATGTGGCCTGATTGCACTTATGCTGAGAAACTAATGGTAGCATCAGACCTAATGACACAGGCCTCACATGCCTTTATGAGATTACACAGACACTAATCAGACTATTCATTATTCCTTCACACAGTTTATTAACCAGGTGTGTGGACAGCACACAGATACAACAGCTGGAGCTGGGTAACCTGTCACCTTGATCCGTCACACAAGGTTTTGAGTTTCTAGAGAGATTTAAAAAACACAAAACTGACTGTATGATTGAGACATAATCACATTCTGTGGCTCTGTGGATCACAAAACAGTGTTAAAATAGAAAGTTATAGTTTTCAGTATGAATTTTTATTTGAACGTGTATGCAAGACACGCTCTGAGATCATGAGCATACGGTACACAGAACAAGTGGGCTTTGCAATGACAAGTAACAATGTCAATTTAGCCGTGTCAACAAAACCATTGGACCTGATTGACTTCCCCAAAGCTGAAATACAACAAAGAGAACTGTCTGTACAGCTATTAGTAAGGCGATATGAATTTATCCAGCACTACATTGTGAACATGAAAGAATCTTAACATCTCATTTCTACTTGGTACGGTGCTGGTTTGACTTGAATCACAGAAGCTTTTTTTTCTAAAACAATAATTAAACTTTCACCCAGATTTGGGGGAAAAAAGTATTGAAGAAATGGGACAGGTCTCAAAGCCATCACTTTAATTCAAGACTTGCACAAAACAGAAGAAAGAGGGAGAACACTGCCCAATGAGCCATGTCCAATATGTCTTTTGTTACTTTCAAGTCAACTCACTCAACAAATCACTTTTCCTTTTTTGAACAAACTTGTAAATTGAAATGAAACTAAAATAAAATAAGTCTTTGTAAGTTAAAACTTTGTGATCATCAAAAATGGTGCTGCTTGGACGAGGAGTCTGTTGGAGCGTTTAATCGTGTGTTTTTCTGAGCTGCTTATCAGCAACACAGCCGATACTAAAGCACTTCTCCAAGAAATATTTCAGACAGTTAACGCAGGACAGCAAAAGCAGGTCGCAGGTCGGGCCGAAACACAGAGGAATGTTTCTTATGGTCTGTGGACATTTATACATTTGTAATGGAACGGCAGCCGTTATTCCACTTCAAAGTCTTCCATGACTATGGCCGCCCTCGGGTCTGATAGTGTGTGTGAAACTTTATGCTGATTACACGTCAGTACACAACACGGTGTCGGGTTCTCTGTACTCAGGCTACAGACATGGATGAAGAGGCTGGTGACACATCAAAATAGCAAACACCATTTGTACTTTCCACTTTACAACTAACTTTTATTCATGCATAAAAACCACTTGCTTCCAGAAAATGAATTGCGTCAACAGGCTGTTGGGTTCACAGTCGGGTCAGACTGGCGTGTCAATCTACAAATATAATGAGCTTATGATATTAACCTTTCAGTCAAACAATTATCAGCCAGGTAATGTTCTCAACATCCAATGGAATTAATCAAATTTGAATACCCTAATGAGTTTATTCATGTTAGTTTTAGTGTACTTCAGTGCAAATGTTGATGCAATGTTTTTCGCACAGGGCAAAGTTTAATATTTAAAAAATAAATAAAACAAATAGTACATTTTGTGTGTTATGCCATGAAGTTGTTAAATGTAAACACATTGAAGATTTGACAAATTAAGTCAGCAGCTTTAATACAAGAGTATGAAATGTGGAAAGAAAAGGTAAAAGCAACTCCATAGAATCATCTGCAATGGTTTACATGCCGTTACACAACATACAGGTACACTTACACATATTGTTTCAGTTGATTCAGTGGAGTTGATTCTACTTTTACATGGGATTTTTTTTTTTTTCCAGATCCAAGATGTCTTGTTTTGTGCTGCCCTATTCTGGTGAAAACCCTTCGGTGCACCGTTACATTACTTACTTAAAAAAGGGCCAAAATGTCTATTCTTCTTCTGAACCTTATTGAACTTTAGGTGTAAGCCCAACAATGGGGAATACATAAATCAATAAACTGATAATTAGCATCGTCTGAAGTGGCTCCTGTCTCTACTGTTGCTGTGTCTCTTGTACCTGTAATGACTGGGACTCCTCCTCTCTCTACTTTTGTTGCTGGTCCTAGAGCTGCCTCGGACGTATCTACGGTGACCTTGCCTGTTGCTCCTCTCTCCGCTGTAGCTCCTCCCACTGCTGCTCCGGCTCCTGTCCCGGCTGGAGCTCGTGCTCCTGCTGTGATTGCTGTGGCTGCACCTCCTGCTGCCACGGTGACTGAGGCTCCTCCTGGGACGACTGGAGCTCCTCCTCCGTTGGCTGGAGCTCCTCCTCCTCCGGCTGGAGCTGTGAGAGCGCTTCCTCCTCCCTCGGCTGTGGGAGCTCCTCTTTCTGTGGGAGCGGTTACGGTCCCTCGCTTGCTCCCTACTGTGCCCACTCTTCACCACCTCTTTCCTCCTTCCCTCCCGGTCTTTCTTGGTGTCCTCCCCTACTCTCCTCTCCTCTGGTGTTCGTTTTTTCCCCAAAACTTGTGAATGCACACTAGATTTGGACACCTGCTTCTCTTCGCTCTCAACTGCCTTCACTCCGTACATCCGGCCCAGGACCCCCAACATTACATCATTGCCACCAGGATCCGACGCCTCCTCACTCGTGACAGGGCCAGCCTGGTCCTGTGTGCCTGGAGGTCTGGTGGCTTTACCGCTGCTCTTCTTTATGAGGTTGCAAAGCAGTTTCTCCCGAAGCTCCTTCTCACGCCGCTGGAGCTCCAGCGCTCGCTCCTTCTCCACCTCCACCCTCCGGAGCTCCTCCTCCTGCTTGCGCCGGCAGGCCTCCAGCTGCTCAAGACGAGCTAGTTCCTCCTTTTGTCGAGCCTGCTCCTGCCTCTCCTGCTCTTCCACTTCAGCCCTCTGTTTATCTTGCTGCTGCTGCTTCAGGTCCTGGAGAGAAGGACGAAACAATGTAGGGACAGATAAGTAAAACAATTCAATTGAAGAAAAAAAAAAAAAAAAAAAAATCACCATCGCTAGCAAAATGTAAATTCCGGTTGGAGACACAGCTGTAGCCTCTACTAGGCCAATATAAAACTACATTAGAGTGTCATCCAAGTAACTTTACACAAAGTACACAAGATCTTTATGGCGCAGTATCGAACAAGAAAAGGTTCTACGAAACAGCTCGCCTTGTTCTGTCCAAAAGGTACCAAAACCAGCTAGCTGCCCCAATAAAGCTCATCAATAAATCACGTCTTATCTCATTTGGTTAATTGTACAAAAACAGGTGTCTATTATTGGCTGAGAGCGGTAACTTCTTGGAGGGGTGTGTTCACATTTAACGGACAAATATGACTAAGTAGTACATGGGTAAAAACAGAATGTGTACTTGTTCTTAAACGTTTGTGCGCTGCGTAACGCGACCACACTCGATCGTAAGACAATACTAAATTAAAGCATGGACAAAGTTCTTGAGGCCACCACAATGTGCCTTAAGTCAGTCTGTTGTGCCTTCCCTTTTATAACTCCTGAATTATATTTCTAAACAGGTCAGAGCATTATTGCCGCTTCAAGTATCCCATTTTTACACATTAACCTCAGTATTGGTATCAAAATAATAGTATAATTACATACCAGGTGGATGTGCATGTCTTTGTGTACATGTACCTTGGCCCTTGCCAGAAGCTCAGCAATGAGACGAATCGACTCCAGGTTGCGCTGAGCCAACAGCAGCCTCCTCTCCTCCATGGCGATCTTCATCTGCAGCTTCTTCTGCTCCTCTTCCTGCTGCCGCCTCACCTTCTTCAGGTTCCTCCTCTCCTCTCGCTCCCGCAGCTTCAGCTCTCGCTTTCGTAACCTCTCCTCCTTCCTCCTCTCCTTCTCCTCCTCTTCCTGCTCCTTCTGTTTCCTGAACAAAAGGTAAATTGTCCTGCGTGATCATCGGTTGTTGCTGGGAACTTTTTTGCCAAGACCGCGAGTCAAACGGTGCCGTGCAGCAATGCATTGCAACTTTTCTCGGTACAGCAAGAGCAAAATTTTATTAACCAAAAAAATTGTTACTTTAGTTGTCATTCACTCAATATTATACTGAAAATTAACTACCTGAATTGTTTTAAAAACAATTGAATATTGCCTAAACAATAGAATTATCTCCTTTCTTTCCCATAAAATATGAATGCAGTAGTACAGCACCATGCATTTGGGGTGACTGCTCTACTTCAAAATGAATGTGTTAATGTTCTTGGTACCAGCTTTCCATTTCTCCTTTGTCTCCCATCATACCTCTCCTCCTCCTTGCGTCGCTCCTCCTCTTCCTTCTCCCGTCGTTTCTGCTCCTCTCGCTGCCTCTCCAGCTCCTGTAACTTCAGCCTCTCCAGGCCCCTCCTCTTCAGAGCCAACTCACTCAGGTGCTTGCTGGTGTCAAAGGCCACCTGAGGAAAAACAGACGTACCGATACACAGGTTACAAAAAGATATTGCATGGCATACATGGTACCAAGTACAACAGCATCTTAATCATCCTGTAAGAATATGTTTACAGCATTTATGATGTTGTATTGGAGTTTTAATGGATCTGTACCATCTTGTGTGCTGTGGTGGTAATTTCAGCCTATAATGATAGATTACACAGTGTCTTGGTTAAAACTGACTCAGTACAATACTGATCATCAGGCGGGGTTATGAAGGTCATTGTGTTTAAAATAATTTGTCATATACAAGATGGATGAAGCCCTTCATGTTCAGGCAAGAGCTGGTGAGATTGTGAAATTATTTATCTTTGTTTACTTATGTAATCTAAGGACATCATCAACTTTAAGTATCTTCTTCTTTCCCTTTATAGAGACACTCCTTTGCTTCCTCTAACCTAATTTGGATTTCAAACTGAAGCTTTATTCTGTGGATTACGAGTCCTCTGGCTCTTCCCTACCCTGATCACCTTGGAAATAAGGATGACGCAGCTTTAATTCTCATTCCACTAAAAGGTCTTAAAGCTGCTATGTGTCTCTGAACAACATAATCTAATTATTGTACTTGCCTTATTGTGAAAAGAAGTCTCTGTACACACACACTCAAATTTTCCAAAAACGTTTCCTGTTAGTTTGGACTGATTGATTTATCTAGGATTGAATATATTTAGGAATTCAAATATCTTAATAAAGCTTAATTATGTACACCAGGTCGTGAAGCTCAGAAACGGGAAACTTTATGGAAATGAGATGTCAACTCATGCCAAAATGCCCATGTTCTGGATATGTTTTTTTATTTCAGTCGAAGTAAGAAAAGATATAATCATTCCTTCTTGTGTTCTTGCCATAACCATTAACAAGGCTAGTGCACAACCACGAGAGCCTGCAGTACCTTGATGTTGCAGGCCACTGCCTTTCCATCGTCTCCTTTCAGCATCAGCTTCATGCTGCGCAGAGTGTCCATCGCCTTGGTGAAGCCGCCGTACTCCTGGAACTGGACATAAGCCTCAAAGTTCAGATGACCCCCGAAACTGAATGTGTTGAAGTTCTTGTCCAGCATCTCCTCCCGGTATGGGTCCAGCATGGGGATGTCAACATTTCGCACCTACAATCAAAAAGGTGGCATATTGACAAAAAATCAAATACAATATAGTTTATGGCTCAATCTCTTAATATCTAATGTCAATGATGTGGCAACATGATATACATGACTTTTGGTGTCTTCTTTGAATTATATTGTTGAAGTGAAAGAAAGTTAAATAACTTCCGCTTATTACAAAATCCAATATATGCAGAATCAACCAGTTTCATGGGGGGAATACAGATCCACAAAGCAGTTCCTTTCCAACCCCACTCATTATGTCAGTATAAGTAAGGATCGGTGCCCCAAAAAAAATAAAATTACAAAGATTGTACATGTATACTGTAATACCAGTATTGTCTATGATACATAAGCAGAAATGTCCTGCATACTATGTTATATTTGCAGCAAAGGCCACATTACAATAGTTATGTATTACAGCCCAGTGAGGCATTACCTTTTTCAAACTAACATGTAATTTAATGTGAATTCTGTGTTAATTTCCTGTTAAAAACAGAAACATGGCCCACCTTGCCAAATGTCTGAAAGACCGCAATTAGGACCTCTTCAGAGGGCCGGTCTGGGTACGGGCTGTCCTTCTGGCTGAACCAGCGGCAAGGAAGTCCCTCGAGGTGGATGGTGTCAGGCCTCTCTCCCGGCAGAGTCTCATTCATGTCCTTGGCGTCGCGGAAGAAGGAGTCCCAGTCGTGACGCGTAGGGAAGTCCACTTTGTTCTCTATCGCACGAACCTAAAGAAAGAGAGGCCGAGAAAGGGTTGATATACACATTCAGTTGCCAGATTATTATGTAGACTTTGATAAAACAGCAGCATTCTAAAACAACTCTGCAATATAGAACATTTTAAATAAAAGTTTCTGATGACACGGTTCTAGAGAGGTGTTCATTCAACACAATGGTCGATTTGGAGGTTGTAGTTTGTGGTGCCGTTTAATTGCAGCGCACTATACAGAGAGGCGTTTCCAATATTTACTCTCTACTGTCATCGATATTAACGAGCTGAGCAAAATATTAGAAACATCCATCAGCAAAGTTTCACCGTGGGATTCGTCATCCAATAATGTCAGCCTTACCTTCAGTACGTCAGTGAAGCCACTGAGCTTGATGCTCTTCCCATCCAGGCGAGACAGCAGGCTCTTGACCACCGTCTTGTTCTCCACCTCGCCCTCGAAGCGGATGAAGTCCATCGTGCTCTTTGAGATCCGCAGGGCTGAAAACTGCTCCGGAGCGACCATGGCCTTTATCCTCTCCATCACCTCCCAGTTGGAGATGCTCTTGCCCGGCAGCTTGAGCTGTGGCAGCGCCACGCTGATGGTCATTTTGGCGATGGGCTTGAGGTACAGGTTGTACTCGGAGGAGAAGCACACCGCCTCTGTGGTGTCGTGGACGATCGTGGTCATTGTGGCAGACATGAGGGGAAGCTACAGGAAGGTCGGAGATACAATGAAGAGCGTTAAATAACGCGGAACGAGTAAAGTAGTTTCTGCTTTCGCCTTTTCAATTTAATGACAACAACCAAAAACAATGGTTTGTTAGTGGCACTTATCTTTAGCGCTTTGTCTCACCAAACAGCCAAGCTGGCTAGCTAAACATTATTAGCCTTAATGTTGCTAGGTTACGTTAGCTAACGATAACAATCCAAAGACCACACCGAACAACCCTTTAGCTGTTGAGCTACACAGCTAACGTTACGAGCAAACCGTTTTGGTTCATAAACAAACAGCCAACATTTGTGTCGTTAACGTGTATTACTAGATGACGTTAGTTGCAGGCTAGTAACGTTAGCTTGGTTTGTAACCATCTCTCTCTCTCCCTCTTACACAACGTCCGAGTGCATTTAACGTTATATATACAACCATCAGGTATTACAGAACATTTCACCGCCACCTACCTGGCATCGGTTAACCTCCAGGCAAGAAAATCAACAAACTTATTGCAACGCAACGGATTTAAAGAGCAGCAAACGCAACAAGGGGGGGAAAAACATAAAGACCCAGAAAGCGTCTTCCGCATGCAATGTGAACTTTGACCTCAGAGAGAAACAACGTGTCGCAGCAGCATAGTGGAGTTGTTTCTAAACAGCGACACCGTGTGGAAGAAGTGTGCAGCAAGAAGACAGAAAACAAATATGTCTTTATGAGTCATAAAACACTAATAAGTTAAATGGGGATCATCTGTGTGTAGTGAATGTCTAACAATTGATTAAAGTACAAATAACACGACAGCCTGTGTCACCCTGTTTTGTCTAATAGTTATAATAGTTATTCTATCTGTATATATAATATTTCAGTTATTGTGGATTCTTTACTGTTTTTTATTGCTTATTTGCTTATTTGTAATACTTGTTTTGATCTTGTTTCTTTTTACTATGTGTCTTGTTTGCACTATACCCTATGCTGCTGTAAATCCTGTAAATGTCCCCGCTGCAGGACTAATAAAGGATTGTCTTATCTTATCTTAAGAACTGTTGTACAATTTGTAAAGCCACTTGAGAAAAATTTAGTATTGGTGTTTATTGGACTAAATAAGTAAAGATTTCTTGACTGGAAATTCACCTAATATGCAAACAAGTAATTTCTTATATTATATTTATAATTAATTTAGATCCCTTTATAGAAATCTGTTTTCCCTTTGACATTAAAGGGCATTTCTGAAATTTTACTTTAGAAAGCCTAAATAAATCTACTTCAGTGTTGTACAGTTATACAATAAAACGTGAAAACCTCTAAATAGGACGAGTACTTTTTATTGGCACTGTAGGCGATATCATAAGACAGCAAAACATCCGGCAGACAGTGCACATTTGTTACTAAATTGATGGCTATTTGGCACTGCTAGTCACAAGTTAGGCTTATGAATGTCATAAACACTTTGGCAACTGTTTGTGGAGAGAGTGAGAGATGGGGATATATTGGACATGGATTAGTCCGACAGCAGAGGCCCCGGGCGAAAAAGTTGGCACAGTTTCCCTGAAAATATGGCAGAGGAATTTACATAATAGGCATTACTCCCTTCACTTTGTATGTAGGTCAGTAGCTGCAGTCAGATAGCCGCTCTGCTCTGTCCCGATCGGCCGTCATCTAACAGGAATTTACCAGCCGGGAAAAAGCTTATCCCTTCAGTGACTTCACTACATCTTGTTTGACTCGTCAAGAACAGAATTCAGACAGCAAAAGAGCAGACTCTGACAGAGCATTTACATTTACACGAGTTGATTGTACTGATACGTATAGCTGTAATCCTGCTTTTCTATAACGGATAAGCTCCGTTAAACATGAAGTAGAAGTAGAACAAATGGCAATCTACTTTTCCTCTGTCATTTCTAATATGTGTAATATACTGATGAAACTTAGTACATTTTTGTTGTTGTTTAAATTTGTAGTTTAAATGGTTGTTTGTTTAAATGTAAATTTGTATTAATATAAAAAAAAAAACTACACCCGTTTAGACATGTTATTAATCTTGCAAGGATGTTTGCTTTGTAACAATAGAAGCACACACACACACACACACACACACACGCACACAACAGGTGCAGAATGAGGACTGGCTGTGAACATATTGGGTGCAGTATTACACGGGCAGCTTGTGGACAGGAAGCCGTGGCTATACTGTAAATGGTGGGTTAAGGGGTGATCAGATCATCAATTATTCAGCACCACCAGACAAGGACAATCACTTGGTGTCAGCATGACTGGCAAACAAAATAGCCTGCTTAATTTGGAGCTTTTGTCCATTCTAGTTGAATCTGACTCGAGCGTTCACGATTGTATACGTTATGACAACTCTGACCATCGTGTTTAATCCTTGTTACTGATTCTGTGTTGCTACATATTCTGCAGATTTGTTTGCTTGGAACAACAGTAGCATACTGTAACAGACCACTGACTTTACTTTTATGCAAACCCTTTTTGCTTTATTTCACATTCAATGAGAAGAGATGAAGACAAAGATGACAGTGGCTCAGTAAACATTGTATTCACATCACATAATAACATCACAGGATTTCACAAAGAAGACAGAAACAATTACTTTTCGACATAGAAATGAACAGTGGATAGGATTTACCTTTCCCCTATTCATGCATCTGAAAAAGTGACATGAAAGTAGGTTTGTACAATACATTTCTAGTCAACCATAAAGTTATACGAAGCCCTATGATTTGAGTACAAAGGATACAAAATACTAAGGGAAGATTCATGAAATCTAGGATTTGTCGTTGATCCGATATTCAGGTATAAGCACGGTTCACATATTTGGGAAAACAGTCAAAAAGTCAATGTGCTCATCAGCTAAACTCTTTACTGACCACAGATGATGTACATGATTAATGAACAAATTATTGTGTACATGCAAAGTTAAGAGCAATCCAGGAGGCTGACACGGGTAATTTATTAAATATCAAATCTGGTCCAGAGTGATAAGGTTCATATTAATTGTTTGATTGCATATTTATTGTAGAAATGTAAGCAGTGCTATGCTGTTTGTCAATAGAAAGGACCTGAATACCTTTTTCACTAGATTAGATCTCGACATGAGCCAATTCAGCGTGAAACACGGAATGTGTGTGATTATTTAGAATGATTCCTTCCGATAAACATGGTAAAAAATTGTTATAGAGATTTGCACGAAAACACTGCAATCTACTATTAGAGGCCCATAGTGCTTAAACACCAACACAAAGAAGCAATGTAACAATGAGCCGAGGACTTAAGGTCAATTATGATCAGTAGAAAAACAACAGCAGTTCCCCGTGTGCTCCCACCCTGTGGAACTGATGAGTGTCGTTAAAATACTTGGACATAACTAAAGCCACGATTTTGGTATCAACTAGAAAATGGAAAAAATGACATTGTACCCCTTATCAGTGTGACATAGGATCAATAACAGCTGGAATGGTTTTAGTTTAGCAGTTTCCTCCCATAATCACAAAACTATCTTCAAAGTGACAAGTGCAAACATGACAACCGCACATGGTTGTTTGGACATACAAGAAGTCTGTGGTTACAACCGTTGGAATACTGAAATCTGGTAATTAAAATTCACATTACAGAAATGTATTTTAAAAAAACAGCACCACCCAATCAAAAGGAGGTTGAAATATATAAAATTAGTTCTATGAATATATTATTTTACTCTGCAAACAAAAACAAGATTTTTTTAGATTACTGTGTGGGATCAAACCTAAGTGCTATTTTCAAATCCCTCACCACTGTGAGTCAAATAATCTAAAGAGAAAACCTGATACAGTCCTAGTTCTAGTGTAAAGTATTAAATAAATAAAAAAAATAGTGTATCGATTGCTACCAGCTCAAAAAGAGCATAACAAAATTATAGGAAAAAACAACTAAAATAAAAAAAAACTGTTCAAAAGCAAGAGCAGTAGTTCAGTTTTTAGTCAATGAATTTTGTGGCAAATAAAATGCTACATAAACTGTGACCTGCCCTCAGTGATCAACAAAAGGCTGTTAACTGCAATAGGAACAAAAATAAGTTTGATTTTCAGAGAAATATACACTTGTGGTCCTATAATAATAAACCCTTAAAAATCAGCTAGACATCATACTGTCAATTAGTATGTGTTCGGTTAATACTGGTCATAAAACCGCCTGACATGTCATCTTATAAAGGTGTCAAACTGGTTTATATCTCAGAGTGGTATAACTTTATCCAAACAGGTTGGATAGTGGTCGCGTTCGGAGAGGGCTGCTGGGGAGCTCCTCTCCTCTCCCCACCTCCCCCGTGTCCCTGAAGGAGGCGCTGTGGATGATCTGGGCTCGGTGTCGTCCCCGGTGCAGCCGGGCGTTCAGTCGGCTCAGAGAAGACTTCCTCTGCATCCCCCCTTTGGTCCTCCCAGCCCCGGCTCCGTCCTCCGCTGCCCCGGCGGGTGGGTTCAGGAGCCGCAGTGGGTTCAGATTGCCCTGGAGAACTCTGGGAAACCGCCACCCGCGCACTCCGCTGCTGCTGGTGGTGTGTTCGTTGTCCGACTCGGCCCCCGGCGAGGTGACCGCTCCCTCCTCCTGCAGGTCAGCGGCCAGCGGCGGGGACAGGTACTGCATGGCTCGCCTCCCGCTGTAGTCCCGAGCCTCGGGGTCGGCCTCCCAGTCTGACAGCAACACACGCACCACCTGTCAATCACAGCTCGTTAAACACACACAGTAGAGACACAGTTCAGTCTGCAGAATTTACTGGCGCCTTATTTTCATCAATAATTAAGAATGTCAACAGTAGGACACTAGTTGACTTCCCTGCTGTCATCCTGTTGTCTGTCTCGATCAGTCCACGATTATATTTATGTCCTTGCATGTTGGTCTTTCCTTATTGGGTATGGATGGTAGCCATCTACAATGTGTGATACTGTAGCATTATTTGTTGGCTGATGTGTACTGTACTATGTTGTGCATATTAATCATGTTGTGTATATTAATTGTATAACGTGTTCAGGGAGCCTTTTTATTATCTGGCCAATAACAACAGATACAGATTAGCTAGTTTAGGCTAATTCTGACTCATTTACAGTTTTTTCTCTGTTGATCAATAAGCCCATCAAAAAAACGTTTTTGTATTAAAATTCAATTTATTTACCTTCCTGGAAAAAAATGTATGTTTACTTTTAAGTAAATATAAGGAAAAGGTTTCCTTTTTGGCCATATCTATTGTTTTCCTATGACCGAGCACAGCCTGCAAATATTCCTGTTGAATCCCAGCTCGGCTCAACTAATTTCAAAAGAATAAAAAAATTTAAAAAAACAGTTGATACAAAATAAATAAGTGCGTTGTTTTTTTTCGAGATCATTCCCTCCAGAATGTGTTGAAGAGGAATTTAAATGATCCTAGCTGGTGGCAGACAGAGCGGATAAAATCATCGAGCAGACAACACACGACACGACCACCACCACCACCACCACCACCACTACGCAAACCCACCTGAGTGTGTCCATGCATCGCTGCCAGGTGTAGCGGCGTGTATCCGGCACTCGATCTCACGTTCACGTTCACGGGTATGGCGTTGTCCTTGGAGAAGGCCAGCAGCTGGGTGAGCAGCTCTGCTTTGCCCTGCTTGGCCGCCCAGTGGAGGCAGGTGAAGCCCGTGACAAAGTCTCTCTTGGCCACGAGGCTAGGTTCCACAGCGAGCAGCGGCTGCAGGCTTTCCCACAGGCCATCTGAGGCGCACAGCATCCATTCGTGTTCCAGCGGGTCCAGGGTCACTGACCCACAGTCCTCATCGGTGGCTGAGGAAAGGAGCGATGCCGAATCCCCGTCGCTCCTCACCGAGTCCCGGAGGCGTGAACCCCGGTTGATCAGAGACCTGCGCACCTGCAAAGGGAAGAACATCGGAATGAATGAGGTGCATACTTTACAGGCACTGGAAATAATTCCACATATAAACAACCTAATATATTTGTTATTTGCGGAAGGCCACCTAAAAACAAAAGCACCACTGTTTGTCGCAATAAAGTATCAAACTGATGTTAATTGTATAAAGACAACTTCGACAGCAAACAAATCCGTTTTGAGATAATCCATTTTTGTTGGTTATAGCCTTATGATGATAAATAAACGGAGTTAATAGGTCAAACTGCCTCAGAGTTCGGGCTAGATTACGTAACCGTGTCTCCCAGTTATATAAGGCAGAAAGCTACTGCTGTGGAGTCACACTTCATGAATATTGCATTTCTGGTTCCACCCCAAATGGTGTTTTTCATCAAGCTGCGCTCCTGGCCATGCTGCAAGTTATGCAGCAGCAAAGGCAGGGGAACGTTTTTGAGCACAAACAAACACAAAAACACCTGATGTGACATTACTGCTTTAGCTGTGGCCAAATGTGTTACATGGTCCAAGGTTTAACATAATGGAAAGCAGTGCAGCAGCATTTTTCTATTATATCCATGAGTTTCACAGGTCATAATAACAATCCGACTCTTTTTTTTCATGCCAGAGAAACACGGTGTCCTACCTGAGGGGAACTACTCATCATCAGCTCAATGAAGTTCCTGCGACTTCCCTTGGGCGTGTTGATATCTCCGACAAAGTCCAGCCCTTCCCAGGCGCTGTCTTCAGATAGGCAGCTGGTCAGCAAGGCACGCTGGGAACCCTTGGACACCCTGCGCGCCCCTCTCACCTGCTGGCTGTGGGACCCTGCAGGGTGAGCCGGGTCCAGATCCGCAATCCCAATCACAGGGGCGGACTCCCGCCTTCTCCTCTCCCTCAGCTTCACCTCCCCACCTCCACCGCCACCTCCACCAGATGTAGGAGTAGCTGTGTGGGTCTCAATATTCTGGGAGGGGGCTGCAGGTTGCCCATTGCCATTTGACTGTTTGTCATTGTCCAGGCTGGCAGCCAATGAGCTGGTTGCTCCTGTGGAAGAATTGGGCATGTGTTTGGTCATATAGTCATCCAGCTCTGACACTGTATGAAGGAGTTGTCTATTGCACAATCTTAACTTGAATGGACTCCAATACAACCGTTCCATTGATATTCTCACAGGTATGCACACGGCCAGACTGTTGATGTCTTTGTGTTGTCATTATCCTGAGTTATTGTGATTTTTATGATTTTTGGAAAGAGAGGTCGAAATCAAGAGGTCCAGAACATTTTATTTTGACAACTCCAGTCTAAGTCAGTATAGTAGCAGCAGTAGTAGTAGTAGTAGTAGTAGTAGTAGTAATAGTAGTAGTAGTCTTGGCCTTCAAAAACAATGACACTTGTTAATGTTGTGGCTAATCAGAAAGCCAATGCGGGACAATGCAATCCAAGCAAATATTTAAATATGTGGACATTGCGTTATCATTTTTACATTATCATAGCACATACATGTTAAATAAAATAGCATGTGATTTTGAATAAACGTAGGATATTTTAAACAAATAAATCATGTAGAGAAAAAAATGCACAAACAACAACAAGATGCGCGTGCGACTCACCTGTTTGGTCTCCGGTGTCAGGGTTGCCGTTGACATAGTTATTGTCCAGCGTCTCCTGGATGTTGCCATTGCACTCCGCGTGATCACGGCCGCCTGTGTCTGTCCGCATCACCGACTCCGCGCTGCAGTCAGTGTTTAAACAAACAAATGTCACGCCGTCCTCCACCTTCACGAAGCCCACGTTGTCCACGATGCGTTGCAGCGCCTCGGCGTCCAATGCTTCCTTCGACTGGTCATTTCCCCCCGAACCTGATAGGAAATGATCGATCAGCTCCATCTGTTGGACCCTCCCTCCCCTCTCCATCAGGAACTCCTGCACGGTTTGCTCCGTGCACGGAGACGCCATCGTCACACTGAACGGCCCCCAAACCGGGCGCAAAGACAGCGGGATAAGTTGCACCAGGGCGTTTCAAAATGACTCCATGTTAAAGCCGCTGTCATTCATTTAGGTCGATGACGACGGGGTGACAGCATCTTCCTCTTCTTTTCCTCTCCTCCGTGGGGAGTGTCGCGCTTTGGCAGATAGGGGTCGCACCTCGGTAACTGAAGCAAACCATGCGAGCGGCTCACCGCTCTACAAATAGCATGCTGCGTTCACGTGATCCTCGTAAACGCAGAATTCAAATTACTAGCGAAGGAAAAGCAGTCATTTTTTTGAGAATGCGCTTTTGTTTTCAGTGTCGACTGAGCAGTGATGGCTTGAGAGTGAAGTGGAAAAATAAATAAAACCTGTATTGGACGACTGAGTGTTAGTCTGTTAGTATTTTTTAACAACTGGACAACAAATTATTTACCTAACACCAAATGCAAAGTAAGCAATCAGTCTCATGATAAAGGCTGCATCTATTTTACTCTAAAACCCGAGTGCATGGTCTTCAATGCTAACTAATCAAGCTAACCAATGTACTCTTCAAAAAAAATTCAAAATTCTTGTCGTGTCTTATGAATTATCTGGTAAAAACTCAGATCTGAAACTAGGCATCAACATCAGAATAGAGAAGATGTTGGACTGTGTTTGGATTTACAATTCTTTTTACAGTCAAAAATGTACCATGGAAGCGACTGGGAAAATTAAGTTGGGCTGTACCATTAAACAACGAAAGGTTGGTGGATGCATTACTGTAGTACATTAATATCGTTTGGCTTCATTATCTCACAGTTTTAGTATATTTGAATCTCAACTAGAGTAAAATGATTGAATCTCCGTCACAGTTTGGCCAAATTTACAGAATGTTAGCTTTAAAGTTAATTTACAAACTATAGACCTCCTCCCTATCTTATTTTTGAGTGGTCTCGCCTGCCCAGTTGTCGACATTAGACGCAGTGAGGCGGTTCTAACGAAGTTTCTAAAAAAAGAAGTGGTCTTTAGTTAGTTTTGTTGTATTATTTCTGAATATATTTAGGCTGTTAACTTCTGGCCAAAGCTATGGCTTCTTCTGATGTTGCTCGGCAGCCGGTTAGTATTCTTTCTTCTTTTCTGGTTGACAAGTGACAGGGTTTGTGACAGTTGAGTAGGGAGTGTCCATGGCTACCACTGGGTTAACGTTAGCTACCGCTAGCCCGAGCCCTACTTTCTGTAAAAAGTTACTGAAATCACGGCAGTTTAAAGTAACTTATACACAGAACACGAGACACATCTGGACAAAGCTAGCCAGTCAAAAGTTTATGAACATAGTTGTGGTGCTGCATTAAACATTCCTGTGCTAGAACCACTAGCACAACAGGATTAACCCAGGGCCTGTTTTACTGGAAAGTCACGTATGTTCCGCTGGATAAGCGCCACCACATCCGGAATTTACATTTGTGGATGAAGTTTGGTGATCACGTCACGTCACGTTAGTTAGTTACTCCAACCGATACATCTCGCTTAAGATAACGCTACACTTGTTATCAAAACTAGTGTTTCCCACATAGACAACATGGTTAACAATAAGCAAATGATGAAGATCTATCATGCACATCCTAACTAGGTCACTGTTAGCCCTCTGCAGGTCAGAGGAGGACGACAGGAGAGCGATTATCCAGAGACTGTATTTAAAGGGAGATGTTTTTGTGTAGCTTGCACGTTGAAATAAATTTACTAATATAGGATATCATATTTTTTTTTCGTGTGTCAGTCTCAGTGGCTGAGATGCGGATTTATAACTTTTGTTTTTTAGGTCTTTTAAATTGGTTGCCAAAAGTCACTTATAAATGTAATATACTAAAGTTGCACAGCTGTTTTAATTCCAACACATTAAAGGGTGTGTGCAAAACAAGAGTAATGTATTTGTAAAAAGATAGGTGGACTGTTTGATATGGGAGATTCCTATTCTTGGTAGCAAGTGCATTGTTTCGTGATTTCATATTATACACTCACATTAGGACATTTCTTTATTGATATTACCTATGATATGGAATGGGTTGGTTCTAAATATTGCCAGAACCTTCATTACTGTGCAACCATATAACACAATTTAAATGTACGAAGTTGGAAAGTTGTGGCTTTGAAATGCCTTAAAGTTCACTTTTACATTTCCATCATATTTCTTATTTCAGGAGAAAATGGCTTCCCCATCTTGAGAATGATCTGTCTGTCAATTTCTTCCACAGGATAAAGGAATGCGACCCCTGTCCCTGGCAGGCCATGTGGGCTTTGACAGCCTTCCAGATCAGCTTGTCAACAAGTCCATCTGCCAGGGCTTCTGCTTCAATATTCTCTGCATCGGTATGTTGTCACACAGACACACACAAACACCCTTACCGAACCACAGATACACGCAGACTGCTACTGCTGGAATAAATTCTTGATACACATGGTTTTACTTGACCAACTAAATTTACTGCCGTTGCGTAAGTCTGTCTATTATAGCTTATTTTCTCCTATTCCTTAGCTTGAGCCCCTTTTGATACCAATGGCAGTGCTTGATACTCCCTTTAACTGAGTATTACTCTAAATATTAGGTTCTGTGTTAGACAGTGGGTCAAGGTAGCAATTGTGATGTGAAGGATCTTGCTGGTTCGTATATATCTCCACAAGCTGGTAAATATTTGGTTGGGTGAATGAGTAATATTTCCTCTTCCTTAACAACTGCCATCACTAAGTCCTTGAGCAAGGCACTGATCCGACCACTGCGCCAATGCAGCTGGAGTGTGGACTTAGAGCTTGGTGTTGAGTCATGCTTCATTTAAGGCATGTTCTTTTGCGTCTGAGTGCCTGTTTCTGACTCTCGCACTACTAACTCTGATCTCAACCATAGAGTTCAATAACTAATAACTAAAATTGTTTCCCATCTTTTTCTGGCTCTAGGTGAAACTGGTATCGGCAAGTCTACTCTGATGGACACTCTGTTCAATACCAACTTTGAGAACTTTGAGTCATCACACTTTGAGCCTCAAGTGAAGCTGCGGGCTCAAACCTATGACCTACAGGAGAGTAATGTCCGACTACGCCTTACCGTGGTCAACACTGTGGGCTTCGGGGACCAAATGAACAAACAAGAGAGGTGAGAGAGAGAGAGAGAGAGAGAGAGAGAGAGAGAGAGAGAGAGAGAGAGAGAGAGAGAGAGAGAGAGAGAGAGAGAGAGAGAGAGAGAGAGAGAGAGAGAGAGAGAGAGAGAGAGAGAGAGAGAGAGAGAGAGACTGTGACTGATAGTAAAGACGAGTTACAGGATAAAAGTGTTTAAGAGTGTTTGAACTATGACAAGAGAGTGAATGTGACTGAAGACTAAGAAATGTTCTGCCATTATGAACCAGTCATGAAACCCACATTTCTGATCTCCCCTACATGTCTCTCCTGTAGCTATCAGCCAGTGGTGGACTACATCGACAGGCAGTTTGAGAGTTATCTACAGGAAGAGCTGAAAATCAAACGCTCTCTTCATAACTACCACGACTCGCGAGTCCATGCCTGCCTTTACTTCATCTCCCCCTCGGGTCATTCCCTCAAATCCCTGGACCTGGTCACAATGAAGAAGCTCGACAGCAAGGTAGGAGAAGGATCACAAAGTGTTTGCTTTGAAGGGTCGGACAGGATCTTTTTTTGAAATTTTCCAGAGAGATGATGGTGAATTGATCTAAAAATGTGCCTTGGACCGACTTCTATTAACATCATTATTTTAGAGTGGACCTGTCAATTATTTTGGTTGTTGATAGGAACACAGTGGACACTGAGGAGTGAGATACAAACTGATGTGAATGTGATCGTCAGAAGTACTGCATTGGGGACTGTGCTGTGGTTGTTTCTAGACTTTCCTCTCATGTCTGACTGTTGGGAGAGGTTCGCTACCCGACTGACTAAACCCCTCCCTTCCCTCTTGAAGTGGTCAGAAACTTTCCCATGCTCTCTGTGTGTAGTGACTTTGTGTTTTTTGTGCTCTTGTGTGATTGCACTGCTCTGGAGTGTCAGTAACCCTGGATTTGCGTGTGAATGGAGGAGAAAGAGCCCTGGAATGTTGTAATCACCTCACGCATACACACTCGAGTTGTCCTTTTGTGTCACTGTACAGATACACACAGAAAGAGCCATTTGTTGAATTTGCACCACTGACAGAAAGACAGTCAGTCACTGAGACAGCTGCTGGAACAGCTCTCCCAGCGTTGTTTTGTTTTCTCTGTATGTGTGTGTATGGGTGTGTGGTCTGGCCCAGAAGCTTGTCTAGTGACAACAACTCATTCCAAGTTTGTCTTTGGTACGACTGAGACGACGGACAGACAGGCAGCAGTGGAATGTGGAGCGACTTGGACAGCAGAGTGGGCTGCTGGGCCAGAAATAACATCAAACCTGGTTTATACAACACTTATCTGAAAGCAGTTTTTAAAGTATTTTAGATAAAGTAACAAAAACAAATACTGGTGAAATACTTTTGGTTGTACTTGCAGTCAGACTAATGGAGGCCATTTGAATGTTTCTACATGTTTTGTCATGCGTTGTTGATCAGTAAGTTAAGCTTGTTCTAGCTCTGCTACTAAGACGTGATTGGCATTGGGAGCAGCTCTGCTCAAAGCTCAAGGAATTCAACGTTACTAATTTTGTATTAACAAACTTTTTTGTAAATTTCAAATCTGCACTGTGGCTACAGGCAAAGTGGATTAGACTTATACCTCTCTCTTCTTGGTGTAGGTGAAATTAATGACTATGAGTTCTCATGAATTATGCTGTAAACTATGATAAGCCCTAACCTGTAATACACTGAAATTGTCCTTTTAACTTAACTTAAAAGGAGGAAACCCAGTGGGCTCCTTGCTGCTCTGGAACCATCATTAAACCAGATATTAGAATCTGAATATCTTGGTTCCCTCTGAAACAACATTAACCATCCTGTCGTGTTTTTTTTCTCATGCTGCTCATTTTAGTTTCTGAATTTAGCCTTTTTTTTTTTTTTTACTAATGAAAAATATATGGATATCTTTTTACAGATCGCATTAAAGTTCAAATTTTTCTCTGAAGTCTGCAGATAATGGTATGCATATTTGATAATGAAGAAAAAGTATCTGTTATTTTGTACATGAACATGTTTCCTCATCATGCTGTAGGTGAACATCATCCCCGTCATCGCCAAAGCTGACACCATCAGTAAGAGCGAGCTGCACAAGTTCAAGATCAAAATCATGAGCGAGCTGGTCAGCAACGGCGTCCAAATCTACCAGTTCCCCCTGGATGACGAGACGGTCGCCAAGGTCAACACTACTATGAATGTAAGGAAACACACAACCAGTTTTTTTTTATTTTCAGAATTGAACTTACTTTTCTTTGAAGCATCATCAATGTTTTAAAAATATAACTTAACTTGTTTGTGTGTATGTGGGAGTATTGCTGAGGGAGTTGGTGGAAACAGTTGAGACTAAATCAGTATAGTACTTTTACTTGCTCTTTTTTTAAAACTTTATGTTATTCAGTTTTAGTAGTAGGATTGTGGATCCAGCCATTTTACATGTTTACTCGCAGTTTATATGTACCGGTATGATAAAATAAACTGTTTTTGTAGGGTCATTTGCCATTTGCTGTAGTAGGCAGCACAGAGGAAGTGTCTGTTGGCAATAAGATGGTGAAGGCTCGTCAGTATCCCTGGGGTGTCGTTCAAGGTAAGACGATCCTTGTTTGTTTGTGTTTTCTTCTACACAGCTGTGCTTGTATTGCTGAAGATCTTGGTGTGTTTTTTGCAGGATCACAATAATTTAGCAAACATTTAAAACACTTTTCAAACCCACATTCCCCCCCCTCCTCAGAATAATTGTCACACTTGTCCCATGTAGAAATGACTGCTGTGGCTGAAAAAGTTCAATACACTGTAACTTAATTTTTAAATCCGCACATTCCTGCTCGGTGGAGTTAGCTGCCGGCCGACCCACAGTAAAGAAGTATCATTACTGTGGCTGTCATTGGGGAGTTTCAGTGTCTTATCGTGGCCTTACTGCTTTTTCAAAGGCTTTTCTAGCCTGATATAAAAAATCTTGAGGAAATCTATAACACTTAAAATGAACTATATTTAGTATCAGCCGGTTGCCTAACCCTTCTATCTGATCTATTGATGTGTGTGTCAGTGGAGAACGAGAGTCACTGTGACTTCGTGAAGCTCAGGGAGATGTTGATCTGTGTCAACATGGAGGACCTGAGAGAGCAGACACACACTCGCCACTATGAGCTGTACAGACGCTGCAAACTGGAGGAAATGGGATTCAAAGACACAGACCCCGAGTGCAAACCCGTCAGGTGAGCTCCTGAACACCTGCGTGGACACAAGGAATGGTGCATGAATTGACATGACTGACAACTGACCTTTTTGTGTGTGTGTGTGTGTGTGTGTGTGTGTGTGTGTGTGTGTGTGTGTGTGTGTGTGTGTGTGTGTGTGTGTGTGTGTGTGTGTGTGTGTGTGTGTGTGTGTGTGTGTGTGTGTGTGTGTGTGTGTGTGTGTGTGTGTGTGTAGCTTGCAGCAGACTTATGAGGCCAAGCGTCAGGAGTTCCTGGTGGAGCTGCAGAAGAGGGAGGACGAGATGAGGCAGATGTTTGTGCAGAGGGTCAAGGAGAAGGAGTCTGAGCTGAAGGAGGCTGAGAGAGAGGTATGTAGACATGAACACTAAAGAAACCCCGCTTAGCCAGACTTATTTGGAAGAGAAAACAATGGCGAATGGTAAAAATACTGTCATTTGTAAACATCTATAACAATTAACAGCTTTCTATTTTGACCTGAGATACTAAACTGTTGGTTACTGACTATTATTTCCTTCGGAAGTCGTAATTAAATTGTGTACTCTGTCCTTTTTTGAATAAATAAATGTGATTTCAGCAACATCTTTTCCCATTTTGTTTTTCGCTCCTATGATTCATGAGGAAACCAAATATCAGTAATGTTTCATGATGTTTCTTCTTTTACTGGATCAAATCAAAGTCTTCCAGCAAAAGTCAATCTTTTTACAATTTCACATCTAATTTGGTTTCAATGCAAGAGAGCAAAACCTCAACTTGAGGAAAGTAATTTGATCTCTAATGTTTTTATTTGTTCTACTATCAATAATGGAGGCGTCTCTGGGACTCAACTCTGTTGTCTTCTCCGTGTCACAGCTCCAAAGTCGTTTTGAGCAGCTGAAGCGCCTCCATGCAGATGAGAAATCGGCTCTGGAGGATAAGAAGAGACTCCTGGACGAGGACCAGAGTTCCTTTGGCAAGAGAAGAGCTGCCGCCCAGCTCCTGCAGGCCCAGAGCCTCACCGCCAACGGCAAGAAGGACAAAGATCGCAAGAAGTAAGAGCTGCTGTTTCATGGAAACATTCAAGGTCCATAGATTTACACATCTGAAGACGGTGACGATTTAAATTCACTGAATTAAGTTTCACTGTTTAGTGACTCGCTGCTGACTATATGTTCAGTACAATACAAGACACATTGGCACCTTCTGGTAAATTGAATTTGTCTACATGAGTGCACTGATATGTGGTGCATATTGCGGAGGATTAGTCTTTTTGATATATTTTATTCTTAATAAGATATTTAATTTGAGAGCAAATCTATTGTAGACATAAAGACAGAAGAGCAAACTGAATCTAGGAAACTAGAGAACTGGCTACATCTATTGTAAGTGGACATTTAGGTTGTTCACAGACAAAATATGTAATAGAGCAAGTATTATGGTGTGAGATATGTTGTTCTGTGGAATTTGCTGTAAGATTGATTCTCAACTCCCACTTGTTGTCTCTTCCAGTTCTGGCTTCATGTGAAGACACTTGGATCTGAAGAACACTCCAGTATGACCAGTACAACCAGTGACATTGTGGCCACATCCTTTCCATTCCTTTGTGGCCAGTCTCAAACACTAACCAGAAAAAAAAACCACACAAACCAGCAGTGTGTGCAAGTGTGAGTTTGTGCCAAAGTTTAATGTCTGTACCCTTTGTGTGTGTGTGTGTGTGCGTGAGTGTGTGTGTGTGTGTGCACACTTTCCTCCATGGTATTTTTAATCTTTTTTGTGGGTTGTATACCTCCTGTGTAATATTTTATATTTATCCTTTCATTTTTATATAAAACCTGTATTGTCCATATACCTCCCTGTTTTTTTTTTTCTTCAATTTGCCCAGACTGAGGGACACCCCGGTGTATTGAACCTCGCACAGCCTCCTTACGAGATGCTGCACACAGATCAAAGGAATTTCAATACGTCTGGTGTACAATAAGAACACACTTAATGTGTTGTAATGCAGCCTTAAGACTTTGCTAATGAGAAAAAAAATATCTGTGATATGCTTGTAATTTATTATAAAGCCCCTTTCAGACATGCACTTCATGAGGAGATTTACATTTTGGTCTCATTAATAAAACCTCAGAGATAAACAATCGCTTTATTAATTTTTCAACTCAGCTGTTTCCCAGCAGTGAGGAGGAATATAGTGTGAGCACTGCCGCTCTTTGTGTAATAGTCCTGTCATGTTTAAATAGAGTCGTTCCAGAATAATTACACCACGGAGACCTTTGATATTTAACAGATGTGTAGCTAAATCCAGCAATGTAACAGAACTCATGTCTGAAAGGGGCTTAACTGATCGTTTCTGGAGGCCAATTTAGTGCATTCATCATTCAGAGTTGTCATAATCATGGTCACAGGGCATTATAATTCCATATCCTTTTCTGCATTATGTCTGATTTATTTTTATTTTTTTAACACTTCTTGATGCTAAAAACGTTTAACTATGAGCACACCAGCATTACAAAAAACTGCAGGAGGAACACTAATTCTCCTGTTGCTGTGCCAAAGGGACTTCTCTTGTCCAGTTTTCCAGGAGGTTGGGGCTGATGCTTGGTAGGTACATGTAATCCAAAACCAAAATTAGGTACATGTATGTGTGTGTGTGTGTGTGTGTGTGTGTATATATATATATATATATATATATGTGTGTGTGTATGTGTATATATATATATATATAATATATATATATATATATATATATATATATATGTATAATGTATGTATGTGTGTATATATATATATATATATATATATATATATTCATATATATTCATATATATATATATATGAATGAATGAATGAGAGACAGCAAGGAGCAGTAAAGAAAAAGCTAATATATATATTATATATATATATATATATATATATATATATTATATATATATATATATATATATATATATATATATATATATATATATATATATATATATATATATATTTTAGTGTTTATTTCCTTTTTTCTTTTACTGCTCCTTTATTTTCCTTACTGACACAAGTCATTGAAGTTTGCTATGCAGTCTGTCTGAAAAGAGCTGACTCGAGGGAAGTCGGTGTTTGTTATTCACTTGTGTCTGGAATCCTGAGGAGACCGGGTTTACACCTCAAAGCATTTAACAGTACAGAGTAAACCACAACAGTAAGGTGGGATTTATAAATCAACATTTACTGCCACTTTATATTTTACACTAGTGCTTAATATGTGTGCCTTATCTGTGTGACGCTTACTTAGAAATAAACTATCTACCTAACGAGTACATTTAGGGAAACACACCAATACTTAATGGAGTAAAGCTTGTCAAATCACATTTGTACTACACTTGTATTTAAGGAATTAACAGTGTTATTTGGGAGCTTTTTTTCTCCTTTCTAAATAAATCTTTGTATTTTTGTCATGATACACTCTGCCTGTCTGTTTTCATCTCAAAGTATAGCGTCTTATGTCGGCTTCTTTTTCCTTAATTAAAAAAAAAAGTAATATTTTCTTTCATGCAGGTTTATCAAAAATAATCACAACATAACTTCTAATACTGAGAAGCTGACTGATATATCAAGCACCTGTACTGAGAAATTACATTAAAGTACAGATTTTCCCCGTAGTTCAGATGTACTTCTACCAGTTATCAGTGATGGAAGTGGTATCATGCTGTTCATTAGTAAAAGTAAAAGCAAACCATGAGAAAAAAAACCTGTTCATGCATTGTGAGGTTACATGTAAAAAGTACACATTTGGTTGGTCAACTGGTGTTTGCCAAGAATGGAAGAGAAAAGATGTCCTCATGCACTGCACTTGTTTAAAATGAGTTAATTCCATTCAGTTAAAAGTGATTACATTTTATTTTTACAATTTAGCTAATTTCCACACGTTCTCCCGTCTGCGCATGGGCAGACGTGCTCCAACTTTAAATTCTGGCGGCGGGAATGTTTTTTTTACTTTGAGGGATTTCAGTTATAATCTCCTGAAGTCCACAGACCAGTCTGTCCACAGGTCTGTTTACGGTAAGGAAGATATTTATAACCATATGTTATATTTGTTCTTCATCAGAGTTTTATTTACACTTCAAAACATTGTTTGATAAAAAGTTTTTCGCTAACTCTATCAATTGTGTGTTTGCTACTTTAGCTAACGTAATAATGCTGCACTCACACATACGAAGTCAATACACAGACGCGAATGGATGCGAATTTCGCCGGGCGGCGCGAATGAAGCGAATTATTTGCTTTGCTTCATTCGCGCGAGTTTAAATATTTCAACTCGGGCGAAAAATTTGCGTGATGCTGAGTTGCAAAAGCCAATCAGCGTTGAGAAGCTCCGCCCGTCATCACTGAGGTCCTGCCGTTGAATCAGAAACTATGGAAGAGAAGTTGATAGTCTGGAAGTGGCAGTCCTCCAGACGTAGCTCCTGGGGAAGCTGTGAGCGATAGTATGAACCCAGACATGAGGGCGTTTGATGTTCCAATGTCCACAACATGTACAAAGCAGAAATAGTGGTTATTTCTTCCATTGTGATGGCGAAAATTAACTATTTTCACGGCACGCGGCGCGTCTAGCGCGAAAAAGCGAATGAAGCTTTTGGTGTGAACACAGCATAACTATTAGCTTAGTTGCTACTTTAGCTAACTGTTAGCTTAGTTGTTACTTTAGCTAATGTTACAACAGCTGACTGTTGGCTTAGTTGATACTTTAGCTAACGTTACAACAGCTGACTGTTAGCTTAGTTGATACTTTAGCTAATGTTACAACAGCTAACTGTTATCACTCCCGAGCCTGCTTGCTGAGGAACACTGCCATCAAGGAGATGACATCCTGAGGGACTTGAAGATATCCACCATGCGCATACATGTCATCAACAACGGGGGTGGAGAAGCTGGACATTATGATGACATTGACAATAATGCTGGAGGAGGAATCATTCTAGACAACATTGGTTCTGTTGCCTGGGCTCCTTGCGACGAGGCCAGGAGTCACATATGCACTGAACATGTGAATTAATTCAGAAAGTGCTCTTGCTTTCCCCCAGAGTACTTGGACCAAAGACCAAAATCAGTGCTGGACTGGTGGATTTCTTCAGCCGTTCATGTAAACCCTGTTAAGCTGCATTATTATTTCTAATTTTGGGTTAACGGAGAACATTTACTATGATGTAAAATGTAGCTTAAGGAGATGTTGCAAGCTGAAAAAGTGTGTTGGACCTTAGTATTACCACTAGTGTGAACCCTGGACATATGTGCTTGTTTTTGAGACATTGGTTATATGGTATTGGGTATTCACGCAATGCATCCGTTTGATGTATGTGTTTGCTGTCTTGCAGCAATGGTACTAGTGCTTTAATTTTTGTTAGCGATGGATCTGGTATAAGTAAATGTCCTGCATTCAAAGCCTTACTTAACTAAAAGTGTTATCAAAATTTACTGAAAGTAAGTACAAGTTTTGTTTGTCTAGTAAAATGTTCCCTGTCAGTGTTTTACTATCATATATGATGTGATTAATAGTACTGCTGCATTAATGCATATGTTGCATTTTACTACTGTCGATGTTTCCAACTCCTTTATTTAACAGTAATACATCATATTCTATAAGATCATCATATGTTTGTAGCTACAGTAAATATACTTATTTACATTACTGGTTTGGAAGTAAAAATTTGAGATAATAAAGTTGTAAAAAGTAAGTTAAAAAATATTTAGTTTGCTTAATTTGTGTACTAGATGCTCGTAATTGCTAAACATGTTTAATTAGATCAAACTTAATTTTAGTTTGTAGAATTTAGACCATTAAATTGATCTGAATGTACGAAAACAAAAAAGGTAAATAGTAATTGAGGTTACACAATGCATTTTAGTATACTGAACATAGTTTTAGTGAATACATTTTACTCAAAAATAGTTGAGGTAAACTTGAATATATATATATATATATATATATACATATGTATATATATTAAGAAGTGAAGTCAACTTAAAAAAATGTATCTGGATTTAGATAAATTTATTTTGTGCAACCACTTACTTAAATAAAATGTAGTAAATCCAACACAATTGTTTTTCAGTACACTACTTTCTGGAACACATCTTTGGTGTTTGTGTCACCTTCTCTGGACAACTGGACCTTTTGTTTTCAGTAATGCACCAAAGGAGAAAAAGTGTGAGGCCTTTCTAGACTGATCTAAGACCCACAGACCTCCCGACTTAATTCCGCTCCACCCCTGTGATTCATCTTAAAAGAACTGTCGACTGTAGAGACGTCGGCACGTCTTTCCCTTTTATCAGAAGGTAAGAGGATAGAGGATGATCACAAGCTCCCCTTTTTTTTGCTTTAGAGGAAGATTTAGGAGACAGCAGTAGCTTAACATTTGTCCTGCCCACCACTTGGCTCCATTTGAACACACACAAAGGGAACGCCCTGTACCGCCTGGTAAAGGTCTTGTTCCCTGCAGTGTCTTACCCTCCGGCTCTTTTGCCCTTCATGTGACTCACAGCCGGCACACAGACAGGTAGATAGACAGGTCTGGCGTGAGGCAGAGGAATGCTGATCGATTCCCTGCAGGGGCCTGCAGCACCTGGCAGGTTGGGAAGAGGACGCCCCGAGGAGATTTCACCAAGGAAAAGTGTGTGCGCGTGTATGGATGTGTGCACGTGTACAGACATCGTCAGCTACTCTCTGGGTGAGAAGTGGTTATCTCCCAGTTTTCCTGCCATTAGGGAAAACTATCTCTGTTCTGCAGAAATCTGAAAAATCTAAATTTGCTGCCTGCCTAGCGCTCGCCTTAAATATAGCAGTTAGAGTTTCTGTGTTAGTGTCAAGTTTTCCTGTGTGCACTTACACCCAAGATAGCTGTCATATCCCTGCACTCGCATACACACACACACTCCAGTACGCGTACCCTTGTCACCTTTCGCTAGTCACTCTAAATGCAAATGTAGGTGATCATTGAAGACAGGCCCGGCTGCTGGAGAGATGAGGTTGTCATTTAAGGGGAGTGCCGGCGACGCTCTGAAATTACCAATTACACACCTCGTCCATGCTAGTGTTGGCTTGAGAACACAAGCGAGACAGAGGGGAGAGAAAGAGGGGAGAAGATGGAGGGAATGATGAAAAGACAGAAAGAGTGTCAGCTTTATTTTTAAACATCCCTTACTAGCATGTAATGGTGATGACGGTAATACACTCTGTCAGACAGCTGTACCTGTGTTGCTCATAAGGCTTCATAAGCTCATAATGAGCGCATAGTGAGCGCAGATCATCATAATTAGAGCAGGATATGATTCTCAGGATGAATCCTCCAAAGGGCAACTGTAAAATCCTGATGGGTTGTACAGGTAATGTGTTTGTTATTCATCAAAGTACACAAATGTATATTACTACCTCTCATTACCTGTGTTATCTCCATTACCTCCATTATGAAACTGCGGGCAGATGCCAAAAAAGGACATTGAAAATCTGTTTTAAAACAAAGGCATTTATTGCGAAAAATGCACTTGACATGAAAAAACAATCAAATCAACCACGGGTCATCGGTACAAGACGATGTATAATGATCACATGGTAGAGAGCGCTGCATGGCCAGCGCAGAGCATGACTTCAATGGCACAAAAGGCCTATAAATATTCTGCACAATATAGAATAATATATATACTTTTTTTTCTGTTTTCCTCGCTGTACCGCTGTTTTGAACCCGACTCAGTGAGGCGTGAGGTTCCACGCTGCACCAAACTTTTTCATAAAGTAATTTTTTTATGTAAAGAGCTACATACAGAGGCCCCCTCCCCTCCCTTCCCCTCGTACACGCACGCACGCACGCACACGCACACACACACAAGTATCCATAGGAACAAATATGGCCGACATCTAATTCAAGATGGCAGGGTGAGTGCTCAGGCTTCCTGGAAGGACAAAAAAAGTGGACAGTAATTTGCTATCAAGTCCAATAAAAAAAATTGCATGCGCAATGTTTTGTGTTGAGTTCATGTCCAATGGGAATTACCACTGCTGTTGATGGCTTGTTTACAATTTTTCAAGCCGTCCCCACGAGTTCTCAAGAGGTATTTACAACCAGGAAGCTTGAGGCGAAAAAGACAAGTGAACATCACGTAACCAAAACACAAACGACATGTGTGAAACCAGCGGCTCAAGATATTCTATATGTAAAGTGACCACTGTGGTTTTTTATTCCTGATGTTTTGACTGTTGTAAACTCTTCTCCTCCTCACAGCATCGACCTTGTGAAAACAAAATAAGACAGTCGAGGTCCTTTGATCTCCGACACAAACGAGGACTTGTGCTTAAGTTTGACTCGGTAGAAATTAGAGTCCTCTTTACAGCGGGCGTACAAACCGAAGAGGGAAAACCTTGCGAGGGGTTTGTGCAGAGCTGTTCTGGGATCTGCTGTTTTCTTTTTTTTTTGTCATTGAGAGAAACAAAGCAGAGCTGCGAGAAGAACAAGCAGCAGGCTCATTGTACCGATAAGAAGAGAGAAAAAGTAAGGAAAAGACAAAAGATTGGTCTGCCTAATGTTAATACGGTGTGTGTTGGCATTTGTAGGCACTAGGATTTGACTGACAGGTTTTGAAGGTCAATGCACATCTTTTTTGGATTGAAGCATCCAAAAACTAATATCCTCTGCCAAAATTTGACATTTAGTTTTGACCCTTTTCATTGCAAATAAAGTTTAGTACACTTGTGTGAAATAGTATTGAATAAACACAATTGACCAATCAAACATAACATTTGTAAAGAGGCTGCTTCGTATAGGTGATTTCTAACTGAAAAAAAAAGTGATATTTGTCAGAATAGCCCTCGTTTGTTACTGCATGTGTGTGTTTGAGTATGTGACGAAGAAACATCTTAATTGCGGAGTGTTTTTGGTTTCATCTGTTGCTCATACTGCACTGCCAGCAGCCAGAGGACGATGGCAGACCATGCTGTAACTTTGTTCAGTTAATTTCCATGTTTTTGTTCACTTTCCTTCACAGTTTAAGAGATCAGGGTCGAGTTATTTTTCCCACAATCTAGAAATTGGAATAAAAACACATCACATCTAAATGACAGGCCACCTCCACTTCAAGTTCAAGGTGAACATGAAGACATTAAAAATGTCATTTTTTTACAATAAAAAAAAAAAAAGTTTGCCACTCCTCTTTCTCAGTAAGAAGTATAACACAGAAAAGAATTACATGGACAGAAAGAAAAGAAAATAGCTATCGCGTAACTACATTATCAGACCATAAATCTGGTGAGAGAAAACGGTTGAGTCAGATTTTGTGTCTGCAATATGATTTCTGTGTTGTGCTTGTTTTGACTGCTGAGAGCTTGTAGCAAAGTCTCACGTCTGAGTGTTTATTCTGCAGTCACATCATATGGGAATAAGAAATAACTTAAGTTTCCAAACTGCTTTGGCGCTGCAACATCTTGTTGACTCTGGGAAGCTTTCCATTGATGAAATTCAAGAAAAGTAGTAAGTAGTATTCTCTATCTAGAATGTTGTATTTATTGTCTTTTTTTTTGTGCCATGAATGGTGTTCACCGAGAACATGGAAGTGTGCTTGGCCAATGACAGACTCTCACCTAGTTATGACCCAATTAGACATTTCTGTGCTCAGCCAATGAGTGAGCCTCACCTGTGTGCACATGGCCAGTAGTTGTTTGTGCTTCATTCTGGCTCAGTTCTTAAAAACTGCAGGTGAGGTAAACCATTCATCAGCTCTGTTCTTTCACTGATACATGTCCGGTGTTACTCTCTGACACACACACACACACACACACGCGCACACACACACGCGCACACACACACGCACACACAGACACACACACGCACACACACAGTTAGCAAGTCAAGCTCTGAGTTTTGCTGTGCTTCTATCTCCAGAAACAGGGAAACAAGGTAGATGGTTGTGGCTGGATGTAAACTAGACAAGCCGTGATCCACACTCAGGACGCGGAAATTCACAAAGCAGACTGACTGTACACTCACTGAGGCCGTACAAAAATGACTCGTCAGAGGTTGACGAGATCAGAGGAAAAGTTGTTGTCAAAGGTTGGCAGTTGTGTGATGAGAATCTTGTGCCCCTGCCTTCTGACTTCAGGTGTTTTCCCCCCCTGACCGTACATTCTTCTGTGAGCATCGAATCCACACACATTTGGTTTCACAATATTGCTGCAGTCAAACAAAAACTCTCAACGGTATGAAAAGGCTGAGGAAGAGGAATTACTGTCAGCAAGAGTGTATTGTATTTCTGATCTCTGGATTGGTTACTTTATATTTTTTGTTGGTTCGTTTAGGAACTTTACATTTCAAACTAAAACGGCTGGATTGAGACTTCTGTCCGAACCAAATGGTTTGTGCATGTTTAACAAAAGAAAGAAGGACGTGACAAGTAGCACCGGAAATACCATTTGTCAAATAAATAATTACTGAGTGTGTAAAATACTGTATGTGTAGTTATATTGGCAAGTTGTATTAAATATTACCAGGAGCATTCTTTGTCTCTATAATCCCACATAAAAGATCAAAAGACAACTTTATCAATACAAATAAATTTGTTTTAAAGAGTTTGGCGTAACTTGTTTGTTTCTTTCTACATTCAGCAAACCAGTTTATTTAGTTTAACCCAAAGGTGGGGCTCGATAAAGGTCAAATTTGAAGTTAAAAATGGCTTTATAAATGTATGTCAGTTATATAAATAGAAGAATGATTCACCTTATTCATATTTCACCTTTTGTTTTGTGACAGATCATCACAGCATGACTAGTTTGGGACAACATTTCTTTCGACATATATATAAACAAAAAACATAATAATGCTACATGCATTGTTATTAACATATATTGAGTTGGTAAGAAACAAATGTGCTCGTTGTCACAAACTAGACATGGAGATGTGCTCACGATGATCCGGGACTGTCGGCTCACACACTTCCCTCATCACCCGGCGGTAAATCTGCTCTTTTCAAACAAAGACAGCACCCAAATTCAAGTTCTGAGGTCTCAGTGGAAAGCAGAGCTAATGCTTCTTGTGCTAGTGTTTGCTGGTGGACGATGCCAAGGAGGAGAGCTGGGAGGCAGGGTTTGTCTTTCTGTGCTCTTTGAGTCTGTGTGCCTTCAGTAGTCAACATCATGGGTCCAACGAGTCTGCTGGAGCCCGTCTGATACAAAGCTGGGCGAGTGACGGGAAAAGCTGCCCTGCTTCCTGTGTGGCTGGTCGAAGCCGGAGCTAGCTTTCCTGTGTGTGTGTGTGTGTGTGTGTGTTTGAATTGGTTGGACCGATATGGGTTTCCGAAGACAATTACTATTTATGATGTTTCGTGCCAGTATATAATAGCTTTTAGATTGATTAAAGATTCTTGACAGATCGTTCTGGGCAAAACCTCTCAGAAATGCATTCCGACTATCATCAAAGCAAGTTTCCTGTTGCAGTATCTGTCTTTAATCCTAAAGTGTGATTCGTGGAAACCAATGTCGGTCCATTCGTGCGTGTGTGAAGCTTGTGTGTGTGTGTGTGTGTGTGTGTGTGTGTGTGTGTGTGTGTGTTTGGGACTCAGAAACAGGAACAGTTTTGTGTCCTTTTGTCCCCTTTTTTCCAGTTCAGAAGCTCTCGACGAAGCTGCTGGGAAACAGGCCGGTCTGTCCTGTCCTCTGCAGGGTGCCTTTGTACCAGCCGTCGTCCCTCTTCTTGTGGACAAACACAACGTCCCCTTCCCGCAGCTCGATCTCCGCCTCGCTCTGGGGAGGGTAGGGCACCACCACACGATACCTGCCACACACAGACACAGCTATAACACACACACACACACACACACACCGCCGTGGACAACATCACAGGCTGAACGCATTTAACCAGTGCAGGTATGAGTGGACACTCTCAGTATGTTCCCAAGTATATACAGCAGCGTGAATTATGGGTAAAAGGAAGTATCGACCCCGGGATTCTCTGGAACCCGTCAATATGTTTAATGGATTCTGCGAATCTCTCTCTCTCTCACACACACACACACACACACACACACACACACACACACACACACACACACACACACACACACACACACACACACACACACACACACAGAAGGAGCAGTGTGACTGGTTTGGTGTGATAACCAGTGCTCCCAATACATCAGCATCCTGCTGCCAGTGAGGTACATGCGACCGTTAAATTCTTCATTCTTCCTTCATGTCCAAGAAGGGTCTTCATGGACATGAAGGGTCTATAAGTGTGTTCCTGATTTAACAGGTTTCCACTGCGGGGTATGCAATGTGTGTGTGTGTGTGTGTTTGTGTGTGTATGAGAGCAGATCTTGGGTCTTTAAGGCTACTGGTTTGTGTATTGTTGTACCACCCTGGGATAAAAAGATGATCTACTGATCACAGCAGCACTAGGTGTTGCTCCTGAGGACCCTCCACTCACATATTGTGAGTAGATATTAAATCCCAGATGATGCAGAAAGTTGAAGGTTATTAGCATTATTAAGAGAAAGACTATCATAATTTCTTTCTGTGCGGTTGTGTGCTCGCCCACCTCTCTCGTGACAGCGGTTTGGGTTCAGGCCGGAGGACCATCAGAGCGTTGGCGACGCGTGTTGCCGGGGGTGACATGGGGAAGTTGGTGTCCAGGGAACCGGACTTCCTGTGCAGGGGCTCCAGCCCAATGGCCCCCGCCATCTCACTCTCGATTGGACAGGAGCCGGCTCGCCCCTGAGACGCCATCGGACAGGATCCCGAGCGGGCGTGGTGGTGATGGTGGTGAGGGGTCAATGAGGGGTCGTGGGTGGGCGGGGAGGAGGGAGGTGAGCGAGGTTTCTTCTTGGCTGCCGCCCCTGACAGGAGCTTTAATAAACCACCTGCTTTCCTCTCCTTCTGATGATGGATGAAGAGAATGAAGAGGATGAGGGCGATATAAGAGGAGATGGAGAGAGAGGGAGGAGCAAATAAACACAGATGCCAGTGAGCTACAGGAATGTAGGTTTCATAAGATTTGTGTAAACAATACCTCGACAGAATATTTGCCTTTTCTTTTCTCTATATAAAACAACCCCACAGAGACACATTAATCAAAAGACACATTTATGAAACAAACAGAAACATATTTTCCTGTTGACTCCATCTGACACAAGGAATACCCCTGATAATAAAAGCACATTTGTTTCATCAGAGGGAAGGCAGTAAAGCAAGGTGAGCTGTGTCCTTTCAATATTCAAACAGACAAAGTCTTTGGAATTCAGAACGAGACACTTAATGTCTTTTTTATGCTGCTGCTTTGGTGCCTCTTATTTTGGAGACAGTGAGGTCACTCCGCTCCACAAATGATCAGTTTTGATTCCCTTTAAAGGAATAGTTCAACATTTTGTGATGTGCACATATTTGCTTTTTTTTCAGGAGGTTAGATAATCAATACCACTCTAATGTCTGCACGCTAAATGTTGAGCTGGAGCCAGGAGATAATTAGCTTAGCATACAGACTTTAGAGGAAGTTACATGCTGTATCTACAGTTTATTCATCCACCAGTACTTCTGTGCAGTATATCTGCTGGTTGACTGGCAATCTCAGATTAAATGGCAATTTAATGTCAAGTCACAAGTTGTTGTCTTGACATTGACGTTTGTCAATGCATAAAACAAACAAGAAACAACTTGTTAATAAGTGAGCCGTAAATGTAAGTGGTAGGCGGATTTCTGTACTTTTTAAATGATTTCAAATGTTGAACTACTCCTTTGAACCAGTGTATACTGACACATAATTGTATGGTAGGGCTGAGACTACAGAGCGAGTTCTCTGGGTCTCCCATTCATAGGAAACAAAAGACAAAATCACCGCATTGGTTACTAATGTTGCCAGATTTGTAAATTATAGGAGAACAGACAGATTTGTTTGCATCTTTGAGATAAAAAAAATAATTGTCCTTCACATGGCAAAGTCTTGTGGGCTGTTTTCTACGAGCAGAACAAGTAGATCCAGGTCAACTATCACATAAAAATAAAAGAGGCCGCTCGATTCTTCTCTGCTTCTACCTTCTGACCTTCTTAGAGAGAAGAACACAATGGTAGTGGGAGTAGTTACTACTCCCATATGCAGAAAAGTAATTAACATAATATTCACAGCATGACTGCCGGCTCAGCCACCATGCGTATTTTGAACTGACAGGTAGCAAAGTGGTCAGTTAACGATCCTTCAAGCTGAATACATGTGCGTCTACCGTCTACTGCGGTGGTCTTAGGAACAATTTCTATTGATTATAGAGAAAGTCAAGGCAGAGTCACATTTGTCCCTTCATGCTTCATTCACGCTTGATAATGGAAAGACACTGTCCATTCAGTCCGACTCTTTGTGATACCAGGGGCGCAAAACAGTTCTGTCTCTTCTGCCACTTGGCCTGATTTTACAGTCTCAGTCATGACAACGTGGATCAATACCGAGCATGCCTGAGCATAATTAAATTTTTTTTTTTTTTTTTTGTCGATGCATGGAGCCTCCATATCAGCACTGGCTCTGCCTCAGCCATCTGTTTTTTTTTTTATACATGGGCTGCTGGATCAAGCATCTTTTTTCAAATTTGTTTTTTCCATCAAGCGCTGTCTTTCCGATGCCCGTGATGGACAGTTGTCATGGCAACGGCGTGGAGTTGCAAATACGAAGGCTAGAAATCAAAATGAAAAACTCACACTGAGTGTTCGGCTGTTATTTGTCTGGAAAGACTCTGAAACAGTCAAGTCAAAGCAGGGGTCAGCAACCTCTTTGATACAAAGTGCCATTTCTTTTAATTTCCTTGTTAATCAGCGAGCCATATCGACATTAACGCGAAGATTAAGTTTTACTATGACACGTTAATCTCCAATGGATCTGTCATTTTATTCCATCCATAACGACAACATACATAGCAACATTTAAAAGATTAAAAAAACGTTTTTCTCCCATAATCAGGATATTGTAATTATATGTGAGCACTCTATAAGCAGGCGGCCATCCTCGTGAAAACAACCACATCTGAGTTGAAATCATTAACCCTACCGACCTTGCACCAATCTTCATCGGGAATAAACTAGCCAATAAACTAGGCACCGAGTACTAGCCAATCAAAGGCAGAATAGGGCGGGTCTTCACCGAATACGGATGAGGAAAATAAACTACTGTAAATAACAGGCCGCCAACTGCCATGGCTGTGAACGAGGACATTTGGCATGCAGAGAGAAGAAGGTTGTGGATTAGTTCTGGGAGATATCAGAGCAAAGCTCTTTATTCAAAGATTTTCTGTTGTCAGGTTCAGGTGTTTGTTATTTGTTTATGTGCGTGTGAGCTCTCAGCTTCCACCACCTGCACGCGTAAAGACAGTTTTCTTTGTGTTCATCACAGTTGCTCACATTTTAAGTGCAAACCTTGTGACTTTGATCATTAATGGTTAATGAGTTCGCTCGGCTGTCTTCACATCTCTTTTCATCTCCTTTGCTCCAGTTTCTAAACCAACAGCGAGAGCTCATCTTGAGATAATCTTTCATCGTAATCTTTAATCGTAATCTTTAACCGTAATCTTTATTCAATACAAAGGAAAAGTTACCTTTTTTTTTTAAAGTTATTAGATATATCTTTAAATTTATTTGTTTAGCACTTATTTTTCCGCCCAGCTGTCACACCATATTTGCAAGCCTTTCCAGGTGGCTCCGTAATACAGTCAACCACTGAACGAGGTTTAAGGCAAACCTGCCAGTGCTTCATGACTGCTGGAAAAACATGGAGGCGATCAAAGTGATAATCCGTCAGAGAAAAAAGCCAGACCTCAGGAAAACAGAAAACACAACACTGCAGAAAGTTTTCTTAAAGAAACGTACAGCTACTATGGCTTTAGGCTGCAACTAACATTTGAATAATCCATGAATTATATTTTGATCTTTCAATTAATTGTTAAAAATTCTGAAAGCTCAAGTTAACATTGTGAAATAGTTTCCTTTGTGTTTGAGGCTTAACGCAACAGATATTTGGTATATTTCCTTGATAAATGACAAACGATTACTCAATTTTGACAAAGTGTTGGGTGATTATTTTTCTGTTGATCAACTCATTAGTTATTGGTCCAGCAGTGGTTATCCTCTAACTTTATTTGGACACTTTAATAAAGTAATATACGCTAACAGTTTAGGCACTATGGATAACTGAGAATTAGAAAGGTAGCAACATCTTATAAAAAAAAAATGTTGAGTTGAGTACAAGGGACTTTCCGCAAATTGGAAGGAATATTACAACCCAAAGAGTGATCTAAATAGACAAAATATCAGAAATAAATTCAATCATTGAACCTCCAACAACCAAACTCACACTGATAAAGTACACTGTTTCCAAATGATTGGTAGAAGTGACAAAAAACATTTGTAATATCTGATCAAAATCAAATAATTAAAAAGGCTCTTAATGACCAGTCTTACTCTAAACATGGGACAGCAAAGAAAAAACGCGGACAGAGCAAGAGAGGCTGGATAAACACTTTGACTCAGCAAACCAAAAACATACAGCATTCCAACTACCAGCGCTTTAGCGATATGTATTTCCCTGAATACAAAGACTTGATCATTTCTCACAGGATTCGAAACGTGTAAATATAACGATGCTCACTGTCTGGAGTGTACGCATAAAATGTCCCACCGCTTTGGAAACATGGATTCCCTTCCCGTCATGCAAATAAAGCTTGTTTGAATTTTAATTTGGGAGAGGGAGGAGAAGATGGAGTGGAAAATAAAGATGAAGAGAAGGGGAGAAAAGGGTGAGGGAGAACGGGAATGGACAGGGAGGGACTCGGAGAGGGGAAAGAGGTGGAGGAGAGGACAGAAAGAAGGAGAGGAAAGGAGGAAAGAGAAAAGGGTGGAGGGAGAGGAAGAAAGCAGGGGAGGACAGAGAGAACAGAGAGATCTAGAAAGAGAGAAGGAAGGAAGGAGGTGGGACTGAAAGCAGCAGACAAAAAATGAATAATTACTCCCTCTCCTCTTTCATCTGGAGGCTTAAAGGCTTAATCTGCTTCCTGTGTGTGTACGCTCGCCTGTGTGTGTGTCTGTATACACGAGTCAAACTGCTGCTGGACCACCAGATGGCAGCATGCACTCACAATTTCATCCGTCACACAATTTGAATGTATTTCAACACTGGAGGAGTGCCTTGCTCTGCAGCACACGGGCAGGATACTGGAACTGAACGGAACCTGTAGTCTTTTCCTCCTTCCTCTTTGCTCGTTTTACGTACTGGGACGTAAATAAACAGTATTTAAGCTTTAATGTGTGACGTTTTCTTTCATTCCAAGGACAGATTGCGCACACCCACGTACAATAATTTAAAAGCAACCACATCGAGGAAGAATCCAGAGCTGATGTTGAGGTCAGGTTTTGAGCTTAACCTTTCAGAGTAGACGTAGTTGAGAGGAATGATGCACTGAACCACAGTGTCTGTCCCCCCCCCCCCCCCCCCACACTAATTACTCACTCATTTTCTCTGGTGCGTTCAACAATCTTAAAATTCCTTGAGGTAAATAATGTGAAAGAAAAAAAGAAACATTGTATATAAGAATATTTTTCTTTTTCTTTACGGTTAAACATAGTTTCTCATGCACATTTTGAGACTCTTCTCTGGACCTACTGAAATTCTACAGGCTCTTCTGACAGCATTTAAGTTGGCAGCTGCGCTGCATGGGCAGACTTCTTGGAAACAGTCTACAAACACATCTCACTGTCCAACATGATATGTGTCTGTGAGGCTGGCTGCATGCGCTCTAGACAGTGTGACAGAGTGTCGAACAGAGATTACCCTAACTGTGTCTGCCAGACAGTTATCATAGCTGCTTCATCGTTTCCTCTGTAACAAAGACTGACTCTGTGCAGCCTCATCGCCACCCGGACTTCAAACCTGGTGTTTCTGCTCCGACAAGCTCAAAGCCACAAAGGTAAGTGCTGTGAACGAGGGATAGGCTGGATTTTCATAAAGGGATACCACGATCTAATATTTTGGGACTGAGACTGACAACAGTTGATTATTTTTGCCGACACTCAGAATCTTGAAATTTGATCTCCTGAGTTATACTGACTAAAAATGGAGACGCGTTCTTTTTTTCTCCAGAATCGTTATCTTGTCAGTCCGTAAAAGCTTCTGAAACAGCATTTAGATCATATATGGAAGCTACAACTACAGCCAAATCCATATTGAGAGGTTGTTTTGGGTAGAATAGCAGCTCATTCAGTCTGAGTTAGGCAGGTCGTCACTTCCATGCACTCCGAAACAAAACAAAAAAGAACATATTTCTTTTACCCGCAGACGAGAATATTCTTTAATATCAGAATGACAGTTGGAGCACTTTAACTACCTTGTTCCGAATGTTATGATATATATTCAGGATATGAGTAATAAACCTGAATCCGGTTCAAGCCATCCTTGAGTGTGACGATGTAAACAAGGCCGCTGCCTGCTGTTCCATAGTCAATGAGCTGTTTGTCAGCTAGCAATAGATTAGCTGTCCCAGACAGTGGAGCCAACAGTGAAACAAATGGAGCTGAGACAGATGCAAGCTTTCGGTGCCATCCTTCACTGTCAGTGCAGCCCGATTTAACATCCACAGCTTTACCACGGCAGATCTCACAACATAAGATGGCATTCAGCATTTGTGCCAGATGCCTGGGTGAATGACACTTGCTGAGGTTGGAGAGGACTACTGGGACATCATACACACACAACAGATTTCACACAAAGCCATGTAAAGTTTGGAAGACAAAACACCTTTTTTTTTTTTTTTAAAGCTGATGTGGTGTTAAAGTTAATCAAGTTAATTAAAACAAGTATGGTGAGTTTTATTTACAGGTTGACTAAAACGTCTGGAACCAAAGGAAGTGGTGGCACCATGTCATTTTTCCTTTCACACGTATTATTTGTGCACTATAGCTGAGTGAGTAGTCTGACACAAGAGGGATTGTGTTCTTTTAACGGAGGTGTTGACTTTCACACACTCAATATTTGTCTTGTTATATTGAATTCCCTGCTCGGAAAAACAACAGTTGCCTGACTGTATATTTTCATCAATAATGACGGTCGCATTTAGAGCTGAAACAATTACTTGAATAACCAATTAGTCGACTGACAGACAATGTACTTACAATTGTGATTCTCGATCGATCACTTATGTCATTTTTAAGCAACAATATCAATTGTTCCATAGTTCTCACTTCTCAGTTGTGAGGAGCTGCTGCGGTAGTAATCAATACTTTTTGGAGTGTCGATCAGACAAAATAAGCTATTCAAAGAAACAAAGTGGGGCTTTAGAAAACTGTGATTTTAAATGACAAATCAATTAATCAAAATTATAATAATAGGATTAAACAATGATGAAAACAATCGTCAGTTGCAACCCTCGGCAGAAGGCTGTGATCTTATTTAATTGAAATTAAATATTAATTAAAATATGAACCAATCAGTGTTCAAATTCCTATTCTATGATCAAGAGTTTTAAGACCCCATTTAGCCACAATCTGTCTCCTCTTTATGTACTTGCGTGAGTGATATCTTATAATTCCCTCCGGAAAACAAGTGTGAATTTACTGCACTCAGCTCTTGATTATTCATGTGGTGAAAACAATAGAAGTTGCATTGTAGAAGAAAGACATCTAATTATTCTATTAGAGAAAAAATGCTCGTTGCTCTCATTTTTCAAAACACCAAAAAGCTTTTGTATGCAAATCTGTTTAATTGAGGCAACTGCTGGTGGAGATATCAGTATGTATTTGACCCTCTTGCTCATGTATCCGCAAAGGATTGTGGGTCAGAACAGCCAGTAACGCATGCTGACTTGCGTTCTGCAAAACGAGACCGGATGCAGTGGCACATCCTGGCACTTTTGGCATAATGCATTTACATACTATGTATTGGGAAATACTAAATCTTTTTTCCGGCAGACTAAATAGTATGGTAGTATGGATATTGGAATGCTCAGTAAGAATATGGCAAAAGCTTCCAACAAGAAGTATCAGGAGTGAATGCTCAAGGCTCGGATAAACCAAGGGACAAATGAAACAAATGAAGAGAACGGACGAAGGGCAGACAAGGATGTCACACTGCTGGTCTTGGGCATGTTGGGATTTCATAAAATACTGGGGCAGTGCCTTTTCCAAACGCCCCCTAATTCGCAGGGGAAGACTTGAAGAGAGCGCTCCTGGGGATGGGGTAAATGTGGCGAGTTCACCTGCTGGCATAGGTCACGCGCACACATCAACAGTGTTTGTGTAATTACTCTCACTGAATGAGGGGGAAACAAAAGATCCGCAGTCCAGCTTTAAAACAAACCAATAATGATTAACTCTCAGCTAAAATGTGCTTTCTTAGTTATTCGTGAGGATGAGACTCACCTTCTCTGGTTTAGGTGCGAGGGGTGGGCCATGGGAGGGGCCCGGCGATGGCGGCTGCAGTGGACTGGCCGGGTCCCCGTTGAGGAGCGCCGCTGACACGTTGGGAGGTGTGAGGCAGGACAGAGGGGATGAGAGGGGGAGGAGGGGCCTTGAGGCGGGAGAGGAGAGGGGTGAGGGCCCTAGGCTGGGTCCTGGAGACACCATGGAGTGAGGACGACCCGATTGGCCGGGGCAGCGTGAGGGGGAGGAGTTATGAGGACGCAGCGGGGAGAGGGCCACTGTGGGGCGCTCGGGGCTTCCAGCAGGAGGACTGTGGACTAAAACAGACAAAAAAACATGTTTGTTATCATAATTGAAAGACAACGTATTATAAGTGCAGTCATCACTAGTCCTGAGAGGGAACATGCCAATGTTTGAGCCCTCAATATCTAAGGAGCGATATGGTATCAAAATAATCTATGTCTTTAAAAAGCAAATGCACTTAAAGACACAGTACATTGGTGGTCTGACTAAAACCCACAAACTAGGGCCAATCTGAGAGGATGAGGTACACAATTCAAACAACCTTGCTAAAATGTGAATGTTACTTACTGTGAGTAAACAAAGCTCAACTCGAGGCCTTAACTCTTAACGGACACCGTGTATAATAAAAAATACAGGCTGAGCTGTCCTGACTTTTAGACCACTTTTCTCAGCCTTAAATTTGTGTAAGGTCATTTGGTACTCATGAGGATTAAAAGTACACAAAAATACACACCCACATAAACATAGATGCATGTACATGCACTCACAATAATACACTCACACTCACACACACACACACACACACACACACACACACACACACACACACACACACACACACACAGAGACACACACAGGGTTGCTAGCCACCTGCTCTTCTACACTGCAGTACTCAGGCAGAAATCCATAGAGAGGCGCACTGGTCATGTGATAAAACCACTAAACGCCAGAACTATGCACATACTTTATTTCGTAATGGAGACCAGATGTGTGTGTGTGTGTGTGTGTGTGTGTGTGTGTGTGTGTGTGTGTGTGTGTTTGTGTGTGAGTGAGAGTGAAAGAGGGAGAGAAAAACAGAGGGAGAAAAGAGGTGGACGGCGAGAGGCATGCAGCTCTGTCATTACGCCTCCATAAAACAAAAAGCACAGTGATGTCATTCAGCTGTGTTTGGTAGTCTGTGTGTTCATTTGTGTGTGTATGTGTGTGGGAGTGCACATGTCTCCGTGTGCGCGTGCGTGCCTGTTATTCTTGGTAGTGTTCTCACAGTGTGTACTCTTCAGCCTTCCGAAAGAAAGGGTCACCATTATATTCTCAGAGGGAGAAAGGAAGCATGCAAAGAGAAACAAAAAAGGGGTTCTGGAGAGATGAATAGGCTCTGAGTGGAGAACAAGGTTGATATGATCTGGACCTTGTACAGACACAGGTGTGTGTGTGTGTGTGTGCGTTTGTGTGTTGGTAAGTGTGTGTGCATAGCAGGCACAAACCAACTGAGTGACCAGAGCTCTCGTAATGTCTATGTGTGCAGACTGTATGTGCACCGTTTGTACGTTGGAGTGCATGTCGTAATGCTGCAATTGCGCTAAAGTGTGAGTCGCAGTGTGTTGTTGTCAATAATAGCTTATGTTCAGTGATGAGTCAGTGGGCTTGTATAAAGCAGGGGAAGCGAGAGTGAGGACGGGTGCATTTTATTTGCTCCCGAAAACAGTATCACATTCATGTTTTCATTGCAAAATTGTTTTCAGCGTGATGGGTTCCGGGTTACGACTGTCACCTCACGGCAAGCACACACTTGCCTCTGGGGTCTCTGTGTGTTTTACTTCCAACAGTCAAAAGACATGCAGGTTAGGGTCGTCCTCGGGGTCTTTAGGGGTTTTAAGACGCTGACAATATAATTGCAATGCCCCCGGTTCAGGTTGCATGTCAGCCCTCGTCTCTCTTCCCTCACTTCCTATGACCTCTGTGCTGTCCCTCCTATCTTCTAAAGGCCAAAGGGCCTGACAGAAATGCATCACAAGGTTAGGTAAATTAAAGACTCAAAATGTCCTGTAGATGTGAGCCTGAGTGTGTCTTTTTAAGCCCTGCAATAAATGTAGAAAATTGATGAATGGAAAAAAAGTTAGATTTGAATTGTAATTCAAGAGATATATGATGCATATGACATAATGATACACAAAATACATCCGCTTTGTGGCCAAAAATACACATTTACATACTTGAGTCTTGAGTCATTCTTGGTCTAATTTTGGTTTTGGAACGAGATGCTCAAAAATCAGATTTTAATGTTCAAATGTTGACAAACTTTTGGCCATGTGCTGCATTTGAACGCCACTAACTAGATCACATCCTGCTCATTCATTTGGATATTTACTGATCAATGTCCTGTTATTCTGTAATAAGAGACGGAGGTGATAAAATGCTGCAAGATGCACAATCTGCACTCTGCTCCTTTAAGCCTGTCGGCTGGTGAGGCGTCTTATCGCACGGTGTGGTATTGCAGAGCGTGGCATGAAAAATATCAGACACAGACACATCTCCATGTAAGTAAATACTGTCTTTTCACTCGCTTCACATTTCTCTGGAGGGATGCAACGCGATTCGCTTCTCCTTTCACATGGCCCCTTATTGGGAGGCTTTAATGTGGCCGCTTCTGTTGCAGAATAGCAGGATGTTTGTTTGCAGCTCAACTTGTGAGTCACTAAGTTCTCAGTCATGTCTATCTTGAGTGCCACTTTGGGAAGAATATTATAAAGTGTTTCTTTACTATGATATGTTGGGGCTGTGCCATGATGTTAGTCAGTGAACATGTGATCCGGATTGATCAATAGACTGTTAAAACAGCAACAAAACTGAAAACAGATGCTTCTGAATGTTTAATGAATCCGGTGCTGAATAATTAAATCCATTATGTGCATTCGTAACATTGTGTGAGTGTACTGTTCTGCTTACCCAGCTGCATTGAGGTGCGTGCCTGGTTAACCGTGTGACTGGAGCGCAGGCAGTTCTTCAGCTGGGCGGCGGCAGTTTGCGGCGAGGAGGCGGGACTGGTGGTGTTCACAGAGTTTATTAGTGGGGTGGAGGGACGAGACGTAGAGGGCCCCGGGGACCCTGGGGACGAAGGGTCGGAGATTTTACTACACCCACTTCCTCCTCCTCCACCTACTGGAGTGGACAAAGACGATCCCCGGGAAGCACCAACTCCAAACGGCGCCCTGCAGAGGAGAGGGAGGGGGAGGGATATCGGCTTGTCATTGTTTAAACATGATATTGATTGATGATTTATGCTTTTATTGCATCTTTTAATAAAAAAAAGTGTGTTGCTTTATATTGCTTGTGTTAACCACAGACCGTATGTGAAGCAATCTCACCAAAAACCCATTAAAGAAAAACATCAAGGGAACCAGAAAGGCAAAAATGGTAACTCACATCTGGGGTTTAGGACACCTTCCTGCAGCACTCTATTATACCTGAGCATTGTGTTACCATGTTGATGTTAGCATGTAGCTCAAGGTTACGCTGTGCCTGAGTGCAGCCTCACATAGCATGGCTGTAAACTGTTAGTCTTGTTTAGTAGAAAATGTTAGTAGTCAGTATTCTGTCCATAACAGCAGAGCAGAAGGGGCAAACAGCCCTATAAACCTCCGTCAAAGTTAGTGATTTCACCGTTATTATCTGACCGGTTTGATCGGCACGACTTAATGTCCTACTGTAACATATATGGAGCTGCAGGCTGCTGAAGTTCCTCTCTGCAGAGTGCTGAATGGCAGAACAGTGAGCTGAACATTATTGACTTGGCGGTATTCACACTCTTATGGCCGCCCATTGACTTCCTGTCACACCCATACAGAGTTATGGCTTTCTCTGTGTGTGTATGCATGCATGTGTGTACCAATAGAAACAGCAAAGGCATTCACAGATTCTTTGATTTGAGGTTTTCTATGGACAACACACGGACTGCTTATTGAGTGTTTTGGGCTTTTAAAGGCCCATAGAGATATTTACCAGCTGCTTGTATTGTTTTCACCTTGTGAGTCTCTGTGTTTGGCCCGATTTGGAGTTGTGGCTGGCGTGATCATCCTATTACTAGATGGTCTCTAGTTTTAGTAGCTATCAGTAACTTTTAAGACTTTTAAAATATTTTATAAGAGAAGACAATCATCCTTAACACCAAAAATCCCCATGAAGCAGCATGCATGCCGCTATAACATGTAAAAAAAGCTCAAATGAATCCAGGGTAACTATCTATTGAACTATTGAACTAATAATCTGATCTATGTAATCTGATCAAATCAAATAATGTGTGTTTTTCTCAATCATTATAATAAATTTCACAACAAATATGTAAATATTAAAATTGCATTTCAAAAAGGCTGTTTGGCAGCCTGTGATGGTCTAACTCAACAATGTATGCGTGTGCATGTGTGTGTGTGTCTGTGGGCATCTTTGGCAGCCTCTCATTATCATATTGAAACATTTCTGAGCTGCACTGCAGACAAAGGAGGGGGGAGAGGTAAGGAAGGGGGAGGGATGGAGGGATTGAAGGAGGGAGGGAGGGAGAAGGAGAGAGTATGCTTGCGTAAAAATAACAAATTGCCTCTCATTTGATTACTGGCCTGTCCTGCCTCGCTCTCTCTCTCTCTCTCTCTCTCTCTCTCTCTCTCTCAAATTGCATAACTGCAGAATATGAAGCAGCCATTCATATCAAGTGAAGAGGGACACCTGCTGTTTTTACTGCCGTTTCATCTCTTTGTATCATTTTCTCTTTATACGCCTCACTCTGTTGCTTTCTCTTACTATCTTCTATTTCAATTTCTTTCCACCGTTCTCCAACTTGTTCTACCTTTCGCCCCATTCAGTCTTTTACGCTTTCCCTCCACTCAACCTTCCTGTCTATCCTACACTACCATATCTTTCTTTTCACCCTCTCATTATCTCTCTCTCCCTCATTTTATATTTTCTTCCTATTTCTATTATTCTAATTCTCCTTTGCTTTAATTTTCTTCCTTTCTCCCTTTTTCTTTGACTGCATCATGGAGCAGAATACAGATTAGATGAACAGCCACTGCAAATGTTTTCACGCACACAGGAATAATGAGGGTAATTAAATCGCCAAATATGATTTCAGCACACTCATTTTTCTGTTTTATTTGGTTTTAACAGCTACGAGTAACAGTGTTTTGGATGCCAAAAGTAACGATGATGATGATGATGATGATGATGATGATGTGTGTGTGTGTAATGATGATGACAATAGTGATCTACACTGAGTATATGGTAGCCCAACATTACAGAGACAGAGCCAGTATCAACTGACTGCTGTTATGTTACATTGTATTTAAATCAAATTTGAAATACCTCAGGTTCGCTATGTCTATTATTTTCCTAATTCGAATTAAAAGTTAAATCAGTGATTTTCACAAAAAACAACAACAACAAACACATTTTCCAAAAGACATAGATGGGTCAAACTGATTTCACATGTTTTTTCATTCTAATTAATAATGTAAAAACTGTTTTTGTTTTCGTTTCCAACTGAAAAAGTGCACAGTTCACAGTCGTTTACAGTCCCTCCCAGATAAGTACTTCTCAGAATATGCTGTCACTGGTGTGGCCAAATCATTTTGGTCGTTTTGGTGGAAGCAAAATCCTGATGAGTTTACAGTGTGGAGCAGAGGCTGAAGCAGGAAGAATACAGTATTCTGTGATTGTGCCTTCGCCAACCCAAGCCCCAAAACATAATTCTTCGGGCGAGCCTTTTGCCTTTGACAAGTGGCAGCGTAAGTACACAGAAACACGAGTGCAATTACATGCCATAACAGGTAAATTACACTGCTCAGTCTGATTTGTATGTTCAGCTGAAGCCAGGAAATTATCACGAAATAAGGGACCTTAGTCTGATTGTACTGCACTTCTGTGTTCACATGACCAAACCAAATGACACGACTGACAAGTGGAGCAAAGGCTTGAAATACCAGCGCCAAATGAAAACGACATGCGCTGCAGAAAGAGAAGAAGCTCTCCGACCCACCCATCAGCGCTCTCACCTGAACTTACACTAACAGTACATTGCAATTGCAGCAGGTAGGGATCGTTTTTGTTGCAGAGGAACACCTTGACAGCACATGTGGTATACTGTACAGTACTATAACTGCACACCACCAACATAACTTGCTTTTATCAGGATGCTTTGATGTTCCTAGGAAGATCTACCACCATAATACCCTCCAACCTCCCCATGCCCAAGCCTGAGCTCACTGACCTGGACACAGGGGTGACGTAGTTTCCCGGGAAGACACCAGAGGCAGCCGTTCTCAGTGAGGTGCCTTTGAACCAGCCGTCTTGACACTTCTCTGTCACCCGATACATCTCTCCTTTCCTAAGCTCAAGCTCGTCAGCCTTCTGGGGCTTGTAGGCGTATAAAGCCAGATATCTGTGGAACAAAGACAACAGTCAAATTACAAAATCATTATAAGTCAGCAGGAAATCTTGAGAAACTGTTCACCAAATACCAATTATCTCCCATGTGGATTATCCCTAATATGTATTATGCAAAGTAAAAGCAAAGCCATTACAAATGCAAATAACTGAAGGAATAAACAAATGAATGCACATTCGCAAATGAATCCTTTAAAAAAAAAAAAAAGAGTAGAAATTTCTGTCTTGTGTTAAGATAGAAGGAGAGAACACCACATTTCTCTTTAACTTGAATCAGAGAGCAAATAGCTCCTCTGGTATCAAGAAAATGACTCAAGAATATTCATGACACTTTCCTTTTTTGTTATCAAAAACAAGTTTAAATTCTGTTGTGGGATTACAAGAATGTATCTCCATTTATTTTTTTACAAAATGAAAAATAAGACTTAAGAAGTGTATATTTTACACATGTTATATATAGTTGTTAGACTGAGATGCACAGTGTATACAGCACCAAAGGATAAGAGCATCAACACTGTTGATGCTCTGCCAACTGCTTTATGGAACCACTAAACCATATTTTGATTTACAATAGGATTTGTCAGCCCAAAGAGAGGAACTGTGGAGGTTGATCCTCCCACCACAAACCATCCATTTCCCCAAGAGAGGGAAAACAACTGTAGGTGGCAACTGTAAATATGAGAGCTTGTTGTCACATATAATTGATCTCATTTAGCGTCTAAAACAGCAACAACTAAATGTTTATTTAAAAGTTTTCGTTAGTGAGGTATGACTACCAGTTACGACAATCTTATTTGAGTCTTATTCTGAAGCCAGAATTGATTTCTGAAACAGTTTTTACCTTAACAACTAAACTCACACTTACACAGTTTTACTGGCGAAAACAGTTAATAGGACATTTTGAGATATAGTTGAGATAAATAGCCTAAACATTGAATTATTTTTGCCATAATTTAAGTTAGCTAAGAATACATTCTCTTTTACAGTAATGACCTGGTTTCCATTAAAACAAGAATGAGGCCTTTGGGTATATTATAGTATGGAAATCATTAAATATGTTCTACTATAACTACCATCTTTATTCAGATATCAACAGACCAATTTCCAAAATATTAGCATGTTAACCAGAATCAAAGGCTATTATATTGCAATGAACACATGAACTTAAAAAAAAAGAAAAGTTTCAGAATCAGAATAGGCTGACTCACATAAGATCCAAGATGTACGACTGCTTTAATATTGTAGCATGGAATTAATTATTCTCAATGATAATTCAAGTAATTTCTGGTCATGTGTCCAACAGAGGTTGAATGAATAATTACTCCCTCCCAAATGATATGCTATCCCATGAATGGGTAATCAATATGTCTTTGTTCACCTGCCCACTAAAATAAATGTAGTACTTAGCATCTTAGTATATGTGAATATTTGTATGTGTTGAGTATTGTGTATTCCATCTACGTTAACATATAAACAAGTGGCTGGTCGTGTCGCTGGGAGACATTTGTAGTACGTAGTGCCAGACTCCGACAGAAGACGATAAGGCCACAGAGTAAACAAGCCCTATATGGGCTGCCTCCCCCGTTGTCATGGTAACAGATGTGGGGACCATCTCCCGTCTCCCCATGGCAACAGGAATAGTTGCCAGGTCAAGATGGAAACGTCCGACCTCATCAGTAGAACAAACCTAGACCGGACGTATGTGTGTGCGAGTGTTTTAAGTGTATGTGTGTGTGAGAGCCTGTGTGTGCGTATCTGTGTGTGTCTACCTAGCGCTACTTGGAAGGTGATATTACTAAAGCTGACAATGTTTCTGTATCTGACTCGCATCCTGCAGGAAGGACACCAGATAATAGTAAACAGCCTGGTTCTTGCCAAAACCGCAAACCTGATACTAACCTTGGAAGAAGTAATTACTGACCAAATGTCCTTACTTTCCAAAAATATCCAAAAATGCCCTCTCAAGGTCTAAAACTCAAATTGGTCCGCACAGGGATGGATGTACGAGAGCACAAACACACACTCACCTTGAAGATACCCGTATCTTTCTGGCAGTTACCTGCTAGATTAATTACGAGGTAAATTATAGAACAGTCTTGCTCAGCGTTGGCGCCTCACCAACCATCTGGATGTGACTAGTGAGGTTACATTTCCACAAGAATTGAATTGTGCTTGTGAGTGTGTGTGAGGTGTTTTTTTTCCACTCTTGATCCATTCAAGAAATGATCAAACTGTGAAGTAATTTAAGTCAACAGCAAAGCTTCTAACAGCAGCTTATGAATGCCCACTTTGTTTGTCTTGAGTACTCATACTGAGTCATATTACCCATCTATTGTAATATTTGTCGGTATTGTCTGAAAGTTTTGGCAAATTTGGAGAGAGAAGTTCAGTTGATGAAGCCCAGGGGGTTTAAGATGCCGATCATGTAATCTCAGCATCCGCTTCTCAGTTTTTGGCATGTGATCCCATTCTCTCTCTCTCCCTCTCCCTCTCCCCTCGCAGTCTGTCCACTAACAAATAAAGTAAAAATTCACACAAAAATCCCTAAAAAGCTGTCACAACAAGCATTGTTAGCTGCATATATTGTGAACTAAAGATATATCCAGTACTGCATTTGTTAGTAAGGACTAAGCACCATATTGTTCGTTGTTCATTTGAAAATGTTTTTTTAATAACAATACAGCCTGTTCTATGAAATGCATAATGTAAGTGATGGCTGTGCTGTTGGAAGCCTTACTATGAAACACTGATGTACCGTAAGAATCACACAGCTGAGGGAATGGTGTGTGACTGTATTTTTTCTTTCTGAGGGGGATTTGATCCTTGACCAGTGGAGGAGTAAATGTGGTTGCAGAGGTGGTGGAACATGGCCAATAACTCTGGGCACAAAAGAGGAAATATTTTTAACGCTGCCAGGAGGTGGGTTCTGAAATCATGTTTGGATCTCAGGCGAATATCCACTCGGCTGGAAAACAGAACGGGTGTTTGGAAGTAAGGAGGCACTAAAAAACCTGGTCGCTGGTGGGTGAGCTGACAGCACCCTGGGGTGTACTCACATGTTGAGTGGCAGCTGAACCTTGGCATGGGCCAGCAGCTCAGAGGTTATGGATGCCACTTTGGGCGGCACCAGTACCCCTGGCAAGGAGGGAGGGGGACCCGGGTGAGATGCATCCTACAGACACACAGAAAGATACACACATACAGATCGAGTGGTTTTCATTTAACATAAAACATTACTTGCAATATGTGCCAGCAGCCATTCCAGCTTTTCAGTATGCGTCCTGGGTATTATTCAAAAACACATTTAACCCAGGTGTGAAGGCAACCACAGGCAATAAATGTAAAAGCAATGTGTCTCCAGTCTCCAGCTGTCAGAAACAGGAATGCTGTTAGTCACATAGAACTGTCAGAGTAGGTGATTGGGGAATAAGTTAATAAAATCTCGAGTGGAGAGAAGTAACCAAAGTGAACTCTGGCTTGGAAAACATACGTACATGTGTACTGCATTATGTATTTTTAGAGCCTGTCCAAGAAATTATATATTGGGCTGATATATTGGCAGATAATAGTTTATTGCAGATACTGTTTATCTGTATCAATGAAGATTTCTTGGCATGTAAGAAATTGCATTGACATGTTTGAGGCGGCTTTTAAACCAATCAGATCGTTACCTATCGGATAATACCTTTTTTAATGTATTTTTTGATCAAGTGCAAAAGAAATTGTGCAAATAAATTGCAAGGTCCATGAATATTTCCAACCCATCTATATCTATGAGCCTATTCACACGAAAATCCACAGCAATCCAAAACGTTTGTGTTCCCAAGAGTGTTTTGTTTATTCCGTAGCTTGTTTGATTTCTGCGAATTCTGGATGCTGATAAAAAACAATCCCACCTACAGAATAATGACTGAATAGATTTTCTCGGATGTCAGTGTCAATTCTGTTGATACCGTCGATGTGGATAATGATCCATTTGGACTTGCTAGAAAGGGTTCATTGACAAAGAAAATAAAGGTTATAAAGAAGAAGAACATCTGGGGAAGTATAGCAGTTGAACTTGTTGTGATGCTGAGTAGCCAACAAAAGAGGGGTAAACATACGCCATTGTCACGGTAACGCCCATTGAGATTTTGAATCTCATTTCCAAGGGGTTCCTGGACGAGACGGCTCACAAGCACCACATAAAAACCAACACAAACCATTCATAATATACTTTTCAGATCAAGATTTTACACAGAAAACACATGGTTATCTTATAACACATATATCGCAAAACCAAACATAATATCAAAATAGTTCAAATCAGCTTCATCTCCACTAACCGATGTTGAAATATTGTCAACATTCATAACAAGTACTGTATTTCTTCTGTGCTTTGACATTTGAAATGTGCAGTGTGTAGGATTTGGCAGCATCTAGCTGAAGTGTGCCAACTAGGTATGACAACTACGGTGGCCAGCGTTTGTTCTCTCATACCCAGCCATCTAAATGTTAAACTCCTCAGATTGCTTTGGCCCCCTTTGAATTTGTCGCCTGTATTTGTCTTACTTTGTATAATCTCCTTAGCTGTTTGTGTCGTCTTGTACTTGTCTGCACTTGTTTTGTAATCACTTTATCACACAATAAAAATAAATAAGTACATAAAGCCAGTGTTTGGTTTGTCGATACTGTAGAAGCAAAGCTTCCGGCTCCATGACAAGGTCCCACAACATATGTAGATATAAACGATTTATAAGGTAACAAAAATCGAAACGATTCTCATTTTTAGATGATTATGCACTAAAGAAAACATACTCATGAATATTATATTGCATCCCTGGCAATAGCTCCGACTAAATGCTACACACTGTTCCTGTATGTAAAAGTGTGAAGGTGGAAACTTTCCTTGTAATAAAGTATTTTACATGTATTTTAGGATCAAATTACCACCACTGCTACATATTACTCGAATTATAGTGTGTAGTTATGTATTTGTGTGTGTACCTGGATGCGTGCTGCAGCTCTGGGGTCAGATGAGCTGATGAGGACCGGGTGGGAGATCTCCATACTGTGTCTGTTGTTAAGCTGGGCGGCCCTCTGGCTGACAGACAGCGCAGAGAACGAATGCCTCTTCTTGGCGTTTTTCTTCCCCTCGCTTCTCCGATGGCCATTTCCATTTCCATTGGACGGGGAAGCGCTGGGGGAGGGGCCAGGAGAGCAGGGGCCCAGCGGGGCTGGCTCGGAGCTCGGACCTGGAGCGTTAGTTGGCGCGGGCTTGTCGATCTCCATCAACTGCTTGGCTGTTTCATTTAACTGAGAGGAGAGGAGGAGAAGCAGGTGTGGGACAGAACAAAAGAAGGAAGGAAGAGAGGAAAGGTTCAGGTGTTAGATTTAAGTCCTCTGTGGTTCACAACCAGAACAAGATCTCCAGTACTTTCCTCACTTGTTCTTGTTGGCAGCTTTTCAAAAGCCAGCAGCATAACAATCATCACTTACAACAGCTGGTCCAGTGAGCTTCCCTGTACACACACACTCCCACACATAACCAAACGTGAGTCAGGATTGGTCTTTCTTTCATCATTGTGGTTTCGTCTCATTTTATTCTTGACTAAAATCTGATTTGGTTATTTCGTGAAGATACGATATAATTCCAACATTTCTTTTCATACATCTTGACAAAGTAGTGTTTGACGGTTGTCCACGTAGGTTTCTCTTGAAGAATTTAAGAACAGAAGTCATTTACACTCTCAAATACGACCCAAATCTGTCAAAATTGAATGACCAAATCCCTAATTTAACAATTCAATTAATCCAAAAAAATCCTTGACACGCACACGCACACGCACACACACACAAACACACACACACACACACACGGCACATCCACTATGCTCTGCTACTGCCAATCGGCTGGCTACTCCCTCACTATGAAGGGGGCCTGGCTCCCCGTTGTCATCAGGACAGCAGAAACTCCACACACCTTAAATTGCTTTGGATGAACGTGTCAGCTAAACAAATATTACGTAATGTAATAAAACAAACTCAATCTCTTGCATTTTGTATTTGTTGATTGCAATGTTTCATATTTAATATTCTGTAAACTTTGTATATAGATGGATATGTGAACGTCTGCAACTTCATCTCCACACAGACAATGACGCACAATTCAAAACAGAGTGACTGAGAACTTAAGGATCAAGCTACATAGCGAGGATGTGTGCAAATACGCTGCAAAAGTTAATGTGCTTGTAACCTGTCATCTCACCCTTTCTCTAATGAGGACCACAATGAGCTTTTAGCTTTGTTGTGTTTTTATCCTCAACAATTCTAATTGCATGGCAGGACTGGGTGATTACAGTCTCATATTTACTTTTAGTATCACCAAATAAATGTAAGAAGTAAACATTCCTTCTAGCACCGAGTACGCAATTAGGTGTTTGTATCTAATGGTCTGCTCAGAGCTCTGGTTTTTAATAATGTGGTAGGTGTTTTTGTTTTTGTTTTTTTAATCAGACATTTTTGAGGCCTAAGGTTTAAGGTACCAGAGAGCACTCTGTTACTGCATGTTTCTGGTTGTTTTTAATGAGATGTACAAAGTTTGTCAGGCCCTAAAACAAAGCGCTGCTGATTGGTGTAAGTGTAGCTCATGCCATTTAGAGTTTCAGTGTGCAATTTGTTGAATATTTTGAAAGAGGTGGCAGAGCAGACAATGCATCAGTTCGTTGAGATTTTGAGTCATGAGTAAAAAAAAAAGAAAAAAAAGAAAAAAGAAAAAAAGAAAGGTAGACAGTTTCCTTTTGTATTCCCCAGCATCAGATTAAACATTTCACTTATCAAATCCAATATTCTCGCAGTTTCATATAAATGTGTCTTCTAATTTCATGAGCACCATCATCTAAAATGTGTCTAGTGTCTGGCACATTGCATTTAGGCTTAGGGGACCACTGCTTTCTTAATGTGTGCTGTGTGTGACGCTAAAGAGATCAGCTCATTTCTCACTACCTGCAACAAGAAATGTATTACTAGTGTAGTGCAGGTCAGCTCTATCACTACTACTCGCTGCCATTACACTCTGTAATTCCATAAACCATATGAGCCAGCTATAGAGCTGATACTTGTTTGTGGCTTGAAAGGATGGATGTTCCATATATGAGCTATCACAACATTGTGTCAAAGTATTTTCTGCCCTGTGGCTGTAAGCACATCTTGGTTGTAAATGGGAAAACAGTCGGTGTGTTTGACAATTATAGAGCTTCGCAGTAGTTTGGGTGGGCACAAAAGCAGGCTGGCGCTCATTAATTCTGCTCACTCCAACACTCACACTGCTTCTCAATGTTCCCGAACTACCTGCTGCTTGCAATTTAACTCTCTCCACCTCCCCTCCCTCATTCAGCAGTGCCATTTGGTGTGGTTTCAAGATTTTATGCGCTCATGTTCATCCATGTTGTATATCTCAGGCTCTGCTGAGGGGGTTTGTGAGCTCAGGAATAGTCTGTGTAAAGCCTGTTGAGCAATTGGGCAGAGTGACGCTACCAAATTGAAATTAATTGTAAAAAGAAATAGTTAAAAGCCTGATGTGAATGTTTAAAGTTAATTGATATTACAGCTGAGGCAAACTTTTATGACAGACGTTATGTGCAAATATAAAACAATATGGGGTAAAATCCTGCAAAGCTTTACATGACGACATATGCACACTACATGAACACCAGAGGGAAAGATATTTCTCAGAAATGCCTCAATGAAAGTCTTTATGCAGAGGATGCTATCTATCATTACCTCTGCACACTGTGTGCAATGTTCAACACTTGTGTCTACAGAGTAAAAGCAAATATTACACCTACGGTACGTGTTAAATGACTAAATGACTAATCTCAGTGAGATCTTACAGGGCATGGTCACTGAGACATTGTGGGTCATTGAACTTGGTCTTCGGACTACAGCCTAAGAATGTGAAAACAGGGACACATTAACTAACACAATAACAGACACAATCTTCATCTTCAGCCCTCTAACAAATTTACATCGTAATCATGTCTTCTTAGCGTAACCTCAAACTCCTAAACAATCCCTGGAGACAAAGTCGAGCATTTCTTACTGTGTGTGTGTGTCTGTAGGTGTGTGTGTGTGTGTGTGTGTGTGTGTGTGTGTGTGTGTGTGTGTGTGTGTGTGTATCTATCTGTGTGTGTGTAGGAGAGTGTGTACAGCACCGACCCGTCTGGGCTCAGTGTTGGTGATGTTGCATTTCCATATTAATAGATATGCTAATCAAAGCCAAATCATATGCTAATAAGCATGATGGATTGATGCTGCAGAAACAACTCAGTTTGCTCTCACGGGACAGACAAGAAGACACACATACACACACACACACACACACACACACACACACACACACACACAAAGAAGGTCAGCGAGGCAACACACTTGTGTACTCCATAACGTATTAAAACCAATCAAGTGACTTTTACCCATGAATACCAGTGTGTGCCTCACATACATACAGAATCACACACACACAATCACACCAATGACAGGTCCTCTTTAACTACCACTGCTGTAGTGCCCGGTCATGCTGCAGTAAAGGAGACAAGGGAGTGTGTGTGTCAGCGTGTCTGTGTGCGTGTGCGTGTGTGTGTGTGTGTGTGTGTGTGTGTGTGTGTGTGTGATAGAAAGAGAGAGAGAGAGAGAGAGAGAGAGAGAGAGATAGAGAGAGAAAGAGAGAAAGAGAGAGAGAGAGAGAGAGAGAGCGAAAGAGATGTTGTTGAAAGAAACAATTCTTCTCTTGGTGCTTTTGGCTGAATGAAATCTCCAAGGTCATCTATTACGTGTTGAGCTATCTGTTCTCTGTGCTCTGTGTCTTTTGGAGGGTGGCTGCTCTCCCCAGGTAATACTAAGACTCGAGCTGATTAGCTGAGCTGATATCTGCACTGCGAAAAGGGTAAGCCAGCAAGATACATGCATGGTCATGCACACACACACACACACACACACACACACACACACACAGGCGCACACACACACACACGCACACACACACACGCACACACACACACGCACACACACACGCACACACACACACAGTGGCAGGTGTGTGCCAACTCCCTCCTGCTGCAGAGACCGTAAGATGCATAAAATGAAACGGGGAGAAAGAAAGAAAAAGAAGGAGACAGATTCATAATAAGCCTGTCCACCTGTTGCATGAATCAACCTTGGATCTGCTCAAACCCATCCACACTCAAACATTCAAACTCTTCTAAGCTAATATCACATCCACCTGAACACACAACAGCAGTCCTATACTTATGCAGCACACTCCAACCCACTCAGCACACCCACCCAAAGTCAGATGTGATGTAGTATATTTATAACAACGCCAGCATCACTTTTCCTCATCAACATACGGATGCAAACCCACCAGAACACAAAGGAAAGCAACTCCAAGCACACCCATTAAATCCACCAACAAGTGCCAAAATCTAACTAAACTCACGAAACAATACCTTATTTTTGCTGTTAGCTAATGTAATTAATCAATGGCAGTTTAATTATTTGTTTATATATGTACAGTAAAGACAACCACCAGACAACAGAGGCATGCTGATGCATAACTCTTGCCTCACTTGGCCGAGCTCGGTCTCAATCCCAGGTTGACAAATATCGATACTTTGCCACGCCCCATTGGTGTCTGATACCGACGCACACGTCACCCTTTGGCGTCTGCATGAAACGCACCAGGCTTTCAACTAACTCCGATGTAAACCCATCTACAGCAATATTAGAGGCTAAGAGCAACTGCTCCTGCCAATCATTCGCTCTGTACGCGCAGGGAGGAGGTCAGGGTAAATGGAATGGTCGAACGATCCACTTTCACTTAAATGAGACCACTGTGGTGGCACAGCAGGGGCCCCGATGCAGAGGGCTCCAAAAAAAAACCCAAAAAAAGACACAAGGTTGTCCGGCAAAAAAGTTGGACTAGGTGCCAATTTTTTTATTTACTTTCTGATTACCAAGAGAGATTGTAAAGTTATGTCACTGTATGTAATGACTTTTCTGACTTGTAAAGTCTTCCTCATAGTACTATAAACAGCTGTGCAGTGTTTTAGCCTCTGAAAAGACTTGCAGATGCAATATTCAAACCGGACTTCTTGGTTTGTTCCTCTGCTACCTTCAACAACATGCACCCACCATCCCCTCTCATTGTTTAACCCAGCACTGTTTTCGTAACAAACAGTAGCACCCGCAAATAATTTCACACATTTTTCAGTGGCATCCCTATCATCTGCAAACCCCTCATCACCAATCTATGTATCCAGATCGTAACCCAAGCAGTCTGCATTCAATAGACAACAGCTAGAAGAGGTACTTTATATCCAGCGAGACAAGCACAGATCAGCAGAAGTCCAGCTGGGCCCTCCTCATTAAGCTCCCACTGCATACACTCACCACACACACGCACCCGCACACACACTCTCGACATGCCCCCGTACCCCCGCTGTGACAGAGTGATGGAGAGCTCTAAATTATTGATGTATCTCTATCTAATAGCAACCCCTGTGTGTCTGTGTGTGTTTGTTCCGGGCCTCTCTCAGTCTACGGCTTAATCATCATCACCTAAGAGAGCCGTTTGGTCAAACAGCTAATTTCAGGGATATGATTGGGTAGCCAAGAGTCCAATCCCGAGCAGGCAGCAAACCCGGAGCGAGAAAGAGCATCTTTTGAGAAGGCAGTATGATTATAGGATGGCAAAACACAAAAGAAAAGCTCTATAGATGAGCAGAACAGTGATTTATTTGTACAAATGCGGATATCAAAAGCAATAAAATGTATGCAGCATGAAGGAGGAGTCATGCCATTAGTCTCTCTCTCGCTCTCTCTAATCTCTGGGTTAATGATTTTCTCTGAGCTACAGTACATGAATACAGAATGCACTACACTTGTACACTGGATCTGGACCTTGTGAGAGTCTTATTGTCTTGACAAACACGCATACGTAGCTGTACTTCCCATTTTTAGTGAGCCTCCTGTCGAAGGTTTCATCATTTGTTTTTGACAGGGCCATTAGAGAGTCAGCGTATTTACAAATTTGTGGTGATGAAAAGGGAAGAAAATCATGAACAGCAAGAAAGAAGGAAACACACATCCTTCCAGATTCCCCCAATGGCATTTTACCACAGCTTAAAAGCCTTCAATGTGATGCAGAGCAAATTGTGCATGCCTTTTTTTTCAGTTGCACAAGGATTAAAGTAAACTATATTTCAACCTTGACAGGCGGTAAAATGTTTGCGGTGTTGAGGGTTTTATCTTTTTACTGTAAGGAAATCCCTGAAAGAAAACTCCCCCTCTGCCGAGTTTCAAACAGCATTTATAATGCAATTTATATTTCTGGGGCAATTTGAATGTTTTGGTTGTGCATTCCTTCAGATAAGTGGTCAAACATAATATCCCATCCTGACACGGAAACGTCAAGTGGGACCTCACTGCAGATCAACCTACAAGCGGCATGTTATACGGAGAATAATGAACACACACTATTTGAGTTCAATTGCAATGTCTTACATTAAACATGTGTTCACCCTTTCGTATCAAAGCCAGACAGCTGAACCCAGGTCAGATAGCACATGGTACTCAGGTGGTCTTACATACAGTGCTGCTGCTGACACTGAAGGACTTGAACACATTGGTATCTATCTAAATTGATTTGATGGTTATAACCATCTCCTCTGTTACATCCTGACCTCAGAATGAGGCTCAATATTCTTCTCAGCACAGGTGGCATCAAAATCCAGACAAAAGTTATGAATTATAGCAGGAGCAGTACTTTTGGTGAAAACATAACATACACAACTGGCTCAGAATACCCTTAAGTTAAAGCATATTTGAAATCAGGGAGCATTAATTGATTATTTGGCCATTAGGACATTACCTTTTTTATACACTTTTTTGATTCATCCGATTTTCTTAAAAAAAAATCTGAATAAGCCAGCTTCCACTCGTGAATAAGGAGGAAGCAAAGCAGCACTGACATCCCTAGTTTCTGTCATATTTTCCCCCTTGAGAAAGAGAGAAAATGGTTTTGGCCTCCACTCTCAAAAGTAGCAGTATGATAAATGACAACACTGTAATAATGGTGTTCTTCTGCAACATCACTCTTGCTCTTACAGCTGCAGTATTTCTGTAATCGCCTGGTGTGTGAATGGTATGTGTGAATCTGTGTAATGTCTGTGGGTTTACCTCCACATAGAGAATGGGGAAGATGCCAATCTTGTCTCCCAGCATGCCTTCTGCCCAGTTCTCGTCCACTCGCCTGATTACTGTCAGTACCTCATCCTGGAGAGAGGGGAAATGAGTGAGACTTCACACATTGTAGGTGAACCACGTGTGTCCAAATAATAGCTTTTTACTTAATTTAGTAATTGGTGATTTTAAAAACAAAACAAAATAAAATGAAAGGGTGAACTAACAGATAAATGTGTCTTCTGTTTTCCCCTGTTACTAAAACACAAGCTTTTGATCGGAAACTGGCTAAAACAAAGCATCACAAACGCTTTGCGAGTGGATGTTTGGCACCCAGAACAGTTTCTTCTCTGCTACCTGGTACCTGTAGCTATAAATCTCTCCTGATATGGTCAACTGAACCCTTACAATGTGCGGCTGAAACTTCCCTCATCATTTTTATGTGGTTATGTTGGATTGCTCAACCAAGGGATGATGCCAAAGGTACAAAAAAAAAGAAAAGAAAAGGGAAAAAAAGAAATGGTGTTCTTGGAAGTTGTAGCTCATTGACTACAAATTGTGCGTGCATACGTTTCCAGTTTGATGGGAAACTACTCGTTTCACTTCATTTCAGTTGCCTTCATTTTTACCATTTAATATGCTCAGCAATATTATATCCGACACACATGGAAACATATTATGTTCCTCGTTCACCACACACACACACACACACACACACACACACACACACACACACACACACACACACACTTCATCATGAAAGTGTTTTTCCCTCTGTTGCGCCTCTCCTCATGAATACGAAGGTCTTGGTTAGACCATTAGGGACGACAGTGATAATGCTGGTAAACCAGCGTTGTGTATTAGTCATACTGAGTAATTATTTCTCACGAGAAAAAGTATCACAAATACTGCTTTCTGCATGACAACGCGCATACAGCTCACCGCAGGGGCACGCGTCTCAGCGTGAGTGTATGGCTTTGTGTAATCTTCAAACATTAATCTGTTGATTAGTTTAGCCCTGAAACGCAAAATAATGTGAACTTTGAATGTCTCGTCATTATCTGCTAATCCGGATGTAGAGCTCAGTGTGTTTGAGACAAGGTATCTCCTGTAGGACTATGCCTTGCGTTGCCGCGATGAGTCCAAAAACACCTACAGTGAAGTGTACAGTTCACCGTAATTTAATAATCTTTCTCTCTCCGCAGACACACAATTACAGTGCAGAGACAGAGTGGCTGTGCCGCGCACAAATGAGTCTGTGTAACAGCAGGAACAAAATGATAAGCGTTGCGGAACAGGAGAGTACGAGGAACAGAAATGACTGTTTACACCGTACCCGACTGGGATACACACTTCTGAAGGATTGCGTGTCTTCTCTCATCTTGTCCATTACTTTCAAAGTATAATTTTAGAGACACTTTTTTACACATGGGGATGATGTTTTTTCGACGGTTTTGAAAACCCTCTGAAAAAACCCATAGAATACCGATCCAAGTCCGACTTGTATCAATTCTTTTTCAAAAACAAAAGGAGACCCAAATCCAGTGGGGACCCGAAGACAGATTCAAATAGAGAGACGCCAGTACTGGCAGGCGCATTAGTATCTACTAATTAACAAGCCTTTCTCAGAAAGAGCAGAAACATGCCATCTTCTTGCTCTTCCCAGTTCATACTTTACATCTCCTGTCAAAAATCAATTTTTTCTCTCGCACAATTTGCTCAGAATCGTTTCCAGTATTACACATGTTGGCACACAGACCTGGGACCCACAACCCTACAAGACCCTACCCAACAGGATTAGACTGAATACAATAAAATATAACAATTTGGGTTCTGAGTTTGTGTTGCTCACTTAAAACCAAGAGGACCCATAGAGACATCTAGATGGAGGTTGCTCCCTGACAACAGCTAGTGAAAATATATGTATCATTATTACTTTAATATCAGATGTGCCACCAGAGAAATCATCACTTTACTTTAATGATAATGTATTACACAACAAATAGTAATCACAATATTCCTAGATGGACTGCAAATATCTGCATGTATCCTTCCAGTGTGAGGAAGCAATATACTTAAATGATTCTCATCCTGATTTAATGAGCTACAATACTCTTGAGTTTCATGGTGGTTGAACTGCTGTTTTAGGGTTATTTTTCTTCCAACTTCTTGGTAAAGAAATGGAAGAATTTCATTGACAACATAACATACAATTTGCTTGAAAGGTGACACAATAAAGCAATTACCAACTCATTTCGTGTCAGGATATGTATAATCCTCTGCGACTGCACACAAAAAAGATTTTAGCCACTTAAAAGTATTTCAGCTGATCTCAAGACTGTGTGGTGAAGTTCATGCAACAATATGGAAATACTTGTCAATAACAAATACATCACCACCTTATGTCAAACAACCACACAAATGAAAATGTTTACTTTTTTATGCAAACAGATTTGATCTGCTTTAGCTGTGAACTCTCATTGTTTTGGATGTGAAAGCTGATCACAAAAAATGGAGTACAACTAAAATATGGAGTAAATGGAGAAAACTTCAGTTATTTTGGGAAGGCACCATGCAGATCATGTACTTTTGACCTGCTTGAAGTTTAAATTCTTAGAACCAATATGAAGAGTAGACTCAGTCGTAATAATTTATTTGTGTCCTCCAATGAACCCCCCCCCTGGTTTAACAACACAGAACGTGTTTTGTTCTCCTCCGATATTCATGCTGTTGTAAATTCAGCCATCCCTCTAATCTCTTTACACTGATTCATTCATGAGGCCGGCCCGGCCATAAAACACGTAATATATTTGTTCTGTGTCTGATATAAAAACAGTGTCCTCAGGTGAGTGTGTGTAGGTGTGTGTGTGTGTGTGTGTGTAGCACGTGTCTGTATGTGTATGTGTTACCTTGCTGAAGGCCAGACAGTCTTTATCCTGGTCTTTGTCTTTGACCTCAAAGTCGTACAGCGCTTTGCCCTGGGGTGGAGTTTGGCTCAGGGGACGCAGCAACTGAATGTAACTTGCAGGCAAGAAACCATGGCAACCGCTGAGCTCGCCGTGGTACCAGTTGTCATCCACCTTGCGTCGCAGGATGATGATGTCGCCCTTAGAAAATTGGAGATCGCCTGGTTCTTTTCCTTCGTAGGAGTAGAGGGCTTTACCGCAAGGCAGCGTTGGGATGTTCTGAAAAAACATACACATTACAAACACACACTAACAAAGGACTTACATGCAGCAAAACAATCCTCACGTTCCTCAAGATGGTGAGGAGCAACGTGATGTTCCATATAGTGCAAACTTTTTTATCTGACTTTAAGCAACAGTCAATCTTGATCTATCTAAAATCCTAGAAGTGATGACTTTTATCCTGGTGTCTGTTCAGTGTGAAGATGGTGAAGAACTTCTGGCATTGCTGGTTGGCATTGGTTCCCAAATTGGGGGCTTGGACCCCCAAAGGGGAGCCAAAATAAATCAGAGTGGTTGTAAAATGTTTGAAAGGATAAAAAAGAATACTTCTGTTCCACAAAATTCCACATTCTTTATGACTTTTCTTCCTGTACTCTTTTTGTGCTTTTTCTTAAAAAAAACAGGCCTCTTAAAATACCTAAAACGATACATTCTGAGATGTAAAAATCCTTATGATATCTACATCAAGAACATAACCTGTGTTAGCCTCATGTCCTCGATAACACAGCACTAGGTGAGAGCACTCACATGGTGCTGTTTTAGAAACCTTTGTTTTCTTACAATAAACCAGAAAACAGTGTCTCAGTGAGAATAGGACGTTCTTCTGTAGTTCACTCCCACGTAGCAATTGACATAAAATATGAGGTGACAGGTGCATTATTATTATATAAAAACTTGAGCAGAGCAGCATTAAGTGTATGCATGTTTAGGCCTCTGCAGAGGATTTAAAGCAATGCTGTCAAGACGTAGTGCTGCTGTGTTGAAATGAGGATACCTCACAAACCTTGGGGCTGTCAATTTCCTGAATTTACACTGAACTGAGGTTTCATAATATTCTTCCTAATACAGTGAGGAGCTGGAAAAGTGTGCCTTTTGTGCCATGTCTGGAACAAATCCGTTTCAAGTCTCTTATGTAACAATATGGAATGTGTTGTATGGGTCTATTTGCATTGTTCTCTTTTCTTTGCATTTTTACGTTTGTAGTGACTGGTATTTGAATCAAGGTACAAACGAGGCAGTGACCCCTTCAGTGATCAGCAAATTAATTTGGAGAAGAATAAAAATAAAGTTTACCGGGCAAACTGATTTTGAAGCAACTCAAAACAGTGGAAAATTCAATATGTGGCAAACTGTTGGCCCTGCGGACAAATTTGTGGAGCACGGATAGTTGGGTATGTGCTCCAATGTCATTTTATCACCCCCTGCAGTATGTGAGATATGACTGGTTATTAAAATGTTTGCCAGGTAATTGCTGCTCCCACCTTGGGCCAAACACAGTAATTTTGAAAATGCCAGACCGGTGTGACACATCACTCCCTGGACTTTCATCAAAACCAGGTCTGTGGTGTCTTGCTTGTCACATGTGAAGGACAGATGCACATTGACCCATTTACCCCGCACAAAGTCATGTTTTACGTGATGCCATACTTGCAGAGGAAATTATTGAAATGTTGAACTTGATTGCTGTCAAAGTTCTATTAACAACAAGTGCAGTATTGATACATTTTCACTTGACTGAACCGCAACTATCCAATCATAGCTTAGCGACCGTAACCAGGGGCAGCAGGAGTGTCGAGCTTTGTCGGCTACACTGTGCTGTATACGTCCACATGGAGAAGCTGTATGCCGGGGCTGTAGTAAGAGATATACTTACTTACTCGCCTTTTCTCCTACCCTATTGAGAAGTGACTTCCAAGACTAAAGAGCAGATCATTAACTAAGTTACATTATTTTGTGGGGTTACGAGTTACATATAAAAAAGCCCCGTTTGTACGAAGACATCTTTTGTTTGCCTTTTCGCCACTGTGTGAAGGGAGACCCTGGATGCCAACAGAGTTTAAACATTAATCCATTTTTCATTGGATTTGGGGAAGTTTCGACTTCAGCAACGTGTCGTGCTAGAAACAAAAACGTGCATAGCAACAGTTACTGAGGGGATTTAGGCGTCAATTAGTAGTTAAATTGGGATTAATTGGTGAGATCGGATGTCCAATAAAAGGCTCAAATCGACAAGAAAATACAATTTTGAACCTGCAGATGACACAAAAGCTACATTTCTCAACAACCAGTGACACATTGACATTCTCCACCACACAAACACAAACAAACACAACAGCGTTCGACACACACTTAATATACTGAACATGTTCTTGAAGGAGACAGGTATTAAAAGGGAGTTTATCGAAAAGAAGATCCAGGTAAACAAACAGCAGCGCATAACAAAAGAATGCATGAAAGGCAAACAACTTATTTTCTTCCAAGAGAAGGTGTTTACAATAACACTAATACACACATACTTTCAGACACACATATATACACTTTTTTTTTACACACACTAAGAGGCTGATTCTCCCCAGACGCTACACAGAGGAGAACAGCCAGAGGCTCCACTGTACGACTGTGCCTAGATCAGTGGTGATGCAATATGAGGAAACACACACTTGTCATTTTTAGTGTCTCATATCCGGATAAAATCTAGAGGCGATTTAATACCCCCAGTCGCGCATATGTCTCCGTTGGCCACATCACAAATATAATTGCAATCCATCTTCATTTTCCTGGGCTACATGCAAATCATCCTTCCACCAGTCCAGCAGGTGGTTGTAACGTACCTGGAGCTGTTCACAAATGCCAGAGAATAACTTGTGCACTTTAGAAGTATAGTGGCAACATTTAACAGTTAGCAATACAAGCTAATAAGTGATCAATTATCCATAAACTAACACAAACACATTAAAGGCTCCGTTGCACTGATTATAAGCAAGACAAAAGTTTTATCGTCTTCAAAGGCTCTAACTTCCACCGCTCCCTCACCCATACAGATTAATGCTCTCTCACCAGTGCTCCTTCCATAGACTCCTTCCTGACGTAGTTACACTTAAGAGAAGTCAAGCTTACATATGTGTCTTGGAGAGACGGATGCATTCCGATCTTTTCAACATCTGGCTTGAATGAGTCTCAAATCACCTCAAAACCACCTCCCAAGGTGGTTTGAATAATTTGATTTCAATATGTCTTGGATGCATTTACACTTCTTGAGATCAGATAGCTACGACGTGACTAAGTGTACTTGGGGTCATTGTTGAACATCTCATTTTAAAACCATTAATCTACTCCTATAATAGTCTTCATTCTGGTTAAGGTCAGGGCTTTGTGCAGTCAAGTTCCTCCACACCAAACTAGGAAAACCATTTCTTTATGGACCTGCCATTGAAGTGCTTTCCACAAACTGTTGCCACAAAATTGGAAGTGCATTGTTGTTTAACATTAAGATGTATCTTAATTAAAATTAAGGCGACATAGCCCCAACCATGAGAAGCAACCTTGGGCCAAATGACACAAAGATATATATGACCAGATGTGTCCAAATACTTTTGGCTATATAGCATATAGGGTATAATTAACAATAATCTGTCGATGTGTGTGTGTGTGTGTGAAAGACAAACGGAGAGCAAAATGAGAAAAAGGAGGAAGAAAAAACAGAGGTGAAGGAGTAGAAAAGGAGGAGAATAGGCAAATGACAGACAGGAGAGAAGCACACTTGTGACTGTATCATGTGCGGTTTTGATTCCCCGGAAACCCTGTATTATAACAATTACCTTCATATGCTACGAACATCGCGGTAAGAAACGTAATTTGTTCCTGGATTACATTCACGGGCACCATTTTTTGTGAGTGAAGAAAGTGTTATATATCTGCACCACACAGAGGTCGATGGGAGGGTGTCAGGGTGGATAGCGGTTTGTCTTCCCTATCCTTTTTATTCCCTCTGTTCTCTTCCCCAGGCCAACAGGCTGGGATGACCTCCTGGAGGCTGCTGGAGGGCCTCATCAGGCAACTGCTGGGTTTGCCACTCGACGTCAGGAGGAAGGAGGTCGCGGAGCTCGCTGCCAAGGGCATCAGCTGATGCTAGGGGCAGGCCGCTGTCTCTCTCTTCACTGAGCCTCGGGCAGGAGGGTCAAGCTGCATGAAGGAGGCCTTTATTTTTAAAAGGAAAAGCTCCCACCTGAATCTCAACAGTGAGCCAATTCAGTTGTTTGATGTATTATTCCCTGTTATTCCTGGGGATACAAACTCCATCACAAGAGCTCTGTCATTGGAAGCATCTGAATCACACCATAATGTCGTGTACATCAGTAACGGCAAGAAAGTTCTGCTCTAATTCTTTTTCCAACTGTAAAAACTTTTAATTGGTTATGAAACAGCTCAAGCTCAGAAGATTGTCTATTTCTTTGTATGGTCATGCTTGTAGTCGGTGTCACCGGGTCGGATTGTGCGCAAAATCGGATGAAATCAGGCGGGTTCACAAGAAAGCCCTTCAGCTCAGACTTCAGCGAGACCTCCAACCCAGACCCACATCCGGCTTTGTTGCCGACTACGACTTGCAGTCTGAGCTCCGGTGGGAGGCGGAGAGCTTTGTGCTCGGCAGCAGCGTTTCCTCCTCCTCAGCCCACGAGTAGAGCTCCTTCCACGCAGGAAGCCAACAACCACACCTCGCCACTACAGGCCCAGGACGTATTGCTGGGTCTGCTGGGCCATACCAGAACCAGAACTGCACGGGGCAGACTGTCTGATGCTGCTTCAGTAAAATTAGGGGTTTTCTGAGGGGAATCTGGTGGTCGGAAACACCGCCACTTATATTCACGGGGACCACCAAAATAAACACAAAACTAAAGTTCCTCATAGGAGCTTTAATGTGCACCTCTACTGGTATCACTCCTCACCAAACATATAAACTTTACTTCAAAACAATGATTAAAGGCCTTCAGCTTTCAAGTAAATGGGAACATTCGTCTTCGAGGTTAAAACGTGAATTATTCCCGACAAGACGTGTTGCCACCTTAGCGGTGCGTTGGCTCTTCAAATGAAACAAAACATGAAACTATTAGACTTTGAATGTCAGGTAAAAAAGATATTGTGAAACTTCAAAGATGTGTTTGAATGAAAGATTTACCCTTCCACTTTCCTTTCTCTTCACCCTCCCTTTTTTTTTTTTTTCTTAGCTACTTGAATTCTTTGGTTAGTGTCTTTATAGCATCGTAAATGCCCTTTAACACATGCACTCTGCTCTATAAATGTTCTGGCATACTTGTTAGCATCCAGTTTGGAAAGGACCCAGAGTCACTGTAAAATGTACTGATAATTTGCCAGGAGCTGGTAACATTTCTGTAACTTCTCCTTCAGGGCTAAAGACAAAACAAAACACACCAATATTAACAGATACTGCACGTGCAAGGTTGTAATGTTCTAGACATGTAAACATCTGAATGTACATACAAAGTGTTTACTTATACCTACACAATTCTATATCTGTATACTGTATTGATAATGTTGTGCTTCTTGTTCCACCTTCTCAAGACAGCAGTGTAATGTATTTAACATTGAATTGTTATTTATATGCATAGGGGAATAAAATCCCTTAATAAACCATTCTATGAATGAATTACTGTGGATAAACCAATTCCAGCTGCAATTTTTTGGAGAAGAGATGTTTTCTCAAGCTGTCTTATCCTTGAATATTTTCTTTTTGTTGCTCGTTGCAGAGCAGGGTGAAAAAAAGAAATCTCCTTTGAAATCCGTTTTCAGCTTTAATCTAACTTTGTATAGCATGGCAATCCAGGATAACTGCTTTACCTTGAGAATAAACAGCATGAGAGAATATTAGGACTTAAAATGAAATCCATAACTTATCTATGTCCTGTAGATTTTACTGTGGTGGTGTCGGTCAGGCTGTGTCAAATAGGCAACACAATTCTATCAAAAATGAATGATGAACTTGAGGAGACAATTAATCGTTGCATTGTGTGGACACAGATTTGATATCTAGTTGCGCTGCAAAGGAAATAATCAGCCATTTGCCTGCGAGTTTTAAATCCATCACTGGAGCAGGCTGGGAGATAACTGTCATGTGTGTCACTACTTTCACATTCACCAATGCCTTCCTGCTGGGCTGCCACCAACGTGAGAATAGAAAGGAATCTACCCACAAGAGTCATTGAATGTGTGAAAATAAGTGGAATTGTGTGAACGGCAAAAAGGAGTTTATTAGTGTTCTACCTGTCAGTGGCACAGTATTATCATCAGTCTCACACACACACACACACACACACACACAAACACACACACAGTTCCTACGCAGAGGGCTCTCTCACCCCTGTGGTGCGGTAATTAGTGTTTGCGGATTTCTGTAATGGACAGAAGGCTTGTGTGTGTGTGTGTGTGTGTGTGTGTGTGTGTGTGTGTGTGTGTGTGTGTCCTGCCCGTAGGGATATACACACAAACACACAAGTCCCTCCATCAACCACGACTGAGACTCCCATCTGTTCAAGTCTGTCAGTGTGTGTGTGTCCTCTGTAGCCATAAGGTACAGGGAGGTGACTTGTCCAACATGGGACTGACTGCTCCATTCAACAAGGCCCCTAAGACGCACACACACACACACACACACACACACACACACACACACACACACACACACACACACACACACAAGGGTTGACCATGTGTCTTGGTCGCTGTGGACTGTGAGTTTCAGTATTACCATAGCCGATACTTTTTGGATAACTTGAGGAAAAAAAACATGTTTTTGAATGTTAAATGTTAAAAAACATGAAGCCACACAAGCACTTAAACTAAATTAAATTGAAAAACATCTGATTAGTTAGTTATCTGACGAAATAAGTAAGTAAACTGCATAATTTTTTGGATGGCCAATTAAGGCTGCATGCTCAAGGACCTCTCGTGGTTGCGGTCACTCACACTTTCTCAAAACACCTTTTATTGCCTGTTTGATACTGCCATTGACTCCTTACGCACTACTCTTAACCCGGCCCCGGCCGGTAGGGGGCGCTAGAGATGACACAGCTGAGTGCAACATATACCCCCACACATCTGCCTCTCTGTGGCCAGAGACACAGTGGGTGAAAACCGCAGACTGTTTGTCGATGGGGAAAACTGTTTGTCCACTTTTATTGTTTTGAACAGTGTGTTTGACTATCAGCAAACAGCTAACGGAATCACACACACACAGCTGACAGCGTTGCTGCCGCTCAGTTGCTGCCGCTCAGTTGCTGCCCTGCGCCCGGAGACACATTTATTCCGTGCCTTTTTATTGGGCATCAATCACATGTTAACATGCATGTTGTCGAATAAATAAACTTGAAGCCTAAATAAACCAAGTCAAATGAGAGCGTATCTGGTGTGTGAGACAAGCAAACAAAAAACACGTCCAATACACTCGCGATCTAGACGTGGTGTTAGCCAATTGTTGGCTGTGGTCATTCAATCACACAGCACATCTGTCCGAGATCTGCGCTCTGTTCTGTATGTTTGTGTCTGTCACTACCTTTCTGAAACTGCATAATTTCCTACTCATTCTTAATATATTTCCAATTTCACCCGGAGCTTTCACACTGTCATGATGCAATTATCAAGTGACTCTGTCTATAATCACATCAGCCCAAAGTAAACATTTTAAGTATTAACACTATGTTCTCACCTTTCATTACATCATGAGCTATAATTAACACGGTGTCATCTGTATTGTCACATTATTCTCCGGAACACCGGAAACACCTTTAAATGGTTTCTCACCTCATGTGTGCCTGTGAGTGTTAAAACAGTCTTTGTCCTTTCAGGTTGAAGGAGAACAAATAGCGACGGCATTTGAATTGACTTGTTTTCCTCCTGCTTACGTGACAGCAAAAAACATACACACACACACACACACACACACACACACACACACACTTTTGAACACACACCACACTCACACCCTTATAATAGGATTAATGAGTCTGTATGCCACACACTCACACTCATGCTGGGCTTATTAAATCAATAATTAACAGCAACCCTCGTGAGAGTCAGCGAGAAGCAGTTTCTTCTGCTGGAACAATACATGCAACATCCACCACTTTTATCCTCGTCAATCTACTGTGACACCACTTACTTTGAGTATTCATCTAATGTATTAGACTATCAGAAGAATCAGTAAAGAGTACATCTGTATTTCTGGTTGACTTTTCGACTGATGCTGCTACTGGTGGTGCAAGTTACTTGAGGCAAATATTGATTCTATTTCAGACTGAAAGGTTTCTTGTTATATAAAAGCTTCTAACACACAGTTCAAACTTTCACCGCTCTAAACTGAAGCACTTTTTAAAGTAGTTAGGGTTACTGGTAGCTACATTATGAAAATGATCTATTGTATAAATATCTATTATTAAAATAAGAATTGGGAGATTTTTTCCCCTCCGAAATGTGTAATATAACATATGACGAAAACAGTTTTTGTCTCACTACTACAGTCAGACGAATGTCACTTTAACATACTGAATAAATAAATTGAACTGAACTGAACTTGTAACACAATGTAATATAAAAAGCCACTTTGTGCCTAATATAAGGTAGCAGTTGTCAAGTGGACTCGCTTCCTTTGAATGAACCATTTGCATTTTAAAAAGCCTTTTACAGTGTACAGCGGTCTCTCCTCTCATGTTTTAGTGATTTCATCTGTTTTTTTCTGTTGTTAAATGTCATCTTCGGCACCGTAGAGCGCAACATTTAGTCTACATATTTAGGTTATCTTGGGGATTCTTTTAAATATTACATTTGAATAAATGAAACGGAGTACTTATAACACATACACAGCGTTATGTTTAAAAAGGACATTAAGTTAACTTGGCAACTACCTCCTTAGCTGAGACAAATAACGTCTCCTACGAGAGCTTTATGGAGCTACTGCAAATCCTCTGTGGCCCCCAAAGACAAAAGCTTTGATGCATGGATTTTGATTACCTTATATTACTTAGAAAATGACTACCAGTATATAACCGTATATCACAACCAGATTAAAAAAAAAGGTATTGTGCCTGAATGGATTTTTTTTTTTTTGTTCACTGGCAACAAACGTTAACGAGCGGATATTTTTAGCCTCAATAGCAGTCTGTCCCTCAGCCTGTCAGTATGTCCACCAATATTTCAACAACATGCATTGCCATGAAAATATGAAACAGATATTCACGGTGCCCACAGGATGAATCCTGCTGATTTTGCTGATCGTAACAACAGGCTCTAAGAGCAGCTTGTGTTGCCTTAGTCTAACATATTACTGATGCAAATATTTAAAAAAAAGTATTGAATGCAGTAGCTCTTTTAAGCAAGGTGATGCTTTAGCTTTTAAATTGATATAAACTGCACAAAATGTGACTGGACATTTAAATTAAATTACTGTTTGTTACTATAAATGGCTGATATGAGGGGCAATGGAGCTTACATTTTAAGTGGAAAACAAAAGAATGTCTTATATCTCATGGTAATTAAAGCTTGCCTCATTAACCAGACGGGTTGAAAGACCAACAAGAATTGTCTGGTCTCCCTTTCTGAAAGCAATTTCCCTCAGGGGTATGTATGCCTGCCTCGGAATATCAATGGCCATCAATAGCCATAGCGTGGACAAGACTCTGTCAATTATACATGGCTTAGCTACAGCATATAAACTTAGCTGGAGAACATCATATACCACACTGCCCGTGCCCTCATCCAAATCAATATCAATTCCATGTTCTGCTCATTATAATTTAGAGACCAAAGCTCTACGTTAAACAAATGGAGACTTCTGATATGGCAGCTGTAACACACGCGGGAGAGCTGGTCCATCAACCGTGCATCCAGCAGAAATGCAAAATCGACTACTTTCTCCGACATGCCTTTCCCTCGACCTCCACTAAATCACTCAACATTTCCACTCAACACTTGACATTTCGTTGCCTTCAGGCCATGGCACCCTAGCTACTGCAAAGGTCGAGAGAGCAAGTGTCTGGACCAGAGGTTACATTCAAAAGAGTGAGCACAGACTCTCACAAGCAGTTTGAGCATTAAAAAGAGAAAACTGCTTTATCAACCATCTGCAATTCACACTAACCTCCTGCAGTGATACATGGTTAATAAAATGGCTGCTACGAACACAGATATGCGTATAAATCGATTTATTTATGTATTTGTACGGCAGAATGGAGGACACTTTTAATCAAAAGGAGAAACGTCACGGAGTGTGAAATGGAGGTGGCTGTTGTTGAGGTTGAGGCTATATTGGGGGAGATTGAGGCTTTATTGCTTGGTGGCCGTAGCACTGCTGTGACCAATAAGAGAAAAAATATTGAGTCCGAGCCGCAGTAAATAGTCCTGACTCAGAGACCAAACCCTTCCTTTTGTCGTTTTGAGTATTTCTTTGAATTCAGTCTCTGTATTTATCTCAAGTCATTATTTAATGTACAGTTGTTTTCCAGATTGAAAATTGAAAAAGAAAGTAAAAGAAATTGTGAAAATCTAGACAAGGTTGTTTTAAAATAAATAATTGCCGCCACGAAGCATGCTGCCTTTGTATCGGCACACTGTGCTGTGATTTTCTCCGGTGGGGTCAGGAGTCACGGGAGCTCGCTGCCCTTAACAAGCGCCTGACTGCTATAACTGGAAGCTGCCTCGTCCCTGGTGTCGCTCCTCGGAGGCAAGGAGACACAGATCCGACGGTGGATGAGGCTGCTGCAGTGAACCACATAAACTTGTTGTTACTTGAGCATGAAGCGTGCACCGCATTACAACATAGGTTATTTCCTACATGGCTCCTGAAACAAGCGTTGTCTAGGCCTGGATATCATCCCACGGAGACAATTTGCTATTGACCACTGTATTAGAACCTTAGGGTTTATCATGCTTTGCCAACAGAAACACCTCTGTGTTCATAATAATAATCCCATCTGCCCACATACAAGTCTAGAGAGTGAAACTGAAACTTCCAGGTTCCGTTCCAGAGGTACGAAAAGCTCATTACAAACTTTACTCCCACTGTTGTGCCATAAATTAAAAATGAAAAGCATGATTAAAGAATGCAGTTGCACTGTGGCACAAGGTGGGTCACCCAAATATCACACTAGCAGGTGAAGAAACAAAGAACCTTAGTGATTCTTAGGAAAATGACACGTTGCCAAATTCATGTTGCACTTTGCACATAAATAGAGTCCAATATGTTAACTGTTACAGACTTGCATTCACATCCCCGAGGGGCCGTTATGTGTCTACACAGTGTTCACACATTTAGCCAGAAACGCGATATCATTTCAACATGTGCACAAATTAGCACACACCTGTATAGTAGTGTAAAGTGGAGTATCTTCAAATAGGCTACCTGGGTATTAAAGTAATGTGTGTGCCGTCTGTTCCGAACTGAGACTCAATTTTTGAAGTCTGACTTTAAAGTCAACATTTGCATACTGCGCAGAGGAGATGTGCTGGAGCTTCGGGTTAAGTGAGCTTTGAAGGGAACCAAAGGAATTAAAAGGGACTAAATGGTCTTGTTGGAGTACTGGAACACATTCCGTATCCTGGATTCACTCATCTGTCAACTCTATTGCTTGGCAAAACACTAACATTCCCACGGCAGCCAGTGTGTGTGTGAAGGATGGTAGATGGAACAGGATGTTCCACTCTGCTCATATCCCCATCCATTTTTCTAGCACCAAACCATTTTCTGTCCCCTGTAGTCCATCTATTCGCCTCCCTAGACACACACACGCACACACACACACACACACACACACACACACACACACACACACACACACACACACACACACACACACACACGCACACACTCTCTCTCTCTCTCTTTAACTGTGATTACTCTGCTCGCTCTTCTCTTGCTCACCCGTCCTTGGAGGGGCACTGGGCCATTACAACTTTTTTCCTCAAGGAGTGTGTGTGGGTGTGTGTGTAAGAGACAGTTTGTGTATGTGTGTGTGGTAATAGCATAGTAAATCTGCAGAGGTCTTTTTCCACTCTGCTGTGAGAGCGGCATTCTATCTTGCTGTGCTGTTTTATTGGAGCAGACACTCAAGTACAACATAAACACACACACACACACACACACACACACACACTAACACACACACACACACACACACACACACACACACACACACACACACACACACTAACACACACACACACACACACTAACACACACACACACACACACAAATTCATGCACAGATCGAAAGGTATTACCTGTATGTTAAGATGATGTTAATGTGCTGCGTTTTTATTAAATAATTTAAGTCAAAACTGAAGACAAAAGACACACTTCCCAGAGTTGTTAGAGCAGAATCGCTAAATAGTTATATTATGCTGTTTTCTTTCGACCATACAAAATGCAAAATGTTATAAATATGTCAACATGCAACCACACTAATGCAAACATCAGCGCATTTACAGACACACACACCCACACACACACACACACACTGTCTGGCAGTAAGTCGGTGCCCTATTGATTCACTTCCCATCTATAATTCATGATACAACACACACCTCAGGTAAAGTGGAGACACACACACACATACTGGCTGTTTCTGAGAGTAGGAAGACGCACCAATACACACATACACAAGTCTAGCCGGCAGCTACCAGGAGTTCATTCATCTCAACCTTGTCTTTACCTCTCCATCACTCCCTCGTTCTTCCTCCTTCATGTCTCCTCTCTTTCTTCACTCTCTCAGCACATCACTCCAATTTAGGGAAGGTGCCATGCTTCCCTACTTTCCTCTCACTCATCCTCCTCTTTTACCTACCTTCCTGTTCTTAAGCTAAAGGAAAGCTCACGGAGTATCCAAAATGAAAACAAGTTAATCCTCTGGGAAGGACGCCGTAAAAAAAAAAACACGGAAATCTGTCTTTTAGATGTTGATATTTAAAGAAAAAGACTTAAATCTTTGAAGATTATACAGTGTTTTGCAATGTTTCCAGTGGTTATCGAGATACCTCTGGAGCAAACAGACAGCTGGAAGACAGAGACCTAATTCGGCTCTGCCAGTTGCAGGCAAGAAATATCACAGTAGGAAAGAGACGGACGGAAAATCAGACAATTCATAAAGAACTGACCACCACACTGTGTAAAGTCACATGAAATACATAACTGCACTGCTAGTTGTGGATATTATTGTTCATTTCCCCTGATGAAACAAAATGAAACCTGCAGGGATTACTACCTACTTCAGAGCCACAGTCAACAGCACCATAATAACTGCTATTCATCAAAAATCACTCGCAGTTTGACACATCAGCTCACTAACACATGCGCACGCTTTCTCTTTAAGTTCCATATGGCAAAAGCCACTTCACAGAGCGAGTTTGTTTTCATTGAAATTACTGGGTCAGTGAGCGTGAACACTGAACTCAGCAACCATGTGTGCCTTGTTGCTCTTGCTGACAGTTGGACAGTTTCAGTGAGGGTCAGCGCGATGATGTGTTTTTTCACATATTTGTGAGAATGTGTACATTATATACTGTGTTAGCGGTGGTGGGATACATGAACAACACAACATGGTATTGTCATCCTTCCTCTTGTGATACCATGATAGATCGGGTTGGAAACAATCCGGGATCTACTTTCTGAATGAAGACCAAATTGTGTCCAGAGCACAGTATTAAAGTCAGATCTGCACTCACAACACCAGTTTTGTACTTGCGAGGTCCAACATGGTACAAAGTACAAGTCTATTATGATTATTAATACACAGTAATAATTACAAAACTAATCCTATTAATATCTCCCAAAGCTTGGTCAGAAGTGTTTTCTCCCCTGGACTCCCATAGGGACAATTATATTAGAAAGTGGATTATTTATATTGGAGATATGCAAATAATTGTTATATTCCCCCTCAAAAAAACATTGAGTTATTTTTCTTCCTGCATGCCTGTACTTTGACACCATTACTATAATAGCTTCAGCTGTGTTCCCCTGTACTTTGCAGCCCACAATACTGTAAAGCAACATTGTAGATTATATATAGTGATGTATGCATCTGATTCTTTTGAATACACGGATATCGTATATATGCGCGTTACACAGGACAGCTTGACACATGTGCACGTTACATAATAGGATATGGTTTAAAATGATGAAAACGTGTGCATGATAGTACAAAGAACCGCGCGGGAACACAGGATAACTGCTGCACTCTCCGAGAGCTGAGACAACCTGTCAAACTGAATTATAATTGTCCGTGCACACACATGCACACACAAAGACACAGCTATCTTTAATCTGCCCTTAGACGTTTGTACAATGTCAGATAAACTTTCATCTTCACATTGAATATTCTTTGTGAATATCATTCGTGATGTACTTTCATGACTTAACGCCAGGCTCTCTGTATTGAGGGTATTTGACTGAGTGAACGACTGAGAAGGAGGCAGTGACGGAAAGAGAGAAACAGGCCACAAGATGGGAAGGAGGAACGACAGCACGCTTTAGTACAGAAAGCTCGGGGATTGCATGCATATTCATAAGTCTCATTTCCATCTGAGCTGTGAGAGAATGCGTGGCTATGTAAAAAAAAAAAAAAAAATGGCAACAACAGAAAAAAACACATAGAGCAGAGCTTGTTAAATATGCAAGCTGTTTAGTGCCGGTGGAGTTGTGAAAAGGATGGATGTCTTACCTGATGGAGTAACCAAGCAGGAGGTATCAAGGAAGGTGGGAGGAAAGAAGGGGAAAGGATAATGAATATACAGCCAAAATAAATCCTGAATAAGTCCTAAAATTGAATGTAACTTAAAATGTATTAACTGTAACAAGAGTCAACTGATTCTTACAAGTAAATAAGAGCACATGTTGCCAGGCACAAAATAAGGTAACTGCATACATTATAATAACTGAAACAATGTGATAACTGCCTGAAATAAGAAGTTACACACTTGAATAACTCTTACAGTGAATTACACAGAGATACCTCACAGATATACAATATCATATCACATTAAGCTATACTGATGCTATTACATCATCACACAAATCCCGCAGCGGATTAAATGATGCAATAACCAACATAAAACATGACATGCCACCTGATGGTTATCATGGGGATTATGTTCCTCTTGTGTTGCTACAATACATGCAGTTAAACATACTGTTTTTGCAACATATTAATTCATTTAATGGCCACGGCATTTTATGTGAAACCAGCAGCTATTTGATTTTCTGAATTTGTCATTTTGATGAATGTTTGTGCTCTGAGGTCTCCCCTCGAAACAGAGACCACCTGATTCAATAAAACGACAGGGGAAGATGACATAATGATGACACAGATGAAATAATGATGTTGGAATAACACAATGCGTATTGCATCATTGTGAGCTACATACAAGTGTCAAAGTAGGTAAAAAAATGCTAGCATGACAATGAATTCCACATCTGTACCAAACACTGCAATTTATCTGAACTGTATACAGAAAAAGAATATCATAGTATTCTGGAAATGCATTTTATTAAAATGGCAACAAGCTGTAAAAAGAACACTTGGGGAAGTGGTAAATTCAGACCGGTCCATCTCATTTCATAACTCCAACCTTTCAAGACAACGGAGTGCAGTCCTCTCCTCGGGGTCAAAGGTGTGGCAGGAAGCGGTGGTAAACGCCGTTAGTCTTCTCTGTCATTACCACCCAGGGCTTGCACCGTGCTTTCATAATGAAGCAGCTCTGCTTCTGAAGGCTCTCGCTGTTATTTAAGTAACTGCCCACGTACCGCCAGTGCTCAAGAACTGACTCAATTAGTTACAGCTAGAATGTCTAAATGCCTCGAGGAAAATTAGCTATGAGGAGAGAAAGAGATGCGGGGGGCAGGTGAGGTTGCTAGGGGTGACATGTTGTCATGGATGTGCCCTTTCTATTGGTCCCCTCCCCTGTTTAGACCCCTGTTACTGTAGCGACAGGGGGCCTTGAGTGACAGATGGTTGCTGAGGCGTGTCGGCGGTTGTTAAGAGTACTAAATGTGTCAATCACAGTCACAGATATAGAGAGCTTATACGCATGGCAAAAAGAAACACAAACCACAGCGAGTTTAAGGGCAGAATATGGACCTGAATGCATTTGATATAGTCTTGAGGTTTTCAGTAAGTAAAGTACATTTGATTTCACATGTTCTGCAAAAGGGATTAATTAAAAGGTATTTATGTCACTTGCAAGAGTTAGATAAAATAACTTGCTTCATGTGTGACATCGCTCACCAAATGCATGCATGCAAATTCTGATTTATTCCTCACAGGTACATAAGAGACTGTTACAGTTCATGAAAGCAGCTTAGGAAATGTATTTTATATTTTTTATGAATCAGACTTACAGCGAGTTTATAGTATGAGGCAATTTAAAAACTTGATCTAGTATTGTGCAACCCTGTATCCTAAGAATATCTTTAAATATTACTAATTAGTATATGCATGGATAACATGGATGAAGAGTAAACGTACATATTGGACCAAAACTAATTTGGCAAAGCAAACATATACATATATGTGGATTGTGGAGAGTAAAACGACATACTCTGCACTGGCCTGTGGATATTATGAATAATGAACACTGCGGATTGGGTGTGTTGCCCTTCTGGGACTTCTTTTTATGCTATTTTTCCTCAAGAACTCCTTGCTAGGCCAGAAAGATACTGAGACATAAGTGATGGTGACACATCGGACCACTCAGATAAGGTTAAAGTGGATTGAACTCTCTGTCCATGGAACAGTCTGGACATCTGACAGAGATGGTTTAAAATGAAAGGACACAGACAGACATCACAGATGAGCGTGGCCTGATCCTGAATACTAAACTCCACTCTCTAATGTAAACGTCTAACCTTCGAGAGCCTCCCCACACTACTCTGATCAGCACAGTATTGGAGAGAGAAAGATGTTAACCACGAGGCTCACACTTCAGTGTCGCACACACACACCCACACACACACACACACACACCCACCCACACAGACCACTGTGCACACATGCATGAGCCCTTTAGTCGATGGGAACACAGACTGAGGTTCTTCCCCGAGGCTCTCCTCTCAGGACTTGTTGAAAAAGGAGATTCCTCCACCGTGATGTCAGTTCTTCACACAGCACACCCAGTGGTACACCCACACACCCACAAATATACACACACACACACACACACAAACTTGAAACTGACAACAAAGACGATTGGAAAGGAAGCTGTTGGCAATGACCAATCGGCTTGCAGAAATGTGCCACGAAGGCGGTGTCTGTCTCTTCTATCTCCCTTCTCTTCCCAACGCCTCCTCCCTGTATGTTTCTATCATTACATCCACCACTTCCTTCCATCTCCACCTGACATGTTTCCCTCAATATCACATGCCACATCTCTCACTCTTCCTGCCTCGTCTGTCTCCCTCAGCCTATCTTCCTTTCCTTCCTTCCTACTATGTCTCATCCTGTTGCTCCAGGGTGTTTTGTCTCTGGTTGTTTCTCAATTTTCAGTTTCACTTCACTTTCAAGCTGTTTTATTGACAACACAAACAAAGGCATTTAATAAGAAAGCAGATGCAAATACAGCCAGACACAACAACCATGACACCATAATGTCGGGTCAAGTAATTAAAACGATACAGTAATGAATGATACGGGACCTGTATTGCTTGTAGATCTGGTCATGTTATGATGAATGTGACTACGATGACTATGATGCATTTTACATTATTCCAGAATAAATCACCGCCACACTGGCTGGACACAGAAAAGGCCTCAGGCGGCATTTTTTTTTTATCAAAGTGCAAACAATATTTTTCTTTTAGTTTTATTTATCCTGCCAACTTTCAAAAGTGCTTTCCGCTTCCTCTCAGTTACAGACTAGATACAAAAACAGTTGCACTTCAATAAATTAAATGAATGAAGTTTTTCTTTTTTTTCTTTCTTCTCTCCCCAACAAGCCTGATTAGTTGTAGTGAAGTGCTTTCAGACTGCTTAAGTATTATATGGACTGAAAGGCCATGCAGGGGTGTAAATTTAGCCCAGCAGCACAGAGGTAGACATTTACTGAGTTTTAACTGTAGACACGGGAGTCTTTCATCACCTGCAACACAGAAAAGAGAGAGAGAGAGAGAGAGAGAGAGAGAGAGAGAGAGAGAGAGAGAGAGAGAGAAAGGGACTGAAAATACTCTTGACATTGAGTAACAATTTATTCCCCACCGGTGTCATTACTGTACACACTCTCTTCCTCTACAGTAAAAACAAATGGGAAGAAACCGAGGTGATAGTACTGTAGAGTACTATCACCTCGGTTTCTTCCCATTTGTTTTCCAGACCTCTTTAAACCTTAAACCTATAATAACCCTACTAACTTACGTAACTGTCTGAGTTAAATACACTGTGGTTAGGGAAAAACACATTTATGCAGTCATATCCACTCAGTGAGAGCACATTTATGTAAACGTATATATTTGTATGCAACAGTGCAACCTCACTCATCGCCACAGCACACAATCAAAAGCCTCTGATAAAACCACTCTTGATTGACAGCCTGAAGGGATGAGCAACATAGAATTGAACAGTCCAATAGTGTAAGAACAAAATGTTCACACGGGTAAATGGAGCTGGATATGAAACCTAGAAATTAGAGAGAACCGTCAGCAACACCCTAAGAATAACCACTGTTTTCATAAACAGACCGTTCTGTAGCGTAGCTTGTACAACACATCAAAATACACATTGGCACCACCCAACGTAATTTTCTTAAATGAGTTAACACATAAAACAACAATGCTGTATTTTCCATGTCATGGTGTACCAGCCATGGTCCTTCGCAAAAATTATATTTCAGCCTAATTTATTGGTAAAATAAAGTAAAACATTGACATTTCCTTTTCAATTGTTTGGGTGTTGCACTAAATTCAACATCTGTCAAAACCGCAATTTCTATACACAACCATTAAGGTCCTCACAAATGCTCAAGCCGTTTAGTGAAGATGCAGTTCAGCATCATCGGGTGTTTAATGTACAGCAGAAGAAAAGTCATCTGGCTTCGACTGTTTCATTTGGAAGACAATCCAGCGAAGTAGACTTCTTCATGTGATTAGCTACTTTTCTACCGCTATGTCAGAAAGTGGAATTCTTCTACCTTCACACCAAAGATATATGTTTTAAATAGCAGTAGATGTGCCGCATGTAAACCATGCTGGATGTATATGTATACAGATTCATACAAAGAAAGGCGTCAGAACAAAAGCCTGTACTTCATCTCTATATTGATCGTTTTTACTTGTCAAACACATGTTTAACTGATACAAATTAATAATGGCTGCATTTGAGTTAGTTGCACCAATAGGCCTTTTTCACAGGAGAATAACATCATTAATATTATTAGCAACACCTCTGCTGTGAAAAAGGGCCCATGCTGGGTGCTGTTATTGTGCAGGCTGGCATATGGGACACCTACATGGAATAAAGCCATTATCAATGTAATTGCACCTTTGTAGTCTAAATGTCTGACGTAAAAAGGGTCTACTTCTCTCCATCTCACAAAGAAAAACACCTCCTGTGTATGTGTGATTAATTGATCGCTTGTACTGTATAGGTTGCCTACAGTCTTTAATTTAACACTTCATTACAGCTCGTTAGAACTACAGGGAAAAACTCTCAGATGAGAGAATCTGGTAATTAATGCAGCCAATGGGAATGATTTATCTCCATATTTATTCTACAGGGATGTCATGTGTTTTACAAAGCACAGCTTTATATATGGAGGTACTCTTATGTTACTCTTTGGAAGAAAAAAACAACAACCATTTAGAGCAGAGAGACTGACTGCTGGCTCAGGTACTTATAGACACGCTGGTGTCACTCACATTCAATGGCGGCGCCATTATACCCAATCTCTTTTGTAAAACGAACATCTTGTTGATTTTACTGCAGTCTATTCTCTAAAAGATTGCTCTCCTCTGTACATATTGTCCTCTGACATGTCAATATATAGATTTATGCCAGGAGATGCTTTTTTACTCAGCAACTTAAGAAATGTTGTATTACATTGCACATTATTGAAGAGCTTACTGAAATGTAATCATTGGTTGCTTAACATGTATGTAATATAGAAAAGCATTGATCTGTATAGAAAGATAGATACAAGGAGAGCTAGGTTGTTTTGGTTTTTTTTCATTTTGAATTACCAAATTAAAAGCCCACAATTGTCATCCAAGATGTCGTCCAAAACAAAAGAACTCAAGTAAAAAAAGGAAGAAAAAAAAAGAAGAAACAAACATGCAAACAAAGTTCTTGGCATTCTTGGTTTGGATGAAAGTAGAGCTTTTGTTATGCAACACAGAAGAAAACCGTTTACAAGGTTTCTCGATAATGCTCAAAGGACTCATTCAAACTAATGATTCATTCAAACCTTCCATGATAATGTTTCTTCATGGATGAGAGACATCATTGAAGGTAACTTGAAAGAACCAGACCAGTTCTTTTTTCAAAGTAAAAATGAGAACATACTGTCATTGAGATTACAATAAACTACTTGCCTAAGAACTTTCAAAGTTTCCTTTTCTGGTCCATGTCCTTGAGATGCTTTCATAATAATCTCACGTTATAAAATGTGATTATGAAAATTGATCGTACTTTTTCTGGTTCACAGTCAGACTTTGAAAAGCCCTGAAGCAGCTTATTGAACACACGTCTAAAAAACTACTGAAAGAAGATAAGTTTGTCTGCTTACAGAGAGCACTCTGTACTGTAAGCAGGAAACATTTCACCAACGCTGAGCAATTCTCCAAATGGCACAGCTGCAGCCTCAGCAACTACATATGTTTATTTATTGTTTGTTAACCTGGCTTGATTACTGTCAAAGTAGCATGTGACAGTGACACTGTTTCGCAGCTGACTTGAAAGTCCAGAGTGTTAAGCCCTTCCAACGACGATGAGTTATGGCTAAAAATAAAATGATCAAACAGCAAACTTGGACCACCACCAGCTCAGAGTTGTCACTTTTATATGACCGAACCACTCTTCTGTGACATTTTCAGTGAGTGAGTACGTGAGCGAGTGAGTGAACTGGTGTGAGCGAGTCGACATTGACGATAGAGTGGAAACGATTGGGACCATTTCAAATCCTCTCTCTTGTGGAAAAGTAAACAGTATTTTTCCAGTCTTTAAGCAAATCTCCATTTCAAAGTGCACAAAATGCATAATTTTGTGCCTTCTTGCACCTTGTTACTTTGAAATGCTAATGATGGCTGTGGTTCGTGCTTGCTGGATGTGTGTGTGTGTGTGTGTGTGTGTGTCAGAGAGAGAGAGAGAGAGAGAGAGAGAGAAAGAGATGTGTGGTAGAGTGGTGGTAGCATAGCTCTGCTGTTGACTGAATGACATCTTCGGCTCTCATCTGTCCCATTTGCTCTCAATTGTCACATGCGCACACACACACACACACACACACACACACACACACACACACACACACACACACACACACACACACACACACACACACACATACACCCACACCCACACACGGTCATGAAATGCTCCATATCTATCTTGATGTACTAGGAAGGAGAGCGCTCTACTAGTCATTACTCTTCATATATCAAGTCATGCACTCTGCAGCCTCCCTGGCTATTACACCTATACATCTCTCACACGCACACGCACACACGCACACACACACACACCACACACTGCTTTTATCACTGCAGTTACTTATTAAAAGGTCATGACCTATGTAGGGTTCATTAATCATGCGGCACAAACTGCTCTGATTGGTGCCTTCACATTTAACAAGGGGCGGGGATTGACCTTTGAAACGCGACGGGGGCAGTGATGGGGGGACCAGTTGTTAGGGCCTGCAATATAAAGTGTGTTAGGCGTAATAACTGCATTCAGCTCATTCTTGATGATTAAAAAGGGGGGGGGGGGAAACACGAGGAAATATGGCCCTCAGATTGTATGTAAGGGCCTAACTTCTCCTCCTGTATGGCCACGTTAATCTTCAGGTTTGTCCTGAAGTAGATGGTCTAGATTTTTGTTTTTCCTCTATAATTGTGACTCCTTCCATCCTTCCCTCAGTGCGTATATAGTGAGACTTCTCTATATTAACATTTAGACTCTTGGTTTCAAGTCTCTTCAGGACTGTCTGTGGGTGTGTGTTTTGGATCTCTCTTGGCAGCCGGATGAATGGAGAGCTCTACAGGAGATGACAGTGAATAGTAAAAGGGAAAGGGAGAAGGATAGCTGTAGCAGTTGGGAAAACATGGTGGTTTATCTACATAATGTGTGTCTTTGGGGGAAGAAATAGTACGAATGCCAAAATGAAATTTGATTGCCGAGTGATCTCTGGGAAGTTCAATGCAACTGAAATAATGAGTGTAGCCTAAATGTAGGCTCAAAACAATGAGAATTGCCACATTATACATGTGGGAGCTCATTTATAATCACTGCATGTGCACAAATAAGGGGGTTTGAAATACATATTCACCATTTACGATGCAGATGTTGGGATTTAAACATATATGCAGGAGCATGTGTGCAACTATGAACAATGGGTTACACCGATAGTGAAGTACAGTGAAATAAAGCCAGATGTTTTAACGAGCCTTCTGATATAGTTCTGTCCAAACCAAATGAAAATACTTTTATAATTACACACTGTCACAGGAGACATCTAAGGCTAATCACTTTGTTTTTGTTTCAGAAACTGGATTTGAAACAGAAAAGCTGTTAATCAAGTGTGATGTGCTCCAATGCACAACAGAGGAACGTTGTCTTGACTTGATCTTTTTTTCTCTGTGTGTAAAACTCAGATCAGACCTTGAGATTATCGAAACCTACAAAGACTAGACACCTCGCACAAAATAATAATTTCTATAAAACATACACTGAGTTTTTTTTTCTTGAGCCAGTAGTAAAAATGTTTGAAATAATCTTCACGAGAAAAATGGCCAGATACAGTAATGGTTATATATATGCTGCTGACTGTCAGCACCAATGGGGCCAGACTGGAGCACATTTAATCAAACTTGGTTGTCTGATGATCCTGCACAAATCATACTATAACTGCATACTTGACTATTAAGTATTATCAACTTCCAGTGTGTCGCTGCCGCTGCAAGGTCAAACAAGTCTACAGTAGTTATGAGTTTGGACAAGGTTATGGCACTGAAGCTCAGTTACAATAAACAGTTTTATCATAAACATCAGATCAGGTAGGGTCTGGCCTTGATTGCAACATGCCAGCCCCATGTGGAGCCTGAACTCTCTCAAATACAAAACTCGGAGGATTTACAATTAATCAAGATTTTCTTTCATCCAAAGCAGGAATTTTTTCTGAAAGGTGGCGAGTTTTCTGCTATGGAACATAGATCACAAATATTTACAGAAATAATTAATCATTTAGTTAAATGTTTTCACTAATACTCACTAATATAATATATAGGCACTTGAGCTAATTAAGGTTGAAGGACCGCCTGACGTGTGTGTGTGTGTGTGTGTGTGTGTGTGTGTGTGTGTGTGTGTGTGTGTGTGTGTGTGTGTTTGTGTGGTGTCTCACATGTGTCTGAGACCCCAGGGAGTTGGTTGGGATACGTGGAGGGATTGGGTAGCAGCATGTAATGACTTTAGGGGCTGAGGGGTGGGCTGGATCTGGTGACACATTGGGTGGATCACTAGTCTGCTGGGATCAAACACACAACACACACACACACACACACACACACACACACACACATGTAATATTCACATATATACAATATACAGTAATGTATAACAACTGACAGAGGCAGGAAGACACACATGTAAGTCATTCAAGAAGACACAAACACACACACTGCCTTTTCAGATAATCTTACATAACAAAAATGTCGTTTCTTCCCTGACCTTCTCCTGACTCAGCTTGACCTGGCAATAACCCCTACCCATTAGCAAACTGTACGTGTGTGTGTGTGTGTGTGTGGGTGTGTGTGTGTGTGTGTGTGCGCACGCATATCCTCAGCTGTTCAGCTCATTCAATCCTCCCCGGTGTTCAGCTGCTTGACTGAGCGGACTTCTCTACTGTGTCTTCACAGCTTTATCTGAGCCTCTGTCACTTCAGATCTCTACAGGGCATTTTTTTTCACTTGCTGCCATTGCATTTCTATTTAATTGTTAATTAGCCAGTCCCGATGCAGGTCACTTTTTTTCACCTGGAGAAAAGCACAAAGCATTATGACAAATGCAAACCCTGTAGAGGCCATGCACCTACAGTAAATAACAGGCTGAATTTGAAGTTGTAATTCATGTCGAGCAGATGAGAAATGGAGAAGAAAATAGAAACATTCTTCTTTGCTTTTGTTCTCAGTACTATCATCGTCTGGAGCAGGACAACAACAACAACAACAACAACATTAGACTTGTTTGATTTCCTGATGTTTCACAAGAGAGAAAACAGACATCCTGATTTAATAGATCAAATAAAATAGCTTTTTTAGATGAACAAAAACTTCATTAGTAGTGTATCTAATGAATATTTAAACGTATGTAGCAGTGTAAGCAGTGTACAAATTGCTACTCTGGGGAGTATCGAGTACTCCGATTACTTTTGAGCGCTGAGTTCATGAACTCACATATTCTGTCTGTATCTGAGGTTTCTTTTATCATTCCCCTCCACATACACACTTACAGGACTTCACTCAGTGGCTTGAGATGGGAGACAGCGCTATCAGTAGCAAAGACAAATATTCATCATATCCCACCAGACGATGCATAATTCATCACATAGGGATTTGAATTATATATATATCGATCATCAAATATTTACATTATTTGCGTTTTTCAAGAACAGGCTCCAGATGTAGTCTTTCTCTGGAGTGGCTCGACGTGACAGAAGGGGGGGAAAGACAAGAAATAACATGGGATTTTGGTTTCACGGGGATACAGTACAAGATGGTGAAAAACAGAGATTAAGTTTGAGCTTTTTTTTTTTTTTTTTTTGCCCTCTCCCCATGAATTCATTTCTAAATGATATTACTGCACGTCATTTTACATCCCTTGTTATTGGACTTTTGTTGAGCTTAATTAGTGTCAGTTGTTTTGGTTGTGTGTATAGTAAGCATTGCTTTTTATGGCACTTACACTGTCTCATCTATAGACACACAAATATATGTATACCGCTGAGCAGACTGATGGCAAATTAAAATCCGGAGAAAAGAGGATGAGGGAGCTTCTGACTAGGGTTATAGCGTTGTAAACCGTAATATACAAGCAGACACACATATGCACACATTTGTCATCCAACCCCACCTCATGTCAGACAAACGGATCTGCTTGATCTCTTTGGATTTCCAGCCAAGAAATGCGGGTGGGCGAAACAATGGGAACCTATAGTGTTACAACTGTATTTTCAACCCCAATCCACCAGACCTAAAAGAATAAATAAAAGTCCTTTGTAAAAAAATCAAAGTATTCAATAAGATGTTGTTTTTTTTGTCCACCACTGTTGAAATTGCCCCAATGAATAGTGGATTTATTCCTCCTAAAATAGATGGATTTGGTGAAGATGGGAAGCAGATTAACTGTGTATTTGTGTATGTGTGTGTGTGTGTGCGTGTGTGTGTGTGTGTGAGCGCACAGGTTATAATTCTTTTTAAAGGAGATTAAACCTTTATTTTGGCAAACATCTTACTCAGAAATGATCCTTCTTACATACACACACACACACACACACACACATGCACACACAAACACCAACACACTCGTGCACTGTAGGGAAGTGTCATTGGGACGCGGGCCAGATAAGAGGGATGGAGGGAAGTCACCTACTGGGTAGACGAGAGAGAACATGAAACAGGGAGAGAGAAGAGAAGACATTCAACATAGATAGAAAGATAGGGAGGCAAGTAGGACAGATGTAACAGGCCAACAGTGGGTCAGATAACGCATCACTGATGGAGAGAGAGAGAGACAGAAAGAAATCTGATCCTTTGATACACTTTCTCTCTCTCTCTCTCTCTCTCTCTCCCTCTCTCCCTCTCTCCCTCTCTGTTGTCTCTATGTGTCAAGCTCTCTCTCTCTCTCATGGAGCCACTGAGTCTTGTAGTCAAGCATGCAGCTGTCAGCAGCACACCCTCTGTCTGTATATGGCAGCTCAGCAATACACAACCATTCAATAAGAAATCATTCTGTATATTTGGGGTGTAATGGTAAAAAAAAAAAAAGAAAAAAAAAAAGAAGAAAATAAAATGCGAAAGAAAAACTATAAAACCGTTATAGTTAATATGGAGTCAATGGGGAACATGCGGATGATTATCAAGTATAGTATGTTTACACAAATTTCATGGCAATTCATCCAGTAGATGTCGAGATATTTCATTCACGAGAGAAGTGGCGGACTCACTGACCGAGACACACTGCTGATAGCGTGGCTTAACATTGTCTATTAAGACGTACATCATATTACAATTAATCTATATCTATATCTGTATACAATATACTATTTTATATGTGTATCTACAAAGCAGGTAAAACAGACTGACTGAGGCACACAGGAGGGGAAATGATTGCAGGGCTCAAGCTTCAAGGGCTGAAGGCTGCACATCTGTGATATATTGTGTCTTTCAATTTCCTTAGAAGCTCTCCATTAGAACAGCAAATTGATAAGAGTCACGGTTAATGAAAAAAAAAAAAACTTGATAAGAGTTTGTAATAAAGGAACATGATTAGTTATAAAGAAGAAGAAAATGAATTTATAGGAGTCACAGTTTAAAAGGAGCTAGATAAGAGGCGTCCGTGAATGATAAAAGAACAAGAGGATTAAAGTGGTGATATCACGATACCACACAGGGCATCTGTCATGAATGAGTGAACATCAAAGCAAACTGAAACATCTGGTCGTGTAAAGTTTCTTTCTTTATTGGCAAATTAATGTTCATTATGGAGAATGAAGAAAACTACTTTTTTTCCAAATCGCTGTCCACTGGCATTGTTTGCATACAAATGATTCACCAGATAACTAATATTTCAACACAAAAACAAGATTTTAGCTTCCATTTTTCATGCCATATCGAACCATAACGTGATTTTGTTTCACCCTTTTCTGGTACTGTATGTGAAAGAAGATTTGAATTAAGGTCAAATCATCAGTTTTTTGTGTATGTTTTTCTTTATATTAAAGACAGCCTACAGAAGTGTATTTTCTGGAGCTTATATCCAGCTTTAATATATGAAAAAAATTGACAAATCCAAAAGGTTATACGTGCTACCCGGAGGTAATTTTCCAGTAAATCCAACAGTTTACGGAAAAGTCTTAATGGACTCTGAAAACATGCTATATTAACAGAAAAAAAGGCCACATTAGAGCAACAGTAACCTCAGTGGAGGCTAATGTAGATGGAGTTTATCTGAACCATTTCACACACGGGAATGAACTGGGGTTCAGGACCTCTTTCATTCTCCATTGCCTCAGTAATGGTCAACCATGTGCTTATGAGAAAATGTTGTTCTTTTCCTCCGTGGGAAACCAAGCATATGTTCATCTGGGATGCAGTGGAAATTACACAACACCCTAATATACTGTACGGCAGGATAATGTGCAGACATCCTATCGAGAACACAGCAGGCTCAATAGGGGGAGATAAGATTTGATGATGAGAGTAGGGACTGGGGAGGGCAGTAGGAATAAAGTGTATAAGTAAGAAAAGGGAATAGGCAGGCTGGTGTGTCAGATGGAGCAGGCAGATGGTTGGAGGATGCGTTTCTAATCAGCCTGGTGAATCCTCCATCACTAAATCCAGAGAAATCCTTATTATCTAAACACACACATATACTTCTTACAGGCCGGCCTAAAGGTTACAGTACTCCCTCCTCTTACCACAAACCGTCATGTAAATTAACTCCCACTCACAGAATGGATAAATACTGCATTACAAGTAAAAGTCCTGCTTTCAAGATCCTGTTTAATTAAAAGCACAGAAGTATTATCAACCAAATGTTTAAAACGTGAAAGTCATCTGTGAGGGATATATTATATATATAACATTATTATGATATGGTTGTGAGAAAGGACAGAAAGGAGGAAACAATGAATTTGGCTTCAGAGATTTTCTCTAATCTTTGCTTTTTTTGGGTGGGGTGGGGGTATTGGATAAATTCGGCCCCCAACAAGACACTGCTCTGTTGCGGTCACAAAAAAACAAACAAAAAAGTTTGAGAACAACTAGTCTATTCTTTTAAAATACATAATACATTGCATTTTAAAGGATTATCATTATTATTTTATGTAAAATCTTAATCAGAAAAGTAACCTGTAGCTTTCACATAAATGTAGTGGAGTAAAAAGTACAATATCTTCTTCCGAAATGTAGTAGAGTAGAAGTATAAACTAACATAAAATGGAATACCTAAAAACAGTACAGTGCAGTGAAGTACTTGAGTAAATACATTTTGTTACTTATACTTTAATTTACTATCCGGCACCTTGTACATACTAAATCATACAAGAATACAATTTCCTGTTTAAAATTCCGGAAGAATTAAGGGGGATGATTCTAGAACCATATGATGCAATCGTTCTCATAGCTTTTGTATTCTATGAAATCATGAGAATACTGGAATATATGCAATACATAGGCTACCTCAGAATTCACTCAATCCAAACAAAGGTGGAAACACGTTGCAAAAGCGACGAGAATCGTACGATTTGATGATCTGGAGCTGCTGTCAGACGTCTATGACGAGGAGGATTCTGACAGCAGTGATTACGCAATCTCCCAATGATGATGACATCCAGGTTGGCGATGCGGTGGAGGCTGGACAATGAGGTCAAACAAAATGCTTCGGACAGATTTCTGTGTGTTGGGTGAGTGAGTTAATTGACGCAGAGGACCAGCAGGAAGTCGTTGCTGAGGTTGAGATGGGAGTCATCCATGGCTGATGAAGATGTTGTGGATGGCTCTCTGGAATGGCCCTCGAGGAAGAGGGCCCATTTTGCTTTTAGAAAGCAGAGTGTGACAGAATGTAGCGAAGATATTGTCACCGGAAACTGCCAGTGGTGCCATTCTGATTCACGTATGGTCACACATGGGGCTTAACATGCGGGGATTAAGAGACCCCTGAGGCTTAGACGTGGAGAAGGAACCCTGCTTCTCCATCATTCCAGCAAGACACACAGATCTGTGACTCTTCTTCAGGTATATATTCTAAAAGCTAACAGTTGCTGTATCATTAGCAGATCTTTTTTAAACTCTCAAGTATCAACGTGTGATAGTAGATGATTGCCTTGCAAAGTATCGAGTACAACAGAACCGCTGTATCGTGATACTGTGGTTGTCCTGGGCAATCTATCGCATCATGAGTCACTCTGCGATTCCCACCCCTAGCGGGTATGTGTGTTTCTGTCGGGTGGGTTTGCCGATGTGATCACTAGGCTGCAGCTGCTTGTTGACATCATCCCCATAGGACAGCTCAGAGCAGCTGCAAGACCCCAGAGAGAGAGAGAGAGAGAGAGAGAGGGGGGAGCTTAGGTCATTGATCCAAATCTTGAAGTCTCTCTCCCTCCTCTGTTTATTTCTCTATTTGTCCCAGCGTGTCTCTCTGTAGCACCCACAAACATTTCCTGAACAAACAGAATGAAACTCAAACTTTGGAGGGGGAACTATCTTGGGGCCTCACACACACGCTGCCAAAAATACAGCATGGGGAGTAGATTGTAGCTATAATTGTGGTTCAGTCAGTCTGAGGTGCACTCAACCAACAAGGATTACTTTTTACTTTCTCTCTCTCTCACGCACACACACACACACACACACACACACACACACACACACACATACACACATTTTCAACATGCTGTATATTTACTTTACATGCTAACGAGCACAGAGTATCTGAGTCTTGCTGTGACCAGACACGCTGATATAAGAATAGCTAAGAAAACTCTGTGTGTGTGTGTGTGTGTGTGTGTGTGTGTGTGTGTGTGTGTGTGTGTGTGTGTGTGTGTGTGTGTGTGTGTGTGTGTGTGTGTGTGTGTGTGTGTGTGTGGTTCAGAGTGGTCTGGCCAAAACCACAAAGCCGGGGAAGCTACTGCTGGTACAGACGGACACATGCAGACACACACACCTTCCTCCATCTGTCTACTTAGCGGGTCAATCATAACCTCATTCAGGCAGAGAAAGACAGAGAGACTGAGAGCATCTGTCTCCCCAATGGGACCAAAAACACATTCACGTCCTCACCATGTGAACTGAGCTGGTCTGAACCAGATTATACTGGACTGAAATGGGATTGTCGTGAAATGGACTGGATCATGAGGGTCTAAAACTGATTATGCTGAATTACTGGATTATACGGAACTGGATTAGAGTAGACACATCAAGACTGTAGTGAAGTGAGTAGGAATAGATGGCCGGGAATTAAAATACACTGAATCAGATTATACTGAACTGAACCCAGTTTTACTGCGCTGGCATGAATTCTAGTGGAATTATTGGTTATGAATTTAAATGGTGGAAACAAATTAGTATAAGAGACACAGCTCAGCTCAAGTGTACCTCTTTCCTTTCTGTTTCAATTTGTTCAATTACACTCATTCACAAGTTTTGTCTCAACTGTAGTGAAATAAAGTCAAAGCGTTTCCCACAGCATCTTGACTATGTTGGGTTGATTGAAATAGTTCTTGGTAAATTACTTCACCTTAGCATCAGTTCATTTCTGATAAATTCAGTTGAGTCAACTTCTTTTATTCCTGTGTGTATTTATTTTGGCAGCATGGAGGCTTACAGTCTGATGATCTATATCTTTCTTATCATCAGCGAACCCCATGAAAACAACAAAACGAGCAATTAATTTATTGTAAGAAGTATTTCCAATGCCAAAGCGTATTCCTCTGTGCCCTAGAGTGTGTGGGTTAAAACACACACAATGGTTGTCCTGGAGCAGGACATTAAATCCCTACTCAGTCCCCGACCTTCAGAAAATTCAAAAGTCCCCCACGGGGATCAATGGAGGACCGTATCATTATCTGACATTAAATTGGTTTAGTTCATTATATTTCACTGTGCTCTTTCTGGGACGGTGCTGTGAAATACCTCATTCAAATGGCAGGTCAAACAGACGTGGCCGAGGAGACACACACACAACCACACACACATTGCACACACACACACACACACTGTCAGCTCACAAACCACATACAGGGAAGCCTCAGCCCTGTGAGCACAGACCAGTGTGGCTCCAAATGTCTCTCTCTCTCACACACACACACACACACACACACACACACACACACACACACACACACACACACACACACACACACACACATGTCTGTAGACCACCAGTGGGACCCCACCTGTCCACACAGTAGTTAATGGATCACTGTCTATTGATGTGTGCCAAATCAAAAGAAGACACGATTGTAAAACCAATCAAAACAAAAACGTTCTTTATCAGCATGCATGTGTTTGTGTGTGTGTGTGTGTGTGTGTGTGTGTGTGTGTGTGTGTGTGTGTGTGTGCATGCATTTGTGTGTCTCATGAGCCACACGCCAGTCATAAGATTCAATTATGGAAAACAAGAAATCTTTATTCACAATTGACAACAGCAACACACACAAACATCTGCAGGGTTTAGAGCCATCTGTTGCTACAGACTGCTCCATCAGCCGAGCCCGGTGTGTGTGAGTGTGTTGCTAATGCCACATATCTTCCTGTTAGACATAAACCATTGTCCTCTGAGTGCGTGTGCGTGTGTGTGTGTGTGTGTGTGTGAGAGAGAGAGAGAGAGAGAGAGTGTGTGTGGTTTCTGAGAGTATGTGCAGCTTGTGGCTGGGAATGTAGCCTGTCTGCGAATAGGAATGTCAGTCAGCAGAAATTCTTTGCTTTATCATAGTGAGAATACGGCAGAAGTATACTTACACACACAATCAAGCTGATTACTGTCTCCGACATATGGAGAAAAAATATAAAGCTATGTAGAAAGAGGGAAACATTAAACCATGAGCCGTCTAAAAAAGAGATGCACTGTGACAGTTATGGGAGGATTCCTGGTAAGATTTAAACCCTGCACGGAGCAACGTGATACTGGATGGCATTTACTCACAAATCAATGTGTTTTATATTTTGTGACTTCTTCTGCATTTAACAATGCAGAACTGACAGCACAGACAGCCGGAGCAAAATGTTAGCACCCCAACGACAAGACCTCTAAATCAGTCAATAGGATAAATAAATCAATGGACGTCTTGATACTCTTCATCAAACGAGGGCATCACCCACATAAACTTTATCCACTTGCATATTCCAATCAAAGTTTCACACGCGACTATGAGTCAAGATCATGTCATAACTTTATGCTCAAAGTAGGACCTCAATGCTAGAGGCCTGACAAAGTTACACTACATACTACTAGAGTTTGCATCATTCACATTTTTAGGGTTTTACATGAGATCATTCAGTCAGTCATTCATTCAACATTATTGGCCGTGATGCTGATTGTTTGATTACACACAAAAATATAATTGGGCCTGCAACAAACAGTTATTATACTGATAAATCTATTGATAAAGGCTGCAATCACTGTCTTCATTAATCATTCAGCCTGCGTGTCAGACAGTAATGAAAAAAGATGAACCTAAGGTGACCTTAAAATGACAGTCCGAAAGCTAAGGATGTTCAATTGACTGTCATATTTGAAAAATAAAGGCATCAAATGCACCAGAGGGTGTTTGTTATTTTTGCTTGATGATGACTGAAACAATAAATCGAAAACAAATGTATCATTGTAGAGTGATTTTAACGTGATATATTATTTTAAAAGTCATTAAAATTGTAGTTTATTACTTACTTTATTAGTGTATTATCTGTTCGTATCAAGGGGTTTGAATAGAAAGACTTTTACTTGAATTTGTTAAATTGAATGTGTAAATTACCTCCTAGGTTTGAGGTGCTGACCACATAATGACAATGTTGGAATGCAGCTGGAAACCTTTGTGGCTTATCATTCCAAATCTCTCTCTCCCTCCCTTCATTTCCTGTTTCAACTGTCTAACATTCATTACAATCAAAAAATGCCTGAATGTGAACGTATTTAGGTATTATATAAGTACTTGCTAGTGGAGGAGTGTTAGTATTGTCTTGGATTTCGGTTTCCATTTCTTCTGCCCTAAATCTAATTCTGTATTCAGATGGTTTTCAACCCTGACAAGAAAATAAATCTGGGAGAAGACTAACTACCTCTAGTTTTTGGCATGGGAACAGACAATCTGGAAGTCATTAAATATGAGCAGAAACAGTGGCTACAGTATTAGCAATTGTCAACAAAACAATAGTGTTGGCCTTGAAAAGCCAGCATCAGCTGGGTACTACTGTGTGTACGTGTGTGTGTGTGTGTGTGTGTGTGTGTGTGTGTGTGTGCATGAGTGTGTTTCTCTATACATGCACAGAGGGACATGAGTGACTTATCTGGGACAGGGACATCACAGGGAACAACAGCGGTAGAAATTCAATTTTCTGGTGGCGATAGAAGAGGGAGCGAGAGCGTGACTGAATAGGTGTGACTGCAGAGGTTTTCCTTTAATACAGCCAAGATCATACAATGCACAGTCAAACAGGCCGCCAGGAAAAGCCTTCCTGCTGACATTGTTTTATGTCTCGAAACGTGTGTGAGAATGTGTGTGTCTAAAGCTGCAGCAGCTGAATTCAGCAGATATAAAGGAGCACTGTAGTGTCACTCAAAACCAGAGGGAGAGAAGCGAGAGAGAAAGCGAGTGCAGAACAAAGAGGAAATATAACAACGGGGCACAGCAGAACTGGAGAGTGGACATTAGTCAATTGAAGAGGGTAGCTGCTATTGAACAATGTTAACTTTGTTTTATTTATTTTTTAGCACTTATACACTGTAGGGCATATTTTGATTTAGTGTTCTCTTCGCAGTCATCATGAAGTGTAACTCAACTCCTGCATCACTGCACTGAATCATAAAAGGCATCAAAACTGCTGTTGGGACTGCTCTCGAATGGGGGGGGGGGGGGGGGGGAGAACTTTCAAGCACGTCGCACATTTGACCACACCCCATCCGGTGATGTCACGGCAGGTGTTGTGCATTAGCCGTCTAAGGCAAAACACCTGTTGTAGCATCACTGTTTGGGACGCAGCCACAAATGCTACATTGTAGGGCGGGGACCATAAGGGTCTGGAGCCTCTCCCATCATGACTTGGACACTGGGCAGGGGAAAACCATAGACATCGAGACCCCCATCCTAGGGTCAGTTTACATTTTACAGTCGGGATGGGTCAGCATGGACCACTGGCTAATTGCTGGTAAATGCTGTGAGCGGCAGTGAGGCTGTTGAACCTATTGGTCACCGAGGGCTGTAAGAATAAGCTGCCTACATATTTTAAACTCTGCTGCAGTGATGCATCACAACTTAAATTTAGACTACCACAGCAAAACATCCTGAACTCAAAATAAAAATATAAAAACAAGCCTCCGAGAGACAAAGCAGTGTCTCTTCCCATGAGTGTGAGGCACTTGCCAGCTTCCCAAAGATATGTAAACACACACTGAGAGTAGTGAGACTCCAAGACTGCTACTATTGTTACATCCGAAAATATTGTGATTTTCCTTTGCCCCAGTAATCGCTCTTCAAAGTGTATACTGAGAATATCTATGAGGGGAGGAGACAGAAAGAAATTCAGATTTTCTGCCCAGAAGTTTGTGTTGGCACGACAGTTTTCACAAACACTATTTCATGCTTTTACAGGAGCTTGCAGCATCAGTCGGGTTAAAGTTTCAAAGCAAACCAGTGCGCTACAGCCACTGGCTTTATTTCTGTCAAAGTTGTGTTATCGTATGGTAATGAAGCTGAAACAGAGGACTGCTTTTAGAAGTCGCTCTGGTAAGAGAGCTGTGACATCTGAGGGTTTTGATGGTGATGTCAGACCACATTTTGGTATCACCGTTGCTGCAGGTGTGCGGGGTGAAAAAAAGGTGGCATTTTCACACATTCTCAGTGTGCGTGTTAGAGTCTGGTGTTAGGTAATCATGGTAACAACCACATCGGCTCTTCTCATTCCCTGTAAAAGCAGCGCTCTCCCACCACGATGCACTGACAGTTTGGTAATGGAGAGTGGAGAGCAGCTTCTCTTGAGAGGAAACTTGTCCGGGATGTGCAGTGTTGCAAGTTGGAATATAGAGCACTGCAAATGTCCTGCCAAGGAAAAAGGATGTCTCTTTTTGATCCCAATCCTAGACTTACTAAAAATTCATAAGCAAAGAGTTGCAATTTCATTTGGAATCTATACAATGAGCACATCTGCAACAACACTGTTGTACAATAAATGTAATTAACGTAAAAGTGAATACTTGCTGATATGATTTATCTACGTGCATTGTTATGTCAGTATTGTCAAAATGGGAATGAAACAATCTCTTTATATGTTTTTACGGTTGCATAAACTGAATCCCTGTAATTATCATAAATTGCTCCTAAAATAATAGTGAATTTACATGAAGGACTTATTGTTTCCAGTCCACTGGTAAATCTCTATTGCAATTATACATGCATTGCTTCAGGCCCTACTCTTGTCAGATACCTGTTGGAAAGAAACAGCTGTTGCCCCGGTAACCTGACGGCGCTGAATGAAAATAAAGAAGTATGAGTCCAGTGGTCCTGATGGGTTTTTATGCTGGCAGACAGCTATATACAACCAGTTTGATTTGTGAAAGAACACAGACTATTGTGTGGATACCTCTCAACAGCGTAGTGTGGCAGGATTGGATCAAAGGAACCACGGTGAATCTGGCTTGCACAACTCTGACAATTTAAACCACTTAAGTTAGTGACTTCAGATGATCAGTGCCTTCAGCTAAAAGGGAACGCTTCAAGCTGGTGAGTGTTACAACTGCTAGAAAGAATTAAACAATGCTCTTAACTCTGCCTTCCTTGCAACATTGCCATAATCAAACTGTGATGAAACTGTATTATTTCTCTGTGCAGTCACATGTTTCAACTGGGTGCTTCCGCAGCTACTTGGTTAAATGTGTCGCCAAAATATGGAACAATCACAGGTGCTGACATAACCCATTTTTTTACTGTTTGTCAGCCTCTTAAAAATACAAATAAAGATGATTTATACAATCACGAAAATGAGAACTGACTGACCAAAAAGTCATTTTTCCCACACAATGCCATGTCCAAAGGTTTTGGAATAGCATTTAAAATATATTTATTTATTAGATTTTGTAAAACAAAACTTGAATTTTCTTCCTATTATGGCAGAGGCATGCATTGGTTTTTATTTTGCTCCAAGGGATCTGTTAATACTAACTGGATATATGAATGATATCAATCAATCACAACAATGCTTCATTCTGTCCATTACCAGAAAGCACAATGTAACTGAACAGAGCTGGGCTACTGGGGAGACTGGGGCAAAAGAGTGAGGGGACACATGGAGGAGGGGGAGACGGAAAGGCGGAGTGTGCTGATGAAGAGAGAAATGGGGTTAATGTATGAAAGAATGTGTTTTCAGAGAGGAAAAGGGAAAGCCATGGCTGCAGGGTCTGACACTGTCCCAGTTTTACTACTGTGCCAGTATCTCCTGTGGCTCTCCAGCACATTTCCACCCAGTTGATTAATGCTGCCATCACAACCATCGCCAGCCTCTTTGAAGACCGGAAAAAAAAAAAAAAGACATGAAATTTCTGCTCAATGCTACACTCAGTTTTAGCCTAGTTTGAGTCTTGATTGCCTGAAACAAACAGTTCTGGAACACGATGGCATGATGGTGGAACTAGGCCACGACGGCATACTGACGGTCTGCGACAAATTCAGTGTATTGTTGGACCAAATGCTTTCATGAAAGATGAAATCAGTGCATTTTGTGTGGATAATTTCTTCAAAAGTGACAGTTTTATTGTATCAACGGTATTTTTTTTTTTTTTTATCATTTGAACTTTTCATTCATCACTTCTTATGAGCAGAAATGATTTTCTCCCAAACATGTAGAACCAAAAGTTGTTCTCTTGTCTGGATGGGAGATCTTTTCTCTTTTGCAGCCCTGTGTGTGTGTCAGAATGAAAAGGCAGATAACAAACAAATCTTGAGCAGCTTTAAAAAGATCCAATATTAACAGCATATGTCTAACTCGAATGGGAACCAATACAACCCAGCACGTAATTGTTTGGTTCTTTCTTAAAGAAAGCTGTGAAAAACACAACACACGTTACAATGCATAATGTTTTCATTGATAACTCTGTACCGGTAGCAATTTAGGAAGAAACAACTTTCTGTTTAACCCCTTAAAGTCACTTTCTGACATCGCCAGATTAAAAGATGAGGATGATGGTATTTTGCAAATGATGCTCGGTCATAGGTGAAGACTGCTAGGTCACAAAAAAAAAAAGATATTGGTCAGGTCTCAACAAAAGACTGATATTGGGCATACTATGAGGTTTCCCGATAGCAGCGATAAGCAGCTTGTGCCAGACGACAGCATGATGACCAATGGTGTTTTAACCGAGCTGGCAGAACCGAGCAGAGGAAGCGCGAGATGAGTTTGGACATTGGCCAGCTGTCTGAGGACTGATGAAGAGAATGAATGGAGAGCTGAGTGGAGAAGTGGCTGCAATCATTCTGCCTAGAAGTCTCTCTCCAAGAGGACAAACATCCCTCAAAGACGAGATGGGAGTGATGAAAGAGGGGGAGTAGAGAAGGGAGAGACATGAATGAGATGACAGCGATGCACAGTGGCAGAGCAAGACGCTGAGGGCTTTAGTATTCAGAGAGAATACTAACTTTTTGTGCCAGTTAAATACTGTAAGATGATACGTTATTGACACACATTGCGCATTATTAAATGTTTGTCTCTGTTTGATTAATAGAATTTATAGAATATAAATGTTACACTGTAATTGGCTACACTTTAAAGTAATATGCAAGTTTGCCTTTTCTGTTAAAGGGGTACTCCAGTATTTTTTTCTGTACACTTAAGTCAGCCTTAAGTAATGTCTTCTGTGGCTCTGGATCAATAAAGGCTTATCTTGTCTTTCTGCAGTCTGAAAAATAATAACCCTGATGATGTCAGCTAGTTTTGCGGCTGCCAGAGACAGCATTATCTCTCAATGCGGGACTATACTGGACTACTTTATCCTTAAACATTGGAATGGCCAGGGGTTGCTGTATACCTAAAACCACCAACGGGTAACATTTACACGTTATTAGAATGCATTGATGTTCAAGGTACAAGGTTCCTTTATTTATCATTCTACAACACAGGGATTTATAAGAAAATGCTAAAGTTGTAGTCCCTTTATGCTCCTCAACAGCAACAGTTATAATCAACCCAGGACACACGGCTGAGTCCTGAAACCTCCCACAATCAGACTATTCTCTGCTCAACGCATTGAGCAAGTCTAATGCGTGATTTACATTCAGGAATCTCTTTTTCATGTCCAGAGGGAAAGCATGTATGATGATGCAGCCCTATAACGCACAGTAGTAGACAAAAGACGTTGCCATAGCAACATAAAACGTTTCTCTAAACACCCAAAATGAATAGCTTGAAAATGACTGCATTCTCAATAGCAGTAAAATCTATCCGCTGGCATAGTATAAATGGCCTTTCTATTTTTTCTTTTTTTTTTTGGCTCCTCTTGACAATTATTTACGAAAGGGGTGCTAACACACTTTTAGGATAGGTCACAGAATTGGGGTATTAAATATTTTATTGAAAGTGTCCTTTTTTCGATTTATTGTTGGTTGATTGTTAGTATGTGGATCTTTCCTTTGCTAAAATGTAGTTTAACTATGAAAAATTCAGTTTTCTTCAAGCACAATGTTGGTCTGATTTAGGGTAGTTACACCTTTAAATGATACATTTTACAATTCAGTAAATATGAGCGTGCGTTTTCATTGTGCTGCTTTCCTCTCTAGTTACACAGATACCATGATGTATCATAGATCTCTGTTTTTCAATATTGTTTATCACAGTATCAGTTGCCTGTGTGGTGCATGGTAGCACTATCATGGGGAAAGTATCTTTTATATATATGACACCCTCTCTATTTATAATATACAGTATATTTAGGATATTGTTAAGCACAGCCTTTTGGCCGGTATGTCACTCTTGTTGTCAGACGGTGAGACAAAAGAGGAAAAAATAGAAAGATGGATGATGTTGAGGAGAAGAGTGTGAGAGATTGATTCCAGTTGGGAATTACAACAGAATAATAACTGTGACATCTCTATCTGTCTCCCTGGAAAAACAGATAACCCACTCGTACAAAGCATATGACTCACACCGGATAACTTACCTTCACTTCCACACACATTCCCGACTACCCACACACATACTTTCACATAAACAGATAAAACCAAACAACAGAGTTACTCATACACAAGAAAGGACTGTTATTTTTTGTGGTTTGGTCATTTTAGTCACGGCTGCTCCGAGCTGAACATGACTCAACACTCAAAAAAAGCCCCTTAAAACAAACAATAACAGACTAAATGAGTTGATAAAGTGTGTTGTGTATGTGATTCATTTCCATTAGTACCCTTTTTGCAAACTCTAAATTAGTTACTTCTCTGACGTTAATTAGGGCAGTGTGAACAGTGTTGCCATTTCCTCGGGTTAAATAACTAAATGGAACTGTAAAGTAGCCATTCTGACAAACTGTGAGGCTGTACGTTTTCTTTTCTACACAAGCAAAGTGTGTTGTCAGGTTTGGACCTATTCCCACCCACAGAAAGTCAAAACGTTAACCTTAAAAGAACAGGTTACTGATAAGTGTCATGTGGTAGCACACTTATAATATCCAAAATGCTCTGTTCCCTATCTGATTTACACTATAAACGAGAAGATATTTCTGATATTGGTGTGTATTTGATGTAAATCACAATATGGCATATATTTATTTACAATACAATACAAAAAAGAAAAACTGATGTGGAATGTGTTTAATTCATATGTACTACAACAGATAAAACTGCTACGTATGATCTTAGCATTATGATACAATTCCACCAAAAGTTAAGATAGAAAAGCATTTCATTTTTGTCATATTTGTCCATTTTGGAAGATATTGCAGCAAACAGAAGTAGAGGTTCAGCTTGGTGAGTCACCAGTAGCCAACAGTATTTGTATAACTGCTTCCATTTGCCACCATTGGCAATAGTTGTGCATTGTACTGATACATGTAACGCCTACACATACACGTAGTTGACTACTAAGTGTTATCTGCAGGTGGATGTGCTAAGCACCTTACAATAACAGCCATAAAACACACTTTCTCCTCACACATGGGCTCTCTTCAGAGTTTCCCATTGAGAAGCTCACATACTCTCTCACATGCTGGTACACAGGCACTTACAGGCCCCCTGAGGAGGGAGGTGGCCACAGTCTCTGAACATGAATGGCACTGAAATTGTTATAATTTCACTGGACGACACAGAAAAATAACACAAACGAGTTGCTTACACAGCATGGGTGAATTTGTCCATCAAGAGACACATTCATACAGTCTACCCAAGTGTTAGATGTTTGGCGTCATTGCCTTTTGGCTCTTCTTTTTACATGGTGCTTGTAGTTCAAATTTTAAGATTACAGCTTAACTGCTGTAATATTGTGGTGTGCACCTACACAAATCATTACCAAACTGGGTGTGATATTTGATTCAAAAAACTGTCCAACAAACCTGACCATTGCCAAGGATGCCAGCAGCCTTTACCAGCCTTTATAGTGTAATATTGAGCCATTTGTACCCATTTTTCTTTTTTTATTTTTTATTATCTGGAATACAATTTGTCAGAAGGCCTTCAGTTCAACAAGCACAAACACAAACAATTCCATAAACGTCAACCCCTACTGAACCTCTTTCTTCATGAAGAGAGTAGAATGAATTAATTGTGATATACATTTGAGCTCCAGACTGGTCTGTACATGTTGCCATGGCAACATGTCTCTGTTGATATGTCTCATATCCTCTTCTCTCTCACTTTCTTTCTCACTAATTCCTCTATCTGTGTGTGTCTTGAAGTGACACTGAATAACAGGTCATAGGTCAGAGATTTAGTGGCTGTGTAATGTCAAGTACCTGAGAAAATAGGAGGCATCTTAGTGTCTCTGGATAGAGTAAAGCTTTTCACATCTAAGAGCAAACAAAGTTTGATTGTCCCAGTGTTTCCATTCTTCCCAGTCTAAACAGAACACAGCCGGACGGAGTTTGGTATTTGACCTCGCTTTCGCTCTGCTTACAAAACCCTTGTCTTGGAGGGAGAAATTTGCCAGATCCTTCTTACACACACACATAAATACACACACCAGACCCCGAGCCAAAAATGCACGACATGACTGCCTCTAGGCTTTTACATTTTCCTTCCAACTTTCCCTGCACACTCCCTTTCCTTCAAACGTACTACCATGACCAACTACACGCACACACACACACACACATGCACGCACACACACACACACACACACACACACACACACACACACACACACACCAACCTCATTCTAAAACCTCAAGTCAAGCTCTATAAAGGTTCAGAAATTGTTCCGAAAAACATAAAGCAGCCAAAACAACACGCACATGCACATGAGGATTTATTCGCATTCTGTACATAATAAACACATAGGACATTCATTTCTAAGTACACATAAAAACCACCACCAAACGCCGCGCCAACATGCATATATGCCAATTCAAATGTGCACACATAGCATTTATGCGTAAACAAAGTACACACACATACGCACGCATACACACACCGCCGGGAGTGAATGCTTGAACACAGACGTCAGAATGGAAAGCTGATCACAGTTGCACTGCAGCCATGAACACTGTGGATCAGAGTGTGTCCCGAAATAACCTGAAATGTTCTTATATGACACCCAAAAATTAATATGCATGCAGCACACATTTCCAAAACATGTGAAATGCGTTAATCCTCAGTGGATGAAAGTGAAGTGACAAAAAACATTATGACTACAATACCACGCAACAATACTCCTGTAGTCACAGTTTGTTATAAGTCATACTCATTAGTGAATTTATGGTGAACATATGGTAGTCCACAAGTATTGCAATGATAATCCTGTGGTGTTCACGTTCCTGCTCCTATTATACATGTTAAATATGCTTGATATGTTTGTCTACGACATTCAAACTGCTGAAAAGTCCAATTAACACATTTCAAAGAGCAAATTATTCCATTAAAAATGCCTGAAGAGGGACTGCACTACCTCAGAAAGTTCATTCAGTCCTATGGGCAAAGTAAAAAAGAGGGGAGAAGAATGATTCCACAAAAGATCCATGAACACTGCTGGTGACGAATGGAAGTTGAGAGCTGTGAGAATGAACAGCAGGTCGATGAAGAGGAAGACCTGTATTTGCTGCCATGTTTCCAAATTCTCTTCAGATGTGTGTGTATTTATGTATGTGTCTGTGAGTGTGTGTGTATGTACACTGATCTCTCTTCTCTACTCTAGCCAAGAGTCTGTTTCCTGCCAAGTCTAAAGTGGGTGGTGGGTGCATTTCAACATCTCTCCATTACAGAGAAAGATGAGGAGGAGTAGGTGGAGGTGGAGGATTGAGGAGGCATTTGTGCAACAAGACAGGAAGGAACTGTAACGTACTACCACACAGGCATATATATATATACACACACACACACACACACACACACTGCCTAACACCTGGAGAAACCACAGTGTGTTTCCATGAATCTTTTCCCCCAAGAGAACCGTTCCACTTCTTCAAGCACATCACCAGTGGAACCTCATCTGTTATTACAACAGACACACACATTACGTCGCTTGCTGCTGGAGGACTCAGACTCCCAGCACCAAAGTAAAAGTACCCGGAGCCACAAACTATGACTCGTAACACTTTTCCTGCATTGTAGAAGACTGTTTAAAGCTGCTCGGGGCAATTTTTACGCGTTGACCCAGATGGCAGAGTCCCAGATGGCTGCAGGGGGGTAACTCTGGTTGGGTCTGAATGCTGCTCGTTTCATTAGCCAGACAACATGTAATGTGATGCAAGGGCAGAAGCTGTGACTCTCCCACCAGGAAGCGGCACATGAACGCCCACCCACGTCGGACAGGATTATAGATGGTGCACTAATTATGAGGTTGTTGCTTTACACAACGTGGTACGCGTCATTGCTTTCTCAGTCGTTTAAGAAACTGTTTATCCAAACACATTCATTTTAGTTGGTGACCTACAACGTGAAGCTAATTCTATTGCAGCAACCTCAATCAGTCGCTCTTAACAAACAGAGCTGTTTATTGGCAAGAATCTGGAGATACAGTAAGTATCACAATACAGGGGTTATGAGCCCATATATTGTTTTTAAATCTAAACTGTTCTGGTAAAGAACACACCGATATATACATAAAATCCGAGGGAAAATAAGTTTACTTTTTCACGCAATCAAAATAGTGGAATCGGCATTTGCATTCATCACTGTCCCTGTAACATCCCACGTCATAGCACTACCTTTTGTGTAATCGGAGCCACTGTCTGTCGTGAATCTTTGCATGTGGTGTGCATATCACGAAGAGTAATATTGCGATGCTCAAGTGCATTGATATTTTCTTAAACCCCTATTAACTCTATGAGTGTAGAATTGTTGTAAAAGCTCATTCACTCACTTGAAGTCAAATGGGAATTTGAATTCACCTCTCTTTTTCTGTAAGGAAATATACTCTTCATAATTTAATCTATTTTGCATAATTGTCTTCTGAGTGGGTAGTTCCCATGACCGTGGTTGACCGAGTCGTTAGGAGACACGCTGTTTCAGCACGTTCATAGCTCTGCATAACCTGTGAATACTGATGTTAAATATTGATGAATTAAGATGTTTTTCTCCTTTTTTTCAACAAGCCCACATAGCGTTGGAGATGTACCATTAGAGACATTTGGGAAGACCTATGTTGCTGTTCCTATTCCACTCGCAAAGTGGAAGCTAGTTAGCCTGGCTGCTAACGTTAGCAGATGCTATGTGGCTACCGAGCTGGTAAACTAGCTGTGTGGCTGCTGGAACTTCAGTGATATTCTGAAAATCATTTCGTGATCATATTACCACTACAAACGTTGTCAGTCAGTCCCAAAAATGTATGACACATGGAGAACAAACATGTAGGGGCCGCTATCATTGCAGAAAAATAATAACACTTAGTACACAAGTCAAAATCAAATCCCAAGGATTTATATAATGAAATTTAATTTCAAATTCAACCTTAGAATACGCCACCATTACTGTCTGAAATGTAATTGCTTGACCAATGGCCACTGACATCTCACCCTCATCTCCATAGTAACAATAGGACCAGGAGTGAGGGGGTTAACCCTTAACCTAATGTATATGTGTGTGTGTGTGTGCATGCGTGCGTGCGTGCGTGTGTATGTGTGTGTGTGTGTGTATTTGTGCAACTGGGGGATGGGAATGATGGGATTCCACCCATACACCCGTGGGAATGGCAGTCAAGCTCCAAAGCTTGTTTAGGCTTTAACACCCATTACAGATCAACCCCCCAAACTAAACAACACACTATCTCATTACACCATCACCAGGGCTATAAGCTGCCCTTCGACCGCCACCCTGCCTCCATCCATCAATCATCCGACCCACCGTCTTCCATCTCCATGTCTGTATGACCAGGATGATGGAAGGGCCAAGGATGAGACTAATGCGAGAAGACATCACCCGGAGTCAGGGCAACACAGACACAAATAGTTAGAGCAACACGGATATGTAAAGAAAGGGATTGATCTCCTTCTGCCAAAAGGGAGGAGGCTTTCTCATTATGGCATTGCTGCATCATCACATTACATTACCGATACATAGCCAAAGCTGTCTCTGGATTCTGATTCAAGATTAGCGTGGCTATAGCAGCAAGAGATTTAATGTTTCCTAAGTCCGCAACCTGCAATAGACAGATCATGTTTTACCACAAGCTGACACTACCAGGTCTTTAAATTAGTAAAAGAAACAACATTTTCTTTTATTGGGTATCATATTTGGCCCAGCTCTTGCCGTCATCCTCTGTTTACCACATACAATTCACTAATTGCCAGTGAATCCATTGAAAATGTGATTTAATTATTCCTATTTATAATGTATATTCAGTACTACCCTGTATTGCAAGGGAGTGAAAATAAATGCACTTTCAGAGGCTCTTCCAGGCAGATAAGAGTAAAATTCTGGAGGCAACATTTACACAGTACATTTTGGCATGAAAGAGGTTTAAACTACAAAATGTTGAATACTGGCTGTGGGCAGCTTCGTTGCAAACCATTCAAAATCAAATTGTGCCTTGTTTTCACTGGGGAAAATAATAAATAAGGAAAAATACAAGCATGGAAATATACGAATGCATAGTTTGCATACACAAACTCGTGCACACACATAGCACAAAATAGCATAATTCCCAAGAGCTCCCAGAAGGCGCAACGCTAGTTGTCTAGTTTTAACTAACCCTTGAATGGCAGCATGTGTGTGTGTGTGTGTGTGTGTGTGTGTGTGTGTTTCTGTGTGTGTGCGTGTGTTTCTGTGTGTGTGTGTGTGTTTCTGTGTGTGTGTACAGGGAAGTGTCCTTATGTGGTAACGCTAAAATTAATTAAGTTCTCTTCACACAAACATCAGAGAAAAAGCGAGAAGAAGATGAGAAAGAATGAGTAAAGAGCGATGAAGGAAAAAGATGTGTTTGTGCATTTGCATGTTCATTTAACAATCTAGGTTGAAAAAGGTTGAGAAGCCAGAGAGAGAGAGAGAGAGAGAGTGATCTTAAACACACACACACACACACACACAGGCAAAGAGAGATAAATGTGTCCAGAGAGATGCTCTCAGACTTGAGAAGATGAATTTTGTGTGCGTGTGTGTGTGTGTGTGTGTGTGTGTGTGTGTGTGTGTGTGTGTGTGTCTGCGTGTCTGCGTGTGTGTGTGTGTGTGTGTGTGTGTGTGTGTGTGTGTGTGTGTGTGTGTACATGTTCAGTGTCAGGCCTTTGTTCAGTATTTATGAAGTGAGGGGGTAATGTGGAGGTAATGACTGAGAGCTTGTTGTTTACTGCCACAGATCGCTGGTTTGAGAAACTAATGAATGTGAATGAATGTGCGTGCGTTCACGTCTGGGTGTGAGCGTGTGTGTGTTTGTGAAAATGAGGCGTCCTCACTCACACGTATATTATTGTAAAGGTTTGGGAGATATTAAGAATACACTGACTATCACTGGAGCTGTAGAGCTTGAGTGTGTGTATGTGTGTTTTTCTATGTTTGTGGGGACCCAACTGTATTTTAGGTGAGGATTTTTGGAAAGTGAGGACATTTTGGTCAATAATATTTCTTCCAAGGGCAGCAGTTTTGAAAAGACTTGGTATAGGATTGAGGTTAGAATAAGGTTCAGGTTAAAGTTAGGCATTGTGTAAGTGTTCTTAGACAATATAACACACAAAAGACACAGGTTCAAAGGATCATTACAGGGATTGGTAACAGACCCCTTTTTGGAACCCCCACCAAATCCTTACACACACACACACACACACACACACACACACACACACACACACACACACACACACAGACACACACACAGACACACACACACACACACACACACACACGTGGGAATGACAGGGCAAAGCAACGTCTCACTCCAGAGATAAAAGCAGGTAGTGTCATTGCTGCTGTATGTTGCCGTGGTAACCTCGGGCATCACCACAGCAACCCCAGGTAAATACAGGTAAGGGAGAAGGTCATGGATTGAGATCATTATGACACACAGCCTTGGTGGGAACTGAATAAGTGGAGCTTACGGAGAACGTTGCAATAGGTTTGATGAATATGTTGCAGTTGGACTGAATACATATTTTAATATTGATTAGTACCACATCGGGTGTCTGCCAAGAATTGAATTTGATGTGACATTTTGATTGTCGGAGCTCTAGAGTCACATCAAAGTGGTCTGTATCTGACAAGAACACGGGGAATTTACTGGAGTCTTGTTCCTGTTTGAACATTAAAATGATCAAAATACATGAGTTTAATACTTTCAGCACAGAGCTAAATAAATCTTACCCAAACACTTGTAAAAACCTATCCTTGACAGATGGATGAATAGAAAAATAGATCGGCCTCATGAATACCAAGCAGGAACCTGGGTTAGTCACGAAGGTGTAAAAGAGAGACAACATATTCCATAACAACATATTACAACGCACTACTAGAATACCTGTACCCACCAAATCAGCAATGACCAGTAAACATTATTTAATCACTGAGTCCACAAGTGTCGTTGCTAGGTATGGACTTGATTTCAATCTCATTAAGGAAAATCAATGCAAAAGGCTCATGCTGAACTGTGGAAAAAAATGACACCTTAATGGTGTAAACTGTTTCTACAAATGTACTGCTGCGTATTTGTTCCATTTGTCCAAAGCTATGATTTGGCAAGAAATGTGCAGAATGACATAAGGCACAACGACAGAGCCGCAAATAAAACATGAAAAACACTCACTGTAAAGGTGTTTTTCTCAAAAGCACTTCTACAGAGTACCTACCTCCACCAAGGCTGAAATCATAAGGAGCTTTTGTTGGATATTCAGCTCACAAACAAACAAACAATAGGACTTAAACCAATAGGACTTCAAATACAACCTTCTTGGCAACCATAACGCAAACAGTCACCACAGCTGCAGCAGATGTGCGGTATCAGCTGTTGTGATGATGATGTGATACCTGAATAACAATCCCATCACTTCCCAGTGCAATGTCAGGAAATGTCGGATTCCCTCTCCTGTACAATGCCAAATGACTAGCAATCAAATAAAGTTTTTGATACCGACATTCTGCATTTTGTTTCATTTTCTTCCTCCTATGAATGACAACTGGATAAAAACTGGAATTGATGAGTTCAAGCACCCCCGTTCGATTGACTGACAGACGGGCTAAACTGAGACTGCTTCCCGATGAACAGCTTGTTTAGCTTGTTTAGCTCCCTGACAGAAGATTTGGACAAGAAAAAGAAAAAATACTACAATTCTCACAAATAGTATCCAGTCCCATTATTCAGTTTACATGACATTGTTAGATTGTTGAAACACCTCTTCAGTCTGCATACTACATGTGTCTTCACACTGCTGTCTGTAAACGGAGGAACAAGAGGAAAGTCATCTCCGCAACAGCTGATGTACAACGCTGCAGCTGAGGGACTAGTTAGGGGTTGCCAAAGTCATCATCTACTAACAGGCTCAACATTTCTCCTTTGTGGTAAGAAAAAGCAAAAACCAAGACGGAAAACATCTACCATATAATACAAGCGGTTAAGTGCTTGAATGCTGGACCAAGTGCCTGATTCCGCACGGAAAACAACACTAAACGGTGAAATATTCCTGCAAGCTATTCACTGTATTTGTTGGAAGAAAAAAAAAGGAAAAAAAGATCAACCATGATTAAACTCTTATTGGTCAAAGCAGAGAGTCGGCAACAGAGACTCAAAGAGTGCAAACAGCAAAGCAAAAGCCTGACTCAGCATGTCTGGCTCTTCTTCTATTTCCATAGCAACACATTCATTCTCATCTACAACCCTTAATACACGACGTGCACTGTTCTGTTTAACCTGTGTGACTCCTTTATTAACTGTGTGTGTGTGTGTGTGTGTGTGTGTGTGTGTGTGTGTGTGTGTGTGTGTGTGTGTGTGTGTGTGTGTGTGCGTGTGTGCGTGTGTGTGTGAGTGTGGCGGTACTGCATTAGTGTGTCACTCAAAGTCAGATTTAACTCCTTTTGAAAGACCCCTGTTCTGTGGGTGCAGGGGGCTGCACATCCAAATGCACACACACACACACACTCACACACACACACACTACTGTTAGAGGAGATTAATTCACACTTTCATCACCAAGTCTTGGTCCCGGGGGAGCCTCGAGGAGACTTGAGCAAAGTGACTGCGGGGGACTGCAGAGGGTAATGGGTTATAGGTGTGAGTGTGTGTGTGTGTGTGTGTGTAAAGTGAAGTGCTTTCCCCACTGGCTCCTGAAGCAAACACAAACCAGCCACGACTGTCCATTTGTGTGTGTGCCTGTGTGACCGTGCATGCGGTTACATGCTTGTATTCCTTTTCTGGAAGGTTCACACTCCTTCTGCCGCACAACTTAATGAAATATCACATTTTTCATTATGTCACGCAACATTCTAATATCAAACATGTCTGGCGTTCGCTTTTCCAGTGTGAGGACCCCGGCTGCTCTCCTCTGGTTCATGACACTGTAAAGTTTCCATTTCAAACTCAAAGACGTCCGTTTGGCTCTGTAAAAAGTAATAATAAGCATTTGTCATGAAAAAAAAAGAAAAACGAATCCTATATTGCAGCATGTTTTTTTTTTCTTTTTTTTTTTTTTTTTGTATGTGTGCTTTCCTTCTTCATGTACCAGGCATCAAAATTGCCCTGCAGGGACCGGTAAAGTTTATTGAGTGAATTGAAATGGAGTGTTAAGTGTTAGTGGAAATGTCACTGGGGGTTTGGATTCCTGTTCATCGCCATGAATGAGTGACTGCTCACTGCTGCTGCACTTCATCACACCAAAGCGCTCCACTGCTTTAATCAATGGCTAGCTTGCCTGATAAGTCTTGTTGTACTGAGTAGGGGTTTGGGGGATGAACGCTGATGGCAACACCTTTGTTACCCTGATTGTTGGTCGCATCCCCCTTATTGGGAACGTCACTGAACTCAGGGAAAAAGTTGCCGAGGGCGACGGAAACACACCTGCCCCCGACCCCCCTCCATGCACTCCGACTCCTGCGAGAGATCCCATCGCTTTTATAAGTAAGCAACACAAAACATGAGCTCACCTGAGACAAATACTGTATATTCGCCTTAACAAGTTACAACATGATGAAAGAAAAGCTTTCAGTGAGGTGAGGTCACGTCTATTGTTTCCTCTGCAATGCTTTTTCTTTTTCTTTTTTCTTTCACATGAATCCAGTGTTTCTTTATGATTGACACCTTTTGAAAATGTGAAGAGCTGCTTGCATTTCTCAGTTTTAATATGATTGCGTATTGAATATGTGGGGATTTCTTGGCTGCTATCCAACTAAAATGTTTGACATTTCATAGAGTATGCCGATATATTTAAGGACCAAACGCACTTGTCTACTAAGTGTGCATTACGCAAAAGTAAGTTTGACCTTACATTTATATTTAAAAAAGAATTAATGTGCTGAAAAAAACATTTGAAAGGTGTCTAGTGATTAATTAAAAATGAAAAGTTAATTGCAGACCTAGACTTTGCACCTAAATACTTCTTCCAGGAATTAAAAACTGCAATAAAACTAGGTATATCTCACCACAACTGCCTGACATTTTTCAAGATTCGTGTGTATGATCTTTTCCAATTTGAGTCGAGATGACGACCAACACTGTATGCAGCACAGTGCTGACGCTCTCACATTTTCTGTATATTTGCCACATTACAGTCACATTCTTCAACACGTCTCACATCACAGCCACAAAGCCAATGCACAGGATGCTCTGCATAGCAAGTAAACAGGGCTCTCCACCCCCCCACTATGAAACCTCACACTGCTGCAGCCTTTGGGGCAACTGGGCTTCTCTGGGACCGAGGCGACACCAGGATCAGAGGCAGGTGACCCCCTCGGTCTGCCTCTCTTCCTCTCTGGCTCTCCCGGTTTAAGTTTAATTATAGCTCAGTGCAACACAGGAAAGACATTGTGATACCAAGGTGTACTGTCACATCAGGGAATATCACAGGCAAGACCTGTGAGAACTCAGCGAAACAATCAATGGACAACAGGATGCTATCTGTGTCATCAGCTGTGACAAAGACACAACAGTGCACTTTACTGTTATTACTTATTCTCTCTCTCTCTCTCCGTGTCCTATAATTTGGTCTCTGCGACCAAGTTTGTTCCTGATCCTGGTTCTCAAACAATCTATGCTACAATCAATGAATGACCATGCAGAGCACGGTCCGTACATCTGCATCTATATAACCACACAGCAGCTGGATATCTGTGCAGGCTGAACACACTGTTCCCCATTTCCAGCAAACATCAAGAGATAAACATCTCCCACTGCAGCGGCGTACAGAAGAGGCAATTTTAAAGTTGTTATTGTGTTTTGTGTGCAGCCTCCGGGATTGGGAATGGGCTCCCGGCGGTGTTTAAGTCCTATTGTAGGAAGTGTTTGTTTCATAAAACGGTGAAACGTTGAAACATTGTGACCAGTGATCTTCCGAGTGATACGGGCACATACATATGGGTAGATGGTGGGAAAAGTAACCAACCTTGACAGGGGAGCTCCTGACGGCCACGGGCAGCTCCCTGATCGCGCTGCCCGGGGGAGAAGCGGATATCCCGGCCGCGTACCCCTGCAGCGAGCCCCCGGCCAGGGACTGCCTGCCGCCCGCTCCCACTCCTCCTCCTCCTCCTCCTCCTCCTCCTCCTCCGCTCCCTCGCTGGGGCCGCTGCTTGATGCCGTCCAGGAGGCGGACCAGGAGGATGTTCGCCGGCAGGTCATCCACCCCGCAGTCCACCAGGATGCGGCACTCCGGGCAGCGCAGCTCGTTCCGGGAGCTGACAATGTTTTCCAGGCAGCGGCGGCAGAAGGTGTGCTGGCACGGCAGCACCTTGGCCGTGGTGTCCAGGCGCTCCAGGCACACCGAGCACTCCAGGAGATCCAGCAGAGACGAGGACTCGTCCATGTCCGCGGAGAGGGCGAGCATCGGGGCGTCGGTGTCAGTGGGGGTGCCGCGGTGGCGACTGGTTCGTGTACCGTGGAAAGGAACCGGGGGCGCAGAACATTCTGGGAGGCGGACCGGGCGGGAAGCAGCCGAACGGACGGACGCCCCGCGACAGAGTGCCCGCGCGCGCGTTGCACGAACCGCTGTGTTGTGAATGTTGTCCGCTGTTCCGTGGGCTTCCTCGAGCTGTCTCCCTCAACGTGTGTCTCTCTCTCTCTCCCTCTCTCCCTCTCTGTGTGTCTCCCCCTCTCTCCAGCAGCTGTGCAGAAAGCGGTGAGGTCACGCTCTCATCATCATCATCATCATCCGCGCGCCGATCAGAATTGCGGAGCGCGCTCACGCTCTAGAGCCAGATTGATACAGACTGGAAGAAAGAGAGAGAGAGAGAGAGAGAGAGAGAGAGAGAGAGAGAGAGAGAGAGAGAGAGAGGAAACACATTAGAGACAGACAGGTCCACAGCCGCTGAGTTGTGGTCTCTCTCTCTCTCTCTCTCTCTCTCTCTCTCTCTCTCTCTCTCTCTCTCTCTCTCTCTCTCTCTCTCCTCAAACCTTCACACTGGTTCAAAAAGAAATAGTTTTTCTGTCATCTCGTGTGCTCACAAAGACAAACTAGTTCTAAACTTCACAAGCTCTCCACGTATGTCGTACAGTGTTTCAATGTCAATATGCAGATTACGTTTTTAGAGATGTGATCCAAGTTTGAGCAAGATGGAACATTAATGTTGGTGCTTGCTTGGTTTAGTTTGCTTTCTATAGATAGATAGATAGATAGATAGATAGATAGATAGATAGATATACAGAAAGATAGATAGATAGATACTTTATTAATCCTGGAAGGGGAAATTGTTTCGTTGTATAGTCGATAGT